>OZ023194.1:4803427-7203427 GCA_963995505.1 Hypericum androsaemum | reverse complement strand
ACGAAAAAGCAACCAAACCAAGTTGCAGGTTCGGCCAACACAAGCCAAACAACTACTAAGGTGATATCACCTAGAGTTTTCTTATTATTAATAGTTTGCTGCCATGACTAATACATTGTGCCCTTTTTGTTTTGTAGAAAAAGGAAAGGAAGGGAAAGCATCAATTGGGAAGTTAGCAATATGCCAATTCACATGTTTGAAGCTTCAACTACAATATGTCGAATGTAATAAGCAGCTTTAGCTTAATACTTTTGGACAACTAGATGGTCTTGTCGTGTCTTTAACTTTTGGACAACTTGATGGTCGTGTCATGTCTTTTTAATATATTAATATTATATATAGTTTTTGAAAAATTATAAATAAATCAGGTACTAATATGGTAATTTATCCATTGCCACGTAAGCAACAACTTAATCAGAGTCAAAGTGACGTGGCAGTCCACGTAAGCGCCCAGTCGACACCATTTAAAAAAAGGGTGAACCAGTTAGGTAGACTTAAGTAAGAAAAATTAGAAAAAGTTGGACCAGTTTTATCGTTTTTAAAACACACGGTACTCAAATAAAAATCGGGGATACTGACTTTTTTCTTATCTAAAATTTTTACATGCTGCTACTGATTCTGTGCCTATTTATCCTTGGGATAGGGTCTGGATGTTGAAAGTTGAAAGTTTATCCTAAAATCAAACTCTTTCTCTGGAGGGCGATTCACGATTCTCTTCCAACCTCTGCAAACCTGTATAAGAGAAGGATTTTGCAGAGTCCCTCTTGTAAACTCTGTCAAACTGATGTGGAGGACACAGTGCATACCCTGATCTTTTGTCCCCACGCCAGGGCAACCTGGTTCCTGTCCCCACTTTGATACTCTTCCGATGGTGGTGGCAGTTTTCCAGATATCAAGACTTAGCTGATGTCTTTGATTAGTAAGCTAAAAGAGGAAGATTTGCCAGACATCCTACAACAAATAGGATTCTTCTGTTGGCAAATATGGCTCTCAAGAAACCAGAGCCAAAAACCACTTCCACGAAGGCTCCACTGAAGGCTATGCAACACTGAAATCCGAGAAACTCTGTTGCTCCTTGTCCAACTGTTAGTGCGGATTGTTGGCGGCCACCTGATGTGCATACAAGGTGAGTGAATGTCAACACCTCCCGGATCTCTATTTCAGAGAGAGATGCAATTTCAATGGTGGTTCGTGATCATTCTGGGCTGTTGATTTGTGCAGAACACGCATTGATTAAGGCTTATTCGGCTTTGGCAGCTGAGTGCTTGGCAATAAGAAGGGTTGCAGATTTCACTAAACAACAGTATCCTCTCCATCATGTGATTATTGAGTTTGATTACAAACTTCCATCGATTAGAATGTAGAATTGCCAGCATTAGAAGTACAAATTACCCTTTTGAGTTTATCCTTGTGTAAACTTTCTTATGTCCCTAGACTTGCTAATAGGGCCGCGGATTGGATTGATATATCGTCTAGGCAAGGCACAATCCCGGCTGATTTTGTATCAGCGCTTCCAAGGGAATTGGAAGATATTATCCTCTTGTATGATTATGATCCTTAATGAAGTAGTAGCTTAACTTGTCAAAAAAAGAAAAAGAGGCCCATTAAGCACCCCAAACGACGACGTCTCTACACTCCAACAGCACATCTTTCCCATCCTTCCCCGAGAGACAAAACCTCGAAAGCCAACAAGAAAAATTAACCGCTTCTTCTTCGTGGGCGAAAAGGTTCGGGCACTTCCCTTAATTTTCACATCCTTATTTCTTATTACCAAAGTAATTGTTAACTAGAATTTAATTTTTATTACCAAATTTCTGGTTTGGCCGAGAAATTTCGACCAAACGAGGTTTTTTTAAGGTGTGGTCCTTTTGTTGTTGACCTCAACCTCTGGTTTGATTGTTATGTAAAGTTGTCTGATCGGACGGACCCGGGCCAGAGCTGTGATCGATGGAAGCGAATGCGAATGCGAGGCGGTTACCATCATGGATGGTGGGCGGCGTGGCGGCCGCCGCTGCTGCTGCTGATAGTAACGGACAAGTCGAGGTTGATGGTGTTGGATCTGGGGCAAGGAGAAGAAAGACGGGAACTACATTGCGGTATAGAGGTGGTGATGATGGTAATGATGGTGGTGGTGTCCGAACGAAGAAGAAGGGGAAGCGTGAGAGGGTAAGGAATGGAGTTGCCAAGAAGCAGAGTGCCAAGGTTGGTGCTGGTGGGCCTGGGAGTGGAGATTGTACTGGAGAGGACGAAGACGTGGAACTTACCGTTGAAGATCTTGTGAGCATTGCTGAGGAGGTATTTGTTATCTTTATACATTAGAATGAATAACAAGATAGGTTTGCGTGCATTTTGATCTTTCCGGTTCTGTTCTGGTAGGAGATTGTTTTGAGTGGAGTAAATTTGATGTGGGTTGAACTTGAATGCAGTATGTCAAAGCGGATGAAGATGCAAAGAAAGAGCTGTTGTTACAGAAAGAAGGTGAGTTACGGAGAGTGCTTCCGAGGGCACACTCTCCTCAGAATGTCTCGGAAGCGTCTGTCGTTGTTCCTGATATTGAACAGAAACCAGAATATTCTTTCTGTGCTGCTGAAAATCCAAGAAGTGAACAAACTCTGCTGAGTACTACTGTAAGCACGGGGGATCCTGCTCGGGACATGCTGGATCTTTTCTTGGGTCCTTTGCTTAAGAAACCTGTAGATGACCAAAAGAACACCAACTTTGGTGGGAACGATTTGGACTTTGCCTTTGAGTCCGTTAGGCAGAGCCAGAATAATGTTGGAGAAGGCATCGTTGCCCCGGTGAAGAAAAAGGGCAGCTTTAAGGACAAGGTGTATTCATTATTAGACTAAACGATATCAGCATTTGTTACACTTGTTGAACGATCAGAAGCCAGTGGTGATGCTCATACTACTTGCTCAATCAATTGCCTCCAAGCAATATCATCTTCGACACTGTTCTCTGAGGTGCGTGCCTCCATATCTTCTTGTCACTGATTTTGAGTGCTACACATAATCTTTCTGAAGGAGGCCTTGTGACGGTTAATCATTCCGGGAACAGAGGATAACTTTGGAAGTTTTTCGTTCTAATGGTGCCTTCTATTTTTTTCAGGTCCTTTTCACCTTGTTATATAGAGCTCCACATCTGCTGCTACATGTTTGATTTCTCTCAAGTGGAGATGTGTTAGAATGAGCGCTTGTATCCACGTCTGTGATCAGAATTGTGCAATCAACAATTAGGAGTGGTATTTCAACATGGTATGGATTGTTTATGACAATACTCGAAGAATGAGCGTAGCGTGTAACTGGTCAGATGGAGTTGTCTCTGCTCATCCGCCGCTGCTCAGCTTCCAGGTAGAAAATTGATGCACAGAGGATTTAATACACGGCAGAGGGCAACTGTGTTATATAATGTATTTTACCGACCCCCATCTAACATATTTGAGCCTCTCCCCTTCCTGATTTTCCTGCACTGAAGCAGCAGCTAGCATGAGGAGCCTCTTCTGCAATATGCCAATCTCCCCATCTTTCTTGGTGTACTGAAGTCGACTCAAGTGACTCGTTATCGGTCTTCGTATTCTCATTTGCTTAGCGTCCTAATTTAATAATTGCAAACCTTCTGGTTGTTGAGCAATACCATGCTTGTGATTAGATGCCATTGTCATGTAAACCTCATTCATCAGAACAATGGGAATGTTCCAGTTTCTGGGTGATTGATTCTTCTACTTAGGCCTTTAAGTCCATCCTTTCTTACCAGGGAATAAAAGAAAACTATAATAATATCAAACAGGAAAGGCCTTTTGGGTGAAGCCCAGTTCAACCTCAAAGCTCTATTATCTGGGTCCCACTCACGTCCAACCATGAGCAAAAAAAAAAATGAGGCACTAATTTGTGGCGCTGGCGATCCACGGTGGATAAGTTTAACCACCATAACCGTTAAAAGAGCACCAAACAGAAAAGGTAGGAAGAAGAAGAAGAAGAAAGGGAGCTCATGGCATCAACAACCATCTCTCTTTCCTTGGCTACTCTGCGCCCTTCTTCGTCTTCTCAAGCCAGGGCTATAGCTTTCACTTCCACTCCCAAGCATGGGAGCACCTTGTCTTGTCCTCTCCAGGGTACAAGAGTTGGTGTAATGAGCAGGACGAAACTAGCTCAAGGAAACAGCAGGAGAGGCTATTCTGGAAGAGGGTTTACTTGCTTTTCTGCCTCTGTCCTCCCGTCGGCTCTTCTTTTCGACTGCGACGGGGTGCTCGTTGACACTGAGAAGGATGGCCACAGGGTTTCATTTAATGACACTTTCGATGAGGTAATTCGAAATGCCGGCCTTTTTCCATGATTAGTTTTTCCATTTCAGAACAGAGGGATTGTTGATCTGATTTAGAAATTTGATTGTTTAGAAAGAACTGGGTGTGACCTGGGACATCGATCTCTACGGCGAATTGCTCAAAATTGGTGGTGGCAAAGAGAGGTAAGTTTAACCATATTGTTGCACCATTCTTGTAGGATTTGAACTGGTTTCGTAGAGTTTTACAAATTGTACTGTATAAAGTAACACCATATCTAACTGGAACGGGAATTTAGTTGGATTCTCGCCTTTACAGAATGACAGCCTACTTTAACCAGACCGGTTGGCCGGAGAATGCTCCCAAGACAGAAGCAGAGAGAAAGGCATTCATAGCTTCACTCCACAAGAGGAAAACCGAGCTGTTCATGGCTCTTATTGAGAAGAGATTGTTACCTCTTCGTCCAGGCGTCGCAAAGTTCGTCAATTTCTTCCCTTCGTTTACTTGATTTTAGAGGGTAGCATCTCTCGGTTTTTAACTTCTAGGTTGATATATGAAGATTTTGTTGCTTTTATAACTCGAGAACTATGGAGCAATCTTCGTTTCGCGGAATGGATCATGCAGTTTCTCGTGGTGCAATCATTGACAAAAGCTAAAACAGTGGTATTCTTACCAATTATGCAGGCTGGTTGATCAGGCTTTGGGAAAAGATGTGAAAGTTGCTGTCTGCAGCACTTCTAATGAGAAGGCGGTAAGCTTCGCCAACCGAATTGGTTATTAGGGTATTATGTGTGTTGTTTAGGACTGAAGGCCGGATATTGAGTTTTGTTTCAGGTTTCTGCAATAGTTTCATTTTTACTTGGACCAGAGAAAGCGGAAAAGATCAAGATATTTGCAGGAGACGTGGTTCCCCGCAAGAAACCTGATCCGGTAATGCATTATGTTTTCATTGCAGCTTCATGTTTCCTTTGAAGTTGAAATGAGAGAAAAGAAGAAAGAATCTTTCTTTGTTCTTCTAAGAAGCTACGGACGGCTTGCGAAATGGATTGAAACGCATCTTATGGAACAAGAAGAGAACTTCTAAGGAGCCTAATCTATCCACTCACGTAAACACTGCATCGGTTATATATGAAGTCTCCATTACTAACACATGGTTATCCTTTCTAACAGGCAATTTATACATTAGCAGCAACCACTCTCAGTGTTGATCCTGCAAGGTATGGTATGAAACAAAAGTACCACATTCGAGTCCGTCGTAGAGTCGTTTCTCATTCATGGGATGAAACGAGGAGCAGTTATCTGATTCACATAAACTCCTTATACCTTCTAACAGCAAAATTTTAGCACCTCAAGTATCTGATGTTGTGCTAGTTCTACCTTTCAGAATGATGTTTGTCTACCATTTTGTTTTCTTTTTCGTGGAGTAAGTCAATTGTTATGTTCTATGCAGTTGCGTCGTAGTGGAGGATAGCGCCATCGGTCTTGCAGCTGCCAAAGCAGCCGGAATGAAGTGTATAGTAACAAAGAGCGGGTAAGTTGGCGATCATACAACCGATCTGCTAGAGTTTTGGCGATCATCTGTTAGCAATCCACAGCCTTGTAGTCCTTAGTCATTCTTCATACCCCGATCGGTGTTGCAGCTACACGGCCGACGAGGAATTCTCGAATGCGGATGCTGTATTCGATTGCATCGGAGACCCTCCGGAGGAGCGCTTTGACTTGGCATTCTGTGGAAGCCTGCTCGAGAAGCAATACGTCAGTTAGCTGGTATCATTCACTTGAAGTCCACCATTTCCATGGTGATCTTGTCTCCAACTTCATTTTTAATGCTGAAGTTGCTTGCATTTCATTTTCTTTTTCTTCCCCCAAATAGAGAAGCCTCTATTTTGTGCCATATGAACTAATACCATCAGATATTTGTACAAGCAACCAAGCAGATTCAGTGAATAACTTTGCTTTGCCAAGTAGCTGCCAATACTTGTTGGAAGAACGAGTTCCTACCTGTTTCGAATCTGGATTAATAAGCTCAGTAAATGTTCGGATATTACGTGGTATAAACCGAAAAAAAAGTAGTTGCCCCACAGAAACTTGAGAATTATCCGGCTGCGTTGAATTCTTATTCGTTATGCAAAATGGAGTTCCGGAATCAACTTCGTTTCTTCTTTTCTTTTTTTAAAGGAACTTCGTTTTTTTCTTTATTTGTGCTTTTTGCCCAACTTTTCTTCGTGGGAACAAAAGACCGAGAATATCAATTCAAACAATTCGAATCTGTATTAATTGGTTCAATGAATGATCGAAAGAAAAAGATGAAATAGATGGGAGGACGGATTGAGTAGGGACTAATAAAAAGTTGTCCATAGGTGGGGACTAGATTTAGAGCCGTCAGATTCGATTTTAAAAAAAAATTTACATCCAATGGTCAATAATCAATCAGGGGCATTTTTGACTTTTTAAACAAAAAACTAGGTTAAACCAACTATCTCTCTTCCTCTCCCACCCTCTCTTTCACTAATTAAAATATCTCTCCTCTCCGGAATCAACTTCGTTTCTTCTTTTCTTTTTTTAAAGGAACTTCGTTTTTTTCTTTATTTGTGCTTTTTGCCCAACTTTTCTTCGTGGGAACAAAAGACCGAGAATATCAATTCAAACAATTCGAATCTGTATTAATTGGTTCAATGAATGATCGAAAGAAAAAGATGAAATAGATGGGAGGACGGATTGAGTAGGGACTAATAAAAAGTTGTCCATAGGTGGGGACTAGATTTAGAGCCGTCAGATTCGATTTTTAAAAAAAATTTACATCCAATGGTCAATAATCAATCAGGGGCATTTTTGACTTTTTAAACAAAAAACTAGGTTAAACCAACTATCTCTCTTCCTCTCCCACCCTCTCTTTCACTAATTAAAATATCTCTCCCTCTACCCCCCCCCCCCCCCCCAAACCAAAGAACCACCCACCTCCGGCAGAGGAATCCAGAAAATGGGTCCCATGGTGTTGGCGACAGGTCTGCTCCAGGTCGAGGAGGAAGGTGTTCTTTAGTTAGGTCGGGTCACGTGCTTTTGCTCACGGTGGTCGGACGAGGACATCGGGTGCCGGACTTGCTCCGGGTCGGGGAGGAAGACGTGCTCCAACTGTGGTGGTACGAGTGAGGGTCGACCCATCCCTGTTTAGATCTCCATGAGCCCACCTAATTAATTAGGACTTGTAGTGATATTGGTTTTCGGATGTAGTGATATTAGTTTTCGTAACCTCTTTTGTTTGGTTTAAGTATGTAATGATATTGGTTTTAGTCTGTAATGATATTGGTTCGAGTATGTATTGATATTGGTTTAAGTCTGTATTGATGTTGATTTTAGTCTGTACTGATATTGGTTTGAGTATGTATTGATATTAGTTTTAGTCTCTAATGACATTAGTTTTAGTCTGTACTGATATTGGTTTGAGTATGTATTGATATTGGTTTTAGTCTTTAATGATATTAGTTTTAGTCTGTAATAATATTGGTTTGAGTCTGTAATGTTATTGGTTTGATTAAGTAATGCTATTGGTTCTAGTCTATAATGATATTGGTTTTCGAACGTAGTGATATTGGTTTTCGAACGTGGTGATATATTAGTTTTCGAATGTGTTGATATTGATTTTCGAATATGGTAATATTGGTTTCCAAACATCGTTATATTGGTTTTCGAATGTAGTGATATTGGTTTTCCGACCGTAGTGATATTGGTTTCTGAAGGTAGTGATATTGGTTTGCGAATGTAGTGATATTAATTTTCGAAAGCAGTGATATTGGTTTCCGAACGCAGTGATATTGGTTTCCGAACGTAGTAATATTGGTTTTCGAATTTAGTGATATTGATTTTCTATTGAATTTTCATTCTTTGGTTCTTTGAGTTTATTAAAAAAATATGGTAGTTGGTAGGATTTTTTGCGTTCACAATAATTTAAAGAGAGAGAAAACGTCCCTTCCTTTTTTCAAGTGAGATTGGTTTAAATTTTGAGTAAATTACTCTCACGTCCCTGGCATTTGATCACCCTCCTCCTAGGGTCCCTGATTTTTGAAAAAAGATTATCCCGTCCCTAAGTTTTGATGATAATAGACTATCAGATCCCTGGAGCCGAAATATTTCATATTCTCCGGCGAATCCCACTTGAAAAGACAAAAATACCCCTCCACTTAAAAAATTAAAAAAACCGTCCTTCTTCATCCCTTTCATCTTCTTACTCCCATCCACCATCTTGTTCAACTCCCCCCTTCTTCTTTCCCAGAAATTAAAATCAACACAAAATTTTCTCTGCACAGTAGCCCAGCAACAGAACCCTAAGGAGATAAAACCAATCCCTCAAACTAAACCACGACTTTCATCATCAGGATGCTGCAATTTTTTTCAATCTCAATTAAACGAGGGAATCAAAGATTGCCCCTTTTTCTTGCGTTCCTTAAATGTTGAGTCTTTCTTTATAAGATAATCGAATATTTTATAGTGTTATTTAGCAGGACTAATGCAATTAATAAAAATGAACATACATGGAATCTTCTTTGTAAGTTCCTTGATATTCTCTACCTCCTTTGAAAGAAATGCAGGGAACCTTCCATCACCAGAACAACAAGAGATGGTGATATTCTCGCTCCTAGCCATGAAATTGAATAGTTCAATTAAAACCCTAGTTTTGTGGACCATAAGAAATTGAATCGTTCGCCGAAGATGAACATACTTGAAAGGTAACCTCAAGCATAATCTCCTCGGCTTAGGACAAACGACAGAGTCTGTTGTCTTCCTCTAGCTCCCTTCCTCGTACGCTCCCATGGTGGCGAAGTCAGTGACGAAGATGAAGAGAGAAGGGGCAACCGTGATAGTTAATTTTTTAATTAGTTTAGATTTCAAGTTTTAGTTTTAGATTATCTGTTTGTTTTGATTTATTTGGGTATGAGTTTTAATTGAAGATGGAGGTAGTTGGAGAAGATGAAGAGAGAAGGAGAAATTTTTTTTTATTTTTTAACAAAGAGGGGCATTTTAGTCTTTTCAAGTGGGGGTTCACCGGAGAATATGGAATATTCCGGCTCCAGGGACCCGATAGTCTATCATCATCAAAACTTAGGGACGGGATAATATTTTTCCAAAAGACAGGGACCCTAGGGGGAGGGTGACCAAAAGTCAGGGACGTTAGAGTAATTTGCCCTTAAATTTTTTTACCTTTTTAGTTTTTCCATAAAAAAATGTGCCAGCTAATTTCTATCTCCCTTTTATTTTTATTAGTTTTCCAATTTTGTCCTTAACTACTTTATTAATACATAAATTGACACAATCTCTCCTTTAGTCTCCAAATTTGGAGACTACCCTTGTCCCCATGGAATCTCTCCCAAATGGATGGGATTAATTATCTTGTCTCATAAGTGCCCTCCCGTATAACATAATTAATTATATTTACTTCAGTATCACTTCAAGACAAGAACCCACATTGAGTAAAAAAATTTAAAGTGATTAATGGGACAAGTGTCGAATGTGCAATAATCCTCTAAAAAAAGTGCAATAAATCTGTCATCCACTAAAGACTGCAACTTCCTGGGTGTATTAACTAGGTGGAGTATTGTACCGACACTTGACTTGTGAAATAGTTATTTATAATAATACTTATAAAATAAAATGACGTTGAATTATGAGACCAAGTTTGTTGGTTAAGAAATCTTTTGGGTGCAATTGTAAAAGTAAGTAAGGACAAAATGAAAAAAAAGATCAATATGTACCGGATTTAAAATATGAGTGGTTGCGAGTGCTCCCACTCAATTCATGTGGCTACAACAGTGGGAGATAATTAAAAAAGAACAAAGCTAGTTTTTTAATTATGATATTTTAGAGTTGAATATTGTGAGATCTTATTTTATGGATAGTCTCTATTAATAAAATATTTTACATTCGTAAGGTTTGAATTCATAACAAAATGAATCTAAATCTCTTGTCATTTAAATCAATTCTCATCAGCAAGAATGCCAATTTTGTCTTTTAATTTTGTAACATGCTAAAAATAGTTAGTAACAAGAAAGGGTTGGATGAACCTTGAAAATGTTTCTTAGCGAATGAATGTTGCATGTACGAGACTTAGGACGTACTTAACCATGGCCACTGACTCATTATATTAAGAGTTGTTTTCATATTATCCTCCCAACTCATTTTCTCAACTCTTCTCCACCATAAAGCTTATTAATTTTGAAATTGTGAAGGTATTTCCAGAAGTTTCTCTATAATGTTAGACTGACAAACAAAACTTCTAGAATATTTGAGGTAGTTTAGAAGTGTGATTACTTAAACACAATAAAAAAATATATTAATCTTTTGGTTCTAATCCAACCTCGTGTTTAAAGGTCAAGAGTGTTCCCGCATAGACCTAGGAGTATTTTATCCTGAAGTTTATTAGCACCGGTGCAATTTGACGTTTGTAATTAGGGTTTAGAATGATATGAAAGCAAATAGAAGTTAGGAAGAGAGACTGTTTTAATTCGTTTGACAACGTTAAATTTGTGGATGGCGTACGCATAAGAATAAGACCGAAATAATTAGTTCCCGCATAATTTATAGTTTAGAATATTAGGACCAATGATGATGATACATCATGCGTTATTGCTTTTGACATATATTACCGGATAATCGAACAATTACTCGATCAACTAATTAAAATTTGAGGTTATACAAATTTTAAAACTTATAAGAAATGTAAACACATATTCTAACTATGTATATTTTTAATGATTAGAAGTCAAAATATCCTAATTAAAATAAAATAACTCCCTCCGTTTGTATCACACATCACTCGCTGTTTTTTTTGAAAGAACACATCACTCGCTGTTTTTTTTGTTGAAAGAACACATCACTCGCTGTTAACGCGTAAACATTATCATCCACCTCCAGCTGGTTCTCGCCATGCAATTTATTTTTGTCCCACCTCATGCATTATTTCCTTAAATTTATCTATTTTTTAAAAACTGTGATTCCAATTCCCATTTTTTAGTGGTTCCAATTAGTATTCTCTCCAACAAGAAAACAAAAAATAAAATAAAAAGTAAATAAGAGAAGGAATTCCGTGAAATGTATAACGTATTGATTACTTATTTTTCTTTCCCGTACACCAAAAGAATGGACAATATTAATAACAGCTAAAAAATCAACCCAATCGAAACCAAAAAAAAAATACGTACATCTTTGAGGAAAGAAAAAAGAAAAAGGAAAAATCATTTGGCCTTTTTCTTCTTCTTCCTCCTGAAAACGACCTCCGTGTCGAGGCCGAACCCATCAACCGCCCTTACCTCAACGAGGTCGGAGTTCCGGAAGAGTCGCCGGAGGGGGCCGACGCTGAAGAGGTCGTTGGCGGAGTACTTGTCGGCGCGGTGGGAGATGGACACGTGGAGGATGCAGACGCCGCCGGGGCGGAGCGTGCGCTCGATCTCGGCGACGAAGCGGTCGGGGTAGAGCGCGTGGTCGAACACGTTGGAGAACTCGAAGTCGAAGGACGCGTTCGGGAAGGGCTGCGCGTGGAAATCCCCCCGGACGACGAGCGGCGGCGACGGCACGAGGTCGATCCCGACGGAGTCCGAGACGCCTACGAGCCGGAGCGCGGCGACCTCCTGGCCGACGCGCGCGCCGATGGAGAGCGCGCGGGAGGAGTTTGACAGTAGGCCACGGGTCTTGAGGGAGGCGAAGAAGGAGGAGAAGACGCGCACCTTGCGGTCCCAGTCGCGAGTCTTCCAGATCTGCCGGAGCCTAGGGTTTAGCGTCTTGTTGAGCTGGCGTTGGATGTAGGAGTCGTAGGAGGTGTATCCGGGTCGGATCCGGAGCTCCGAGTCGGAATCGGAGGGGGCGGGGCGGCGGGGGGAGGAGATGACGGCGGAGTGGAGGAGCGCGAAGAAGGTGAGGATGGAGAGGGAGAGGAGGACAGAGATTACAAACGGTTTTAGGAGTAGGGGCAGTTTCGGGATTAACATTTTTGGAGGGAAGAAACTAGAAAGGAAGCTTGGAGAGACTTGGGTGGTGGTTCTATATATGGAATAGAAAATAGGAGGGGGGAAAAGTGATTCAGGGAATTCTTATGTCTCTGTTCTTGTTCTGCCATGGTTGGACTTTTGGGTAAAGTGGGACTGATCATTTTTTTAGTGGTAAATTTTAATATCGTACTTGGTTTATAAGCCAAGAACAATTTAATAATTCAGTTTCTTAAAATATTAATTTTTTGTTTTTTAATAAATCAATTAATTCAAATTCGAGTAGAATAATTTACAAAATTTTGTCCAACAAATATTTGCTCGTTGCGTGTTCACTGGACTCGAGGTTTTTGAGATTTTTGAATAGGAGTATGGTAGTTGAGCCTGTTTGACCGGCAATTTATCTGATCACTCTTAATCTGATAGTAGTTAAAGCTAATTCGATAATTAATTTGGGAGTTGCGAACTTTACTTTTATATTATTACCCTAAATGACGCCGGGTGGCAAGTTAATCGAATGGCAATTATTGGGTCAACGCGTGTTAATAATTAGCAATTATGAAAGTCGATTTTTTTTCATATCCAGAATATCGTATGCTACACAGGTTTATGTTTTTTATTCAAAAATATTAAAATTGGTTTTTTGAGTAATAATTTTGTAAATACAAAAAAATAATTTATTATATTCAAGACTTTATAGAATTATTCAAATATTATACTCAATTGAAATATTTTTACAACAAGACGCGATCATAAGAATTATTTGAAGAAAATTCAGAAGATGAATGATGATATAAAATTTATCAGATAAGTAAGTATATCACAAAATAGTATCTTAAAATATTTTTTAAATTCGTAAAGTATGTAAATTTATATATTTATTAAAAAATATCATTTTATACGAAAATTAGGATCGAGATTTAACACTGATATTTTCTGAAAAATATTAGTTATTATGATAGACGAATTATTAAATTTTAACACTGATTCTGATTCGGAGTCGAACTTGATATCAATTTAGAAAGATTATGATAGACGAATTATTAAATTTTAACACTAATTCTGATTCGGAGTCGAACTTGATATCAATTTAGAAAGATTATGACTTAAAATAAGATTAATTTATAGAAGTTTTCCTAGTACTCAGCAGAAAATTGTCAATTCCATGTCGAGTTAGCCAGAAGATGGTAATGTAGTGGGGAGACCGGAAATGGTGTCTCCACTAAGCAATTTATTAAGAATCCAGCACTCTAAAACTTTATCTATTAAACAAATTTTCTATTGATATTTTTTTAAGGGAAAAGTCCACTTTAGTACCCTGTGGTATCGCCCAAAATTACTTTAGTACCCTGTGGTAAAAAACTGATCAATCGAGTCATACTTATTCTAATTAACATCAAATACTTATTCTACTTTGGTGACGTGGCTGGCCACGTAGTTTGGGCAGGGTTCGGGTAGGTTCGGGCAGCTGCCCGAGGACCTTTTTGATGTTAATTAGAATAAGTATGACTCGATTGATCGATTTTTTACCACAGAGTACTAAAGTGATTTTGGGCGATACCACAGAGTACTAAAGTGAACTTTTCCCTTTTTTTAATTTGTAAATTTTGAGTCTGAGACATTATTAAAAGAATTTAAGTATTATACTATATAAATAATCTGATAATTTACAATACTTTTTGGCCCAAGCTAAATTGTCCCCAACCAATAAAAACAACCACTATCATTTTACATTGGGCTTTGGCGTTAGTAGCTGTTGAAGTATAAAATTAGTGCTTCGGGTTGTACCCATTTATTTTCGGGTTCGTATTGAGCAACCCGTGTTCGGGTTGATTGAACCGCTTGGTCCACTTCAATACGGGAGGCGGTATACCGCCTTGTTGGTGCGAGCGGGTGGATGGCGCCGGTTTGGGAACCCAGGCGGTTGGCACATACTGCCTAGGGGCCTACGGGCGATAAGGTGAAGCCCGCTTGAAGGGTTCACGCGGTCGATGAACGGGAGCATGCTTGGACTTTATGAGTGGGAGCCCGGTTCGGTCCGCTTCCCGCTCGCCTGGCTGGCACTCCTCGGTAAAATGCTCATAACTTTATATCCGGAGCTTGGATTGAGACGATTCAAGTTGCTGTAGCCAAGATATAGATCTACGACTTTGTAGTTTGTGATGTCTTCGTATTCGGGGAAGAAGTAGGTCAAAAATATGGGTCAAGGCAGGAGGCCGGAAGGTGCTTTGACCTACTAGACAGGAGGCTGGATGGTTGCTTCGACCTACAAGGCGGAAGCCCGGATGGTCGCTTTGGCCTTTGAGGCGGGAGCCCGGATGTCACTTTGGCCTTTAAGGCGGGAGGCCGGAAGGTGCTTTGACCTATATGGCGGGAGGCCAGATTGTTGCTTCGACCTATATATAAGGCAGAAGCCCGGATGGTCGCTTTGGCCTTTGAGGTGGGAGCCCGGATGTCGCTTTGGCCTTCAAAGCGGGAGGCCGGAAGGTGGTTTGACCTACAAGGCAGGAGGCCGGATGGTTGCTTCGACCTACAAGGCGGAAGCCCAAATGGTCGCTTTGATCTTTGAGGCGGGAGCCCGGAGTGCGCTTTATCCTTTAAAGTGGGTGTCCAGGTTGGGCACTTCGGTCCGTGAGTCAACAGCGGGAAGCTTAAGGCAGGAAGATTATTGAAGTACGAAATTAATACTCCAAGTTGAGTGACCTGGGCTCGTTGGTGCATGGCCCGTTAGGCCGTTTAGCCTATTACGAGGTAGCATACCGCCTTCGATGTGTAAGCAGAAGGCGCCCGGGCGATAGGAAGCTTATTTGGGCTCGTGGGCGGTAAGCACGAGCCGCCTAGGACTGATTGGTCGTACATGCCGCCTAGGGTCTGTAGGGCGGTAGGCACGGACCGCCTAGGACCTGCGGGCGGAAGAAGGAGGCCCGTTTAGGGGCTCGGGCGGTAAGGTGAAGTCCGCTTAGAGAGCTCATGCGGTCGGTGTCCGGAAGATTATTTGGTCTATATAGGCGGAAGGTTTGGGCTTTTTTGAGTTCACTTCGGGCTTAAGGATGGTAAGTTGTTTCAGCATTGACGGGCCTAAGACGAGCTTTTGCATGGAAGGTTCGAGAGGATCGGGTCGGCTTATATTTTCCTAAGTAGAGCCGGGATTTCTGAGATTCCAATAAGATTTTGGGACACAATTACTTGGTCGACACGACCGATATATTCCTAATCGGAGACGAGATCTGTTCATTTGAGGAAGACGGTTTAGATTTTCCTATTCTAAGCCGGGTTGATTTGGAAATAAAATATTCACTCGGGATGGGATTTCTTGCATGGGAAGGATGGAGCTAGGTCAGGACGTGCTATATAAAGGGAGTTTGGGTACCGGAGAAGATCCACAACACAACACAACTACACTTTATTTATCTTGTTGCTTTTCCTTTCCGTAGCCTAGCGTAGCCTGTAGCCTAGCTCTAGCTTTAGCCTTAGCATAGCTTTAGACCGACCGTGGGACGACCACTTCGGATCCATCTCAGGTTACTTGTTCACTTATTCCCGCAACAGTTTTTTGGCACACTCGGTGGGACTAAGGAGGGCGTCTGAGAAGGCGGTCTAACCTTTACCGGCCAAGATGACCAATTACTTTGTTGCTCAGGTTCCTTACAAGGAGTCGATGCCTTGCATTTTCCAGTCATATGCATGGAGGAGGGATTTATCTACCTCGGCTTTCTCAAAAGAGTCGGCTGAGACAAATGTTATCCCGATGGAGACATATGCCGCTTTCTGTGCTCGGAAGCTTTATGAGGAGTCTTGTAGGCACTATGGGGCATCCTCACGTGTGGTTGTCAATCAACACCAAGGGATGAGCGTATCCACCGGACAAAGCTGTACCCATCCAACCGGCCTTCAGACAACCATGGACCGGTCATATGCCTTATACCATGACACCGCCAACGCCAGATGTATTCGATCATGGTCGACAACATAGAACTCCTATGAATCCCCCATACCAAACAACTCCTTACTTGGGGATGGGGACACATGGAGTGAACTACTTGGAATAATATGTGTCCGCCAGGATGGGGGCTAGTAATGTCCAAGTGGGATCGAGCTGGTACCAATCGGCTCTGACACAAGACTGGTCATACCCATCTAGGGTCTCGGCCGACCAAAACTCTTTCAAAAGGATGGATGTTTGCACGAATCCTTTGTTCGACTCAAGGGTTTCCAATCCTACCCCAACCCCCAAGTCATGCATCAAGCACGGATGGACCTGGATGAGGAGGACAACCGCCATCCAATTAATCGACAAGAAGAGCTTGATGAGGATGATGAGCTCGATGAGGACGTTGTCAACTAACAAGAAGAGCTTGATAAGGATGACGAGCTCGATGACGACGGCGTCAACCAACAAGAAGAGCTCGATGAGGATGACGTCAACTGACAAGAAGAGCTTGATGAGGATGACGAGATCGATGAGGACAATGTCAACCGACAAGAAAAGCTCGATGAGGATGAAGTCAACTGACAAAGAGATCTCGACGAGGACGATGCCAATCGACAAGGAGAGATCGATGAGGACGATGTCAATCGACAAGAAGAGCTTGATGAGGACGATATTAATCAGAAAGAAGAGCTCGATGAGGACGACGTCAACTGTCAGCTGACATTGGGATCTACCCGACGACAAGGGATAGAAAGGCAACCCTTATCTTCCCAATCTGAGGATTTCATCCCGCATCAATTCTTGGAGGACCAGTCATCGATGGGTCCTCATTGTATTGCTCATGTCATCATAGTTGGCTTCGACCAAAGTCAAAAGAGAAGTCCCAAGCAAGAGAAGGCCAATCCTAAGACCCGAAGGGCAAGACTCGGGGGGCAGGGACGACCGGACCTAAAGAAATCAAAGGTTGATCCTAAGACCTGAGAGGCAAGACTCGGGGGGCAAGAATGGCCACCTGATAGTGTCATCGCAAAGACTCAAAAGTATATCATCCAAGGGGAGCCGATGAGACGTGGAGGCTCCATCACCCTCGTATCAAGGTGGACCTTCAAGATGGGTCCAAACCACGTTAGTATAACTTCACCCGGCATGGAAAAAAGAGGGTCACTCCTGGGCCCCCAACACAAGGCATCCTGACTAAGACTCAGAGACGTCGCCTTGAGAGGAAGGTCTAAAAATGAAAGTAAGTTATCAAGGATCTCGAAAGAAAACTTGTGGAACAAAGGGCCAAGCTGATAGAGCAAGATGTCCTTCTAGCTAGCCCATGGGTGATACACCAACCGGCCTAGACTCAAGGCCGGGTCAAGAAGGTTGAAGCCTCTAAGACAATTAAGGGAAATGATCTTAAGCACATCAAGGAGGTTCGGCCAAAGGCACCCAAAGACCGACATAAGAAGTTGATCCGGGAGTGGGTACCTAAGGCGAGAAGCGAGATCCACTCCAGGGAAAGTAACCTTCGTGAGGGCAAGGATGATCGGAAGGAAAAAGATGTCTCGGTCGGTCTTCACATTGGTTATGTTAAGTTTGGAGACTTCCCAAACAAGGTGTCGATCAACAAGTTGTTCACCCTCCCATCCATCTTTAAGCCAAAACTCAACTAACCCAGTCATCTGAAGGGGGACATGAGTGAGGAAGGTACACCTGAGCCTCAGATAGGAGAGATGTCCTATGTCGTTCCCATTGTGGAAGCCTTCAATGGCGACGTCGCCATTGTGAGGCCAACCCAAAGAATGGGCGAACGCAAGAAACCTCTTTGCATCACGGTTCACATCCTTGGGGAGTCAATCAAGAGAGTACCCATGGATGGCATGGGTGTGGCGAACACCTTTCTTCAATTGCTCCTCAGGGATCGCAATAAGAAAAAGGAGGATGACAGCCCGGCTAGCATGGTCATGACCAACCTTGATGGGAAAGGGCGAGACTTGATCTGCTCTGGTCCGATAATTCCATCTTCCATCCACCAATGTCTAATCCGGTGGAAGTCATATGGGAAGGTGGAGATTATGATGGCTGACGCATGTCCATTCATCCTGGCAATATTCTACATAGAGGTGGCCTTCAACGATGGGACCACAGTACCAATAAGGGTGGTCTGGAGCAACGTAGATGGCTGATCTGCCTGATGTGCGAGTTTGGTCAAGCGAGATGTCCTTTTAACTCAACGACCAATTGGTGCCACACTCGGGGGGCAAGTACTCCCCCTTACTTATGGGGAATAAAGTAATAGGCGAGGTGACAAGGCGATTGGAGGTTTGCACCTTGTCACCCTATAAGTCGGCCGGGTAGATGGCCTAGACCTCTTCGAGCTGCTCATCTTCATTCTAAGTTAGCTGGCGGGTGCCAAGTTGGAGATGAAGGACCACGTCAACACTTCTCGCCTGATCGTACTGAAGTGTTAACGTGCGGGGGGCATAGTTGAAGTATAAAATTAGTGCTTCGGGTTGTACCCACTTATTTCCGGGTTCGCATTGAGCAACTCGTGTTTGGGTTGATTGAACCGCTTGGTCCACTTCAATGCGGGAGGCAGTATACCGCCTTGTTGGTACGAGCAGGTGGATGGCATCGGTTTGGGAACCCAGGCGGTAGGCACATACTGCCTAGGGGCCTACGGGCGATAAGGTGAAGCCCGCTTGAAGGGCTCACGCAGTCGATGAACGGGAGCATGCTTGGATTTTATAAGTGGGAGCCCAGTTCGGTCCGCTTCCCGCTCGCCTGGCTGGCACTCCTCGGTAAAATGCTCATAACTTTCTATCCGGAGCTTGGATTGAGATGATTCAAGTTGCTGTAGCCAAGATATAGATCTACGACTTTGTAGTTTGTGATGTCTTCGTATTCGGGGAAGAAGTAGGTCAAAAATGTGGGTCAAGGCGGGAGGCCGGAAGGTGCTTTGACCTACTAGACAGGAGGCCGGATGGTTGCTTCGACCTACAAGGCGAAAGCCCGAAAGGTGCTATGACCTACAAGGCAGGAGGCCGGATGGTTTCTTCGACCTACAAGGCGGAAGCCCGGATGGTCGCTTTGGCCTTTGAGGCGGGAGCCCGGATGTCGCTTTGGCCTTTAAGGCGTTAGGCCAGGAGGTGCTTTGACCTACATGGCGAGAGGCCGGATGGTTGCTTTGACCTACAAGGCAGAAGCCCGGATGGTCGCTTTGGCCTTTGAGGCGGGAGCCCGGATGTCGCTTTGGCCTTCAAGGCGGGAGGCCGGAAGGTGCTTTGACCTACAAGGCGGGAGGCCGGATGGTTGCTTCGACCTACAAGGCGGAAGCCCAGATGGTCGCTTTGATCTTTAAGGCGGGAGCCCGGAGTGCGCTTTGTCCTTTGAAGTGGGTGTTCGGGTTGGGCACTTCGGTCCGTGAGTCAACAGCGGGAAGCCTAAGGCGGGAAGATTGTTGAAGTACGAAATTAATACTCCAAGTTGAATGACCCGGGCTCGTCGGTGCATGGCCCGTTAGGCCGTTTAGCCTGTTACAAGGCGGCATACCGCCTTCGATGTGTAAGCGGAAGGCGCCCGGGCGGTAGGAAGCCTATTTGGGCTCGTGGGCGGTAAGCACGTGCCGCCTAGGACTGATTGGTCGTACATGCCGCCTAGGGTCTGTAGGGCGGTAGGCACGGACCGCCTAGGACATGCGGGCGGAAGAAGGAGGCCTATTTAGGGGCTCGGGCGGTAAGGTGAAGCCCGCTTAGAGGGCTCATGCGGTCGGTGTCCGGAAGATTATTTGGTCTATATAGGCGGAAGGTTTGGGCTTTTTTGAGTTCACTTCGGGCTTAAGGACGGTAAGTTGTTTCAGCGTTGACGGGCCTAAGACGAGCTTTTGCATGGAAGGTTCTAGAGGATCGGGTTGGCTTATATTTTCCTAAGTAGAGCCGGGATTTCCGAGATTTCAATAAGATTTTGGGACACAGTTGCTTGGTTGACACGACCGGTATATTCCTAATCGGAGACGAGATCTGTTCATTTGAGGAAGACGGTTTAGATTTTCCTATTCTAAGTCGGGTTGATTTGGAAACGAAATATTCACTCGGGACGGGATTTCTTGCACGGGAAGGATGGAGCTAGGTCAGGACGTACTATATAAAGGGAGCTTGGGTACCGGAGAAGATCCACAACACAACACAACTACACTTTATTTATCTTGTTGCTTTTCCTTTCCGTAGCCTAGTTTAGCCCGTAGCCTAGCTCTAGCTTTAGCCTTAGCATAGTTTTAGACCGACCTTGGAACGACCACTCCGGATCTGTCTCAGGTTAGTTGTTCACTTATTCCCACAACAGGAGAATACAAAGCTAGTTTGTGTGATGAAGCTAGTTTCTTCAGTTGATGCGGTGGACCAATGAACTTCTTCCATGAACGGGGAGCCACATGAAAAATATTTCTATTTTTATGCATGAAAATTTCTTGTATTACATTGGGTGAGGTCTACTTTATTACAAAAGATATTTGTTTATTTTCTATCTTTTTATTTATTTTTTCAACTTTACATGTTATACATTTACCATGCACCATATCGTACTAAACATATTATAAGTCCGAATACTCTACTCCAACTACTACCATCTGTTATTTTAATTTGTCAAACTTCAACAAGTATTGTACATACATCATATACCACATTAAACTCAGTCGCCATATCGTATTCAAGACCTATGAGTCAGAACACTCTACTGCAACTAGTGATTAGTTAATTTTGATTTATTTTTGTGTGTGAATATCTAGTATTCAGTTTCGAGCACGTTAGACTAAATATATGAGACAATTCTTTCAATCATACTTTTTACATTTTTCTTGCCACCTGATTGATTGACATATGATATCTATTCCTGTTTCAAATTGATAAGCCGTAGTAGAGTTAATACTAAGGTTTCAAAAAGAAATAAGATAGCTGTGGTCCAGGATACAAAATATTTACAGAACCCTACGTTCCTGGGTTGGACACAGCTACCTACGGGCTTCCTCAACTTTTTGTCTTGAAGATGACAAACTTGACAAGGACGTCGCTTTGATCATATTGGATTTTGCTGCATCCAGCAAGGGGTCAGCCTGGAGGGCTTTGTCGAAACAGTATTTCGCCTCCTCCAACTGGCCCTCAGCTACAAATACAAGACCGAGGTTGTTGAGTGCAGGGGCATAGCCAGGTCGGAGAGCCAGTGCCTTCGAAAACATAGCTTTGGCTCTTTCATACTTCCTTTGCTGTCGGTACAGGTTTCCGAGGTTGGAAAATATTGCATGAGCTTGTTCGGGTGCTGCCCACGTCAAAGCTCGCTTGTAAACTTCTTCAGCTTCCAAGGGTTGTTCTGATAATTGCAGTGATATACCTGATGATCATCAGACAGGTTAATAACCAGAACAAAAGGAAAAAGAAAGAGAACTGATCAGATGTAGCTTCTCCCACAATTGAACGCACCTAAATTTGACCATGAATAGCTGCATTCTTTAAGATGAGCGACAGCAACCTTCAGATACTTCTGTGCTGTTTTAAACTGTCGGGCACAAAGACAATGGAGACCAAGCTGGTGCCATTGAACTCCATCATCTGGATCCTCTGCTGCTGCCTGATTCCACATAGAGATAGGATGCAAATTGCTTAGTCATAAACACATGCCACATGAGTGTATGCCTTGTAATATGGTAAGTTTCTCCTTTAAATGACACTTGCAGACTTTTCATACATGCAAATAAGATAACAAAGACTGGGACTTCCTATCCCCCATTCCTCGGAAGAGTTGGATTCATGGGCCTTAACAACCATTTCCCACGACTTGCAATCTCTGATTTATAATTGGAAACAGTGGAAATTTTGAACAGATGATAAAGTTTACAATGTTTACTTGCCTTCCAGTATGATTGTTACAGTAAATTTAGATGATATGGGCTTTTGAGCATCCTGGATTTCTGGTTAAAGTTAAGCCCGAGCCTAGTAGCTAAAAGAAGAAAGAAAATACCTGCTTCAAGCTACTAAAAGCTCGTTCCTCTATCTCAACCAACTCGATCTTTTCAGAGGCAAATGCAGCTGCGATTTCGTGTTGTGCTTTATGCACCATTCCAAGTCCTGCCCATGCAATGGGAAACTCGATTGGACCTGATTCTCCTTCTCGCAGTATTGAGGCCATCTCGTTCCCAGCCCAGTAAAGCTGTTCACCAGGATCTTGCGACCTTTCTGCATCCTTTATCCGGTGAACTGCAACAGCATACCGAGTTGACATACAGTTGGGTTCAAGTCTTGCTGCCTAAATCAAAACAGGGAAAGAGATCTTTCAACACCACAACCTCATATGCAGCAGAAGATATCTTTTCAGTACAAATGTCAAAGATAGCACATGAAATTGTCTCTGGTTCAAAAAGGCGAAGACCAGAGTAAAATGAGTATGAACCAGAAAACAGAAGGCAACAAGTTATTTTAAGTAATGAGCCACAAGTACCTTCTCCAAGCATTTGCTGGAACTCCTGTGGTCTCCAGTCATGTAATATGCATCAGCAAGATTTGCCCATACATGTGCTGCTTTAGGGTCCACTTTCAATGCAGCTAATAGACATTGTTTTGCAACGTTGACAGCTTCAAACCGATCCATGGAGGAATGATCACCAGAGTTTGCACCAGCGCCTGAGGTTTAGAAAGAGGAAGCGAAAGATACGCTTAGTTCCCAACCATATCAATAAAAAAAAAGAAAAGTTTTCAGACAGTCTGAGCTACATACATCCACTACAGGCTTGAAACAATTCAAACGAAAGAATGGACAACAAAATTTTGGGCTTGGAATGAGTGAAACTCACCAAAATCATACCTGCAACAGTTAACCCATAATTACGCAAAAGAATGGCAGAATAATTAATGAAAGCAGCTGGATGATTTTGATCTTTGAGGATCAAATCTTGAAAACATTTGACTGAAAGCTCCAGATTTCCACTGCATGTAAGTAGCCATTAACAAGATTAGAATGACAAACGTTCAAATGTTGCAGTAATTAAAGAAAGAAAAACAAAACCAACTAGCGAGTAAGAATGAAGAAGCAAAAGATTTCACAGAATTCAGCTGTTGTAAATCAATTGAAAAACACACACTAGGTAAGCAAATTCACGAGCAAGAATAAAGAAGAAAAAAATTTCACAGTATTTCCATTGGAAACAAATGAATTCTCAAAGCAACCAGAAAAACAGGGTACCAATTCCGTCATCTAACCTTTGTAAATACGCAATTCCCAAGTTCCCAAGGCAATCATGGTTGTTAGAGTCTATGGCCAACAAGGAGGACAACACGGCAATTGCGCTCTAGAAAGAGCCAAACAAAACAAGTCAAAGTTAAATCTGATTGTGCGCAACTTAAAACAACAGTAAACAGAGTACAGCCATGCATGCATGCCTGAAGGCGACCAGATTTAAGGAGTATCATTCCCAACGAGTTCCAAACAGCCGCCTGCCTAACATCTGATTGCATAGACTCCTTCAATCTGGAAAGCACTTCCTCCAGCTCCTCTGCTTCCAGCTCTTTCTCCGAATTACCGTCCCCAGCATTCTCAAGAAGAATACACTACCAGAACCAATCAATCAAGTTTAAGGTCACAAATAAATATAGAAAAGGGTCAGCAAGGTTGGAAGCAATATGAACTAACCTGGGCGCGGTGAACTTGCACCAAGGAGAGCAAATCAGGCCGGGCAACCTCCGGCTCGCACTTGAGCAGTATCTCTTCCGCCCTCTCGTAAGCCGAAATCGCCTAAAGCACCGACCAAACCAATCAGCAAAAAAAAAAAAAAAAAAAAAGCTTAACAAACAAGAGAAGAAGCTGAAGCTATAGGGTGACGACACCTTCTGAGGTTGACCTAGCCGTTGGTACATCAAACCAAGCATAAAATGCGCGTGTGCATTCTTCGGCATTTTCCTCGCCACGTGTACCAAACCCTAATTATCAAATCCCCCAAAATTGATTAAATAAAAACCCTAATTAGGGAGAAAGGGGAAGGAGAGTCAGAATCGCTCACAGTCTTGAGGCTGCTGAATTTCTCCTCGCGGGAGGGCTGATCGGCGGCTTCTCCATCGGCGCGGCTCTTCCCCGACTTGCTCGGCCTCCTCGCCTCCACGACGGCCTCGTTCAGGAATGACCTGGAGGAGTTCGGGGTGGGGTCCGCCGCCTCGGGGGGGTCGGCGTTGAGGTCGGCTAAAACGACGAGTTTCGGCTCAGTGAATTGGGGTTTAACTTCACGCGATTCTGACATTTTAATCCTCGTGGAGCGGTGGGAAGTTGCAAGTGAGAAGTCTTCAACGACCTGGTTGATGCCGGCCGGGGCTCGGATTAGGATATTGATGGTGTGGTTTGGGCCTCGAGCTTGTTAATGAAGCCAACTCATTCTCCGCTCTATACGCTAATCAAGTTTTGAGTTATATTAGAAACTTGAAATTTGACAATAATATTCAACACTAAAATTCCAACTTTCAAGTCTTTTTTGTTCATTTATAATATTTTTTTACAAATTGATCCCGTTATTTGAATCTTTTTTATAACGGGAATCATTATGAGTGTTTAAAATTTTGGTCAAAATAAGTCAAATCATCACCTTTTTTTTAACCGTTAGAGTAAGTTCCCAATGATTACATATTTGCATTTTAAGTGATATATTCTAATTCTTTGGAAAAAGTCCACATAAGTATCTTGTAGTTTACTCGATTATCACTTGGGTACCTTATAGTTTAAAAATGATAAAATCGGTCCAACTTATTCCAATTTTGTCACTTAAGTCTAACCAACCCGATTCACCCGTTTTCTTTCAAAACGGTACCGTCTGGGCGCTTATGTGGACTTCCATGTGGTAGTGTCCGGATTGCAAAAGGCTACGTGGCAAGTGGCAAAATTATCAAAATAGTACCTTTTTATTTTTTTAAAAAAATTCTTCCCTTCTCTTCTTATTCATCTCCCTCCCTCCCTTTGCCTTCCTCTCTCTATGCAACGACAATGTAGTAGCTCACCAAATTAACACTCTACTCAAAGATTAAACAGAACCTAAAGGTAGTAGCTAAACTGCAACAAGGGTTCACCAACAAGAAACCATTAAAAATAGAAAGATCGAACCTTTGGTGTGACGCGCTTTGAGCTCTGCCTCCTCATCAGCCTCATCAATAGGGACACTGACCTTGACGACGGGGCAGACGCAGTCGTGCATGCACTAGTCACTAACGCTTTCGAGCCTCCCATCGTTACCTCTTCGGGCGGCCCCAAACCTGCGGTTGCCCATCATTACCTCATATCGTGGTCCTCGACGACGTGTATCTTGTACGGGATTTGTGCCTCCCAAAGTGGCCTCGTGCAATCCTTGAAGGTGGTGAACGTGTCAAAATCTGCCTCGGACTCCACGGCGTTGGCGTAGGGAGAGTGGGTGGGAAGGGGGAGCGGGCTCCAGTATGCGCCGAACAAGATGGAAGTAGGTCTGACGTGGAGGAGGACAACAGTGTCGCTGGGACGGATGTAGTGGTGGATGGCCGAGCGGACGGCCTGTGCGCTCTCATCGGAGAGGTCGACGGTGACACCGATCTTGCAGAGGGCGCCGCGGAGGGAGTGGCCCTCAGCAGGTGGTGGTGGTGGTGGTGGCGGGGGGATGGCAGATGGTGGATCTTGATCGTCGGGAGCTGAGGCTTGTCTGGATCGATTGGGTCAGGGTTCATTTTGGGGATTTTCCCTTCGAATTGCTAATTGAGATTTCTGGGGTTTGGGAGTCGCTGATGAATGAGAGGAGAAGAGAGGAGGAGGAGAGAGAGGAAGACAAATGGTGGGAGGGAGGAAGATGAATGAGAGGAGAAGGGAAGGATATTTTGAAAAAAAAAGGTACTATTTTGATAATTTTTCCACTTGCCACGTAGCCTCTTGCAATGCGATCACTACCACATGGAAGTGCACGTAAGCGCCCAGACGATACCGTTTTGACAAAAAATGGGTGAACCGGGTTGGGTAGACTTAAGTGAAAAAAATTGGAATAAGTTAGACCGATTTTATCATTTTTAAACCACAAAGTACCCAAGTGATAATCGGATAAACTTCAAGGTACTTATGTAAACTTTTCCCAATTCTTTTTTATCACGAGGTCTTTGGAAGGAAATCATTTTTTAAGATTTTATTTTTATTAAACTTTTTTGGTTGGACCCTTTTTTTTCTTTTCTCTTTTAAAGGATTATGGACCTTTTAATGGTTCTATAAATAAAATGTTGGTGAATTTAAGATTGTAGAGACTTTATGTTGTTCGGATATTTCTTAGGACAGGAAGATAAATAGTAATCATGGTAATTTTTCCAAAACGAATGCGGACCTCATGTCGCCCGTTCCAAGCTCGAGTAATTTACTAATTTTCGAATCACTCTAGAAAAACGGAGACCAATCTTCCTCTCTTTCTATCACTTATTAGAGACCGAATTAATTGAGAACTACATAAAATTTGTTCCCACGTAGAGACCTCAATATGGGCCGTCCGATATCATCTAAAATAAAATTAAAGGGGATCCAGACGATCAAAATTGACTGATTTTGCTCAAGGGCATTTTAGGATTTTTACCAATAAGACTCTACTAGGGTTCCCACCTTTTGGTCTCCATTCTACTTTTTTACCAAGATTTTGTAATAAAAAAGGGACCCTAATCGTCACCCTTCTCCATCTCATCCCTTTCAAAGTCGCCCCTCCTCTCCATTCTCTTCCCCTCCTATACCGGCGACCGGTGAGAGTGCGACAAGCCCGATGGCGAGCCTACGATGAGCACGGTGACCGGCGACCGGTCGTCCACTCACTACCCTCGATTGACAAACCCAAGTGACCGGGCTAAGGACGAGGATCTGGGATCTTTTCGCTAGCAGGCTAAGGACGAGGATTTATGATCTTTTTGTCGTCCACCATCTCATAGCACTTCTTCTTCGACGATGAGTAATCCTTGTCCTTGATGCCACTTGACTTCACCTTCATGGGGCTTACTAGGTTTTGCAAAAAAATTAATTCCTTTGGTGAAAGGTCAAGCCTTTAGACGTGGAAGGTTCTTGAATTTCTTTTGTAAATTAATTTATTGAAGTTGAGTTAAAGATTCTGTTCTTGATAAGACTTTCATCTAAAGTAAATTTTTTTTGCTTTATTTTGAGCGAATTATAGTTATTTTGGTTGAAAGAATCATACCAATTTTATAAGTGATATTGGTGTCATTTTTGTTTCAGATTTGTTTGATTAAATTTATTTAGAGCGATATTGGTTTGCGTGTGTCGAAATATTGGTTTGCATGTGAAGCGACATTGATTTGCATGTGTCAAAATATTGGTTTGTAATTGAAGCGATATTGGTTCGCATGTGTGGCGATATTGGTTCGCATGTGTAGTAATATTGATTTTCAGATGTAGTGATATTGGTTTTCAGATGTAGTGATATTAGTTTTGCGATGTAGTGATATTGTTTTGCGATGTAGTGATATTGGTTTTCAGATGTAGTGATATTGGTTTTGCGATATAGTGATATTGGTTTTGCGATGTAGTGATATTAGTTTTCAAATGTTGTCGCATTAGTTTTTACCTGGAATGATATTGGTTATCCGATTAATTTTTTGTTTGGTTTATTCAGGTCCAATCATAGGAATTTACTGGATGCACTATGTTTAATAACATAAAATCACTTAATATGCACCAAAACTTTCATTAAAATCGATGGATTCACCCAAAAATTAAAAGAATGCAAAATAGCTTTTTATATTACATTATTTTGACAAAATTATAAGATTTGAACAAATTATTATAACATGTAATTAACATTGTTGAGTATCTAATTGCTCGATAACTCTTTAAAATTATAAGATTTTATACCATTCTCGCCAAGCATTCTGAATATGCGAAAAGCCCATTTGGCTATCTCATATGCGTACCAATATAATTTTTGTAATGTACCAATATGATTATAGAAGTATACCAATTTTATTCAACTGTATACCATAAGTTGAAATATAAGATAAGATGAAATATTCCCAAATCTTATTTGATAATAAGATGGCAAGTTCGGCATTAGACAATCTTTTCCTCTTTACAATATGCCAAGTTCATAATTGGTTTAGTGGTCGATTCAAATCTATGTCCAAACAATTGTTCTCATGTATTGTCTCCTGGTTCGAGACATCGATTGCACTATTTTTTTGCTTCTCTTTTGTCTTCTGGTGCTTTGCCATTGATTTTTCACGACGAACCTCACAACCGCATTTTAATCTCTTTCTTGACTTGTTCGGATTCTCGCATTTCTTTATAGATTTACCCAAAGCTTTGGATGTTGTCTGGACATCATCCGTTTGTTGTGCTTGTGGCGTTGGTGTACCTTCAAACAGAAATGTTTCAATGTTTATAAAAAAGATAACAAACAATCAAGTTTTAACAAACAATCACTTCACATGCAAACCAATATTATGGCCACATGCAAACCAATATTATGGCCACATGCAAATCAATATCACTTCACATGCAAACCAATATCACATCACATGAAAACCAATATCACATCACATGAAAACCAATATCATGGCCACATGCAAACCAACATCGTTTCACATGCAAACCAATATCACATCACATGAAAACCAATATTACGGCCACATGCAAACCAATATCATTTCACATGAAAATCAGTATCACTTCACATATTACCAACATCAATACAGATGCAAATCATTATCACATCACATGCAAATATCACAACCACATGCAAGCCAATATCACAGCCACATCCAAACCAATATCACTTCACATGAAAATCAATATCACGGCCATATGCAAACCAGTATCACTTCACATACTAACCAACATCACTACACATGCAAACCAATGTCACATCACATGAAAATCAATATCACAACACATGCAAACCAATATCACTTCACATGCAAATCAATATCATAACACATGCAAACCAGTATCACTTCACATGTAAACTAATATCACAACACATGTAAACCAATATCACTTCACATAAATAAGTAATGTTAGAATGTGAAGAGTTCTTCCTTCACACGAATGTGATCCCTAATGACAGCAATCTCAATTAATAACATCAAAGATGACCAAATCTGGGAGATGACCGGAGATGACCTCGAAGCCAGAGCTTGCTTCCCAGACTGGAGATGACCTTCGTCTTCCTTCGTCTTCCCCATCGACAAAGTGGAAGGCGAGAGAGAGTAACATTGACGCTGCAACAGCTCGATGCTGCCGTTTGCCCACTCAATGCCCGGCGTCTTTCACGTTTAATTGATTTGTGGTTAATTGGTTTGGGGATTTAATTTTTTATTTTGAAGTGATGTTGGAATGTGAAGAGTCCTTACTTCACAAGAATGTGAAAGGTCCTTCACGTATGGTGTGTTTGATTGGTTTTATTTTTTTATCTTTTTAATATTTTCATAAATAAGAGTATATCCCTAATTTTTTAGTTTGATTTAGTTTTTATTAGTTTTCCAATATTACTCCTGATTGATTTATTATTTAACTAGATTGCTACCATAACCCTTTTAGTCCCCAAGGATGGGGACTAGGCTAGTCCCCAAGTTGACGCGCCCCTTCTTCTTAGGCATTTGTGTGGATTTGCATTTGAAAGTTTTGAGGTAAATTTAATTTTCTTTTTCTAGGGATTTTGGGGTTCGGGTTGGGTTTCTTGCCATTTAGGTTTTATGCACCTAGTTTTTATATATAATGTTTTTAGGGATTTGAGGTTCATGTGCGAGCTTATCGTGGTCCCTTTTCATATATGTTTGTATGGTAGTGGCATACTATTATGTGTGTTGTTGTATACTAGTTTCACATGATATAAGATACCATTTTGGTTTAATGTAACATACCTTTGTATTTTGTTATGCAGATGGGGGAGAGAGTTGCAGTTCTTCCCGACTTGGCTTCCTTGTTGTGAACTTTCAAATTGTGAGCCCATGGGTTTATTAGGTCATTAACTTGTGGATTGGGATCGCTTCAGAACCTTTGTTGTGATTTTGTTGAGAAAGAGACACAGGGGAGAGAGATGCAGTTATTCAGAAGCGTTCATGTTGAAGATCTACCCTTTTTGTTCCTATTGCTTTTTTGGTTCTGGATAAGAGACAAGATGACATCATCAGCTAGAAGTTACAAGAAGATATGATGTCATCTATCTTTTTTCCTTTGTTCTATGGGTATTTTTGTTATTTCAATAAAAAAAGAAAAGAAAAAAGAGCTGATGACATCAGCAAGGGACCCGAGAGTATAATAAAATCAAACACGGGGGACCTTGACATATAAACACGGGAGACTTTGGCGTATATTTAAGCAAACACGGGAGACTTGAGAGTAATTTTCCCTTTTTATTTATGGAGTCAAATGGTGTGTACAATCCAAAAAAGGCTAGAAATAACTAATAGTTTGACTAAAAGTTAATGGGTCAAATGTTTGTTCTTTATAAAGAAATGAATTAAAACACTTTATATATTGAACCATTTATAAAACAGTCATAACTCTCTATAAAATAAATCAAACCTTGTCAAAATATTATCATGCAAAAGAAAATGAAGGTTGCATATGTAATATTCCTCATTTTATGTTTTAGTTTGACTTACTATGGTGCAAAAGGATTAAGAAAAGATCCTATGTATGGAGAGGAAATCCATACTAAGTCAAAAAAATTTGATGATACTACAACAAGAAAAATTGAGGTACCGCCTTGTTCTTTTTATTGTTCTTGACCTAATATCATTATTTTCATTTTTGATTAAATTTTCGTAAGGTTTTGATATCACCTCTAAGTTTCTTTTTGTTTGAAGAATAATTTTTTTTGTATCTTATATTTGATTAAATATAAATCTGAGATTCTTTGTTAATGTTATTAGTTAATTTTTCTTTTTCATTATGTGAAATTACTTACAAGTCCTTAAAAATTGTACTACTAATTGTTTTTTCAATAGAAATATTAAACTCCCCCTCTTTCTACTTCATATACAATTACAAAAATATTGTGTTTTTGGTCTAATTTTCCTAAATGGAGATTACATTCTTATATAAAAGCAAAAATATTGTTGGATGGAAATAAACAATTAACTAAAATTAACATATATTAGGAATATCCATTTAAATAGAATGAATTAGTTGTCAATGAATATAAAAAAGAGATCAATTTCAATAACATCATTCAAGAATTCTAATCTTTACTTGAGCTTCACTCTATTTTCTTTTTTTCTTCTTGCAAAGTTATCTTAATTACTGGTTGTATTAAATTTTTGGGAAGTTTTAACTACTTTATATATTCATTGATTCCACTTGATAACATGAACGTTTATGCTGTGTTTATTTAGATTAATTGGACATAACTAAACACGAATTTTTGTTCAATTTGGAGCAAAAAAGGACTTGGAAGAAATGATAACTTGTCCAAGCCCTACCCAAAAATCTTGTTCCACCGATTTTCATGGGCAAAAGATTTTTTTTTCGTATGACACATTTATTATTATACTTTATTACCATATTGACTTTAGCTAATTTGATTATTGTATTTTCTTTTATACGATATCTCTTTCTTTATAATTATGTTTATTTCTACTTAAGTATATTATCACATATTATTTCTTTTTCAATAAAAAAAATTAGACAAAACACAAAAAAAGATCGTTAAATCAATCTGTCATGTCCGTTTCTCTAAGACCGCTCAAAATAACTACTTAATGCTCCCTCAACTTTATATCTCATTTTACTTATTTTATTTTTGTAGTCCTTATTTATTGAGTGCGTTGATATACATAAGCAACCGGCTTTTGATCACCCCATGCTTAAAAATCATATAATTCAGGTATTTATTTCTTATTTGTACAATTTGACTCAAGAGAAATTTTAGAAGTATTTTCACTTTAAAATTATTATGCTTATATAAAGATGGAGCCGAGTTTCAAATTGGCAAAAGATCGAGGAAGAACTTTGAGATATGATAAAGATGAAATTGGATTCTTCGAAGATACTGTTTGCCCAAATGGTTCAGTACCTATTCAAAGAAAAAAAGATGAAGTACAACATCCACTATTGTCGGGAGAACATGTAAGTTATTATCGCATATTTGTATTTGTTAGGAACTCACTTCTAAGTAACAAAATCTTTGTTAAGTAACAAGCACATCAACTTTCTTTTACTCTCATCCAATTTATCAATTAGTCTTTCTTTAATATTATTTTTATTTTGTGTGAACTGGTTCCTAACTTGAAAGAGGAAGATATAATTTTAAATATATTTTTTAAATCAATAGGAAAAGAGAACCAAATTACATTGTAAAATAATTTTTTTACTTAATATGCATACATAAAAAATTACTATATTAGCAACATTGATATGACTTGGTATGTTCATTGTTTAGATTTTCAGAATTTCAACATTTATTATGAGTTCTGTAATTTATTTTAAGTAAAAAACAAATTGATAAATCATGATCACTTTAAAATTGATCTCACACTCCTAAAACTCGATTTAATACTATATTGATAAAGCTTAAATACGTAGCACCATTTTGACCCACATAATATAACTACCATATTATACTCACAAATCTATAAATTTATTTTATTTATTAAGATTGTTGTCAATTTGTATGTTAGATATTCATTCTTGTTTCTTCTTATGTGTTTTCTAACTTGGACAACAAATATAGCTTGCTACATTAGGTGTTCACAATGATCAAGATGTATATCGTGGAGGAGGTGCAATTATAACTATAGAACAACCGCTGGTGGGCCCATATCAATTCAGTGGAGCATTAATTTGGCTTATTAGTGGACCAGCAAATGAAAGTAATGCAATTTATTTTGGATGGATGGTATGACTTTTCACTAATATTAAGAAACTCATTTCTCTAGAGAATTTGTGTTATGAATTCATTCATCTTGAATTAAGGTTACATCTTACTATTTTAACAAAATAATTGATTTTATTAATATTCAAAATAAATTGAATGTTCATTTTTATCTTCCCAATTTTTTTGATGATAAATTCATAAAATGAACATATAAGAATTTTGTATCAATTACTACAGTATTTTTTCAACTATATGTATATAAATGCTTCGTAACTAGTCATAAGTATGTTAACTTAGCGATCTAGAAGATATTTAAGAAAAGTCAATTATTTATGTTAATAGCTTTTAATTTGTAAAGTTATGGATTAATTACATTTGAATATTAATATTCTACATTCTTCAATATTTACAAATTTCATTGGATTGAATAAAATAAATAGAGACACACTCAAGTAATTTTTTAAAACTAATAAATTATTTTCTTATTTAAGGATTAACATACAAATTAAGCACAACAAGAAGTGAAAGGGAACATCATATTTTTAATATTGCTCAAATCTTACCATATATTTGATTAAAAGCTTCTTTTTAAAACTTTAAAACAATATTCTAGATCTCAATTTCAAAGGATTACTTTAACACGCATCAAATTATAATAATAACAAATAACATTATTAGAGACTTTTGATATCATTTCCTATAACAAGATCTACTTTCAAATATAGGCAAACATGTAGTGTTAGAACTTTTATTAAAAATTTTCCAAAGATTTTGCAAAAATATGTTTGTGAGTATTTTACATGGTTTAAGGTAAGAAAATATCATAAAACTTAATAATTATATTACATACTTTTGAAAATATAATCAATTAACTCTTGTAATACTATAATTTTAGGTACACCCAATACTCTACGGTGACCACTTAAGTCGATTTACGGGATTATGGACGGTAACAAATGATTCTTATATTTTAAGAAAATAATCATTTTATACTATATGATTGTATACACCTCACTTACTCATTTTTTGCATGCAGGGAAATAGTTACAAAAATTATTGCTATAACACATTATGTCCAGGATTTGTTCAAATAAATCGACAACACACTTTAGGATCACCATTCTTAAATGTGTCTGGTCGAAAAGACCAATTTGAAAGTTTAATCGAAGTAGTTCAGGTATCATATTATTTAATGAATTACTATAGGAATTTTCTTTTGTTTATATTATCACGCATATGAACTCCGGCCATTGGTCATAAATGAATTCGAAACTCATTTCTTCTTTAAATAAAATCTTTGATCAAAGTCATATTCTTTGCTTATTTCTTTCTTGCATTGATGATATTGATGGAATAATAGAAAAAATAGTAAGAATATCTACAAGAAGAAGATAAATATAAAATTTTCAACATACCTCCCTAATTTTACTCTAACTTTTGTAGGATCAGGCATCAGGCAATTGGTGGTTGGTGATTTTGAGCATAGAGATAGGATATTATCCAAAAGAACTATTTACTCATTTGAGCGGTGGAGCGACTACTGTTTTATTTGGTGGAGCAACGTATGCACCTAGTGGACAATCTAGCCCACCTATGGGGAGAGGAACATATCCTACTCGTACAACTAAAACTTCATCAGTTTTTTCACGAATCCAAACTTATGACGCTAATTACAGTGCTGTTGATATTGACCCTAAGAAAAGAAGAATTTTTATCGACAGTAAGAAATGCTATGGTTTACATTACTTAAAATATGATCAAAATAATCGAGTGGCATTTTCTTATGGTGGTCCAGGTGGAAAAAATTGTGGCATTTAAATAATATTTTATTATTTATTTGTTAAAATAAATGTAATAATAGTCTATCTAATATGAATAAAATTTTGTGCCTACTTTTGAAGAGGCACTAGAGTTTCGATATATATAACTTACCAAATCACTTTAGGTCTTCAAACCATATTTTTAAATGATTATTAAAAAAAGTTGTTGCATCTCTTCTCTATCTACACTCTATTAATGTATATACAATAAGAATAATGTTGTGCAAATGCACGAGTGTGAAGTCTATCTTCTAGGTCTAACTCAATTTCACTTATATGTATTTGGATGATATATATCAACCCATTACCTATATGATTTAGAAGTAAAATCATTCGTGTTAGCAAAAAAAAAACCTCAACAAATATCGTTAGTGTGACTACCGAAAACGACGAGGAAATCCAATATACATTTATATAACGCAAGAAAGAGTGACCAAAACATTCCATTCATCAAGAGATTCATTCAATCTCAACTTTCGTCCATTAAGGAAGACTAGATATAACAAGATATAGAAAAAAGTAAATTTTTTTGCAAATATACTATTTCAATTAATCTGAATATATTTGTAGAGTTGAATAATTCTGATGTATTTCTTGATGATATTTGGCTGTACATAACATGTATTTATAGTAGTTTTATGTCCAATATGCATCATAAAAAGGGGGTGAATTAGGTTTCTAACGATTTTTCTGACTATTCTGATACTTAGTCTATTAGCATAAATAAATGATAGTAGGGATAGAGAAATTTAACACTAGATTTATAGAGGTTAAGCTCGGGTCCACTTAAGCCTACGTCCACTCTTCAACCGTCTTCTCGTCTTTTTATTACTCCGAAGAAAAACAACAAGAGTACACCATAATTTTTATGGTTCACTTACAACCTTATAATCACTAGCTTTGACGAACTTGTGTAGTCACATTCTAGATTTGCAGGCTATCTAGAAACATTTTCTATCATTGCTTTTACAAATATACTTCTCAACACTTCACTCAGAAGTCGAGCAGGCATTCTAAGATAATAATTTTTCTTAATCGCTCTTTGTCTTAACATGGTGATCTCAACTTTTCTCTTTTGGATGTGTATGTTTAGCTTTTTGCCTGATTGTATCTTTTAATCTTAATCACCCAGAAAGTTCTACTTCGTCTTTGTCCTTCCCATCTATTTATAGGATTGCCATGGCTTCTTCTTCCTTAAGCTTGTGCTTGCTTTCCAAGCAACGATTTAAATTCCTTGCGAACTTCCTTTCAAATGCTTCATCAGAGGGAGTGGCTGCAACATCTTCTTCTTTAGCATCATTGTCTTTCGACGATCTTATTTCTTGAACCAGCTTCTTCTTCAAAGGCTTTGGAAAACTTTTCTCCAAAGATTTCTTCTTGGTGCTCAAAGAGGAGGGCTTTGATCTTTTTATGCTTGGTTCATCTTTGAAAGAGGACCTTGTCTTCATCTTTCCCAACTTCACTGATTCACCCTTCTTTACGGCCTTCTTCGTCGTAGGTTCTACCATGGGAGCTTTTCCTTTTTCTTCTCTTGAGAGTGTTAGAGGAGTGACTTTCTCTACTTGCTCTTTGAGATGCATCTCAATATTCTCCATCACTGGTTTGGTTTGAATAGAATGGCGTGTTTTCTTCTTTGGAGGAAGTTTAGATTTTGGCTCGAATTTTGAAAACTCGCCCTTCTCTAAAATAGGAAATTTGGAACGGTTTCCTCTTTCTTCTTCATCAAGAACCACTTGATTATCTTTGGTGGACATATCTTTCTTGAGGAGGTCTAGAGAGAGATTTAAGGCAATTTGAGCTTCTCATCTTTCCAAACAAGAGACTGAGAGAGAAAAATAGCTTTGAAACTCGGGAGGTAGTGGGAGGATGATTATGGCGAGTTTTAATTAAAAATAAGTACAACCTCTCTCTTATATAGGCATTACTATGCTTTAGTTGAAAGGATGCCTAATTATATCCATTATGAAGTGACAACTGACAATTTTATCCATTGGTCCTATGCGATGGTTGAGAAGACATCTTAGTATTTTATGACCTTTGGTTTTGAACTTCTATTTCACATGTAAGTCCTAGTTATCTCCTTATCCTAATAAAATCTCTTTCACTTAAGAGTTTGGTAAATATGTCTGCTAATTAATTTTTTGAACAAACAAAATGTAGCTCTATATCTCCCTTTTGGACATGATCTTTAAGAAAGTAGTGCCTAATTTCAATGTGTTTGGTGCGTGAATATTGCACAGATTTTTTGCTAAGGCAAATAACACTTTTATTATCACACATAATTAGAATTTTATTAAAATTTATACCGTAATCTTGGAGTTGTTTGTTCATCCAAAGAAGTTGTGAACAATAACTTCCAGTCGAGATGTATTATGCATAAACCATTCAAAGAGCCAACAAAATTTTTCTTCTTGCTATACCAAGATATGAACATATTTCCAAGCAATTGGCAAGTACCTGAAGTGCACTTTTTATCTAGCTTAAAACCTCTAAAATCAGCATCTGAATATCTAATTAAACTAAATCCACTTTCCTTAGTGTACCAAATACCCATATCGGTTGTCTCCTAAAATATCTAAAGATTCATTTAACAGCCATAAAGTAAGTTTTCATGGGGTTAGATTGAAATCTAGCACACATGCAAACACTAAATAATATATCAAGACAACTCATAGTTAAATATAGTATGGATTTGATCATACCACGATACTTCTTTTGATCAAATGGAACACCTTTCTCAACTTTGTTCAATCTTGTGCTAGCAGTTATAGGAGTGTGCCCATTTTATTAAGCTTCATCATGTCAAATTTCTTTAACTATCTTTAATGTACCTGGTTTGAATTATAAAAATCCTCTTTTTAGATTGATTTATTTGTAGACCAAGAAAATATTTCAATTCTCCCATCATACTCATTTCAAACTCTTTTTGCATTATCTTTGAAAACTCATTGCATATTAAATCATTTGTTGCTCCAAAAATAATATCATCAATATAAATTTGTACGAGCAGCAAAATTTTCTTTTTCCTTTGATAAATAATGTTGTATCAACGTTTTCTCTCTTAAAACTCTTTTCAATAAGAAAACTACTTAATTTTTCATACCAAGCTCTTAGAGCTTGTTTCAAACTGTATAAAATTTTGTTTAATAAAAAAATATGATCAGGTTTATCAAAGCTTTCAAAACCAGGTGGTCGTTCAACATAGACTTCCTCCTTAACAATACCATCTAAAAATGCACTCTTTACGTTCATTTGGTAAAGTTTAAATCCATGTAACATGCAAATACTAAAAATAATTGGCTTCTAATCTAGCAACATGTGCAAAAGTTTCTTCATAGTCTATTCCCTCTTCTTGAGAATATCCTAGTGCAACTAGTTTAGCCTTATTTCAAATCACAATAGCATTTTCATACATTTTGTTCTTATAGACCCATTTAGTACCTATGACATGATGATCACTTCGTCTAGGAACATGTGTCCACATATTATTTATCTCAAATTGATTTAACTTATCATACATAGCAATCATCCCAAATTCATCATCAATAGCATCACTGATATCCCTAGGTTCAACTTGAGATAAAAATGCTAAATGAGTGCAAGTATTATGAATTGCTTTTCAAGTAAGTATACCTTCTTGTACATTACCTATTACTTGAGTGAGGGGATGATCTTTGACAACTTTCCATTCTCTGGTAGTTGGAGTCTGCCTTCCTATATTTTCCTCCAGTTCATCGTCATTGTTTCTAATATGCCCTTCATCCTTTTCCTCATCTGAAAGGTCAGTAACTTCCTTTTTTGGATTCAAAGCTTGTTCATCAAACAAGATATGAACATATTATTCTTCCTTGTTGCTTTGCTTATTCAATACTCAATAGGCCTTTGAGTTATTTGCATAACTCAAGAAGATAGCCCCATCGCTCTTAGCATCAAATTGCCAAGATGTTCTTTTCCATTCCTGTGCATAAAGCATTTAGACCCAAACACATGAAAGTAACCAATATTTGGTATTCTACCTTTATATAGTTCATATAGATTTTTTTGAGCAATGATCTAATTGAGGTGCTTTTAATGATATGACATACAGTATTGACAGCCTCTGCCCAAAAATGCTTTGGTAAATTATACTAACATATCATAGTCTTAGCCATTTCCTCTGATGTTTGATTTTTCCTCTCAGCCTCCTTATTTTGTTGTGGAGTCCTAAGAGCAGAGAAATTATGACTAATTTCATTTTGATCACAGAATTTTTCAAACTCCAAGTTCTCAAATTCTATCTCATGGTCACTCCTCACATTTACAATCATGGTACTCATTTCATTTTGAACCTTTTTGCAAAATTTGACAAACATATTGGTTGCTTCACTCTTTACCCTAAGAAAGAATACCCAAGTGAACCTCGAGTAATCATTAACGAACATAAAACCATAATGCTTTCATCCAAGACTTTGAATCCGAGTTGGTCTAAATAGATCAATATGGATCAACTTCAAAGGTCTAGAAGTTGACAAGCAATGCTTCGATTTAAGAGATGACTTAACATGCTTTCCTTTTGCAAATGCCTGACAAAGTTTGTTCTTATCCAAAGATAAGTTGGGTAAGCCTTCAACTAATTGGCGCTTAGAAAGTTTTGACAATGTTCTCATGTTAACATGTCTCAACTTTCTATGCCACAACCAACTTTCTTCTTCTTTAACTATTAAACAAGTATTGTTTGCATGTAGAATCTTTAGATTAACCTCATAGAAATTTCCTCTTCTATGTCCTAGCATGCATAACCCTTTCAAGTTTTCAACCTTGTAAATATTTGCTTCAAATTTAACTATAGTCCATTATCCCATAGTTGTGATATGTTAAACAAATTATATTTCAAACCATCAACAAGCAGCACATTCTTGCTAAGTGTGGTAAAGTTATTACCACTATTACTTTGACCTATTATTGTGCCTTGTGCATTATCTCCAGTGGTGACCTTTCCCCTTTTCTTTTCTTTTATACTAGAGAAGAACCTTCTGTCACCAGTCATATGTCTCGTGCATCTGCTATCAATATATCATTTCTGGTTCTTCTCATGAAGCGCTCCGAGACATACCTCCAAAAATAACTAAGTCTTTGATTTTGGTACCCGAACTCTGTTAGGTCCATTATTGTTAGCTAAAATATAAGTCCTCTTAGGAATTCAGATTTCTTAGTTCTAGAAACCTTTTTGTTTCTACAATTTCTAGTTAGATGTTCAATATCACTACAAGTATAACATCTCTTATTAGTCCCGTGAGGACTTTTTTGTTGCCTATTACTTGTGTGGCTAGTGGATGTGTAGGCTGGGATACTTGAATAGTTTAGGAATAGTCTTTTCTGACTTCAGTCCCTCTAACTCTTATTCCAGAACTTTTATTTTTGGGCAAATTACTCTCACGTCCCCGGACTTTGGTCACCCTCCTCCTAAGGTCCCTGGATTTTGGAAAATGATTGCCCCGTCCTAAGTTTTGATGATAATAGACTATCGGGTCACTGGTGCCAGAATATTCTATATTCTCCGGCGATTCCCCGCTTGAAAAGACTAAAATACCCCTTACACTTAAAAAAAATAAAAAAATTCTCTTTCTTTTTCCTTCACCTTCTCCCTCCCTCTTCATCTTAAATAAAAACACAAACACAAAACTTCTTAATAAAAATTAAATTTAATTAAAGATAAAAACTTAGCAAAACCTCACCTTCGTCAAATCAAAACCATCAAACCTATCTTCTTCCTGAATCTATTGCTGAAACAAACTGAAAAGCAATAGACTTCCAGAAACCCAATAATACCCAATGAACTTGAACCCTAATCTAAACCAAAAGTAATCGTCTCGGAGCCGTCTGAATTTTTTTGTTGTCTATATTGTTTAGCATCCATCTCGGCTGCCTCATCTTCATCTCGGTGCCCTAGTCTCCATCTCGATGCCATCATCTCTGCCTTGGCACCGTCGTCTCCGTCTAGGCACCATTGTCTCTGTTGCGGTGGTCTCCAACACCTTTGTCTCCATCGTGATAGTCTCTAATGCCTTCATCTCTATCTCGACGCCGTCGTCTTTGTCTTGGCACCCTCGTCTCTACCTCATCTCCATCTCGGCTTCCTCATCTCCATCTAGGCACTGTCGTCTCTGTTGCGGTGGTCTCCAATGCCTTCGTCTCTGTCACGGATTAGCCTTCATCTCCATCGCGGTGGTCTCCAACGCCTTCATCGCCCCCAGCTACATCCGCCAGTCCGCCCCTTCAAAAGTTAAAGGACAAGAGGTCAGGAGTGGGAGCTCCGCCATGACGACGGCTTCGATGTGGTTGCCATGATCTTTTACCTCGAATGTTAGTCCTGCACACTTAATCAAAATTATCAAACATATGGTACTTAAATGAAGGGACGTGCCCTAATACTAATTGTAGGTCTAATATGCAACCTAAAAGGAGGTGAATTAGGTTTCTAATAGTTTTTCTGACTGTTTTGGTACTTAGTCTATTCAGCTTGGATCCTTTTGAGGATACATTCACTCTTCAATCATCCTCTAGCCTTTTTATTACACCAACAAGAGTACACCACAAGTTTTCACGATTCACTTGTAACCTTACAACCGCTAGCTTTTATAGACTAGGCTAGCCACCATCTTCTAGATTTCTAGGATCTTTAGAAACCTTTGCTATTGTTGCTTTTACAAATTATTGCTAAATCGCTCTTTGTCTTAACAATGGTGATCTCAAATTTTCTCTCTTGAATCTATGAGTTTTGCTCTTGCTTGATTTGTATCTTTGAATATTGATCACCTCAACATTTTTTTGCCTATCATTGTCTTGTATTTATAAGATCACTAAGGCTTCTTCTTCTTTTAGCATGTGCTTGCTCTCTAAGCAATGATTCAAAGTCCTCGAGTCCATGTCAGATATAGCCATTAGAGGCAAAGTCTTCATTGGTTACTTAAGTGAAAATGCATTGATAGTTTTGTTAGAATTTGGTCTAAGATCAATTGAAATAAGGCTATCCATATTAGTACTAAAACAATTAACTAAGTTACATTCATAAGCTATGATCTCTTAACTTATGAGTTAGGCGAGTGACTTAATCTTATGACTTTAGATTATTCTGACACGGAGCCATAAACATATTTTGGTGGAGTCTGAAAATTGATCGAACAAAGACGTTTTATGACTTGGGTTGTCAAATATTTCTTTAAGTCTAGTTCAAGTCATTATGCTTACACATTCTAGTTAAGATGGAGCTTGACATGACTAGTTGTCTAGATATTTTTCCCTAAGGTGAGTTCAAATTTGAATCTCACCAAGATCAAGGAAAGAAAGATGATTAAGCCTTTTATCCATCGTATAATTGCCTGGCTAAAGCTTGGTTGTTCAGTGGATTAAGCTCTCCTCTATGTGCCAATGTTTGATTAACTTTGGGAAGAGTTTTACAATCATCTGGGCAGTCCGTGTAAGAAGGATTGCTGCACAAGACGACTCTCTCTTTTGTCCAAGGGGCAATTGATTAAATTTTGATTATTTTGATCTAACATACCCGATACAATAGAGGTTTCGGAAGCCTTGTTCGTCTTTGTTGTAACAACTATTTTATGGATCAAAGCAACCCCAAGTCGAAGTCAACTCAAGTTAGCTTAGGAAGAAAAGTATTGGCTACTTTGCTAGCTAATGGAGGCTTATTCTCCAACGGCTATAACAACTATATTTGACAAAGTTGAAAGGTGTTTGAAGATTTGCTTGAAGAGCAAGTTCAAGACAAGGCCAAAGCGATCCTATAAATAGAAGATAGAGCCAAAGACAAAGTAACCATGAGTGATCAAGATTCAAAGATACAAATTAAGCAAGAGCTGAATTCATACATTCGAAGAGAGAAAAGCTGTGATCACGATTGTTAATACAAAGAGCCATTTCAAAAATCATTGTCTTGTCTTACTTGCTCAACTTCTATGTGAAGTACTGAGATGTACATTTGTAAAAGCAACAATAAGCAAAAGGTTTCTATAGAGCCTATAAATCTAAAAGTTGGTGGCTAGCCTGAGTCCGTTAAAGCTAGTGGATGTAAGGTTGTAAGTAAACCGTGAAAACTTGGGGTGTACTATTGTATTTTTATTGGTGTAATAAAAAGTGGGAGGATGGTTGAAGAGTGGTCGTAGGCTCAAGTGGACTCGATCCAAATTACTATACATCTGGTGTCAAATATCTCTATCATTGTTCTTATTTACATTAATAATCTAAGTACTAAAGAAGTTGGGAAAATTGTTAGAAACCTAATTCACCCCCTCCCCTTTTTAGGTTGCTTATTGGACCAACAATTGATATTAGAGCAGGTCTTATGCTTTACACACTATACGTTTGACTGTTTTGATTAAGTGTGGAGGACTAACATCCTAGAAAAAAGATCATTGCAACCACATCAAACCTTACTTTTGCTGAAGGGAAGTCGACAAGTAGACCACCCTATTTTCATGGAGCTCACTATTCCTTTTGGAAAGCTAGGATGAGTATATTCATCCAAGCCAAATTATTGGGAAGCATGGAGAGCCATTGAAAATGGACCGTTCATTCAACACGAGATGTAAAGATTAGTGAAAGTTGACAAGTCTAAAGATGCTTGGACTCCATAAGAGGTAAAAAAAGGTTCTCAGAAGAAATCTGACACATAAGGACAATAGTGGAATTACTTGGATCAAAACAAGGAATATTGTACCTATATTTATTATCGTAGCTTTTATATTTAAGTATGATCAAATCTTCATGTACATGATGATACTGTAGAAATGCCATGCGCCACAATAGTAAAAGCTATTGCACGTTTTGTCTCTTGGAGATGACATTTCATATCTTTTCCTTCACCAAGTAATTAAATGCATGAACATGCTTCAATTAATCCATGGCCAAGAGAAGCCCATCACAACCATCATATTTGACTATGGAACTCAAGCTTAATAATGGGTGGGAGCCCGTCAGTATATTCGTTTGTCCCAAACACCTATATGATAAATAATTGTATTTCGACATGTAAAATTTATTCAATTACTACAGTTATTATTCAGGGAAAATGAAAAGAAAGATCCCATATACAATTTTTTTAATATTTTTGAACTGCCTTGTCAACCTATCCAAAAGTTAACTTTCAAGAGCAAATCTATAAAAAAAGAACCTCAAATTCTCTCCTCCCAGCCAACTCCCTCTCCAACCCAAGCCACCCCCACCAGACCACCCTGATTCACCAGCCCCACTAGCCCACACCCTACCCATCCATGCCTCACACCATCCCAGCCACCAAGAACTTGTACCCACTCACCCAGCCTCGGACCTCACGCCATCCCCTCCTCTTCCAAGGGACCCTTCCCACGACCCTGCTCTAAACCATAAAACCATCCCAACCAAAACCCAACCTCTAGGCCCCACCTCACTACCAGCGAACCTATTCACCCTGACCAACCGCAAAGGATGTACCTAGGCTCTTTCTAAGGCTGCTCTACTAACACCACTCCTGCCCCTAAGGAACTGATTGAGGACTGGGTGTCGCTTAGAGCAGTTATGCTAGGCTATACCACCAACCCATCCTGTCCTAAGCTCAAACTATCAGACTATGCAAAAAGCCAGATTGCTATCCTATGGCAATGCACTACTGTTGTGAAAGTTTTTAGAAAATTAGTGAGTTTCAGAGCTCTCCAAAATCGTCTCTACCAACTATGGAACCCGAAAGCAGCTATGAGGTTGGTGGACCAGCAACATGGATACTTCTTTGTCAATTTTGATGCCGAAAAAGATCTAGAGCTTATGCTGACAGGGGGGCCATGGATGTATCTGGACCACTACCTCACAGTACGAAGATGGGAACCAGAATTCATCCCGTCTGAGAAGAAATCACCTCAACGACGGTGTGGATTTGGCTTCCTAACCTACCGATTCAGTACTACAATGGAAACCTGCTGAGATGTGTGGCTGCGGCAATAGGTCTCAAAATATTTATAATAACATTATTTTAGAAAATGAAAAAATATACTGACTAACCTGCCCGGTCCGACCTGGGCATATTTTTCGAGTGCGTTTAAAATTTTGTGGGTTGGATTGGGTAAAATCTGGCCGGACCATTTTTTGAGTGAGTTTAAAATTTTGTGGGTTGGGTTGGATAAAATCTTATCAGACCGGGTGGTCGGATTAAAAAAATTAACTGGTCCGATTCAAACAGTGATTGGCCTAATTCAAAAACTGATCGATTATATGGTTTTTAAATTTTTTTGGGTTGGCTAGGTAAATTTTGGTCAGACCGAGTGGTCGGAGTAAAAAACTCACCAACCTGCCCGGTCTGACCTAATTTTGAGTATGATTTTTTTTGATTTTTTGGGTTCGGTTTGGTAAATTTTTGTCGAACTAGGTGGTCGAGTAAAAAAAATGACCAACCCTTACAGTCCGACCAAATTTAATCTAGTTCTTAAGGTGGTCGGTTTAGCACCTTCGGAGACGGTTGTTGTCTACTTCACAGTTCGACCAGTCAGACCGACGGTCGAACCAAAATTTAAAAATGATGGAGAAGAATGTCTGTTTATATGACTTTTTATTAATATAAATAATATTTTATTCTGCTAATATAGAATCACATATTATTTTCTTTTGTTGTAGTGTTAATAATGACTAACCGGGTTGTAAAAACAAAGTTGAAATACGATGGAGTAATTTTCAACAACAGTGAAACTGATTCTGATTACTAAGGTGGTGGGCAAGAGAAGTTGAAGTTTTATGAAGAATTTGTCAGCTACAATATCTTGCGAAGAAAAATAAATGAAAAGGTTCCAATAGGTCCAAATAAATAATTTAGACCATTGATATTCAGATGTCCTTATGGCAAAGGACAATTTGATCCAATGTTTATTAATGATGAAGAAGATGTTAGGATAATGGTATAGACCATGATTAACTTCTTTGGACAAATGGTGAGACAGATTTCACTAGATGTCATTGTGGAGAAGAGGGTGTGTAATGATTATAGCCCGTTGGCCGTTGAAGAAAGTCAGTTCTTGAGTGGTGGTCCCCATCGGTATGAAGCTGGTACATACACGGAGATGGCTGTTGAACTAATATTTGATTGGTTTGAAAATGATCCTAGAGAGACGGCTCCATATGTAACATACAATTTTGATATTGAAGAAGAAGAAAAAGATGACGAAGTCGAAGAAGGAGAAGAAGAAGATGAAGATGAAGATGAAGCAGACAGAGTAGAAGAAGAGGAACAACAATATAGAGAAGAAGAATAATGGAATTATGTTCAGAAACAATATGGAGAACAAAAATATGGTCAATTGGCTCTAATTAGACCCGGTGAACAATTATCGATGAGTGTTTATACTGAAGAATGGGATTCTGACCGAGCAATAGACAGAAGTTGTTCTAGTTTGTTGAAGGAGGGTACTATTTGAAAGTGCAAATTTGATGTAATGAGGGAGATCGAGGCATTCATGATGAAAGATGGGCGTGATATCTTTAAATTTCTAAAGGACCCTACTGGTGAAATCATGGGTAATTTACAGGATACTGAACTTACCTTCTCTGCTGGATGTGTGTTGCTAGTAAAAGATGCAAGTATGTATTATAATTACTCCATGCTAGTAAATTATTTTAGTATAACTACTGACTTACTTTATTATTTTCTTAACAGACTTATGTTTCGTATCAATAGAATAAAATACATTTCAATATTGGTCACTAGAATGTGAAAAGAGTGTTCAAGACAATAAAACAAATATGTCCCTGCAAGAGTTTCTAATTAACTTCAACGTGAGATTGTTCAAAAAACATGAAGACATTTTGTCGTTATCTGTTGTTTGAGATTGTAGTCATGCATTGTGTTGTGTTGCACTTCTTAGTTTTTTCATGTCATTTGTGCTTATTATTCACGAGTTTACTATTTGATCGAGACAACTATCTACAAAGATTCGTTGTAAAGAATAGGTATGAAGTTTGCAAACCAAAAAACTAAAACACAAATCATCAACAATAACTTGAAGTGAAGACAGTCATTAAAACATAAAGACATGATCTAGTACACAAGAATCAGAAGAAGAAACTACTTCTTCTTCCTCTGAGGCTTCTCCTTTTGAGTGTTCTCCTGTTGAGCCTTTTCCTTCCCCTTCCCAGGCACATAAACGTGTCCTCCAGTAAAACTTCGCATACTAGCCTTTTTAGCCCCCCGATTAGGACCCCGCCTAGTCAGAGGTATTTCTTGTTGCTCCTTATCGGTCGGATCGTCAAATGAAGAGTCATCACTTGTATGAATAGAAGGAGCATGGGGCAATGCCCTATTAACAAAATAATCAAAATCAACAATATTATGTTATTAACACAATAATATCATACAATTAATTTAAAATTTAGAAATTAACTTCATTATTAACACCAAAAAAAGGAAAGAGACCGAACCTCTGACTAGGCGGGATAAACAGTTGGGAATAACAGAACCCTACTAATGGCTGGGTAAGCCGAAACTTGGCTGGTGGTAGCACTGCTGGGACCCGGAGGGGGCCAATCCATCAGACATCTGCTGAGGAGACGTATATGCCACTGTACCGTCTCCAAAGAGACAACTCCTATTAACAAAATAATAAAATTCTACAAAATTACGTAATGAATACAATAATGTAATAAAATTAATTGAAAATTTAGTAATTAACATCAAAATTAATAGCACAACATAACAGAAACCAATACCTCTGTCTAGAGGGAGTAAACAGCTGCGAAGGCTGGGAAGCAGAGTCAGGGATGCCGAAATTTGTGTGCTGGGGGAATGGATGAGAAGTCAAGGTATCCATACCGAGAGACGTCGACGTGTATGCTAAAATCTGCGACCTCCACTAATAATCTTTCCAGACCATGGGCTTCACCTGATAACCATGTACCAGCTCAGCCCAGGGTATTGGTTTTTGCTTGCTAAAAAGGATTATCTTACGTCTAACGACGAATATCCTCTCTGATTGTGGAATTTCATATGCCATGTGCTCCGCTTGTGTAACAGGTTGCTGGCTTTCCTGGAGACCAAGGTACCATCTCTACTCGTTGGCAAACCCAAGTGCATCCTGAGACAAATTCTGAATGTCTAAATACCTGTGGCGTATATGCTCAACAACATCCCCCTACAAACAAAATCATATTATCATTAGCATTGTGGAAAATCATTAGGCAAATAATAATATATAATATATATATATATATATATATCATAGATAAATTGACTTACACTCATGTGTAACATTGCGGTTGAAGGGCTAATGAATCGCTGAGTAATCTTCCTATACCAATCCATATATCTATCATGATAATAGATATACGGCGATGGAAGGAAGTACTCTTTTATACATATATCTCATCCGAAATTCCACCCATATCTTCACATGGCCTTCGTAAATAGCATCCGAATTTTGGCCAGTATGACACCGACCATTCACTGCACTATGTGTCGCCTCATCGATCATAGGTCTAGCCAGAATACCTTGGAGTAATCTGAACTATTGTAACACCCGATTAGGATAATGACACTCCACATTAAAAAAGTATATCAATGGGACTCGTGCCAACCACAAGCCACGATCACGATGGGAGATTGCCAAGGATCTCGTCGTTATACGACATCCATACAATCTGTAATAAATGCACACACTCATAGAATCAGAGGTGGCAAAAATCAACAAATTCACTAATTAACCAAAATTAATTTTAACAAGTGGTAGTGGTGATATAATCAACAAGATTTAACTAATACAATAATATATACAGCCCAATATGATTTGAGTCAAAACTATTCATGAAAATTTAATTTATAAATTACTTACATCTGAGTCTCTGAGCTCGTCTAACCTGCATCTCTAAACAAATACAGTTGTTATTTTTTTGCAGGCACCTCTATTTATTTTACCACTCCACCTGCAAAACACAAATATACTAAGTCAAATCTAGAATATTATTCACAATTAAAGCGTATTAAGTAGTGATTTGTAACTGATGCCCAGTGCTTGACCAGGTTGTTACACTACCAAATTTAACAAAATTGGACGATTTCGGATGATCCATTCCCAAGCCCACATACATACCAGCGTCACAGCTCCGTCAGTAAGTACCAATAATCTCTACATTCTCGAGAAGTGGCAATCAGTATGTATTGACCCTGGCAACACTAGACTCGGGAAAAGTATGTATCCGATAAGTCACAATATGTTCGCTCGAACATATCGTTTCACGACCTCGTCACCAGCATCAATCGGGATAGTAATAGGGTCAAAATTGTCCTCGAATCATTTTTTAGGGCAATTTAGTTTGTCCACACCATTCCTTGGGTATCCGCCGGGTTAATGCCAAAGAGGGGTACGCACAACTCGTGCCACTGGGGAGGTGTCTGCAGCCTTGTTACTAGGTTTCCATCAATATGAAGCCTGAACAAAATAGCAACGTCTTGAAGAGTAACGATCATCTCACCAACTGGCATATGGAACGTGTGTGTCTCGGGCCGCCACCGCTCCACCAACGTTGTAACAAATGCCATTTCAAGAATGACCAAGCCAATACATCACACATCCCAGAAACATGCCTCATTTATATAGGCTATAAAGGCCTCGTTCTGCACAAAAGACACATTCCATCTCCGGCTGTGGATCTTCAACAAATTGTCAAAACTATCATTAATCCCTTCCCGAACCTCACGGTTTCACACCTCTTGTGAATGTTGCACATCCTGGAGCACTAATACCATAGAATCTAAGGGTCCTCCATCCCCTAGAAGATGTCTGTATTACTGTGCATCCATATCTTAACAACACAATAAACATACAATTGCACTTACCTACTTATTAAAAAAAATTCAAATCCAACAATATTAAACATTTAACAACTGTCACATTAATCAAAAAATTAATTCAAATATAGTTATCAATTAATATAATATTTACGGCTTTGTCGAGTTACATTTTCTAATAATTTATACTTAATTAATTATCACTTTAATATCATAAAAAATATAAATATCGTAATCAACCTAATATAAGTAACACCAATATCAACAACCAAGGTTTTTAATTATGCGGGCAGACGGGCTAGTCGGCCCGCGATTCATTCGAACTGATTGGACCGTGATTTGGTCAAACTGGTCAGACTATGATTTGGTCAACTGGTCAGACCCTACTTTCATCGGACCAGTCGAACTATCAGTTGGTCAGACCGGTCGAACATTGATTCTGTTAAAATTAATCAATTAACCAATAAACTAACTTCAACAATTAATCAATTAACCAAGATAATTAACCAGCATCAACAATTAACTAATAAACTAACATCAACAATTAACCAAGATAATTAACTAATTAAATTAGCCAATTAACTAATTAACATATTTTACCTAATTAACAGATGACAACCAGCGAGGGGCGAGGGGGTGATGACGGCGGTGCACAGGCGAGCGGTGATGGCGAGCGGTCGACGAGCTGCAGAGCGAGCGATCGGCGAGCTGCAGAGCGAGCGATCGGCGAGCAGAGGTGAGAGATCGGCGAGCAGCAGTAGTGAGGCGAGCGAGATGGAGGCAGAGCGGTCCACGAGTAGAGGTGGATTGGAAGCGACGAGGCGAGCGAGAAAGAGGCGGAGCGACCGAGACAACGTAGGCGAGCGGAGGCGACAGTCCACAAAAAAAATGTCCGCCGACGTGGACACCACATTCACGAAACATGAGAATCGAACCCCATTTCCACAATATGTCATCAACAGTAACACTTTACAGACATTTAACCCAACTTGGCTGACTTACACCTTTTTCTGTACGCTTAGTAAGCGGTATAGTGTTGTAATAAAAAGAAAATACATGTGCGGGCCCACTGACTAGTTTTTTCTTAAACTTTTCCGTTTCACCTGGCAAAGTGGTAACCTGACGGGATCCAAGAATAGACATGGGGGTTTCAAATTTCATTCCCCACGCAAATTTCATTCCCCGGTCACATTGCTATTATTTTTTTAAAATTTTTTTCATACAATATGGACGAATTCGAATCAAATTCGACATAAATTTGATTCGAATTAAATTCAAATTAAATTCTCTGATTCGACGAATTATAGAAATCTTAAACCTATTCAATTCATCTTTAGGACGAATTCGAATCAAATTTTTGACAAATCAAATTTTCAACGAATCAAATCAAATTTTGACGAATCAAATCGAATCGAATCATGAATGAGATTCTAACAATGCCAGGTCTATATACATCCTCCTTTTTCTTTCTTTTGGTGTGTCAAGACGAATTAACTATCAATTCAGAAATTTATTTATTTCCTCATAATATTCCATGTAAACCACTATAGAAACATGCAGCCAAATTGGATATAACGAGCAATAAGGAATATAACGAGCCAAATTGCTTTAAGGATATTTTTGTCATTTCAACAGTAAACATGATAAAAGTTACTGACATTAGCGAGGGATTCATAGTATAATAAAATCAAATAAAAAGAACTACATCATCATTTTTCAAACACGGGGAGACTTCAGCTTGTATTTATGCAAATACGGAGGACTTGAATATAATTTTCTCTTAATTAATTGTTTTGCATTGCACCTGGTTTTGGTGTACACACACATATATAACATTTTGTACATAATTCAGCAGACCGGGCTACATACATTCAAAATCTTCACTAATAATACTACCTTAATTATAACATGATAAGGTAATCTTAATCATATCAAAGAAGTTGCATGGTTAGTATACTTATTAAGAAACAGGGATCAAGTTTTGTCACTGTAAGCCCCACTAGACCCCATTTACCAACCCAAAATCAGACCAGAAAAGCCAAAAGATGGCCTAAAATTAGCACCCTTTTTCCAACTAACTTTACCCACTGTCTCTCCTTAATGGAGCTACCACCTCAGTCTCCAACAAGTGTTATTGTGGCTTGCTTCTGTTGCTGCTGCTTCATCTCAACCTCCCAACTTGCCTTGGTTATCACTCCATCATACACAGGCACATACTCATAAGCCAGCATACACCAAATAAAGTAAAAGAAGGGAAAACAACCAATGAAAGATCAGAAACTGACACCATTATCAGGAAATATCACAAGAGAAATGATGCTGATTTGGTAAAGCTGGAAAAATATTCTTTCTTTCAAATAGCAAATAACAATTTTGACATGCCAAGGACGATAAACTAGTTAGGACTCGCCAATAATGGGAGACTACCCAACAAGACTAGCTAGTGTGTCTTTGTCACATTAACTATTTAACCCTTTCACGGTAAATTGAGTGTCTTTGTCACACTTTTATGGTAAATTACTTTTTCGATATTTTAAATTATTGATCCTTTTATTTTTCTTGTTTCTGGAGCTGTCAGATCATCATGACCTCTGTTGAATTTTATTTTCTAGTTGAGAAAGTGAAATGATATTTGTTAAAGTGAAGCTTCATTATGCCTCCACCAATAATGGGAGACTACCCAACAAGACTAGTAGCTATTGTGTCTTTGTCACATTAACTATTTAACCCTTTCATGGTAAATTGAGTGTCTTTGTCACACTTTCATGGTAAATTATTTTTTTGATACTTTAAATTATTGACCCTTTTATTTTTCTTTGTTTCTGGAGACGTATCATCTTGACCTCTGTTGAATTTTGTTTTTGTAGTTGTGTGATACCCCAAAAATGATATGTTCTGTCTGAAAGGCCTTAAGTGATTTGATTGGTACTATCCATATTAACAAGGTGCACCTTCTTTTCTGGCACACTTCTTGGGAGAACTCCAAGGTTAAATGCGTTTGACCGGGAGTAGGATCAGAATGGGTGACCTCCTGGAAAGTTTTCCAGGGTGCGTACGATTGAGGACAAAGCACGCTGGAAAAGGCCTGTGTTGGTCTGTGGAGATAGTTAGTCAAATCACGGGGCGTTACATTATGGTATCAGAGAAAATACACTTCTGGGACTGTTCTGTATTCTGTCTGGCGCGATGAGGACGTTGCGTATTTAAGGAGGGGTGAATGTGATACCCCGTAAATGATATGTATTATCTGAAATGCCTTAAGTGATTTGATTGGTACTATCCATACCAACAAGGTGCACCTTCTTTTCTGGCACACATCTTGAGAGAACTCCAAGGTTAAACGCATTTGACCGGGAGTAGGATCAGTATGGGTGACCTCCTGGGAAATTTTCCAGGGTGCGTACGAGTGAGGACAAAGCACGCTGGAAAAGACCTGTGTTGGTCTGTGGAGACAGTCGGTCAAATCACGGGGCGTTACATTATGGTATCAGAGCAAATACGCTTGTGGGACTGTTCTGTATTCTGTCTGGCGCGTATTTAAGGAGGGGTAAATGTGATACCCCGTAAATGATATGTATTGTCTGAAATGCCTTAAGTGGTTTAATTGGTACTATCCATATCAACAAGGTGCACCTTCTTTTCTGGCACACATCCTGAGAGAACTCCAAGGTTAAACGCGTTTGGCCGGGAGTAGGATCAGGATGGGTGACCTCCTGGGACGTTTCTGGGATGCGTGTGAGTGAGGACAAAACACGCTGGAAAAGACATGTGTTGGTCTGTGGAGCCAATCGGTCAGATCACGGGGCGTTACATATGGTATCAAAGCAAATACGGTTCTGGGACTGTTCTATGTTCTGTCTGACGCGACGAGGACGTCGCGTATTTAAGGAGGGGTGTATGTGATACCCCGAAAATGATATGTTCTGTCTGAATTATCTTAAGTGATTTGATTGGTACTATCTATATCAACAAGGTGCACCTTCTTTTCTGGCACACATATTGAGAGAACTCCAAGGTTAAACGCGTTTGACCGGGAGTAGGATCAAGATGGGTGACTTCCTGGGAAGTTTTCTAGGGTGCGTACGAGTGAGGACAAAGTACGCTGGAAAAGACCTATATTAGTTTGTGGAGACAGTCGGTCAAATCACGGGGCGTTACAAGTTGAGAAAGGGTAATGATATTTGTTAAAGTGAAGCTTCATTATGCCTTCATCAACCTTTGCAATTCATTTTTTTGACAAGTACCTTTTCAATCAATTTTGATAAAGATCTTTTTTTTTATGTAGACACGATATCGTTGTTACTGAAATAATTTTATTATTAAATAATAATTTATCATTTGAAATACCAGACATTTGCACGACAATAACTATAATAATTTTTGTCATTTAGAGAAGACCCGTCCCTGGACACACCACCGTATTTCCAGGCCTCCGCCTGATTGTGTTCCGTTCCTGGTGCATGACAGTCTAAGCATAGGAACGATGCGTTCGCACTGTGTAGTTTGTTTCTATATATGAATGGGTGGCGACACCCACCATTACCACCCAAAAAAAAAGAGACACCACCGTATCTAGTCCCCTCACTTTGTCTGCCTTCCGCTACACAGATATCGAGTATCGAGAAAACACAGCGCCGCACATCAGAGACGTGAGTTCAAGGTACGTAAAAAATATAATTATGAAAGTTATTTTTCAAAATAAAGTCTGACTTTGAATATTTGAACACGCTAAAAAAGAGAACAGCAAACCGTCAGGCTAAAAGATCTGAAAATAACATTATATAACAATCAACCATAAGCCTACGAGAGGCTACAAGGTCGCAAAGATCTGAAAATAACATTATATAACAATCAACCATTATCAATATTGCCTCAATCGGAAAACAGATTCTTCTTGCCAGGGGGTTAATCCACTTCCTTCTCCAAGAACTCTCTATTTTTGAAGAAAACAGAATAAATTGCATTCGTTGGTCAAAATTTGTGAAGAATTAATATTTTTATAATATTCGTTAAGACTTTATCGGATATTAGTTCGATATTGTATATTATAGTGAATCAAACCGGTATACCATATTAAATTGAATATTAGTATTATTTAATTTATTTATTTAATACCCCTCAAAAAAAGTTATTTATTTATGTACCAGCTCTAGTTCTTCGGCCTTGATCATCATGAACTCATTGACCTTTGACGTCATGACACTGAGAGCTTCCATATAGGCCTTAGATTTTGCTTCGTCGTCCTCTTTATGGCATAAGATAGAGTCGAGGGGTTACTAGTGGACAATGCTCATGGTACGAAGATGAGCACCACTAGATGGCCCGTGATTTTTTAAATACTCAAAGGCATCGCGTGCAAAGGTAGGTGGCTCCGGGTATACACTAGTTGCCTTCTGATCCCTAAGGTCATAATGGTAAAGAGCCAGGTTGGCTCAGTGCTTCTCGGTCTCGGTGTCAGCACAGACCAAAACTGGAACTGAAATATCAAGTGCCAAGGGGTGGATGGTCGGAGGATGGGTCAGATCGTCCATAGTAAACCCCATACTCTCGTAAAATACCTGGCATGTGACAAAATAAGCTATCAACGGTGTGATGAAGTATGTGGAAAGACAAGGCAGAGGTACGAGTACATACCAACTCGGAGTCGTCGACTAGGATGAATGGTGTCAATGACGGGCCGGCTTTCGGAAGCGATGCGGTAGTCAAAGGCATCGGAGGGCGCATGACATTCGGAATGGTCTGGGAGTGCATGACAGCCGAGGAGGTCGAGGCATGCGTCCTCCGTGCAGGGACTGTCCCGAAGGCAAGGGCGTATCGATCTCGGCAATCAATCAACCTGGGTCACATCAATGACGGGGATCTCAGTGGCTAGAGGAGGTATCGTTGATGGCAATACAACAATGGTCGCTGGAAGGCATGCAACGATAGAACGAGAAACCATGTAGATAGTGGGTGACTTCGATCCTGACACTAGATCAACCTCAGCCAAGTCCTCTCCCAGGGTATCAGCGACTAAAGTATGGAATACCCTCGGTAAAACGTGGTTGTAGAGACAATGACTGTTTAGGCAAGATGGAGGGTTGGAATAAGTCTGAAGTTTAGAAAGACATGAAGTCTTACTTCTAATAGGGGAGATGAAGGCCTGGCATCAACGACGTCGTGAAAATCAGAGCGGGTAGAACGAGTCACTGGAAAAGGGAGAGCTAGTTAGGTAAAAACTACTAAGGAAATGATGAGTAAAAGGTCCATAGTCATACCTTTCTCGGGGAAGCCAATACCGCATGTAGTCGAAGAGTTCGTCAGGTCCTCTTCGTCGTCAGCCGCCCCTAGAAGATCGGTCTTTGTTTTCTTCTTCTGCAGGGACGATGTTGGGCTTGTCGCGGTACACTTCGTAGAAGAAGTCGTCAAGGTGTTCCTTGCCGCCATGGTGAACAATTGAGCCATTTCTGTTTCAGGAGCTTTCCAACACCAGCCTTTAAGAGAGTTCCACTAGGTGATGAACGCCGAAGTACGGCCATAGTTAAAGATGCATGGTTGCATTTTGCTTCGTTGGAGGAGATAGGTGCTCATCCTATGTGCGAACTTGCCATCCACCCACTTGACTGGCTTTCGAGTAGCAAGGTTGCTGTGGAAGAGATAGGAAGGCGGGAATGGTAATCCCTGAACCAAGCCAAGCTGCCTCGCAACGTAATGAGGATGGTAAGGTTCTATGACTGTCCGGCCTGTAGAACAACCGCATGTGAGATCTCGAGTGGTGAGTATGCTCTTCCAAGCATCTAGACTCTGAGTCATATCTGAGTAATTGAGAAATAGAGGCCGGTATGGTTCATGAAGAAAGGGTGATGCCTGGTTTTTTTCTTGCTCATCAACCTCGAAACATGGAAGTAATCGTGAAGACCGGTCTCCGGTGTCTTCACCACTGCCTTGCAAAGACAGTGGCGGTAGCTAGGCTCTGATCCTTTGTAAGGGAAAAGACTTCTTACCCCTGGAAAGTAAGCTAGACACCACATGGCGACCATCCATAGTGGTCTGGTTGCGCCGAATGTCTTCTTGTCTCGGTGGGAGTTGATGTAGGTGGATAAATGGTCATATATGAGCGCGAGGATGAATGGTGCCAATGCCACCTTTCTTTCTTTGGTAAGTGCAGCGGCTAAGTAGAAGTGCTCACCAGAAATGCGGCTGGAGAACGAGCATATGACATGGCAGAAGAGCCATAAAAGGAGGAAGGAGACTTGCTCGTCTTTTCTTTGGGTGGCAGCTTTGGCCCCGGTCTTGGTAGTTTCCTCGGATAGCCGGTAGGCCTCGATGTAAGTTAAAGTGTTGCCTTTCTCTGGCCTCAAGGTGTAGTGAAGGTCCTATAAGTCCTTATCGCTCATGGACAGGGTAGGCAAGACCATCTCGCCGTCTGGGTAGAGACCAAAAAGTGAGTCCATGTCGTATAACGTAATCGTCTTCATACCTGCAAGTTGGAGCGGGAAAGTAAGAAGCAAGTAATACAAAAGTTGGTTGAATGAAAGAGAGCTCTTACCAGTCCAAAAAAGGAACATGTTGGCGCTAGGGCACCAATAAAGTAGTAAGGTGCCAAGGAGAGGATGACATGACTCAAACTTGAGCATAGAGAGCGACATGAGGGAGGCGTTGCCAATTTTTTCCGATGACGGTAGATGAAGCTCTCTAAGGTGGGTATACCAACTCTTAAGGTCAGGATGAGGGGAAGGCCATGTACGAAACCCCCTGGCATCTCCCCACCATGATAACTCAATAGGTCCTCCTTGGAAGAGGGGAACGTCTTGGTGGTGGAAAGGGAGGAACACTCTAAAGGTGTCAACCCTGCAGACCATAGGTCCAAGAATGTGCTTCTTGGCTTGAGAAGATGAGACCATTGGTTCGAGAGTATCGTCCTTGGCTTGGGAGGATGGGTCCTTGATAGGTTGCTCTTCGCTAGGAGCAGAGTTGCTGAGGATGTTAGCATGAGGGGCCTCCACGGTAGTAACTATGGACGACGGTGAGGCCTTGGATGACACCATAGTTATCCTGGATGAACAAAAAGATGATTAGCGATGCGCGACAACTAGGCAATTTTGAGCAAGCCGCCACAGCTTAAGGGAGTTAAGGACAACCGATAAGATGGATCCGCCTTGGTTTCGTAAAGATAAAACTTACGAGACTGCCTAAAACCCCCACGGCCGGTCCGCTTTGGATCTCGTAGGGTTAGACCTCCTTGGACCCTCACGAGGTCGGACCACCTTAGACCCTTATGAGGTCGGTTCGCCTTAGATCCCGTATGGGCGGTCTGTATAGGGGATCATAAGGGTGGTCGGTTTGTCGAGGTCCTAGGCAAGTGCGCTTTATGGCTATCACTACCAACAAGTGTATGGAGAATAGCTAAGGAAGAAACTAGTCTAGCATTTTCACAAACACATGGTGGGCAAGAAGAAAGAGTTTGAAAAAGCTAAGGAAGAAATTAGTCAAGCATTTTAACAAACACTTGGTTGGCGAGAAGAAAAAGCTTGAAAACATACTTGAAGGATGAATGAAGGTAAGCCAAGTAAGGACAAGGTAGCACAAATGACCAAGATTAAGGAGCAATTTTGAGTGGGCATAAATAATTCTCATACAACCCTAAGATTAAGCCAAAAAGTGAGCTACTTTTTCTCCTTTTTATGAGCACATTAGAGAAACTTTAAAAAAGGAGAGGAAGAAAGTTTTACCTTGAAAGTGCAGAAAGAAGGCCAAGATACCCTCAAACTAAGTTATGGGAGGAGGTGGCCAAGATGTAAGTTCCATGGTTTTTTTGGAAAATGGAGAAGTATGGAAAGTTGAAGAGGAGGAGAGACTTGGAGAAAAGAGAGAAGTTGTGTCTTTTAAAGGCTAAGTGGAGAAAAGGAAAGAAGTGGAGAAGTGCATTGTTGGCCCTTAAGAGGGAAGTTCAAAATTGAAAAGGGTTTAAAATTCAAATTTCCATCAAGGTAAAAGGCTTGGAGGTAACACATCAACACTTCTCGCTCGACCACTTCGAAGTATTAATGTGCGGGGGGCATTGTTGGAGGTTGAAAATATGTAAGGATTAAGATACAAATTTCTGAGATCAGACCATACCAGCTTATTAGGACCGGACCGACCAAGGCTAGTGCCAGAAGCCCGGTCCAGTATTATTAGTTATGGGTTTGACCGACAGTCCCTTCCCGACAAGTTGAACCGACAACGTCGGTCCTAGTAGTCGGACCAATAACCATGGGATTTGGAGGCAAACCGGTGATGCACCTTTGACTAAGTTGGATTGATGGGCCCATTACCAGACCGGTGGCCCATTACAAGATTGGCAGACCATACCCACTTATTAGGATCGACACTGACCCATTTTTTCCTTAGAGGCTAGATACCTTTTTGCCTTAGAGGTTAGACACCATTTTGCCTTAGAGGTCGGATCGATAGCGACCCCTTTTTGCCTTAGAGGTCGGACACCTTTTTGCCTTAGAGGTCGGATTGACACCGACCCATTTTTACCTTAAAGGTCGGACACCATTTTACCTTAGAAGCCGGACCAACACCTTTGTGCCTTAGAGGCCGGACCAACACCTTTGTGCCTTAGAGGCCGGACCAACACCTTTTAACACCTTTTTGCCTTAGAGGCTGGACCGACACCTTTTTACCTTAGAGGCCGGACTGACATCTTTTTTGCCTTAGAGGCCAGACCGACAGTTTCCAAGATGGGCCGACCTGCGTGCCTCCTTCTTTTTCTATAAGTCAGACCGAGCATTGCCTTTTCGTGCCTCCGATCATTTGGTGTCTCGGGAGCCTGCTTTGGGCTATCAATATGACCAAGCCCGCTTTGAGTCTATTCCACGTACGGAGCCCGCCTTGGGTGATGACGTACTTGGAGATGAGATTCTGGGTAGGACATTTGAGAAGGTCGAGTTGGCTTATTCAAGTCGGTTTAGTTCGAGTCGATTTAGGCTGGTAGACGTCCACAAAGCAAGCCAGATTTTGTGGGATTTGGTTCCGCATAGGACATTCGAGAAGGTCGAGTCGGCTTAGTTCAAGTCAGTTTAGACCGGTTGCTTGCCCAACACGTCCATAAGGTTGAAACGCTCTATATAAGGAGGGTCGAGCTAGAGAGCAAGATGGACATCAACAACAACATTTATCTTTATCGTTCTCCCTTAGCTCGTAGCTCTCTTTCCATCCTTTCTGTTAAGCCTGATCTTCGGACGACCAAGTTCTCTTAGCATTCTCGTAGCCCGTAGTACTTATTTTACCCTTTCTGTTAGGCCGACCTTGAGACGTCCATTCCGGATCCGTCTCGGAAAGTATTATGTTCTTGTACCACTTTTTCCATCAACAGTTTCGAAAAAACCCCTAAATCTATAACACTCCGAAAAGCAATTTGGATTCAGAATGTGGGATGTTTTAGATCCAAATTGGGAATTAATTCTAATGAGGTTTCTGCAATTTTGTCCATGATGCCAAATTTGGCTTTGGTTTTCAAATTTAAACAATGCATTAAGTCCTCGACGATATTTAGACTACCATCCATTCTAATTTTGATTTTATCGGGAACTTAAAGCATTTAATTTGTTGGAAGTCGTCCTCACGTTATTAAATATACATCTCCTAAACTTGCTGATACTAAAATCTCTGTAAAGTGATCCTCTTTAAAGTGATAACCTCTCTAAGCAGATAAAAAGTTCTGGTCCCGAGTCGGGACCAGTGTTAAAATGTGATAATTCCTCTATCGTAATAACTGATACTTTTTCAGAAAATTTTAGTGTAAAATTACGGTCCCAATTTTCGTATAAAGTGATATTTTTGAATAAATACATATATTTTTACGTACTTTGCAAATTTAAAAATTATTTTAAGATGATAATTTGTGCTAGATTTTTTTCGGCTGGTATGCTATGAGGTCTTGGTCATTTTGAGATTGAGAATTGTGCTCTTTCAAGCGGGGAAGTCGGACTTAGACTTGCTTGCTCCTGACTCGTTCGCTCTCCTCACACGAGAAGGCAGTTTTGGACTTTCTTTATTTAGGGTTCTGATGGAAGATACTGCTGAGGTTATACACCAAGTACACATGTGATTCTGCTCTGGCAGAAGTGTACGTGCAATTCAGCTGACGAAAAAGTCCCGGAGGTCCAGAGAGAGATGAAATTGATAGTCAACCTCTGCCTCTCAGATGGCTTTCTTTTTTCTTGTTTGATAACTTTTACGTCATCATTCATCTTTTGAATTATCTTCAAATGGTCCTTGTGATCGTTGTCTTATTGTAAAAAATATTTCAATCGAGTGTAGTATTTGAATAACGCTTTAAGCCGAGATTTAAGTTATCTCGTGACTTTTATTTGCATTTTTTTTATTGATTCAAAATTGTATAGACAATATCTTGTTTGGTCGAAATGTAGCAGATATAGAGGTCTTGGTCAAATGAGAATTACATAATAATTTTTTTGTAGTAAAAAAATGTAAACTCCTCTTATATGATAACCTCTCTAAAGTGATAATTTTCTTCGGTCCCAACAATATCACTTTAAAAAGATTTTACTGTATCCAAGAATTATGGTCCTTCTCGCATGTCGATCGTTCTTGGAAGACAACTAGCTCGTCAAGAAGTCAAAAATTTATATGACATTATAGCGGGTCCATATTTTTACCCGTTGTCATGCATGTTGGGTTAGGACCAGAAAAGATTTAATAAATTACCAACCCCTACTAGACAACATTTCGCCCTACCAAAGATTTTTTATCAAATATTTTTTTGAAAAAAATCCTGCAAGAGTGATAGTCCCTTGTCAAAGTTGTGAAAAATTATAGATAGGAACCAACGAGAAAGAGAAAGTCATAAAAATTCAAAAAAATGAGAGAGAAAAGACATTAGGGTGGGACGAGAAAAGACCTTTGCAATTCATTTTTTTGACAAGTACCTTTTCAATCAATTTTGAGGAATTACTTGGAGAGCACGCAGAAAACTTAAAGAAGAAGAAGCCTATGTGATCTTATAAATACAAGACAAAGGCGAAGACAAAGTAGAGACGTTGTGAACGTTAGAGAGGCGATCAAGATCCGTCAAAGCTGAGTTCACCAAAGCTAGTGGTTGTAAGGTTGCAAGTGAACCACCTAGCAGGACTAATATCCGAGGGAAAAGATCATGGCAACTACATCGAATCTTATCTTTACTGAAGGGCAGTCTATAAGTAGACCACCTTTGATCGCTGGAGCTCACTATTCCTTTTGGAAAGCTAGGATGAGAATATCCATCTAAGCTAATGATTGGGAAGCATAAAGAGCCATCAAAGATGACCATGCATTTCATATGAGATGCAAGGATTAGTGATAGTTGACAAGCCTAAAGATGCTTGAACTCCCGAAGAAGTAAAGAAGGTTCAGATAAATTATAGAGCCATAAATATGCTACATTCTGCTTTAAATGCTTCTGAGTTTAATAGGATCTCTATGTGCACTTTGGCCAAAGAAATTTGGGATAAACTCGAAGTTACTCATGAAGGTAATAATCAGGTTAAATAGTCTAAAATAAACATGTTGGTATATAAATATGAGCTTTTTAATATGCTGTATGTTGAAACCATTAGTGAAATGGTTACAAGGTTTACTAACATAGTAAACGGATTAAAGTCATTAGGTAAAAGCTATACAAATTGCAAAATTATGTGCAAATTGCTTAGAAGCTTACCTAAGTCATGGTCATCTAAAGTCACTACTATCTAAAAAGCTAAGGATCTTAATGTCCTTACAATCGATGATCTTGTTGGCTCGCTCATGACTCATGAGATCAAAATAATTCAAGAGTCTAATGAGGAAGTTGAGAAAAATACTACCACCCATAAAAAGAACCTAGCCTTTAGGGCTAAGGAAAGGGAAGTTGAATCCAACGATGCAGATGAAGACGTAGCCATGTTGGCAAGACGCTTCAAGAAAAGAAGATTTCCCAATAAGGAGTTCCTCAATAAAAAGGACAGGAAGAGAAGAAGGAAGTTATCCAATATTTCCAGTGTAAGAAGTTTGGGCATATCAAAAGTGATTGTCCTAAGCTCAACACAAAGAAAGGCAATGACAATAAGAGAGGAAAAGACAAGGGTCACGTAGTCCTTTGGGATGACACTGACTCTGACTCATCCATATCTGACAAAAGTGAGGAAGCACAAGTGTGCTTAATGGCCATTGAGCAAGGAGAACCCTCTCAGGTAAATGATGATGACTTTGCTGACTTTATGTTTGATGAACTGTATGAAGCTTTTGATCAAGTCATTGGAGAATTGAGAGATGATGTGATGAAAGATCCAAACTCAAAAATGAGTTAACTCTCAAAGATGAAAAGATCAAAGCTCTTGAATAAGAGTTAGAGAGGTTGAAGTCTAGAAAGACTACTCCTGACAATGTTCGTGTGTCTCAACCGACACCATCTACTAGCCACACAAGTGATAGAAAACAAAGAAGTCCTCACCGAACTAACAAAAGATGTTATACTTATGGTAATATTGGAAATCTAGCTAGAGATTGACAAATGGGCAAGGGTTCTAGAACTAAGAGAGTTTGTGTTCTTAAGAGAACTTATGGTTTAGCTGACAATACTTGACCCAACAAGGTTTGGGTACCAAAATCAAAGACTTAGCTGCTTTTACAGGTATGTCTCGGAGCGCATTATAAGGAGAACCAGGAATGGTATATTGATAGCGGATACACGAGATGTATGATTTGGAGACAGAAGGTTCTTCTCTCGTATAAAAGAAAAGAAAGGTGGGAAGGTCACCTTTGGAGATAATGGATAAGGCACAATTATCGGTCAAGGTAATGTTAGTAATTCCTTGACCACACTTGTAAGAATTGTGCTGCTTGTGGATGGTTTGAAACATAATCTACTTAGCGTATCATAACTCTGCGATAATAGACTATGTGTTAAATTTAAAGAAAATATTTACAAGGTTGAAAGTTCTGAAGATTTATGCATGTTAGGACATAGAAGAGGAAATGTCTATGTAGTTAACCCGAAAAGTCTTAATGCAAATAATACAATTAATAGTCAAAGAAGAAGAGAGTTGGTTGTGGCACAGGAAGTTGGGGCATGTTAACATGATAACACTGTCCAAACTTGCTAAGCGCAAATTGGTTGAAGGCTTACCAAGCTTATCATTTGATAAGAATAAACTCTATGAGGCATGCGCCAAAGGAAGCATGTTAAATCATTAAACAAAAATATTTTGTTTATCTACTTCTCGACCTTTGGAGTTTATTCACATAGATCTATGGAGAAAAATGCTATGGCTTCGTGTTCGTTGATGATTACTCCAGGTTTACTTGGATATTCTTTTTAAGAATAAAGAGCGAAGCAACCAATGTATTTGTCAAGTTTTGCAAGAAAGTTTAAAATGATAAAAGTACCACTATCATAAATCTAAGGAATGATCATGGGACAGAATTTGAGAACATAAAGTTCAAAAATTTCTGTGACAAAATGGGATTAGTCATAATTTCTCTACTCCTAGGACACCACAACAAAATGGGGCGGTTGAGAGAAAAAATTGAACATTAGAGGAAATGGCTAGGACTATGATATGTGAGTATAATTTACCAAAGTATTTTTGGGCAGAAGCTATCAATACTGCATGTCATATCATTAACAGGACCTATATTAGATCATTGCTAAAAAAGACTCTATATGAACTGTATAAAGGAAGCCAAATATTGGTTACTTTCATATTTTTGGGTCTAAATGCTTTGTGCAAAAAAATGCTAAAGAACATTTTGGAAAATTTGATGCTAAGAGCGATGATGCTATCTTCTTGAGTTATTCGAATAACTCAAAAGCCTATTGAGTATTCAATAAGCAAATGAGCAACGTAGAAGAATCTGTTCATGTCTTGTTTGATGAACAAGCCTTGAAATCTGGAAAGCAATTTGTTGACCTTTCTGATGAGGAAAAGGATGAAGAGCATACTGGAAATAACGACAATCGTCAAAGATCATCCCCTCACCCAGGTAATAGGTAATCCACAACAAGGTATACTTACTCGATGGGCAATTCATAATACGTGCAAAATTTATAATACTTGGACATATCTTGCATTTTTATATCAAGTTGAACCTATGGATATAAATGATGCTATGATGATGAATTTTGGATGATTGTCATTAGGGGTGAGCAAACAAATCAAAAACCATCAAACCAAACCAAACCGGACAAAAAAAATAGACCAAACTGAACCATTGTCAAAAATGGTCACGTCCGGTCTGGTAAATGTGCGAAATTCAGTTTCTGGTTCCGGTCTGGGTTTTTTTGCAGAAAACTGGAAATAACCAGACCGGACTGGAAATTTGCCATCTAAATTCTAATACACTTCCTCTCTTCTCTTTCGCCGAAACCACAGAGACTCTCACTCTTTCCTTAAAAAAAAGAATCTCACACTCACTCACTCTCCAAAAACAAATCACCACACGAGACCAAAGTCCAAACCACTGAAGTCCGACAGTCTCCGGCGCCAGCAACCGGCGACGTTCAGCCACCACCACGCCTCCGACGGACTCGGCCACCCTCTTTCTAAATTTTGAAAATAAAATATGGTTTCAAAATAGGGGATTTCTTAAATTAGAGTTTCAAAATTGGAGATTTCTTTAGAATTGCTCTCTGGTTTCAAGACAATATATTCCTTTGCTTGTATTTTTTGTGATTGTGAAAAGAAAGATTGAATTTTTTGATGTGGGTTTCTTGATTGGGGTTTTGGGCACTGGTTTTTTTGAATAATGGTTGTGAATTCTAATAGACGAGGATTTCGCGTTAAATTTTGATGATTTCCCGATTGATGAGCTCAAAAATGATGGCAATGGGTGTTTAATTCGGTTTTTTTGGTTCAGTTCTAGTTTAAACCAGAAATATGGTCTGGTTTTCTGTCCAGTTTAGTGATAAGTCCGGTCCAGTTTGGTTCTTGTTTTTCCTTGTTTCCCGGTTCCAATTTTTTTGGTCCGGTCTGTGTCCAGTCCGGGGTGTTTGCTCACCCCTAATTGCCATGCATGAAGAGTTAAATCAATTTGAGAGAAGTAATATGTGGACGATTGTTCCTAGACCATATGATCATCCTGTCATAAGTACTAAATGGGTCTATAGGAACAAAATGGATGAAAATGTTATTGCTATTCGAAATAAGGCTAGATTAGTTGCACTTGGTTATTCGCAACAAGAAGAAAAAGACTATGAAGAAACCTTTGCACCTGTTGCTAGATTAGTAGCCATTCGATTACTTTTAGCATTTGCATGTTACATGGATTTCAAACTTTACCAAATAGACATCAAAAATGCATTTTTGAATGGTATATTTAAAGAGGAAGTCTATGTTGACCAACAACCTAGTTTTGAAAGTTTTGATAAACCTGATCATCTTTTTCGATTAAACAAAGCTTTATACAGTTTGAAACAAACTCCTAGAGCTTGGTATGATAAGCTAAGTGATTTTCTTATTAAAAAGAATTTTAAAAGAGGAAATGTTGATACTACGTTGTTTATTAAAAGCGAAAAGAATACTATGTTGCTTGTGCAAATCTATGTTGATGACATCATTTTTGGAGCAAAAAATGATTTAATGTGCAAAGTATTTTTGGAGACTATGCAAAAAGAGTTTTAGATGAGTATGATGAGAGAACTAATATTTCCTTGGTCTTCAAATTAACCAATCTAAAAAGAGAATTTTCATAAGTCGAATTAAATATATTTTTTATACTAAATTATGATCTTTATTAATAATAAAAGAAAAGTTACCGAATGGGATGAGAAAGGGAAGAAAAAAAAGGAAAAACGCTAAAAATAACACCAAGGCCTAAATGGGTAACAGACCAGCTGCCATAACAAGAAACTCCACCCAAGCTAACCCACAAATCGGGTTGTCAATGATGGAAGGTGTCGTACCAGAAGCTAATGCCTCCCTTTGCCTAGCTTGACCGTCACCTTCTTCGCCTGGAAACAAGTGTTCTTGGCGGGAGGGACATGAAAGTCATCATATCCATACTCTAAGCCATCCGAGTTCGACCACTGATTATCTTCATCCGCCTAATTAGACTTTGACATCCTCACCAATTTGCCCATTTGCTATAGTGACTCAGCTTCCGGGTCAGAAAATGCCTCAATTGGTGCAAGTCCAGAACCCGGGATAGGTAAAGGCACATCTGAAGGCAAGGCTGATGTCCTACCCAAAACCAAAGGGTGGGAATCCTGTTGAATCGGGATTCCCTTCTCTAGAAAGCCCGGCTTCAAACCCTTAAGCTTAGAACTCTTAGAACCCGAAGACCGTTTGAGCAAAACTCCTCCCGCCGCGACATAGGCCACTTTCCTAGCCTCAACTTTTGCTAAGTTCGAATCAGACATGGTTGAAAAGAAGCGTGAGACCGACTTTGAGCTCTTCTTGCTCGCAGTCCCCTTGCTCGACACCGAGCTAACAACCTGTGATCCCGTAGAGCATGAAATAGGCGAGCTAGCATTTGCCTCTGATTCCAAAAATAAACTAGATGAGCTTGTATCCAACTCTGCCGCCTTATTGGCAGTATTACCTTCCACCAATTAAACAAGAACATCGGATGTCGTGCTCAAAACACAAGGCGTGTACTCGCCTAAAAAAATTCAAAGCTGGTTGTACCCTATCCATAATCTCTACATCAAATAACTTAGCCAAACCAAAGGATCCCTCCTCAAGTTCGAAGGCCGGAACAGGGACAATCTCAACCAAAACCATGGCATTTTGCTCGATACTTTTTGCATGCACAAAATCAGCCTCCCCGTTACTGAGAAGCAAATTAACCTTGTCAAGTAGTTCCATCCCAAAATAAGTGACAACAAAACTAGCATCTTTGCAACCAAATTTTTTTCACATCCATAGGAACTAGCGCAAGGGAATTACCACTCTCAAGAGCGACCACCTGACCAAATTCACTCACCGGCAGATCATCAACATTATGGTCAGTAGGAATCATAGCATGGGACATCACTTCATGAGCACTCAGAACATCCGCGAAAATCCCAACTGCCAAACTGACCGAGACACAGCAAGCTCTAATTCCTCACCCTCTTCTTGCTCCGTATCCTCGGGGCTCCCCTGAGCTCATCAACTGTAATCTCACCCTCCTTCTTGTCCCCATCATTTTGCAAGGCATCAAAAAGGTTAGAAATAGGAACAGAAGGAGTGCTCATCTTACCACTAATATAACGTACAACCTGAGCTTGAGAGGTGGTACCCTTTGCCACCCAAACTCATTTATTTTTGCCTTGCTGGACAATCATTTCAGGATGATCAGAATCCTATGCAACTCCCTTAGCTAGTGCAGCCTCCGGTCTTCACACAACTTCACCAGGCGAGTGCAACTTTTGACATTTATCTGCTTAGTGTCCAATTATCCGACAATGCTCACAAAATAATGGTAAATCCTCATACACAAGGCCCACCAAGACATTCCCAGTGGCAAATTGCAATAGAGCTTAATCGCAACAAGGCTTCGACAGATCGATATCCACAAGAACCCAAACATCTACTTCATTGAAGCGGTTGAGAGCTTCTGAATCTAAACGAATAGGGGAGCCTACAGTAGCAGCCAACCCAAACACAATTATCCCTAGAAATATGCTCCATGCCAAGTCCAACCAACTTAATCCATACCTTCATTGTTGTCGTAAGAACCTTGGAGGGCTTGAAGCATGGCACCCAAGGTTGTAAGTGCAATGGTCCCTGTGACATGTTCCAAATTGGCATACTTCAAACCACATTTATATCCACCTCGGACGCGAATCAAAATCCGAAGTAACCTTATCTTAACGGAAGCATCTTCCACATGCCACACCTTAGCTATGGCACTACGGAACTCAAACGAAGAACATTGCTTAAAACCTTTGGGCATCACAGTCGACCAACCAAAGCTTTTGCCCCGAACGATTCACAAACAGCAGAATGATCCACATCCAAAACTGATCACCCTCTATCATGGGTATAATATATTTGCCATCCTTGGACCAATCACCTAGTGTGGTACGAAAGAGTGACGCGAACGACTGAGCATGTGTAGCTCCCTTTTTCGAAACCAAATGTACATATGTGGTGGAGGTAGGGTCTGATTTTGGGTCTTCTCCATATGGCCCGCGCCTAGCTTCATCGCCAACCACGACCTCCTGGGACTAATACGAAGGTGCATGTTAAGGGTAACCAAACACGGGCCCAAGAGAAGCGTAATATTGATGAAGAAAGCAGAGCAAGCCGGCCTGAAGGGCTATGTGGACCGCAGGGTCAGCCCCCCTGTGAAATACTCAGATCCATAGGCATCGCAGTATTGGTTTGATTCGGATCTAACAACAGACCCCCTAAGGCCAGTGGCGACCTGGCCATGACCCTGCCGGTGGCGGTGCTGAAAAAGAAAGTGGAGAGTAAAGTCGCATGGAGAGAGGGGTTTAGGTCTTTCCAAGATCTAGCAAAATAATTTCAGTCAAACTAACTACATTAATGATATTTTAAAGAGTTTTGACATGTTAAAGTTGAATGCAATGGGCACTCTTATGGTTGCTAGTACCAGGCTAGACAAAGATGAGGAAGGTATTCTATATGATCGAAAGAAGTATTGAGGTATAATCTGATCTTTACTGTATTTAACTTCGAGTCATCTTGATATACTATTTAGTGTTTGTATATGCACTAAGTTTCAATGTAGTCCTATGAAAACTCATTTTATGGCTGTTAAACAAATTTTAGCTATTTAAAGGGAACAACCGATATGGGTATTTGGTACCCTAAAGAAAATGAATTTGATTTAATTAGATATTGTGACGCTGAGTTTAGAGGTTGTAAGCTAGATAAAAAGAGTACAGTAGGTACATGTCAATTGCTTGAAAATATGCTCATATCTTGGTATAGCAAGAAGCAAAATCTGGTGGCTCTTTCAACAGCTGAGGTGGAGTTTGTCTTGGTTGGAAGTTGTTGTTCTCAACTTCTCTGGATGAAGCAACAACTCCAAGACTACGGTATGAATTTTAATAAAATGTCAATTATATGTGATAATACTAGTGTTATTTATCTTAGCAAAAAACCAATGCAACATTCACGCACTAAGCACATTGAAATTAGGCACAACTTCCTTAGAGATCATGTCCAAAAAGGTGATATAGAGCTACATTTTGTATGCTCAGAAAATTAATTAGTGGACATATTTACCAAACCCTTAAATGAAGGAGATTTTATTAGGATTGGTAGAGAACTAGGACTTGTATGCAAACTAGAAGTTCAAACCCGAGCGTCATAATAAACTAAGAAACCTTCTCAACCGTTGCAAAAGACCAATGGATGATAATCATCGGCTGTCACTTCAGAACGACTACTTTTTGGTGTCCTTTCAACTTGAGTTTGCTTAAGTATATACTAGTAAAGATGCACGCGCGATGCGAGTGCTGTTCTATTTCAAACTCGTAAAAGACATCTTATTATTTTTTTTAAACTGCACATGAATGAATAAGATGCTCTCTTACATATTTAATTATACTATTTTTTTATTTATCTAAGACGCCATAAGAACTTTTTTGTATACGACATTTTTTGTAAACGTTCCAACTTTATCACATTGACCCCTTCCAAAATTTTAATCAACGACCTCATAAAACAAATCAAATCTTATTTCGGTGATGCTGTAGCTCTGAGAAAAACAAAAATTGGTCACTCCCAAAAGTGTTCTGATTTGGACTTGTCTTGGTTGATTTTCTATTTCTGACCCAAATAAAGTCACTTTGTACAACTTTAAATCCAATGCAGACCTTAGTTTCGAAATCTTCAATTGTCGACTTGTCAGCTGTCTCATCTCTCTCGTATTGGCCATCATATTTGGTGAAATCCCGTGTGTCGGATTGGAAAAATACGTCAGTCACTTCTCTCTCAAATGTCGCACCTCCAGAGGCCCGCGTGGGAGATAACCTTTACACTTGATTTTGTCCAGCTCAAGATTGTCAAATTTGTGATCCCACTAAAGATCGTTTGGTTATAAAAAAATGTAGACTGTAGGATCGTAACATGAATCGTAAAGATCCCACCAAATATACAAAATTAAAAAATAATCTTAACATAAAATTTTTATTAATTTGATTATAAGTTACAATTCAATCATCATCTAAAAAATTTTAATTTAACAAATCGCTGTTTTAATTTAACAAATCAGATAATTTTAGTTTACCATAATTAATATACCCGCACCACGAGATTAATTGTGCTCTCACATTAATCAATTGAGATGTTAGTAACAAATCACTTTCGAATCTAAACTTTTAAAGAATCCAAACTTTTAAAAAGCAAAATGGGCCAAAAAAGGCTATCAAAAAAATAAATAAATAATCAGAAAGTCACGTGAAGCAGCGACCTTCCTTCTCCTCTCTTTCCTTCTTCTTTCTTAGCCCATCTCATTACTGTATAAGTATTGAACAAAAACGTGATAGCTTGGAGTTAAAGTGTTTCACGGGACCACCGAAACCGTTCGTCTACGCCGAGAATTGCTGGTTTCCGAATCTGCTCTCGTGTTCTTGCAACTGTTCCCATCTGTGCCCTTCCATTTTGCCTCATGCCTCGAAACCGACCTCCCCCTTCTCTGCGACGCGCTCGCCCCACTACTGCCGTCGCCCCTCGATTCTGACCAGCCACGGTCGCTGCCGGTGGAGCCGAAGAAGGTGATGGAGAGAATCGTCGAGTGTGGCCTCCGCGAACCCCGTCCCCCTCATAGTGTTCACGAACCTCCCTCTCGTTGGCGGCGCCGGCGTCTCGCTATCCTCCTCCTCCTCAGTGTAGTCGCGACGGGAGAAGCGGCTGAGGCTCCGGGACCGGGGATAAGCTTCCGCTCGATGGTTAGAGGAGGACGGTGAGCTCCCCACAGAAATCTGCTTGGTGATTGACTTGAAGGTGAGTGGGAGCCCTCTATTAAACGAATACTATTTTAATTGAAGGGGCAGTTTAGACAATTCCATCTGACACACTAAAAAAGGATGTTTACATTATTATAGTAAGATAAGTGAGATATAATACTACTTTTTAATAAAACTGGTCATAACCACCTTCTCCCTCTCTCTGTCCTTTCTTCTTCGATAACCTCCCCTCCTTCTCTCCCAATTTTTTTTTCAGAAACTCTCCCTCTCTGTCTCCCTCCCTCCCTCCCTCCCTCTTTCTCTCTGCTTTGGAAAGATGAGCCATTCCAGCCGGCTTCAAGATCTTTGTAAACCTTCTCAAGATTTGCCCACTAGGAGAAATCCTATGGTCCTTGAAGAAAAGTTAATAGAGAAGGCATCCAATACTCTTGTTTTAGAAAGAGGCGAGTCCTCCAAGCCAAAGCCAAAATCCAAACCCTCTCCTAAAAAGACTTTATGCTATTCTTTCCGAACCAAGCCAGAGATGGAAAATATGGAAATGCATGTCGAAGAGCAAGTCGAGGAAAGCACTCCTAAAGAGTCTTCGAAGGAAGAGAAAGGAAAAGCACCTATGGTTGAGCCTACCGAGAAGAAGATTGTCAAGAAGAAAGGGGTTTTAGTGAAGTTGGGGAAGATGAAGATGAGGTCTTCTTCAAAGGATGAACCCGGAGCAAAGAAGGAGAAGCCTTCCTCTTTGGGCTCTGAGAAAACATCTGCAGATAAGATTTCTCTAAAGTCTTCAAAGAAGAAGGCGGTCCATGACAAAGACTCGTCACAAGATGAAGAGGTTGAAGAAGATTCAGAGGCCACTCTCTTAGAAGATTCTTTCAGAAGGAAGTATACACCCAAAGCCTTTAAGTCGATAATCACACATCCTGTCTATGGAAACTTCCATTTTAAGCATGAAGAGTTCCTTGAGCATTTCAATGAACTTAGCTTTACGAAGGTTATCTCTAAAAGAATAATAGAGTGGTAAGATCTGTTGGGTGGAGTTTTTAGTGAAAGAGCGAGAGATTGGTTAGAAAAGACTGGTTTATTAGGCCTTACGAAAATATGTTGTAAAGTGAATGTTGATAAAGTTAGAGAGTTCTATGCTGCATTACTGACCCATGGGAGATTAGCACTAGAGCTACTGGAGGTTCTAGATATGAGATTAGGTCACTACAATGGTTCCATGGAAATGACTTCTACACAGTTTCTCCAAAGGATTTGGGAGAAATATTTGGGATAAGCTGTGAAGGTATAAGCTTGGCTAAGTTTGTGAATAAGAAAATACAAGGGTTGGAAACTTGGAACTGGATTAGCGGGAATACTTTCAAGAAAGCTGAAGTGAATTATCGAGCTACTACTATATATGATGCTGAGTTTAGGTTGGTTTACTACTTTGTTGCAACCACAGTTTTCAACAAGCCTTCCAACACCAATAAACACTATTGGCAACAAAGAGCCGAACTTACTAAAGCATGTATGGCTAAGGAGAAGATAAATATTACCGAGTTCTTGATCACAAAGATCCAGACTGCTGCTAAGGAGCACCGATAATTTCTTCCCTATGGGAGGATCATTTACACCATCCTAATCATGGTTGGTATTTGAGACACCATGGATAAATAAGCTATGTCAAAGGAAGTGTACAAGTCTAGCACCTTGCAAAGTATCGGACTAAAGTAGAAGGACATTGGGAAATCGATAAATAGATACACGAAGTCTGCTATCTTGTCTATCCAAAGGCGAGCCAAAAAATTTGTGAAGAATGAGTTTCCACTCAAGAGCTCCACAAACAAGGTTCTATTCTCAGGCTGTCCTAAGTTGAAGAAGCCAAAGTTTTTTAACAAGAGAGTTAGGAAGGAGCTGTTTACCCTTAAAAAAATGGGTAAGTCTAAAGAAGAAGTACAGGAAAGTATTGAAGGAAATGAAGTTGCTGAAGGCCATCCATGATCCTTCAAATCCTGTACCAGCTACTGAAGAAGCAGAGGTGCCCGAGGACAACCTCAACTCTCCAGCCAATATGTCTTCTGATCTAGCTCAAGAGGATGTTCAACATCTTATGTCAGTGCATCAACAGCATATATGGTCCAATCCTTCAAGGAAGAAGAAGAAGTTTAAGGGCTAGAACAATCTCCACCACTTGACCAAGTGGTTGATTCCTTGGTGACCCTCCTAGGGTCTCCCCTGCCAACTCCAAGACCAGTATCACCACTTCCTCCCTATGCTCCACTCTCAAGAAGCAAGGATATGTCTACCAAGATAAGGAGCAAGCTTTCTATGACCCTTGCAAGTCGTAAACTGTTTGCAGAAGGTAACCTTTTTTATAACGGGATCTTAGGGGGAGAAGAAGACATGGCTAAGGGAAAGGATAAAGACTTAGTTGTTATTACTGAGAATGCTAAGAGAGAAAAAGAAGGAAGCCAAATTGAAGGCATTGATGTTACTACTGCTGCTGCCCAGATTATCATTCAAGCGGCTGATGAAGAAGCAAAAAAAAGAAGAGCAAAAGCGTTGCCATAGCCCACAAGAAGACTGGTGGCTCTAGTTCAAGACCCAAGGTAGTGAAAGAAAATCTGAAGAAGAAGAGTATGACTCTAGTCAAGGCTTCATCTAAGACCAAGAAGGCTTCACTGTCAAGAAAGTTAAGGAATCACCAACCCCATTCCAGAAAGCATTTTTCGTCAATCCTCCTAGAGTTTCAACAAGTTTTGAAGAAGAAGAAGAATCAAGTAAAGAAGATCTCTTTGCTCATGAGGATTCAGATGATGGAAGAAGGTTTGGAAGGGACAGTGAGGATGAAGGGAATAGCCTGAAGTCCTCTAGTTATTGAAGCAAGCCCCACACTTAGGAGGAACTTGGGTACTAAGCATAGGAATGTGTAGAACCATCACTCTTTGTTGCTTAGCCTATTGTTCTCACTAGGTAGTTTTCATTAGAGGGTTGATGAGTGACCTTGTGAGATATTTGAACTGAAGGAGGAGATACCCATCTCCATTTTTATTTATGAGGTGCTCGCATATTATGGGTTATCGGGGTTTCCTACCTACACTTTGTATTGTCCTGATAGTGTGGAAATTATGGGAGGACCGGGCCATTTTTGAGCAAGTTGAGCCTAGAGCCTTAGTGCCAAAAATCCATAATAATTCCCTTGTTTTAAACCATTTGAGCTTGAGCGGTTCATTGGTATAGTTAAGCCCTCGGTGAAAACCTAAATCTGCAATCACTATCCACCTTTGATCACTCGGTTTGAGGCTGCATTAGGATTTTATTTTTTGGGGTGTGATTGTGAGGGTTACATGGTAGTTTAGGTTCATTTTGGGAATTGAATACTGGGGATGAAGGGTAGTAAAAGGCCAACAAAGAAGCCAAGCTTTGCCTATATTATGCCAAAGTTGAATAAAGGAAAGAGAAAAAGGAAAAAGAAAACAACAACAAAAATAAAAATAAAAATAAAGAAAAGAAGAAAAAGTCTCAAAAAAGAGAAAGTTGTAAAGTTGATGTGAATAAGACAACTAGAATAAAAAGCAAGGTTTGTGCTTCATAGTCTTAGGAATTGAGTCTAATATTGGGATGTGTGAATTGTAGATATAGTGTGAGCACTTAGAATAGTCGAGAGCTAGTGTATCTTTGTAACATGTTCATTGGATTGGGTGGTTTAGCTACTTGATAAATGTGTATCCTCACCCTAACCATAACCCCATTACACCCTGATGATAAAGTCCCATTGATCACAAGCTCCACATGACTCAAGGCACCATCGAGTAGAAAGTAAGATATCTTGAGACCCTGGACATGTTAGCGAGAGATAGTAAGTGGACTACTTGCATATGTGAGCTTAAACTTCCAAACCTCTGAGTGGTGAACTCTCTGGCATCTTCTACCTGGAGTTAACACCGGATTAAACAATGTAGGGTGAGGTCTTTATGCATTCTTGTCTTTGTGCTCGGGTGAGTGCACTTCTAGGAGGTGGGTAGTCTTGAAGCACGAATTTGAAGTTTAGGGGGACTACTTGAATATTTGAGGATTGCCAACTTATTCGTTTTGTGTTTTTATTTTCTCGTGATGTGTTTTTAAATGCCCATGCTTTTATTTTTGCTTGAGGACAAGCAAAGATTCAAGTGTAGGGTGTTGATGAGTATAAAAAATACTCATTCGACAAGGACATTTAGGAGTCTTTTACATGTGTTTTTGTGTCCAATGTCGTCGAGTCTTGAGTCTTATTTTTGTCCATTTTTAGGTTTGTTGCCTTGGATGGACTCATTTGTTGTGTACTTACAGGATAAGGTGAATACCTGGTACATATCTTGGATCTTGAACAAGGAACGAGTTAGTTGGAGATTGTTTACAGCAGCATTATGTTCAACATTTGGAGATAAAGGATATGATTCTATAGTCAAGGAATTTAATCAGATCAAGCAGAGTGGAAGTGTGGAAGAATATATAAGAAGATTTGAGGAATTGAAGAGTATGATGTTGTTTGAGAACACTTGACTATCTGAGAGGTATTTTACTTTGAGCTTTATTGATGGGTTAGAGGAAGATATCCAGGTTATGGTTAGAACATCAAGTCCACAAACTCTTTTAGATGCTATGAAGCTTGCAAGGTTGAATGAAACTGCTATTAGTGCGCTCTTAAAAAGGAAGCAGGGAGGAGTTACTGGTGGCTGCAACTTCTGGCTAGAGTAGTGGAGGGCGAAGAACTAACCAAAGCGGACCTTACAATGTGGGTAGAAGTAGCAACTATGTGAGAAGTAGTAGTAGGCCTACTAAGAAGGATGCTCCTTGTTACAAATGTAGTGATAAGTACTTTTTAAGAGCCAACTTTGAATTATATGAGTTGTGTTGAGGAAGAGGAATCAGATTTTGATTGCAATGAGTAGATTGATCTTGGAGATGCTATTATTTCACTGCTAGCTATAGAGATGGATAAGGAATGTAGGAGTGGAACTCTAAAGATCAAGGACAGTAGCTATGGCAAATGATTATTGATATTGCTTGATTCAGGAAGTACATTTAGCTTTATTGATGAAGCTATCTTGAAATTGCAGCAAGAACCAATAGAAGCTATCACTGTGACTGTAGTCAGTGGTGAGAAAATGTCTAGAAAGGAGCAATGTAAAGGGTTCAAATGGGAGATGGGTAATCAGAAGTTTTATAGTGATATGAGAACATTGAAGTTAGGAGGATATGATATGGTGTTGGGGACAGATTGAATGAAGGGAGATAAATCTGGCACCACTGTGGAATTTGATTTCTGCTAGATGCAGGCAACAATCAAGAAGAATGGGATACTGACCATCTTAAAGGGAATGGATGTAGAAGAGCTTAATCCATTACAGTTGGTCAAGGAACCTCCATCTGCAGATTTGTCTTCTGCAGAATTTGTAGACACGAAATGTGATTTGTTGCATGAATTATTAAATAAGAGGAAAGGTTGCCAAGTAGAGGAGATATTTTGGCTAATCAATGCTCATGCATGGGAGGTTAACAAAGATCAATTTTTTGTAACAAATGACATAAAGTTTGCTCAGGATCAAAATTAGCTTTTTGATAGTTTCAAGGATGTTTTCAGGAGCCTACTTCTCTTCCACCTCCAAGAAAATTTGACCATGAGATCTTACTTACACCACGAGCTAAACCAGTTAGTATTAGACCTTATCAATACCCTACTTTCAGAAGACTGAAATTGAAAACCAAGTGAGGTTGAATTCTGACTTCATATAACCAAGTAAAAGCCCTTTTGCATCTCCAATATTCCTTATTAAAAAGGAGGGAGGAAAAGTGGAGAATGTGCATCGATTATAGAGAGCTTAATGAAGTTACTATCAAGAATAAATTTCTCATTCTCATAATTGATGATTTGTTAAATGAATTACATAGAGCAATTGTTTTCTCTAAGCTCGATCTGAGGTCTAGCTATCATCAGATCAGGGTGCGTGAGGAGGACATTCCCAAGACTGCATTCCGCACTCACCATGGATATTACGCTGACACCAGGCCATGTACGCCGACTTTAGGATGCATACGCGTAATTTTGCATTACAGAGTTCAGTACGTATGCTGATATGCCTCCACATACGTCGAGCCCTCATATTTACAAAGGGTGCGTACAGTGATTCACCTTACACATACGCGCAGCTTCATAATTTTTAGTGTCCACGTACGCTGATTCACCCTACACGTACTGTAACTTCCAGCCACGTCACAAAAGTCTCTGCCTGCCTCATTTCTGCCGCATATCTCAAGAAGGATCTAGAACTAGGATTTTAGACACACGGGTTTTCTACATATACCCTTCTAGTTCTAGGTTTTAGACATCCATCTTTCCACTTACATTTTCTCTACACTTTTCCATTTGGTGTTTTGTTCGGGATTGATTTCTTTTCAAGTATTCATGAGACTTTCGTTATTGGCAAATTCTTTCCTACTCTCTCTCTCTCTCTCTTATACTTTTTATGTTCTATAATATGAGTATAATGAGTATGATTACCATGAGTAGGGAGTAATTTACTTTGAGTGTTGTGCCCGTACGGCATGCTTGATGGGTGAGATTGTGGATTGAATATGGATATGGTTATTACTTCGTTCACTCAATGCTTATTTCTATCTTCATGTTGTTAATATTAGAGTAGGCCTTTCTTATGAACCTAGGTCATTGCTCGCACCCTAGAGAAGCATAGGTTTGAGTTATCGGTTCAAGATTAATAATATGAAGGGTTATATGATATCTAGCGACTCTATTATCCTAGTAGATGTAGAGACGCCAAAAATCCAATTAATACCTTATAGTTTGGACGGATGAAACTCTCTGTAGGTGATTCACATGGAAGAACTTAATGAATGATAAATCTAAATCGTTGCCTTGCACTTGAGATTTGCCAGTTATGATATTAATAATCTTAGTAGTTGCCTCGCACCCATGTGTTACTAATATTGCCTTAGAAAACTCCGAATACCATTCCATAATAAAACCATAGTTAAATCAATCAACGTGTTACGGTACCATGCTCTACTTTATCATCATTGCTTTTACCCAGTTTATTTCCTATGCACTTTCATTACTTTCTTTATTTCCATTTTATTCACTTGTTTCTACTGCTCTGATAATCATTGTTTGCGAACCTCTTCGGCATCGATTCTCATGCCAATCCTTCAGTTCGAACCTACTTACTACAATATTATTTGCATAAGATTGGTAGATTAATCACTAAATTTACCCCTTTCACCTTTGTTTTTCCCTAGTAGAATCAGGAGATTGTAGATTCTTATAAGGATGATGACTGCACTAAAGAAATTCAATCAGCTCTGCTGATAGATGTTGCTGTAAAGCCTGGTTATAAGTTGGTGGAGGGTATAATCAGGTACAAGAGCAGGATTTATGTTGGTACTATTGGTGTTATACGTACATAACTCATACAAGAGATGCACAATTCTTCTATCAGAGGTCATTCAATTATCACTGAAAGTTATGAACGGATCAAACAACTCTTCTTCTGGCTGGTTTGCAGCAAAATGTCCATTATATGGTGTCTAATTGCGATGTATGCAAGAGATGCAAGGATGAGCAAGTTGCATATCCAGGTCTGCTGCAACCTCTGCCAGTCCCACAACAAGTTTGACAAGACATCACGCTAAATTTCATCGAAGGTCTTCCAATTTCACAAGGGAAATTATTCATTCTGCTGGTAGTTGACAGATTCACCAAGTATAGCCACTTCTTTGGGCTAGCTCACCCTTATTCTGCATTGTAGGTGGCTAAAGTTCTCTTGGATGGTGTTTGCAAATTACATGACATTTCAAAGACAATGGTTTGTGATAGAGATAGGATCTTCACCAGTAAACTGTGGCAAGAGTTATTTACACTCCTTGAGACTACTGTCCAGTTGAGCACAGCTTACCATCCTCAATCAGATGGCCAGACTGAAAAGGAGAATCGTTGTTTGGAGACTTATCTTAAGAGCTATTGTTTTGATAAATCACGAGTTTGGTTTCACTAGTTACCCTTGGCTGAATATTGGTATAATACCAATTTTCGTCAATTGTTGAAGTTGACTCCATTTGAGGCTGTGTATAGTTATCCTCTGCCTTCACTACACAGATAGAGACTTTAACCAAGCGTCATAGCTGCAGTAGATGATTTTCTTATATGAAGGGGGGTTGTATTGACGGTCATTGCTGCAAATTTTCTCAAAGCCCATGCAAGAATGAAGTTGCAAGCTAATAAATATCGATCATTAAGACACTTCCAAGTAGGGGATTAGGTCTATCTTACAGGAAGGGGGGTTGTATCTATGAAAGGTACACCTTCTCATTGAAATGAATGTCTATACGGCTGTTACATATATAGGCTTTTCTAATAGTTTAATATGTACAACATTTGAGTGGAAACATCCACTCCCGGATTTGCTCCCGGATTTGTGCTTTGAGTGGAAAGATCTAATAGTTTAATATGTACAACATTTGAGTGGAAACATCCACTCCCGGATTTGTGCTTTGTGTGGAAAGATCATGGTGGACAGCATTATCTCTTTACTCCCCCGCAAGTGAATGGTCGGTGACCATGAGCTTGGTCCTGAGTTCGTGGAACCTTTGACGGGGCAACGGTTTGGTTAGAATGTCGGCAATCTGATTACGGCCGGAGATGTAGCGTACAAACAACTGACCAGCTTGGACAAGCTCACGTACAAAGTGGAAGTCTATTTCCATGTGCTTGGAGTGAGCATGGAACACCGGATTAGCTGACAAGTATGTTGCTCCGAGATTATCACACCAAAGGACGGGTGGAGAAGTACATGGTAACCCAATTTCTTTGAGAAGAGATTGTATCCATCTGATCTCTGAGGCAACAGTTGCAAGTGCCCTATATTCAGCTTTGGTGGAGGACCGGGAGACTGATCGTTGTTTCTTTGAGGCCCAGGAGATGAGATTGGGGCCAAGATAGACGCCGTAGCCTGTGGTGGAACGACGATCTTTAACAGAACTGGCCCAATCCGCATCACTATAACTGGCTAGCGATTGCGACCTGGATGGACGCAGTAGGAGTCCATGGTTTCGTGTGCCCTGCAAGTACCGTAAGATGCGCTTGACTGAACTCCATTTCTCCGGTGCGGGGCTATGCATATAGCGAGAGGCTCGACCGATGGCATATGCAATTTCAGGTCGAGTTACACCAAGGTATTGGAGGCTGCCGACGACCTGGCGGTAGAGCTCATCATCGCAGTCTTTATCCTGAGTAGATGATGATTCAGAGACAGCAGCTGGTGTGGACAAGGTGTTGCACGTGGCCATTTTTGCCTTTTCTAGTATTTCTCCAATGTACTTGGATTGAGATAGAAATAACCGTTTTTTGCACTGTATTGTCTCAATTCCAAGGAAGTACGATAGTATGCCCAGATCCTTTACTGTAAATCGTTTTTCTAAGAATTTCACCAACTGATGTAGAGAAGGCATATCGTTACCTGTGAGTAAAATGTCGTCCACGTATACGAGAACAAACAGGTGCATTGGTTCTCGAGTGAGATAAAACAGGGAATGATCTGTCTTGGACCCTTGGAACCCGAACTCATACAGAGCAGCTCGTAGGCAATGAAACCAACCATGTGGGGCTTGTTTCAATGCGTATAACGACTTGCGTAACTTGCAAGCATAGTCTGGATATTGGGGATGAGCAAAGCCTGGCGGTTGAACCATATAAACTGACTCGGTGAGCTCGCCGTGGAGGAATGCATTAGATATATCCAGTTGTCGAACAGGCCATTTTTGAGAAACCGATATTGCAAGCAGCAATCGAACGGTTGCGGGTTTCACCACCGGACTGAATGTCTCTTGGTAATCGATGCCGGGTCTTTGTTGAAAGCCTTTGACCACTAGTCGTGCCTTGTAACGGGCAATTGAGCCATCCGCGTGGTACTTCACTCGAAATATCCATTTGTTCCCGAGCAAATATGTCGCAGTTGCACGGGGAACTAGAACCCATGTCTCATTTTTGAGTAGGGCATTAAACTCTTCTATCATTGCAGCTCGCCAGTGTGGACTTTTGCTGGCCTGGGTGAAGCAGGTCGGGCCAACTGGATTGGGGGCAGCAGCGACGAGAGCTTGTGGCGATTGCTTCTGGGATCGGGTTTGCATTGGATGAGTTCGTTGTGGCATGGATGACTGAGGTTGGGATGGCTGCAGTGCTGGTAGCGGGAGTGGCGGTAGATCTCGTGGCCACCGTGTGTAGACGCGGAGGCCTTGTTCTGCGGGCCTAGCTGGTGCAGGCTGTGTCTCGGGTACAGGCGCCGACTCCTCCGATTCAGACTGTGGCCCATCTGGTGAAGCAATTAGACCACTTGAGCCTAAGATAAAATCTAGCCCATGAGGAGGGCTGTCGGGGTTCTCATGTGGGTTCGACGTATTGGCACGACTACCAGTATATCTTCGATCTGTAAAAGGAAGAATGGACTCGTCAAACAGAACATGACGGGAGACAACAATCTTATTGGTGGAAAGCTCTAGACAACAATAACCCTTATGATTTCGACTATATCCCAAGAATGCGCACGGAGTGGATCTAGGTTCGAGTTTGTGCTTTGTGGTGGGACGCATCCACGGGTAGCAAAGACAACCTATTATTCGCAGGTTTGATAGTGAAGGTGATTCCCCGAACAACTTCATGTAGGGTGTGGTGTGGTCAAGGAGTAGAGTTGGTGTGCGGTTAATCAGGTATATGGCTGAGTCGAATACGAGGGACCAGTAACTTATGGGTATGAATGCATGGTGCATGATGGCTCGTATAGTTTCGACTATGTGGCAGTGCTTGCGTTCCGCACACCCATTTTGTTCGGGGGTATAGGGACAGGATATGCGATGGGTGATGCCATTTTGGTTGAGGTATTTGTGTAGTGCTTGGTACTCGCCCCCCAGTCAGATTGGAAAATTTTGATTGGTCTTGCGAAGTATTTTTCCACCTGTGTACGGAAGAGTATGAAGGCATCAAGTAACTCCGATTTGCGCTTAAGGAAATATAGCCAGGCATACTTCGAGAAATGATCATAAAATATGACATAATAACTGTACCCATCAAAAGACAGAACAGGGGAAGGACCTCACACATCGCTACAGACAAGCTCTAAAGGACACGAGGCTATAAAATGAGACTCTGAGAAAGGCAGTTTGTGCATCTTCCCGACACTGCATCCATGACAAAGATTAGTGGATGTTTTATTCGAAAAACTAATAGACTCATGACGTAAGGCACTTTTAACGGCTTGGAAATTGGCATGCCCAAATCGCTGATGCCAGATAAACAGAGATGGAGACGCGGACATGACATAGGCACTGGGACTTGAAGGAGACCGTGGATTACTGAGCGGATAGAGGCCATCTTTACTCCGGCCTTGGTGCAAAATTGCTTTCGTGACCTGGTCCTTAACATAAAAATGATCACCAGCAAATTCCACAGAGATGTTATTATCTCGAGTAAGAGCACTTAAGGAAACAAGGTTAGTGCTCGAGTGGGGAACGCAAAGGACATTAGACAGAGAGACATTAGAGTTAGATAACGGAAAAGACATATGACCAACATGGGAAATTTGGAGAGATTGGCCATTACCAAAAGTCACTTCTTCAGTCCCGGAATACTCAGAGTGTACTGGAAGGTGCTGGAGATCGGAGGTAACATGGTGAGTCGTTCCACTGTCAAGAACCCACTGAGAACCTTGAGGAGAGACAGCATGATAAGCCTGTGGGTGACCCGAACTGGCCGAACCGGCCGAACTGGCAGAACCAGTCAGACCGATCGAACCGGTTCGAGCAGCAGATGAGCAGTATTTGGCTATGTGGCCGTAACCCCCACAGTTGTAACACCTTTGTTCGTTTTCACCCGGAGGAGGAAAACGACCCTCTTTTTGTCCCGATCGGTGAGAGTAGCCCGAGTGTTGGTTGGGGAAGGGGACCCAGTGGCTGCGTCCGCCACCCTTGCCTCCGGGGTGACCACCGCCTCTGGTGCCGCGTCCACCTCAACCGGCGGCGTTGCTGTAGTTGACAGCGGGAACCAGCGGCGGAGAGTGAAGTGACTGGGTTCTGCGAAGGCTGATTTCTTCACTCATGAAAAAGGCATGCAGATCGGAGAGGGTAACTGGTTCCAGTCTGGTTTCGATCTGACGGATAAACGGACGGTATGGCTCATCGAGCCCAGCAAGTGTTTTCTCAACGACCTCATCATCTGACACGGGATGACCTAGAGCCGCCAAGTGGTTGACGATTAGCGTCACCCTTTGGAGATAGGTGTCCACTGATTCTGACCCCTTCCTGAGGTTGCCGAGCTCCTGTCGAAGAAGCTTCAACTGGGCGCGGGAGCCAGAAGCGTATACTTTGTGCAATTGCTGCCATGCTTGTCTGGCTGTGGTGCAGGTAACCACCTGCGGTAGAAGCGAGTCCGACACCGAGAGCATGATCAAGGAAAGTACCATTTTATCTTTCTGGAACCAAGGTGCGTACTTTGGGTTTGTTGTCAGCTGCCCTCCTTCTTCAGTGCTCGCATTGGTTGGCGAGGGTGGGATGTCATTGTCGGCGACATGGCTGAACAGATTCTGTCCATAGAGTATTGCCTCCATAAGGGAACGCCATTGCAGATAGTTGGAGGCTGTCAATTTCTGGCTTACTGGCACTATGGTTGGTGGCATGGAAATGGTGGAGTTTTGAGACATGGTTGTGTCTGCTGCGGATTGGCAAGGTGTTGAAAAAAAAGACTCGTTTAGAGTTGATAGGCTCTGATACCATGTGAAAGGTACACCTTCTCATTGAAATGAATGTCTATACGGCTGTTACATATATAGGTTTTTCTAATAGTTTAATATGTACAACATTTGAGTGGAAACATCCACTCCCGGATTTGCTCCCGGATTTGTGCTTTGAGTGGAAAGATCTAATAGTTTAATATGTACAACATTTGAGTGGAAACATCCACTCCAGGATTTGTGCTTTGAGTGGAAAGATCATGGTGGACAGCATTATCTCTTTAGTATCGACAGACATGCAGAGGAATGTGAAATTAGCTACCAAATTTTATGACCCCTCTGTGGTGATTGTTAAGGTTGGACAAGTTTCGTATCGATTAGCATAGCCTCCTAGTAGTCAGATCCATCCATTTTTTCATGTTTCACTTCTCAAGAAGGCATACCACCTACAGCAATGGTAATGCATGCACTTCCTCTTGACTCGGATGATGAAGTTGTGGTCTATCCAGCTTTAATTTTAGCGGATGATGAAGTTGTGGTCTATCCAGCTTCAATTTTAGCAAGCAGGAGGGTGCTTCGTGATGCGCATTATGTTGATCAAGTGCTGGTTTCTCGGATCAATCTTGGAGAGGAGGACATCATAGGAAGACCTTGTAAATTTTCGAAGTAAATTTCCAGATTTTAATTTTGAGGACAAGGTTTAATTGAAGGGGAAGGCTATAACAGATAGGTGACATGGCGGGCAACGACTGGACGAAGGAGATGCACGCGGATTGCTGATATGGCTTGCACGGGAAATGCTTTTGGCGGGAACTCGAGGCTGTTAATAGTTGTTGGGATATAATTGGGTAGTATAGGGTCCATGGGCTTATCATGTACTTGGGCTGGGTATAAATAGATCTCGTGAAAACATTAGAGATTATTCTGAAAAATATTGCTTTCAATAAAGTACCTACCTTTCTATCTCTATCAATTTTCCCCCTTTCTTCTTCCTCTCTAACGGCTTAACCGCCATTCTTGATCACCAATCATCAGAGTATGTCATATTTGTGCTTGTTTACTTGAAATGGAGTTCTCTTTCTGTAAACTACTAAATACCCACGCGCGATACGAGTGCCGTTCTTTTTAAAACCTAGGGTTTAGGGTTTATGGTTTGGATTTTTCATGTTTGGTGTTTGGAGTTTAGGGTTTATGGTTTGGAGTTTGGGGTTTGGGGATTCGGGATCAAGGGCCTGAGAGTTCGGGTTCGGGGTCTAGGATCGGGGGTCTGGGTGTCCGGGGGTTCGGTGGTCGGGGGGTCAGGGTCCGGGGTCTGAGGTTCGAGGTCTGGGGGTCCGATGGTCTGGGGGCTCGGGGTTCCAGGGGTTCGTGGTTTGGGTCCGAGGTCGGGTGTCGGTGGTCTCGAGTCCAGGGTCAAAGGTCCGGTGTCCAGGGGTCAGGGGTCCGAGGTCTGGGATTGGGGACGGGGTCTGGGGCCGGGGTCTGGGATGAGGGTTCAGGGTCTCGGGGTTGGGGTCTAACGTCTAGGGTTCGGGGGTCGAGGTCCAGGATCCAGTGGTCCACAGTCCGCCCAGGGGTAGGGTCCGGGTTAGGGTTCAGGGTCTGAGATCCACGGTCTGGGGGGCCGTGGTCCGGAGTTCGAGTTGTCCGAGTTCTGGGGGCCATGGTCCGGGGTTTGGGTTGTCCGGGGTCCTGGGGTTGGGGGGTCGTGGTCCGAAGTCCAGGGTCTGGGTCCCGAGGTCTGGGGGTCCACGGTCTCTATGTCTGGGTAAGAAGTTTGTGGTCAGGGTCTGGGGTCCCCGGGTCGGGGTCCAACGTCTAGGGTCCGATGGTAGCGGGGTCGGGGTCCGGCTGTCTACGTGTCAGGGATCCGGGGGACCAGGGTTGGGTGTGAGGGGTTCCGGCGGTGGGGGTCCGGGGATGGGGTCCAGGTCGGGGGTCCTGGGTCCGAGATTCAGGATTCGGGGTTCGAGGGTCAGGGTTCGGGTCCGGGGGTCGGGGTCCGTGTCCGGGGTCCCCTGTGGTTTAAAATCCATAGAACCTGTTCAATTTATTTCAATTTTTATCACTAAGGTATGTCCAGATCCAGTTTGCCATTTTTTGGACAAACGACGTCGTTTAGACGCTTACGTGGAGTGCCACGTGGTAGTGACCTGGACCTGAATTAGTCGGTACTGACATGGTGATGGATAAATTACAAAATAGTACCTACTTTGTTTTCTCTCATATATTCTCTCTCCTTCTTTCCCCTCTGTTCCCCCTTCTCGTCCTCAAAAAAAAATTGAAGCACTCCATTGAACTCCCGATCTGTCCCAAAACCCATCCTAATCAACACTTCATCTCTCTCTCAACTCCTTTCTTTTTTCCCCATTTGGCAATCCACATCCGAAGCCCAAGCGCTGAAATTACATCCATTACCAGCCATCCGCAAAATTGGACAAAAAGTTGGATTTCTCCTCCAATTTTCACACAACCGAAGCACTCGCTCTCATTTTTTCTCCAAACCAACAAAATTCTCGACCGGTTCCCTCTCTTTAGAGTTTAGATTCTTGGTTACGGCGGAAGCCTAGGCGACTCAAGAACCCTAGGGATTTGACGAAGAGAGGGGAAAGGTTCGGGCCGGGTCCTTCTAGAGCCGATTGGAGCTTTAGGAAGTGAACGAACAGGCCGAGCTAGTCATCAACGAAGAGGCGACAGAGCTCGTGGGCGGACTGTTTGGCGACGGGAGGGAAAATTGAGTGGAAGCACTCGGAGATGGCGTATTGTCCGGTTTCGGAGTCACGACCGAACCGCCTCCCTATTTGAAATCAATTTTTATTATGATTAATCGAAGAATAGTTTAGATATTTTTATCGTTGTCGAACTAAATAAAAAAATGAAATTCTCTTCATTATAGTAAGATGTAATCATCGTCAGTTTCCTAAACTACCACGAGCTAATACAAATTTTAAAGATTTTGAATAGTGAAATGCATTTTTCCTAATTTCCCTCGCACGCACGTTAGGCTTTTTTCCATAAGATCGAATTTGACACTCTGCATGGTCAATCCTACTCTACAGGGGCTCCAGTTAGATATAACTTGTAAATATATTTTTTATTTTATATAGTTATATACTAATATTATAAATTATTTTGTTGGATCTTCTTGCAGTATGTTATTTTTCATTATTTTCAAAAAATATTGTGGTAATTAGGATTGTTATAATATATACTAATATTTATTATAAGAAAATATTTATTGGTGAATACGGTTACCATTCAAGAGATTTTTTTGAAGACACTATTCAAGAGATTGATTGTAAAATTTAACATTATATAACTCATGTTGCAACTCTATAGAATTATTAAATATTAAAAATATATAGAACTTATTGGCCATTCTATTAACATATATTAAAATTTTGTACACTAAAATAAAGTGATATGCAAGTTACAATTTTCAAAAAAATGTAATTTATAATTAAATAAGTTAGGGAATAAATAAGCTTATGTAGAGTAATGATTACATTAATCAACTAACTTTTGAATTTTATTTATTAATATGCGCTAATCTTAACAAATTGATTAAACAATTTTGTGTCTGTTATATGTTAAAATGAATATGCAATATCTTATATATTATTTACTATATATGCAATATCTTATATGTTATATATATCGTCTGCTAAATATACTCAAAATTACGTCATCCAAAACTAATCTTTAATTTTACTGTACCAGAAAACACAAATTAGTACAATGAAATTTAATGAGACAGCCCATTGTACTAAATTGCATTGCTCTCAAAGTAATAGCGTACAGTTGGAATTTTTCTTCAAATTAACATGCTTGGAGGTTAAAATCACTCGGTTATAGCAATAATCAAGTTTCTTTTTCTTTAATCAAAGAAATTTAGTTTTTATGTCAAAAAGTAGCAGTTTTTTCTTTCTAGACATTTTTATTGCATGATCTCGTACATATTTTTCCCGACTGGAAAGAGAGACAAAAGAGTCCCCATCAGTATAATTTTTTCTATAAAATTTCTCAAATTTAGAGTTAACAATTACGAACTCTATTTACTTTTAGGTAACAATTGCTTTAATCAAAATCTCAAGTAAATCTAAACCGTTTACCACGTGAACCAATTCGTATAACTTACTCTTGTTCTTTTGCTAATTTTTCATTCTATTGTCTTCCTATTTCGTGCCTCTCGCATGCTCTATTTCCTTGGTTCTTCGGCCATCTGATCCAATTTGTCTTTCCGCCATTTCCATACCAATTCGTATGTAATCAGAAACGGCGTAAAATCAGCTCAACAACAGCAACAAACGAATCCAAGAAAGACAAAAGTTCCTAAATTTAATGTTTCATATAAAAACTCCCACTAGGGCCATCATCTCCTGGACGAAGGAAACAACTTTGTACATCTAGGTGATCACAGGAATCTCCTTTAAAATGACCGAGTAAACATTACGGATCGACTTTCTGGAGTTCATGGACCGACCGATAGAAACATCCTACAAGAGAGAAGAAATGTAGGCCGAGGAGGTGTGCTTTCTTCTCAGGTAGACGCAGCCACCACTCGTGCGGGCTTAGTTTCCGGTACGGATGATCCGAAGGTAGACAAGAGCCAGCCTTTCTTCTGGGCATGAGCGACGTAGAAACTGAACTTCTCCTTTGCGTTTGGAATGTCGAGAGCCAGATCTTCCAGAGCATCGTTGATGCGGGTAAAACCCTTGGTCATCTGATTGGTAGTGATCACGCCTTCATTGAAAGACTCCTGAAGTAGATACAGCATCCTGTCGTTTTTCTTTTCCATAGCCATGACCAGTGCTTTCTTGACCACCTCGTGGCTGAAGAAAGGCATTCCGAGATCACGAATACACTGGCAGGCCTCAACAATGTCACCACCGGTGTCGTACTCCTCCAGGAGCTTCACGATCTTGTCCTTGGCATCCTCTACTGCCCACCCAGTTCCACCACCCCAGCATCTCAATATCCTCTCGCCAGCATGGCGTGCAGCAATGAGAGATCGAGCCATGCGCACAGTTTCACTCCCGCTGCAAGTTGAAGGCAACCTGCTGCTTATCTCATCTAGATTTAGAGGGGCCAAGACATCATCTATCACGGCCCTGGCTAGGAAGAATGCAAGCTCATTTGAAGCATCCAGGATATCAAGAGCAGTATCTTCAGCTGATTCTAAGAGCATCACAAAGCCATTGACTATGTCTTCAGTCGAGAACATTTCTACGTGAATAGCTGAAAGCAGTACAGATGCCATTTCCTTTTCCCTGTTTTTCCTGTCCATGGCAAGCGTTATGAGCTTTTTTAAGAACACTGGATTAAACTCAGGCATACCAAGATCTTCCAGGCTCCTAACCAATTCGGGGATGTCATCTGAGAGGAAATATTCATGAATTATGGTCACAACCTCCTCTTTGTAGCGCCTCATGTTCTTATCTTCAGCTTGTACCTCTCCATTTTCACCAGATAATTTCGTAAATGAAGCATCAAGCCATCCTTCTGAGATTGCCTTGGGCACAAGGGATTGAAACATAGATTTTGCAGATGGAATATCCAAAGCAAGGTCGTCAAGGCTCTCAACAAAACGAGAAAAGCCCTTCATCATCTGGCTGGAACTTATCAAACCTTCCTCGGAAGCTTCCCTCAACAGCTTCAGGATAAGTGACTCGGCAGTTTGAATCTCCATTGCAAGGACCAAGGCTCTCTTCACAACTTCATGATGAAAGAATGAGACTCCTAGCTCCCTTATGCATCTGCAGGCCTCAAAGGCATCTCCATTCTCAACATACTCCCTCAAGATGCCAGTAATTTTTTTCTTCACCTCTTCAACAGTAATATGAGTACTTCCACCCCACCGTCTCTCCACAAGCTCTGCATGATGAGGTGCTGAGAGATAGCTTTTCTCAGCAGTTAGGAGAACCAGATATCCCTTGGTAGATTCTGGGAGAGTTTTCTTTGCTCTGGTCAGAAAAGCAGGTGGAAGGATATCATCAACAACAGCACGAGCCACAAACAAAGCCAGAACATCGACAGCATCCAGAATATCCACTGCAAGATCATCAGCAGATTCAAGCAGCATCACAAATCCATCCCTTATATGTGATGGCTTAATCACATCAGCATAGAGTGCCGATAGCAGAACCGAAGCCATTTCTTTCTCCTTGTCATGTCGGTCCATGGCAATGGAAACAAGACACTTAATGAAGTATGGATGATATTCACTTGATCCAAGTTCTCTAAGATCAGATGCTGCATCATCAACATCACCAGTACTAAAATACTCCTCAATGATGCCAACAACAGCCTTCTTATATTCATCTAATGGGTCCGAGATAGCTGCACCAACAAGCTGATAAGGTTCCTACACACAGAAAGATAGGACAAGATTAAATAACTGATAAGGCACAATTAGTAGGAAGTGTAATCAACAGAGCAAAAGAAGATAGAAAAAGAAACCAAAGCATTGAGCACAAGCACGTCGTGATAGAATAGAATAAGAAGGCAGACCAAACTCAAAGTAATACGCACGTACCTCTCCGCTGTCATAATTTGGATCATTCTTATCAATATGGACTTCACCATCAGTGTCAAGGAGCTTTCCCCATGTTCCCTTGCCACCACCACCATCTGTAACCATTTATTATAGAGGATCAAATGAATAAAAACTAATATGAATAAATCCAGAGTTGAAATATGGCATATGACTCGGTTAGCATACTTAGAACGACGGGATTTCAACTAACATTGGGAATCGACAAGGGGATTTCTGCAAAATCCCCTAAGCAGATCAAACACATATACCAAACAAGCAGGGAATTGAAGTTTTTCTATATTTCCAAACACGTCTTTGCTTGCAAGCCAGGCTGCTACTTAAGCCACTACACAAGACAAGTATATTGCAAAAGAAAACCCCGATATAGGAACAAACAATTTCATCAGAGGAATATTTCTACAAACACAAGCATAACCCCGAATAAAACCCTCCCGATAAACCTTAAGGAGGACTTAACCTTTCTTAACGCGAACATACTTCCCCGAGCTGGAGCGCCGCACGTGCCTCACAGCACCACCAGCGTTGGAGGCCGCCTTCCCTGCAGCAGGGGCGGCCTTAGGTAGATGATGCTCAGAGAGGAGCGCGGACGGGGACGACGACAAAATATCTGCATTCAAGCTAGCTATCTTCAGCATCTCCCTCTGCTCCTCCGTCAGAAACCCCTCATTCGACGCCGCCATTTTCCAAGTCTTCCAACAACTACACAACATACAACAAAACAAAAATAATTTTAAATAAAAATAAAAATAAAACTCTCAACGACATCGTTTTCCGATTCAATCTGTTCCCCAACATTCCAACGAAGAAAAAGTAAAAACAACAAAATAAAACAGCAAGGGAAAAGAAATACGACACCTGGCGAGGCGAGGTGCGGGATTAGGCTGAATCTCCAAACCGCTATCCCCGATACGACACCGGTCGCGGCAACAAGAGAAACGACAAAACTAAAGGAAGGAAGAAGAAGATTCGATTCTATTCTATTCTATTCTATTCTATCCGGACGTGGTCCGGGTGCGGATCACCCGAGTCCGCCCGCTTGTTGGGGGGCGGTTATATTAAATTCAGGAGAAAGCCGGTTTAGTATAGTATTATACTTTGTTTTCGAGAGGGGGTCTGTATCGGGTCGGGTCGGGTAGGGAAAGTACTTCTAAGAGAGCGATACGGAAGGAAGGGGAAAGGGTTTCCAGGGGAGAGCTATTTATAGGGAGGCTACGGCGTCACCATCCGGGGAGGGAGGGTGGTTTCTTTTCGGGATGGATAACAATCCGTTTCGCATTCCACGTGGCGCTCGCTAGGCGTCCACTGTTCTTTGCTTCGTTTTCTCTTTTTCTTTTCTTTTTTTCCCTTCTCTCTCATAATTGTGTCCGTTGGATTTGGATTCTGGGGGACTACATAAAAATTATCCCTATGGTATGGACTAAATATGGGCCTTTAGATTTGATCAAATTCTTTTTTTACAGATCTGATGGTCAGAATCTGTTGAGGGTATTTTCGAGTTTTTATCCAAACATATTCATTAGGGTTCCACCATTTTCCTATATAATCCTACAAAAAAAATTCCCAGCCGCCGCCCCCCCGAAGCTCCCCCTCCTCCTTCCCGAGCCCCCCCCCCCCCCCCCCCGAAGCCCCCTTCCAGAAGCCGAAGCTCCCCCATTTTTTGATTTTTTTTGCCAGCTTGCCCCTCTCCCCCCATAGCCGAAACTCCCCCACACCCCCCCCCTCCCCTTTTTTTAGTCCTTTTTTTTGCTAGCTTTTTTCGTTGATTATTTGGTCCGAAAGAAATGACTCATATGCTGTTTTTGACTTTGATTATTGCTAGATTGGTCGATTTCATGTGGTTCTGATAATTTTGTATTTAAAGATTAGAACTTTATGTTGGCATTTGGTTGTTGTTCGAACTTAGTGCTTAAAATTCTAGCAAAAATTTATAGATGAATGATACCAATATTAAAGTAGAATGATACCAATATCCTAGAACGATGATACCAATATTCGAGAAGAATGAAACCAATACATTCAAATGGTATACATTTCCAATTATAATGGGATACCAATGAAGTTGAAACCAATATCATAGTAGAATGAAACCAATGTCATAGTAGAATGAAACCAATATCACGGTGGAATGAAACCAATATCATAGTATAATGAAACCAATGTCATAGTAGAATGAAACCAATAACATAGAAGATGGAAACCAATATCATAGTAGAATGAAACCAATATCATAGCAGAATGAAACCAATAGCATAGAAGATGGAAACCAATATCCGAGAAAATAGAAACCAATCTATCCCATACTTGTATTTTCATAAATTGTATTATTTTGCTGATATTTTTTTAATTATTTTAATTAATGTATTTCCAATATTACCCCTGTCCCTTTCAGTGGGGATTACCCATGTCCCCACTGAATTTAAACACATGTCCGTTGCCTTGGTGAGGCTTCCCAGTTTCAGGGTCTATGCCGTTACCCGTCTGTCATGTTCAGTCAACGGACCCAACACAATCCAACTAGAGCAAGTAAACCACGAAATCACAAGAAGAACAAATGAGAGAACACACAAGAGACAGGAATTTGTTCACCCGGTTCGACGAGAATGTCTACGTCCGGGGGCGTACCAAGCCAGGAGGATTTCCACTAATCTCGATCTTGAGCTTCACTGCTCTTTACAAGAGAATAGGTCACACAACACTCTTCTAGGGTTTTTATCTCTCCTTTCTATTCTGGAACAACCATGAATGAGCGGCCAAAGGGGTATTTATAGTGCCAGCAAACCTAGGAACCAAAACACACATGCAGGGGCATTTTTGTCCACGCTTTGGCAAAATTCATAAGCTGAAACGCGTACCGTTAAGGTCGATCCCAGTTCTGGACGGGGGCTACGCCCCCCCCCCCCCCCCCCCCCCCAGCGGTGTCCGAAGTCTCCATACTCAACAATCTCCCACCTGGAGACTGACCTCAACACTTGTCGCCATTCACTTGATGACCCCTTCTCCTTTTCACCTCTTGGTACGCCGGGTCTTTTCTCTAGTTTACTAGACCCGCTGAAGCCATGTTAAGCTTCAGCTTCTTTAAGGTAACCACCTTAGTCAACATATCCGCGGGATTCACTTTCCCGTCAATCTTTTCAAGCCTTAAGATCTTCCTTTCCAAGAGATCACGTATGTAGTGATACTTCAACTCAATGTGCTTTGTCCTTGAGTGGAAGGCAGGATTCTTTGCCAAGTGTATCGCACTTTGGCTATCACTGTAGAGTGCACTCTCACTTTGCTTTTTCCCCAACTCCACCAAGAAATTCTGCAACCATACCATCTCTTTACTTGCTTCCGTCACAGCCACGTACTCACTTTCCGCGGTTGACAAAGCTACTACCTTTTGTAGTCTCGAGGCCCAAGATATCGCTGTCCCTCCCAGCGTAAAGACATAACCACTTGCGCTCCTCTTCTCATCATAGTCATTGGACCCCAAGTCCGCATCACAATAGCCTAGGAGCTTCACATCTTTTCCCTCAAAACAAAGACACTTCTCGGTGGTACCTCTCAAGTAGCCAAGAATCCATTTCACTGCAACCCAATGTTGCTCACCCGGATTGCTCATGAACTTGCTCACTACTCCCACCGCATGTGCTATGTCTGGCCTCGTACAAATCATAGCATACATCAAGCTACCCACCGCTGATGCATAAGGAGTATTCTCCATTTTAGCCTCCTCCGCCTTAGTCTTAGGCGAGTCCTTCTTGGACAATTTGAAGTGTCCAGCTAAAGGAGTCAACTTGGGGTTGGCATTTTGCATGCTAAACCTCTGCAGTACCTTCTCAATGTACTCGGCTTGTGAGAGAAATAGCTTCCCTGCAGCTCTATCTCTCTCAATCCTCATTCCAAGGATTTGCTTAGCCTCACCCAAGTCCTTCATGGCAAACCTTTCGGATAATTACTTCTTCACCTTGCTCACCTCACTTGCACTGGTGCCTGCTATCAACATGTCATCAACATAAAGCAGGAGGATGATATAGCCATTATCCAGCTTCTTTATATAACAACAATGATCCGCTCCACAACGAGAAAATTCAATCTCCCGAATGAATCCATCAAACTTCTTGTACCATTGTCTTGGAGCTTGCTTCAACCCGTACAAACTCTTCCTCAACCTGCACACAAGCTTATCGTCACCTTGCAAGAACCCCTCTGGTTGCTCCATGTAGATCTCTTCCTCTAGATCACCATGAAGAAATGCCGTCTTCACATCCATTTGCTCTAGCAATAAATCTTCAGCAGCCACCATACTTAGCACCATCCGGATGGTGGTCATCTTCACAACAGGAGTGAAGATGTCAGTGAAGTCAATACCATACTTCTGCTGAAATCCCTTTACAACCAGTCTTGCTTTGTAACGTTCGGTGCCATCCGCCTCTTTCTTCACTCTATAGACCCACTTGTTATGCAATGCTTTCTTACCCTTGGGAAGTTCAACTAACTCCCAAGTTCCATTGCTCCTCAAGGACTCCATCTCATCATTCATGGCAAGTTTCCACTCGTTCACTTGCTCACTTTCTTGAGCTTCTGCAAAATCCTCAGGTTCACCTCCATCGGTCAATAAGAGATAGAAATTTACCGGCGAATATCTATCTGAAGATCTACGTTGTCTAGTGGACCTCCTCAATGGAACCATTATTAGTGGTGATCTTGGCTCTATCTCCACTTCGGCCTCTTGGCCATCAAGTATTCTGCTCCCACCCGAGTTTGAGATGTCTAACTCGACCACCTCACCGGTAGGATCCACTTCATCAGCTAAATCCCCCTTGTCCTTGTACATCACCTTCTCATTGAATATGACATCCCGGCTCCTCACAACCTTTCGGTTCTTCTCATCCAAAAAATAGAACCCGAACTCATCTCCTCCATATCCAATGAATGTGCACTTCTTGGACTTTGCATCAAGCTTACTCCTATCACCTGCATCCACAAGCACATAGGAAACACAACCAAACACTCGTAAGAAAGTTAGATCAACCTCTTTGCCACTCCACACCTCCTCCGGTATCTCATTCCCCAAAGGAGTTGATGGCCCTCTGTTGATCAAGAATGCTGCAGTGTTTATAGCATCTGCCCAAAACATCTTCGGGAGGCCACTCTTCAACCTCATGGCCCTTGCTCTCTCATTTAGTGTTCGGTTCATCCTCTCAGCTATGCCATTTTGCTGGGGGGGGGGGGGGGGGGGGGGGGGGTCCCAGCTACCGTCTTTTCCATGCGAATCCCATACTTCGCACAAAAGTCTTTGAACTCTTGAAGCTCGTACTCACCACCATTATCGGACCTCAAACACGTCACCTTGAGATTCGTCTCGTTCTCCACAAGAGCCTTCCACTTCTTGAAGGCATCAGACTTATGCTTTAGGAAGTAGACCCACACCTTCCTTGTAGAGTCATCTATGAAAGTCATGTAATACAAGGAACCACCCACGGATGCCACCGGTGTCGGTCCCCACAGATCACTGTGGACCAATTCAAGCTTCTCCGCCTTAGGAGTTCTACCACTTCTTGAGAAACTCACCCTCTTCTGCTTCCCAAATATACAGTCTTCACAAAGACCCACGTCTACGGTCTTTAAACTCGGTAGCTTCCCCTTTGAACAAAGCACCCGCATACCCTTCTCACTCATGTGGCCAAGCCTACTATGCCACAGATCCGCATCATTGGTTGTTCCTACAAGATCAATGCTTTCATGAGTGTTCCTTGTCATGTACAACGTACCTTCTTTCTCACCACGAGCCACAACTCTTGCTCCCTTGGTGATCTTCCATGTCCGACAACCAAAGGTCACATCATACCCCTCTTCATCTCATTGTCCCACGGAGAGCAAATTCCTTCTTAACCCAGGGATGTGCCTCACGCCCTTCAACAATAATAATGATCCATTGGGAGTATTGATTCTCACATCTCCTTTACCCACAATTTGCAATGGCTCATCATCAGCTAGATAAACCTTGCCAAATTCTCCTGGGGTATATAATTCCATTATCCCCTTGTCGCTGCAAGAGTGAAATGATGCTCCTGAATCCAATACCCAAGCCTCCAATGGGCTACTAACACTCAAGATCAATGCATCCCCGTGGTCCTCTGTTATTGCATTTGCCGACTTGTATTGGGTTCTAAAGTGGCCAAACTTCTCACAATTCCAACATTTAATAGAACTCATGTCCCTCTTCGAACCATCCTTTGATTTGGACTTGGACCTGCTCCGGTCCTTCTTCCCCTTCCACTTAGATTCGGACCTCCCTCTATTGCTAGCATTCAAAGCCGAACCCGAGGCTACTCCAGACTCTTTCCTACGAATCTCCTCACTCATAATCAAGTCCCTCACCTCATCCAACTTGAGTACCACCTTCCCCGCCGAGGCACTCACCGCCGTGACCGTGCCACTCCAACTATCGGGTAAGGAACTTAGCAAAATTAGAGCTTGTACCTCATCATCGAAGTCAATCTTCACCGAGCTCAAAGAAGCAATGGTCGCATTGAACTCGTGAAGATGTAGTGACACTGAAGTACTCTCTGCCATCCTAAGGTTGAAGAGCTTCCTCATCAAGTGGACCTTGTTAGCCGCCGAGGGCTTCTCGTACATCTCAGACAATGTCTTCAACAACTCCTTGGCGGTCGTTGCCTTTACCGTATGCAACGCCACATTTTTGGACAAGGACAAGCGAATCACACTTATCGCTTTCCTATTCAACAACGTCCACTCCTTCTCATCCAAGTCATCGGGCTTCTTCTCCTCGAGTGGAAGGTGCAAATCTTTACCGTACAAGTAATCTTCGATTTGCATCTTCCAAAACCCATAGTCCACTCCATCGAACTTCTCCACGGGAGATTTACTATCACCCATCGTGCTTGCTCCTACCACGCCCTAAACCCGGGTGCTCTGATACCAATTGTTCAGTCAACGGACCCAACACAATCCAACTAGAGCAAGTAAACTACGAAATCACAAGAAGAACAAATGAGAGAACACACAAGAGACAGGAATTTGTTCACCCGGTTCGACGAGAATGTCTACGTCCGGGGCGTACCAAGCCAGGAGGATTTCCACTAATCTCGATCTTGAGCTTCACTGCTCTTTACAAGAGAATAGGTCACCCAACACTCTTCTAGGGTTTTTATCTCTCCTTTCTATTCTGGAACAACCATGAATGAGCGGCCAAAGGGGTATTTATAGTGCCAGCAAACCTATGAACCAAAACACACACGCAGGGGCATTTTTGTCCACGCTTTGGCAAAATTCATAAGCTGAAATGCGTACCGTTTAGGTCGATCCCAGTTCTGGAGCGGTGTCCGAAGTCTCCATATCCAACATGTCACCTGATTTTTCTCGTTTGCCCATTTTCTTTCTTTCTTTATAGCATACGTATACGTCCACTGATACAAGTACGGATTTCATTCTAGTTGAATAAATTCTTTAAAATTTGATAATAAAATTTCAACATAAATCTGAAATCTGATTGAAATAAAATAATTTAGTTCTCAGTTTATCTAGCCGATTTTAGTCTTCTGTTTTGGATTCGACTCCTTGGGAACGCAGCGTTGTTAAATACTTGTTGAAAAAACTTTGTCAACTTCAAAAGTCTTATCTTGCTCGAACTTAGATTAGTCGACTTAATAAACTCAAATATCAAATTATCTTTTTAAAAAATCTAGAGGCCGAAAGTGGATAGGATGTACCTACGAGGGTTCTTGTCACGGAATCTGCGAAATAAAATTTATCTAAATCCTATCCAAAAATAATCTCACTTATTTTTATAGGCGTCATATTAATCTTAATAAATTAATTCTCCTGATCTCTTTATCTTATGACGATAATTAATTAAGAATGGATTGGAATCACGACACCAAATTTTGGTCGAAATCTGTTTGTTAGATATCTTATAACGATAATCTTTCATCACGTACTTATTAAAAAAAATACAAAATTGGAACTTCAGCCCAGGGATTTGGTTATAAATTGGAATAATTTACAGTTAAATGTTGCTTCTAAAAATCGAACTTTCTCCAATCCAAGCCACCAGGAAATTTGCCAACATTGGTCAGAACTTTCCGCATAGGTCAATACAATTTCCCGGTTCCTATAAAAAAGGGCAAAGCCGAACTGATTAGAAGCAAGTTGAACTTGCAACTATACCATGTTTGGTCTCTGTGGCAGCAAAAGATTGTAGAACTTGTCATGTAGGAAGAAGTTCTTCCCCTTGCTATCCACAGCCTTCTTCCATCCACACCATCCACCATTTACAATTTTCTTGTGCTCGTCGGTGCCGGTATAATGAGGATCAAGGATCAGAAACGCACAGTCCCCGCTGGCTTCATTGTAATCAACTCCTAAGAGAGTATATGCTAGAACACCACCACCTGCATCCACGTAAAATGCAGTCGGGTATTTTTTTTGTTTATTTGAAGGGAAAATTGGAGCAGGACAGATGAAACCATTGACGTTGCAAAGAGTATACGCCATAAAGGCTGTAACTTACCGATCATGATAGGTGTTCCTTGAGTCTCAAAGTGCAACGCTAGCTCCCGACATTTTTCTGGAAGCTCAGCCCCCGATCTAACATTTATAATCTTGCAAGTCGCCTGTGAAACATGCATTATGTGACGAGTTCTGTCTGTATTGGCAACAACATTAACGAGAAAAGGGCTCAGAACTGATGAAGGTCTATTAGAAGTCGAATAGCCAACTTACACCCAGAAGTTTATCCAAAACAAAGCTCAATTCAATTGCTCCAATCCATTCACGAGATCCAATGAAAGAAGGATCTTTATCACCGATTTCCACAAGTGCTTGTTGTATCTCCCTATAGAAAATCTAGGATTTCTTAGTATCAATCAAGCTCTCAGCAGAGATAAAAAATAATAATTCAGTGGCATCATGGATAAATTTTATTTCCTTGGGCAATCTTCCTATACAACAATAACCCAAAATGTGCAATCAGAAACAGCAATCTTTGAGAAGTTGCATTGGGATCAAGCATACCTATGAGAAGGCACGTCAATAGATGTATAATACTGGAGTCTGAACCATGAAATGATAGTCTGCAGAGAACGGTAAGCACAACCCCATCCCTAGCAAGTCATGTGAGAAGAAACATGTTACTCTTAGCAAAGAATGTAGAAGTTATTGCATGAAAAATGCATCTTTCAGTGCAATGACGAAGAGTGCACATGTATGCTTCATTGTCTTCTAAGAATCAACCCCATGGTACATTATACCCAATGTTTCACTGTATCCTAGAGACAACTGGAACATGGAAAGACAATCTGCCAACAGAAATTAAAACAGGTGCTTCTGAATTACCGAGTCATCAAAGCCATCTTGAAGATAGTGATGATACTCATAAGAGCCCTGGACTAATGAAACAACTCCTCCTGAAACTGCAGCAAAGTCATTATTTAAGTGAAAAGTTTGATAACCTGAAAACATAAGAACCTAATAAGCTTCAAGAAACATAGAACATAAAACACATGGCCACTGACCACCACTACTTGGAATCCCATGGTGTACGTCTCTGAGCAAAGCACCTGCATCAACAGAGTTCTACCAAGAGTTAGCACCCATGATTCAAGGAGCAACTGCAAATAAAAAGAATGGATAAAGGAGAGCTTCTCTGTAGATGAAGAATGATTTATGGTATGATTTGCACAGTGCAATTACCTTTTCTTCTTGTGTTGCTCCCAGAATTATCCTTGGGAACAGAGAATTCCATGGCATTAGCAATTCTCAGAAGAGGACGATCGGAAGGCAATCCCAGCCTCAAGTGTAAGGATCTTCTAATTTCAACTGCATAAATCAAAGTTCCCACAAAAAAAACTGCATAAATCAAAGTTACATGATCCAAATCTTTGTGAGCAATTTGGAGTCCAACGTGTTCCTTATCAACATCACATTCAGCACAAGACATGAGTGTGTTTCCTACCACCAAACCAAGCATAGACTGAACCATAGCGCAGATGACTACCCCATCTATTTGTAATTCCCTGGTATCCACTTTGAAATTTAAAAAGAATAAGTTTGTGTCCTAAATATAAAAGTCACCCAGAAATATTGGAATTACAGATCAGAAAAGGTCACTTAACCTTTGACTAATATGTTAAACGAGTCGGAAGTATTAGTGGCATCATTGTATCCCATTTTTTTCTTAATCGCAATGGGTTCTTTCCTACCTAAAAAAAGAGCCCATTCATCACAACACTAAACAGCACATCACAGTCCCAAGTATAGGAGGGCATGAGACTACTTTGAGTTGCAGCTTACCTTGTTTCTGCTCTGTTTCCCCATAATCGAGCTCATATATTGCTGTTACTGGATGCAACCATCCAGGTGGATTGAAGTGGTATGCATGCAACTGAAAGAAAAGAAATGGAAAATTTTTTTTAATCATAAGTATGTATAGATTAACAATCATGTTTGAAACACTTGTCGATAAATTATAATTGGAATATTATTTGTCGCAGGGGATTAAGAAGATGTACTCAACAACTCTAGCCTCATTGGCCATTGTTTTTTTGCAGACATCACTAATGTGCTAATTATGATAATGTTGGGCAGTGCAGTGGAAATAGCCATTGCAGTACCTGAGGTTGCTTTGTTAGAAGGTTGGACAAAATAGTTCCCTTCATTGAATTTAGCTGGTCAACCAATGCAGGAATTATCAACTTTGATATTGCATACTTAAGAGGAAGTCCTTTATCCGCATAGCATAGCACCTCTAGATCAATAAAGGCAATAGCTAGTCTTGCTTCTTCAACTGCTAAAATTAAGACAAGTTTGAACTCTGAATTAACTGCACAAAAACAAAATTCCCAAAGCGCAATGGTATAGTGCTCACTGGTTCAAAATTAAAACCATCACCTGGGAAGTATTCCGCAACAGGAGCCTCAGATTTTGCTGACTGTCTGGATGTATTGAGCAGAACACTGACTTGGAGTACATCTGCATTCTAAGCAGATATAGTTTTTCAAATGACTGGGAAGGAAGTGCAAACTATGCAATGCACATTACAGGATTCTGTGACTAAACTTTAAATTGGAGCTATTGCCAACTGACTGTCTCCACAGGGAAGATTAAAGAAAAGGAAATCAAGATATCTGTGGAACAGGATCTCAAGTGTTCTGAGCTTACCTCTGCTGAACGTGTTCCAGGGGCTGATTTACTTTGCAAACAAAAGTGTTTGCATGTTAAACCACCTTCACCAGGAACAAGAGTTTCCTCGTCCACGAGCTTGATATTCTTAAGATCTGTGCTAAAATCTAACTCCTGACCACGAATAATGATAGGTGGAGATAATTCAGACGAGACTTCATTTGATCTTTCAAGCAAATACATAGCCTGGGGATCTTTGAATTTAGCAGCAACAGCTTCAGTTGCACGCAAAAACATCTTTTCAACACCTGAGACAAATTGCAGATGATGAGCATCCAAGAAACAAACAATTGTCTCCGCAAAACTAATTCCAACAAGAACAAACATTGATCCATCCATCCTTTAACCTCTTCACTAATTGAAGCCCCCAAAATGAAAACCATTAATAATCTTTCTATTGATGCAAGCAGAACAACCAATGGTTGGTGGCTTGCAGAAGGGGGGATCCTCCATATACCTTCTCCCATCGACTACCCAAAAGTCAAACTTCAGATGTCTAGGCATTAGAAACTCAGCGTTTCTGTTAGTAACTAAGCCAAGGCCTGATCAGCACGAAATTCCACCTCAATCTAGCAACAGTCTAACGCTCTTAAACAACATAATTCACCCAATGGTTCCACATCAGAACCTACTTGATTTACTAAGCAAAGTGGTCCAAACCAGACTCCATTCACCTAAAATCGGTGGTAGTCCACTCGTCAACTTCGAAAACGAACAATGCAAGCAAATTCAACAACTTATCCATCACCTGACGGGTCATTCACCGGAACATAGACAGGCAACTTCACTGGGACCTCGCACCGCAGCAAGCAGCCTCTCTCCCAAACAGACTTCCCAAGACGATCATCCCAGCCCGCAGACCCCACGGGCTCCACCCCGCCCGAACTCCCATTTCTCAAAACGAAGAAGCGAACTTCGCCATCTCCAGACTCCGAAACCCCCCCGACCATCGCACAACTCTCCGGCCCCCCTCCATCGGCGAGCAACTTCCTCAGCTCGCATACTGCTCCGATCGCCTCGACCGCTGCCGATTCGGAGCTCACGCAAGTCTTCAACGCTCCGATCACTTCGAATCCTTTCGGCAGAAGAACACGAATATCCTCTACAAGAGAGAGAAAATAGAAATAAGGAACTGAGAATTAGGGTAAAAAAAGGAATTGGAGAAATAGATGACGACCTGATTCTTTGAGGAGGTCAGGGGAGGAGGAGCCGTTGGATGAGTGGATGCATCGGACGGTGGACACGATCGTTAGGGGAGGGAGAAATGGGGATCCGATTAACCACTGGAGCGCCGGATCGTTTCGGTTGATGACGAGCTTAGGGCATAGGACCGTGACGACGTCGTTCGTCTCCATCCCCATCCTCCGGGAAGCCAACCGATTCTTTTCACTCCTGTCTTGTGTGGGGAGTGTGTTCCGCTTCTGCCGGTTGTTTGTGATTGGGCCACCGTGAAAAGAGAATGGGTCTCATCTGTCATTATTTACCCGATGTTTGTCTCGACAACTTTCCATATTGGATGTTGGCTCTCGTAGTCTCTTAACCGTTCTTCGGCTCTATTCGAATTAGTCTTCGTGTTCTCTTCAGTTTTCTCGTACTTTGTATTTGTTTTTTCTTTTTTGTAATATAACTGTTTATTTTAATATAGTATTTGCTCCACTATTCTAAAAAATATATAATATTAATGAGTACAAACTGATTCACATCTTTTACAATCAACATAGTTTTTTATTCTTATGGTCGAAGTAATTTACTTAGTTTTACATACATCACAAAAATTATTTGGTTCAGTTATTAAGAGTTTTGAAATCGCTAAAATATGTTCTTGAGTTCAAATCTTACCAACCTAATAGATAGAATCGTTTCTAAATTATGATCAGATAGTGATCGAGTTTCATATCAGAAGTTCATCATAAAAAAGATATTTATAACATTTAAAATAGCAGCACCAAATTGGATTGCTTCCTAGTACTAAGATAGCATGTACAAAAGGTCAATGAGGGTCATCTTTGACGTTCCCGTCAAGCCTAAATATGGTGTCTCACAAAGTATTCGTACGATGAATCGCCAAACTACTTAAGCAGAGGCGCAAGGAAGAACCCATCTGACCAACGTCGATGCGCCGAATCCAAAGCCTGCAAAAGGTCGAACGACATTGGTTCCGTAGGTAATTGGTTCCAGAGAGCAACGGTGTCGTCCCTTGGCCTACTACTAAACGAACCAAGTTTCTCGCAGTACGTTGTGATCCTCATAAAATGCAGAGTTAAAACCTTCGACTACCATACATTTAACTAAATCTTAGTGCGTCTCAGGTGTTCCCATAGGCTGCGTTTGTTACTAGTTACAGGACAGGCTTGGACAATGATTTTTGTCCCAAGTCCATATTTGGTACAAGAAATGGCTCGAACAAGATAAAAAACTGTCCAGGCCTTATCCCATATTCTTGTCACATTTTAATTCATTGGCCTAAAAAATCTGTCCCGTGACAAGAATTGTTCCATAGTAGAGTCTGTCAACAAGATAGCCGTTCGTGTTTTCTTGTCCTAGGATCAACATGGTCCATAGTAGAGTCTGTTATCCTACATATCATATAAAAAATTCAATTGACCGTGGATTCTAAAGAGTTCACACAAAGATGCAAATATATTTTGGCTCATCCGTAACTCCCAAATACAATTAGCATCATTGTTGTTAATTATCCTATCCAAAATATATGTTCTTGTTTCTAATCTGACAAATGTTCTGTCTCAAGCTCCTCTCCAATTGTCTTTCTTCCATATCAAAGATAAAAAAAAACCAACTAAAATAGACATAGCTAATGTGTTCACATAATGTCTCCATGAAGCCAAAAGTACAACCAAAAGTACAAGTAAGTTTCTCCGACGTTGTTCGTCCATTGGTTATGAGAGTGATACTTGAATCTAAATAGTTTCAATTTTGGAAGCTGTCAACAACAAAAATTTGCACCATGAAAAAGTGAAATAAGATCTCGCTAAAACATAAAATCATGCAACGATTTTAAGCAAGAGAGGGATCAAGGGATAAACCACCAATTATCCTATCCAATTAACTTTTTTGCCTACCGAAGGCAATAAACCACCAATTACAAATACTGCTTATCAATGAATCAAGGGATCGTAGCATCCAAACAAAACCCACAACCAAATTCCTAACAAAAACTGTTTGGTTTGAAAATTAAAGCAGAGAGGGATCATTAAAGTAGAGAAGGTCGAACCATATGAATCAAATATACTTTCAGAATCGGTAAGTAGGTTTAGAAAACTAATACATGAATAAGATTTAAAAATAAATCAGCAAATAGACTCACCTGTTTGATTTTCTCTCGTGGAACCGTGAAGAACCCTAGCCAACCAGGAAAAATATGTAGGCGAATGGTTACAGGAAGAATGAAAAAAATATAAAAAAGTAGGGGTATTGTGGTAAAGAAAAAGAAGTTAATTCTTGTCACAGGACAGATAAGGCCCGGATAATTTTTTATCTTATTTGGACTATTTGTTATACCAAACATGGGCTTGGGATAAAAATCATTGTCCAAACCTGTCCCGTAACAAACGCAGCCCAATAGACAAATTAGATAATTGGAGAACTGAAATTGAATTGTGTAAATTTTTTGAAAAATGGAATGAGGCATTTATAGTTTTTCTAGTAAAATTTGAATGTATTAAAATGGAAAATTCAACAAATACCTGAGGAGGTGAGACGGGTGGCGGGTCCGACGGGATTACAGGGGAAGTGAGAGAAGACTGACGGGACTAAACAATGATTTTTAAATTTTAATTCCCTATATTTTCACCTTATTTTCAAATTTGGTCTCATATCTTTTTTTATATACATAATTCGATGAATCAATTGGTGAATCGAATCGAATATTCGACTCGCCAGTTGATTCGACGAATTGACAAATTGAAAATATATGAATTCCAATTTCAAGATGAATATAAATTCATATTCATATAAATCAATTTCAATCTGAATCAGATTTTAAAAAATGAATTTTCAATTCATGGTGACCATGTTAGGGTCTTTGTTTCTTTCTCCTTCCCCTCCTTGGTTCCTGATCTCTAACTAAGATGAGGTGAAAATAGTAAAAACAGAGTTAGACTTAACATGTGTATCAATATTTTATGCATAACCAACTAATGTATGGTCTGATGGATACGGTGTCAGTCCTTAAATATGAGGTGGGAGGATCGAATCCCATAATCGTCTAAGATCCGAAATTGTGGAAACAATTTAAATTTCACAAAAAAATATATTCCATGCATAGGCATAGGTGTGTTATAATGGGAGAGAATATGGTGGGAGGTGAGGAGGGTATGGTGGATTAAAAATATTGGAGAGAATTTTATATCGAAAGTTATAAGTAGGTACGACTGTTTTATAAGTGTGTTATATTCACCTACTTATTGTCTTAAGATTTTGAGTAAGATATGAAAATTCATATAAAACGATACTCATTTTTTGTTCATTTATTTTTTAAAACTCAGAAGGCTGTTGAATTTGACGGTTGTAATCAAAATGCCCTACAATTGTCTTTTTCTACAAAATAATTTCAGCATTTGTTATATTTAAAGTGATTAAAATAAGATTTTGATATTGTAAATGATCGTACGGGTTACTTAATATTTTAGGAAAAAGAAATAGCAGAAGGAGAGGGGAGGGAAGAGAGGAAGGAGAGAGAGAAAAGAAAAAAAGTTTAGGATATTTTAGATGTTTTTACAATTTCAAATTTTTTTAGAGTGATTGTATGAGTTACTTAATATAGATCAATGATCATAAATGAACATAAAAATTTAGCATTTATGGGCTAAAATTTGTAAATATTAGTGACCATGAATATATTTTACCCATAAATCATATTTGTGAACGAACTATGTAAAATTTTAGATGTGGTGGTAAAATTTTGAAAACAAATCTAGTTTTAGTTCTAAATGAAATTTATATGGCGTATAATTTTTAAGTAGTGACAAATTGAAATGTCTAAATGCTCTATATTTTGCTAACAGATGCGGGGCGACATAAGAAACATTTTGGTTAGATTCGGTTCGTGTCCAAGGGGGACGTTATGGACAAATAATAGTCGTGCATTTTAGTTTCTTTTTGGTTCATGTACTTTGGTTTTGTGTCTTTTGGATTCTTGCGTCCTTTGATTACTTTTATGACCTTTAGTCTTTCATAGCCTCTATTGTAATCAAAATGGTTGTTGATTGATACATGAAAATATTGAAATTCTTGAACTCGAGTGGATTTGTTCGGTCTAGTCCTGTTTTATCGTCGAGTATCGTCGAGTGCATCTCTAATAAATCGAAGAATATTACTTCTGGTAGATTGCGACTTCAACAGAATCGTTGTTATTTAACCCGTCACGTCTCCGGTAGTCTGCAAATTTAATGGACTCCTCGACACCTATCCATGGCTTGTTTCCGATATTTCTGGCGAATCAACAGATCTGTACAGCCTCCACATCCAGGTTGCATCAATTGGTATCAGAACTGCGTTCGTTTCTCGCGGCATTCGATGCACGTGATCAAATTGTGATCTATCCCAAAAAAATCTATAAATTCAAAAAAGTCAAAATAAAAAGAGGAGGCTGAATCAATTTGTTCAAGGGTCTTCAAGGGAAACCTTCGTCGCCGTCAATCATCTTTCCAGCCTGCGCCGTCCTGGAGTCGAACATCATCATAGGCTCTCTCAGACCGGCCTCGACCCTCCACTAGTCCAGCCACCAATTTTGACAACCTGCATCGTTGTTCAAGTTCCATAGTCACGCTGTCCACGAAGATCGAACCAGGCGGCTCAAGCCTTGGCGATCTTTTTCGAGACCAAAGCATTGTTGTCTTCGCCGCGAGCGACCCGCCGATGTACCCTGGCCCACACCGTCGATGATGGCCTGCCCGACGCTGCTCGCACCACGCCTATTTTAGCGGACGCTGCTGTTCCCGTTGATCGCTCGAGAAAGAGGACTCGAAGAGGAAGTTCGAAGACAGAAACTTGTTGCTACCCGAGTCAACCATAACGTCGAAGCCCTGTGCCATCTACGCACCACCGCTCGAGGTCGTTCGAGATTCGAGAGTCAGTCAAAGCTGCGGCCCTCGCCTTCCTTGCCAGCCGCCACCTTTGTCGGAGGATCTCTGGTTTGGAATTTTTTCATTTCTAGAATTAGGGTTTGAATTGGGAATTGGACCTGATTGAAATTTTAAAGAGTCTTGGGACTGTGTGTGGACACTGACGTAACTTTGAGGATGCTTATGAAATTTTCCTGAACGTGGACTGTTTGGAACTTTACCAATAGGATATATTTATAGATTGGTTCTAGAAGGTTTTAGATAATCACAGATTGGTCCTTTAGAGCTTAATTGAGAAGCTAGAAAAGGTAAAGATGATTAATTCTAAAGTTCTTCATATTCCTACTTTGAGAGATATTCCAAATCTTGATTGGGGAATTTCAAGAAGAGAGACCTCATTGAGTGGCTAGTGAATATTGAAGTATACTTTGATTTTCATGAATTCACAGAGCTATAACTCATATTTGTTATTCAACGATTGCGAAGTGATCTTATAACTGGTGGTCTGACTTAAATCTTTGACGATATTAATATGGTAAGCAAAGAATCTCTCAATGGACTAAAATGAGAGATCTGCTGATACATAAGTTGTTTCCCAAAAAACTGAGGAAGTTCGGACTACTATTGATACTAAGTACCATCGCTTTTGGGAGCAATATGATCGTAAATCAGCTATGGCGAAAGTGATAATCAAGAAGTTGCAAGCTATGAAGCATGAACAACAAACTGTGTGTAGTTTGCAGCATCAAAATGTCGAGAACCCGACAAGGCAGTAAGATTAGCAGCATCTTCTTGAGCCGAAGCCCGAATGTCAACTTGTTAAAGAACATTTAGTTTGGGAAGAATTTTGCGCTGGGGATTGCTTTGATGGAGAATATTTTATTGAATTTGAGGTTCCTTTATATTCTATAACGGAACTATTCGAAGAGACATCGATAATGGTGAATTGTGCAATTTCTCGTTTGGTTGAAGTTGACAGTAATTCTAGCCTTGAAGAATATGTTGAATATGTCAAGTTGGTGAATGGGCGTATACCCCAGATGGTCGAGGCTTTTGAGGTCGAGTATGTTGAACATATGGACTTTCTCGGAGTTGACAAATTTGCATATACGGGAGGATCTACATTGCTCAATAAGTGGAATGAACTCAAAGATTCTGTGAGGCTTGTTGTATGAACGAAGTTCTTATTTTCCGACCTCAAGAATGTTCATGGCCCTTTCATATCGAAGTACTTAACATGTTGGCATAGAAGGTATCAAGTGCAACGGCACGTTCGAGTAATTGTAGACATCAAATTCGAGCCTTTTAGTTTCTTTTTGGTTCATGTACTTTGGTTTTATGTCTTTTGGATTCTTGCGTCCTTTGATTTTTTTAAGACCTTTTGTCTTTCATAGCCTCTGGTGCTATATAAGCGGTCTTAAGCATTGTAATCAAAATGGTTTTGATTGATATATGAAAATATTTAAATTCTTGACCTTAAGTGGATTTGCTCGGTTAAGTCTGGCTTCATCGTCGAGTGTATCTCAAATAAATTGAAGAACAACGCTTTTGGTATCATGTGAGTTCAACAAAATCGTTGTTATTTATCTCATCACGTCTTCGGTAGTCTAAGGATTCAATGGACTCGTCGACACCTATCCACGGCCCGTTTCTAATATTCTTGACGAATCAACGGATTTGTGCAGTCCCTCATATCCACGCTGCGCCACTAACATTGTGTATTTCTAAAAAAATGATATGGAGAATTAAATCATGTTCTTTTTTTACGATCTCAAAGCTTTACATTAATCTTTGCAAAAAATTAAATAACCAATTTTGACCAAGCTAGCTTTGAGAGCAATAACACCTGGGTTGTAATTAGGGATGGCAATGGGTACGGTAGGGTAGGGTATTGATAGGACCTTATCCATACCTTAGTTTTTTTGGATGGACCCATACCCTACCCTCGACCCTACAAATTTTTTATTGTTAGATTCATACCCTACCCTCCTGGAGACCCAGGGTCTGCAGGGTCCGACCCTTTAACGTTCTGCATTTTGATAATTTTAATCAAAACTTAATTTTTATATAAAATTTAAATAAATTCAAGACATCTACTATGTTACACATCAACATTCAATAGAAAATTGATGAAACATCAAATTTTATAATTTAATTTCAATAGTCCAAGGTTTTTTTTAGAGTTTGAAGTACATAAATAATTCAACAAAAGAAAAATATAGCATGTCAGCTTCTAGTGATCCATCATTCACGACATCTTCTAAACTAGTTACGGAATAACATAATAAATATGTTAAAGTTAACCGTAAAGTATATTATATATATTATCAATACGGTCTAACAAGGGTCTAACTAGAGTCTAATTAGGGTAGAGTCTAAAATAGGGTAAAAATGTAAGAGTAGGGTCCGACCCACAGGGTCTAGCTATGGATTCATACCCTACCCTAGACCTTACCTCTAAACATAGACCCATACCCATACCCTACCCTAGACCCAGTCAAAGTTAATATACCCTAGACCCGTAGGGTAAAGATAGGGTCCGACCCTCAGGGTATGAGTATTTTCGCCATCCCTAGTTGTAATAGTATTTTTTTTGGGACAAGGGTTGTAATAAATTTTGTTTCTCGAGAGAGTAGAAAGCTAACAAGTAATACACTTCCATCAGCTTAGTAATTTTAATTGCGAATCTTTTTAAAAGACTGTAAAAATTAATTTTTCCGGAAAATTGTATTTTGCTCATTGTAATTTGCATAATTATACTAATTATTCAATGGGATGTACGAGAATATATAAGTCATTTCATTCTCTCATGCGTGCTCTCCTTGACTCGGGGAATATGTTAGTTGGTAGATTCTGCTCTTGCAATTGGATCGTTGCGATTATAGATTGTATGTCTAATTGTACAAGCAATAATGATAATATCTTGTACATAAATCGGTGGCTCGCCCTTACGAAGTCTTTTTAAGTAATGGAGAAGAGGGTTAAAATATTCTGTTGAAAGACTCTACTAAGACAAAGACACACTGTCAAGAATGTAGAAAAAGTAAGATGAACAGTTGGTCAGATCTAGTATTAATCATACACGGATGATAATTAAAATTACGACTCCCCTAAGTTCCCTCATCTGAGATCCCCCATTTGAGATCCTTATGAAAGAAGATCAAATTGGTCATTGCGAATAACTTGATTATTAAGTTAGCAAGAGATCATAGAAAAAGACATCTCTAGATTAAAAATGGTTAAAAGTCTCTCTCACATGCCCATTTTGTTGGCCGCGTCTTGTTCAAATTGGGGCGTGAAGGTTAGTTAATATTCAACTTCAGGGGCAGTACGACCACCAAGCCGAGGAGTGTCCGGAGATGTCGTGTCCTGCTGCGAAGCTGAAGGTCGAAGCTGGTCTAAAACCATTGGAGAACCGTCCCAGCAACCTACCAGGACCCGAACCCTAAGGTGAAGGTCTGGGCTCTCCCACAGCCCCCCAGGTGGAGCCGAACCTAGGGCCTTAGATGACGGTGGCTCGCCAGAACTATCGACCGCTCTGCCAAGATGCGACAAATCAACCCACCGGCAACCAGTTTGTGGTGCTTGACTCACCGAAATAACTTTCGTGCAATTCATCGATTGTAAAACAATCTGGCACGGGACCCAGTACATTAAAAAATGCAAAACGGCCACTTCCCAATCGGGACACACGCAACACCACCTTCCATCTGCTCAGACAACTCTGAATAACAAATTAGGGAAAGGAAAAATCGCTGGTCAAAATGGGCAACCATGTAACCCCTCTGTCGTTGACCCGCCTGCTTCTATCTTTCCCGTTCCACCCTTAACCAACTCTAAAGCCCAGCCTCTTACTTTACCTCAGATCTCTGCCTTACTTATTCCTACTAATTTTAGCTCAAAAGCTTTCCCCTCTGACTTTTCCACTTGCATCCTTTCAGGTCAAAAGCCCTCATCGTCCACGCCTAAAGACAAGAGAGGGAAGAAAAGCAATAAAAGAAAGGCCCAGAGGAGGAAGAATTGAGTGAGGATGAAGCCCCAAGAAAAACTAAGAAGAGGACTAGGACAAGCAAGGGGTCGCGACGCCCATCTATAGAGAAGTAGCCTAATTTGCCTCAACCCAAACCAAAGGACATTTCAAGTGCGGGCCATGCTACCCCAATTAAATACTTGATCTCACCCACTGGCCTACACCAGGAACACGAAGCCCAACCTAGTGAAGAGCCCACCGAGATGGAGGACATGGAACAAGAGGCCATTGATGAGTCCCAGGCTGAGCTGACCTCAAAGTTTTGGGCCACTGGGAGCCGCCCAGCCGAGACCTCGAGCAGCCCCATTAGGTCTGACCCAGCAGACCCAACCAAGCTAGACGACCAGTAGGCATGCAATTTTATGACCAAGCCCGAGGGAGGGAAAGGAATAGGCCTAATGGCTATGTTAGCCTGATTTATTCGTCTTGCTATTTACACCCTCTCTCTCTATTTCTCTCTCTTATTTTTTTCATGTTGGATCTGTCTATTTTATTTTGGAACTATTGTGGCACCGGAAGCCCTAGCTTTTTGCAAGCCACTATGAGCTTGATCCAGCTGTATAAGCTGAGTATCTTACCTATCCTTGAGCGCCAGATCTCGAGGAGTAAAGGTTATAGGGTTTACCAATATCTAAGCTTTTTGATCGTGGAGTGCATCGAAGCGTCTGGACATAGCAGGGGCATCTTGCTCTTTTGGTCCAAACCCTCACTGATACTCTCGGTCCAGGTCCGGGATAGCCAGTTTATTCAGGCTAATGTCAACAACCATCAAGAAAACTTACCGCCGTGTATGCCAGGCCTAGAGTTACAAAATGGCAGCGCATGTGTGAGCATCTCACTGGCCTTAGTGCCACCATTGAAGGACCTTGGATTCTTGGAGGTGACTTCAATGATATTCAGTCCCTTGATGAGTGGTAGAGGGCTCAAGAATGCTCTCAGACCATGACCTGTGCTTTGCCAAGCACATTGATTCCTTAGGCGGCATTGATGTTAGGTTTCTGGGACCAAGGTTTACTTGAGCTCGTGGTCGAGAGAGCGCCACCTGAATCTTAAAGCGCCTTGATTGTGACTTATACAATGGAGATTGGTCGTTAGACTAGCCGGAGGCAGTACTCAGACACCTGCCGCAGGTGACCTCTGACAACTCTCTGATCCTCCTTGAGCTTCATCCGAGCGAGGGAGGGAGTAAGAGGGAGAGGCCTTTCCATTTCCAGGTGGCCTGGCTACTTCACTCTTACTTCATGCCCTTTCTTGAAACCTAGTGACTGAGACCCTTCCTAGCTAGCAGTCCGTAAGAGTCCCTCACTGCAGCTCTACGCAAGTGGAACTGGGAGGTTTTTAGGAATATCCTGCAGCATAAGGATTAGATGTATTACCAGACTTGGGGGTGTTCAGAGGTCTTTAGAGGCGAGTGTTATGCGTGGCCTGCTCCGGCTAGAGGATAAGTTGCGTATGGAGTTGGAAGGTATCCATAACCAGGAGGCACTCCTATGGATACAGAAATCTAGGGAACAGTGGATTACATATGGAGATCATAACACTCAATTCATTCAGACCTCGACTATTTTCCATCGGAATGAGAATCGGGTGTGTGGTCTTCTCTCCTCTGATGGCTAGTTGCTTTATGATCAAGCCTCCCTCTGCTTCTTAGCTGTCAACCACTTCCGGCGGCTGTACTTCAAGAAAGAGCCATTCCACATTGACTTCCTTTTTCGGAATGGGTTCCCTGCCTTGGAACAAAGTCAGTTATCTGACTTATGTAGCCCAATTTCTCGAGTAGAGATCTGTGATAGTCTATTCCAGATGGGCCCTATAAGGCCGCGGGTGAGGATGGTTACCAGGCCATTTTCTTCCAGAGGTGTTAGGAGGTTCTTGATGATTCTGTGTGTGCTCAAGTCCAGGAGTTCTTTCGCAGTGCTCATCTCCCTCTTTACCTGAACACTTCTTTGATCACTCTCCTTCCTAAAGTCCCTACGCCCGAGACCTTGACCCACTTCTATCCTATCAGTCTCTGTAGTGTTCTTCATAAGATCATTACAAAGATTCTAGTGGATAGACTGAAGTCCCTCCTTGGTACTATGGTTAGTCCAATGCAGTCCAGCTTTGTCCTGGGCTGCTATATGTCAGAAAAAATTGTTATCCTGTGGGAGGTGGTCTATTTGATGCCCAAGATAAAGGGTGAGACTGGCTGGATGGTTATTAAGCTTGACTTGGAGAAGGCTTATGACTATCTTAATTGGGACTTTCTCCGGAATATGATCCTCATGACTGGTGACCCTAAGACTTTTATCAAGTGGATTATGAAATGTGTCTCTACTACCTCGATGAGAGTCCTGTGGAATGGGGGGAAGACTGATGCCTTCTTCCCGACCCGCAGAATTCTTTAGGATGATCCTATTTCTCCTTATCTTTTTTTCTCTGCATGGAGAGACTCTCGCATGACATTGAGCAACTGGTTCAGGATGGTAGATGGGCCCATATCCACCTGACGCATTGCGCTCCCTCCCTTCTCTTTTCTAGCTAATGTTTATCGATGATATGATCCTCTTGTGTGAGGCCTCTATTTCCTAAGCTGAGGTGGTATGCCACCTTCTGGAGACCTCCTATGGTTGTTCGGGGCAAAGAGTTAGTTCGCCCTAAGTCTAAGGTTATGGTTTCCCAAAATTTTGGCTCGGAGTGTGCTAGTCAGCTCAGCCATATGTTGGATATCCCCCTGACTTCAGCCTTGGGCTAGCACTTGGGTACCCCCACTGATCTCAGACGGGACTGCCGTCATCAGTCGTATTTATTATGGAGAAACTCTGTGGCAGGATGGCTGGATGAGTAGCGTAGGTCGTCTGACTCTCGCTTGCTCGGTTATGTCATATATCCCCTCCCATACGATGTAGAGAGATCTGTTGCATGCTGGTCTTTATTGGGATAAGGACCGTTATATTTACGAGTTCATTTGGGGCTCCCAGCAAGACTGCCAGCGGATTCATCTTGTCGATTGGGATATTATATGCCTCTTTAACGAGGTAGGTGGCCTTGGGCTCAAGCCTATGCGAAAGGTCAATATGGCATCATTTGCCAAGCTACATTGGAGATTCCTCCAGTCTCAGGATTTTCTCTGGACGCGTGTTCAAGTTGGCAAGTATGGTAGGGGTGGCACTTATCTAAATCTGCTGAAGCCTAAGCGTGGCTCTTTTGCTACCTGGTGGGCCAAAGTGAAAGCAGATCCAATTCTTGCCCACGGTCTTTATTGAAACATGGGTAAAGGTCTTTGTATGTCCTTTTGGGATGACCCGTGGCTCTTTTCTTCTCTACTCTGAAACCACCTCCTTAGCGATCTCCCTACGGAGGAGACCAGGAAGCGGGTGGTTGAGTATTGGTCTCCCGAGAATGGTTGTGATATCTCTTGTTTGGAGGCCCTCCTGTTTCCACATATTATTGGTTCTCTGACATCGACTCTTTTGCAAGTCTCGCTGGCATCGATGGACACTCTGTGCTGCGACTTTACTTAGGAGGGGCGTTTCTCTATTCAATCTATGTATAGGTTTTTGTGCAGGGGAGTGGAGATGCCGCCTGGCGACCCAATCTGGGCTATGATCTGGACTATACAGGCTCCTGAGAGGATTTGTTTTTTCATTTGGCTTTTCTGTCATTGCAGGGTGATGACGAATGTGGAGCGGGCTCGGAAGCATTTCACGGATGATGACACAAATCCGAGGTGTGCTACTGAGTCTAAGTCCCTGTTGCATATGTCTCGTGACTGTAGGTTTTCTTGGTTGGTGTGAGATTCTCTCCTACCATGACCGCCACGTGGTTTCTACACTGAGATGGACCCACGCCGGTGGCTTTGGGCCAATATTTCAGACACTACTGCTTCTACTGAGGACCCAGAGTAGGCTACGACCTTCGTGATGGCCTATTGGTGGCTATGAAGATGGAGGAGCGAGTCAACTTTTCATCCTGGCACTACCTCGAGGCACCCTCCCTCCCTCATCACTTCACGAGCATGGGAGTTTGCTCGTGTCCTAGAAGACCAAAATACTCCATTACCTCTCGTCGGGAGATCCTAGTCTTCTGGCAGCGACCTGCATCGGGCTTCGTCAAGCTCAATACAGATGGGGCTTCGATGGGCAACCCGGGTCCTGTCGGGGCTGGTGGTGTCATCCGAGACTCGGGCGGTATTTGGTTATGCGGGTTCGCTAAGGGCATTGGGAGCTGCACCTCATTGGTTACGAAGCTCTGGGCCTTTATCCTTGGTCTTCATTTCGCCTGGCAAAGGGGATTTAAAAGGATCCTGGTTGAGGTGGACTCGTCTCTGGCTATCCTCTGCGTCGGACGTCCAGTTGACCGAGCCCACCCCCTAGCTACTCTCATATCGAGGGCGAGGGAGCTTTTGGCAAAAGACTGGAAGATTGGCCTTCAGCATGCTTGGCATGAGGGCAACAGGGTGGTGAATATAGATGTCCATGTTTGTGCTTGAGATTTTCTTTGAGTATGTTGTTCTCGATGTCCCCTCGGACTTTTGTATTGACGTGTATTTGGACGACTTGCGGGGAGTTAATCTTCCCCAATGTACTCTCGTATTCCTGGAAATGTTGATAGTGTGGAGCCTAGAGAAAATTTTCTTTCCCGAGATATATTTTCTAGTGACGGTGCAAGGCCAGGTTATGCGATATCTCAAACGCCAAGGGGGACATTCCTTCCCGAGGTTCTCTTTCCATATCATGGATTTTTCCCACCAGATTTTCACGTGATAGGGTTTTGACGAGTCCGGCGGTCAAAACCTCACAAGAGGTCGAGAGGGAGCTTTGCAGTTAGTAGGATGTAATTGGCCATTTTTGTTATATATTTAGGGGGTCTTTGCTCGTCCATTTCCAAAAAAAAAAATTATAACTTCAAGGATTATGTGGGCTAAAGTGTGCCCTATCGGGCCTCTCATAGTCTCTATCAGATAACTAAGCATGGTAAACCTTCGGCCCATCAGAACAATAATCCGATTATAAGGCCCGAATCTATGGACTCTTTTTAATATCTACTCGGGAGAAAGAAATTTAAAATTAGATTTAATTACGAGTAGCTGGTTATTAAAATGAGTCGTTATTGGTTGTTATAATTTGTTAGATTTTGTAAAGTGTTTTTTTGACGTAAAATATGTTGACCAAAAATAAAAATTTGTCACGACAACAGTAATCTAGATTGCTGAAAAAGTATCCAACTTCTAACACGAAATTATCCAGAACAAAATAATCGACCAAAAAATCCGATTCTTCAGCTTCGTCTTGAAAAAAACTGATTGTTCTTTTCTTTGGATCAAGCCGGAAACGTCAACCTTACAAATCACTACATACAATTTTCTTTTATTATCAGGCAATTAATTATATATTTCCAAAATAATCAAATAGTAGGGTTTCAATACCCAATAATAATCCAAGTTGAATAAACCAACAAATTAAAAGGGCTGACATCCTAAATGAGTGAACCAGTCATATTTATTAATAAAATTTATTTTAGTATTCTGAGGTTTTGACATTTTTTGTCAAATATTTTGCGATTTAAATTTAGCAACTAGCCTTTTAGTTCGCCAAATATGAATGTTAAAAAAAAGTCAGAAAAACAATATATTAGATGGAATATAAGCTCATCCACGTGGCAGGACGATGGAGGACCACGTGGTTGAAGGTGCGAGAGAAGTCGTCGAGTTATTTTCCTTGGCCATCTCGCATTGTCCCACCCTCCATTAAATTTGAAAGCTAATTAGACAAAATGGTAACCAACTAACATGGCTGGGCCTTCCATGATTCTGCTTTTAACGACCTTCCCACATTAACTGTTTTAGGAGGTACATCATTATCCATTCCGCCTTTTCCCCCTGAAAATGAAATTTTGTTCGTTGAGAAGGTTGAACAAGTCTATCAAAAAACCGCCACTAATCTCAAGTCATTCACTGGCTGTGCCTAATCACGAAATCCACAATTGTTCGAGTGTCTTTCAAACAAAATCATCGAGTTAAAGTTTGCACATACTTTGATTTCGTCAACGTATCATGACAACTGCTCATATATTATTTTAGAATCTTATATCTACGCAAAACTTTAAGATAATGAGAATGTGTATTTATCATATTTATAAATAGGTTCATTACACTCGCAACTAACGATGTGATAATCTCAACGTTCACTATTCAAAAATGTATTTCATATCAAATAAAGCGTCTTTTAAAGATTGATTATCAAAAATTCTTATCAAACAGTTATTAAACATTTATCAAAGTAATTTATATACAATAGTTCTTTTCTCATCTTATGATCATATATTTACTATGTATACTTCTATTGACTATTATTAAATAAAACTTTCTTGTTAAAAAATGTGCTCTACTTTTCCACAAGATTTAGATCAAAATAACCCAAGAACGTCGGTAAATTCTTTTTCAATTGAACTGTTCGTCCAACTTTATTTCTAAAATAATATATGAATGATGCACGGGTACTAACAATAACAATTTTTTTAAGTCAAATTTTATTTATTTATTAATATAGTAATATTTACACCCATAATAGCTCCCCTGTATAATGAGCGGTGACTTCTCTCGTACAACGACCATAGAGAAGTTGCTAACAATAACAATGTAGCTAGCCCATGTGAGGAAGTTGCTTTCCCTCGTACCAAAAAGTCATCCACATAGCTACGGTGAATGCGGCATCTTTAATGGTCCAATTTCTTGTTAACGCTTCTACGGCAAGTGAGGAAGGTTATTAGGCCAACTCAGCACACGACGGATACTGCCACAATGGAACTAATTTCAATTAGGCTGAAATTTGCGTTCTGCACTATCGGAACCTATATACGACTAGCTCTTTTAATATTATTTTTATATTTTAAGATTTAAAAATGAAACTTCCTTAATTCAATTGAAATTTCTTTATCGCTCGACCAATCACGGGACAAATTCTGAGGCCCTACAATGCCAATGGAGAGTTTGATTCGCAAGGCAAAAGCATGTGCTAGTGTCACGAGGGGGATTTTGTGCCGGCTTGTAATGGATTATGGGATAATGACTCGTGTCATGGACATTTAGAAATAAATAATTGTCAGCAGTTTCACTATTTTCCCAAGTGATGTTTACAATAATCGAAATGACATTTCTTTTTTCTTTATTATATATTTATAGGAGATTTTTGTACTAAAAAATACACTTGATGTAATTATCATATTGGAGCAATGTAAATTTTACCTAAAAAACATATTTTCGTTTCTTTGAGTTAATAAATAATTGTAGCAAGTAGGCAGTATTGGTTAAGGGGGCTGAAGTTTCGTTAGAAATGGAAAGAGAGATTGGTTTGGAGAGTTTTGGGTAGGGTATAAAGCATGAACATACATTGTGAACTTATATACCGTGAATTCGAATACGACAATGAGTATATTATCAACCTCATTGAGTTTAGTATATAAGACTATTCGTATAAGAAAGACAATTTTACCATTTTTCATTATGTACCAAATAATACATTACCAGAAGGGCCACAAAGGAGTATTACATATTCTACAGCACATACGTTTCCAAACCAAAACGATAAAAGGAAAAAACTTCTATGCTGTTGAAAACCCAACGAAGATGGAGGCTCATAACTATTTCTTTGACTCCTAGCTCTTGCCTTTTTCACCCAACCTTTTTCGGTGAGATTACTAAAAACAAAGAAAAGAATCGTGACATGAGCACAGTTCTACATGGAACATTTCATTACTTTTTTTCTGAAGAGACGGAAGGTCTAATACTCGATGGAGGTACTACGTACGACATGGAAACGAACAAATTAAACCACCGGTACTAATTGTGATTGAATTTTTCTAGTTTAACAAAGGAGTCTCGAGTTTTGAGTCATAAAAAAAGTAATAATGTTAGATATTTGTTAAAAAAAACTGTCACATATACTATAAATTCAAATCTGAATTAGTCAATATATTGAATATCGAGATATCAATTTCTACAAAACAAATATGTGTTGTACAACCGGCTGTGCATCAAATAAAATATGAGGCTTGCAAACTTCTTTTATTGGTTGACGATTATGCACGGATTGGAAATACTGTGGTACTCGCGCATAGGACCAAACTATAGCTTTCAACAACTTGCACCTAATTAATTCTATTAAAAAAACGACTTGCACCTAATTCCACTTAAATTGAAAAGAAACTCCTACTTATTGTATCGTCGGTGCCTTACAATTTTGTTGGTCTTGTATTAATTTGATCTCCTGTTATAACGCTGAATAAATAAGCTCATATGTCTCTTGATAAGTTTTCTGCAAAAACATGTCCAAAAAGCGTCACCCCTCGTTGAATCGGCCGACCATTTTGGTTTAATTATATGATTTAAACTTAAATTTAAATTTGATAGTTGTTAGAGATGTCGAGAAATTAAAGAGGAAACGATTTGTGGGCTTGTTTCCTATTCTATTCGGACTAGCTTTTGGACTCTTAATTTGACCTAGATAGCTTACTTGATGTACAAGAATTTGCCTCTATATAAAGGCATGTTACCCTAAGGTTTTGAATAGCTTTGTGACTCGGATCCATCAATAAAAGTTCACATTTCTCACCGTGGACGTAGGCACTAAGCCGAAACACGCTATCTCTTGTGTCCGTGTTCTTTGCGCATTTTGTTCTCTAGTTGCTAAATTCATAACAATTAGTGTCAAGAGCTTGGGTTGGAGGATGACGGACGACGAGAAGTTTGCTCTTGTGAAGTTCGATGGTTCTTCGAATTTTGAGTTATGGCAAAGGCGTGTCAAGGATCTCCTCGTGCAACAAGGGATGGTCATCGCGCTCTCGAAGAAGAAGCCCGAGAAGTTGGAGGAGCAAGAGTGGAAGGAGATAGGGGCCAAGGCGGTGGCGATAATTTGCTTGTGCTTGGCGGATGATGTGATGTATCACATCATGGATGAGGAGTCACCAGCTGAGGTATGGAAGAAATTAGAGGCAAGGTATATGTCTAAGTCTTTGTCGAACAAGCTTTATCTTAATCAAAGATTGTACGGGCTCAAGATAAAGGAGGGCTCGAATTTGAGCCAACACATTAATGATTTCAGTCAACTTGTGAGCGACTTGAGAAAGGTTGATGTGAAGTTCGAGGAAGAAGACAAGGCATTGTTGCTACTGAATTCTTTACCTGGCTCCTACGAAAATTTGGTTACAACTCTAACTTGGGAAAAGGAGTCTCTGGTGTTGGAAGATATCATAAGTGCTCTGCTAGGGTTTCATCAAAGAAGAAAAATTGGCGATGAACAAGCGAAAGGGCTAGTTGTGAGAGGTAGCCATGGTGATCGTAGTGGGACAAAAGACAGGAAGGGATCCAAGTCGTGGTCAAGGAGGTTCAAGGAAAATTATTTCGAGTGCGGAGAAAAAGGGCACGTGAAGAAGTATTGTCCAAAAAGAACTCGAGATCGCGAGAAAAAAGGATCAGGTTCCGTGAATGTGGCCTCACATTCTGAGGGGTCAGATGGTGATCTTCTTTCTGTTTTGTCAAGTCCAAAGCATTCTGATTCCAAGATTTTGGATAGCGCTTGCTCTTTTCACATGACGCCCAAGAGAGGGTGGTTCGACACCTACAAGTTCGTTGATTCAGGTATGGTGACTATGGGTGATGGTTCTACTTGTAGAATTACTGGCATATGTGATATCCAAATCAAGATGTGGGATGGTGTTGAGAGAAAATTGTGTGGGGTTAGGCATGTTCCAAAGTTGGAGAGGAATTTGATCTCGTTAGGAGCCTTGGATTATAGTGGGTACAACTATAATATTGTAGGCAGGCTAATAGAGGTGGAGAAGGATGCTGTGGTAGTAATGAAGGGTGAAATGAATGCTAGGAACACCTATAGGTTAGTGGGGAACATGGTTGTAGGTGGAGTCACATCGTTGGGTTCTGATAGAGGGGAGAAAAGCTCTTGTGTGATAGAGCGAAAGCTTGACATGAATGGTTTGAGTGGAGTTGGGATTCACGAAGACAAAGTTAGCAAGTTCTCGCTATGGTTGTCTAAAGAGACGTGCACGTCAAAGGTATTGGGTAGGTTTTGCATGGAAAATGCGAAGTCATTGGTAGCACCACGGGCGAATCGGGTATCTCACTCAAGGCCGAATGGTAGAGTTCGTAGCATGTCGAGGGTTTTACTTGGTAGAACAAAAGGTTGCCCTTTGTATGCTATGGCATGTAGCATTGGTATGAGGCAAAAAGGTCCAGCGGAGAAGCAGTTTGAGGTTGTGGAGCATGGGGTTGACCGAAAAATAGAGGACGCGTCTATTGGTCGCAAGGTTGCTTCAGCAAGTGGACTTGCTAGTTGGAGTTCAATGGAGATTGGAGGGAATAGGCCAAGCAAGCTCGGAAGCTCGAGCTTGAGGGCTGACTCCATGTGATTGAACGGAAAAAAAGTGGTGAGAAAGTTGAGATGGTATTATTGATGGCGCTGTATCTATGGTCAAAGTGGAGCTGGTAGAGTCAGTTTGGTTTCTCAGGTTCTCATGGTTCTTCATGTGGTGGTATTTCATCAAGATGGAGTTTGTTGAAGTTCGGATGGAGCTTCATGGTTCGTCCACAGGATGATTTCTCGCCAAGATGGAGATTGTTAGAGATGTCGAGAAATTAAAGAGGAAACGATTTGTGGCTTGTTTCCTATTCTATTCGGACTAGCTTTTGGACTCCTAATTTGACCTAGATAGCTTACTTGATGTACAAGGATTTGCCTCTATATAAAGGCATGTTACCCTAAGGTTTTTTATAGCTTTGTGCATCAATAAAAGTTCTCATTTCTCACCGTGGATATAAGCACTAGGCCGAACCACGTTATCTCTTGTGTCCGTGTTCTTTGCGCGTTTTGTTCTCTAAGTTGCTGAATTCATAACAATAGTTAATTTTTTTATTTTGGTGGAATTGAGCTGACTATTGCAAATCAACTAGAAAGTGTTCTCGTGAAACAAAGCTCCGTTGCCCTCACGAAAGCAAAGTTGGAGTCGTATGTCCCAGTCTCGATTAACGGTTAATATTGAGTCACAAGTGCATACAAATTAGCTAATTAGTTGGTTAACACCAAAATTATCTAATATTAGTTCTATATGGTATACATTGTCTCTTGGTGCTTGTCATGAATCAAACGAAATTGTTGACCTTGATCCCTCATTGGGCAATGAGTGCTGCCAAACCAATCGACTTTGTGCCGACAATTTTCTAGCTTTTGATTATTGAATTTTATCAGTCATCAAATTTATGTCACACATAATTGATAAAATGCAATATTTTATATCAAAAAAAGATACCTACTCCAGAATTTAGTTACATCGGATAAATATTTTTCATATTTGTTTTTCAAATTTCTCGGGAATATACAAACCTAGAACGGATGGGCCGCTAATGTATCTTTTTTATAAGTAAATTTTTTTGCCACAATCAAAATTTGAACCCTAATCAATCCTCATTCAACCCCTCATTTGTAATGATAGAGCAAATGCTCATTGGTGGCCGCCAATGTAAATGCAATACACTATTTTTTATTAACAACAGGTTCGGTTTAACTATGATGGTGTTCTTGTAAGAAGTAACTTTGCGTAAGAAATGGCTAAGATTCACTTTTCAATAATAAAGCGATTATATGATGAACCATGTGAACAAAATCATGATGTCAAGTACTTTGCGGCCACGTAAAGGTAAGATATGGAAATCAAAATTTGAACTAAGGAATATTTCGTAATGGTGATCAGATGTGGTCATCATTGGATTTGGATTGGATCCGAAATGGGCTCATTTCTAATCGTTTGGACTGAAAAACACGCGAGAATTTTTTCACAAAAAAGATAAAACACATGGACAAAAATAAAAAAAAGTACTAACATGCGATTTATCCATAACTGGGCATGTGACGTAGTGTAGCGGAAGCGAAAATTAAAATAAAGAGATATGATAGATCTGATGCGAAAACTGCCTAGACAAACTAGATCGAAAAGTACTAGCATGCCATTATCCATAATTGGGCATGTGACGTAGTGTAGCGGAAGCGAAAACTAAAATAAAGAGATATGACAGATGTGATGCTGAAACTGCCTGGATAAACTAGATCAAAAAGGGCTCAATGCATTGCCTAACTCTCTAGGGTTGTCTCAAGAACGGGTTGAGTCTGTCACTGCTCGGAACAAGAAAAGGGCTGCAACGAAAAAGAAATACTTTTTTCGAAAAACCTTTCAGGTTTAACAATAATCAACTATATATTCTGACGTAACCTCAAAACTACGAGCTACAACTCCTTATATAGAGCTAAGGTTAATTCTAGAATCCTAAACAACTTCTAATACCTAATTACCTTATAAATAATAATAAAATGGTAGATAAAGATCTCGCAGGGTCAAACCAAAATAACTAGATAAATATCTAATAAACATAAATATAACGTGCCTACGTCAGGCTCTCTCTCGCGGATTGAACATATCCTCAAGCAAATGCATAAAATAAGAAGCAAGTCTCTGAAATCTACAGTATCACCTGTCAGTACATTGGAACGATGTGAATGCACTTAATATCTTTCTTTCCAGCAAAATAAGTACTTCGACATCAAGTAAGCACGACCTTTCTGTAAGGCATAAGTTAATAGCTCGTGTCGTCGAACAAAACTTTCTGCATCCTTCATGCTATTCTGCATGTTGATTAAAAGAGATCCTCCAATATATTCAAATTTTTTAACACCGAAGAAATCAAATATGCTCGACACAATCAACCTGGCAATCCTAGGTCACGTGGGTTATGGGCTCATTCACTAACTCATCAGCCTCCACACATTCTTCATGTTCAAACATATCTTCACACTTAACATCAATGACATAAAGAGGAGGCGCAAAACTTGACAGAACTGATGCTTCATCAAATAACTCCCTCAAGAAAAGCAAATTCAGATCACTTTCTTCAAACAAATCATCAGCAAATGTACAAAATTATTCAAATGACAAAGTCTCTTAACTTTCAATGTCAAAGCCTCCTCAACAAGTTGAACTATAGGTTTCGATTCAGTAATCTCAACTTTAGGTTCAGAAGCACCACGGTCATAATAAGAATCTCAAAAGTGATCCCACTTTTCACCAACAAGATCAAGAGCTTCATCAGCATGCTTAGGACATAATACACAAGCCAAGAAATCCCTCATTGCAACACAACGAGAAATTCTCTTTTTACCTTGGCGCTGTCTCTGAGCTTACAATCCACACCACCATTGAAAGAGATCAAATGATAGTCTAAATATCGTAAATTGATATTGAGCAGATTCTGAAAGCTTCTCCAATAAAAATATAAATCAATAATCACAAGTCAATTGATAAAGTTATGCTTCTGAATTCCTCTATCGAGAATAGGAATATGACTCGCTCTAGGAATAAGCAAGTTAACCATATTGCAATTAATTGTGCTTATCACATCAATTCTAACCCAAAAGGACCAATCTGCAATCTTCTGAAAACTCTGTAATCAGTTTGTAAGTTCACCTTCTCGCAAATTCTGAAATGGTCACTTCTTCTTTTGCAGATTCACATAACATCCCTAAATATTGGTAAATTACCAAACAGTCTTCAAAATTTAGCAATTTCACAATCAGCTCCAAAAATCCCCAAATCACCAAAATTTCAGCAAAACACCTAATATGAGAAGAGGGAGGCAAAATCCAAACCAGAGGGCAGTGGCAGATAGAAAGGCTTGGGACACCGGTGTCAACCTAGGTAGCGAGACTGGAGGCGACGGCCGTAGGCGAGCATGGCTGGCATCTGTCTCCACTAGAATCCCTCGGTAGTTATTTTCTTCAACTTCAAAACGGGGCTGCAAATTTTAAAATCTTCGGGTGGACGACTTCAAGATGACGGTGGTGTGGCGGTCGCCGAGAACTCGGGCAGCGGTGTCTGATGAGTTCTCTCTTGAAAACCCCTAAATCGGTCTTCTGCCTTTTTTGATTTTTTTTCAATACCCTCGATCAAACACAAACAAGTAGATCGAAACACTCTGATCATGATGAACGAAGCTCTGATACCACCTGACGTATCGTAGAGGAAGTAAAAACTAAAATAAAGAAATATGACAGATGCGATGAAAAAATTGCCTGGATAAACTAGATCGAAAGGGGCTCAATGCATCACCTAACTCTCTAGGATTATCTCAAGGACGATTTGATGTCACGACCCGAATTCGAGGTCAGTGACCGGCGCTAGACCCTAACCCATTCACAAAACCAAATGAGTCTAGCCAGCCTCAAATATATTTTAACTTTATAAAATCATACAACTTTTGAAATCCAAAAAGAATTATAATCATTCTTTACATTTATCCCAGGATCAAAGTGAACATTGTGGCTATAGAGCTACTAGATAAATGAACAAAATAAAAGTCAGAGACTTAATGCAAGTCTTGAAGAATCAAATGGACTTGACACCAACAAAGCTATCTCCGGATAGATACAAAGCCATATAAATGAACCTGCAAAACTGGTGAAGGGGGGGGGGGGGGGGGGGGTGAGTGTTTGGGGAAACACTCTTAAGCAGATAGAACATAACATATCAGTTATGTCCAATACATGTGGGAGAAACAGAACTTAACTATGTTCCACATCATTCAAGACACACACTAAAATGCATACTAATCATATGACCACACACACACAAAAATATTGGCAAACTACGTGACGTCTCATACCATCACACAACTTGTCCAATAAATACATAATCATATGGTTAATCAATGGTGAGCTCTAAACAGGTTTAGTTGGGCCACTTTCTCTTTAGCACAGAGTTATCAACATGGCCATCAGATCTCCTTTCCACAATCACATACTAAGTATATAGTAGTAATATAGGATATTCCCAGTCTTTGTGCACATAGGCTAACATCCCTGATTAGCACGAAAAAACCTGTCCATTTCTCACCAGAAACAAATATAACATACTCATCACAAAACCAAAGGTCCAAAACCATATCCAACATAAATGGACATATCACACCCTCACAAGTCGGGCCCAAGCTAGGAAACATATATTCTCTATCTGGCCATACACAAATACCACATATGTCACCAACCAGTCCAAAAAATACCAAACACATCACATATGCACAAAACTAATTCACAGACAAACCTCATATGCACGAGATACACATACTTAAGATCTGAAACATGCACATGTACCAAACAAACCAAAGTTGTCATGATCTATATGCTTACACAATTGAAGACCAATCAACGAATGCTCAATCCCCGATTGTATTCTCCTTTCACTTTGGACCTTCGTCCAACCATTCTTCCAAGATTTTTTCCTTCACTAAGAAGCATCACATGCTCTGTATAACAATCCCAATCATAAAGCGAGGTCAGTCCCTTACTTCCCCAAGTGAATCACATCCAACACTTGAAAACAACCATGGCACAATCTAAAACCAACATCTGAAATGACCTAAAGCCATTAAAGTAGCTTGATCCCTTTCACTCTCTGGTACATTATTAGCTTAATCAAATGTACATAACACATATAACAACCGTTCATGACCAGAAGTTCGCAAAAGGATCTATTTTGTCCAACCAAATTCACACCGAGCACAAGATAAGCCCAATCGCTTCTAACTTTGGCAAGCAACCCATGTAATTCAAGATCACACAAAATTAAGTACATATCTTCATAAATATACCACTGCTATGTTCTTTAATCTTCACACCAAGTCCAAAAATTAACTTAGAAGTTCGAAGAAATCACTTACCACATAGTTATTCTTCAACCACCTAAATTTCAAAACCTGCAAATCTGTCTGTACTTAAATAGATTATCCAGGGCAATTTCTTTTTCAAAAATGACATATGATACAGTTTTAGAAAGGTATTGAAGTCATCTACAATTTTTATGTTTTATGGAAATACCAATTCCAAACATAAATACACTTACCAGCCTTTTCTCATGAACATCGCTCAACTAATCAATCTGTCTTTTGTCCAAATTTTCATAATGATTCCTTAATCCAAACAGGATATATAATATATTCTTAGAAATGTATTTAAGTCTTCTACAATCTGTATGAAGATACCAAATTCCAATTTGGAGTCCAAATAGACTTACCAAGTACTTTTCTGCCACCCGCTCAATTGAATACTGCAGTTTTCAGTCCGTAGTTCAAAACAAATTCCATATTGATTTTTTGATCAGAATAGAACATATGATATACGGTTAGATATCTCTTTAAGTCCTCTACAACTTTTATGAAGATATAAAAGTCCAAATCGAAGAGGAAGATAGCTTACCAAGCAGTTCTTTCTTCACCTGCTTCTTTCTCTTTTCTCTAACTCTCTCTCAACTTCATCCTCTCCTTCACTTTTCTTAATTAGTTCAGAAATTTTTGGACTCCTCCTTTGTGTTTCTGGGTCATAAAAGAGAGTATGTACTTCCTCCATCATGACTCACCTTTTCAACTCACTCTAATGAGTTTACAAGTGGTGAAGTAGGATTGGTTGCTTGTAAAATATCGTCCAATCAGAAAGTAACACTTTGAGTCCCGTTTTTCACTCATCTTCGTCACGTTTTGTCCAATTTTGTTTTCAAGTCAATTGTAGGTCTAATTTTCTAGTTTCCAAATCATTTTCACTTGTTCCATTTGGAGAAAAATTGAGAACGTGGTGCTCAATTTACTAAACAAACATCATTGATGTTGGAACTTGTCCAAGTAACATTATAAAACATGAGTAGGCTTCGTGGAGCTTGATCTATAACCCTTAGAAGACTAAATCATGTCTATACGCACTTCATAAAGGTGTAGGAACATGAATTCTTGTTGAAACAAAGACCGAGAAGACCAACAGAAGCACTTTAAGAACTGACAAGATAATGTGTTGTTAATCCACTTGCTCGGCTTGGTCCAAATTGCTAGCATAATAAATCTATGTCTTTCAAAGCTTCTAGATTCATATCTTACCTTACAATACCATTTTGAATCATCTACTTTTAATCCCAGGTGAAGACGTTATGATCAATTCATCATACCATGTTTGAAACCGTCCGAGGTAGTCTGAGATACCAAATGCTTCCCTTCCAACTATCTTTGGCACTCTATTTATATAGAAATATTATTTCAAATACTAATCTAATATGTTATTACAACTAAGTATATTTCACTTAAGTCAGATAAATGTGATTAAAGGATTACAGTTGAGCTTACCACTGCTTGAAAGAAGAAAAGGGGATTGGAAACACGGCTCGGCCGCAACGAAATTTTTTTTTTTAAACCTTTTAGGTTTAACAATAATCAACTATATATTCTGACATAACCTCAAAACTACGAGCTACAATCCCTTATATAGTGCTGTGGTTAATTCTAGAATCCTAAACAACTTATAATACCTAATTAACTTATAAATAATAATAATATCGTAGATAAAGACCTCATAGGGTCAAACCAAAATAACTAGATAAATATCCAAAATAAATAAATATAATGTGCCTAAGTCAGCATGCCATTGTCGACCTGGCCTTTCTTTGAGAGGATGAACTCGCTGATCGGATCTAGCTTCTCAAGAAAGAAGCCATAGGAGCCGTCAACATCGATGTCCCCGTCGCCTCTATTAGCGATGCCAATCAAGAGGTCGTCGGAATTTCGTGGAGGTTTATGAGAAGGTTGAGATGGAGAAGTTGAAACATATGGTGGATTTGGATAAGCAAAGGATGAGGTTCGCCAAGGATTTGGAGATGGAGTGGATGAGAGGGGGAGAAGAGTGGAGAGAGAAGAAAGGGGGAGGAGAGTAGGAAGAGTTTTTTTCAATTATAAGGGTATAAAGGTCATTTCACAATACAAAAAAAGAGAAAATTGAGTGATGACGTCAGCCAGAGACCCAAGACCAATATTTAAACAAAGAGTAATGATGACAAAATAATTTTTCAAATGGCAGGACCCTACTAGTAATTACGCTATAGATCAGGGACCTGTAGGTAATTTGCTCTATAAAATTTGTATTAAAAGGGAAGATTTTAATAGAATTGTATCAAAGCTAATTGAGACATATAGTTTATTGTTGTAGTCCATACAATATCGTATTCTAACATGTTGGCGAAGTAAAACTTTTCACAAACTAAGACCCTTCTAAGAAAATATATGCGAAAAGTCTTAACAAAGTCATATTGTCACTCTAAGAAAATATCTCCCTCTTTCTAGAATTTTTTATAGAGACTTTTTTCCCTTTTCGCTCTTTGGATTCTACCCTTCATTATGTTTTTCATATTTTATCCTTCGTTTTCTCATCTCTGTCTCCTCCCTCGTCTTCAACCTTGCCTCATCACCATCCCTGACAGAGTCTCCATTCTCGCCTCATCTCCAGTCATACTCGCCATGTTTTTGTTTTTCTGTAAAATGACATTCATCCCTCTTGTTTTCTCCGCCACGATTGTAAAAGTTCTGATCCAACTCGACCTGGTCCGAGGTTAGGCTCCTCCTCCGATTAGTGGTCTAAGCTTGCTCTTTGGCAAAAGTCTCAAACCACTGCCTCCTTTTAGTCACCGCCCAAGCTCTTCCACCCCGAGTCCCCTCTAGCTTAGGCGGTCGCTTTCTGGGTCTTCTGCACGCCAAAAAAGGCTGCAGGTATTTCTCGGAAGAGTTGATCATCGTCAACCTCCCCCCGAATGATTTTATCGCTTATTGCTCTTAGGTTCTTTGTTGTTCTTGTCTGTTCAGGTATTTTTGTTTCAATAGTTTTCCTGTTTTGTGATGTTAGTTGTGTTTTACCGTTCCTATTTCTATGTTTGTTAGATTTGAACCCTTGCCATATCTGTTTAGTGACCTTTTGGGTTTAGGCTTAATCTCTTCTTATTGTGTGTTTTTCTTTGATCAACCTAGTCTTGATATGAGATCCATACGGATCTCGAAACTTTTCCTATTATTGCAGTTGGATAAACTTGTCTCGATTGAACTAGTTCGACCTTGACTCTCATTTGTGTTCGTCTCGTATGCATTCAAATATCCACGAGGTTGCATCTCCTATGTAACCTTTTGGTTCTTAGCCATAGCTTTTCTTGTCAATTATCCAATTCGGTTGTTAACTCTCTTAACTTTTCGTCCACCCTTCGCTTCCACCCAAGCCACTTTGTTATCTTTGGACCGATATTTATTTTCTGTTAGGTGTCCTCGTCATTTGTTTATGTATTTCGTATTCACATAAGGATGCTAGACACCCACCATTCCCGCACAAAAAATGTATTTTTTATTCATGTATTGTAACTCGTTTATTGAATATTAGGTTTCGCCACTCTTCTATAAAAAAAACTAGGATACGATAAACTTGAATTGAGTAATTATGTAAAAAATTTACCTACTTATAAATTATGAGTTAAATATATAAATTGTAAACTCCCAAATTACCCTTTGAACTGGCATGAAGGAAGTTGTTCTGATTTTTTGGTGAAATTTTATATCTGAAAAAATCCCATGACACTTTACTGTAATTTTGATCCAATGAAAACAAAAGTCAAACGCTCTGCCATTTTCTGAAAAGACGAGAAAAGCTGCAGCGGAGAAAACGGCAAAAATCGTTTCTAGCCTTTTTCATTCCCCCAGATGCTAGAAATCCTGGATTTGTCGCAGGTCTCGTCCAGTCCAAAACTTGTTCTTTTTTTTTCTCGTTAGCGAATCACCGAATTGTTGACCCAATTGCTTGTATATACAACTCTTTCCTCGGAATGTGCCGCAAATTATGCCTTTTTATTAGTAATTTCTGACATGGGTACTTAATTAACTGATAATAAATTATGTTTTCTTGATAAGTTGATAATTACTAGTTTTAACATGTAATTAACGAGTAATTATATGTTAAACTTGATTAATTAATAAATTAATTTGTTAATAATAAATCACTTACTTGTTGAAGCAAGAGATCCACAGGTTCAGGTCGACAATGTTTTCGTGCCAGTCGAATTACGATCACGTTATAACGGATTCGTAATTGATTTTCACGAGATTTTCTTTATTGAAAATCTGATCAAAACTCATGGACTATTCTAAAGTTTTGCCTTTCTTATGAGTGGTTGTGGGAAAAATTGCAGATTGGTTCAGTCGGATTTCTCTTTTTATAGAAAAATCTGGTCAATCAGAATGTGCCACGTGGCGCACATGGCTGCCACGTGGCGCACATGGCTGCCACGTGGCACTTATGGGTCGCATGTCCGCCACGTTGCATCTCCGGGCCGCATGTCCTCCACGTGGCAATTCTGGGCCGCATGTCCGCTATGTGGCATGCCACGTGGCAAAGCTACCCCTAGCTTTGCCACGTGGGCCGCCAACTCTGGTGGCAGCTGAGTCAACGCCACGTCATGCTGACGTGGCGCCTGACGTGGCCCCGGGGCGGTCAATGCGTGTTGACCGGCCCATTTCACCCAAAATTTTGGGCCTGATGGGTCTGGGCCCAATCAGGCACAATAATAATTGCTTGATTGGGCCTTGAGGTCCAACATCTCCCACTCAATTATTATTGACCTTGATCAACATCTATCAGATTTCTTTAAAAGATTTCGTGCGAGCAGCATACGTCGAGTGTGTTAAGCCAAATTCAAGAGCACGGATACTCAGGCTATTTGAATAGTAGCATCTCGACAACCTTCTTGTATAATGCATGCTATTACCCCAAGACTCATGTCACATTCCATTGTTCACATTAGTGATTTCAAACAATTATATTCGGGTTCACTATTGTACTTTTCAATACAATTGGTGCACCTGAACCACGAAACTCAGAATGTGATGAACAGAGTTCTTTCTCCCTTAATTATATTCTTTTTATAATGATACAGCCTGTTTTTCTGGTTAGCCCTGCCAGGTCGAATCGCTATGCCATAATCTTTTCATGAACTTTCCAAGATAGCAATATTGGACCATACTTCCAGGGATTCGGGAATCACAGTTCTCAAAAATTGGTCTCACACCAGGGATTGTGAAATCACTCAACATTTTTATCCCATCCAGTAGTCGATTAGCACACATGACACTGATCACGTGTTACGGTGTACATTTCTTTTTAAAGGAACACATGTCATTTAACACCAAACTAGAGTATCAGCCTTAGCTTAACTCAAGGCTAATAGGACAGACAGTATGATAAGTTTCACTTATATCTTATCATATGGATTGTAGAAAATTCAAATGCAACAACTTATTCCTGCATCCCATAAGAAAACTTGCTCTTGAGCAAGACAGCATTCCTTCATAGGACATGCATTTATGAATGTCCAATAACTACCTCATCTCATCTTGGAATCAACTTCTTGACTCCCACTGAGGTAAACACCCGTGTGAGTGGGCTACTTCTCTGTCCGACATGTTTCATAAATAACTCATATTGCCAAGTAAAACTCCTTTATTCTAACTAATTGGATTACAAATAAAACCGTCGTAAACCCAGTGACTTAATATGTTTCTCGAACACTTCTCGAGGTAATGCTTTAGTCATTAGATCTGCGACCATATCTTTTGTAGATATGTATTTCATACCCAGTTCTTTATATTTTACTAAACTTTTAACAAAGTAAAATTTAATATCTATATGTTTGGCCCTACTATGGAATCTAGGATCCTTAGCATATGCTATAGCTGCCTGGTTGTCGCAGAATAGACTCACGGGCTCCGTTGAGTTGATGAGGGAGAGATGGCTTAAGAATCTCTTCAACCAAACCGCTTCTTGTGCAGCATGAGCTGAAGCTACGTATTCCACTTCCATTGTTGACACGGATACACAGGTTTGCTTCTTACTGCTCCATGAGATAGCACCCCCGCCCAACAAGAAAACAAATCCAGATGTAGACTTTTTCTTGTCCATGTCGCCTCCCCTATCAGCATCAGTGTAGTCACTCAGTATCAGGTCACGGCCTTGATAGCACAAGGAGTATTCTGTAGTGGTGTTCAAATATTTTAAAATCCCTTTGACAGCCTTCTAATGAGCACTACCTGGATCAGATTGATATCTTCTTGCTATCCCAACAGCATAGCAAATATCAGGTCTAGTACACAATATTGCGTACATCAGGCATCCAAGTGCGCTAGCGTAAGGAATCTTCTCCATGTTCCCACGTTGTTTAGCTATTTTTGGGCACATGTCCTTACACAAATTATGACCTTTAACCAATGGGACGTACTTTGGGTTACTGTGAACACATTTGAAATGTTCTATTACTTTGCGAATATATGTCTCTTGTGAAAGAGACACTATTCTTTTCGTACGATTCCTCGAAATCTTAACTCCGAGTATGTAATCTGCTACACCCATGTCTTTCATTTGAAAGTTGAAAGATAACCAATCTTTAATTTTGACAAGAAATCTCACATCATTTCCAGCTAAAAGTATATCTATCATCAACATACAAAGTGATGATGATAAACTTCTTTCCTGATCTCTTAACATACACGCAGTGATCTTCATCTATCATTATAAAATCATGCGCCATGATCGTATTATGAAAGTAAATATACCACTGTCTAGACGACTGCTTAAGGCTATAAATTGATCTATTCAATTTGCAAACTTTGTGTTCGTAGCCTTGTTGAATGTAGCCCTCAGGCTGAATCATGTAGATTTCTTCATTCAATTCTCCATGGAGAAAAGCAGTCTTTACATCTATTTGATGTAATTCTAGATTCATGTTAGCAACTATAGCTAAAATGATCCCAATTGACGTAAATCTAATAACAGGTGCAAAAGTCTCCTCATAGTCTATCCTAGCTTGTTGTTTGAACCCTTGGGCAACCAAACGCGCTTTGTATCTTTTGATACTGTCATTTGCATTGCGCTTGATTTTGAGAATCCACTTATTTCCAATTGCCCTACGTCCCCTAGGTAGATAGACCAGATTCCAAACGTGATTTTTGATCATGGAATACATTTCTTCCTCCATTGCATTTATCCATTCAGTTCATTTTGGAGATGACAGAGCTCCAGATACATTCTTTGGCTCATCTTCATCATGTAGGATGGCCAGAAGAATTTTACTTCGACCACCAAATTTCTTTAGTGATACCAAGAATGCATTAGCCTCGCCTTCGATGTCAAATCGTCGGCGTGGTATGCTAGTTCTGCTAAACCTACGATGTTCTTAGTTTTAATAAACATCTCTCATATGTTCATCATATCCAGGAATCGCACTCCCACTAGGTAGAAATACCGTACTCCTACTGGAATAAGAAATTACCTCCCTTTCAGGACTCAGATCACAACCTTTCGAATCATTTTGAGTTAAAAAATCTCTATCTTCCTACTCAATTCTCCCACTCGGAAGAAGTGATCCAGTTGATTCTGGTTCATCTGTCTCATAAAGGATAAGGTCATTACTAACCTCCCTCAACTTTGGAAATTCATTCTCCAAAAATGTGGCATCATGTGATTTAAATTCTGTTACATGTCCAATATCCAGTTCACCCATGAACACGTACCCTTTAGATACATCTGGGTATCTTATAAAGATACTTTTTCTACCTCTCGGTCCTAGTTTACCAAAAGTACTTGAGGTAGAAAGGACATAGGATGCACACCCCCATAGCTTAAAACAGGATAGATCAGGCTTCCGATCTGTCCACATTTCATAAGGAGTGGCTGTAACAGACTTGGAAGAAATACAGTTTAGAACGTATGCGGCAGTCAGGAGCGCATCTCTATAGAATGATATAGGCAAATTTACCTCTGTCATCATTGATCTAACCATGTCAAGAAGGGTTCTATTCCTTCTTTCAACAACCCCGTTTTGCTGGAGTGTATAGGGAATGGACAACTGATGTTCAATCTCTTTTTCAATGCATAGAGCTTTGCACTCATCTGAAAGATATTCACGGCCACGATCGGTTCGTAAGGCCTTTATCTTTCTGTCTTTCTAATTCTCAACAAAATGCATGTACGTCATGAAGCAGTTTAAGGCTTCAGACTTGTGAGAAATCAGGTATATTAGACCATATCTAGTATAATCGTCAATGAAGGTGATGAAGTAATATGCTCCATGCCTTGGCCTCGCTTCATTGGACCACAGATGTCGGAATAGACTAATTGTAGTAGAAATTTGGCTCTAGTCCCAGTAACGAAAGGTTTCCTTGTGTTTTTCCCTTTTAGACAGGATACGCATCTGGGTAATATAGATTTTTCTACATTTTCTAGTAGTCCTGCCTTAGCTAGACGGTTTAAACGATCCTGATCGATATGGCCTAGCCTAGAATGCCACAGTTTAATATCATCTTTCGATGAATTTGAACTAGTGACTAAGGAAAAACTTTCACAAGGATCAATATCCAGAATCAAAAAATCTTCAGATATATATCCAATGCCAAAATAGGCATCATTCAAATACAACCTAACAGTGTCGTCCTTAAATGACAACTGAAAACCTTAAGATATTAAGGCCGAAACAGAGATCAGGTTCTTTCGAATGTCTGGAGCAAACAACACGTCATGTAAAAGAAGGGCACGACGACCACGAAGGTACAATTTATAAGTGCCCAGGCCTTTCACATCTACACACAAGTTGTTACCGACAAAAATAGTTTTTGCTCCAGCCGGTAACCGCCTGTATTCAACGAATGAACAACGGTCTCTGGCTACATGGTCTGTCGCTCCTGAATCAATCACCCACATAGAATGTGACTCAGTTAGAAAGGTACAAGAGGATACGTACAACTTACTCACACTTGAGTTTAGGTGTACCTGCTTGGGCATCTTGTAATTTTTTGCAAAATGTCCCTTCTGTTGACAGTTGAAATATTTTACTTTTGAAATGTTAAACCACTTTTTTTTAGCCTTGGAGCCATCTAATTTGGTTCCTTGTATTTCAGCCTTTGGAGTTTCCTTACACTTACCCTTCCCTTGACCTTTCTTCTTTTTCCCACCACTCTCAGTTGAACTAGTCGAATGGGCTTCAGGATGGGATTTCATAGCTAGAAGGCGATCTTCCTCCAGCTCAAGGTGTCTGGCAACATCATTAAATATTACCAAATGGTCAGAATGGGTAAGATTCATCTTTGTCTGTTCCCAACTTGGTGGTAGAGAATAGATGATAGCTTGAATCTGCTGCTCGTTGCTAAGTATGTGACCAGCCTTTGCTAGTTCACTGATCATGTTAGACATTACTCTCAAGTGTTTCCTCATGGTAACCTCCGGACGCTTCTTAAATGTGTCAAACCTTATGGTCAAAGCACGCAGCTTTAACACTAAAAGTTTTCCAAATTTTTGTTTGAGAGCGTCCCAAAACTCTTTCGCGTTGTCATACACGCAAAATTGTTGGGTGACATCATCCATCATCAAACTCAACAAAATCAACCAAGTGGTATTGTTCTTTTTCTTCCAAATAACATAAGCTTCTTTGTCTCGCTTATGTTGAGTAGTTGTGCCTTCATCAAACTCGTCCATTATCACATGTATGTGCGTCAGAACTTCTTATTCCCCAAGTACATATTGGATTTTCGTGCTCCAGTTCTCATAGTTTTCACCGTTGAGTTTTAACTCATGGTTTAACTCAGCTATGATAGATCTAGAAGTAACTGACATTTCTATAGGGAATTTTTAATATGAGAACATATTAGAGATTTGATTTGGCAATATGATTCAATTTACTAAACACTCATAACTTTTAACGATACGAAGTCCTTGATTAACCTCAAAATCGAAGTGGGTCGCGGGCATGCTTCCCCTCACCATTCAAGTATTAATTTTAAACTTCAACCGTTTAAAGTTCATCGATAGTAAATTCAAGTGGTAGCAACTGAACAAACATCTTTGTTTAATTACACGCATTACACATACATTTGTACATTCTGAGTTTACACGCACATAAAAACTCAGACAAGGTCTCAACCTATTGTACAAAATTTTTGCAAAAATAACATATGTATATGGGGACAGTTAAACATAACATGTAATCACATGGGGATCGGGTGTCCAAGCGATCCGGTAGGAGAATTCAGGTACATATCTGGATCCGGGTTCGAGGACGATCCTGTGGGGACTGGGTGCGAGGACGATCCTGTGAAAGGTTCCAAGTTCACCACTGAAACTGGGATCTAATCCATAATCCAGATGACCAGGAGCGGAGGAAAATTGTAATGGTACTCCTTAGCGAGGTAGTGGTTTAGGACCAAACCGCTTCGCAGCTCCAGGACGGGAGAAGGTATCATTTCTCTGAGAAGATCCCTCTTCTCGAGATAGTGGATCAGACCATAGAGGGCATCTCTATGGGTATTGATCTCGGGTTCCAAGAAGACACACATATCTTCTTGGATCTTTAGCGTGACCAGGAGGTCTCGAAACATGGAGGGCCAGTCCTCTCCATAATTATAACCTCCGGCCCAGATGCAGTCTTGCATCTCCCGGTGAACAACCTCGATATGCTCAACGATGACATACATGTCATCCTTAGGCACTCGCAGCAGTAAACGACGCTTCAGAACCTTTTGTCGAAGTTTCGTTGCACAAAAGTTTAGATACTTCTCTCCAGTAGCCATCAAATCTTGTATCAATTGCAAGTCAATTTCAGGTTAATTCTCATATTCTCCCAAAATAGAATTGAAAAACTCATTTTTCAATCTTTTGATGATCACACTATGGAGCAATTCATATGATTTTAGTTAAATTTAACATATCTCAGAACTCGTTTCAAAAAAAAAAAAATTTTTAATAAGTTTATTAAAAAAATATCGCAATAATTTTAATAAACCTAAATGACAAAAATTTATTGAAATTTTTATCAATTTATTGGATTGAACAAACTCAAGTTTATTCAAAACAAATCTAAAAGTCTAAGTTTTAGCCCAATTTGGAAATAAGGCGCGGCCCAATTGCAACCAAACTCAGTCTAGTTGACCAAAGTCAACAGGGAACCGAGCTGGGCTTCACAGACGTGGGCCGTCCGCGTTTACCCAAGGTCAACGCGGACCAGCCTAGTCAAATTTATTTTCTTTTCTTTCCCCCCAGAATTTTTGCGAAAACCCCAGAATTCACTGTCTCCTTCTCCGGCCGATATCTTCTCGTCGCCGGCAAGATGACCGACGAGACCGAGCTCAATCGACTCGTCGTGAGCTCACGGTCACGCCTGTACCGGGCGCTCGTCGCCTTGTGGCCGGAATCGTCATCGGCGTCATCTTCTCCCTCGCGACTTTCTGGCGAGCTCCGAATTTCCATTCTTCGTTTTCCGGCGACGTCGATCCAGGAAAGTGGTATCGTGACGTCGAGGACAACCAGCGTCGAAATCGTCAAATTTCTGACGAAATCGACGAAAATCGATTTGGGAGAAAATCGCCCCCAAATCGCCCGATTAAGGTTCCTCGGGACTGAACTGAAGTGGCAAATTTTAGTTTAGTCCTAAAGGTTTTACAAAAATTGTACTAAAGTCCATGACACTCAGGTACCACATAAGCGAATTTGCCCACGTTGTTAGGCAAAATTTAATTTAGTCCCACTGGTTCTAAATTAATTACATTAAAGTCCAACAGATTATAATTTTCAAAAAAATCACAATTAATACAATTTTTAACCCAAAAAATAACATAATTATTTAAATTAAAATATCATATCATCATCAAAACATGGTTTCAACCATGCTCTGATACCAATTGCTGGTTTTAACGTGTAATTAATGAGTAATTATATCTTAAACTTGATTAATTAACAAAATTATTCGTTAATAATAAATCACTTACTTGTTGAAACAAGAGGTCCACAGGTTCCGGTCGACAATGTCTTCATGCCATTCGAATTATGATCACGTTATAACAGATTCGTAATTGATTTTCACGAGATTTTTTCTATTGAAAATCGAATCAAAACTCAGGGACTATTCCAAAGTTTTGCCTTTCTTATGAGTGGTTGTGGAAAAAATTGCAGATTAGTTCAGCCGGATTTTCCTTTTTATAGGGAAATCCGACCAATCAGAATACACCACGTGACGCACATGGCTGTCATGTGGCGCTTCTGGGCCGCATGTCCACCACGTGGCACCTCCGGGCCGCATGCTGCCACGTGGCAATTCTGGGCCGCATGTCCTCCATGTGGCATGCCACGTGGCAAAGCTACCCCTAGCTTTGCCACGTGGGCCGCCAACTCTGGTGGCAGCTGAGTCAGCGCCATGTCATGCTAACGTGGCGCTTGGCGTGGCCCTGGGCCGGTCAACGCGGGTTGACCGGCCCATTTCACCCAACATTTTCGGCCTGATGGCTTGGGCCCAATCAGGCACAATAATAATTGCCTGATTGGGTCTTGAGGTTCAACAATAATAAATTATGTTATCTTATGTTATGAGAACAACACTAATACTTAAATTATTTAAGACAATTTTGTCGTATTATGATTTGTCATTCGAGATTGTGTCATTTTTTGAACATAAATTAGTTGCGTCAGTATAAAATTCTACAATCCTGGTGATATTGGACCCGGTGGTATTAGATGGTCAACGTTTCTAAAATGGGATAAAAAATCAACTTGCATTAATTTACAATTTTTCATATCCTAAAAGAGAAAATAAAATTTTCAGTATTCACACGTTGATATTTGAAAATGACTTCATCCTGCCCTTAATCGACTATTTTCCAATTGACCTTGAGCTAGTACATCTAAGGACGGTATCTGAATATATTTAACGGGCTCATTCTTGCTTAAAAATAAAATTTCAAATATTGTTTAATTCTTTCATAAAGTTTGAATTTTAATTTTTTGAAAAAATCAAAATCACTTAATAATTAAACCAGCTACCAATGAGAATTCATTCAAAAAATAAAGTATTTGCATTCTGTTAAAGAAATCTTGTTTCAAACATAAAAAACTGCTATTGAAACATTATCAACTAAAAATAATTCAATAATATTCGACTTTAGACTGAATATAATATGAACGTAGATTGAAGGATATCTGCCACAGAAAAAATCTACAGTTTCACAGACATGTGTGTCTAACCTGACAGCCAATTTAAGAGATAACGACTAAATAATAACCGAACGTGATCTCTTTCGAAAAGCAATAACATGGTTCTTTTTTTTCAAAGGCAAGGACAAAACATACCCTAACAGAAACTGGGGGGAAAATATGACTAAAATATTGTATGGTCTCGAAGTTCAACACCAGCCCATGTGAGCCTGAGATGATTATTACCCGTCGTGACTCCTACCTAGCTCACCTAGTGCCTATATATCATGGGACAATCAAGAATTTCCTTCGGAATTTTTTTGCATTATCTTTTTCAAATCTAGTTTGGAAATTTTTTTTAACTAAATGATCATTGTTATGGTTGTCTGAATCTTGGCATAAATTAAATATATTGGAGGTTAAAATGTTTGGATCAGACGATCAATCACTCTGTTCAACAGTTTAATTTTATAAAATTTAGGCAGGATTGGCCTAAATTTCGAGGCTCTAAAAGAGATTAAGTTTTGTTCTCCTCCCAAAAAAAGTTTTGTCATTTCTGCAAGGGGTGAAAATTGATCTACCGATCTCTGGGAGACGAGGCATGACTCATTACCATCCTACCCACATTGCGTTGGAAGAGTATACTATAGTATTTATCACTACATCCTTACTTTTCTATCTACATTGTACTCCAATGTCCCTTTTTAATGCAAGGCTTTTAATTCGCCTACTTGGGAAAAAAAATCTCTACAATTCCTTCCTTAACGGCCGAAACTAACCCCTGACGAGGGAGAATCCCGCAAATCCAGAAATCACGAAGCGGCCCACCGTGGGCCCCATGTCGGGCCTAGTTTCAATTAGTCCCAACGAGCCCGGGCTCGGAGGCGCCTTTAAATACCCACCATTCCGGACTCAAATTTCCCCCCCAACTATCCTCCCTCTCTCTCTTCATATTTATTACACTCTTGACCATAGAGAAGAAGAATCATTTAAGCCAAATGGCAAATCTTCCAATTTGTTCCCTACTGCTGCTTCTTCTCTCTCTCCTCGCCCCAACTCTCATTTCCTGCTCCACACTTCATGACCCTGAACTTGTTGTACAGGAAGTACACAGGTAATTTAATTAAGTTTGCCCATTCGGGGCCCACCATATTATATTTGTACCACATTGTGCTGATAAAATTGTGTCACATTTTTTATTCTTTTGGCAGGGCAATCAATGCATCTAGGAGGAAACTGGGGTATCTTTCATGTGGAACCGGGAACCCCATCGACGACTGCTGGCGGTGCGACTCCAATTGGGAGAAGAACCGCCAGCGGCTGGCAGATTGCGCGATAGGGTTCGGGAAGAACGCAATTGGCGGGAGGGACGGGAAAATCTACGTTGTGACGGACTCCAGCGACAACGATGCCGTGAACCCGAAACCCGGGACCCTTCGCCACGCGGTGATCCAGGACGAGCCGTTGTGGATCATTTTCGACCGGGACATGACCATCCAATTGAAGGAGGAACTGATCATGAACTCTTTTAAGACAATTGATGGTAGAGGTGCTAGTGTCCATATTGCTGGTGGTCCATGCATTACCATACAGTACGTGACCAACATTATAATACATGGGCTTCACATACACGATTGCAAGCAAGGGGGTAACGCTATGGTGCGGGACTCCCCACGGCACTTCGGGTGGAGGACCATATCGGATGGCGATGGCGTGTCGATCTTCGGAGGGAGCCACGTGTGGGTGGACCACAACTCGTTGTCCAATTGCAACGATGGGTTGGTTGACGCGATCCATGGGTCCACAGGCATTACCATCTCCAACAATTACATGACCCACCACGATAAAGTCATGCTCTTGGGTCACAGCGATACCTACACTCAGGATAAAGGCATGCAAGTCACTATTGCCTTTAATCACTTTGGTGAAGGTCTTGTCCAAAGAATGCCCAGGTAATTTATTCACAAATACTCGTATTCTAATCTTTAGTTAAGACAAATCGAAGTTTCTTGAAGTGGTAATAAATTTTCTGAAGTTGAATTGATCAGTATAAAGTTTTTTTTTTAGTATCTCGTGATTTGCAAAAGAAATTGTACTAGAAGTGTGAATTTGAAAGATTGGTATCACATTATACTAAATAATTATTTCCTTTTTTTCTCTTGCCGAGGACAACTGTAGTTGTTACCTTTTAGGTTATGACATAAAGAGATTAAAAAATAATCACTTTTGGATTTTTAAAATTTATTTATTAATATTTAATATTAAAAAAAGGTTTGTTCAAATTGTTTGGTTTTGAACTTTTGATTTTTGCAGATGCAGGCACGGGTATTTCCATGTGGTCAACAACGACTATACGCATTGGGAAATGTATGCAATTGGGGGAAGTGCAGCTCCCACCATCAATAGCCAGGGCAACAGATTTGTTGCACCTGACAATAGCAATAGTAAAGAGGTAAATTCACATAGTCCTAAATCGAATTCCGAATTCGACGATATTTAATTTTAAATATAGAAATTCATTAGAAAAAAAGTTGCATATCTCTATGCCCAACCGAATTAACTAACTTTTCCTTAAAAAAAACCGAACTAACTAACATTCTAAATCGATGTGTATTATTTAATTATTTGCTATTTACAGACAGACCCAGTTGATAAAATTTAAAACTAAAATAAATTAATTTAATTTTTTGCAGGTGACAAAGTATGAAGATGCACCGGAGAGCGAGTGGAAGAATTGGAATTGGAGATCGGAGGGAGATTTGCTGGTAAACGGCGCGTATTTCACGGCCTCCGGCGCGGGAGCCTCTTCAAGTTACGCGAAGGCTTCAAGTTTAGGTGCAAGGCCATCTTCCCTTGTCGGTTCGATTACGACGGGTGCGGGTGCACTTGGCTGCAAGAAGGGCGCCCGTTGTTGATTATTGCCGCTCAAAATATATTTGAAAACGACTAATACATGGAAGTTTAAATTAAATTAGTCGTTTATGATTTTTAAAAATATGTGCATGGGAAGAGAAGTGAAAAATTCCGCCAGGGTAATTAGGCTTTTATTAGTGTTAGATTACCTTTTGGCTTAATTCTTCTCTCCCAAGTTATTTTCTTCTCTTTATTGTGTAATTTTGGCCCAATTTTTGGGGTTTTTTTTTGTTTTTTAATGATGATCACAACCTCGGCCTGTTGCTCTTTAGAGGCATGCGTAGATTCTGTGTTGAGAATCTTATGGGCCTAGAGAAAACAAGTGCAGATGTGTTGATTTATATATGGTTTTATATAATATTTGTCTTCGATGTTTGTTAATTATTCTCGATTTCCCTTTCGTGTACTCGTTACTATATTCGTTGTCTGTTTGTTTATTTATTTATGTGCATGGACACAAATTTTTTAAAAGATTCGTACACAAAATCTTAAACAGTAAAGCTAACATAGACGAGGACAAACCCGAAGACAAAAAACCTCGTCCAACAAATAAATCCGACCATGTTAGAGTCGAGTACTATTAAAATCTATTATGAAGAATGACTCATTTGTAAAACTTGAATCCAAAACTTTTTTATAAATTTAAATATCTTACTATTTGGGGTAACTCTAGTTAGCATAATATTATTCTTTTGTATATAAAAGGGAATAGAAAACTGAAAATGCAAGTGGAGACAGCATATTGGGTCAAGCTGTTATCAGTTGAATTATGTTATAATAAAATTACTCAATTAACTTAGCTCCTTAGCTTGTGGTGGTTCCTCTAATTGCGGATGTGAAGAAAGCCAGAAATTGCTGCCCGATAATTCTTCAATGCTGGTCGAACCGACAGGTTATTTTCCATGCAGCTAAAAAGCGGCGAGTTGCTCTTATGTTCTTCCGTCTATTTTTGACCGCTCCAGCCTATGAGAAATGATGGTTATTTACTTCGATTTCCTGCGAGATGATTAATTAATAATTATACATGAGTATACTTTTCTGGAAGTGTTAATTTTTATTTATATCTCCATACAAAATAAGTTACACAAAATAACAAAAAAATACATCTGCTCACAATAGATACTTAAATCAACGAATAAGTAAGTTGTCTATAACTTAATTAAAAAGTCCTAAACTAGATTAATCAGAGCATTAACAGCAATTTCTACAAGTATACGACATTGGAACTTGTGAATTGTCACAATAACAAAAAAGTGCGAAGAACTTACATTTATAAAATTTTTGAATTTGACATAAAAATTCTAATACATGTAAACACTTGTTATATAAATATACTATACAGCTTTATATGTATTATATACACCATGGTATCGTCAGCTATACGAGAGAATAACATCACTGGCAAAGGAATTAGGCAACATCCCACGATTTTAGGGACGAAAAAAGTAAAGGGGAGTGGACCTACTTTAAGATTTTGGAGATTAGAAAAGGTAGATTTGGGCTAAAGCAAGAAGCACATGCATCTCATATAACTTCTTTTCATGTACTGGTCTTGGACTAAAATAATTAATTTTTTCCAATTCGAAAAAAATGTCAGCTCTTTTTTCCCAGCCACGTCCTCGAGAAATTCTGCACTAATTTTCAACAAGATTATTTCTATAGTTATTATGTCTGCCTGTAAAGAAAGAAGTTGGGACTCTCGATTGCAGAATGTAGCGAGGCACATGCAAATCGATATCCGACCACATGTGTGACCGACCTTTTCATTCGCCGCGTGCCATGGTACACCTTTGATAAGTATATTTTGATGCACCAGTACTGAATACTAACTCACTGATAAAACTTTATCACTTTTGAAAGATTTTATTTGATTCGTATTTTGATTAATCGGTCACCAAATATCTAGTACTAGGGGCGTAGCTCAGTCATAAAAAGAATAGTACACTCGACTACCATTACAAAATCGACAAATACAATAATAAAAGTCGAACAAAAACTGTTAATCGAACTTAACTAGAGATACATGGTTACAATCAATAGTTTAAAATTTATAATTTAAGATTAAATCGCAGTTCAACTTTCAATTAAATTCAAACCCATATTTTATAATTTTAAAATTTTTGAATAATTATATTTTACTTCAAAATTTAAATGTCATATTTTATACGAAATTATATGATGCAAAAACAGTGACGGTGATATAAAAAATTTAGCATTTAATAAAAAGTGTTGAATTTAGTTTGGACTACAAATATGAAAATTAAATAAAACAAATTATGTTTCGAAACTTGTGTAATTTTTCGTTTATAAATTTACATATTTATCAAAGAATTCCATCTTACAATTTATGTGGACTTTTTCTTTATTTTTTAAATTTACAAGTATATTTTAATGTAGTTTTTGTTAAGGGGTTTTTGTTCTCCTCCCAAACAAAATTTTGCCAATTCTACAAAAGATGAGAATTGACCCACCATTTCCTGAAAAATAAAGTAGGACCCATTATTATTCTACCGACCTTACTTCGGTAGTACATCTCCACCTTTGATAAGTATATTTTAGTAGTTCTCCAATTTAAGGATGCAGCAGTACTTTTTTTTAGGGAAAGGATGCAGCAGTACTGAATGCTGACTGACAGAGAAAACTTTTCCACTTTCGAATTTTAGCTGACTCGTATTTTTTTTAATCGGCCACCGGATATCTAGAGCTAGTCATAAAGAATAGTACACTCGATTACCATTACAAAATTGACAAATACAATAATAAAAGTCAAACAAAAACTGTTAATCGAACTTAACTAGAGATACATGGTTATAATCAATAGCTTAAAAATTGTCAATTATGATTAAATCGTCAGTTCAACTTTCAATTAAATTCAAAAACATCTTTTATAATTATAAATTTTTTGAAGAATTATATTTTACTTCTAATTAAATGTCATATTTTATACGAAATTATATGATACAAGTAAAGTGACGGTAATATATAAAATTTAGCATTTAATAAAAAGTGTTGAATTTAGTTTGGACTAAAATATGAAAATGAAATAAAACAAATTATATTTCGAAACTTGTGTAATTTTCATTTATAATTTTACATATTTATCTAAGAATTCCATGTTACAATTTATGGGGACTTTTTCTTTATTTTTTAAAATTTACAAGTATATTTTGTGTATCAATGTAGTTTTTGTGGGGAGCCAAAAGATTTTGTCGGTGGATCAATGTAGTTTTTGTTAAGGGGTTTACATATAAATAGTTATTTAAAAATTATATATTTCTTCAATTTTTGATTAAAAAAATAAGTGGAGATACCTGCACGTATTAAGAGTTATGCAAATGATAATTGAAATTCTGTAAAATAGAAAAATATATCTTAAATTAGGAGTTTGAGAAGGACAAATCGGGATTTAATTTGGAAGCATTTTTAAATATTAGTATTTGGTAGAATTTTTTGCAAATACCGGTATTATTAAAATCTCGAATAAATAAAAGTACTAAAATGTAATTTAACTAACAATGTATATAAGGAAAGAAAACAAAAAAATCTACCTCGCGTTGAACCTCTGCAGGTCCCAGACACAAACAGTTTCAAGTTTCTCCTACGAAATTCTCCGGAGATCCTAGGCCCCACCGGCCACCAGCTACCATATAATTTTGATGAATTAACGATGAATTATGATTTTTGCCAACAAATTTGATAATTTTGATAAAATTATGAATTTTTGAAATCTGATTTTGGTACTCGATCCTATCAAATTATGTTTAGGATCAGGATGGGTAAGAAGTTCTTAAAATTTTTGGTAATTGGTACTCGGTAAATATTTTTGGTAAATTCCGAATACTAAGCCCTACCGTGTCCAAGTGGCTCCGCAATTGCTAATCTGCAATACAATATAGAATTAACATTGTTAGAATATCTGGACTAAAGTGACAAACAAAGAAAACTACATCAGGGTTCCATAACACAAGGAGTTTTGTCAAGTTTTTTGAAACTAGAACACTGTCACCTCCAAATATTCGGATAATATGGCAAGCATTACGAGATAATTTACCACTGCATAATTTGTAAGACAACCGTTCTAAATACTTAAGGGATAAGAAATATTTGAATATTCATTATCGATAAATCATTAAACTTGTTAAATCTAAATAAAAGCTCCTTATAAAACATGAATTGAATCCAAATACATAAATTATGTCAAATTTCATTGAAATATGTAATGTCATGCTCAACTCTTATTCGTATCTCCGACTCATCATCTTTGCCACCTAAATCATCATATGTTGACGAGTTATTGGAAATATTGGTTTTTGACGCCTGCGTTGCAATAAGAGTAAGTAGAGTTGCCAAACTCACATGGAGCGGTCTTAGAGTCTCCTTATCAGCTTGCTAAGTAGATTAGGACATATCTAATTTTGGAGTGATAAGTGTGCAATCAGAGAAATAAAGACACTAAGGTATAAATTGAAAGTTGAGCCAGGCACTTTCGGTGCACCTTCCCTAGTTAGGCAACTAGGGGATTTTACTACGCTCGTGACAGTCCAAGTAGTTCTATAGCAGTGAATGCTTCACGCTCGTTTTTCACACCGTCAAAGCCGGGTCAGGGTTTGGTTTCCTTCCCATTGGTTTTTGTCTCATCTAGTTGTCAACCTTAGAGGTCAAATAACCGAGCCGACCACACAAACACAAACCCATCTCATTAAGTAACACCCTAAGGATAAGTACTCTCCTTCCCTTCACTCTCGTTCTTAAGGAGTTCCTTTAGTCTACTAGCTATCCCTTTCCTTGGTCTCGCTTCCCTCTCGTACTTTGGGTTCTTGCTTGATCATCTAGCAAGTTCCTACATCAAAAACTTAACACTCTCGCCATCAATTTCAACATAGGACCATTAAAACTAGAAGCATTACAACCTCAAGCTAGTACGTGCCTTAAGGATTTAAAGCCTAATTCGAATGTCTAATTAGTTGGATGCAGTTAGGGCACTCGACCCAAAAGAACTCTACTTGCTATTCATAAATACAATTGATAAGAAACCATAAAATGCAAAAGCCTCCTATCTACGATGAAAGAGCTCCACTCCAAACCTAGGCTAAGTCCTCCAAAGCTTATCTAGGGTAAAGACAATGGGGTTTAAATAGTGTCTTCCCCTTGCCCTCAAAAGGCAAAAGACAAAAGTGACCAAATATCTATTGCAGTCTCGATCAGGAATATTCCCTTTGGTGATCCCCAAATCTAAATTGTCTGGCCTACGACGTATCTACTAAGAGTAAAAAATTTCATTGCGAAATTGTTAGGCCCTTTTAAAATAACCCCGCCCTGATTCGGTTTGATTAGCACGACGACGCTTCTTGCAGATCTCTTCTGGTCTGTGCGACTTTTGGATTTGGAGTACTCCGTACGGCCGTAGTCCCTTGAGCAAAAACTTTGTGCGGGTCTTCAAGAGTTCTCTCTCGTCTTCATCTCCACATGGCTCTGGATCAGGATCATACATGGCTCATCTCTGGATGTTGCTTGAACCCCCGAACGGCAGCTCGTAGTGCATGATTCAGGTCTCTTCTTACGGACCTGGGCTCCTCTCGGCATAATTTGGCATGGACACTTCTGCTTAGGGGTGTGCAAATGGTAATCGGTATTCAGTATTTTTGATATTTTTTCGGTATACAGTTTCGGATTTGGGATTTAATTCAGCATGAATTTTTTGAAAAATTCAACAAAGTTTGGTATTTGGTAGAATTTTAGTATATACCGCTATTTTACCGAAATACTGAATAAACCAAAGTATTAAAAAGTAATTTTACCAACTATATATAAAAACCAAAGGCACAGAGCGCACACCACCTCTCCCCCTTTTTCCACCTCTCAAAAAACCTCTCCCATTTTTTCCCTTGACCCTAGTTCCAGTTACGCCTCCTCCCACTTCTCCGCCGATCACAGTGACTGCTCTCTTCCACCACGCTCTTCTCCTCTTCTCTCCTCTGTGTGTCCATATTTCAGATACTACTGTTCAAAACCATGCCCATGTGGGTAAACTAACAATTCCCAAAACTATTGCTATTACTATAAGAACAATTTGACATGCTACTAAATAATGTTAGCTTTTTTTTTTTTGATAATTTACAAACGCCTAGCTCTATGTCCACATTTCAAGTACTGATGTTCAAAAGCATGCTTATGTGATAAATCTAACTTTAAAAAATGTGCTAAAAAGAGAAAGAACAGTAGAAAGGCTGTCTGTTAAGTTCCTTGAGCTCCACCCATGGACAAGCCAAATCATAGTATCAGCCGAAACCCGTTTATTTTGAATCCAATAACCCTCAAACACCAAGTCAGTATTTGTATTTCGTGAACAATTTTTGCTATCGTTTGCGCATATCTATATATTGTTTCATAAAAAGTATATATTTTGACGAGACAAAAATCTCACTTATTTCATTAGGCGACAAATCTAAATTGCTCAATGAAGTTCGTAATTTTATGGCTATTCATTGTTACGATGTACTAATATTATTGGCATTACTGTTGCTTTGAAAAAAGTAAGAAAATAAGATGATAATTTTAAAGAAAATAGATAATTATGAGTATAATGTAGTGTGGACACACAATGATAATACTATGTAAACTAATTCAAATATGAAAAGAGAGTAATGTCTCTACATTTTGGATATAGAAATCTGGGACGTCGTAGTTAGTGAAGTTGATGTCCATTCGACTATGACGTCGACATAGTCGAAAAAATGTAAACTAATTGCATAAACATTAAATGATAAAGGAAAATATATTAGATTGGTCAATGTATATCCACGTAGTCCGAGTTCTCTCTTGATAAACAAAAATGCATGTTTCTATAACTATAGCTTAGTTTCTCTATTTTTTATATTTTGTGATATAAATTGAGGATTATCCTAAAACATAAACAAATATAATATAACTTATATATGACTTAGAGTTCTTTTTATAAGAAAATTTTTGTCGGAATTTGAATCCCGGTGATTCGAAGCCTAAATCCCGTCTTTCTCTTATATCGTTAGAGCAACTGCTCACGAGTGATTATAATTTCAGTAGTCATGAAGCCAATTAGCTACTTTCCAGCATAGGGGAAAAATAAACTGTTAATTACTGCATGGGCGGAACTGAAACATATATCCCAAAGTACATAGAATAATAGAACGGTAACCAATCCCTGTTATTGCCACATCTGATGCTGGCTTGGCAACAAATGGGCCCAGCTTCCAACTTCCCCCAGTAGTCGCAATATCAATTATTGGCCCACACCAAACAAGGTCCATATGTACTTACCAACAGGCAAACAAAGGCATTTACGTTCTTTCTTTTCATTTCTAACTTGTGCTCCCCAAGAAAATTATATAACCACATTTCTTTCTCTTGAAAGCCATAATTTAACCACTGGATTAGGCATCGGAGATATAATATCTCATCATGAGCAGTTATGAATTGTTGAATAGAAATTAGATATAGTTCTTTAGCAATGACACTTCTCGAGAATCCATCATCAATAGAGATAATCTTAGAAAAAGAGGTAAAAACTATTTCAAAGTACAGAAAATATCCGTTGGTAGAAACACATTAAAGCTACCGTGCAAAAAAAAAAAAACCGACGGGAGTCCTTCGGCAATGAACAGATGAAGAGGTTTTCTGATAGAGGTGGTGCCGATGGCTAGATACAACTATGTATCAACTCGGATCCTCATTAAAAAAGGATAATGTTAAATCTTTCTATTCAATTGCCACATGATTAACTCGCTCTAATACTATGTTAGAATCTTCATATCTAATTCAAAACTTCAAGACAATTGGTATGTAGATTTTTCAAACTTATAAAAAATTCTAATATTCTTACGACTAATAATGCGATAATCTCAAATATTTAACGCACATGTTTGGCTTAGTTTAGTTTGGTTAAATTCAGATGTTTGAGTTATTGATTTATTATATATCTTATTAATATTTGTTGATCGGGCCTAAAGAATAGATTCAAATTTTATTTTAAATTAAATAATTATTTATATTTTGATGGATCGGAATTTAAATCTAGATCTTGACGATCGAAATATGAATCCAAAAGTTATTGACATGGAGAATGTGAATAAAGAGTTGGATCCAGTTAAAAAATGGCCCCGATCTTGATATTATAAAATATGAAAATTGCCATCCTAATCAGTTGTAAGAAAATGGATTTTGTTCAGACGATTTATTTACTTCTCAAATAATATACTTTTTTATTTATCAGTCACTAAAAAAATACTTGTTTATTTATTATACAAGAAATGCATCGACCATTTTACATCCAACCCTTTCCTTTCCCACTTCGTGCTGTTGCATTTTAGGTCCGACTATGTGGTCCCTTTGTCCGGTTGATGACTAAGAAGTTCACCGCAGGCACTAATCTTTCGGTTCTTTTTTTTGCTTTGGGGGAGAGATAACCTTTCGGTGTTTTATGGTACTGGACATTGTTAGGTCGACTAATTTTGATTCGAATAAGTTAGAATCTTTGAAAAATAATAAAGTTTTTCCAATAATTTTTTAACTGTTGCGTGTTCTGAGTCACTCGTATTCGAAACTTCAATATGACAACTCAGTTATATATAGACATGGCCATTGTTAGAATCCGATTCGTGATTCGATTCGTTCTCAATTCGATTCAATTCGATCACAATTTGATTCGTCCAAAATTCGATTCGAATTTGTCATGAGACAAATTGAATATGGTTTAAGATTTCTACAATTCGTCAAACCGACAAAGTGAATTCGTATTCGAGTATCAAATTTGATTCGAGTCCAATTCGTGTAAATTCGATTAAAATTCGTCTATATTATGTAATTTTTTAAAGAAAGTACCAAGAAGTATTTATATTGCTATATAATTATGTCATCAAGTAGAGCAAAAGATACATAAGCAACTTAATGTGGTACATTAAATACAAGCCCAATCTTTAATATAATTCTTTTTCCCAAAAAATTTCAATATTAAACCTACATTTTGAAATATATAAAAAATGCAAAATTTTTGAATTTTTTCAAAAACATTACAAAAATTTTCAAAAAATTTGATAGTTTTTGAAATTTTTATTCAATATTAGAATTAAAGAAATAATTCGAATTCAATTCAAATTCAATTTTAATTCGATTCGACTTTGGACGAATTAAATATGGTTTAGGGTTTTGATGAATTCGAACGGTGATCAGGTTATATACGAGCATCTCTCACTCTGTCAATTCCCGCTTATTGTCTGCCACATGGTTGGTCCCCATGCATAAAACAGAGGATTATCGTATCCCACTTTCTGATGGGTCAGTAGTCACTTTCTAATAACCCTTTCAAATTGGCTATAATACGCCCATTGATCGATCACATGCCATGTTATCCACCTGATACAGAAAAATAGACATTCGTAGTTTACATCTTAACGACTCTAATATTGGTCATTAGTCTTGTTAGTGTTAAAGAGGATGTTGGGTTATCCCAGCATACGTGAATTTAAGCAGATGTCTCATGTGTGGGAGCCAGCTTCGCTTACCACCAAACATTTACATTAATTGGTCGCGTTCTGCCTGAACTTGAGATCTGTGAATAAAATTCTATGTAAATGAAATTTGTTAAAATTGGTATGATAATTTTGTTATCTTATCTAAATCAAATACTGATTAATCGATATAGTAAATAAAAATTACGCAGCATGCACAAAAAGATTCAAGTACAATTAATTTTAATTTTTTTTGTAAGTAGATTTTTGTGATGATCATTATTTAAATTTTAGTCATTCCTCACTCTCTTCTCTTACACCACCGTTAAGCTATTTGATCAAATTAGGTAAAATTTTGTTGCTAATACTTAATTACAACTTAATGGGGAAGCCCCCCTTTTACATGCTGCGCCTCATGTACTAAGAAAAGGAAGAGTACAGGTGCATCAAAACCTGAAATCCAAACAAGTTGAGGAGTTGGCAGGTTTGGAAGTCAGGGTCTGCGATGCGTGCTTATGCAAGACGACAAAGTTATTGTTTATACCTCCAGGCAGCTGAAACCCTACAATAAGAATTACACCACTCATGACCTGGAATTAGCTGCGGTGGTTCACGCTCTAAAGGTATGGCGGCACTACTTGTATGAGGTGTGGTGTGAAATATACACCGACCATAAGAGCCTCAAGTACATATTTACGCAGGAAGAGCTGAACATGAGGCAAAGATGATGGTTAGAGTTGATCAAGGATTACGACATGAGAATTTACTACCGCCCGGGTAAGACTAATGTAGTAGTAGATGCCTTGAGCAGGAAGGGCTTCTACACTGCAGCCTATGAAGCAAGTGAACAGGAAGAGCTAGTGGAGGAACTACAGAGACTGGGAATAGAGGATAGTGGACCAGCTATAGGGTTATTGGCGAGCCTAGTAGTGGAGCCCACCTTGCGAACTGTATTGGGGGAGGGGCAACTTAGGGATACCACCCTCTCTGTCATTCGGTGCCAGGTTAAACAGGGAGAGTTAACCCAAGACTTTCATATCGGGGTTGATTCATACCTCTACTTCAAGAACAGGCTCTGCATTCCGGATGCGAAGCAACTGAAGAATATGGTACTTGAAGATGCTCACACTGCCAGTTACGCTGGCCACCCTGGGGTTACTAAAATGTATTAAGATCTCAAACAGGAATTCTGGTGGTCGGGGATGAAGAAAGAAATAGCGGATTACGTGGCTAGCTGTATAGTATGCTAACTGGTTAAAATAGAACACCAACGACCGGCCAGACCACTACAACCACTAGATATTTCAGAGTGGAAATGGGATAAAATCACCATAAATTTTCTGACCAGACTCCCGAAGAGTTTGCATAGGAAGGATGCGGTATGGGTAGTAGTAGATCGACTAACAAAAGGAGCCCACTTTCTTGCTTATAAGATAGGTATGCCTATGGAGCAGATGGCAGAACTCTATATCAGAAAAGTGGTACAGTTGCATGGGATTCTTGTGAGCGTGACCTCTGATTGAGACACAAGATTCATGTTAAAGTTTTGGAAGAGTCTTCAGGAAGTAATAGGGACAAAGTTGCAGTTCAGCACGGCCTTCCATCCATAATCAGATGCACAATTTGAGCGGACTATACAGACGTTAAAGGACATGATATGAGCCTGTGCGTTAGACTTTGGACAAAATTGGGAAAGCCACCTACCCTTGATTGAGTTTGCATATAACAACAGTTTTTAGGCAAGTATAGGGATGGCCCCTTATGAAGCTCTATATGGAAGAAAATGTCGGTCACCTATTAGCTGGAATAAAGTGGGTGAGAAAAGGATACTTGGACCTACGATATTATAGGAATTGACTGAAAAGGTATCAATAATTTTAGGGAGGATCCAGGCATCATATGACCGACAGAAGAAGTTCGCAGATCGCCATATAGGAGAGATAGAATTCAGAGTTGGGGATCACGTGTTCCTAAAAGTTTCACCTACCCGGGGTATGAAACAATTTTGTGTGAAAGGAAAGCTCAGTCTGCAGTATATTGGACCATATAATATCATTGAACGGATTAGAAACTTGGCATACTGTCTGGCACTATCGCCTAGTCTAGCAGGAATCTATAATGTGTTTCACGTGTCAATGCTACGGAAGTACATCCCAAGAGAGGGGCAATTGGTGTAGAAAATTCTAACAGTACTACGATCTGATGCGAGCTATGAGGAAGTCCCATTAAGGATAGTTGATGTGAAAATCCAGAAGCTACGTCGAAAGACAATTCGATATGTCAAAGTACAATGGAGCAACCATACTGAAAGAGAAGTGACTTGGGAACTAGAGACAGAGATTCAAAGCAAATATTCGTTGCTGTTCGAACAAACTGGTAAGTCATATTATTTAAGTTTGAGTACAACTTTTATTTAAGGGGGAGAGAATGTAAGACCAAGAAACTAAAATGAAAATTTTAAAAACTGGTGGGGGATTGGATTGTTATTTGCTAGGCACTATTATGTAATTTTTTAATTAAAAATCCTAGTGCTTGCCCTATATAAGGAGGGCTGACGAAATCCTACGATCACCACTCTCTGAAATTTTATTTTTTCTCCTACTAGGCGGAGAGAGTGATCCAGGCGAGCCAAGGGAAGGGGGTGACTTTAAATTTACACCTTGAGACGTTAGGGTAGGTCGTCCATCCCGAATTTGGCATTTTCACTGCTTAAGATTATTAGGCCGACGTGATAATCTGGAAAAAACCTGTAAGAATCCAAAGGAAATGTCAGAGAATAGTGGATACTTGAATTAACAGAGCGGGAGGCGAGGTAAGTCGAATCTTTGTCAGAGATTGTACGGATTCGTGTGTATATATGGACCGTGTATGCTCTGTATAAATTTTGTATATGCTCTGTGTACGTCTGTGTTTGCTCTGTATTTCGTATCATTGCTCGTATGAAATTCCATATCCATATCTGAAACCTGTCTTTATATGAAATCTGTACCTGTCAGATTCTGCCTGATTCTGTCTGATATGTCCTTAGGGACCCAGCACCAAATACTGTACTATACTGGTCAAGTTATCCCCTCACTACTGTACTCGTAGAGTTCTGTAAGGATTCTGTACTCTACGCGAGTATGAGAGATATCTGTCCCCTGTGGTGAGAGCTTGTTTCGTTTCTGTGCTCTGTAACAAAATGAGTATCTAATGTGACCCATGGGATTTCGATAGTGAAACTCCGGAGTTGCGTCTTTTATGTGCTTAGAGTCTGTTATGACCGTATTTTATGTGATTACATGCCATTGATATGACTGTATTATTTTGTTTGGCTTACTGAGTTGTGTATCTCATCAAAATACGCATTTTTGTTCCAGACACTTCGGGGGCAGATCGGTAGTGGGAATTTGAGGCGAGGGCACGCAACCCTCGGAATTTAAGACATTCTATTTTTCATAATTGAGATATTATGATTTTATGTTGAACTTAGGTTGATTCTGTTTCGGATTTTGGACCAATTTGAATTTGAGAAATAAAGTTAGCTTTACAGAGAAAATTTACCCCGTGGCGGTTGACATGCCTACTTTCTGGGGCATGTCAAGTACTCCGTACGGCCTTATTCCCTTAAGCGAAAACTTTGTGCGGGTCTTCAAGAGTTCTCTCTCGTCATCATCTCCATATGGCTCTGGATTAGGATCGTACGGGGCTCATCTCCGGATGGTTGCTTCAACCCCCGAACGGTAGCTCGTAGTGCATGATTCTGGTCTCTTTTTACGGACCCCGGCTCCTCTCGGCATAATTTGGCATGGACACTTCTTCTTAGGGGTGGACAAACGGTAATCGGTATTCAATATTTTCTATATTTGATTGGTATACAGTTTCGGGATTTGAGATTTAATTCAGCATGTATTTTTTGAAAAATTCAACGAAGTTTGGTATTTCTTAGAATTTTGGTATATACCGCTATTTTACCAAAATATCGAATAAACCAAAGTATTAAAAAGTAATTTTACCAACTATATATAAAAACCAAAGGCACAGAACGCACACAACCTCTCCCAGGCATGGATTGGGTACGGAATGCCCAAATTCTGAACCGTTCGGAATGAAGACACGCAAGAGCTTTTTTACAAAAATGCTAAAATACGGAGACCAAAATGAAAAAAACCACACTCAAACATAGGCCTGAAACAAATGCCATTATGACATAATTGCGCATGCCAGTATCACATAACAGCGCATGTCAGTATCACAAAACTGTGCATGCCAGTATGACTTTTTTGCAAAAATGCTAAGATACAGGGACCCAAATGAAAAAAGCCACGCATGCCATTATCATAAATGGGACATGCCCTGTCATAAATACACATGCAATTATCACATAACTGCGCATGCCAGTATTACATAACTGCGCTTGCCAGCGCGGTCCCCCCTTTCATTCCAAACCGTTCGGAATGATTTTTTGACTCCGTACCCAATCCAACAAACAAAAAAAAGAGTGGAGCTTTCTCTCTAGAAATATCTAGATATTTTCTCTCCAAGTGGAGCTTGTCTATCTCCTCCCTACCGCCGCCTACCTCCTCCCACACGTCCTCGCCGCCCACCATCCTCGTGAAAAACCCACCACCGCTCACCGACACCTCGTTGACCTCTCCACACGTTCCCGCCGATCTCCTCGCTCATCGCCGATCTCCTCGCTCATCGTCGACCTCTTCGTTCGCCGGTCTCCTCGCTCTCCGTCCATCGTCGACCTCTTCGCTCACAGAGCTCCGCTCATCACCGATCTCCTCCCTCACTGCCGCTCTACTCGCTCATCCTCGCAGCTCGATCATTCTCCCGTCGTCCATCGCCTCACCGTCGTTGCCTCATCCTCTCACCATCGTCGTCACAGACTCGCCATCACAAATTTGCCGTCCTCCAGTCGTCGTCTTTGCTCAACAGTAGCCTCTCCACCGTCGTTTCATCGCCTCAATACTGTCGCCTCACTATCGTCGATTAGAGGCTTGCCCGTTCGTTGGTTCGTTGTCGTCCTCTTGAGTCACCACCGCTGCCTCGACTGACTTCCACGGCTGGCCTCTTTTGAGGTCGCCGGTGGTCCCCGGGGAGGATGGTCGTCCCCGACCTCCTCCCTGATCTGCTTTGTTTCTTTCCGTTCAGCTTTTATTTTATTACTTTTTTGTCCTTGCTTGGTCTGGTTGTGTGTTTCTGTTTTTCTGCTTTTGCTTATGCGCTCGATTCACATGTGTTTAGTGGCTATGTCGGGCTTTTGTGTTATCTGCGTATGCTTTTGCTTGAGTCGACCCTCGCTTGATGTGAGATCTGTTCGGTTCTCGAAGCCTTGCCTGTTGGTGCAGGTGGATAGCCTTGGCTTGATCGGATTTATTCGATCTTGTCATTCATTTGCGTGCATCTTGTATGCATTCAAATGCCCACGAGTTTGTGTCTGTGACGCGACCTTGTGGTTATTAGCCGCAGCTTGTCTCGGCAGCTTTCGCCTTGGACGACTAGCTCCTGTAGCCTCTTGTCCGCCCTTCGCCTTCACCCATGCCTCTCTGTCTCCGATAGGTTTAGTTTTGTGTTCTGTTTCAGATCTTTCGTTCTTCTTCTATGTTTTTCTCTTTCTGTTTGTAATTTGTGTTTTAATATAGGCTTCGCGCCACCCTTCAAAAAAATAAAATAAACCTCTTTCCTTTTTTCCTTGACCCTAGTTCCAGTTACGCCCTCTCCCATTTCTTTTCTTCTTTAACCCACACATCTACACATTTCGGTAAGCCACCGCCGATCACAGTGGCTGCTCTCTTCCACCACGCTCCTCTCCTCTCCTCTCCTCTCCTCTGTGTGTCCATATTTCAGATACTACTGTTCAAAGCCATGCCCATGTGGGTAAACTAACAATTCCCAAAACTATTGCTATTACTATAAGAACAATTTGACATGCTACTAAATAATGTTAGCTTTTTTTTATATAATTTACAAACGCTAGCTCTATGTCCACATTTCAAGTACTGATGTTTAAAATCATGCTTATGTGATAAATCTAACTTTACAAAATGTGCTAAAAAGAGAAAGAACAGTAGAAAGGCTGTCTATTAAGTTCCTTGAGCTCCACCCATGGACAAGCCAAATCATAGTATCAGCCGAAACCCGTTTATTTTGAATCCAATAACCCTCAAACACCAAGTCAGTATTTGTATTTCGTGAACAATTGTTGCAATCGTTTGCGCATATCTATATATTGTTTCATAAAAAGTATATATTTTGACGAGAAAAAAATCTCAGTTATTTCATTAGGCGACAAATCTAAATTGCTCAATGAAGTTCGTAATTTTATGGCTATTCATTGTTATGACGTAATAATATTATTGGCATTACTGTTGCTTTGAAAAAAAGTTAGAAAATAAGATGATAATTTTAAAGAAAATAGATAATTATGAGTACAATGTAGTGTGGACATATAACGATAATACTATGTAAACTAATTCAGATATGAAAAGAAAAAAACGTCTTTACATTTTGAATATAAAAATCTGGGACGTCATAGTTGGTGAAGTTGATGTCTATTCGACTATGACGTCGACGTAGTCGAAAAATGTAAACTAGTTGCATAAACATTAAATGATAAAGGAAAATATATTAGATTGGTCAATGTATATCCACGTAGTTTGAGTTTTCTCTTGATAAACGAAAATGCATGTTTCTACAACTATTGCTTATGTTCTCTATTTTTTATATTTAGTAATATTAAATCGAGGATTATCCTAAAACATAATAAAAAATAATATGACTTATATATCACCTAGAGTTCTTTTTATAAGAAAATTTTTGTCAGAATTTGAACCCGGGTGATTTCAAACCTAAATCCCGTCTATTTTTTATATCGTCTCTTATATCGTTAGAGCAATTGTGATTATAATTTCAATAGTCATGAAGCCAATTAGCTACTTTCCAGCATAGGGGAAAAATAAACAGTTAGTTACTGCATGGGCGGAACTGAAACATATATCTCAAAGTACATAGAATAATAGAACGGTAACCAATCCCTGTTATTGCCACATCTGATGCTGGCTTGGCAACAAATGGGCCCAGCTTCCAACTTCCCCCAGTAGTCGCAATATCAATTATTGGCCCACACCAAACAAGGTCCATATGTACTTACCAACAGGCAAACAAAGGCATTTACGTTCTTTCTTTTCATTTCTAACTTGTGCTCCCCAAGAAAATTATATAACCACATTTCTTTCTTGTCACTAGCAACCTTACTTACGAACTTATTCAAAGTAAGGTTAATTTTCACAGAATTAAATGCCAATTAAAAGGTCGAGGGAATTTGTGAGTTTTGTTCGTCTCACGAAGAAGAAGCCATAGCTTCTCTTCGATGCCCAGGGAGCTCTCACCACCTATCTCACCTTTCATGATCTTTTTTATATCCCAAAACCCACCGCTTCATTATCTTTCCTTTTAAAAAAGGGATGAAGCCACAGCCACTTCATGTTGAACGTCGCAAACACAATGCCACAACATGATGTGTCAACTTGAAACATGTCAAGTCATGGATTTTTGGTAATTACATGATACCCGCATGGTACTGCTTGGATCAATATGGGTGTAAATAACTAACATTTCTCACTCACACATGATTGATCATAATCAATTCACTCTCTCAATTCGTGTTGGCATATACCGTGCGACGAGCAAACATCGAGTGCACGTTAGCTAAACTCAAGAGCATATATCGACCACATAGATGATATCATCTCGATTAACACCTTCGTTACATATAGTATGCCTTATCCCAGGTTTTATCTCACATTCACTGTTTCCACACGTAATTTTTGAAACAATCTATTACTATTCACTATTGTGTTGCTCACAACATAATAGGCTAGCCGGTGAACCACGAAACTTTCAGAATGTGATTGATAATAACTTTCTCCCTTAACAATATTCTTTTCATCATGATCCAGCCTACTTTTCTAGTCAGCCTTGCCAGGTCGCATTTAACCATGATCCTTTAAAGACTTTCCAAGTTAGCAACACTGAATCATACTTCCAGAATATGTTTAGGATCTTAAGGATAGAGTTCCAGAAACCATAGGTTTCGGACCCGGTCTCACACTAGGAAAATTGAAATCACTTATTAATATAAAAAAATTTTCCATCCATAGGTCGACAAGCATACATGACACGATCCATGTGTTATGGTATTCTTTCCTCTAAAAAGGAGCGCATGTCTTCCAAATAACACTATACTAGAGTATCGGCCTCGTTGTTTTCGAACATCGGCCTTAGTCTACTCAAAGACTACTCTAGGCTATCAAGACAGAATTATGATAAGTTCCACTTACTTCTTACCACCGGATTTGGACCATAACTTATTTAATACAACCCCAATTGCTTGCACCATAATTAATCTTGCACTTTAACAAGACCCCTCTTGTACTTAAACAAGACGGGATTCTCATTTTAGAACAGGCACTCGACAATTTAATGATGTTCTAAAACTGCCTCATCCCAATTGAGAATCAACTCTTTGACTCCCACTGAGGTAAACACCCGTGTGAGTGGGCTGCTTCTCTGTCCGACATGCATTGGAGTAAATGTCACTCAAATTAATATTTATACATGTATTGCTGACATAGCATCAAGTTCTATTGAATAGAGAATTCAACAGATGCTATACAAGCAAAAACAACTCACTCGCAAATCCAGGGACCTGACATGTTTCTCAAACACATCCAGAGGTACATCCTTGGATTTGCCTTCATATCTCACGTAGATATGTGTTTCATGCTCACTTCTTTACACACAACTATTTCGCAAATAATCTGCTCACTGATTCTCTTGAGGTAGTTAGGGATAAATATATTAAGACTCTTCTTAATGATATTAGTTCTTACACAGCAGCTACAGAAGCAAATTAGTCTGCCCCTATAGCTTACTAGGAGATAGACACAAGTCTATTTATAGCTATTCCACGAGATAGCTACTCCAGTTTGCAAGAAGAATAAATCTCGATATGGATTCTCATTCATCCACATCTCGTGCCCAATAGGCATTAGTATAACCCCTCAAAATTAAGTCTTAACCTCAATAACTCAATGATGATTCTATAATTATTTTCAAGTACTTCATAATTTACTTGACCGCTTGTCAATGTGCTATGATTGGATTAACATAATCCATAATATTTACTTAAAGGACATCCATCACATCCTTTAACTCCTGAAGTATTTTTGGATAAAAGTCTTTATTCAGAAGATAACCTTTTGACTACTAAGGCATACTGGAGATTGCTGTCACTACATTTAAATCGTCAAACTCAAACGATTTCTCGAAATCTTAATTTTGAGTATGTAATCAACCTCTCTCATATCTTTTATTTCAAAATTGGCCGAAAACCACACTTTGACCTCATTAAGATATTTTTAGTCAATTTCGGCTATTTAATGTCATCTACACACAATGTACAATGACAAACTTTTTCCAGAGCATTTAATGTAGACATCATAGTATTCGTCAATCAATTCAAAATCATACGGCACATTCGAATCATGATCGAATTATGAAATGACGAGTACAACATTGTCTCGAAAGTTGTGTGAGACCATCAACTGATCTCAACAATTAGCAAACTCTACATTTGCTACCTCACAACAACCAAGAATAACTTTTCATAGTCAGTTCTTTCACGTTGTGTGAATTCTTTCACAGCTTAGCGAGTTTTATACGCTTAATCCCAAAAATCTAGTAATTCTCAAATTGCGTCCCTAATGTAGGCCAACACTCAATCAGTTCTTAAATATGGTTTGATTTTATAAAAGTCATAACTTTCTACGTTACTTTAACTAATTCATTCTAATTGAGAGTCGATAGAGCATTAGAAATATTCTTATGTTCATTCTCAACTTATAGGATTTGCTAAAAGGAATCTCACTTATACCTTTATTCAAGAGAGCATTTCCTACACCTTCGAGCTCAAGTCGTCTGTGTGGAAAAATTATTCTTTTAGCTCCATGAATTTCTGGTTTTGATAAATATCTCATATATCCATCATAACCAGGTATCGTATCCCACAGAAGTGGCATTCCAAACTTCCACTGAAATTTAGAATTCTACTCCCACTGAGATGAAGATTATTCAGACTCCTAATGAGATGAAGATCCTTTGGATCATAAACTTTTGGATCAGCTAGAGATGGTAAATCGTCATTTACCTCCTCTAAAATTCTCCCACTCAGAAGGAGTGATCTAGATAATTCTGACTCATCAGTTTCAAACAAGGCAGATCATTACTTGTGAATGTGACGTCTCGTGGTAAAACTTATTTTTCAAGAATGTGACATCTCGTGGTAAAGAATGTGATGTCTCGTGATAAAACTTATGTCACTTGTCCGTTGCATTGTTCACCCACGAACATGTATCTCTCAGATACTTATGAGTATTTGACAAAGACAGTCTTTGTAGCACTCACTCAGATGGACATAAGAAATTCACGCTCACAGTCTTAAGTAGCTTAGATCGAGCTTTCGACCTATCTACAGCTGGTGAGGAGTAGGAGTGACACACGTAGAGGGCACACAAGTTAGAACATATGTGATTGTTTGGAGCGTAGCTCCATCGAAGAATATAGGCTTATTTGCCTCCGCTATCACATGTCTAACCATGTCAAGAAGAATTCGGTTTCTTCCTTCTGCTATCTAATTCAATTGAGGTGTGCAGAGAATGAACAACTTATGTTCAATTCATTTCTCATCACATGAAAATTTAAATCAAAAAATCTTACTCATGATCATGATCAATTCGTAAGGTGATCTTCCGATCTACTTGATTCTCAACATGATTCACAAATGTCATGAAGTTACACGAAACTTCAGACTTGCAAAAAATTAGATAGATTTCACAATATCTAAATATGGTCAGCTATTAAATGTGATGATATGATAATAGACCGCATGCCTTGCCCTCTTATTCCTTCAACCATATACGTCAGAATGAATTAAATGCAATGAACAACCATATCTAGTTATTCTACCAAATGGCTCTCATTAAGATTTTTTCATCTAGAAATGCTCGCTTGTGGGCAAATTTAGCCTTCTCTAAATACCCTTTAGTCCTGCCTTCACAAGACAATTCATGCGTTCTTGGCCAATATGACCCATTCTAGAATATTACAATATAACATCAACTCGAGAAGTTAGCAGAGTTGTGATGACGAAAAATGCCATCACTATGTAAATTTTGCAGATTAACATCCGCGATGAGAAATCATTTATTAAATAACTAGAATGAGTAAAGGCTTATCAAAAAAAAAAACTAAGTATGATGTACTCAATCATCCAACAAAAACTAAGAGCCATTGAAAAATCTGAAGAGACATTAAATTCTGTGAATTTCTCAGAGTATATAACACGTCATGTAGAAGCGTGGTATGTGGGCTCAATCTGCATGAGCCAACCCTTTTAACTTCTACTTGTGTGTATAGACCAACATAAATGAAACTTGCTCCAGTTGGTACTCATCGAAATTTGACAAAGATTTCATGTTTCTTTGTCACATGGTCTGTCTTTATTGAATTTGTCACACACAATTAAGAGACATTCAATTAGAAGGATGAAACTAGACACATTTAATTCACTCGTAAGTGAGTTAAATGAGCGTCTCGTCTCTTTGGCAGTGCAACCTATTGTAAAGTGCTCCTTCATTTGACAGTTAAAATATTTCAGCTCAGAAATGTTAGACCTTTAGGTTCCTCTCACCCTCAGAACTCTTCTTTTGGATTGAGTCAGGATTACGTCCGTTCAGTTTTTCTCTTTTATTTTCTAGAAATTCCAGTTGCCTTCACCACAATGGTAAACCTTGCTATTTGCTCCCACTGGAACACGCACTAGTCCCATACACCAAAGGATGGACTTTGATTGCTAAGAGGCGATCCTCTTTAAGCTCAAGGTGATAGTACGCATTCATGAAATGCCATAACATTATCAACATGCATTTAGGTCATTCATATGACCCGATCTTGTAGGCATGTAATAATTTGGATTTCATGTCCAACATCGAACAGGTGGCCAGCCATAGCTAGCTTACTGATCACATAGGACGTCTCACACAGACACCTATTTGTTAAGTGATCAACACTTTTATTGAGTACATCCTCAGACTAGACTATAATCTCATTTATAGCCCCAATAACCTATTGTTCTTTTAGCACATAGCTATTCACAAAGCTTTGAGAAATTAGGAAAGTTGTGTGTCAAGAATCATTTCAGCCATACAATAATTTACTAAACACTCATAACTTTTAACCTGTATTAAAGTTCTCAACTAATCTCGAATTCGAATAAAGTCGCGGGTATGCTTCCCCTCACCCTCCGAGAATTAATCTCAAAATTTAAATGTCAAAAGTTCTTCGCTTAGTAAATTTAAGTGAATATTTCTCATGGTTATAATCAAATAATTAAATAAATTATTTATTTAATCGAGACAACATATGTCTTTATTATACGATAAAATAACCACGAAAATACTCGAAGTTCTAAACACAAGTGTTCAAGAAACTTTCAACACGGCCTAACAGAATTTCAAATGATTCACGCAAAATTGGGAGGGTCTAAAATACATGACTTGGACTGGCGCATATTTGATGATCCTTGTGGCACTAGGATACATGAATCTGTAAACACATTCCTTAGTGCTGAAGTGACGTACTCATCGTCCACTTCTCAATTCCATTTGTGCATTAAAGACAATTTTCTCAGAAATTCTCCTTCTACTCAAATATCCAATTAGACACTTCAAAAAAATTCTTTTATATGTGTCACAATCTGGTTCGCGATCTTAAGATCTAGCATAGAGACACTCTTGTATCTTTTTGTGAACAAAAAATTATGTGCTCTTCTAGCACTTTTTTATTATCCTTATACTCCCTCCACCAGATACGACACTTCGATATCTTGCCACCATGTTGCGTACAATTGCAACATGTGCTTTAAAATAAAACACGAGTGGAGTTATTGTTTAACGTTATTGTAAACCTGTAACACGATACAGAAACATTGGGTGAATACTTTATTTCTCCCATGGATCGAAAATCTTAATTTTCAATCTAAATGATGATGTCATATATTAAGGACATGTCCACAATTTGGCCTTGATGCGTGATCAATAGGTCATGTTTAATTTTCCATTTTATCAGTACTCATACTTCAAAAATATTAGAAAAATATATATTTTTCGGACCCTTCCGAAAAATATTAGGTTTGTCAAAAAATTATCATAATAATTTTCCAAACCGTGGTTAAAAGATTTGTAATAATCTTTTTAATTTAATGAGGGCTCATGTTGACTTAGGAACTATTTAAGTTAACTTAATATCCAAATCAGACACAGATTTCACAAAATCTGGCTCACCCTAAATTCGGCCCAATCTAATTTTTTTTAATTTAAAATTTTGGCCCATCACCAAACTCTCTCTCTGGCTCACACAGATAATTAAGGCTCCACGAAGCCCACAAGCCGGTGAGGCCCAAATTATTTTCCTCTTCCTTGAACCGCCGCAGATCACCGAGGGACCCATCGCCGGGATATGAGGTCCACCGCCGGCGACTATACTCCGGCGAGCTCGGACCGTCTCCGATCACCACCGGTCGCAGTTTCTGTCAGCACCGGTCCGCCATGCATCTCTTTGTCGTTGCATCATCTCGTCGTTGCAAAGCATCACCATCGGTTTTGACGCATTAGGCCAAACGAATGAGGTCCGACGGGGTTGAGACGATGGAAATCGACAACTGTCGAATTCACAGACGGAATCGGAAGGGAAAATTTGGCGAAGAAATCCCCAATTCGAAAAATTAGGGTTCTAAGCAGATTTGAGGATTTCGGGGCTAATTACCAATTAGTCTCTCATATTTTCTTGCATTTTCAAATAAGGACAGATTCCTCATTTGCTTTCAACATGCATAATTACCGTTTAGTACCTACGAGTTTTATGCATTTGTGAGTAAGAACGTATTCCTTAAATGTATGAAAGCTTACATTTTCATCCCTAGACATTTTTCCCATGTGCGAATAAGGACATATCCTTATCCACGTTCTGCACGCAAATTGCACATAGGTACCTAAGGATTTCTAATCATTTTCAGCAAGGACAATATTAGATTTTTCTTGAAAAAACCTTCACCAAAAATCCAATTTTAACAAAGAAAATTTTACAAAATTATTTTCTCTGAGAAAATTATTTAGAATCCAGAACAAAGTTTCATAGGACTCTGATACCAATGAAGGAATTCTCATCAATTTATAATCATAATTATAAACATAATTGTAAGAATCTGAAAGCCATAAATAAAATACTTATTTTTTGAAGTGCAAATTCAATTTGAGAAGTATACTTCACAGGATCGTTGTAACGGAAGCTTTGCCACTGATAACCTTACTTACGAACTTATTCGAAGTAAGGTTAATTTTCACGAAATTAAATGCGAACTAGAGGGTCGAGAGAATTTGTGGGTTTTGTTCGTCTCACGAAGAAGAAGCCATAGCTTCTCTTCGATAGCTTCTCTTCGATGCCTAGGGAGCTCTCACCACCTATCTCACCTTTCATGATCTTTTTTATATCCCAAAAACCACCGCTTCATTATCTTTCCCTTTAAAAAAAGGGATGAAGCCACAGCCACTTCATGTTGAACATGGCAAACACAATGCCACAACATGATGTGTCAACTTGACACATGTCAAGTCATGGATTTTTGGTAATTACATGATACCTGCATGGTAGTGCTTGGATCAATATGGATGTAAATAACTAACAACAACTATGTATCAACTCGGATCCTCATTAAAAAAAGATAATGTTAAATCTTTCTATTCTATTATCACATGATTAACTCGTTCTAATATTATATTACAATTTTTATATGTAATTTAAAACTTCAAGACAATTAGTATGTAGATTTTTCAAAATTATAAAAATTTTCAACATTCTTACCACTAATAATGCGATAATCTTAAATATTTAATGGACATGTTTGGTTTAGCTTTTTTATTAATATTTGAAGTATTAGTTTAGTTTGGTTAAATTCAGATGTTTGAGTTATTGATTTATTATATATCTTATTAATATTTGTTGATCGGGCCTAAAGAATAGATTCAAATTTTATTTTAAATTAAATAATTATTTTATTTTTTGATGGATCGGAATTTAAATCTAGATCTTGAGGATCGAAATCTGAATCCAAAAGTTATTGACTTGGAGAATGTGAATAAAGAGTTGGATCCAGTTAAAAAATGGCCCCGATCTTGATATTATAAAATATGAAAATTGCCATCCTAATCAGCTGTAAGAAAATGGATTTTGTTCAGCCTATTTACTTATCAGGTCCGACTATGTGGTCCCTTTGTCCAGTTGATGACTGAAAAGTTCACCGCAGGCACTAATCTTTCGGTTTTTTTTTTTGCTTTTGGGAAGAGACTAATCTTTCGGTGTTTTATGGTACTGGACATTATTAGGTCGACTAATTTTAATTCGAATAAGTTAAAATCTTTGAACAATAATAAAAATTTTCCAACAAATTTTCAACTCTTACGTGTTCTGAGTGACTCGTATTCAAAACTTCAATATGACAACTCAGTTATATACGAGCTTCTCTCACTGTGTCAATTCCCGCTTATTGTCTGCCACATGGTTGGTCCCCATGCATAAAACAGAGGACTATCGTATCCCACTTTCTGATGGGTCAGTAGTCACTTTCTAATAACCCTTTCAAATTGGCTATAATACGCCCATTGATCAATCACATGCCATGTTATTCACCTGATACAGAAAAATAGACATTCGTAGTTTACATCTTAACGACTCTAATATTGGTCATTAGTCTTGTTAGTGTTAAAGAGGATGTTGGGTTATCCCTGCATACGTGAACCATGCATTTAAGCAGATGTCTCACGTGTGGGAGCAGCTTCGCTTACCACCAAACATTTACATTAATTGGTCGCGTTCTGCCTGAACTTGAGATCTGTGAATAAAATTCTATGTAAATAAAATTTGTTAAAATTGGTAAAATAATTTTGTAATCTTATCTAATTCAAATGCTGATTAATCGATATAGTAAATAAAAACTACGTAGCATGTTCAAAAAGATTCAAGTACAATTAATTTTAATTTTTTTTATAAGTAAACTTTTGTGGTGACCATTATTTGAATTTTAGTCATTCCTCACTCTCTTCTCTTACACCACCATTAAGCTATTTGATCAAATTAGGTAAAATTTTGTTGCTAATACTTAATTACAACTTAATGGGGAAGTCCCCCTTTTACATGTTGCGCCTCATGTACTAAGAAAAGGAAGAGTACAGATGCATCAAAACCTGAAATCCAAACAAGCTGAGGAGTTGGCAGGTTTGGAAGTCAGGAAAAGCAAGAGTACTACGAAAAGAAACGAGGCCATATTCGAAAGGGTAACCCCAAGTCCAATCAACACAGTACAAAGAGCTACTAAAGCTTGGTTGGAATGGGTGAATCTACGCCCACCACCTCAAAAACACGAGGTAACTAGGTGATGGTGAACTGTGATGCGGCTCGGCACAGTGATCATTCATCAGTCATAGCTACAGTCATCAGAAACCATAATGGTCTGATTCTTGAAGATCACAATGAAACAGTGCATGCATATTCTGCATTGGCAGCATAAGTAAAGGCAATCCAACTGGCCATAGACATGGTCTCAAGCAACTATATTGACATAAGGGCATCCATTCTTTCGGATTGCAAAATCGCGGTTGACTACATCAATGGTAGCTCTATCTCAATCCAATGGAAAACAAAAAATGTAGTTATTTTGGCTAGATTGTCGCTTAGTAATTTGCAATGTCATACACTTAGGCATTGTTTGGACTCGAAAATAATCTCGGCTTTAGGTTAAGCCGGACTTCAGTTCTGCCCGCTTGCTCCCAGCTCGCCCGCTCGCTCCCAGCTCGCCCTCGTTGGGCTTTGAGGAGTTCACTCGTGAAGTGCTTGCTTGGGCTTGGAGGAACTCACTCGTGAAGTGCTCGCTTCGGCTTGGAGGACTTTGCCCGTGAAGTGCTCGCGTGGGCTTGGGCTTGCCCAGGTTTGGAATTTTTGAGATGGACAACGATGGTCAAGGTTTTCCTATATCGAGGTGGGATCTCCAAGATTCGGTCAGCATCTGGAATGTTCTGGGTTAGGCCGAGGTTGCTTACTGGGCACGGCCTTAACCCCTTCGTTTTGGAAGTCGGCTTGATTTTCCTGTATTGGGCTGGATCAAATCTCTTCACATTTGGCAACAGTCATAAATTGGAGGATTTCACGGGATTCGATCTTTATTGAAGTCAATTTTTTGGGATTTGATATTGGAGTTGGGATGGCATACGTTGGAGGCGGTTAGAGTTTTTTCTCATGACCCGGGGCTAGGACGACATCATCTATATAAGAAGGGCATGGGCACGAGAGCAAAATATCACCAACACAAACAATACCTACTTTACTCTTGTCACACTTTATTTTTTCGTAGCATTAGCCTATCGTAGCCCATAGCTTAGCTTTAGCTTTAGCTCTTAGTTATACCGACCCTGGGGCGACCATTCCAGACCGTCTTTAGGTTCTTTAGTTTTTCCCCGCCAACATATTTTTGGCACACCTGGTGGGACTAAGAAAGGCGTCTGAGAAGGCGGTCTGACTTTGTTCAATCAAGATGTCCAAGAACCCTGCTGCTCATGCCAACTCCAAGGAGGCAGCACCAACATCTTCTCTGCCATCCGCTCAGAAGAATCCATCCAACACGGTCTCCATCAAGGAGCCGACACCAACATCTTCTCAGCCACCTACCGAGAGGAATCAATCCAACATAGTCTCCAACAAGGAGCCGATACCAACAACTTCTCAGCCACCTACTGGGAGGAATCCGTCCAATGCAGTCTTCATCAGGGAGGCGGCGCCAACATCCTCTCAACAAGCCGTTGGGGGAAATCCATCCAACATGGCTTCTCATAAGGAGCTGAGAAATAGAATATGCTCTTCATTTAGAGTAGAAATAGAATACGCTCCTCCAAGCGATTACCAAACAGAATAACATCAACCTGGTTCTCTCTAAAGAGCCGACCGATTAAGCCTTCGTCATGGAAGAGAAGTTTGACTCATTCGTGACCCGCCTCGAGCAGATGGTGAAAGCTAATAATAAAGCCCCGAGAGGTTTCTCTGACCAGGCCGAATGAATGCTTCAACGCATGTGTGACAAGGACGTTCAACGTGTTAATGTGTACATCCAGTGCACGAACCTAGACTCAAGGGCGGCAGAGACTTAACACCAAGGGATTGGCTTGACCACCAGACCAGCTGTACATACTCAGCAACCGTTTCAGCAACCATTGGCTGGGTCCGCCCCCGGTAACTTCGTTCCAATGGCACCGAGTGTGTTCGGCTACAACCCACAAATGGGAACCCTTATGAGTCCCCCATTCCATACAACTACTGGGATAGGAATGCAAGGGGTTAATTACTCTGGATACTATGAGATCGCAAGGACAGGAGCTACTAGTATCCAATCGAAATCAGGCTGGCATCCATGGTTCTAACTCAATAAGGGTTATACCCACCCGGGATGGCGGCCGACCAGAACTCCTTCGAAAGAGGAAATATTCGGGCAAACCCTTTGTTCGATTCAAGGGGCCCTAATCATATTCCAGCTCATCAGGTTGTGTACCACTATGCGATGCCGACCCCTCAGGCCATGCACCACAACCCACCTCCTTAGGGCTTGCATCACCACTCTATACCGACTCCTCAGAGCATGCATCACCACTCTATGCCGACTCCTAAGGGCATGCATCACCACTCTATGCCGACTCCTTAGGGCATGCATCACCATCCTTTGCCAGCTCCTCAGGCTGTACATCTGAATCATATCCCGATCCATTAAACGCCTATGGCGACCTCTCAGGTTGTGCATCATAATCCTACTTTGACTCCTCAGGTCTGACGCCACGAACGAATGGAGCTGGATGAAGAATACATCCATCATCCCATCAACCGACAGCTAGCCTTTGATGTAACTCAGATAAGGACAAACCAGCGACAACCCCAATCCCGAGGAGCACGAGGACTTAGGCCCGCTACGATGCCCTGAGGAATAGCCAACACTCAGATTCAACCAGGGTGCCCAATATGAAGAAGAGAGACACCGCCCGAGGGAATACATGGCAGAGATATTAAGAGACATGGGAGTCGAGGAAAGGAATGCTCTGCATCCATGGTTCGTTAAGCCTTACCCAACGAACATTGATCGAATCCCCTTCCCACAGGGGTACCGTGTCCCAAAATTCACCAAGTTTTATGGCAAATGGAACCAGACGACGGTGGAGCACATCACTCGCTTCGTCATTCAATATGGAGAAACCTTAATTTATGGGAAATGGCTTCTACACAAGTTCCCTATGACTTTAACTAAGACGGCCTTCGCTTGGTACATTGGCTTACTGTCGGGTGCATGATTGGCCCAACATGGAGCAAAAGTTTCATGACCAATTCTATAGAGCAGAGCCAACTATAACCATATCGAACTTTGCCCATATGTAACAACTTGAAGGCGAGTCTGTGGAGAAATTCATAAAAATCCATTTATGAAAGGAAAAGAATAGGTGCCCAACAACATTATCGGAGCCCGAGCTAGCAGTTCTGTCCATACAAGGACTCACTTTCTGCTTTTGAAAGGAACTCAGAGTTGAGAGGTTCTGAGACCTCTCTGAGTTGACACATAATGGCGCAGCAGTTGATCAACGAGAAAGATAGAAGGGCCTCCTCCTAAAAAGGTACTTACCATCGTTATGACCCTACACTTGAAATTGACCAACTTGGTGATGAACAGGGCTTCGAGGAAGGATAAATGGTAGAGGAGATGGCGGCTAAGATCAAGAAGGGCAAACCGTACAAGTGTGAGAGCCTAGTTCATAAGACGATGATGGTCCCGACCGAGTTCACTCATCCAGGGAAATCACCTCAACAGAGCAAGGGCTTCAACAAAGTTGGCCATGAATACTCATTCGATGTCACGAAGGCCGATAATTTTGACAATCTCATTAAGAATGGCCATATCATGTTACAACCCGGCCACAAGATCCCTGACGAGAACGAGCTGAAGGGGATGAAATATTGCAAGTGGCATGCGAGCAAAATACACAACACGACAAATTGTGTGGTCTTCCGCAAGCAAGTGCAGCAAGCGATCAAGGATGGATGCCTGAGGTTCCCAAAAGACCAGCCCTCGACACCCTTCACTCTACCCATCTCCTTGGTGAGTATGACAAGGGATCGGAAGAAAGGATACGACCCCAAGAGTGATGGACAAGAACCTCCTAGACACCTGCGAAGAAACTCGGGGGGCATGGACGACAAGAACATTCTAGAGACCTGAGGGAAAAACTCGGGGGGCATGGACGACAAGTACCTCCCAGAGACCTGATGGAGAAACTCTGGGGGCATGGATGATAAAAACCTCCCAAAGACATGGGGGAGAAGCTCAGGGGGCATAGACGACAAGAACCTCCTAGAGACCTGAGGGAGAAGCTCGGGGGCCATGGACGACAAGAACCTTCCAGAGACTTAATGGAGAAACTCGGGGGGCAAGGCAGACATCTTCATCAACCTCGCATCAAGGTGGATCTCCAGGATGGCTCTAATTCACCACGGGGTGTGTTCCACCGACTAGGAGAGAAGAGGCTCGCACCAGAGCCACAAACCCCTAAAGTCTTGACAAAGACTCAAAGACGCCGCCTCAAAAGAAAGGTCCAAGCTCAAAAGAAGATTACTCGGGACCTCGAGTAGCTACTAGCCAAACATAAGGCTCAGCTCGAAGAGAAAAAAGCTTTCCTAGCTCACCCAAAGATGTTGCACCATACAGCCTCTGAACGAGGCCAGCATATAGAAGTTGATGATCAAAAGCCGGACAAGGTGAAGGCACTAATAAGTGAGCCTAGTGAGGCTAAAGTACTGACAAAGTGTTCTGACAAGGGGAAGTCACCCATGAAGGTGAACAGATGATAGGGGTAAATTTAGTGAATAATCTACATAGCCTATACAAATAATATAATGATAAGTAGGGTTCAAACTGAGGGATCAGCAATAAAATCTACCATAATACTAAGTTTATAATAGGAAATAGTGGCGTTATGGGGAGAACAGAGTAAGGTTCAGTTAACATAATAAAAGAAATAGAAATGAGACCAAATATAATTAAGCAGGAATATAAAAGATAACTCAATCAATGATAATGAGAGCTTGGGTACCCTAGCGAGTTGATAGACGTTGGTTATGGATCTTATTATGGCCTAGTATCTAGAGCTTTCTCAGGTGTTATTATCACTCTCACCATGAAATAGCAAACTGAATGTCTCTAGGTTGACGTTTGATCTCTCTGTACGACATCCTAGATCTATTTCCAGTTATGCAGTTCCCTCCTTAAGGATCACCCCTTGGATAGTTTGATCTCTCTGTTCTACCTTTAGGGTGTATTATTCAACCAGATTTGATACCCCTAATCTCCTCTCTATTTCATAGCGATAACTAGATTCATATTATGCTCAACCGTGTCAATCAAAACCACTAGCCTATCCTAATCTCCTCTTGGTCTCATAGGGTAGACGTACTTAAATACTGAATGTGTTTTATGTGGAAATAACATTAGGCACATCGAATAATAACTAATACTCTAGATTTTCAACCCATAACCTAATCTACCAACTATGCCTTAACACGTTGACGAGATCAAATATGGACTCCACATGGAATGGTATTCAGAGTTCTCTAAAGTACTAATAGCAATTTAAAGGGTGAAAACACATTTACCAAAACCACTATTTGAATATGGTCCACCTTAAAGTGCGAGGCAACGATATAAGATTCACCACTTATTAAGTTCCCTCTAATAAATCACTTATAGAGAGTTGTCACAAACCCAACTATTAAGTGTGTCAGTCGATCTTTTTGGCTTCTCTACATCCTTTTATGAGCATAGATAGGCTAGAGATCATACCAACTTTCATAGTATTAATATTGAACTAATAACCTATTTCTAGTTTTCACTAGGGAGCAAGGCATTAACCTAAGAGAAAGCCTAGGATAAGTCTATTCAAATCTCAACAATAATGAAAGTAAAGTAAGCATTAACCATTGTGAATAACAACCATACCCACAATCAATCCACAATCGAACCCATCAATCATACCGTATGAGCACCACATTCAAAGGAAACTACCCCTATTCATAATAACTAAACTCAACATAATAATAATGAAAAGCATGAGAAGAGATAGAGTGACGAAAGAAGTCACCAATATGATAAGAGTCTCAATATCCGATGAAAGAGCATCCAAGAATTCTAAGCGGTAGAGAGAAAAAGTGTATTGAGAAATATGTGTGGAAGGATCCCCCTAACCCTAGTTTTAGGAGGGTATAGATAGAAACCTAAAATGTCAAAAACCTTATTTCTAGCTTCTAATTTCTTTCGGTAGAATTGACTTTGGCAGCACCATTAGCGTACACAAATGGGTTATGCTGCCTTTAGAAAATTGGGGATCTCAGCGTACACGAAGGTGTATCAGTGTATGCTGCAAAACCAAAATTAGAAAACCCAGCGTATGCGAAGGTGTATCAGCATACGCTGTGAAATCGGAATCAGGAAATCTAACGTATGCCAAGGCTTGGTACGCGTACGTCAATTGCTACCTATCTCCGGCCTTTGAATGCTTTGACTCCTACTTCTTTGCTCCATGCTCGAATGCGATCTTGGACTATGACAACCAACAAGACAAAACAACGTGTAAACGTCTCTTCTCAAGACTCAATTGTAAGTAAATATAATTATATAATGACGAAACAGACTCAAAATAATATAAATAATATATCAAATAACGATTCAGATTGACACGCATCTTGCCCCCACACTTGAACTCTTTGTTGTCCTCAAGGAAGCAAAACAATCACACCGAACAAATAAGCTATCAAGAATATAGTACCCTGAGGAATTCCCCTGTTAGTTCCACTTCACAATTCAAAATTAGCCCACAAATCTTGGTAGTCCCCGTAATTTTTCATTCTAAAAGTGATGGCGACTAGTAGGTGTAGTACTATCCTAACACACGACATGAAGAGCTAATTAAGGACACCTTGTTCAATCATTTCACCTCACTCCAAAATGTTTTTAGCTTGAATGGCGGCTTGAGGATGTACTCAAGGACTTTAGCAGGCCGAGTCAAAATTGGTTCTTGGGACTTGATTTTTTTATAGCTAGCTCCACCATCTTGAGCGTGTCCCAGTTAGGCTGGTATTGATCCCATCTATTAAGTCCACCCTTCTGTTTCTATGGACTGACATTTCATTTCCTCTTGCTTTGGACCTCTGAAGCTTATTTATTCGCAAAAATTAAATACATAAATTAAACACATAAATAAAATTTTTTGGAATGCATTTTGTTTATAGATTTGCCAATACCTAAGCATTGCCCTGCACCAAAAAGATTTTTCAAAAATAGGTTTTTGGTAGTAAGCACAAGTTCAAGCTATTGAAAATATTTATAATATATAGGTCGGGATTTTTGGCTACTAAGAACATGTCCCCTCCAACACTCATACGCTAACACAGACTGTCCACCTACTAAACAATTAATCCAGTTATGAATTTTTGAAAAGCAAGAATTACCTCTCAATATTGGCTTTACACTATCCTTGCTACTTAGGTCCTAACACTAGCTTTCCTCGGGATCCTACGTTCTCAGTAATTCATAAGTTCAAGATTGCAAGTTCAAGTGTGTGACTTGATCATATAATGCAAACACCGAAACAAAATAAAAATATGTAGACACTCCCTCACACTGATTGAACACATTGTCCTCAATATGAAGAAAAACTGACTCACACAACATCACATAATGAACAGAATCAAACACATATGCAGAAAGGGAAAGTGAGAGTGAGCGATACTGGCCTAATCAGTGGTCATGAGGTGGAGGAGGTGGTGGTGGATATACCCCTACCTCCATCCAGGCGCGCATCCATTGTAGTTAAAAGTTTTGTTGTTCAGCTGCCCAAGCCATGCTAGGATTGTGGGCCCGTTGCTCTTCGTAGAAGGCATTGGTCGTCTAGGCAAAAGACCCAAGGAATGCCTGATGCTGCTGTTGATAGTCATACTGGGACTGAATGTAAGCTCGCTGTAACCTCTTGACAGGTAATCTCAATAGCTAAGACTCGCGGTAAGTTGAGAAATTAAATTAGTCTCTTGTGGTTCGGCGGCCGGATCATCCTCCTGTAGCTATAGTGTAGATGGTGGCTGTTGAGGTCCTCATCATCGTGCGGGCGGTAAGTCATTGATGTGTCAGAGTACTGCCTCACGCTCACCCCAAGACTAGAACCGAAAGTGCACCTCTCCATCCATAATATACTGTTTCAACAATCTGATGCTCCATAGTTCTCATATATTGATGGCTCTGGGTATTTGGTATTGCCTTCTTGTACCTGTCAAAACATCAGGATGACAATATTCTACGAGGATCGAGAGAAATGCCTCATGGTCAGGATGGACCTGCCTCCCTCGCGGGTGGTACGCATAATATTATATAAACATGCCATAAAATCAAACACCTGTCCTGTGTACCAACAGTGCAGGGCATAAAGATGGTTCTGATGAACTCTACTGGACTCAGAAGTGCCAAAAATAGTCAAGCAAGTAAAAATGAGTGCAGTATAAATGTCACATCATCCAAAAATAGAGCTCCAGAAGCATAGCGACTATCAAAATGCTAAAATCTAGTCAACTCTTCCCACAACGCATTAGTGAAGAATGGATTTTTGGGTCCACTTTGTAATAAAGGGAGTACGGGTGTAATGTTGAACCACAAGGAGCGGGTTCAAGACATCCCGAGCGAATTGCAATTAAGATTAGGTTGAAAAGTATTTTATGAATTAAGTTTGGTGAAGCAAGCAAAGACAAGACTAAGTTGGAAGGGTGTAAAGACAATTTAATGGAAATTGGGCTAGGTGCCTTTCACATATCCCTACGTGCTTAGTCTCTCTTGGGATTTTGTGTCCGTGGTGGGCCTAGGTGAACTACAGGATGGCGCTTCATAGCTAATTACTTTATGCCACAAAGAAGGTACTAGGGGGCCCCAGCGAGACTGTCACTCACACCTAATGTTGGTAAGTTGTCAACCTCACCTAGGTGTCGAGACTACCAGAATTTGCCCCTCCTAGATCTCACTCATTAAAGCACCACCCTTTGGCCAACTATACACTACCATTCTTGGCAAAGTCCATTTTCACAGCTGCGTCTGTCGAAAAAATGCATAGTATAATGGTTATGCTTTTCCACGCTCCCCTTCACGGCTAATAAGTCGGGTCATACTTAATCGATTGGGAATGACTCTAGGTCATTACTATCGCTCTCTCCATTAGGTTCCAACAGAGGTCCATTACCCAATGCATTATGCCCACTAATTGTCGCACGCTCTAAAGATTACATTTTAGGGGTGCTAAGACACCCGACCTTAAAGAAAACTACTCACACATAGTCATTTAAACAAAATGACTATGCATTCAAAGGAACAATGTCACAAAAGTGATAAAGAGAAGGGAAAGAGAGTGCTCAATCTTGGTAAAGAGCCTCTCAATTCGAACCCGTCATCCACTTCTTGCTCATTAAGGTCCTCCTTCAACAACTAAAACCCAAATTTAAAATCTTTGGTGTCCAAACTTACAACTTAGTGGGTAGAGGGGGGTATTTATAGAGAAGTCTCCCCCTCATCCCTAAAATGAGATTAAAAGTCCAAAATGCCCTCCGAATATCTAATTCTCCCATGCAAAATTTGGTGAAAATTCCATCCGATGTAAGTGGCACCATCCGATGAGTTGAGCTAGCGGGCGATTCTGTGGTTTAAGCGCCGACCGGTGGGTGCGGAGTTCAGGCAACAAAATGGGCACCGATCTGTGGGAGATTCCATTGTTCGACAGTTTCTTTGTAAAAATGCTCACCTCACTCTCTTCTGGCACCGCTCGACAAAAATGGGGCTCCGCCCGGTGGGACATAAGAGGTTCGAGCAAATCTAGATGAAGTCCTCCCGCCGACCATTGGATGAGGCACCGATTGGCGTGCGCCTGCAGGAGAGACACCGGCCAATGCTAATTTTACCGTTCAAAGGTGCAGATAGGTTCCTGCTGGCTATCTCTTAGCGTGACTCATCCAATGCTCGCCTCTTCTCACTTGATCTTTGCATTCCTAAAAAATCCTCCTCCAAAAGACATGAAGATAAAAGAGTGGAACCATCCTAGGCAACAGACCTAAAATAACTCAAACAGACTAAAAAATGGGTCTAAATGACCCTAAAATTAGGTCATAAAATGAGCATTTATTCTGCTCATCACACCCCCACATTTAAATATTTGCTTGTCCTCAAGCAAAAGACACAAGTATAGACGCAAAACTCAGACAAGTAAGGTCAAGAGTTGGCACTCTCTTATCAAAAATAAACTCCCCTGCAATCTTGATCTTTTGTCATAGGAAGAACCCACAACCTAGTAGTTCACTACCCCGGATGTAACGAAATAAGAATGCGTAGAGACCATACCCTCGAAAGTTTAACCAAGCGTTAACCATAGGAGGGTAAGACTCAAGAGTTGAGCCCTCAGAGGGACGGAGATTTGCTTATCCTTGCTATGATGTGGTCAACTCCCTATCCCTCGCATACACGTCTGGGGTCTTGAGGCATCCTACTCGCACTCGTGTTCATCTCTCACTAAATGAGGGTCGCAATCAAGGGACTTAGCTCGGGTCGAAAGGGGGTCACAGTGATGGTGAGGATAAATGAACGGGTAGTGGCTTTCCACCCAAATTTGAGGTACTATTACTTGTAAACTAGCACTTGACTATTCTACTTTCTCACTATACTCGAAGGCTCAACGCAATGTACCCGAGACCTATAGCCAAACGGCCAAAGCCTTGCCTTTTATTTGCTTGCCTTATTGATGTCACACTTGCTCTCCCTTTTTTTATGCTTTTCTTCTTTTCTATTGTGTTTGTTGTTTTTTCTTTAATTTTTTTTCTCTTTTCTTTTCTTTTTCTTCTCTTAATTCTTTTTTATTCAATTTTGGTAAAAAAAATTTTAAGCAAGGTTTGGCTATTGAATTTGGCCCTTTCTACATATTTTCCCGAAGTAAAATCCCTTAATGAGCCTATTCTATCATAAAATCCTTACACAAATCCCCGTTAGATAGATCTTAAATGTATCGTCTTACTAGATGTAAAAGGTGGGGAGATTGGGTAGGGGGTAACATGGTTAATATGTGTATCATTGGAATGTCTTGGTTCAAAGGGCTAAACAAGGGGAAAGAAAATATAGGGTTGGCCTTTTAATGAACTAGGCAAAATTCAATCAAAAATGGCCCTTGTCCTCCCACAATTCACTCAAAAAGGTGAGACAACCGAGTACTGATAGGATACCCCAATTGCCTATAGCGTATAAGCACCTCATGAACAAAAAATTGGAGATGGTGGTCTCCACTTTTGGCTTAAACATTAGCTCACACAAGGTCGCTCGTCAACCCTCAACCATATATCTTACAAGTGGGGTAAGATTCTTACTAAGTACGGGCGTCGTCTTAAGACGAAGAAATCAAAAACTTTAAGGGGGTCAAAATTGTCAAAAGTATGCCAGAACTTGACCTAAATAACTAAATCTAGACCTAAGCATGCAAGTTCCTACATGGAATTTCCCCTCACACTTGAACGACAGATTATCGTCAATGAGGGAAGAGCTAGGAAAAGAAAATGAGAATGAAAAAAGGGTGACTGTGATGACCTCCGTGGTCAACAAAGTCTCAAAGATAATTCAACAAAAGCACACATAACGACCTCCGTGGTCATAATGAATTCGATGATTTAAGACAAAAGAAAAATGATGACATGATCATGACTTAGGAGGAGAGATAGAAGACGTTCCTATTTTAACGGGTCTTTTTTGGAGGGCACGGTGGAAGTGGGCGGATTTGCTCCCTTGTAGCTGCCCTCGCTCGGCAACAGGGTCGCCGCCCGGAGGATTCTGGAATTTAGCCACCTTTTCTCAATGTCACTTTTTGGCTGTTTACGACTTTGGGCAGTCACCAATACAAAATTACTTGTTCACCCCAATGGTGGGGACCACCGAAAGGGGAGGGACGTCTTCTACCTAACAACGAAACACAAAATGGTCATTTATGGTCCTTAGCTTGACCCTGGTGTGGAATTTAATAGGTTTGTGGTTCTTTGAGGGACTGGACTTAGATACCCTCTATAGTTCCACGACCTAAGTATATCTTGTAATGGTGACCGTTGACCTTGAACCTTTCTCTAGCCTCGATTGTTAGTTCCAGCGTTCCATCCGAAAGGTTTTAATAACCGTGAAAGGACCTCCCCATTTTGATTTTAGCTTGCCAGGGAACAATTTTAGTGTGAAGTTATAGATAAAGACCTTTAGTCCGACTTTGAAGTTTTTTCTAGTGAGGAGTTCATCATGTCGGTGCTTAGTAGCCTCCTTGTAATTGCTTGAGCTGTCAAAGGCCATGTTGCGAAGTTCATCGAGCTCTTCCATTTGTAGTAACCACTTCTCTCCCACCGCATTATAGTCAAAATTCAACATTTTAAGAGCCCATAGAGGAGGTGACATGTTTTTCCATAGAGGAATCGAAACGGGCACATTCCTATTGGAGTTTCATAAGCAGTGCGGTATGCCCATAGTGCATCCATTTTTTCTAGGATTTTCTTCAACTCTCTGTTGGACACTTCCACTTGGCCGCTCGTCTGAGGATGATAGGGAGTCGAACTGACCCCATATCATTTTTGGAGTGCCTCAAAGATCTTGTTGTAGAAATGCGTTCCACCATCACTAATGATGGCTCTGAGTACCCCGAATCACACAAAAAATTATTTAAGGAACCTGATAACTAGCTTGGTATCATTGGATGGAAATTCTACTGCCTCGACCCACTTTGAGACGTACTCAACCCCCACTAAGATGTATTTGTTCCCATAAGATGCAAGGAAGGGTCTCATAAAGTCTACGCCCCAAACATCAAATAATTCCACCACCAGAATCCCATTAAACGTCATTTCATTTTGCTTGGAGATGTTCCTTGTGAGTTGTAATGACACAGTAGGCCAATAAAACTCACTTTCAAGCACTTTAGTTGTAGTACATAATTTCCCATACTGACCTGCATATGATGAGGCGTGACAATGTTTTACAATTGTCCTAGCCTCTTCCTCCGTAACACACCGACGGAGCAGGCCATCAGCGCATATCCTTAACAAATAGGGTGTTGTGTGTCGGAGGTGGTGTACTTGATTAGGATCTTTATTAGTCGAGGACAGAGTTGGACTCTTTCTCCGTAAGATGAGATTGCCACGTATTCAGTGCTTACGGGCTGCGTCAATTGTCCCCAAGATACAACGACAAGGATGCTTCCAAGTTCGTAGCACAATCGAAGCTTTGGGCGAACCTTGGAAATTTGGAACTTTCTGTGAGAGGGAGAGAGAGCCTACAATTGCTACCGAATGCTTATGCAAGTTGTAGTAGGGTGATTTCCAAATGAGGGGGAGAGGCCTATTTATAGGCGCTGGAAGAGTGGCAGGTAGGCACTCTTAAGAGGCACGAGGCAGTTCCAAAGAGATGCAACTCAGGTAGGCAGCCAGATCGCTCGTGGCTCTTCAGAGATGTCCCTTCGCTAGGCAGACAGGCTGGCTGCACTCGTGGCCCTTCGGTGGCATTCTGGATCCTTCCAGGTGCGCCCAGACTTTGCTGGCACTCCTTCACGAGGGATCTCACAACCCTTTGGCCGTCTGGAAGTCTCCAGGATGTTCCAGCCCTTCGTGTCTCTTCGGTGGCCATCCTGGAAAGCGCTTGCAGTCCTCGTCACTTCGGTAGCTACACAGCTCTTTCCAAACTTGGGCAAAATACTTAAGACTCCTCCAGCTCCTCGCGATAATGCGCACGTGCGAAGTGCCAAGTGCGCCACAAAGTGCCCATTACGACCTGCGTCTAATGCACCATGTGCACACGCACATGCACGTGCGTGAGTGCGGGAGCAGGCGCAGGTGCGGGCGCGTGCATATGCTCGTGCTCGTGCTCATGGTCATACTCGGATAGTGCTACGCACCATCCTTGCCGCGGTCCGAGTTGGCTATCCTTCCATTTGGTCAACTCATTTCCTAGTCAACAAGGAGTTTCTCCTTATAAACTAGGAAATGTTGGTGCCACTTTCTGATGTGGGATTGCACTTTCCATTTCCCTTTTGGGCCTCCCACTTTGGGCCTTTCCACTTTGTGCTTTGCATTGAATTTGCATTCAATCTTTTCCAACAATCCCCCACAAGAATGATGATTAATGCATGCTGACACTTTTAAGAAAAGTTCCGACGAAATATCATTGCATCGAGAAAGGTAGCTTACGACTTTGAACCTTCCCTAGTAAAATGCTATCAGATTTACTTGCTGCTCAGTGAACGCGATGTCTTGAACTGGTCAGCTTTTTTATGTAAACCAAGACAATAACATTTACACAATGATATCTCTAATATCCTTTGGTTCTCACGTTGTGTCCATTTAGGCCATGGACCTTATCTTGGATTCATAAGTGTTTTTCCATTTGAAGTGGCCTCACTTCACACTTATATAGGTGATCTCCCATTAAGAGTATCCTGCCATACACCACCTTTTCCTGGTATAGGAATTATTAAAAGCGTAGACGCTTAACCTTACCACACCTCTGTAGTTTGCACTTGGGCAACTTCTGAGACTGGGACGGATTTCAAGTATTCATCTGAACCATCCATAACTTAGTTGTCTCATTGAAGCGAGTTTGTGGGATCTCCACTCATCATGGTTGAGTTACTGCTATGAACGTTCTTTAATGTGTGGGTTTTAACCCCATTCCACTTACTGCGTTGTACATTTGATCTCGGTTGATTCCTTTCGTCAAAGGATCAGCTATGTTCTCCTTGGACTTCACACAATCAATGGTTATTACTCCACTTGAGATCAATTGTCTAACGGTGTTATGTCTCCTACGGATATGTCGAGACTTACCGTTATACATATTACTTTGTGCTCTTCCGATTGCAGACATGCTATCACAATGTATCAATACAGGGGGCACATGCTTATTCCAACACAGAATATCCTCTAGGAAATTTCTGAGCCATTCAGCTTCTTCCCCAGCTTTGTCTAGTGCTATAAACTCTGACTCTATGGTGGATCGAGCTATGCACATTTGTTTAGAGGATTTTCAGGACAAAGTTCCTCCACCTATGGTGAACACATAACCACTAGTGGATTTGGAGTCTTAAGTGTCCGATATCCAATTCGCATTACTGTATCCTTCCAATACAGTCGGATACCTAGTATAAAGTATGCCATGGTTCATGGTATGTTTTAAATACTTTAGAACCCTTTCCAAAGCTAGCCAGTGGTCTGGTCCTGGATTGCTCGTGAATCTACTAAGCTTGCTAACTGAGTATGTAATATCAGGGCGTGTACAATTTGTTAAGTACATTAGACTCCCGATGATCTTTGCATATTTTAGTTGAGATACTGGGTCACCTCTGTTCTTAGCCAAGTGTAGACTCAGGTCTACCAGAGTCTTAGCCGGAGGTTTGTCAAAAGCATCGAATTTCATGAGTACATTCTCAACATAGTGAGATTGTGACAAGACAATTCCTTCAGTCGTCATAGAGATTTTAATCCCCAGTATGATGTCAGCTAGACCCATATCTTTCATGTCAAAGTTGTTCTTTAACATGTTCTTAGTTTTTATAATAAGATCATTACTGCTTCCCGTGATTAGCATGTCGTCTACATACAGACATACAATCACATAAGCATTAGGCATGCCTTTAATGTGTACACATTTATCACACTCGTTGATCTTAAAGCTATTTGACATCATTATCCTGTCAAATTTCTCATGCCACTATTTCGGCGCCTGTTTCAGGCTGTATAGTGACTTGACCAGCTTGCACACTTTATGTTCTTGTCCGGGGGCAACAAACCCTTCTGGTTGTTCCATATATATTTCCTCTTCCAATTCTCCATTTAGGAAAGCTATTTTTACATCCATCTGATGTATCTCAAGGTTACAGAGTGCTGCGATAGCTATGATCACTCTAATGGATGTGATTCTTGTGACCGGCGAATACGTGTCGAAGAAATCATATCCTTCCTTCTGTTTGAACCCTTTAGCTACCAACCGAGCTTTGTACTTGTCGATTGATCCATCAGCTTTGTATTTCCTTTTAAGGATCCACTTGCAACCTAAAGGTTTGCAACCTGGTGGAAGATCCATAATTTCCCACGTATGGTTTTGCATGATGGATTCTATCTCACTGTTGATAGCTTTTTTCCATAGAGGAGCATCCAGACTAGATAATGCCTCTTGGACTGTCCTAGGTTCATTTTCTGACATGTAGTTTAGAAAATCTGGACCAAACGACTTGGCTACTTTGGTCCTTTTACTCCATCTAGGTTCCTCAGCACCTTGATCAGAGTCTTGAGTAGCTTTATAACTTCTTTTGTTTGAGCTTACTTCTTTCGTTTCTTTTTTAGGAAAGATATTCTCAAAGAATGTTGCATTCCTTGATTCCTTGACCATTCCCTCGTTGATTTTAGGGTTTTCAGACTTGTGCACTAGAAATCGGTATGTGCTACTGTTGTGGGCATATCCGATAAAGATGCAGTCAACGGTCTTGGGTCCTATTCTCACCCTCTTAGGCGGAGGTATTTCTACCTTGGCTAGGCACCCCCACACTTTAAGGTAACCGTAGGAAGGCTTTCTCCCTTTCCATAATTCATATGGGATTTTGTTCCTTTTCTTGTGCGGCAATTTGTTTAGAATGTGATTAGCTGATAGCACAGCTTCCCCCCACAAGTTTTGTGGTAAGCCCGAGCTAATCAACATAGCGTTCATCATCTCCTTAAGAGTTTGATTCTTGCATTTAGCTACACCATTTGATTGAGGTGAGTATGGAGATGTTGTCTGATGGATAATGCCATTTTGTTGACATAATTCCTCAAATGGAGCTACAAATTCTCCCTCTCTATCACTTCGAATCATTTTGATTTTAGTGCTAAGTTGATTTTCATCCTCATTCTTATAACTCTTGAAAGCTTCTAGAGCTTCGTCTTTTCCTTTCAAGAGGTGTACATAATAGTATCTCGTGCAATCGTCAATAAACGTGATGAAATACTTTTTCCCACCTCTAGTTTGCACTTGTTTCATATCGCATATGTCGGTATGAATTAACTCTAAAGGTATAGTACTTCTTTCCACTGAATGGAAAGGTGCTTTAGTCATTTTTGCATCTACACATACTTCACATTTATTGTTCGGGTCAAACTCCATTTTAGGCAATAAATTTAAACTTACTAACTTTCTTAGTGAGTTCAAATTTACGTGTCCTAATCTATCATGCCATAAGTTAGAACACTCAGCCAAATAAGAAGAATTAACAACTTTATTAGGGCCATTAAAGGCGCATTTGACAGTTATTACATTCATCTTGAAGAGTCCCCTCTCGAGGTAACCCTTTCCTAAAAAAGCACCGGCCTTGGTCAGAACAAACCTATCAGCCTCGAATACTAGTTTCATCCCAGCTTTGCTCAACAGTGAGCCGGATACTAAATTCTTACGAATGTCTGGGACATGCATCACATCCTTGAGGGTCAGCTCTTTTCCGGAGGTCAGCTTCAGAACCACCTGGCCTAGTCCAACTACGGGTGAAGTCGAGGAGTTACCCATAAACAACTTTCGTCCGTTGATCAGAATGTAGGTTGAAAACATCTCCTTATCTGAGCAGATGTGTCGGCTTGCCCCTGTATCTATGAACCACTCTCTTGGGTTATCCACTAGATTGGCTTCAAACACCACGGCGGATAAGTCTAGCTCAGATAGGTCTTCAGCCAGATTTGCCTTCTCACGATCATCCCTCTTTGGCAGACGACAATCTTTTGCCATGTGACCGGGTTTGTCGCAGTTGTAGCAATCGCCCTTGATCTTCTTAGCCTTCTTTTGCTTTGGCTCTTTCTTCTCCTGCTTGTTCCCGTGCTTCTTTCTCTTCTTGTCGGTACCACCTTCGGCAAGGTGTACCTTAGCCTCGGAGTTGGTCATGTTGTTCTTGCCTTCGGACTTTCGGTTGTCTTCCTCGATCCTTAGTCTCACGATCAGGTCTTCCAGCCCTATGTCTTTCCTCTTATGCTTGAGGTAGATCTTGAAGTCCTTCCACAGGGAGGTAGCTTCTCGATCAGAGCAGCCACCTGGAAAGACTCGCTTAGTTGCATTCCTTCAGAATGGATCTCATGTAGGATTAGTTGCAACTATTGCACTTGGTCTATCACCTTCTTGGAGTTGATCATCTTGAAATCGAGGAATCGTCCGACGATGAATTTCTTCAAGCCGGCATCCTCCATTTTGTACTTCTTCTCCAAGGAGTCCCATAATTCTTTTGCGGTCTTGAAACCTGCATAGACATTGTAAAGGGTGTCATCTAGTCCATTCAGAACATAGTTACGACATAGAAAGTCACTATGACTCCATGCATCGAGGGCGTTGATCTTCTGTCGATCAGCCTCATTTTCTGCCACCTTCGGAGCCTCTTCCTTCAAGAATCAGACCAGATTGAGCGTCGTCAGGTAGAACAGCATCTTCTATTGCCATCTCTTGAACTCGGTACCGTTGAACTTGGCCAGCCTTTCGGCGTGGACAGTTCCCGGGACCCCTGGCACTGGTGCTGAGCTTGTTGATGCCATCTTCAAGTACACAAATTTCATCTTACGATTGTTGTGTGTCGGAGGTGGTGTACTTGATTAGGATCTTGTATAGTCGAGGCAAGATTTAGACTCATTCTCTATAAGACGAGATGGCCCCGTATTCAGTGCTTACGAGCTGCGGCAATCATCCCCAAGATACAACAACTAGGCTGGTTCCGAGTTCGTAGCACAATGACCCTCGAAGCTTCAGGCGAACCTTGGAAATTTAGAACTTTCTGAGAGAGGGAGAGAGAGCCTACAATTGCTAACAAATGCTTATGCAAGTTGTAGTGGGGTGATTTACAAATAAGGGGGAGAGGCCTATTTATAGGCGCTGGAAGAGTGGCAGGCAGGCACTCCGAAGGGGCACGAGGTACTTCTAAAGAGATGCGACTCAGACAGGCAGCCAGATTGCTCGTGGCTCTTCGGAGATGTCCCTTCGCTAGGCAGACTGGCTGGCTACGCTCGTGGCCCTTCGGTGGCCCTTCGGTGGCATTCTGGATCCTTCCAGGTGCGCCCAGACTTTGCTGGCACTCCTTCACGAGGGATCTCACAACCCTTCGGCCGTTTGGAAGTCTACAGGACGTTCCAGCCCTTCGTGCCTCTTCGGTGGCCATCCTGGAAGGCGCTCGCAGCCCCTTGTCAATTCGGTAGCTACGCAGCTCTCTCCGGACCTGGGCAAAATACTTAAGGCTCCTCCAGCTCCTCGCGATGATGCGCACGTGCAAAGTGCCAAGTGTGCCACAAAGTGCCCATTATGACCTGCGTCCAAAGCGCCATGCGCACACACACACGCACGTGCGCGAGCGCGAGCATGGGTGCGGGCACGTGCGTGTGCTCATGCTCGGATAGTGCTACGCATCATCCTTGCCGCAGTCCGAGTTGGCTATCCTTCTATTTGGTCAACTCATTTCCTAGTCAACAAGGTGTTTCTCCTTATAAACTAGGAAATGTTGGTGCCATTTTCCAATGTGGGATTACACTTTCCTTTTCCCTTTTGGGCCTCCCACTTTGGGCCTTTCCACTTTGGGCTTTGCATTGAATTTTCATTCAATCTTTTCCAATATAGGGGTCATCCCACACAAACTTATGGCTATCTCTTATAAATTTTCTCCTTTTTGTGCGGTTGACATCTGATGGAAAGGCACCTCTGACTAAGTAATTGGCAAAGTTGGCATACCACAGGGTGTCTGTGTGCTGAATAAACATGATGGTTTCATTTCGGCAATTCTCTAAGATCTCTCCTTCACTTTTGATGCTTGCACTATCTTCCAATCTCGAGAGATGGTCCGCGACCACATTCTCACTCCCATTTTGATCCTTAAAAATAGATTGAATTCTTGCAAGAGCACAACCCAGCGGATGAGTCGGGATTTTTGCATCTTGCTTGGCTAGCAGATATTTCAAGGCTGCATGATCTGTGAAGATAATGACATTAACTCCCAATAGGTACTATCAGAATTTATCGCAAGCATAAATTACTGCCAGGAGTTCTTTCTCTATGGTGGTGTACTATGGTCCAGCTAATACCCTACTAGCATAGTAAATTACGTGAAGTCTCCCTCAATTCTTTGTCCAAGGAAACATCCAATGGCAAAGTTGCTTGCACCGCACTTGAGCTCAAATGGAAGATCCCACTGTGGTGGAGATATGATCAGTAATGTTGTCAAAGAAATTTTTAAAGTGTGAAAGGCCCCCATGCATTCCTTGTTGAAATTGAAAGAGTTATCCTTTGCCCAAAGATTGGTGAGAGGGCGGCGATGGCCGAGAAGTCCTTTATGAACCGTCGATAGAATCCGGCGTGTCCCAAAAAAGTTCTGATTCCTTTAACAGAGGTCGGGGCGCTCATTTTTTCTATGGCTTCCATCTTTGCCCTATCCACTTCTATCCCATGGCAGGAGATTTTATATCCTAAGGTGATTCTTTCTTCGATCATAAAATGGTACTTTTCCCTATTCAAGACCAAGTTGCTTTCCTCACATCGCTCAAGTACTCGGTCAAGGTTTACAAGATAGTTCTAGAACGAATCCCCGAACACAGAAAATTCATCCATGAAGACTTCTATGATGGACTCGTTCATTTCCCCAAAGATTGCCATCATGCACCATTGAAAGGTTGCGAGTGCATAGAACAAACCGAAAAGGAGGATATCCTGAATGGGCAAGTGAATGCCATTTTCTCCTGATCCGCTGGATTTATGACAATTTAATTATATCCTGAATAACCATCTAAGAAATAATAATGTGAGTGCCCTACAATCCTTTTTAGCATCTGGTCAATAAAGGGTAAGGGGAAATCATCCTTTCTAGTAGCAGTGTTTAGCTTCCTATAGTCAATACATACTCTCCAACCTGTGATCATCCGCGTCAAAATCGATACTCCTTGCTCATTCAGAACTATTGTCATCCCCCCTTCTTCGGAATGTAGTGGATGGGACTCACCCAATCACTGTCCGATATAGCATAAATGATGCCAGCTTCGTAGAGCTTTAAGACTTCCTTTTTCACTACTTCTTTCATGGCAATGTTTAACTTGCATTGTCATTCAATGCATGGTTTTACCCCTTCCTCCATAGGGATGTGATGCATACATACATCCTAGCTAACCACCTCAATGTTTGAGATATGCTATGCGATTGCGCCTATTCTCCCTCTGACAACTTTTAACAACTGTGCTTCTTGCTCTGCCGAAAGGTGGTTAGAGACGATAATCGGGAGCTCTTTTTTGGATCTTAAGAAAGCATACCATAGGTAGGATAGGAGTTCCTTAAGTTCTAATTTTGAGGCCTTCACCATCGATGGAAGAGTTCTTAGAATAGTGCTTCTATCGATATCCTCTTGCTGGTTCTCTTTTGCCGTGCTCTCGTGAGTAATAGTCTCTCGCTCTGCTCTTTTAGTCACATCTTTGACAATTTGTGACTCAGTTGCAGCACTTTCTTGCACTCCCTCCATAAACATCCATTTTACACATTTAGCTACTTCATCAATTTGTATGCAGACCTCTTCTTCTATTGGTTGTTGAAGTGCTCATCCCATCTTGAAGTGGACTTGATCGTCACCTATTCGCAGGGTTACAATTCCTTTTCTTATATCAAAGAGGGCTCCTGCTATGTTGAGGAATAGCCATCCAAAGAGAAGTGGGGATCCCCTATCTTCCTCAAAATCTAGGACTACGAAGTCAACTGGAAAAACAAACTTGTTGATTCTTACTAGCACATCCTCAATGATGCCATATGGTTCTTTGGTTGATTGGTCAGCTAACTGCAGGACAGTTTTTGTTCCTTTAACATCCCTTAGCCCTAAGAGTTTGAAAATGGAGAGAGGCATCAAATTGATGCTAGCTCCTGAATCACATAAGTATTTTGGGAATTCGACTTCCCTTATGAAGCAAGGTATTGTGAAACTTCATGGGTTCTTCAATTTCTGCGGAAGCCCTTTCATGGAGATCATACTGCAGTTAACTAAAATAGGGGTTCCCTCTTCAAAATTCCAACCTCCCTTTTTCTTGTGAATTTTTTAAAGAAACTTAGCATATGATCCTCTTCTACGACTTCCATCAGAGACACATTGACTTGAATTTGCTTCAATTTATCCATGAACTGACAGAAAGCTTCATGCTCTTTGTTCCTCTTCCTTACTCGATGACAGAAGGGGATAGGAGAGGTGTGGCTCGATCTTAAGTCCCTCTCCTCCTTTTTGCTCTCTGGCACTGAAGATCTAAAACTATTCTCCTGAGAGATCCCTAGATTTTCTTTCGCATTTACTCCAGCCTTGTTTTCCTCCCCTTCGGGAAGGTTCTTCCCACTTCTTAATGTTATGGCATTGAGACCTTTCTAGGGGTTTGCCTCTATGGAGCTTGGGAATGACCTTGGTTTCAGGTGCATGTGAGGCTGGGCCAATTTATCAACGTTTTGCTCTAAGCTTCGGAGGGCTAACTCTTGCCTTGCGAATTTTTCATACAGATCTGATAAATGATTACCGTACTTGTCAACAAGCTTGCCGAGCTGAGAATTCACCCTTATGCTTTCTTCAAGCATAACCGTCATTCTCCAGATCTTTTCTGTGTTTCCTTCCTCATTACCAGCCTCATTCCCATCCCTTCTTTGCCTATTGTTCGTGCTCTTTACAATATTTACTTGAGTGATCCTCCCCACTGCAGTCTATTTCCTTATTTTTTTTCAAGATTTTTGTGTGGAAAGAGATTTGGACGTCCAAAAGGCTCCCCTCTCCTGATTTGTTAGTCGCTTTCTCACATTCTCCTTCATCTTCTGCCTCCACATGCAAGCTATCTCTCTCGCTGCTTGCTGAGGCCAATTCTTCCACGATTTTCCAAGCTTCGTATTTTGTTCTGAAGATAAATGATCCTCTTGAGGCTGAATCTAGCAGTAATCTAGATGCGCCTGCTAATCCAAAGTACAATATCTATATGATGTTCTCTTTCGAGAACTTGTGGCGCGGACAATCTTTCAACATTCTTTTCAACCTAACCCTTGTTCGCCCTAATGATTCTCCTTCCTTTTATTTGAAAGTCATTACTTCCCTCGCCTTCTCCATTGCCTTAAAAGTAGGGAAGTACTTCCCTAAAAACTTATTTGTTAGTGTATCCCGCGAGTCACTCTCTTCAGTACTCAAATCCCTATACCAAACCTCAGCTTCCCCCTTAAGGTGAATGGGAACAATCTCCAATTAATGGACTCGTCCGATACTCCTTGAATCTTAAATGTGTTGCACAATTTAATAAACTTATAAAGGTTATCGCGCGGGTCGTCCACTTCCTTTCCCGAATATTGAACTGAGTCTTGAATCATCTTGAGGAGTTTAGGGGTGATCATGAAGTTACCTACCTCCGCATCGAGTCTCCTAACTTACGAGCTTATACCCTTTCAAGCGAGCTCTGCGAAGTTCATAAAAGGGGTAGTGTCGACATCCTCTTGTGAGGTGTGCCGATTCAACAACTCCTCGGTAGCTATAGAATTCTCCATAGGTCTTTCTACTCTAGGCAGCTAGCTTATGAATAAAAGTTCTCTACCTAAACTAATTGTACAAATCACAAAGATTCCTTGGGGGACGCCGCTCCCCGGCAACGGCGCCAATTGAAGATTAGATTTTTGGGTCCACCTTGCAATAAAGAGAGTACATGTGTAATGTCGAACCACAAGGGGTGGGTTCAAGACACTCGAGCGAATTGTAATTAAGATTAGGTTGAAAAGTATTTTATGAATTAAGTTTGGTGAAGTAAGCAAAGACAACAATTGGAGGAATTGCCAAGATACGTGAGATCCTCCATTTCTTGCCCCCAACACATTTATGCTTCATCATTCAAATTTTTGGCAAAAGGAGGCCAGGCTTGGAGGAATTCTTCCCAAGATACGCCAAGTTGTAGTTGTTCAAACTCACTCTTCCATAATGCGTGAACTCTCATAGCGTAAGTAGTTTTTTTTTAGTGTGCGAGGGTGATAACTTCTCCTTCCTCCCAGATGAGGCCCATAACGCCTCATTTTCAACCATTTTCTCTGCCATCTTCTTTTCCACATATGCCTTCTTTTCCATATTTGGCATAGTTTATTTCCAACACTCTTTTGACGGAGTGTTTTCTACTGGCAGTGGTGGAGGTCTATGTGGTGCATCCTCTTCTTCCATGCTTCTCAATGTGGTGGCTTTCAGTTGTCCCACCAGGGAACATAATGTGATGCCATGTTTTTCCAGATCTGGCAAAATAGGAATGGTAGTGTTGGAGCCTTGGGTGGTGGTGGCACATAAGGCTTCTCTTCTGCTGTTGATCTTCCTATTGATTCTATTCCCTTAACCTCCATGCCTTGAGGACCACCTTGAGGGTGCTTACCATCGTCTCTATCCTTTTGCTAAAATTGGTTAATCGCCTTTTCCACTTCTGTCACGACCCAAACTCAGGTCGGTGACCGACGTTAGACTTCGACTATTTTAATCACATAAGAAATCTAGCCAGCCTCAAACGTATTCAAATTCTTTCAAGATATAAACTATCAGACTTAAAATTCTTATTTTAAATATCGCTTTCCATCTTTAGTTTTAAATGCCAAATTTACAAAAAACTTATAATTCAAGCTTTACCTTATTAATACATATCAATATATCCTTATTAATTATACATTCCCAAGACCAATGTGAATCGTGTGACTATGGAGCTTCTAGAACAAAAAAAAATACAAACCAGAGATCTCACAACCAGTCCCGAAGAACAAAGTGGACTAGACATGATAAGAGAAGATCTCTGGACCAATGCAACTCATATTCGAGTTCCTGTAAAACTGATAAGAGAGGGGGATGGGTGTTTAGGGAAATACTCAGTAAATAAATAAGATATGCATCGCAATTTATTTAGCTACTCAATGCACAAACATACCTAAAATATGCATACAACTAACATGGCAAATGAATTATGCAGAGATGTACATTACCTTATCTTACCTTTTCTTGACTTTTCCTTGCCCTTTCTTTCCTTTTCTAGCCTTTTCATGCCTTTTCTTGCATAATCTTTCCTTTTCTTGCCTTTTCATGCATTTTCCATTCTGTTTCTTACCGTTTCTTGCCTTTTCCTTTCCTTTTCTTGCCTTTTCTAGTCTTATCTTGCCTTTTCTTGCCTTTTCTTGCCTTTTCTTGCCTTTTTATACCTTTTCTTGCATTTTCCTTGCCGTTTCTTGCCATGTCTTTCCTTTTTTTGCCTTTTCTTGCCTTATGTTGCCTTTTTCTTGCCTTTTCTTGCATTTTCATTCCTTTTCTTACTTTTGCATGCCTTTCCTTGCCTTTTATTGCCTTTTCCTTACCTTTTGTTTCCTTTTCTTGCCTCATCTTTCATTTTTTTTCCTTTTCTTGGCTTTTTCTTCCCTTTTTTTGCCTTATATAGCCTTTTCTTGCCTTTTCTTACATTTTCCTTGCATTTTCTTTCCTTTTCTTGCCTTATCTTCCCTTATCTTACCTTTTCTTTGCCCTTTCTTTCCTTTTCCATGCATTTTCTTGCCTTTCCATGCATTTTCTTTGCCTCATCTTTCATTTTTTTCCTTTTCTTGGCTTTGCTTAACTTTTCTTGCCTTATCTTGCCTTTTCTTCCCTTATCTTGCCTTTTCTTTCCTTTTCTCTGCATTTTCTTTCCTTTTCTTGCCTTATCTTACCTTTTCTTAACTTTTCCTTGCCCTTTCTTTCCTTTAACAGCCTTTTCATGCCTTTTCTTGCCTAATCTTTCTTTTTCTTGCCTTTTCATGCATTTTCCTTCCCGTTTCTTGCCATTTCTTGCCTTTTCCTTGCCTTTTCTTGCATTTTCTAGTCTTCTCTTGCCTTATCTTTCCTTTTCTTGCCTTATCTTGCCTTTTCTTACCTTTTCTTGCCTTTTTATACCTTTTCTAGCATTTTCCTTGCCTTTTCTTGCCATGTCTTTCCTTTTTTCGCCTTTTCTTGCCTTATGTTGCCTTTTTCTTTCCTTTTCTTGCCTTTTCATGCCTTTTCTTGCCTTTTCTTTCCTTTTCTTACTTTTGCATGCATTTTCTTACCTTTTCTTGCCTTTTTATAACTTTTCTTGCATTTTCCTTGCCTTTCCTTGCCATGTCTTTCCTTTTTTCGCCTTTTCTTGCCTTATGTTGCCTTTTTCTTGCCTTTTCTTGCATTTTCATGCCTTTTCGTGCCGTTTCTTAACTTTTCGTTCCTTTTCTTTCCTTTTACTTCCATTTTCCTTGCCTTTTCCTACCTTATCTTGAATTTTCTTGCTTTATCATGCCTTTTCTTTCCTTTTCTTGCCTTTTCTTGCCTTTTCTTTCCTTTTCTTTCCTTTTCTTGCCTTTTCTTTCCTTTTCTTTCTTGTTCTTACCTTTTTCTTGCCTTATCTTGTCTTTTCCTTGCCTTTTCTTGCCTTATCTTTCCTTTTCTTTCCTTATCTTGCCTTTTCTTGACTCTTCCTTAAATTTTCTTTCCTTTTCTTGCCTTTTCTTGCTCATCTTTCATTTTCTTTCCTTTCTTGACTTTTCTTGCATTTTCTTTCCTTTACTTGCCTTTTCATGCCTTTTCTTTCCTTTTCTTGGCCTCTTCTTACTTTTTCTTTCCTTTTCTTGCCTTTTCCTTACTTTTTCTTGCCTTTTCTTGCCTTATCTTTCCTTTTCTTTCCTTTTCTTGCCTTTTCTTGCCTTATCTTGCCTTATCTTATCTTTTCTTGCATTTTCCTTGCCTTTTGATGCCATTTCCTACCTTATCCTTGCTTTTTCTTTCCTTATCTTTCCTTTTCTTGCCTTATCTTGCTTTTTTCTTTCCTTTTCTTGCCTTCACCTTGCCTTTTCTTGCCTTTTCCACCTTTTCTTTCCTTATCTTACCTTTTCCTTGCTTTTTCATTCCTTTTCTTGCCTTTATCTTGCCTTTTCATGCCTTTTCCATGCCTTTTCTTTCCTTTTCCTTCCTTATCTTTCCTTTTCTTGCCTTATCCTGTCTTTTCTTGTCCTTTCTTACCTTTTCTTGGTTTAACTTGCCTTTTCTTGCCTTTTTATGCCTTATCTTGCCTTTTCTTGCCTTATCTCGCCTTTTCATTCCTTATCTTGCCTTTTTTTACCTTATCTTTCCTTTTCTTACCTTTTCATGCCTTTTCTTTCCTTATCTTGCCTTTTCTTGCCTTTTCCGTGCCTCTTCTTTCTTTTTCTTGCTTTTTCTTGCCTTATCTTTCACTTTCTTTCCTTTTCTTCCCTTTCCTTCCCTTTTCTTTTCATATCTTGCCTTATCTTGCCTTTTCTTGCCTTATCTTTCATTTTCATCCCTTTTCCTTGCATTTTCTTTATGTTTCTTGCCTTATCTTGCCTGATCTTTCCTTTTCTTGCCTTTTCCTTGCCCTTTCTTTCCTTTTCTTCCCTTTTCATGTCTTTTCTTGCCTTATCTTTCCTTTTCTTGCCTTTTCATGGTTTTTCCATGCCTTTTATTGCCTTTTTTTCCTTTCCATGTCTTTTCTTACCTTTTCTTGCCTTATCTTCTCTTATCTTTCCTTTTCTCGCCTTATCTTGCCTTTTCTTGCCTTATCTTGCCTTTTCTTTCCTTGTCATGCCTTTTCTTGCCTTATCTTTCCTTTTTTAGCCTTTTCTTGCCTTTTCCTTGCCTTTTCTTGCCTTATCTTGCCTTTTTCTTGCCTTTTCTTGCCTTTTCTTTCCTTTTTCATGCCTTTTCATACCTTTTCATGCCTTTTCCTTGCCTTTTCTTCCCTTTTCCTTCCCTTTTCTTGCCTTATCTTGCCTTTTCTTTCCTTTTCTTGCCTTATCTTGGCTTATCTTGCCTCATCTTGCCTTATCTTTCCTTTTCTTTCCTTATCTTGCCTTTTCCTTTCCTTTTCTTTCTTTTTCTAGCTCAACTTTCATTTTCTTTCCGTTTCTTTCCTTTTCTTGACTTTTCTTGACTTTTCTTGCCTTTTCTTTCCTTTACTTGCCTTTTCTTGCCTTTTCCTGGCCTTTTCTTACTTTTTCTTTCCTTTTCCTGCCTTGTTCTTTCCTTTTCTTGTCTTATCTTTCCTTTTCTTGCCTTATCTTGCCTTTTCTTATCTTTTCTTGCCTTTTCCTTGCCTTTTCATGCCATTCCCTACCTTTTTCTTGCTATTTCTTGCCTTTTCTTGCCTTATCTTACCTTTTCTTACCTTTTCTTGCCTTTTCCTTGCCATTTCCACCTTTTCTTTCCTTATCTTGCCTTTTCCTTGCCTTTTCTTTCCTTTTCTTGCCTTTATCTTGCCTTTTCTTGCCTTTTCATGCCTTTTCCATGCCTTTTCTTGCCTTTGCCTTGCTTATCTTTCCTTTTCTTGCCTTTTCTTACCTTATCTTGCCTTTTCTTCTCTTTTCTTACCTTTTCTTGACTTAACTTGCCTTTTCTTGCCTTTTCATGCCTTATCATACCTTTTCTTGTCTTATATTGCCTTTTCTTGCCTATTCATTCCTCGTCTTGCCTTTTTTTTCCTTATTTTGCTTTTTCTTACGTTTTCTTGCCTCTTCTTGCTTTTTCATGACTTTTCCTTGCCTTTTCTTGCCTTGTCTTTCCTTATCTTGCCTTTTCTTGCCTTTTCCTTGCCTTTTCTTTCCTTTTCTTACTTTTTCTATCCTCATCTTTCATTTTCTTTCCTTTTCTTGCCTTTCCTTCCCTTTTCTTGCCTTATCTTGCCTTATGTTGCCTTTTTCTCGCCTTATCTTGCCTTTTCCATGCCTTTTCTTGCCTTTTCCATGGCTTTTCTTGCCTTATCTTGCCATTTGTTGTCTTTTCTTGCCTTTTCTTGCTTTATATTGCCTTATAGCTTTTCTTTCCTTTTCTTGCCTTTTCTTACCTTTTCTTGACTTTTCTTCCCTTTTCTTGCCTTTTTTCCTTTACTTGCCTTTTCATGTCTTTTCCTTGCCTTTTCTTACTTTTTCTTGCCTTTTCCTTGCCTTTTCTTTCCTTTCCTTTCCTTTAGTTGCCTTTTCTTGTCTTTTCCTTGCTTTTTCTTGCTTTTTCTTGCCTTTTCTTTCCTTTTCTTGCCTTATCTTTCCTTTTCTTTCCTTTTTTATCTTTTCTTGCCTTTTCCTTGCCTTTTCATGTCTTTTCCTACCTTTTCCTTTCTTTTTCTTGCCTTATCATGCCTTTTCTTACCTTTTCTTGCCTTTTCGATGCCTGTTCTTTCCTTATCTAGCCTTTTCCTTGCCTTTTCTTTCCTATTCTTACCTTATTTTTCCTTTTCTTGCCTTTTCATGCCTTTTCTTTCCTTTTCCTTCCTTATCTTTCCTTTTCTTGCCTCTATTTGCCTTTTCTTGCTGTATTTTGCCTTTTCTTTCCTTATCTTACCTTTTTTTACCTTATCTTACATTTTCTCGCATTTTCTTGCCTTTTCTTCCCTTTTTTTGCCTTTTCATGCTATTTCCTTGCCTTTTCTTGCCTTATATTGCCGTTTCCTCGCCTTTTCTTTCCCTTTCTTGCCTTTTCTTGCCTTTCCTTCCCTTTTCTTGCCTTATCTTGCCTTTTCTGACCTTTTCGTTGCCCTTCCATTCCTTTTCTTGCCTTTTCACGCCTTTTCTTGCCTTATCTCTCATTTTCTTTCCTTTTCACGCCTTTTCCATGCCTTTTCTTTTCGCTTCTTGCCATATCTTGCGTTTTCTTACCTTTTCTTGCCTTATCTTATCTTATCTTTCCTTTTCTTGCCTTATCTTGCCTTTTCTTGCCTTATCTAGCCTTTTCTTACCTTTTCATGCTTTTTCTTGCCTTTTCTTGCCCTTTTATGCCTTTTCTTGCCCTTTTATGCCTTTTCTTGCCTTTTCCTTTGCTTTTGTTTCCTTTTTTTGCCTTTTCTTGCCTTATCTTGCTTGCCTTTTCATGCCTTTTCCATGCATTTTCTTGCCTTTTCATGCCTTTTACATGCCTTTTTTTGCCTTTTCCTTGCCTTTTCTTTCCTTTACTTGCCTTTTCTTGCCTTTTCTTGCCTTTTCTTACCTTTTCTTTCCTTTTCTTGCCTTGCCCTTGCTTTTTCTTAACTTTTCATGCCTTATCTTTCCTTATATTTCCTTTTCTTGCCTTATCTAGCTTTTTTCTTATCTTTTCTTGCCTTTTCCTGGCTTTTTCATGCCTTTTCCTGCCTTTTCGCTTCTTTTTCTTGTCTTTTGTTGCCTTAACTTTCCTTTTCTTTCCTTTTCTTGCCTTTTCTTGACTTTTCCTTGCCTTTTCTTTTTCATGCCTTTTCCTTCCTTTTCCATGCCTTTTCTTTCCTTATCTTTCCTTTTCCTTACCTTTTCTTTCCTTTTCTTGCCTTATTTTGCCTTTTCTTTCCTTTTCCCTGACTTTTATTTCCTTTTCTTGCCTTTTCATGCCTTTTCTTGCCTTATCTTTCCTTTTCTTGCCTTTTCATGCCTCTTCCATGCCTTTTCTTTACTTTTCCTTCATTATCTTTCCTTTTCTCATCTTTCTTGCCTTTTCTTGCCTTATCTTGCGTTTTCTTGCATTTTCTTACCTTTTCTTACCATTTCTTTACTTAACTTCCCTTTTCTTGCCTTTTCATGCCTTATCTTACCTTTTCTTACCTTATCTTGCCTTTTCATTCCTTATCTTGCCTTTTGTCACCTTATCTCGCATTTTCTTGCCTTTTCTTGCCTTTTCGTTCCTTTTCTTACTTTTGCATGTCTTTTCCTTGCCTTTTCTTGCCTTTTCCTTACCTATTCCTTACCTTTTCCTTGCCTTTTCTTGGCTTTTTCTTCCCTTTTCTTGCCTTATCTAGCCTTTTCTTACCTTATGTTGCCTTTTCTTGCCTTTTCCTTGCATTTTCTTAACTTTTCATGCCTTATTTTGCCTTATCTTACTTTTCTTTGCCCTTTCTTTCCTTTTCCATGCATTTTCTTGCCTTTCCATGCATTTTCCTTGCCTCATCTTTCATTTTTTTCCTTTTCTTAGCTTTTCTTCCCTTTTCTTATCTTATCTTGCCTTTTCTTGCCTTATCTTGCCTTTTCTTTCCTTTTCCTTGCATTTTCTTTCCTTTTCTTGCCTTATCTTACCTTTTCTTGACTTTTCCTTGCCCTTTCTTTCCTTTTCTAGCCTTTTCATGCCTTTTCTTGCCTAATCTTTCCTTTTCTTGCCTTTTCATGCATTTTCCTTCCCGTTTCTTACCGTTTCTTGCCTTTTCCTTTCCTTTTCTTGCCTTTTCTAGTCTTATCCTGCCTTTTCTTGCCTTATCTTGCCTTTTCTTACCTTTTCTTGCCTTGTTATACCTTTTATTGCATTTTCCTTGCCGTTTCTTGCCATGTCTTTCCTTTTTTTGCCTTTTCTTGCCTTATGTTGCCTTTTTCTTGCCTTTTCTTGTATTTTCATGCCTTTTCATGCCATTTCTTACCTTTTTCGTTCCTTTTCTTTCCTTTTACTTGCCTTTTCCTTGCCTTTTCCTGCCTTATCTTGAATTTTCTTGCTTTATCATCCCTTTTCTTTCCTTTTCTTGCCTTTTCTTTCCTTTTCTTACCTTTTCTCACCTTTTCTTTCCTTTTCTTGCATTTTCTTTCTTTTTCTTACCTTTTTCTTGACATCTCTTACCTTCTCTTGCCTTTTCCTTGCCTTTTATTTCCTTATCTTTCCTTTTCTTTCCTTATCTTGCCTTTTCTTGCCTTTTCCTTGCATTTTCTTTCCTTTTCTTGCCTTTTCATGCCTTTTCTTGCATTTTCATTTCTTTTCTTACTTTTGCATGCCTTTTCCATGCCTTTTCTTACCTTTTCCTTACCTTTTGTTTCCTTTTCTTGACTCATCTTTCATTTTTTTTCCTTTTCTTGACTTTTTCTTCCCTTTTCTTGCCTTATCTAGCCTTTTCTTGCATTTTCCTTGCATTTTCTTTCCTTTTCTTACCTTATCTTGCCTTATCTTACCTTTTCTTTGCCCTTTCTTTCCTTTTCCATGCATTTTCTTGCCTTTCCATGCATTTTCCTTGCCTCATCTTTCATTTTTTTCCTTTTCTTGGCTTTTCTTCCCTTTTCTTGCCTTATCTTGCCTTTTCTTCCCTTATCTTGCCTTTTCTTTCCTTTTCCCTGCATTTTCTTTCCTTTTCTTGCCTTATCTTAGCTTTTCTTGACTTTTCCTTGCCCTTTCTTTCCTTTTCCAGCCTTTTCATGCCTTTTCTTGCCTAATCTTTCCTTTTCTTGCCTTTTCATGCATTTTCCTTCCCAATTCTTGCCATTTCTTGCCTTTTTCTTGCCTTTTCTTGCCTTTTCTAGTCTTCTCTTGCCTTATCTTTCCTTTTCTTGCCTTATCTTACCTTTTCTTACCTTTTCTTCCCTTTTTATACCTTTTCTTGCATTTTCCTTGCCTTTTCTTGCCATGTCTTTCCTTTTTTCGCCTTTTCTTGCCTTATGTTGCCTTTTTCTTTCCTTTTCTTGCATTTTCATGCCTTTCCGTGCCATTTCTTACCTTTTTCATTCCTTTTCTTGCCTTTTACTTGCCTTTTCCTTGCCTTTTCCTGCCTTAACTTGAATTTTCTTGCCTTATCATGCCTTTTCTTTCCTTTTCTTGCCTTTTCTTGCCTTTTCTTACCTTTTCTCACCGTTTCTTTCCTTTTCTTGCCTTTTCTTTCCTTTTCTTTCTTTTTCTTACCTTTTTCTTGCCTTATCTTGCCTTATCTTGCCTTATCTTGCCTTATCTTTCCTTTTCTTTCCTTATCTTACCTTTTCTTGCCTTTTCCTTGCATTTTCTCTCCTTTTCTTGCCTTTTCTTGTTCATCTTTCATTTTCTTTCCTTTCTTGACTTTTCTTTACTTTTCTTGCCTTTTCTTTCCTTTTCTTGCATTTTCTTTCCTTTACTTGCCTTTTCATGCCTTTTCTTTCCTTTTCTTGCCTTTTCCTTGGTTTTTCTTACCTTTTCTTGCCTTCTGTTTCCTTTTCTCTCCTTTTCTTGCCTTTTCTTACCTTATCTTGCCTTTTCATTCCTTATCTTGCCTTTTCTCACCTTATCTTGCATTTTCTTGCCTTTTCATGTTTTTTCTTGCCTTTTTGTTCCTTTTCTTACTTTTGCATGCCTTTTCCTTGTCTTTTCTTGCCTTTTCCTTACCTTTTCCTTACCTTTTCCTTGCCTTTTCTTGGCTTTTTCTTCCCTTTTCTTGCCTTTTCTTGCCTTATGTTGCCTTTTCTTTCCTTTTCTTGCCTTATCTTGCCTTTTCTTGCCTTATGTTGCCTTTTCTTTCCTTTTCCTTGCATTTTCTTTCCTTTTCCGTGCCTTTTCTTGCCTTTTCTAGTCTCATCTTGCCTTTTCTTGCCTTATCTTGCCTTTTCTTACCTTATCTTGCCTTTTTATCCCTTTTCTTGCATTTTCCTTGCCTTTTCTTGCCATGTCTTCCTTTTTTCGCCTTTTCTTGCCTTTTCTTGCCTTATGTTGCCTTTTTCTTTCCTTTTCTTGCATTTTCATGCCTTTTCGTGCCGTTTCTTACCTTTTTGTTCCTTTTCTTTCCTTTTACTTGCCTTTTCCTTACCTTTTCCTGCCTTATCTTGAATTTTCTTGCCTTATCATCCCTTTTCTTTCCTTTTCTTGCCTTTTCTTTCCTTTTCTTACCTTTTCTCACCTTTTCTTTCCTTTTCTTGCATTTGCTTTCTTTTTCTTACCTTTTTCTTGCCTTATCTTGCCTTATCTTGCCTTTTCCTTGCCTTTTCCTTGCCTTTTCTTACCTTATCTTTCCATTTCTTTCCTTATCTTGCCTTTTCCTTGCATTGTCTTTCCTTTTCTTGCCTTTTCATGCCTTTTCTTGCATTTTCATTCCTTTTCTTACTTTTGCATGCCTTTTCCTTGCCTTTTCTTGCCTTTTCCTTACCTTTTGTTTCCTTTTCTTGCCTCATCTTTCATTTTTTTTCCTTTTCTTGGCTTTTTCTTCCCTTTTCTTGCCTTATCTAGCCTTTTCTAGCCTTTTCTTGCCTTTTCCTTGCATTTTCTTTCCTTTTCTTGCCTTATCTTGCCTTATCTTACCTTCTCTTTGCACTTTCTTTCCTTTTCCATGCATTTTCTTACCTTTCCATGCATTTTCCTTGCCTTATCTTTCATTTTTTCCTTTTCTTGGCCTTTCTTCCCTTTTCTTGCCTTATCTTGCCTTTTCTTCCCTTATCTTGCATTTTCTTTTCTTTTCCTTGCATTTTCTTTCCTTTTCTTGCCTTATCTTACATTTTCTTGACTTTTCCTTGGCCTTTCTATCCTTTTCTTGCCTAATCTTTCCTTTTCTTGCCTTTTCATGCATTTTCCTTCCCATTTCTTGCCATTTCTTGCCTTTTCCTTGCCTTTTCTAGTCATATCTTGCCTTATCTTTCCTTTTCTTGCCTTATCTTGCCTTTTCTTGCCTTTTGATACCTTTTCTTGCATTTTCCTTGCCTTTTCTTGCCATGACTTTCCTTTTTTCGCCTTATCTTGCCTTATGTTGCCTTTTTCTCGCCTTTTCTTACATTTTCATGCCTTTTCATGCCGTTTCTTACCTTTTTTGTTCCTTTTCTTGCCTTTTACTTGCCTTTTCCTATCCTTTTCCTGCCTTATCTTGAATTTTCTTGCCTTAGCATGCCTTTTCTTTCCTTTTCTTGCCTTTTCTTGCCTTTTCTTTCCTTTTCTTACCTTTTCTCACCTTTTCTTTCCTTTTCTTGCCTTTTCTTTCCTTTTCTTTCTTTTTCTTACCTTTTTCTTGCCTTATCTTGCCTTTTCTTGCCTTATCTTTCCTTTTCTTTCCTTATCTTTCCTTTTCCTTCCTCATCATTCCTTTTCTTGTCTTTCCTTGCCTTTTATTGCCTTATCTTGCCTTTTCTTGCCTTTTTTCCTTTTTCTTGACTTAACTTGCCTTTTCTTGCCTTTTCATACCTTTTCTTACATTATCTTGCCTTTTAATTCCTTATCTTGCCTTTTCTTTTCTTTTCTTGGCTTTTCCTTGCCTTGTCTTGCCTTTTCTTTCCTTATCTTGTCTTTTCTTTCCTTTTCTTGCCTCTACTTTCATTTTCTTTCCTTTTCTTGCCTTTGATTCCCTTCTCTTGCCTTATCTTGCCTTATGTAGCTTTATCTTGCCTTTTCTAGCCTTATCTTTCCTTTTCCTTGCCTTTTCTTTCCTTTTCTTGCCTTTTCCATGCATTTTCTTTCCTTATCTTGCCTTATCTTCCCTTATCTTGCCTTTTCTTTCCTTTTCCTTGCATTTTCTTTCCTTCTCTTGCCTTATCTTGCCTTTTCACACCTTTTCATGCCTTATCTTTCCTTTTCTTGCCTTTTCATGCCTTTTCCATGCCTTTTCTATCCTTTTCTTGTCTTTTCTTGCCTTTTCCTTACCATTTCTTGCCTTTTCTTGCCTTATCTAGCCTTTTCCTTTCCTTTCCTTATCTAGCCTTATCTTTCCTTTTCTTGCCTTTTTTGGCATTCTATTGCCTTATCTTGCCTTTTCTTACCTTTTCATGCCTGTTCTTGCCTTTTCCTTGCCTTTTCTTTCATTTTTTTGTTTTCTTGCATGCCTTTTCTTGCCTTTTCTAGCCTTTCCTTTCTTGTCTTAATTTTCCTTGCCTTTTCCTGCCTTTTCTTGCCTTTTCTTGCCTTATCTTGCCTTTTCTTGCCTTATCTTTCCTTTTCTTTCCTTTTCTTGCCTTATCTTTCCTTTTCTTGCCTTTTCTTGCCTTTTCCTTGCCTTTCCTTGCCTTTTCTTTCTTTTTCTTAACTTTTCTTGCCTTTTCCTTAATTTTTCTTTCCTTTTCTTGCCTTTTCCTTTCCTTTTCTGGCCTTATCTTGCCATTTCTTGCCTTATCTTGCCTTATCTTTCCATTTCTTTCCTTTTCTTGCCTTATCTTGCCTTTTCTAACCTTTTCTTGCCTTTTAATTCATTTTCCTTGGTTTTTCTTGCCTTATCTTTATTTTTCTTTACTTTTCCTACTTTCTCTTGCCTTTTCTTGTCTTATCTTGCCTTTTCTTAGCTTTTCTTGACTCATCTTTTATTTTCTTTCCTTTTCTTGCCCTTCTTTCCCATTACTTGCCTTTTCCTTGCCTTTTCTTTACTTTTCTTGCCTTATCTTTCTGTTTCTTGCCTCATCTTTCATTTTCTTTCCTTTTCTTGCCTTTCCTTCTCTTTTCTTACCTTATCTTGCCTTATTGATGTGAATCTCGTTACGGATCCACGCAAAAGTCGGATCTATCTACGTTCAGATTGATGGAAATCTCGACCCGTTGTTTGCACCTTTGCAAGAACCTCGGTATGAACAACCTCGACCCGCTGCTGTAGGGAAACAAGAACCTTGAATTGATGAAGACGCCACAAACGGTGATGTAGATCCGCTTGATAAGTCGAAGGTGAACGAACGGAATCCCTCCGTTGTGTTCGAACAGTTCCGAAGAACCAAGAGAGCAAAGCCCACGTTTTTTGTACTCAAATTATTCTCCTCATTCTCATTGATAAAGCCTTTATATATAGGCAGATTGTTAGAAAAAGAATCCTAGTTAAATAAAACTTCTAAGATAAATATGACTTAAAAAGGGAAACTAAAAAGGAAAATAACTCGAATCCTACTAGGAATACTCAAAACGTGATTATCTCATAATTGACTTCCTAAATAGACTAGAACTCCTAATAAAACGAAATTATCTTTTTTTGTAACTTCCTAAACAGAATAGAACTCATGTAAAATAAAATTAACAAATAATTAACTTCCTAAATAGACTTTGAAACTCAAAAACGAATTATTAAATAATTATGGCTTCTTGCAGATCTAATTCATATCACTTATCTTGCCTTTTCTTTCCTTTTCCTTGCATTTTCTTTCCTTTTCTTGCCTTAACTTGCCTTTTCATGCCTTTTCTTGCCTTATCTTACCTTTTCTTGCCTTTTCATGCCTTCTCCATGCCATTTCTTGCCTTTTCTATCCTTTTCTTGTCTTTTCTTGCCTTTTCCTTGCCATTTCTCGCCTTTTATTGCCTTATCTTACCTTTTCCTTGCCTTTTCTTGCGTTATCTTGCCTTATCTTATCTTTTCTTACTTTTTATTGCCTTATCTTGCCTTTTCTTGCCTTTTCCTTGCCTTTTCTTGCCTTTTTTTGCCTTTTTCTTGCCTTTTCTTGGCTTGTGTTGCCTTTTTCTTGCATGCCTTTTCTTCCCTTTTCTTCCTTTTCCTTTCCTTTTCCGGACCTATTTTGCCTTTTCTTGCCTTATCTTGCCTTTTCTTGCCTTTCCTTGCATTTTCCTTGCCTTTTCTTGCCTTATCTTGCCTTTACTTGCATTTTCCTGGCCTTTTTTTGCCTTATCTTTCCTTTTCTTGCCTTTTCCTTGCCTTGCCTTTCCTTTTCTTTCCTTTTCTTTCCTTTTCTTGCCTTTTCCTTAACTTTTCTTTCCTTTTTTTGCCTTTTCCTTTCCTTTTCTTGCCTTATCTTGCGATTTCTTGCCTTATCTTTCCTTTTCTTTCCTTTTCTTGCCTTATCTTGCCTTTTCTTACCTTTTCTTGTCTTTTCTTGCCTTTTCTTGCATTTTCATTCATTTTCATTGCTTTTTCTTGCCTTATCTTTCTTTTTCTTTCCTTTTCTTTCCTTTTTCTTACCTTTGCTTGCCTTATCTTTCCTTTTTTTCCTTTCTCTTGACTTTTCTTGCCTTATTTGGCATTTTCCTTTCCTTTTCCTTGCCTTTTCTTTCCTTTTCTTTCCTTGTCTTACCTTATCTTTCCTTTTCATTCTTTTCCTTGCATTTTTCTTCCATTTCATTCCTTTTCTTGCCTTTTCATTCCTTTTCCTTGCCTTTTCTTGCCTTTTCCTTGCCTTTTCTTGCCTTTTGATGCCTTTTCCTGCCTTTTCTTGTCTTATCTTTCCTTTTCTTGCCTTATCTTGCCTTTTCTTGACTCATCTTTCATTTTCTTTTCTTTTCTTGCCTTTCTTTCCCTTTTCTTGCCTTATCTTGCCTTATCTTTCCTTTTCCTTGCCCTTTCTTTCCTTTTCTTGACTTTTCCTTGCCTTATCTTTCCTTTTCTTGCCTTTTCATTCATTTTCCCTGGCTTATCCTGCCTTTTCTTACCTCATATTTCCTTTTCTTTCCTTTTCTTGCCTTTCCTTCCCTTATCTTGCCATATCTTTCCTTTTCTTTTCTTTTCTTTCCTTTTCCTGCCTTTTTTTGCCTTTTCTTGCCTTATTGGCGTAGGAAGCCGAATACAAGTGCATTGGACGTGTGCATGACCTGATCAAGTTGACGAGTGCATGGCGTTGTTCGCTATTAATGTTGTGTGTTTTAATTTCGTTTTAATTTGGGTCAGCTGATTGGACTGTGTCTTTAATGTAATAAGGCAAATAATTGTCATTAAGTAGGGAGGGTAAAGTGGAGAAAATGACCACAGGGAGTGGAGGAGCTTAGCCTTTATTTCCGCATTATTCTAGGCTGTAAACCCGCCTCCTTATAAGTCCGAATTGAATGAATAATGGGCAGCTGAATTTTGAATCCAAACTCTTCGAAGAGCACGTTATTGCGGAGCGCTTTTCCGTGTTTCCTAGTTAGAATTGCCCTAGCTGGCCGCTGGAATTATTTCAGCAAGCTTTAGCCTGTCAACGGAAGGTGCGATTTAAAGTTATCCTAACCGATTTCGAGTCCCTCCTTCGTGGTTGTTTGAACACTCCGTTGTGCTACGCTACTTATCGTGCCTTTTCTTTCCTTTTCTTGCATTTTCGTGCCTTTTCCTTGCCTTTACTTGTCTTATCTTGCCTTTTCTTGCCTTTTCCTTGATTTTTCTTTCCTTTTCCTACTTTATCTTGCCTTTTCTTGTCTTATCTTCCCTTTTCTTAGCTTTCTTGCCTTATCTTGCCTTTTCTTGACTCATCTTTCATTTTCTTTTCTTTTCTTGCCTTTCTTTCCCATTTCTTGCCTTATCTTTCCTTTTCCTTGCCTTTTCTTTCCTTTTATTGCCTTTTCCTTGCATTTTCTTTCCTATTCTTGCCTTTTCTTGCCTTATCTTGCCTTTTCTTGCCTTATCTTACCTTTTCTTTCCTTTTCCTTGTATTTTCTTTCCTTTTCTTGCCTTATCTTGCCTTTTCACGCCTTTTCTTGCCTTATCTTGCCTTTTCATACCTTTTCTTGCCTTATCTTGCCTTTTCACGCCTTTTCTTGCCTTTTCATGCCTTTTCCATGCCTTTTTTCCTTTTATATCCTTTTCTTGTCTTTTCTTTCCTTTTCCTTACCATTTCTTGCCTTATCTTGCCTTTTCCTTGCCTTTTCTTGCCTTATCTTGCTTTATCTTTCCTTTTCTTGCCTTTTCTTACCTTTTATTGCCTTATCTTACCTTTTCTTACCTTTTCATGCCTTTTCTTGCCTTTTCCTTGCCTTTTCTTTCCTTTTTTTGTTTTCTTGCATGCCTTTTCTAGCCTTTCCCTGCCTTTTCTTGCCTATTCCTTGCATTTTCCTGCCTTTTCTTGCCTTTTCCTGCCTTATCTTTTCTTTTCTTTCCTTTTCTTGCATTATCTTGCCTATTCTTGCCTTTTCTTGCCTTTTCAATGCCTTTTCCATGCCTTTTCTTTCCTTTTCTTGCCTTTTGCTTTCCTTTTCTTTCCTTATCTTGCCTTTTCTTGCTTCATCTTTCATTTTCTTTTCTTCTCTTGCCTTTCCTTCCCTTTTCTTGCCTTATCTTGCCAAATCTTGTATTTTCTTGCCTTTTTTTCCTTTTTCTTTCCTCATCTTGCGTTATCTTGCCTTTTCCTTGTCCTTTCTTGCCTTATCTTGCCTTTTAATACCTTTTCTTGCCTTATCTTGCCTTTTACATGCCTTTTCTTGCCTTTCATTACCTTTTCTTGACTTTTCCTTGCCTTTTCTTTCCTTTTCTTACCGTTTCATGCTTTTTCTTACCTTATCTTTCCATTTTGTGCATTTTCATGCATTTTTCATTCCTTTTCTTGCCTTTTCTTTCTATTTCTTGAATTTTCTTTCCTTTACTTGCCTTTGCTTGTCCTAATCTTCCCTTTTCTTGCATTTTTAGGCCTTTTCTTGATTATCTTACCTTTTCTTGCCTTTTCATGCCTTTCTTGCCTTATCTTTCCTTTTCTTAACTTATCTTGCACTTTCTTTCCTTATCTTGCCTTTTTATTACCTTATCTTGCCTTTTCTTGCCTTTTCATGCCTTTTGCTTGCCTTTTCTTTCCTTATCTTGTCTTTTCTTGCCTTTTCCTTGCCTTTTCTTTCCTTTTCTTGACGTATCTTGCCTCATCTATCATTTTCTTTTCTTTTCTTTCCTTTCCTTCCCTTTTCTTTCCCTATCTTGCCTGTTCTTGCCTTATCTTGCCCTTTCTTTCCTTTTCTTGCCCTTTCTGTCCTTTTCTCGCCTTTTTTTTGCCTTTTCTTGCCTTTTCTTGCCTTTTCCTTACCTTTTCTTTCCATTTCTTGCCTTTTCATGCCTTTTTCTTTCCCTTATCTTTCCTTTTCTTTCCTTTTCTTTCCCTTTCCTTGCCTTTTCTTGCCTTTGCTTGCCTTCTCTTGACTTATCTTGCCTTATCTTGCCTTTGCTTGCCTTCTCTTGACTTATCTTGCCTTATCTGGCCTTTTTCTTGCCTTTCTTGCCCTTTCATTCCTTATCTTGCCTTTTTTTACCTTATCTTGCCTTTTCTTGCATTTTCATGCCTTTTCCTTACCTTTTCTTGCCTTTTCTATCCTTATCTTGCCTTTTCTTACCTTTTTCTTGCCTTTTCTTGCCTTTTCTTGCCTATTCTTGCCAGATCATGCCTTTTCTGGCTTTATCTAGCCTTATCTTTCTTTTTCTTTCCTTTTCTTGCCTTCTCTTGCATTTTCTTACCTTTTCTTGCCTTCTCTTGCATTTTCTTACCTTTTCTTGCCTTTTCTTTCCTTTTCTTACCTTTTCTTGCCTTTTCATTCCTTTTCTTGCCATTTTGTGCCTTTTGCTTGCTTGTCTTGCCTTATGTTACCTTTTCTTGGCTTTTCTTGCCTTATCATGCCTTTTCTTTCCTTTTCTTGCCTTTTCTTATCTTTTCCTTGCCTTTTCTTGCCTTATCTTGCCATATCTTTCCTTTTCATGCCTTATCTTGCCTTTTCTTACCTTACCTTGCCTTTTCTTGCCTTTTCTATCCTCTTATTCACTTTTCTTTCCTTTTCTTGCCTTTTCATGCCCTTTCCTTGCCTTTTCTTGCCTTATCTTGCCTGCTCTTGCCTTTTCCTTGCCTTTTCTTTCCTTTCCTTGGCTTATCTTGCCTTTTCCTTGCCTTTTCTTTCCTTTTCTTACATTTACATTGCCTTTACATGCAATTTCTTGCCTTATCTTTCCTTTTCTTGCCTTTCCATGCCTTTTCTTTCCTTTTCTTTCCTTTTCCTTACCTTTTCTTGCCTTACCTTTTCTTTTCTTGCCTGTGCTTGCCTTTTCTTGCCTTATCTTGCCTTTTCTTTCATTTTCTTGCATTTTCTTGACTTATCTGTCATTTTCTTGCCTTTTCTTGCCTTTTCTTGCCTTTTTTTGCACTTTCATTCCTAATCTTGCCTTTTCTTCCCTTATCTTGCCTTTTCATGTCGTAAGTTTCCTATTCTTTCCTTTTCTTGCCTTTTCTTACCTTTTCCGTGCCTTTTCTTGCCTTATCTTTTCTTTTTTTGCCTTTTCTGACCTTATCTTGCCTTTTCTTACCTTTTCATGCCTTTTCTTTCCTTTTCTTGCCTTTTCTTCCCTGTTCCTTGACTTTTCTTGTCTTTTTTTGCCCTTTCCTTGCCTGATCTTGCCTTTTCTTGCCTGATCTTTCCTTTTCTTGCCTTTTCTTTCCTTTTCTTGCCTTATCTTGCCTTTTCTTTAATTTTCTTGCCTTTTCTTACCTTTTCTCACCTATTCTTTCTTTTTCTTGCCTTTTTTTATCCTTTCTTTCCTTTTCGTACCTTTTTCGTGCCTTTTTCATGCCTTTTCTTGTCTTTTCCTTGCCTTTCCTTGCTTTTTCTTGCCTTATCTTGCCTTATCTTTCCTTTTCTTTCCTTATCTTGCCTTACCTTGCCTTTTCCTCATATTTTCCTGCCTTATCTTGACTTTTCTTGCATTTTCTTACCTTTTCCATGGGTTTTCTTTCCTTATCTTGGCTTTTCCTTGACTTTTCTTTGCTTTTCTTTCCTTTTCTTGCCTCATCTTTCATTTTCTTTTTTTTTTCTTGCCTTTCCTTCCCGTTTTTTACCCTATCTTGCCTTATCTTGCATTTTCTTTTCTTTTCCTTGCCTTTTCTTTCCTTTTCTTGCCTTATCGTGCCTTTTCTTGCCTTTTTCTTCACTTTTCTTTCCTTTTATTGCCTTTTCATTCCTTTTCTTGCCTTATCTTTCCATTTCTTGCCTTTTCCATGCATTTTCTTCCCTTTCCTTACATTTTCTTGCCTTATCTTGCCTTTTCCTTGCCTTTTCTTGCCTTACTTTCTTTTTCTTTTCTTTTCTTTCCTTTTCATGCGTTATCTTACATTTGCTTACTTTTTCATGCATTTTCTTGCCTTTTTATGCCTTTTCTTGCCTTATCATTCCTTTTTTTGCCTTTTCCTTGCCTTTTCATACCATATCTTGTCTTTTTCTTGCCTTTTTCTTGAATTTTTATGCCTTTTCCATGCCTTTTCTTTCGTTTCCTTGCCTTTTCTTGCCTTTTCCTTGCCTATTCTTTCCTTTCCTTGCCTTTTCATGCGTTATCTTTCATTTTCTTGCCTTTTCATGTGTTGTCTTTCCTTTTCCAAACCTTTTCTTGCCTTTTCTTTCCTTTGCCTTGCCTTTTCTTGCCTTATCTTTCCTTTTCTTGCCTTTGCTTGCCTTTTCTTCCCTTATCTTGCCTTTTCTTGCCTTTGCTTGCCTTTTCTTGAATTATCTTGCCTCTTCATGCCATTTCTTGCCTTATGTTGCCTTTTCTTGCCCTTTCATTCCTTATCTTACATTTTCTTGTCTTTTCATTCCTTTTCTCGCATTTTCTTGTCTTTTCCTTGCATTTTCTTGCTTTCTCTTTCTTTATCATACCTTTTCTTGCCTTTTCTTGTGTTAGCTTGCCCTTTCTTGGCTAATCTTTAATTTTCTGTTCTTTTCTTGCCTTTCCTTCCCTTTTCTTGTCCTATCTTGAGGATCTTGCCTTATCTTGTCTTTTCTTTCCTTTTCCTGGCCTTTTATTTCCTTTTCTTGCCTTATCTTGCCTTTTCCATGCCCTTTCTTTCCTTTTCTTTCCTTTTCATGTCTTATGTTTCCTTTTCATGTCTTTTCATTCCTTTTCCATGCCTTTTCTTGCTTTTTCCTTGCCTTTTCTTGCCTTATCTTGCCTTATCATGCCTTATCTTGCCTTTTCCTTGCCTTACCTTGCCTTTTCCTTGCCTTACCTTGCCTTTTCTTGTCTTATCTTGCCTTATCTTTCCTTTTCTTTCGTTTTCTTGTCTTTTCTTGTCTTTTCTTTCCTTTTTTCCCTTTCTTGCCTTTTCCTTGCCTTTTCTTACCTTATCTTGCCTTTTCCTTGCCTTTTCCATGCCTTTTCTTGCCTTTTCTTTCCATTTCTTGCCTTTTTTTGCCTAATCCTTGCCTTTTCTTGCCTTTGACTTGCCTTTTCCTACCTGATCTTGCCTTTTATGGTCTTATCTTGCCTTATCTTTCCTTTTCTTTGCTTTTCTTGCCTTATCTTGCATTTTCTAACCTTTTCTTGCCTTTTCTTTCGTTTTCTCGCATTTTTTTCCTTTTCTTGCCTTAACTTACCTTTTCTTACCTTTTCTGGCCTTTTCATGCCATTTCTTTATATTTCTTGAATTTTCTTTCCTTTTCATGCCTTTGCTTGTCCTAATCTTGCCTTATCTTGCATTTTCTTGACTTATCTTGCCTTTTCTTACCATTTCTTGCCTTTTCATACCTTTCTTGCCTTATCTTGCACTTTCAATCCTTATCTTGCACTTTCAATCCTTATCTTGCCTTTTTTTACCTTATCTTGCCTTTTCTTGCCATTTCTTTCCTTTTCTTGCCTTTTCATTCCTTTTCCTTGCCTTTTTTTTCCTTATCTTCCCTTTTCTTGCCTTTTCCTTGCCTTTTCTTTCCTTTTCTTGCCGTATCTTGCCTCATCTATCATTTTCTTTTCTTTCCTTGCCTTTCCTTCCCTTTTCTTGCCATATCTTGCCTGTTCTTGCCTTATCTTGCCATATCTTTCCTTTTCTTTCCTTTTCCTTGCCTTTTCTCTTCTTGCCTTATCTAGCCTTATCTTGTGTTTTACTTGCCCTTTCTTTCCTTTTCTTGCCCTTTCTGTCCTTTTCTCGCAGTTTCTTTCCTTTTCTTGACTTATCTTGCCTTTTCCTTGCCTTTTCTTTCCATTTCTTGCCTTTTCATGCCGTTTCTTTCCTTTATCTTTCCTTTTCTTTCCCTTTCCTTGCCATTTCTTGCCTTTGTTTGCCTTATCTTGCCTTTTCTTACCTTTGCTTGCCTTCACTTGACTTTTCTTGCCTTTTCTTGCCTTTCTTGCCCTTTCATTCCTTATCTTGCCTTTTCTTACCTTATCTTGCCTTTTCTTGCTTTTACATGCCTTTTCTATCCTTATCTTGCCTTTTCTTACCTTTTCCTTGCCTTATCTTGCCTTTTCATGTCATTTCCATGCCTTTTCTTGCCTTTTCCATGCCTTTTCTTGCCTGATCATGCCTTTTTTGGCTTTAACTTGCCTTTTCTTTCCTTTTCTTGCCTTCTCTTGCCTTATCTTGCATTTTCTTACATTTTCTTGCCTTTTCTTACATTTTCTTGCCTTTTCTTTCCTTTTCTTAACTTTTCGTGCCTTATTTTATCTTTTCTTGGCTTTTCTTGCCTTATCATGCCTTTTCTTTCCTTTTCTTGCCTTTTCTTGTCTTTTCCTTGCCTTTTCTTGCCTTATCTTGCCATATCTTTCCTTTTCATGCCTTATCTTGCCTTTTCATACTTTACCTTGCCTTTTCTTTCCTTTTATTGCCTTTTCTTTCCTTTTCTTGCCTTTTCATGCCTTTTCCTTGCCTTTTCTTGCCTTGTCTTGCCTTCTCTTGCCTTTTTCTTGCCTTTTCTTTCCTTTCCTTGGCTTATCTTGCCTTTTCCTTGCATTTTCTTTCCTTTTCTTACATTTGCATGCCTTTTCTTGCCTTCATGCCTTTTCTTGCCTTATCTTTCCTTTTCTTGCTTTTCCATGCCTTTTGCATGCCTTTTCTTTCCTTTGCTTTTCTTTTCTTGCCTTATCATGCCATTTCATGGCTTTTTTTGCCCTTTCATTCCTTATCTTGACTTTTCTTACCTTTTTTCCCTTTTCCTTGGCTTTTCCTGCCTGAACTTGCCTTTTCTTTCCTTTTCCTGCCTTTTCTTGCCTTATCTTGCCTTATCTTTCCTTTTCTTGCCTTTTCTTACCTTTTCTCACCTTTTCTTTATTTTTCTTGCCTTTTCTTATCCTTTCTTTCCTTCTCTTGCCTTTTCTTGTCTTTTCCTTGCCTTTCCTTGCCTTTTCTTGCCTTATCTTGCCTTATCTTTCCTTTTTTTTCTTTATCTTGCCTTTTCCTCGTATTTTCTTGCCTTATCTTGACTTTTCTCATATTTTCTTGCCTTTTCCATTGGTTTTCTTTCCTTATCTTGCCTTTTCCTTGACTTTTCTTTCCTTTTCTTGCCTCATCATTCATTTTCTTTTCTTCTCTTGCCTTTTCTTCCCTTTTCTTACCTTATCTCGCCTTATCTTATCTTGCCTTTTCTTTTCTTTTTCTTGCCTTTTCTTTCCTTTTCTTGCCTTATCGTGCCTTTTGCTTCCCCTTTCTTTCCTTTTATTGCCTTTTCATGCCTTTTCTTGCCTTATCTTTCCTTTTCTTGCCTTTTCTTGCCTTTTTTTGCCTTATCTTGTATTTTCTTGCCTTTTCATTGCCTTTTCTTGCCTTTCCTTGCCTTACGTTGCCTTTTCTTTCCTTTTCATGCTTTATCTTACATTTTCATACCTTTTAATGCATTCTCTTGCCTTTTGTTGCCTTTTGTTGCCTTTTCCTTGCTTTTTCTTGCCTTATCATTCCTTTTTTAGCCTTTTCCTTGCCTTTTCTTACCTTATCTTATCTTTTTCTTGAATTTTCATGCCTTTTCCACGTCGTTTCTTTCTTTTTCTTTCCTTTTCATGCCTTTTCATGCCTATTCCTTGCCTTTTCTTGCCTTTTCCTTGCCTTTTCCTGCCTGATCTTTCCTTATCTTGCCTTATCTTATCTTTTCTTGCCTTTTCCTTCCCTTTTCTAGCCCTATCTTGCCAAATCTTGCCTTTTCTTTCCTTTTTCTTGCCTTTTCTTTCCTTTTCCTGCCTTATCTTGCCTTTTCCTTACCCTTTCTTTCCTTTTCTTGCCATTTCTTTCCTTTTCTCGCTTGCCTTTTCTTATCTTTTCTTGCCTTTTCTTGCCTTTTACTTGCCTTTTCTTTCCCTTTCTTGCCTTTTCATGCCTTTTCTTGCCTTATCTTTTCTTTTCTTGCCTTTTCATGCCCTTTCCATGCCTTTTCTTGCCTTTTCTTTCCTTTTCATTCCTTTTGCTTGCCTTTTCTTGCCTTATCTTTCCTTTTCTTGCCTTTGTTATCCTTATCTTGACTTTTCTTGCCTTTCTTGCCCTTTCATTCCTTATCTTGCCTTTTCTTACCGTATCTTTCCTTTTCTTGCACTTTCATGCATTTTCTTTCCTTTTCTTCCCTTTTCCTTGCCTTTTCTTACCTTTTCATTGCCTTTTCATGCCTTTACCATGCCTTTTCTTGCCTTTTCTTGCCCTTTCCTTGCCTTTCTTCGCCTTTTCTTGCCTGATCTTGCATTTTCTGGCCTTATCTAGTCTTATCTTTCCTTTTCTTTCCTTTTCTTGCCTTATCTTAAAATTTCTTACCTTTTCTTGCATTTTCTTTCCTTTCCTTTCCTTTTCTTACCTTTTCTGGCCTTTTCTTACCTTCTCTTGCCTTTTCTTTGCTTTTCTTGTATTTTCTTTCCTTTCCTTTCCTTTTCTCGCCTTTTCCTAACTTCTCTTGCCTTTTCTTTGCTTTTCTTGCCTTTTCTTGCCTTTCTATGGCTTTTCTTGCCTTTTCTTGTCTTTTCCTTGCCTTTTCTTGGGTTTTCTTGCTTTCTATTTCCTTTTCTTTCCTTTTCTTGCCTTATCTTTCCTTTTCTTACCTTACCTTGCCTTTTCCTTCCTTTTATTGCCTTTTCTTTCCTTTTCTTGCCTTTTCCTGCTTTTTCCTTGCCTTTTCTTGACTTTTCCTTGCCTTTTCCTTGCCTTTTCTTTTCTTTCCTTTCCTTGCCTTTTCCTTGACTTTTCTTACCTTTTCTTGGTTTTTCTTGCCTTTTCCTTGCCTTTTCTTTCCTTTCTTTGCCTTTTCTAGCCTTTTTCTTGCCATTTCTTTCCTTTTCTTGCCTTTTCATGCCTTTTCTTGCCTGATCTTTCCTTTTCTTGCCTTTCCATGCCTTTTGCATGTCTTTTCTTGCATTTTCTTCCTTTTCTTGCCTTTTCTTTCCTTTTCCTTGCCTTACCTTTCCTTTTCATGCCTTTTCCCTGCCTTTGCTTGCCTTTTCTTGCCTTATCTTATCTTATCTTGCCTTTTCCTGCCTTTTCTTAACTTATCTGTCCTTTTCAGGCCTTTCCTTGCCCTTTCATTCCTTATCTTGCCTTTTCTTCCCTTATCTTGCCTTTTCTTGCCGAAACTTTCGTATTCTTTCCTTTTCTTGCCTTATCTTGCCTTTTTTTCCTTTTCTGACCTTATCTTGCCTTTTTCTTGCCTTTTCATGCCTTTTCCATGCCTTTTCTTGCCTATTCCTTGCCTTTTCTTCCCTTTTCTGATATGAATCACGTCAGGAACTTGCACCAACTCAGACCGTCTACTCTAGGATGATGGTTGACCTTGACCCATCGCTTTGTGCCTTGCACCGAACCTTAGTGCTGGTTGTGGGTCTTGTAGCTCCATAGTGGATGTGTTCACATCATTTTTCTTGCCTTTTCCTGCCTGATGTTGCCTTTTCTTGCCTTATCTTTCCTTTTCTTTCCTTTTCTTGCCTTTTCTTCCCTAATCTTGCCTTTTCTTGCCTTTTCTTGCCTTTTCTTTCCTTTTCATGCCTTTTCTTGCCCTTTCTTTCCTTTTCGTGCCTTTTTCATGCATTTTATTGCCTTTCTTTCCTTTTCTTGCCTTTTCCTTGCCTTTTCTCGCCTTATCTTTCCTTTTCTTGCCTTATCTTGCCTTTTCATGCCTTTTCCTTGCCTTTCCTAGACTTTTCTTTCCTTTTCTTTCCTTTTCTTGCCCTTTCTTTACTTTTTATGCCTTTTTCGTGCCTTTTTCGTGCCTTTTCTTGCCTTTTCTTTCCTTTTCTTGCCTTTTCTTGTCTTTTTCTTGCCTTTTCTTGCCTTATCTTTCCTTTTCTTTCCTTTTCTTCCCTTATCTTGCCTTTTCATGTCTTTTCCTTGCCTTTTCTTGACTTTTCTTGCATTTTCTTGCCTTTTCATGCCTTTTCTTTCCTTATCTTGCCTTTTCTTGCCTTTTCACCTTTTTTTCTGTTTATTAGCTTTTCTTGGCTTTTCTTTCCTCATCTTTCAATTTCTTTTCTTGCCTTTCCTTCCCTTTTGTTGCCCTATCTTGCCTTTTCTTGCCTTTTCTTGCCTTTTTTGGCCTTATCTTTCCTTTTCATGCCTTTTCTTGCCTTTTCCATGAATTTTCTTGCCTTTGCCTTCCCTTTTCTTGCCTTATCTTACCTTTTCATGCCTTATCTTGCCTTTTCCTTGCCTTTTCTGTCCTTACCTTGTCTTTTCTTGCCTTATCTTTCTTTTTCTTTCCTTTTTTCTTTTTCTTACCTATTCCTTGCTTTTTCTTGCCTTATCATTCCTTTTTTTGCCTTTTCCTTGCCTTTTCTTACCTTATCTTACCTTTTTCTTGACTTTTCTTGCCTTTTCATGCATTTTCTTTCCATTTCTTGCCATTTCTTGCCTATTCATGACTTATCCTACCTTTTCTTGCCTTATCTTTCCTTTTCTTTCCTTTTGTTTCCTTTTCTTGCCTTATCTTGCCTTTTCTTACCTTTTCATGCCTTTTCCTTGCTTTTTCTTGCCTTTTCCAACTTTTCTTTCCTTATCTTGCCTTTTCCTTGCCTTTTCTTTCCTTTTCTTGCCTTTTCATGCCTTTTCCATGACTTTTCTTGCCTTTTCTTTCCTTTTCCTTATTTATTTTTCCTTTTCTTGCCTTTTCTTGCCTTATCTTGCCTTATCTTGTCTTTTCTTACCTTTTCTTGACTTAACTTGCCATTTCTTCCCTTTTCATGCCTTATCTTGCCTTTTCTTGCCTTTTCTTACCTTATCTTGCCTTTTCATTCCTCATCTTGCCTATTTATACCTTATCTTTCCTTTTCTTGCCTTTTCATGCCTTTTATCGCCTTTTCTTGCCTTTTCTTGCCTTTCCGTGCCTTTTCTTGCCTTATCTTTCCTTTACCTTGTTTTTTCTTGCCTTTTCTTGCCTTATCTTTCCTTTTCTTTCATTTTCTTGCCTTTTGATGCCTTTTTTTGCCTTATCTTGCCTTTTCTTATCTCTTCTTGCCTTTTCTTGGCCTTTTCATGCCTTTTCCTACCTTTTACTTGCTTTTTCTTGCCTTTTCTTGTGTTATCTTTCCTTTTCTTTCTTTTTCTTGCTTTTTCTTTCCCTTTCTTGCCTTATCTTCCCTTTTCTTACCTATTCTTGCCTTTTCCTTGCTTTTTCTTGCCTTTTCATGCCTTATCTTTATTTTTCTTCCCTTTTCATGCCTTTTCTTGCCTCATCTTTCCTTTTCTTGCCTTTTTATGCCTTTTCCATGCCTTTTCTTGCCTTTCCTTTCCTTTTCTTGTGTTTACATGCCTTTTCCTTGCCGCTTCTTGCCGTTTCTTACCTTTTCTCGCCTTATCTTGCCTTTACCTTGCAATTTCTTGCCTTATCTTTCCTTTTCTCGCCTTTTCTTGCCTTATCTTGCCTTTTCTTTCTTTTTCATGCCTTTTCTTGCATTTTCCTTGCCTTTTCTTTCTTTGTCTTTCCTTTTTTAGCCTTTTCTTACCTTTTCCTTGCCTTTTCTTGCCTTATCATGCATTTATTACCATTTCATGCCTTTTCCATGCCCTTTCCTACCTTTTCTTGCCTTTTTCTTGCCTTTTCCTACCTTATCTTGCCCTTTCCTTTTCTTTCCTCGCCTTTCCTTTTTTGTATTGTCTTGCCTTTTCTTGCCTTTTCTTACCTTGTCTCATTTTTTCTTTCCTTCTCTTGCCTTTTCTTGCCTTTTCCTACCTTTGCCTAGACTTTTCTTGCCTTATATTACCCTTATCTTGCCTTATCTTTCTTTTCTTTCCTTTTCTTGCCTTATCTTTCCTTTTCCTGCCTTTTCCATGCCTTTTCCTGCCTTTTCTTTCCTTTTCCTTCCTTATTTTTCCTTTTCTCGCCTTTCCTTGCCTTTTCTTGCCTTATCTTGCCTTTTCTTATCTTTTCTTACCTTTTCTTGACTTAACTTGCCTTTTCTTGCCTTTTCAGCCTTTTCTTGCCTTTTCATTCCTTATCTTGCCTTTTTTTAACTTATCTTGCCTTTTCTTCCCATTCCTTGCCTTTTCTTTCCTTTTCATGACTTTTCCTTGCCTTTTCTTTCCTTATCTTGCCTTTTCTTGCTTTTTGCTTGCCTATTCTTTCCTTTTCTTGCTTTTTCTTTCCTTGTCTTTCATTTTCTTTCCCTTTTCTTGCCATATCTTGCCTTATCTTTCCTTTTCTTGCAGTTTCTTCCCTTTTCCTGGCATTTTCTTTCTGTTTCTTGCCTTGTCTTGCCTTATCTTCCCTTTTCTTGCCTTTTCCTTGCCATTTCTTTCCTTTTCTTGCCTTTTCCTATCTTTTCTTGCCTTATCTTTCTTTTTCTTGGCTTTTCATGCATTTTCCATGCCTTTTATTGCCTTTTCTTATCTTTTCTAGCCTTTTCCTTGCCGTTTCCTACCATTTGTTGCCTTTTCTTGCATTATCTTGCCTTTTCCTTACCTTTTCTTGCCTTTTCTTTCCTTTTCTCGCCTTATCTTGCCTTTTCTTTCCTTTTCATGCCTTTTCTGTCCTTTTTATGCCTTTTCTTGTCTTTTACTTGCCTTTTCTTGACTTGTCATTCCTTTTTTATACTTTTCTTGCCTTTTCCTTGCCTTTTCTTGCCTTTTTCTTGCCTTTTTTTGCCTTTTCTTGCCTTTTTCTTGCCTTTTTTTGCCTTTTCCTGACTTATCCTGCCTTTTCTTGCCTTATCTTTCTTTTTCTTGCCTAATCTTGCCTTTTCTTACCTTTTCATGCCTTTTTCTTGCTTTTTCTTGCCTTTTCCAACTTTTCTTTCCTTATCTTGCCTTTTCCTTGCCTTTTCATGCCTTTTCATGCCTTTTCCATGACTTTTCTTGCCTTTTCTTTCCTTTTCCTTCTTTATTTTTCCTTTTGTTGCCTTTCCTTGCCATTTCTTGCCTTATCTTACCTTTTCTTGTCTTTTCTTACCTTTTCTTAACTTAACTTGCCTTTTCTTGCCTTTTCATGCCTTATCTTGCCTTTTCTTGCCTCATCTTGCATTTTCTTACCTTATCTTGTCTTTTCATTCCTAATCTTGCCTTTTTATACCTTATCTTTCCTTTTCTGGCCTTTTCATGCCTTTTCTCACCTTTTCTCGCCTTTTCTTACCTTTTCGTGCCTTTTTCGTGCCTTTTCTTGCCTTTACCTTGTTTTTTCTTGCCATATCTTTCCTTTTCTTTCATTTTCTTGCCTTTTCCTTCCTTTTTTTGCCTTATCTCTCCTTTTCATATCTTTTCTTGCCTTTTCCTTCCTTTTTTTGCCTTATCTCTCCTTTTCTTATCTTTTCTTGCCTTTTCCTTGCCTTATCATGCCTTATCCTGCCTTTTACTTGCTTTTTCTTGCTTTTCCTTGCCTTATCTTTCCTTTTCTTTCTTTTTCTTGCTTTTTCTTTCCCTTTCTTGCCTTATCTTCCCTTTTCTTACCTATTCTTGCATTTTCCTTGCATTTTCTTGCCTTTTCCATGGCTTTTCTTTCCTTATCTTGCCTTTTCCTTGCCTTTTCTTTTCTTTTATCGCCTTATCTTACCTTTGCTTACCTTATCTTGCCTTTTCTTACATTTTCTTGACTTAACTTGCCTTTTCATGCCTTATCTTGCCTTTTCTTACCTAATCTTGCCATTTCTTGCCATTTCCTTCCCTTTTCTTGCCTTATCTTGGCTTACCTTGTCTTTTCTTTCCTTTTCTTGCCATATCTTGCCTTATCTTGCCTTATCTTATTTTTCCTTGCAATTTCTTCCCTTTTCTTTCCTTTTATTGACTTTTCATGCCTTTCCCGTGCCTTTTCTTGCCTTTTCTTATCTTTTGTTGCCTTTTCCTTGTCGTTTCTTGCCTTTTCCTTGCCTTTTCTTGCCTGTTCTTGCCTTATCTTAACTTATCTTTCCTTTTCTTGCCTTATCTTGCCTTTTCTTGCCTTTTCTTACCCTTTCTTTCCTTTTTTTGCCTTTTCTTGCCTTTTCCTAGCCTTTTCTTTCCTTGTTTTTCCTTTTTTGCAGGTTTCTGCCTTTTCCTTGCCTTTTCTTGCCTTTTTCTTGCCTTTTCATGCCTTTTCTTACCTTTTCTTGCCTTTTCCTTGCCTTATCTTGCCTTATCTTTACTGCCATTTCTGCCATTTCTTGCCTTATCTTGCCTTTTCTTACCTTTTCTTACCTTTTCTTGCTTTTTCTTGCATTGTCTTGCCTTTTCTTGCCTTTTTTTTTACCTTTTCTCACTTTTTCTTTCCTTTTCTTGCCCTTTCTTGCCATTTCTTGCCTTTTCGTACCTTTTTTTGCCTTTTCTTGCCTTTTCTTGCCATTTCTTACTTTTTCTTGCCTTTTCTTGCCATTTCTTTCTTTTTCTTTCCTTGTCTTGCCTTTTCTTGCCTTTTCTTTCCTTTTCTTACCTTATTTTGCCTTTTCTTTCTTTTTCATGCCTTTTCTTGCCTTTTCTTGTATTTTCCTTGCCTTTTTTCTGCCTTTTTTGCCTTTTCTTGCCTTTTCCTTGCCTTTTCTTATCGTATCTTTCCTTTTTCTTACATTTTCTTGCCTTTTCATGCCTTTTCTATGCCTTTTCCTACCTTTTCTTGCCTTTTCTTGCATTTTTCTTGCCTTTTCCTACCTTATCTTGCCTTTTCTTGCCTTATCTTGCCTTATCTTTCCTTTTCTTTCCTTGTCTTTCCTTTTCTTGCATTTTCTTGCCTTTTCTTACCTTTTCTTGTCTTGTCTTGCCTTTTCTTTTTTTTTCTTACCTTGTCAAGCCTTTTCTTTCTCTTTCTTGCCATTTCTTGCCTTTTCCTAGACTTTTCTTGCCTTATATTGCCTTATCTTTCTTTTCTTTCCTTTTCTTGCCTTATCTTGCCTTTTCTTGCCTTTTTCATTTCTTGCCTTTTCCTTCCTTTTCCTTCCTTATCTTTCCTTTTCTTGCCTTTCCTTGCCTTTTCTTGCTTATCTTGCCTTCTCTTATCTTTTCTTACCTTTTCTTGCCAGATCTTGCCTTTTCATTCCTAACCTTGCCTTTTTTACCTTATCTTCCCTTTTCTTCCCGTTCCTTATCTTTTATTTCCTTTTCATGACTTTTCCTTGCCTTTTCTTGCTTTTTCCTTGCCTATTCTTTCCTTTTCTTGCTTTTTCTTTCCTTATCTTTCATTTTCTTTCCCTTTTTTGCCTTTCCTTCCCTTTTCTTGCCATATCTTACCTTATCTTTCCCTTTCTTGCCGTTTCCTGACTTATCTTGCCTTTTCTTTCCTTTTCATGCCTTTCTTACCTTTTTATGCCTTTTCTTTTCTTGCCTTTTCCACCTTTTCTTTCCTTATCTTGCCTTTTCCTTGCCTTTTCTTTCCTTTTCTTGCCTTTATCTTGCCTTTTCATGCCTTTTCCATGACTTTTCTTGCCTTTTCTTTCCTTTTCCTTCTTTGTTTTTCCTTTTCTTGCCTTTCCTTGCCTTTTCTTGCCTTATCTTGCCTTTTCCTGTCTTTTCTTACCTTTTCTTGACTTAACTTGCCTTTTCTTGCCTTTTCATGCCTTATCTTGCCTTTTCTTGCCTTATCTTGCCTTTTCTTACCTTATCTTGCCTTTTCATTCCTAATCTTGCCTTTTTATACCTTATCTTTCCTTTTCTTGCCTTTTCATACCTTTTCTTCCCTTTTCTTTCCTTATCTTGCCATTGCTTGCCTTGCCCTTGCTTATCTTGCCTTTTTCTTGCCTTTTCTTGCCTTTTCATGCCTTTTCCATGCCTTATCTCGCCTTTTCTTGCATTATCTTGCCTTTTGTTGCCTTTTCTTTCCTTTTCTTAAATTTTCTCGCCTTTTTTCGCCTTTTCTTGCCTTTTCTCGCCTTTTCTTTCCTTTTCTTACCTTATCTTGCCTTTACCCTATTTTTTCTTGCCTTTTTGATATGAATATGAAGAGCACTCATATGATTATTTCAAGTGCCAATCTGACCAAGTGAGAGAGCACACACAAAGCGCTTCAAGTCATAACTTAATGGGCTGATTTCCAAAGCATACTTTGGAGAGTTAGGCTCAACCAAATTTATTAAAGTCCATGGACCAAGAGCCACGAAATTCAGCTGAGTTTATGACCTTAATACAAGTTTTAGAAGGTCCTTTCAATAGCAAAGATCTTGAAGATTCATTCTCTCTGATTTGGGCATTCTATTTAGGAAGTTTATTTCAGCCATTAGTTTTGATTAGGAAGTTATATTCCAACAACTCTGGGCTTATTTAGATTGTTGGACACATTTTTAGCCTTCCTAAAAGGCTGAGAATTGTTTCCTTTTTAGTTTCCCTTTCCAGCCAGATTTCAATTCCTTTTTAGGAGTTGTTTGATTAGGAATCTCTTTGTAATATTGAGCCTATTTATAGAGGCTGATGCAATGAGAATAAGTAGACTATTATTGATTGAAAAACTTGGGCTTTGCTCTCTCTTGGTTCTTCGGAACTGTTCGAACACAACGGAGGGATTCCGTCGAGTTCACCATCGACTTATCAAGCAGATCTTCATCACCATTTGTGGCGTCATCGACATATCAAGGTTCTTTGTTTCAACTCAAGCAGCGGGTCGCGGTCTTAATACCAAGGTTCTTGTTTGGTTGTGAGCATCGGGTCGAGATCTCCATCAATCTGAACGTAGTGATGTGAGCAAGCCTAAGGACGCACCTACTATCAAGCTTGTAGACTCGCAGCAAGTTCAAGTTCCAATTGGGCCAATGACAAGAGCACGAGCTAGGAAGTTGCAATCTGATTTCAATGGACTAATGCAAGAAGTTTGGGCTCAAGTTGGTGCGTACAAGTGCAAGGACGTGCATGAGGCACATGCAAAGCCCATGCACGTGATAGAGGCTATTTTGGAAGCTTAATATGCACACCAACTTCTGGATGCATGCGCACATGGAGAATCAGCAAGAATCAACCTATTTAGGCCATGCATCTTCTTGTTAGGACGTGCAATTAATTGTTATTCTATTAGATATTATTTGTTTAGATTATTTCCTATTTTAGTTGAATAATTCGGCCAGAATCTCCTTAGAATAGGAAAGAGAGTTTTGGCCAGCCTTTGAACTCCTTTTTAGGAGTTAGCTTGTTTAGGAATACTTTGGTACTTTGGGAGCCTATATAAAGAGGACTCCTAGCAATAAAAACGTACACAACAATTCAGAATTACATAGCTTTGGCTAATTGAGAGTTTAGATACTCGTTTGTTCTTGCTTAGGCTGGTGAGTCGTCTTGGCTAGAATTTATCTTTCACTTATCAAGCGGACCATCCATCCTCGCTTGTGGCGTGATTCGACCTTAGGTCAAGGTTCAGAAGTTCTTGTTGCGGGTTAAGGTTCAATTTCGTGCCTTAGTTCGAGTGAGTTCTTGTGAGTTGTGATCTGTTCCATTCTAAAGTAACAAACGGTCCGAGTTGTGAATCTTTTCCGCATAGAAAAAGTGCGTGAAGCCTAAAGAGGAAGCAAAGGCCGCAAGCAAGTCTAAAGAGGAAGCAAGGCCGCAAGCAAGTCTAAAGAGGAAGCAAGGCCGCAAGCAAGCTTAAAGAGGAAACAAAATCAAAAAGGAAGCGAGCAAGACTAAAGGAAAGACCCAAGAAGAACTTTAACATTCTGGTTGTTAAAGCGTGAAGCTCAAGCAAGGCCGTTCTAGCCTTAGTAAGAACATACAAGTATCACGAGAGGAAAAAGGCAAGAGTGTGCGAGTACCTTAGAGAGAAAAGCCAAATATTTGAGTGCAAACACGAGTGAACTTGAGTGCACCTTACATTGAGAGTATACACGTAAGGGAGTGAGCTTGTGAGGCCATATTTTTTTTATTACTAACCAATTTTTCTTGCAGCAAACATGTCACATGAAGGTCAAACCATGGGAAACATAGACCTTAAGTTATTAGTGGATGCATTGGCCGGGAAGCTCGAGCAGATGGTGCAAGCTCAGATGGAGCCTTTGCAACTACGCGTGGATGCCGTGGAGAATTCTCGTGACATCCCCCCAACGCGAGGCGAACTCCAAAGGCGTAGGAGAGGAGTACCTATTGGAGAGTCAAGCGGAGCTGATTCTGAATCGGAAGAAGGCGTAGGCTCAACAAGGAGTCTTAGGAGAGCAAGAACAAGCCGTCCACCTAGGGAGGCGAGGCCAAAGAGAGACGACAACATAGGGAGTATCAAACTGAAGATACCTTCCTTTGCCGGTCGTTCTGACCCGGAGGCGTACTTAGAGTGGGAGAAGAAGATTGAGTTCGTGTTTGATTGCCACAATAGCTCCGAAGAAAAGAAGGTAAAACTTGCCATCACCGAATTTACTGATTATGCTATAACTTGGTGGGATCAACTTGTGACAAGCAGGAGGAGAAATAGAGAACGCCCTATAGCTACTTGGGAAGACATGAAAGTAGTGATGAGGAAGAGATTTGTTCCAAGTCATTACTATAGAGAGCTGTATAAGAAGTTACAAGGAATGAGGCAAGGAAATTTGAGTGTGGAGGAGTATTTCAAACAGATGGAGATGGCCATGATAAGAGCTGATATAGATGAAGATAGAGAAGTTACAATGGCAAGGTTCTTGAATGGACTCAATCCTGAAATTCAAGACAAAGTTGAGTTGCAACACTATGTGGAGTTGGAGGACATGGTGCATATGGCAATGAAAATTGAGAAGCAACTCAAGAGAGGAGAGGGGAGAACAAGAGCTACATCGAATTCTACTTGGAAGCCAAACTACCAAAAGAAGTTTGACAAGCCACAAGCAGCCAAAGTAGAGCATAAACCCGAGAGTTCTCAAGCTAATTCTCAAAGGAAAGTGGAAGTCACTCCAGCTAGGAACCGTGACATCAAGTGCTTTAAGTGTCAAGGAAGGGGGCACATCTCAAGTCAATGTCCTAACAGGCAAGCAATGGTGATCAAGGAAGGTGGAGAGATTGAAACTGAAGAAGAGGATTCGGAGCATGAAAGCATGCCTTCTTTGGAGGACGTATCCGAGGAAGAGTACCAAGCTGCTGAGAGGCTTACTCTTGTGTCTAGAAGAGCATTGAATGTGCAAGTGAAAGAAGAAGATAATGTGGCTCAAAGAGAAAATATTTTTCACACAAGGTGCTATGTTAAAGACAAGGTGTGTAGTGTCATCATAGATGGAGGAAGTTGTGCTAATGTTGCAAGCACGACTATGGTGGAGAAGTTAGGGTTACTCACGGGAAAACACCCTAAGCCTTACAAACTACAATGGCTGAATGATAGTGGAGAAGTACGAGTGATGAAGCAAGTATTGGTAGCATTCCGCATTGGCAACTATGAGGATGAAGTGTTGTGTGATGTTGTACCAATGCAAGCTGGTCACCTATTGTTAGGAAGGCCGTGGCAGTTTGATAGGAAAGTGCATCATGATGGCTACACCAATAAGTATTCATTTATACTTAAGAAGAGAGTAATCACCTTGGCACCCTTGTCACCATCACAAGTTTGTGAAGATCAACGTCAGTTGCAAAAAGAAAGTGATGAGCAAAGGGAGCGTGATAAAAAGAAAAAGAATGAGAGGAGAGAAGAAGCCGAAAAAAAGATAAGAAAAACGGCCAATGGAGAGGAAAAGATTGAGAAAACAAAAGAAGCCGGAAAAACAGAAATTAAAACGGCCAAAGAGAGAAAAACCGAGAGTTGGAAAAAGAGTTACTATGTGGGAACAAGTGATATTAAGCAAGCATGCTTTGAAAAGAAGCCTATGATCTTACTTCGGTATAGGGAGGCGCTTTTAAACACTAACGAGCTTGAACCACATGTACCTAGTACGGTTGTGTCTCTTTTGCAGGATTACAAGGATGTCTTTCCCGACGAGCTTCCACCTGGTTTGCCACCTATTCGTGGGATTGAACATCAAATAGACTTGGTTCCGGGAGCTGCCATACCTAACCGTCCCGCATATAGAAGCAATCCTGAAGAAACAAAGGAGCTTGAGAAGCAAGTCAACGAGCTATTGGAGAAAGGGTACGTGAGAGAGAGCATGAGTCCATGTGCTGTTCCAGTCCTACTTGTGCCCAAGAAGGATAAAACATGGAGAATGTGTGTTGATTGCCGAGCAGTCAACAACATAACGGTAAAATATCGTCACCCTATCCCTCATTTAGATGACATGTTAGATGAGTTGCATGGTTCTTGCATGTTTTCTAAGATTGATTTGAAGAGTGGTTATCATCAAATTAGGATGAAAGAAGGAGATGAGTGGAAAACTGCTTTTAAAACAAAGTATGGGTTGTATGAGTGGATGGTCATGCCATTCGGTTTGTCCAACGCACCTAGCACGTTTATGCGACTCATGAATCATGTTCTACGTCCATTCATTGGTAAATTTGTGGTTGTTTACTTTGATGATATACTCATTTATAGCAAGAGCATGGAGGATCATCTAGAACATTTGAAATCTGTCTTAGATGCACTTAGAGAAGAAAAATTGTTTGCTAACTTGAAGAAGTGCACCTTTTGTACGGATAAACTTGTATTCTTGGGTTTTGTTGTTGGAGCTAACGGAATACAGGTTGATGATGAAAAGATCCGAGCTATCCGTGAATGGCCAAGCCCTACAAGTGTTGCTAATGTTAGGAGCTTTCATGGACTAGCTAGCTTTTATAGGAAATTTGTGAAGGACTTTAGTAGCATAGCCGCACCCATAACTGAAGTCATCAAGAAGAACGTAGGCTTTACTTGGGGAGAAGCTCAAGAGAAGGCTTTCCAACTACTAAAAGAGAAGTTGACTAATGCACCCTTGTTAGCTTTGCCTAATTTCACTAAGACTTTTGAAATAGAGTGTGATGCTTCTGGTGTAGGAATTGGAGCTGTCCTTATGCAAGAAGGAAGACCTATTGCATACTTTAGTGAGAAACTAAGTGGTGCAACCTTGAATTACCCGACCTATGACAAGGAGTTGTACGCACTAGTTCGAGCATTGGAGACATGGCAACATTACTTGTGGCCCAAGGAGTTCGTGATTCACACTGATCATGAGTCACTCAAGCACTTAAAGGGGCAACACAAGCTGAACAAGAGGCATGCACGATGGGTGGAATTCATTGAGACATTTCCTTATGTCATTCGCTACAAGCAAGGTAAGGAAAATGTAGTAGCTGATGCACTATCACGGAGGTACGCCTTGATCTCAACTCTTGATGCTAAACTACTTGGTTTTGAACACATTAAAGAGATGTATGTTGATGATGTTGATTTTGGCGAGTTGTTTAGATCAACTGAAAGAAGTGCATTTGGTAAGTTCTTTCGTAATGAAGGTTACCTCTTTCGTGAAAACAAACTTTGTGTGCCTAATTGTTCGATGCGAGAATTACTAATCCAGGAGGCACATGGAGGTGGCTTAATGGGGCATTTTGGAATTGCAAAGACCTTGGCAATGCTACAAGATCATTTCTTTTGGCCACACATGAAGAGAGACGTTGAGAGAGTTTGTGGTCGTTGCATCACTTGCAAGCAAGCCAAGTCGAAGGTAAAACCCCATGGTTTGTACACCCCACTACCTATACCTAGTGAGCCTTGGATTGATATCTCTATGGATTTTGTGTTAGGACTACCTAGGACTAAGCGTGGAAGAGATTCGATTTTTGTGGTAGTGGATAGGTTTTCTAAGATGGCACATTTCATTCCATGTCATAAAACTGATGATGCTTCAAACATTGCTGATTTGTTCTTTAGAGAGGTTGTTAGGTTGCATGGCATGCCTAGGACAATTATCTCTGATAGAGATGCTAAGTTCCTAAGTTACTTTTGGAAGACCTTGTGGTGCAAGTTAGGTACTAAGTTGTTGTTTTCTACTACTTGTCATCCTCAAACTGATGGTCAAACTGAAGTAGTGAATAGGACTTTGTCTACACTTTTGAGAGCACTCATTAAGCATAACATTAAGACTTGGGAAGAATGTTTGCCTCATGTTGAGTTTGCTTATAATCGTTCTGTCCATTCTGCTACTCAATTCTCACCATTTGAGCTTGTTTATGGATTTAATCCTTTGACTCCATTGGATTTATCACCTCTACCTTCGAGTGAGCAAGTTAACTTAGATGGCAAGAAGAAAGCTGAATTTGTCAAGCAGTTACATGAGAAAGCAAGAATGAACATCGAGAAGCGCACGGAGCACTATGCAAGGCAAGCAAACAAAGGAAGGCACAAGGTTGTCTTTGAGCCGGGAGATTGGGTTTGGCTACATATGAGGAAGGAGCGTTTTCCTGTACAAAGACGTTCAAAGTTGCTACCACGGGGAGATGGTCCATTCCAAGTGATCGAACGCATCAATGATAATGCCTACAAGCTAGACCTTCCGGGTGAGTATAATGTAAGTGCTTCGTTTAACGTGGCTGACTTGAGTCCGTTTGATGTAGGTGATGATTTGAGGACAAATCCTTTTCAAGAGGAGGGGACTGATGTGAGCAAGCCTAAGGACGCACCTACTATCAAGCTTGTAGACTCGCAGCAAGTTCAAGTTCCAATTGGGCCAATGACAAGAGCACGAGCTAGGAAGTTGCAATCTGATTTCAATGGACTAATGCAAGAAGTTTGGGCTCAAGTTGGTGCGTACAAGTGCAAGGACGTGCATGAGGCACATGCAAAGCCCATGCACGTGATAGAGGCTATTTTGGAAGCTTAATATGCACACCAACTTCTGGATGCATGCGCACATGGAGAATCAGCAAGAATCAACCTATTTAGGCCATGCATCTTCTTGTTAGGACGTGCAATTAATTGTTATTCTATTAGATATTATTTGTTTAGATTATTTCCTATTTTAGTTGAATAATTCGGCCAGAATCTCCTTAGAATAGGAAAGAGAGTTTTGGCCAGCCTTTGAACTCCTTTTTAGGAGTTAGCTTGTTTAGGAATACTTTGGTACTTTGGGAGCCTATATAAAGAGGACTCCTAGCAATAAAAACGTACACAACAATTCAGAATTACATAGCTTTGGCTAATTGAGAGTTTAGATACTCGTTTGTTCTTGCTTAGGCTGGTGAGTCGTCTTGGCTAGAATTTATCTTTCACTTATCAAGCGGACCATCCATCCTCGCTTGTGGCGTGATTCGACCTTAGGTCAAGGTTCAGAAGTTCTTGTTGCGGGTTAAGGTTCAATTTCGTGCCTTAGTTCGAGTGAGTTCTTGTGAGTTGTGATCTGTTCCATTCTAAAGTAACAAACGGTCCGAGTTGTGAATCTTTTCCGCATAGATTCATATCACGTAGATAGATCCAGCTTTCGCGTGGATCCGTAACGAGATTCACATCATTTGGTATCAAAGCTTAGACTTTTATTTCAGTTCTATCTATCCTTTAAATTTTGTTTTTTTATCATTAGTTTTCTTTGTTCTTATTGTATTCTGAGTTCGAGAAAGAAAAAAAAGAGAAAAAAAAATTCTGAAAAAAAAGATAGAGAAGAAGGCAGCCAAGAAAAGAAGAAGAAAGAAGGCTGAAAAAAAAAATCAAAAAAAAAGAAAAGTTGAAAGTAGAAAAAAGGAGAATCTGCAAGAATGTCTTATAACTACTCAAGAAGATCCGTTGAAGGTGTTGCACCATTGGTTGGTGATCCACACACCTTTATGGACGCCCTTCTTAGTGGGATGAGGCATATAATGAGAACGGAGGTCAAGAAGCTCAGCGAAAAGGTGGACCGGATAGTGTGCAAACAAGAGAGGATACATGATGTTCCTAATGTATGCAGGGATACAAGAGCTCAACAAAGAAAGATTGGGGTTAGAGGTGATAGCACTCTTAGAGTTACAGCATGGGATGATGAAGACAGCTGGGAGAAACTTATGTCTTTGGCAAGGAAAATTGACTTGCATACAAGAGAAGTTAGTGAAGTACAACAAGAGAAGATCATTCAATCTAAGTGCAACATTGAGGAAAAGGTATGTTGTTCTGAAATTGGTATGCCTTCAGATGAAGTTTTTGAAGAGGTTTTGACATGGGAGGAGTTTGGTGAATATTCCATTGATTTATTTGATGGAGATTATTTTGATGACCATACCATGTCACTACTTTACCTAAGAGATTTATTTGACGAATCATCTGTGGTGGATATTGTTCACATGAAGAAGTGCACAATTCCTATTGATGGTGAACATGAAGAACTTATTGTTGCTGTTAACAAGGAAGAGGATCAACCCATATCTTACATGTTTCCAGATTTTCGCGTTGAATATGTTGAGCATATTGACTTCTTGGGAGTTGACAAGTTTGAATATGTTGGAGGATCAGCATTGATCAACTTATGGAATAGTTTGAAGATTGGTGAAAGGCTTATTCAAAAAAGTAAGTCTTTAACTTTTGATTTGGAGATGAATTCAGATTATTTATGTTCGAAGTACTTATTCTGTTGAAGCGGAAGATATCAAGTACAACCACGACGTTCAAAGACTCAACCTTGTTCCAGTATGGCTGTTAATTTGTGGCAGCTTGCCATATGTGAGGATTTGAGGACAAATCCCATTCAAGAGGAGGGGAATGATATGAATATGAAGATCACTCATATGATTATTTCAAGTGCCAATCTGACCAAGTGAGAGAGCACACACAAAGCGCTTCAAGTAATAACTTAATGGGCTCATTTCCAAGCATACTTTGGAGAGTTGGGCTCAAGCAAATTTATTAAAGTCCATGGACCAAGAGCCACGAAATTCAGCTGAGTTTATGACCTTAAAACAAGTTCTAGAAGGTCCTTTCAATAGCAAAGATCTTGAAGATTCATTCTCTGTGATTTGGGCATTCTATTTAGGAAGTTTATTTCAGCCATTAGTTTTGCTTAAGAAGTTATATTCCAACAACTCTTGGCTTATTTAGATTGTTGGACACATTTTTAGCCTTCCTAAAAGGCTGAGAATTGTTTCCTTTTTAGTTTCCCTTTCCAGCCAGATTTCAATTCCTTTTTAGGAGTTGTTTGATTAGGAATCTCTTTGTAATATTGAGCCTATTTATAGAGGCTGATGCAATGAGAATAAGTAGACTATTATTGATTGAAAAACGTGGGCTTTGCTTGCTTTTTCTTTTCCTCGCATATGGCATGCTGCCACAAATTAACAGCCATACTGGAACAAGGTTGAGTCTTTGAACGTCGTGGTTGTACTTGATATCTTTCGCTCCAATAGAATAAGTACTTCGAACATAAACAATCTGAATTCATCTCCAAATAAAAAGTTAAAGACTTACTTTTTTGAATAAGCCTTTCACCAATCTTCAAACTATTCCATAATCTGATCAATGCTGATCCTCCAACATATTCAAACTTGTCAACTCCCAAGAAGTCAATATGCTCAACATATTCAACGTGAAAATCTGGAAACATGTAAGATATGGGTTGATCCTCTTCCTTGTTAACAGCAACAATAAGTTCTTCATGTTCACCATCAATAGGAATTGTGCACTTCTTCATGTGAACAATATCCACCACAGATGATTCGTCAAATAAATTTCTTAGGTAAAGTAGTGACATGGTATGGTCATCAAAATAATCTCCATCAAATAAATCAATGGAATATTCACCAAACTCCTCCCATGTCAAAACCTCTTCAAAAGGTTCATCTGAAGGCATACCAATTTCAGAACAACATACCTTTTCCTCAACGTTGCACTTAGATTGAATGATCTTCTCTTGTTGTACTTCACTAACTTCTCTTGTATGCAAGTCAATTTTCCTTGCCGAAGACATAAGTTTCTCCCAGCTGTCTTCATCATCCCATGCTGTAACTCTAAGAGTGCTATCACCTCTAACCCCAATCTCTCTTTGTTGAGCTCTTGTATCCCTGCATACATTAGGAACATCATGTATCCTCTCTTGTTTGCACACTATCCGGTCCACCTTTTCGATGAGCTTCTTGACCTCCATTCTCATTATATGCCTCATGCCACTAAAAAAGGCATCCATAAACGTGTGTGGATCACCAACCAATGGTGCAACACCTTCAACGGATCTTCTTGAGTAGTTATAAGACATTCTTGCAGATTCTCCTTTTTTTCTACTTTCAACTTTTCTTTTCTTTTTTTTGATTTTTTTTAACAGCCTTCTTTCTTCTTCTTTTCTTGGCTGCCTTCTTTTCTATCTTTCTTTTTTTTTCGGAATTTTTTTTCCTCTTTTTTTTTTCTTTCTCCAACTCAGACTAAAATAAGAACAATAATTGAAAACTAATGAAAACAAAAACGAAATTTAAAGGATAGATAGAACTGAAATAGAAGTCTAAGCTCTGATACCAAATGATACGAACCCCACCAACGATGCGCGAGACCCGTCCAAGAAGCGTTGAAATCCCTGAACGTTCTAGATCAGTTCGTGATGGAGATCTGACCCGATGCTCACAACCAAACAAGAACCTTGGTATTAAGACCGCGACCCGCTGCTTGAGTTGAAACAAAGAACCTTGATATGTCAAAGACGCCACAAACGGTGATGAAGATCCCCTTGATAAGTTGATAGTGAACTCGACGGAATCCCTCCGTTGTGTTCGAACAGTTCCGAAGAACCAAGAGAGCAAAGCCCACGTTTTTCAATCAATAATAGTCTCCTTTTCTCATTGCATAAACTTCTATAAATAGGCTCAATATTACAAAGAGATTCTAGCCTTTTCATGCCTTATCATGCCTTTTCTTACCTTATCTTGCCTTTTCTTGCCTTTTCATGCCTTTTCTTTCATTTTCTTGACTTTTCATGCCTTTTCTTTCCTTATCTTGCCTTTTCTTGCCTTTTAATTGCCTTTTCTTTCCTTTTTTTGACTTATTTTGCCTTTTCTTGCCTCATCTTTCATTTCTTTCCATTTCTTGCCTTTCCTTCCCTTTTCTTGCCTTATCTTGCCCTTTCTTGCTTTATATTGCCTTTTCTTTCCTTTTCTTGCCTTACCTTGCCTTATCTTGCCTTTTCATCACCTTTTCTTTCCTTTTCTTGCATTTTCATGCCTTTTCTTACCTTTTCTTTCCTTTTGCTACCTTTGCCTTTTCTTTCCTTTTCATCCCTCGTCTTGCCTTGTCATGCCTTTTCCATGCCTTTCCATGCCTTTTCTTTCGTTATCTGTCCTTTTCTTACCTTTTCCTTGCCTTTTCTTTCCTTTTCTTGCCTTATCTTGCCATTTATTGCCGTTTCCTTGCCTTTGCTTTCTTTTTCTTGCCTTTTCATACCTTTTCTTGCCTTTTCTTTCCTTTTCTTGCCTTTTCTTTCCTTTTCCTTGCCTTTTCTTTCCTTATCTTGCCTTATCTTGCCTTTTCTTACCTTTTCTTGACTTATCTTGCCTTATATTGCCTTTTCATCCCTTTTCTTGCCTTATCTTCCCTTTTCATGCCTTTTCTTGCCTTATCTTTCCTTTTCATGCCTTTTCCTTTTCATGCCTTTCCATGCCATTTCCATGCCTTTTCATGCCTTTCCATGCCAATTCCATGCCTTTTCTTTCCTTATCTGTCCTTTTCTTGCCTTATCTTGCCATATCTTGCCTTTTCCTTGCCTTTGCTTTCTTTTTCTTGCCTTTTCATACCTTTTCTTGCATTTTCTTTCATTTTCTTGCCTTTTCTTTCCTTTTCTTGCCTTTTCTTTCCTTTTCCTTGCGTTTTCTTTCCTTATCTTGCCTTGTCTTGCCTTTTCTTACTTTTCTTGACTTTTCTTGCCTTCTATTGCCTTTTCATGCCTTTTCTTGCCTTATCTTCCCTTTTCATGCCTTTTCTTGCCTTATCTTTCCTTTTCATGCCTTTTCATGCCTTTTCCAGGCCTTTTCTTACCTTATCTTGCCTTTTCTTACCTTTTCTGTACTTAGCTTGCCTTTTCTAGCCTTTTCATCCCTTTTCTTGCCTTTTCTTGGCTTTTCTTGCCTTATCTTGCATTTTCATTCCTTATCTTGCATTTTCTTACCTTATCTTGCCTTTTCATGCCTTTTCATGCCTTTTCTTGCTTTTTCTTGTTGTTTCTTACCTTATCTTGCCTTTTCCTTTTCTTTTCTTGCCTTATCTATCCTTTTCGTGCCTTATCTTGCCTTATCTTTCATTTTCTTCCCTTATCTTGCCTTTTCTTGCCTTATCTTATCTTTTCTTGCCTTTTCAAGCCTTTCCTTTTCTTTTCTTGCCTTTTTATGCATTTTCTTGCCTTTTCCATTCCTTTTCTTGCCTTGTCTTTCTTTTTCTTTCCTTTTCTTTCCTTTTCTTCCCTTTTTTTGCCTTTTCTTTCTTTTTTCTTGCCTTATCTTGTCTTTTCATTCCTTTTCTTGCCTTATCTTAAATTTTCTAGCCTTTTCCTGGGCTTTTATTTCCTTTTCTTGCCTTTTCATGCCTTTTCTTGCCTTTCCATGCCTTTTTTGCCTTTTCTTTCCTTTTCTTACCCTTTCTTTCCTTTTCTTGCCTTTTCTTAGCTTTTCTTGCCTTTTCTTGCATCATCTTTCATTTTCTTTCCTTTTCTTGCCTTTTTTCCCTTATCTTGCCTTATCTTGCCTTTTCCTTGCCTTTTCTTTCCTTTTCTTGCCTTTTCTTGTCTTATATTTCCTTTTCTTGACCTTTTCATTCTTTTTCCTTGCCTTTTCTTGCCTTTTTTGTGCCTTTTCCTTGCCTTTCCTTTCCTTTTTTTTCCTTTCCTTGCCATTCCTTGCCATTTCTTTCCTTTTCTTGCCTTTTAGGCCTTTTCCTTGACTTTTCTTGCCTTATCCTGCCTTATCTTACCTCATCTTTCCTTTTCTTTCCTTTTCTTTCCTTTCCTTCCCTTTTCTTTCCTTTTCTTGCCTTATCCTTCCTTTTTTTGCCTCATCTTTCCATTTCTTTCCTTTGCTTGCCTTTCCTTCCCTTTTCTTCCCTTATTTTCCTTTTCTTGCCTTGTCTTGCCTTTTCCTTGCCTATTCCTTGCCTTTTCTTTCCTTTTCTTGCCTTATCTTACCTTATCTTGCATTTTCATTCCTTTTCCTTGCATTTTCATTCCTTTTCCTTGCCTTTTCTTGCCTTTTCATTCCTTTTCCTTGCCTTTTCTTGTCTTTTCTTTCCTTTTCTTCTCTTTTCCTTGCCTTTTCTTGGCTTTTCTTTCCTTTTCTTTCCTTATCTTGCCTTTTCTTACCTTTTCATGCCTTTTCATGCCTTTTCCAAGCCTTTTACGATCTTGCCTTTTCTTCCCTTTTCCTTACCTTTTGTTTCCTTTTCTTGTCTTTTCTTTCCTTTTCTTGCCTTTTCATGCCTTTTCTTGCCTTATTTTACCTTTTCTTGCCTTTTCATGCCTTTACCATGCCTTTTCTTGCATTTTCTTTCCTTTTCTTGCCTTTTTTTTCCTTTTCCTATACTTTTCTTGCCTTATCTTTACTTTTCTTGGCTTTCCTTTTCCATACCTGTTCTTGTCTTATCTTACCTTCTCTTGCCATATCTTGCCTTTTCTTAGCTTATCTTGCCTTTTCTTGCCTTTTCTTACCTTTTTATGCCTTTTCTTGCCTTATCTTGCCTTTTCTAGCATTATCTTGCCTTTTCATTCCTTATCTTGCCTTTTCTTACCTTATCTTACTTTTTCATGCCTTCTCATGCCTTTTCTTACCTTTTCCTTGACTTTTCTTGCCTTTTCTTGCCTTATCTTTACTTTTTTTTTGCCTTTTCTTGCCTTTTCCTTGCCTTTTCTTGCTTTATCATCCCTTTTTTTGCCTTTTCTTGCCTTTTCCTTTCCTTTTCTTGCCTTATCTGGCCTTTTCTTGCCTTGTCTTTCCATTTCTTTTTTTTTCTTGCCTTTTCTTACCTTTTCTTGCCTTATCTTGCCTTATCTTGCCTTTTCTTAAATTTTCTTGTCCTTTCTTGCCTTTTCATTCCTTATCTTCTTTTTTTCTTGCCTTTTCTTTCCTTTTCTTTCCTTTTTCTTGCCTTTTCTTGCCATATCTTGCCTTATCTTGCATTTTTGTTCCTTATCTTACCTTTTCTTACCTTTTCGTTCCTTATCTTGCCTTTTTCTTTCCTTTTCTAACCTTTTCTTGCCTTATCTTGCCTTTCTTACCTTTTTTTGCCTTGTCATACCTTTTCTTGCCTTTTCTTTTTTTTTTCTTGCCTTGTCATGCCTTTTCCTTGCCATTTTTCTTTCCTTATCTTGCCTTTTCTTGCATTTACCTTTCCTTTTCTTTTTCTTGCCTTTTATTTCCTTTTCTTGCCTTTTCATGCCTTTCCATTCCTTTTCCATGCCTTTTCCATCCCTTGTCTTGCCTTTTCTTGCCTTGTCTTGCCTTTCCATGCCATTTCCATGCCTTTTCTTTCCTTATCTGTCCTTTTCTTGCCTTTTCCTTGCCTTTTCTTTCCTTTTCTTCCCTTATCTTGCCATATCTTGCCTTTTCCTTGCCTTTGCTTTCTTTTTCTTACCTTTTCATACCTTTTCTTGCCTTATCTTTCCTTTTCTTGCCTTTTCTTTCCTTTTCTTGCCTTTTCTTTCCTTTTCCTTGCCTTTTCTTTCCTTATCTTGCCTTATCTTGCCTTTTCTTGCCTTTTCTTACCTTTTCTTGACTTATCTTGCCTTATATTGCCTTTTCATGCCTTTTCTTGCCTTATCTTCCCTTTTCATGATTTTTCTTGCCTTATCTTTCCTTTTCATGCCTTTTCATGCCTTTTCCATGCCTTTTCTTACCTTATCTTGCCTTTTCTTACCTTTTCTATACTTATCTTGCCTTTTCTAGCCTTTTCATCCCTTTTCTTGCCTTTTCTTAGCTTTTCTTGCCTCATCTTGCATTTTCATTCCTTATCTTGCATTTTCTTACCTTATCTTGCCTTTTCATGCCTTCTCATGCCTTTTCTTGCTTTTTCTTGTTGTTTCTTGCCTTATCTTGCCTTTTCCTTTTCTTTTCTTGCCTTATCTATCCTTTTCTTGCCTTATCTTGCCTTATCTTTCATTTTCTTCCCTTATCTTGCCTTTTCTTGCCTTATCTTATCTTTTCTTGCCTTTTCAAGCCTTTCCTTTTCTTTTCTTGCCTTTTTATGCCTTTTCTTGCCTTTTCCATTCCTTTTCTTGCCTTGTCCTTCTTTTTCTTTCCTTTTCTTTCCTTTTCTTCCCTTTTTTTGCCTTTTCTTTCTTTTTTCTTGCCTTATCTTGCCTTTTCATTCCTTTTCTTGCCTTATCTTACATTTTCTAGCCTTTTCCTGGCTTTTTATTTCCTTTTCTTGCCTTTTCATGCCTTTTCTTGCCTTTCCATGCCTTTTCTTGCCTTTTCTTTCCTTTTCTTACCTTTTCTTTCCTTTTCTTGCCTTTTCTTAGCTTTTCTTGCCTTTTCTTGCATCATCTTTCATTTTCTTTCCTTTTCTTGCCTTTTTTCCCTTATCTTGCCTTATCTTGCCTTTTCCATGCCTTTTCTTTCCTTTTCTTGCCTTTTCTTGTCTAATATTTCCTTTTCTTGACCTTTTCATTCTTTTTCCTTGCCTTTTCTTGCCTTTTTTATGCCTTTTCCTTGCCTTTCCTTTCCTTGCCATTCCTCGCCATTTCTTTCCTTTTCTTGCCTTTTAGGCCTTTTCCTTGACTTTTCTTGCCTTATCCTGCCTTATCTTGCCTCATCTTTCCTTTTCTTTCCTTTTCTTTCCTTTCCTTCCCTTTTCTTTCCTTTTCTTGCCTTATCCTTCCTTTTTTTGCCTCATCTTACCGTTTCTTTCCTTTGCTTGCCTTTCCTTCCCTTTTCTTCCCTTATTTTCCTTTTCTTGCCTTGTCTTGCCTTTTCCTTGCCTATTCCTTGCCTTTTCTTTCCTTTTCTTGCCTTATCTTACCTTATCTTGCATTTTCATTCCTTTTCCTTGCATTTTCATTCCTTTTCCTTGCCTTTTCTTGCCTTTTCATTCCTTTTCCTTGCCTTTTCTTGTCTTTTCTTTCCTTTTCTTCTCTTTTCCTTGCCTTTTCTTGGCTTTTCTTTCCTTTTCTTTCCTTATCTTGCCTTTTCTTACCTTTTCATGCCTTTTCCAAGCCTTTTACGATCTTGCCTTTTCTTCCCTTTTCCTTAACTTTTGTTTCCTTTTCTTGTCTTTTCTTTCCTTTTCTTGCCTTTTCATGCCTTTTCTTGCCTTATCTTACCTTTTCTTGCCTTTTGATGCCTTTACCATGCCTTTTCTTGCATTTTCTTTCCTTTTCTTGCCTTTTTTTTCCTTTTCCTATACTTTTCTTGCCTTATCTTTACTTTTCTTGGCTTTCCTTTTCCATACCTGTTCTTGCCTTATCTTACCTTCTCTTGCCATATCTTGCCTTTTCTTGCCTTTTCTTACCTTTTTATGCCTTTTCTTGCCTTATCTTGCCTTTTCTAGCATTATCTTGCCTTTTCATTCCTTATCTTGCCTTTTCTTACCTTATCTTACTTTTTCATGCCTTTTCTTACCTTTTCCTTGACTTTTCTTGCCTTTTCTTGCCTTATCTTTACTTTTTTTTTGCCTTTTCTTACCTTTTCCTTGCCTTTTCTTGCCTTTTCCTTTCCTTTTCTTGCCTTATCTGGCCTTTTCTTTCCTTGTCTTTCCATTTCTTTTTTTTTTCTTGCCTTTTCTTACCTTTTCTTGCCTTATCTTGCCTTATCTTGCCTTTTCTTAAATTTTCTTGTCTTTTCTTGCCTTTTCATTCCTTATCTTCTTTTTTTCTTGCCTTTTCTTTCCTTTTCTTTCCTTTTTCTTGCCTTTTCTTGCCATATCTTGCCTTATCTTGCATTTTCGTTCCTTATCTTACCTTTTCTTACCTTTTCGTTCCTTATCTTGCCTTTTTCTTTCCTTTTCTAACCTTTTCTTGCCTTATCTTGCCTTTCTTACCTTTTCTTGCCTTGTCATACCTTTTCTTGCCTTTTCTTTTTTTTTTCTTGCCTTGTCATGCCTTTTCCTTGCCATTTTTCTTTCCTTATCTTGCCTTTTCTTGCATTTACCTTTCCTTTTCTTTTTCTTGCCTTTTATTTCCTTTTCTTACCTTTTCATGCCTTTCCATTCATTTTCCATGCCTTTTCCATCCCTCGTCTTGCCTTTTCTTGCCTTGTCTTGCCTTTCCATGCCATTTCCATGCCTTTTCTTTCCTTATCTGTCCTTTTCTTGCCTTTTCCTTGCCTTTTCTTTCCTTTTCTTGCCTTATCTTGCCATATCTTGCCTTTTCCTTGCCTTTGCTTTCTTTTTCTTACCTTTTCATACCTTTTCTTGCCTTATCTTTCCTTTTCTTGCCTTTTCTTTCCTTTTCTTGCCTTTTCTTTCCTTTTCCTTGCCTTTTCTTTCCTTATCTTGCCCTATCTTGCCTTTTCTTACCTTTTCTTGACTTATCATGCCTTATATTGCCTTTTCAAGCCTTTTCTTGCCTTATCTTCCCTTTTCATGATTTTTCTTGCCTTATCTTTCCTTTTCATGCCTTTTCCATGCCTTTTCTTACCTTATCTTGCCTTTTCTTACCTTTTCTATACTTATCTTGCCTTTTCTAGCCTTTTCATCCCTTTTCTTGCCTTTTCTTAGCTTTTCTTGCCTCATCTTGCATTTTCATTCCTTATCTTGCATTTTCTTACCTTATCTTACCTTTTCATGCCTTCTCATGTCTTTTCTTGCTTTTTCTTGTTGTTTCTTGCCTTATCTTGCCTTATCTATCCTTTTCTTGCCTTTTCTTGCCTTATCTTTCATTTTCTTCCCTTATCTTGTCTTTTCTTGCCTTATCTTACCTTTTCTTGCGTTTTCAAGCCTTTCCTTGTCTTTTCTTGCCTTTTCCATTCCTTTTCTTGCCTTGTCTTTCTTTTACTTTCCTTTTCATTCCTTTTCTTGCCTTTTTTTGCCTTTTCTTTCCTTTTTCTTGCCTTTTCTTGCCTTATCTTGCCTTTTCTTTCCTTTTCTTGCCTTATCTTACATTTTCTAGCCTTTTCCTTGCCTTTTATTTCCTTTTCTTGCCTTTTCATGCCTTTCGATGCCTTTTTTTTGCCTTTTCTTTCCTTTTCTTACCCTTTGTTTCTTTTTCTTGCCTTTACGTGCCTTTTCCTTGCCTTTTCTTGCCTTTTCTTGCCATTTCTTTAATTTTTCTTTCCTTTTCTTGCCTTTTCTTAGCTTTTCTTGCCTTTTCTTGCATCATCTTTCATTTTCTTTCCTTTTCTTGCCTTTCTTTCCCTTATCTTGCCTTTTCCTTGCCTTTTCTTTCCTTTTCTTACCTTTTCATGTCTTATATTTCCTTTTCTTGACCTTTTCATTCTTTTTCCTTGCCTTTTCTTGCCTTTTTTGTGCCTTTTCCTTGCCTTTCCTTTCCTTTTCTTTCCTTTCCTCGCCTTTCCTTGCCATTTCTTTCCTTTTCTATCCTTTTCTATCCTTTTCTTAGCTTTTCTTGCCTTTTCTTGCATCATCTTTCATTTTCTTTCCTTTTCTTGCCTTTCTTTCCCTTTTCTTGCCTTATCTTGCCTTTTCCTTGCCTTTTCTTTCCTTTTCTTGCCTTTTCTTGTCTTATATTTCCTTTTCTTGACCTTTTCATTCTTTTTCCTTGCCTTTTCTTGCCTTTTTTGTGCCTTGTCCTTTTCTTTCCTTTTCTTTCCTTTCCTTGCCATTTCTTTCCTTTTCTTGCCTTTTAGTCCTTTTGCTTGACTTTTCTTGCCTTATCCTGCCTTATCTTGCCTCATCTTTCCTTTTCTTTCCTTACCTTCCCTTTTCTTTCCTTTTCTTGCCTTATCCTTCCTTTTTTTGCCTCATCTTTCCGTTTCTTTCCTTTGCTTGCCTTTCCTTCCCTTTTCTTGCCTTATTTTCCTTTTCTTGCCTTATCTTGCCTTTTTCTTGCCTATTCCTTGCCTTTTCTTTCCTTTTCTTGCCTTATCTTACCTTATCTTGTCTTATCTTGCCTTTTCTTGTCTTTTCTTTCCTTTTCTTGCCTTTTTATGGCTTTTCTTGCCTTATCTTTCCTTTTCTTGCCTTTTTATGCCTTTACCATGCCTTTTCTTGCATTTTCTTTCCTTTTCTTTCCTTTTTTTCCTTTTCCTATCCTTTTCTTGCCTTATCTTTTCTTTTCTTGGCTTCCCTTTTCCTTACCTGTTCTTGCCTTATCTTACCTTCTCTTGCCATATCTTGCCTTTTCTTGCCTTATCTTGCCTTTTCTTGCCTTTTCTTGGCTTATCTTGCCTTTTCTTGCATTTTCTTACCTTTTTATGCCTTTTCTTGCCTTATCTTGCCTTTTCTTGCATTATCTTGCCTTTTCATTCCTTATCTATCCTTTTCTTGCCTTATCTTCCCTTGTCTTTCTTTTTCTTTCCTTTTCTTTCCTTTTCTTGCCTTTTTTTGCCTTTTCTTTCCTTTTTCTTGCCTTATCTTGCCTTTTCTTTCCTTTTCTTGCCTTATCTTACATTTTCTAGCCTTTTCCTTGCCTTTTATTTCCTTTTCTTGCCTTTTCTTGCCTTTTCATGCCTTTTCTTGCCTTTCCATGCCTTTTTTTGCCTTTTCTTTCCTTTTCTTTCCTTTTCTTTCCTTTTCTTGGCTTTTCTTGCCTTTTCTTTCCTTTTCTTGCCTTTACGTGCCTTTTCCTTGCCTTTTCTTGTCTTATTTTGCCTTTTCTTGCCATTTCTTTGATTTTTCTATCATTTTCTTGCCTTTTCTTAGCTTTTCTTGACTTTTTTTGCATCATCTTTCATTTTCTTTCCTTTTCTTGCCTTTCTTTCCCTTTTCTTGCCTTATCTTGCCTTATCTTGCCTTTTCCTTGCCTTTTATTTCTTTTTCTTGCCTTTTCTTGTCTTATATTTCCTTTTCTTGACCTTTTCATTCTTTTTCCTTGCCTTTTCTTGCCTTTTTTATGCCTTTTCCTTGCCTTTCCTTTCCTTTCCTTGCCTTTCCTTGCCATTTATTTCCTTTTCTTGCCTTTTAGAACTTTTCCTTGACTTTTCCTGCCTTATCTTGCCTCATCTTTCCTTTTCTTTCCTCTTCTTTCCTTTCCTTCCCTTTTCTTGCCTTTTCTTTCCTTTTCTTGCCTTATCCTTCCTTTTTTTGCCTCATCTTTCCGTTTCTTTCCTTTGCTTGCCTTTCCTTCCCTTTTCTTGCCTTATTTTCCTTTTCTTGCCTTATTTTGCCTTTTTCTTGCCTATTCCTTGCCTTTTCTTTCCTTTTCTTGCCTTATCTTTCCTTATCTTGCATTTTCATTCCTTTTCCTTGCCTTTTCTTTCCTTTTCATTCCTTTTCCTTGCCTTTTCTTGTCTTTTCTTTCCTTTTCTTCTCTTTTCCTTGCCTTTTCTTGGCTTTTCTTTCCTTTTCTTTCCTTATCTTGCCTTTTCTTACCTTTTCCTGCCTTTTCCTTGCCTTTTCATGCCTTTTCCAAGCCTTTTACGATCTTGCCTTTTCTTGCCATTTCCTTCCCTTTTCCTTACCTTTTCTTTCCTTTTCTTGTCTTATCTTGCTTTTTCTTATCTTTTCTTTCCTTTTCTTGCCTTTTCATGGCTTTTCTTGCCTTATCTTTCCTTTTCATGCCTTTTCATGCCTTTACCATGCCTTTTCTTGCATTTTCTTTCCTTTTCTTGCCTTTTTTTCCTTTTCCTATCCTTTTCTTGCCTTAAAGACTTTTCTTGGCTTTCCTTTTCCTTACCTGTTCTTGCCTTATCTTACCTTCTCTTGCCATATCTTGCCTTATCTTGCCTTTTCTTGGCTTATCTTGCCTTTTCTTGCCTTTTCTTACCTTTTTATGCCTTTTCTTTCCTTATCTTGCCTTTTGTTGCATTATCTTGCCTTTTCATTGCTTATCTTGCCTTTTCTTTCCTTATCATACTTTTTCATGCCTTCTCATGCCTTTCTTACCTTTTCCTTGACTTTCCTTGTGATGTGAGCAAGCCTAAGGACGCACCTACTATCAAGCTTGTAGACTCGAAGCAAGTTCAAGTTCCAATTGGGCCAATGACAAGAGCAAGAGCTAGGAAGTTGCAATCTGACTTCAATGGGCTAATGCAAGAAGTTTGGGCTCAAGCAAGTGCGTGGAGGACCAAGGACGTCCAAGAAACCCAAGGGAGGCCCATGCACGTTTTGGAAGCTAAATGGGAAGCTTGACATGCACGTAAGCTTCTAGATGCATGCGCACATGGAGAATCAAGAAGAATCAGCCTATTTAGTCCGTGCATCTACTTGTTTTAGACGTGCAGCTAGTAGTTATTCTATTAGATATTATTTGCTTATATTATTCCTTATTTAGTTGAATAAGTTCGGCCAGAATCTCTTTAGAATAGGAAAGAGAGTTTTGACCAGCCTTAAACTCCTTATTTGGAGTTAGTTTCGTTTAGGAAAGTTGTAAGACTTATGGAGCCTATATAAAGAGGCGTCCCCCTTCAATAAACACACAACAATTCGGAGAATTACTTAGCATTGGCTAATTGAGAGTTTTGATACTCGTTTGTTCTTGCTTAGGCTGGTGAGTCATCTTGGCTAGAATTTATCTTTCACTTATCAAGCGGATCATCCATCCCCGCTCGTGGCGTGATACGACCTTAGGTCAAGGTTCAGAAGCTCTTGCAGCGGGTTAAGGTTCAAGTTTGTGCCTTAGTTCGTGTGAGTTCTTAAGAGTTGTGATCTGTTCCATTCTAAAGTAACAAATGGTCCGAGTTGTGAATCTTTTCCGCGGAGATTCATATCAGTTGGTATCAGAGCTTAGCTTGTTACTTTATTTCATTATCCTTGTTATTTTGGTTCTTGTTGGTTCATTTTGTTGCTTGTTATTTTTGTTCTTGTTGGTTCGTTTTTTTTTCTCTTCGCTGTTTGAGAGAAAAGAGAGGAAAACAAACTAGTAAAGCAACAAAAGAAAAGAAAAGAAAAGAAAAAAAAAAAGAAAAGAAAAGAAAAAAAAGGAAAGAAAAGAAAAAGAAAAGGAAGCCGCAAGCTAAAGAGGAAGCAAGCTAAATTGGAAGTCTCAAGCTAAAGAGGAAGCAAATCCGAGGGAAGCTACCGAACTAAGAAGGCGCAGCAGCTAATCAAGAAAAGGGACGAGCAAGACTAAAAGAAAGACCAAAGAGGAACTTTAACATTCTGTTTGTTAAAGCGTGAAGCTCAAGCAAGGCCGTTCTAGCCTTAGTAAGAACATACAAGTATCACGAGAGGAAAAAGGCAAGAGTGTGCGAGTACCTTAGAGAGAAAAGCCAAATATTTGAGTACAAACACGAGAGAACTTGAGTGCACCATACATTGAGAGTATACACGTAAGGGAGTGAGCTTGTGAGGCCATATTTTTTTATTACTAACCAATTTTTCTTGCAGCAAACATGTCGCATGAAGGTCAAACTATGGGAAACATAGACCTTAAGTTACTAGTGGATGCCTTGGCCGGGAAGCTCGAGCAGATGGTGCAAGCTCAGATGGAGCCTTTGCAACTACGCGTGGATGCCGTGGAGAATTCTCGTGACAACCCCCAAACGAGAGGCGAACTCCAAAGGCGTAGGAGAGGAGTACCTATTGGAGAGTCGAGCGGAGCTGATTCTGAATCGGAAGAAGGCGTAGGCTCTACAAGGAGTCTTAGGAGAGCAAGAACAAACCGTCCACCTAGGGAGGCGAGGCCAAAGAGAGACGACAACATAGGGAGTATCAAACTGAAGATACCTTCCTTTGCTGGTCGTTCTGACCCGGAGGCGTACTTAGAGTGGGAGAAGAAGATTGAGTTCGTGTTTGATTGCCACAATAGCTCCAAAGAAAAGAAGGTAAAACTTGCCATCACCGAATTCACTGATTATGCTATAACTTGGTGGGATCAACTTGTGACAAGCAGGAGGAGAAATAGAGAACGCCCTATAGCTACTTGGGAAGACATGAAAGTGGTGATGAGGAAGAGATTTGTTCCAAGTCATTACTATAGAGGGCTGTATAAGAAGTTACAAGGGATGAGGCAAGGAAGTTTGAGTGTGGAGGAGTATTTCAAACAGATGGAGATGGCCATGATAAGAGCTGATATAGATGAAGATAGAGAAGTTACAATGGCAAGGTTCTTGAATGGACTCAATCCTGAAATTCAAGACAAAGTTGAGTTGCAACACTATGTGGAGTTGGAGGACATGGTGCATATGGCAACGAAAATTGAGAAGCAACTCAAGAGAGGAGAGGGGAGAACAAGAGCTACATCGAGTTCTACTTGGAAGCCAAACTACCAAAAGAAGTTTGACAAGCCACAAGCAGCCAAAGTAGAGCATAAATCCGAGAGTTCTCAAGCTAATTCTCAAAGGAAAGTGGAAGTCACTCCAGCTAGGAACCGTGACATCAAGTGCTTTAAGTGTCAAGGAAGAGGGCACATCTCAAGTCAATGCCCTAACAAGCAAGCAATGGTGATCAAGGAAAGTGGAGAGATTGAAACTGAAGAAGAGGATTCGGAGCATGAAAGCATGCCTTCTTTGGAGGACGTATCCGAGGAAGAGTACCAAGCTGCTGAGAGGCTTACTCTTGTGTCTAGAAGAGCATTGAATGTGCAAGTAAAAGAAGAAAATGATGTGGCTCAAAGAGAAAATATTTTTCACACAAGGTGCTATGTCAAAGACAAGGTGTGTAGTGTCATCATAGACGGAGGAAGTTGTGCTAATGTCGCAAGCACTACTATGGTGGAGAAGTTAGGGTTACTCACTGGAAAACACCCTAAGCCTTACAAACTACAATGGCTGAATGATAGTGGAGAAGTACGAGTGATGAAGCAAGTATTGGTAGCATTCCGCATTGGCAACTATGAGGATGAAGTGTTGTGTGATGTCGTACCAATGCAAGCTGGTCACCTATTGTTAGGAAGGCCATGGCAGTTTGATAGGAAAGTGCATCATAATGGCTACACCAACAAATACTCATTTATACTCAAGAAGAGAGTAATCACCTTGGCACCCTTGTCACCATCACAAGTTTGTGAAGATCAACGACTGTTGCAACAAGAAAGTGATGAGCAAAGAGAGCGTGACAAAAAGAAAAAGAATGAGAGGAGAGAAGAAGCCGAAAAAAAGATAAGAAAAATGGCCAATGGAGAGGAAAAGATTGAGAAAACAAAAGAAGGCGGAAAAACAGAAATTAAAACGGCCAAAGAGAGAAAAAACCGAGAGTTGGAAAAAGAGTTACTATGTGGGAACAAGTGATATTAAGCAAGCATGCTTTGAAAAGAAGCCTATGATCTTACTTCGGTATAGGGAGGCACTTTTAAACACTAACGAGCTTGAACCACATGTACCTAGTACGGTTGTGTCTCTTTTGCAGGATTACAAGGATGTCTTTCCCGACGAGCTACCACCTGGTTTGCCACCTATTCGTGGGATTGAACATCAAATAGACTTTGTTCCGGGGGCTGCCATACCTAACCGTCCCGCATATAGAAGCAATCCTGAAGAGACAAAGGAGCTTGAGAAGCAAGTCAACGAGCTGTTGGAGAAAGGGTACGTAAGAGAGAGCATGAGTCCATGTGCTGTTCCAGTCCTACTTGTGCCCAAGAAAGATAAAACATGGAGAATGTGTGTTGATTGCCGAGCAGTCAACAACATAACGGTAAAATATCGTCACCCTATCCCTCGTTTAGATGACATGTTAGATGAGTTGCATGGTTCTTGCATGTTTTCTAAGATTGATTTGAAGAGTGGTTATCATCAAATTAGGATGAAAGAAGGAGATGAGTGGAAGACTGCTTTTAAAACTAAGTATGGGTTGTATGAGTGGATGGTCATGCCATTTGGTTTGTCCAACGCACCTAGCACGTTTATGCGACTCATGAATCATGTTCTACGTCCATTCATTGGTAAATTTGTAGTTGTTTACTTTGATGATATACTCATCTATAGCAAGAGCATGGGGGATCATCTAGAACATTTGAAATCTGTCTTAGATGCACTTAGAGAAGACAAACTTTGTGTGCCTAATTGTTCGATGCGAGAATTACTAATTCAGGAGGCACATGGAGGTGGCTTAATGGGGCATTTTGGAATTGCAAAGACCTTGGCAATGCTACAAGATCATTTCTTTTGGCCACACATGAAGAGAGACGTTGAGAGAGTTTGTGGTCGTTGCATCACTTGCAAGCAAGCCAAGTCAAAGGTAAAACCCCATGGTTTGTACACCCCACTACCTATACCTAGTGAGCCCTAGATTGATATCTCTATGGATTTTGTGTTAGGCCTACCTAGGACTAAGCGTGGAAGAGATTCCATTTTTGTGGTAGTGGATAGGTTTTCTAAGATGGCACATTTCATTCCATGTCATAAAACTGATGATGCTTCAAACATTGCTGATTTGTTCTTTAGAGAGGTTGTTAGGTTGCATGGCATGCCTAGGACAATTATCTCTGATAGAGATGCTAAGTTCCTAAGTTACTTTTGGAAGACCTTGTGGTGCAAGTTAGGTACTAAGTTGTTGTTTTCTACTACTTGTCATCCTCAAACTGATGGTCAAACTGAAGTAGTAAATAGGACTTTGTCTACACTTTTGAGAGCACACATTAAGCATAACATTAAGACTTGGGAAGAATGTTTGCCTCATGTTGAGTTTGCTTATAATCGTTCTGTCCATTCTGCTACTCAATTCTCACCATTTGAGCTTGTTTATGGATTTAATCCTTTGACTCCATTGGATTTATCACCTCTACCTTCGAGTGAGCATGTTAACTTAGATGGCAAGAAGAAAGCTGAATTTGTCAAGCAGTTACATGAGAAAGCAAGAATGAACATCGAGAAGCGCACGGAGCACTATGCGAGGCAAGCAAACAAAGGAAGGCACAAGGTTGTCTTTGAGCCGGGAGATTGGGTTTGGCTATATATGAGGAAGGAGCGTTTTCCTGTCCAAAGACGTTCAAAGTTGCTACCACGGGGAGATGGTCCATTCCAAGTGATAGAACGCATCAATGATAATGCCTACAAGCTAGACCTTCCGGGTGAGTATAATGTAAGTGCTTCGTTTAACGTGGCTGACTTGAGTCCGTTTGATGTAGGTGATGATTTGAGGACAAATCCTTTTCAAGAGGAGGGGACTGATGTGAGCAAGCCTAAGGACGCGCCTACTATCAAGCTTGTAGACTCGAAGCAAGTTCAAGTTCCAATTGGGCCAATGACAAGAGCAAGAGCTAGGAAGTTGCAATCTGACTTCAATGGGCTAATGCAAGAAGTTTGGGCTCAAGCAAGTGCGTGGAGGACCAAGGACGTCCAAGAAACCCAAGGGAGGCCCATGCACGTTTTGGAAGCTAAATGGGAAGCTTGACATGCACGTAAGCTTCTAGATGCATGCGCACATGGAGAATCAAGAAGAATCAGCCTATTTAGTTCGTGCATCTACTTGTTTTGGACGTGCAGCTAGTAGTTATTCTATTAGATATTATTTGCTTATATTATTCCTTATTTAGTTGAATAAGTTCGGCCAGAATCTCTTTAGAATAGGAAAGAGAGTTTTGACCAGCCTTAAACTCCTTATTTGGAGTTAGTTTCGTTTAGGAAAGTTGTAAGACTTATGGAGCCTATATAAAGAGGCGTCCCCCTTCAATAAACACACAACAATTTGAAGAATTACTTAGCATTGGCTAGAATTTATCTTTCACTTATCAAGCGGATCATCCATCCCCGCTCGTGGCGTGATACGATCTTAGGTCAAGGTTCAGAAGCTCTTGCAGCGGGTTAACGTTCAAGTTCGTGCCTTAGTTCGTGTGAGTTCTTGTGAGTTGTGATCTGTTCCATTCTAAAGTAACAAACGGTCCGAGTTGTGAATCTTTTCCGCGGAGATTCATATCACCTTGCCTTTTCTTGCCTTATCTTTACTTTTTTTTTTGCCTTTTCCTTGCCTTTTCTTGCTTTATCGTCCCTTTTTTTTTGCCTTTTCTTGCCTTTTCTTGCCTTTTCCTTTCCTTTTCTTGCCTTATCTGGCCTTTTCTTGCCTTGTCTTTCCATTTCTTTTTTTTTTCTTGCCTTTTCTTGCCTAATCTTGCCTTTTCTTGCATTTTCATAAATTTTCTTGTCTTTTCTTGCCTTTTCTTTCCTTATCTTTTTTTTTCTTGCCTTTTCTTTCCTTTTTCTTGCCTTTTCTTGCCATATCTTGCCTTATCTTGCCTTTTCGTTTCTTATCTTACCTTTTCTTACCTTTTCGTTCTTTATCTTGCCTTTTTCTTTCCTTTTGTTACCTTTTCTTGCCTTATCTTGCCTTTTCTTACCTTTTCTTGCCTTGTCATACCTTTTCTTGCCTTTTCTTTCCTTTTCTTGCCTTGTCATGCCTTTTCCTTGCCATTTTTCTTTCCTTATCTTGCCTTTTCTTGCATTTACCTTTCCTTTTCTTTTTCTTGCCTTTTATTTCCTTTGCTTGCCTTTTCATGCTTTTCCATGCCTTTTCCATCCCTCGTATTGCCTCTTCTTGCCTTGTCTTGCCTTTCCATGCCATTTCCATGCTTTTCTTTCCTTATCTATCTTTTTCTTGCCTTTTCCTTGCCTTTTCTTTCCTTTTCTTGCCGTATCTTGCCTTTTCCTTGCCTTTGCTTTCTTTTTCTTGCCTTTTCATACCTTTTCTTGCCTTATCTTTCCTTTTCTTGCCTTATCTTTCCTTTTCTTGCCTTTTCTTTCCTTTTCTTGCCTTTTCTTTCCTTTTCCTTGCTTTTTCTTTCCTTATCTTGCGTTATCTTGCCTTTTCTTGCCTTTTTTCTTACCTTTTCTTGACTTATCTTGCCTTATATTGCCTTTTCATGCCTTTTCTTGCCTTATCTTCCCTTTTCATGCCTTATCTTTCCTTTTCATGCCTTTTCATGCCTTTTCCATGCCTTTTCTTACCTTATCTTGCCTTTTCTTACCTTTTTTGTACTTATCTTGCCTTTTCTAGCCTTTTCATCCCTTTTCTTGCCTTTTCTTGCCTTTTCTTGCCTTATCTTGCATTTTCATTCCTTATCTTGCATGTTCTTACCTTATCTTGCCTTTTTAAGCCTTCTCATGCATTTTCTTGCTTTTTCTTGTTGTTTCTTGCCTTATCTTGCCTTTTCCTTTTCTTTTCTTGCCTTATCTATCCTTTTCTTGCCTTATCTTTCATTTTCTTCCCTTATCTTACCTTTTCTTGCCTTATCTTACCTATTCTAGCCTTTTCAAGCCTTTCCTTGTCTTTTCTTGCCTTTTTATGCCTTTTATTGCCTTTTCCATTCCTTTTCTTGCCTTGTTTTTCTTTTTCTTTCCTTTTCTTGCCTTTTTTTGCCTTTTCTTTCCTTTTTCTTGCCTTATCTTGCCTTTTCTTTCCTTTTCTTGCCTTATCTTACATTTTCTAGCCTTTTCCTTGCCTTTTATTTTCTTTTCTTGCCTTTCCATGCCTTTTTTTGCCTTTAATTTCCTTTTCTTACCCTTTCTTTCCTTTTCTTGCCTTTTCTTGCCTTTTCTTTCCTTTTCTTGCCTTTACGTGCCTTTTCCTTGCCTTTTCTTGCCTTATCTTGCCTTTTCTTGCCATTTCTTTGATTTTTCTTTCCTTTTCTTGCCTTTTCTTAGCTTTTCTTGCCTTTTCTTGCATCATCTTTCATTTTCTTTCCTTTTCTTGCCTTTCTTTCCCTTTTCTTGCCTTATCTTGCCTTTTCTTTCCTTTTCTTGCCTTTTTTTGTCTTATATTTCCTTTTCTTGACCTTTTCATTTTTTTTCCTTGCCTTTTCTTGCCTTTTTTGTGCGTTTTCCTTTTCTTTCCTTTCCTTTTCTTTCCTTTCCTTGCCTTTCCTTGCTATTTCTTTCCTTTTCTTGCCTTTTAGTCCTTTTGCTTGACTTTTCTTGCCTTATCCTGCCTTATCTTGCCTCATCTTTCCTTTTCTTTCCTTTCCTTCCCTTTTCTTGCCTTTTCTTTCCTTTTCTTGCCTTATCCTTCCTTTTTTTGCCTCATCTTTCCGTTTCTTTCCTTTGCTTGCCTTTCCTTCCCTTTTCTTGCCTTATTTTCCTTTTCTTTCCTTATCTTGCCTTTTTCTTGCCTATTCCTTGCCTTTTCTTTCCTTTTCTTGCCTTATCTTACCTTATCTTGAATTTTCATTCCTTTTCCTTGCCTTTTCTTGCCTTTTCCTTGCCTTTTCTTGCCTTTTCTTTCCTTTTCTTCTCTTTTCCTTGCCTTTTCTTGGCTTTTCTTTCCTTTTCTTTCCTTATCTTGCCTTTTCTTACCTTTTCCTGCCTTTTCCAAGCCTTTTATGATCTTGCCTTTTCTTGCCATTTCCTTCCCTTTTCCTTACCTTTTCTTTTCTTTTCTTATCTTATCTTGCCTTTTCTTGTCTTTTCTTTCCTTTTCTTGCGTTTTCATGGCTTTTTGATATGAATCTCAGCGGAAAAGACTCACAACTCGGACCGTTTGTTACTTCAGAATGGAATAGATCACAACTCACAAAGAACTCACAAGAACGAAGGCGAGAAATTGAACCTTAACCCGCTGCAAGAGCTTCTGAACCTTGACCTAAGGTCGTATCACGCCACGAGCGGGGATGGATGATCCGCTTGATAAGTGAAAGATAAATTCTAGCCAAGACGACTCACCAGCCTAAGCAAGAACAAACAAGTATCTAAACTCACAATTAGCAAATGCTAAGTAATTCTCCGAATTGTTATGTCTTTATTGTATGAGGATGCCTCTTTATATAGGCTCCATAAGTCTTACAACTTCCTAAACGAAAACTAACTCCAAATAAGGAGTTCAAGGCTGGCCCAAACTCTCCTTCCTAATTTAAAGGGATTCTGGCCGAAATATTCAACTAAGTAGGAAAACAATCTAAACATAGATAACTAATAGACTATCTAGTAAATATCACGTCCTAAAACATAGTAGATGCAATTCCTAAAATTTAGGGACGCATGTCCAAGATAAGCTTGAAATTCACGTGCGCATGCATCCAGGAGATTGCGTGCATCTCAAACTTCCCATTTAGCTTCCAAAACGTGCATGGGCCTCCCTTGGACTTCTTGGACGTCCTTGGTCCTCCACGCACTTGCTTGAGCCCAAACTTCTTGCATTAGTCCATTGAAGTCAGATTGCAACTTCCTAGCTCTTGCTCTTGTAATTGGCCCAATTGGAACTTGAACTTGCTGCGAGTCTACAAGCTTGATAGTAGGTGCGTCCTTAGGCTTGCTCACATCAGTCCCCTCCTCTTGAAAAGGATTTGTCCTCAAATCATCACCTACATCAAACGGACTCAAGTCAGCCACGTTAAACGAAGCACTTACATTATACTCACCCGGAAGGTCTAGCTTGTAGGCATTATCATTGATGCGTTCTATCACTTGGAATGGACCATCGCCCCGTGGTAGCAACTTTGAACATCTTTGGACAGGAAAATGCTCCTTCCTCATATGTAGCCAAACCCAATCTCCCGGCTCAAAGACAACCTTGTGCCTTCCTTTGTTTGCTTGCCTCGCATAGTGCTCCATGCGCTTCTCGATGTTCATTCTTGCTTTCTCATGTAACTGCTTGACAAATTCAGCTTTCTTCTTGCCATCTAAGTTAACATGCTCACTCGAAGGTAGAGGTGATAAATCCAATGGAGTCAAAGGATTAAATCCATAAACAAGCTCAAATGGTGAGAATTGAGTAGCAGAATGGACAGAACGATTATAAGCAAACTCAACATGAGGCAAACATTCTTCCCAAGTCTTAATGTTATGCTTAATGAGTACTCTCAAAAGTGTAGACAAAGTCCTATTCACTACTTCAGTTTGACCATCAGTTTGAGGATGACAAGTAGTAGAAAACAACAACTTAGTACCTAACTTGCACCACAAGGTCTTCCAAAAGTAACTTAGGAACTTAGCATCTCTATCAGAGATAATTGTCCTAGGCATGCCATGCAACCTAACAACCTCTCTAAAGAACAAATCAGCAATGTTCGAAGCATCATCAGTCTTATGACATGGAATGAAATGTGCCATCTTAGAAAACCTATCCACTACCACAAAAATTGAATCTCTTCCACGCTTAGTCCTAGGTAGTCCTAACACAAAATTCATAGAGATATCAATCCAAGGCTCACTAGGTATAGGTAGTGGGGTGTACAAACCATGGGGTTTTACCTTTGACTTGGCTTGCTTGCAAGTGATGCAACGACCACAAACTCTCTCAACGTCTCTCTTCATGTGTGGCCAAAAGAAATGATCTTGTAGCATTGCCAAGGTCTTTGCAATTCAAAAATGCCCCATTAAGCCACCTCCATGTGCCTCCTGAATGAGTAATTCTCGCATCGAGCAATTAGGCACACAAAGTTTGTTTTCACGAAATAGGTAACCTTCATTACGAAAGAACTTACCAAATGCACTTCTTTCAGTGGATCTAAACAACTCTTGCCATTTCTTGCCTTATCTTTCTTTTTCTTTAATTTTCTTGCATTTTCTTTCCTTTTTCTTGTCTTTTCTTACCTTATCTTTCCTTTTTGTTCCTTATCTTGCCTTTTCTTACCGTATCTTGCCTTTTCATGCCTTTTCTTTCCTTTTCTTGCCTTTTCATGACTTTCCCTTGCCTTTTCATGCATTTTCTTTCCTTATCTTGCCTTTTCTTGCCTTTTCCTTGCCTTTTCTTGTCTTATTTTGCCTTTTCTTGCCTCATCTTTCATTTTCTTTCCTATTCATGCCTTTCCTTCCCTTTTGTGGCCTTATCTTGCCTTATGTTGCCTTTTCTTGCCTTTTCTTGACTTTTCAAGCCTTTTCTTGACTTTTCTTGCCTTTCCTTGCCTTTCCTTGCCTTATCTTGCCTTTTCTTACCTTTTCATTCATTTTCCTTGCCTTTTCTTGCCTTTTCCATGCCTTTTCATGCCATTTCCATGTCTTTTCTTTCCTTGTCTAGACTTTTCTTGCCTTTTCCTTGCCTTTTCTTGACATTTCTTGCCTTTTCTTGACTTAACTTACCTTTTCTAGCCTTTTCATGCCTTATCATGTCTTTTCTTACCTTATCTTGCCTTTTCTTGCCTTATCTTGCCTTTTCTTGCCTTTTCATTGCCTTTTCTTTCCTTTTTTTGACTTATTTTGCCTGTTCTTGCCGCATCTTTCATTTTATTTCCATTTCTTGCCTTTCCTTCCCTTTTCTTGCCTTATCTTGCCCTTTCTTGCCTTATCTTGCCTTTTCTTTCCTTTTCTTGCCTTACCTTGCCTTTTCATGCCTTTTCTTGCCGTATCTTGCCTTTTCCATGCCTTTTCTAGCATTTTCTATCCTTTTCTTACCTTTTCCTTTCCTTTTCTTGCCTTATCTTGCCTTTTCTTGCCTTATCTTGCCTTTTCTTGGCTTATCTTGTTTTTTCTTACCTTTTCTTGCCTTTTCCATGCCTTTTCTTTCCTTATCTTGCCTTCTCTTGCATTTTCCTTACCTTTTCTTTAATTTTTTTGCATTTTCATACCTTTTCTTGCCTTATCTTTCTTTTTCTTGCCTTTTCATGCCTTTTCCATGCCTTTTCTAACCTTATCTTGCATTTTCTTACCTTTTCTTGACTTATCTTGCCTTTTCTAACCTTTTCTTGCCTTTTCTTGCCTTTTCTTGGCTTTTCTTGCTTTATCTTGCATTTTCATTCCTATCTTGAGTTTTCTTACCTTATGTTGCATTTTCATGCGTTCTCATGCATTTTCTTGCCTTTTCTTACCGTTTCTTACCTTATCTTGCATTTTCTTTGCCTTTTCTTGCCTTATCTTGTCTTATCTTTCCTTTTCTTGCCTTATCTTGTCTTTTCTTGCCTTTATCTTACCTTTTCTTACCTTTTCTTGCCTTGTCTAGCCATTTCTTACCTTTTCTTTCCTTTTCCAACCTTTTCTCGCCTTTTCTTTCCTTTTCTTGCTTTATCTTGCCTTTTCTTTTCTTTTCTTGCCTTTTCGTGCCTTGTCCTTGCATTTTCTTGCCTTATCTAGCCTTTTCTTACCTTTTTCTTTATTTTTCTTTCCTTTTCTTGTCTTATCTTGCCCTTTCTTGCCTTTTTCTTGCATTTTCTTACTTTTTCTGGCCTTATCTTGCCTCATCTTTCATTTTCTTTCATTTTCTTTCCTTTTGTTGCCATTCCTTTGCCTTTTCATGCCATTTCAATGCCTTTTCTTTCCTTATCTTGCCTTTTCTTTTCGTTTCCTTGCCTTTTTTTCCTTTTCTTGCCTTATCTTAGTTCTTGCCTTTTCCTTGCCTTTTCTTTCCTTCTCTTGCCTTATCTTGTCTTTTCTTGCCTTTCCTTTCCTTTTCCTTGCCTTATCTTGCCTTTTCTTGCCTAATCTTGCATTTTCTTTCCTTTTCATCCCTTGCCTTGCCTTGTCTTGCCTTTTCCTTGCCTTTTCATGCCATTTCCATGCCTTTTCTCACCTTATCTTGGCTTTTCTTACCTTTTCCTTGCCTTTTCTTTCCTTTTCTTGCCTTATCTTGCCATTTCTTGCCTTTTCCTTTCCTTTTCTTTCCTTTTCTTGCCTTTTCATAGCTTTTCTTACCTTATCTTTCCTTTTCTTGCCTTTTTATGCCTTTTCTTGCCTTTTCTTTCCTTTTCATGCCTTTTCTTTCCTTTTCTTGCATTTTCATAACTTTTCTTGCCTTATCTTTCCTTTTCTTGCCTTTTTATGCCTTTTCTTTCCTTTTCTTTCCTTTTTTTTGCCTTTTCTTTCCTTTTCTTGCCTTTTCTTTCCTTTTCTTGCATTTTCTCGCCTTTTCTTGCCTTATATTGCCTTTTCTTGCCTTATATTGCCTTTTCTTGACTTATCTTGCCTTTTCTTGCCATGTTTTGCCTTTTCATGCCTTTTCTTGCCTTATCTTGCCTTTTCTGGACTTATCTTGCATGTTCATTCCTTATCTTTCATTTTCTTTCCTATTCATGCCTTTCTTTCTCTTTTCTTGCATTATCTTACCTTATCTTGCCTTTTCCTTGCCTTTTCTTTCCTTTTCTTGCCTTATTTTGCCTTTTCTTGCCTCATCTTTCATTTTCTTTCCTATTCATGCCTTTCCTTCCCTTTTGTGGCCTTATCTTGCCTTTTCTCACCTTTTCTTGCCTTATATTGACTTGTCTTCCCATATCTTGCCTTTTCTTGACTTATCTTGCCTTTTCTTGCCATTTTTTGCCTTTTAATGCCTTTTCTTGTCTTTTCTGGACTTATCTTGCCTGTTCATTTCTTATCTTGCCTTTTCTTACCTTATCTTGCCTTTTCATGACTTCTCATGCCTTTTCTTACCTTATCTTGCCTTTTCTTGCCTTTTCTTTCCTTTTTTTGCTTCTTCTTGCCTTTTCCTTGCCTTTTCTTGCGTTATCTTGCCTTTTTCTAGCCTTTTCTTGCCTTTTCCTTTCCTTTGCTTGCTTTATCATGCCTTTTCTTGCCTTCTCTTGCCTTCTCTTTCCTTTTCTTTCCTTTTATTACCTTTTCTTGCCTTATCTTGCCTTTTCTTACCTTTTCTTGCCTTTTCATTCCTTTTTCTTACTTTTTCTTGCCTTTTCTTGCCTTATCTTTCTTTTTCTTTAATTTTCTTACCTTTTCTTGCCTTTTCTTTCCTTTTTCTTGTCTTTTCTTGGCTTATCTTTCCTTTTCGTTCTTTATCTTGCCTTTTCTTACCTTATCTTGCCTTTTCTTGCCTTTTCATGCCTTTTCTTTCCTTTTCTTGCCTTTTCATGACTTTCCCTTGCCTTTTCATGCATTTTCTTTCCTTATCTTGCCTTTTCCTTGCCTTTTCTTTCCTTTTCTTGTCTTATTTTGCCTTTTCTTGCCTCATCTTTCATTTTCTTTCCTATTCATGCCTTTCCTTCCCTTTTGTGGCCTTATCTTGCCTTATCTTGCCTTTTCTTGCCTTTTCAAGCCTTTTCTATGCCTTTTCTTGCCTTTCCTTGCCTTTTCTTGCCTTATCTTGCCTTTTCTTACCTTTTCATTCATTTTCCTTGCCTTTTCTTGCCTTTTCCTTGCCTTTTCATGCCATTTCCATGCCTTTTCTTTCCTTGTCTAGACTTTTCTTGCCTTTTCCTTGCCTTTTCTTCACATTTCTTACCTTTTCTTGACTTAACTTAACTTTTCTAGCCTTTTCATGCCTTATCATACCTTTTCTTACCTTATCTTGCCTTTTCTTGCCTTATTTTGCCTTTTTGTTACTTATCTTGCCTTTTCTAACCTTATCTTGCCTTTTCATGCCTTTTCTTTCATTTTCTTGACTTTTCATGCCTTTTCTTGCCTTTTCTTTCCTTATCTTGCCTTTTCTTGCCTTTTCATTGCCTTTTCTTTCCTTTTTTTTGACTTATTTTTCCTTTTCTTGCCTCATCTTTCATTTTCTTTCCATTTCTTGCCTTTCCTTCCCTTACCTTGCCTTTTCATTGCCCTTTCTTTCCTTTCCTTACATTTTCATGCCTTTTCTTACCTTTTCTTTCCTTTTGCTACCTTTTCTTTCCTTTTCTTGCCTTTTCTTTCCTTTTCCTTTCCTTTTCTTGCCTTATCTTGCCTTTTCTTGCCTTATCTTGCCTTTTCATCCCTTTTCTTGCCTTTTTTTGCCTTATCTTGCCTTTTCCGACCTATTCCTTGCCTTTTCATGCCATTTCAATGCCTTTTCTTTCTTTATCTTGCCTTTTCTTGCCGTTTCGGTTCCTTTTCTTTCATTTTCTTTCCTTATCTTGGTTCTTGTCTTTTCCTTGCCTTATCTTGCCTTTTCTTGCCTAATCTTGTCTTTTCTTGCCTTTTCTTGACATATCTTGCCTTTTCTTGCCATATCTTGCCTTTTCATGCCTTTTCTTGCCTTATCTTGCCTTTTCTTGCCTTATCTTGCCTTTTCATGACTTTTCTTGCCTTATCTTGCCATATCTTGCCTTTCCATGCCTTTTCTAGCATTTTCTATCCTTTTCTTGCCTTTTCCTTTCCTTTTCTTGCCTTATCTTGCCTTTTCTTGCCTTATCTTGCCTTTTCTTGCCTTATCTTGCCTTTTCTTGGCTTATCTTGTTTTTTCTTACCTTTTCTTGCCTTTTCCATGCCTTTTCTTTCCATATCTTGCCTTCTCTTGCATTTTCCTTACCTTTCTTTAATTTTTTTGCCTTTTCATACCTTTTCTTGCCTTATCTTTCCTTTTCTTGCCTTTTCATGCCTTTTCCATGCCTTTTCTAACCTTATCTTGCATTTTCTTACCTTTTCTTGACTTATCTTGCCTTTTCTAACCTTTTCCTGCCTTTTCTTGCCTTTTCTTTTCTTTTCTTGCCTTATCTTGCATTTTCATTCCTTATCTTGAGTTTTCTTACCTTATGTTGCATTTTCATGCCTTTCTTGCCTTTTCTCACCATTTCTTGCCTTATTTTGCATTTTCGTTGCCTTTTCTTTTCTTTTCTTGCCTTATCTTGCATTTTCATTCCTTATCTTGAGTTTTCTTACCTTATGTTGCATTTTCATGCCTTTCTTGCCTTTTCTTACCATTTCTTGCCTTATTTTGCATTTTCGTTGCCTTTTCTTGCATTATCTAGCCTTTTCTTGCCTTATCTTTTCTTATCTTTCCTTTTCTTGCCTTATCTTGTCTTTTCTTGCCTTTTCATTCCTTTTCCTTACTTTTTCTTGCCATTTCTTGCCTTATCTTTCTTTTTCTTTAATTTTCTTGCCTTTTCTTTCCTTTTTCTTGACTTTTCTTACCTTATCTTTCCTTTTTGTTCCCTATCTTGCCTTTTCTTACCGTATCTTGCCTTTTCTTGCCTTTTCATGCCTTTTCTTTCCTTTTCTTGCCTTTTCATGACTTTCCCTTGCCTTTTCATGCATTTTCTTTCCTTATCTTGCCTTTTCTTGCCTTTTCCTTGCCTTTTCTTGTCTTATTTTGCCTTTTCTTGCCTCATCTTTCATTTTCTTTCCTATTCATGCCTTTCCTTCCCTTTTGTGGCCTTATCTTGTCTTATGTTGCCTTTTCTTGCCTTTTCTTGACTTTTCAAGCCTTTTCTTGACTTTTCTTGCCTTTCCTTGCCTTTTCTGGCCTTATCTTTCCTTTTCTTACCTTTTCATTCATTTTCCTTGCCTTTTCTTGCCTTTTCCTTGCCTTTTCATGCCATTTCCATGCCTTTTCTTTCCTTGTCTAGACTTTTCTTGCCTTTTCCTTGCCTTTTCTTGACATTTCTTGCCTTTTCTTGACTTAACTTACCTTTTCTAGCCTTTTCATGCCTTATCATGTCTTTTCTTACCTTATCTTGCCTTTTCTTGCCTTATCTTGCCTTTTTGTTACTTATCTTGCCTTTTCTTACCTTATCTTGCCTTTTCTTTCATTTTCTTGAATTTTCATGCCATTTCTTGCCTTTTCTTTCCTTATCTTGCCTTTTCTTGCCTTTTCATTGCCTTTTCTTTCCTTTTTTTGACTTATTTTGCCTGTTCTTGCCGCATCTTTCATTTTCTTTCCATTTCTTGCCTTTCCTTCCCTTTTCTTGCCTTATCTTGCCCTTTCTTGCCTTATCTTGCCTTTTCTTTCCTTTTCTTGCCTTACCTTGCCTTTTCATTGCCTTTTCATGCCTTTTCTTGCCGTATCTTGCCTTATCTTGCCTTTTCCATGCCTTTTCTAGCATTTTCTATCCTTTTCTTACCTTTTCCTTTCCTTTTCTTGCCTTATCTTGCCTTTTCTTGCCTTATCTTGCCTTTTCTTGGCTTATCTTGTTTTTTCTTACCTTTTCTTGCCTTTTCCATGCCTTTTCTTTCCTTATCTTGCCTTCTCTTGCATTTTCCTTACCTTTTCTTTAATTTTTTTGCATTTTCATACCTTTTCTTGCCTTATCTTTCTTTTTCTTGCCTTTTCATGCCTTTTCCATGCCTTTTCTAACCTTATCTTGCATTTTCTTACCTTTTCTTCACTTATCTTGCCTTTTCTAACCTTTTCTTGCCTTTTCTTGGCTTTTCTTGCCTTATCTTGCATTTTCATTCCTATCTTGAGTTTTCTTACCTTATGTTGCATTTTCATGCCTTCTCATGCATTTTCTTGCCTTTTCTTACCGTTTCTTGCCTTATCTTGCATTTTCTTTGCCTTTTCTTGCCTTATCTTGTCTTATCTTTCCTTTTCTTGCCTTATCTTGTCTTTTCTTGCCTTTATCTTACCTTTTCTTACCTTTTCTTGACTTGTCTAGCCATTTCTTACCTTTTCTTTCCTTTTCCAACCTTTTCTTGCTTTATCTTGCCTTTTCTTTTCTTTTCTTGCCTTTTCGTGCCTTGTCCTTGCATTTTCTTGCCTTATCTAGCCTTTTCTTACCTTTTTCTTTATTTTTCTTTCCTTTTCTTGTCTTAAGCCCTTTCTTGCCTTTTTCTTGCATTTTCTTACTTTTTCTGGCCTTATCTTGCCTCATCTTTCAATTTCTTTCCTTTTGTTGCCATTCCTTCCCTTTTCTTACCTGATCTTGCCTTTTTCTTGCCTAATCTTTCCTTTTCTTTCCTTATCTTACCTTATCTTGCCTTTTCTTACCTTTTCATTCCTTTTCCTTGCCTTTCCTTGCCTTATCTTGACTATCCTTGCCTTTTCATTCCTTTTCCTTGGCTTTTCTTTCCTTTTCTTGCCTTTTCCTTTTTCTTTCCATTTCTTGTCTTTTCCTGCCTTTTCTTGCCTTATCTTTCCTTTTCTTGTCTTTTCTTGCCTTTTCTTGCCTTTTCCTTGCCTTTTCTTGCCTCTTCCTTGCCTTTTCTTTCCTTCTAGTGCCTTATCTCGTTGTTTCATGCCTCATCTTTCCTTTTCTTTCCTTTTCTTGCCTTATCTTTCCTTTTCTTACCTTTTCTTACCATTTCTTGCCTTTTCCTTGCCTTTTCATGCCATTCCCATACATTTTCTTGCCTTTTCCTTGCCTTTTCTTTCCTTTTCTTGCCTTAATTTGCCATTTCTTGCCTTTTTCTTTCCTTTACTTTCCTTTTCTTGCCTTTTCATACTTTTTCTTGCCTTTTCTTTTCTTTTCTTGCCTTTTCATGCCTTTTCCATGCCATTTCTTGTCTTATCTTGCCTGTTCTTACCTTATTTTGCCTTTTCTAGCCTTTTCTTTCCTTTTCCTTACCATTTGTTGCCTTATCTTGCCTTTTTTGCCTCGTCTAGGCTTTTCTTGCCTTTTCTTGACTTATCTTGCCTTTTCTTGCCTTTTCATGCCTTTTCTTGCCTTATCTTGCCTTTTCTGGCTTTATCTTGCCGTTTCATTCCTTATCTTCCCTTTTCTCACTTTATCCTTCCTTTTCATACCATCTTATGCCTTTTCTTTCCTTTTCCTTGCCTTTTCTTGCCTTGTCTTTCCTTTTTTTGCCTTTTCTTGCCTTTTCCTTGCCTTTTCTTGCCTTTGCTTGCCTTTTCCATGCCTTTTCTTGCCTTTTCTTGCCTTTTCCTTTATTTTTCTTACCTTTTCTTGTCTTTTCCTTGCCTTTTCATACCATTCCCATGCATTTTCTTAACTTTTCCTTTGCTTTTCTTTCCTTTTCTTGCCTTAATTAGCCATTTCTTGCCTTTTCCTTTCCTTTACTTTCCTTTTCTTACCTTTTCTTACTTTTTCTTGCCTTATCTTTCCTTTTCTTGCCTTTTCATGCTTTTTCCATGCCATTTCTTGCCTTTTCTTGCCTTTTCTTGCCTTTTCTTGCCTTTTCTTACCTTTTCTTGCCTTTTCTTTCCTTTTCCTTACCTTTTCTTGCCTTATCTTGCCTTTTTTGCCTTATCTAGGCTTTTCTTGCCTTTTCTTGACTTATCTTGCCTTTTCTTTCCTTTTTTTTTGCCTTTTCATGCCTTTTCTTGCCTTTTCTGGCTTTATCTTACTGTTTCATTCCTTATCGTCCCTTTTCTCACTTTATCCTTCCTTTTCATACCATCTTATGCCTTTTCTTTCCTTTTTCTTACCTTTTCATGCATTTTCTTCCCTTATCTTTCCTTTTCTTGAATTTTCAAGCCTTTTCCATGCCTTATCTTGCCTTTTCATGCTTTTCTTTCCTTTTCTTTCCTTTTCTTGCCTTTTCTTCTTTCCTTTTCATGCCTTTTCCATGCCTTTGCTTGCCTTTTCTTTTCTTTTCTGGCCTTTTCTTTCCTTTACCTTGCCTTTTCTTGTCTTATCTTTCCTTTTCTTGCTTTTTCTTTCCTATTCATGCCATTTCCATGCCTTTTCTTTCCATTTCTTGCCCATTCTTGCCTTTTCCTTTCCCTTTCTTGCCTTTTCTTGCCATATCTTGCCTTATCTTTTCTTTTTTTTCTTTTCTTGCCTTTTCTTGCCTTTTCTTTCCTTTTCTTACCTTTTCTTTCCTTTTCTTACCTTTTCTTGCCTTTTCATGCCATTACCATGCATTTTCTTGCCTTTTCCTTGCCTTTTCTTTCCTTTTCTTGCCTTAATTAGCCATTTCTTTCCTTTTCCTTTCCTTTACTTTCCTTTTCTTTCCTTTTCATACTTTTTCTTGCCTTATCTTTCCTTTTCTTGCCTTTTCATGCCTTTTCCAAGCCTTTTCTTGCCATTTCTTGCCTTATCTTGCCATTTCTTGCCTTATCTTGCCTTTTCTTACCATTTCTTGCCTTTTCTAGACTTTTCTTTCCTTTTCCTTACCTTTTCTTGCCTTATCTTGCCTTTTTTGCCTTATCTAGGCTTTTCTTGCCTTTTCTTGACTTATCTTGCCTTTTCTTTCCTTTTCTTGCTTTTTCATGCCTTATCTTGCCTTTTCTGGCTTTATCTTGCCGTTTCATTCCTTATCTTCCCTTTTCTCACCTTATCCTTCCTTTTCATACCATCTTTCGCCTTTTCTTTCCTATTCCTTGCCTTTTCTTGCCTTGACTTTCCTTTTTTTTGCCTTTTCTTGCCTTTTTCTTGGCTTTGCTTAACTTTTCGATGCCTTTTCTTTCATTTTCTTGCTTTTCTTGCCTTTTTCTTTACTTATCTTGCCTTATCTTTCCTTTTCTTGCCTTTTCTTACCTTATTTTGCCTTTTCTTACACTTTCATGCCTTTTCTTGCCTTTAAATGCCTTTTCCTAGCCTTTTCTTTCCTTTTCTTGCCTTATTTTACCTTTTCATGCATCATCATTTATTTTCTTTCCTTTTCTTGCCTCTCCCTCCCGTTTCTTTCCTTTTCTTACATTTCCCTCCCATTTCTTCCCTTTTCTTGCCTTATCTTGCCTTTTCTTGTCTTATCTTTCCTTTTCTTGCCTTTTCTTTCCTTTTCATCCCTTTTCTTGCATTTTCTTACCTTTTCTTACCTTTTCTTACCTTTTCTTGCCTTTTACTTTCCTTTTCATGCCATTCCAATGCATTTTCTTGCCTTTTCTTACCTTTTCTTGCCTTTTCCTTGCCTTTTCATGCCATTGCCATGCATTTTCTTGCCTTTTCCTTGCCTTTTCTTGCCTTTTCTTGACTTAATTTTCCTTTCCTTTACTTTCCTTTTCTTGCCTTTTCATAGTTTTTCTTGCCTTATCTTTCCTTTTCTTGCCTTTTCATGCCTTTTTCATGCCTTTTCTTGCCATTTCTTGCCTCATCTTGCCTTTTCTTACCATTTCTTGCCTTTTCTAGCCTTTTCTTTCCTTTTCCTTACCTTTTCTTGCCTTATCTTGGATTGTTTTCCCTTATCAAGGCTTTTCTTGCCTTTTCTTGACTTATCTTGCCATTTCTTTCCTTTTCTTGCCTTTTCATGCCTTTTCTTGCCTTATCTTGCCTTTTCTGGCTTTATCTTGCGGTTTTATTCCTTATCTTCCCTTTTCTCACCTTATCCTTCCTTTTCATACCATGTTATGCCTTTTCTTTCCTTTTCCTTGCCATTTCTTGCCTTGTCTTTCCTTTTTTTCCCTTTTTTTGCCTTTTCCTTACCTTTGCTTGCCTTTTCTTGCCTTTTCCTTGCCTTTGCTTGCCTTTTCTTGTCTTTTCTTGCCTTTTTCTTGCCTTTGCTTGCCTTTTCCATGCCTTTTCTTTCCTTTTCTTGCCTTTTCTTGCCTTTTCCTTTACTTTTCTTGCCTTTTCCTTTACTTATCTTGCCTTATCTTACCTTATGTTTCCATTTCTTGCCTTTTCTATCCGTATCTTGCCTTATCTTGCCTTTTCTTACCTTTTCTTGCCTTTTCATTCCTTTTTCTTTCCTTTTCTTGCCTTCTCTTGCCTTTCTTTCTTTTTCTTTCCTTCTCTTGCATTTTTTCTCCTTTATCTTGCCTTTTCTTGCCTTATCTTGCCTTTTTGTTCCTTATCTTGCCTTTTCTTACCTTAGTTTGCCTATTCTTGCGCTTTCATGCCTTTTCTGGCCTTTTCATGCCTTTTCCTAGCCTTTTCTTTCCTTTTCTTGCCTCATTTTACCTTTTCATGCATCATCTTTCATTTTCTTTCAATTTCTTTCCTTTTCATTCTTTTTCCTTGCTTTTCCTTGCCTTATCTTTCTTTTTCATTCATTTTCTTTCCTTTTCTTACCTTTTCTATCCTTTTCATTCTTTTTTCTTGCATTTTCTTGTCTTTTCATTCCTTATCTTACCTTTTCTTACCTTATCTTGCCTTTTCTTTCCTTTTCATGCCTTTTCTTACATTTCTTTCCTTTTCTTGCCTTTTCCTTGCCTTTTCTTTCCTTTTCTTGCCTTATTTTGCATTTTCTTGCCTCATCTTTCATTATCTTGCCATTTAGTTGCCCTTTCATTAATTTTCTTGCCTTTTCATGCATTTTCTTCCCTTATCTTTCCTTTTCTTAAATTTTCAAGCCTTTTGCATGCCTTATCTTGCCTTTTCATGCCTTTTCTTGCCTTTTCTTTCCTTTTGTTGCCTTTTGTTGCCTTTTCTTCCCTTTTCTTCTTTCCTTTTCTTGCCTTTTCCATGCCTTTGCTTGCTTTGTCTTATCTTTCCTTTTCTTTCCTTTTCATCCCTTTTCTTGCCTTTTCTTGCCTCGTCTTGCATTTTCCTTGCCTTTGCTTGCTTTGTCTTATCTTTCCTTTTCTTCCCTTTTCTTTCCTTTTCATACCTTTTCTTGCCTTTTCTTGCCTCGTCTTGCATTTTCCTTGCCTTTTCATGCCATTTCCATGCCTTTTCTTGCCTTTTCTTACCTTTTCTTGACTTATCCATGCCTTTTCTTGCCTTTTCTTTCTTTTTCTTGCCTTTTCATGCCTTTTCCATGCCTTTTCTAACCTTATCTTGCATTTTCTTACCTTTTCTTGACTTATCTTGCCTTTTCTAACCTTTTCTTGCCTTTTCTTGGCTTTTCTTGCCTTATCTTGCATTTTCATTCCTATCTTGAGTTTTCTTACCTTATGTTGCATTTTCATGCCTTCTCATGCATTTTCTTGCCTTTTCTTACCGTTTCTTGCCTTATCTTGCATTTTCTTTGCCTTTTCTTGCCTTATCTTGTCTTATCTTTCCTTTTCTTGCCTTATCTTGTCTTTTCTTGCCTTTATCTTACCTTTTCTTACCTTTTCTTGCCTTGTCTAGCCATTTCTTACCTTTTCTTTCCTTTTCCAACCTTTTCTCGCCTTTTTTTTCCTTTTCTTGCTTTATCTTGCCTTTTCTTTTCTTTTCTTGCCTTTTCGTGCCTTGTCCTTGCATTTTCTTGCCTTATCTAGCCTTTTCTTACCTTTTTCTTTATTTTTCTTTCCTTTTCTTGTCTTATGCCCTTTCTTGCCTTTTTCTTGCATTTTCTTACTTTTTCTGGCCTTATCTTGCCTCATCTTTCAATTTCTTTCCTTTTGTTGCCATTCCTTCCCTTTTCTTACCTGATCTTGCCTTTTTCTTGCCTAATCTTTCCTTTTCTTTCCTTATCTTACCTTATCTTGCCTTTTCTTACCTTTTCATTCCTTTTCCTTGCCTTTCCTTGCCTTATCTTGACTATCCTTGCCTTTTCATTCCTTTTCCTTGGCTTTTCTTTCCTTTTCTTGCCTTTTCCTTTTTCTTTCCATTTCTTGTCTTTTCCTGCCTTTTCTTGCCTTATCTTTCCTTTTCTTGTCTTTTCTTGCCTTTTCTTGCCTTTTCTTGCCTTTTCATGCCTTTTCCTTGCCTTTTCTTGCCTCTTCCTTGCCTTTTCTTTCCTTCTCGTGCCTTATCTCGTTGTTTCATGCCTCATCTTTCCTTTTCTTTCCTTTTCTTGCCTTATCTTTCCTTTTCTTACCTTTTCTTACCTTTTCTTGCCTTTTCCTTGCCTTTTCATGCCATTCCCATACATTTTCTTGCCTTTTCCTTGCCTTTTCTTTCCTTTTCTTGCCTTAATTTGCCATTTCTTGCCTTTTTCTTTCCTTTACTTTCCTTTTCTTGCCTTTTCATACTTTTTCTTGCCTTTTCTTTTCTTTTCTTGCCTTTTCATGCCTTTTCCATGCCATTTCTTGTCTTATCTTGCCTGTTCTTACCTTATTTTGCCTTTTCTTGCCTTTTCTAGCCTTTTCTTTCCTTTTCCTTACCATTTGTTGCCTTATCTTGCCTTTTTTGCCTCATCTAGGCTTTTCTTGCCTTTTCTTGACTTATCTTGCCTTTTCTTGCCTTTTCATGCCTTTTCTTGCCTTTTCTTGCCTTTTCTGGCTTCATCTTGCCGTTTCATTCCTTATCTTCCCTTTTCTCACTTTATCCTTCCTTTTCATACCATCTTATGCCTTTTCTTTCCTTTTCCTTGCCTTTTCTTGCCTTGTCTTTCCTTTTTTTGCCTTTTCTTGCCTTTTCCTTGCCTTTTCTTGCCTTTTCTTGCCTTTACTTGCCTTTTCCATGCCTTTTCTTGCTTTTTCCTTTATTTTTCTTACCTTTTCTTACCTTTTCTTGCCTTTTCCTTGCCTTTTCATACCATTCCCATGCATTTTCTTAACTTTTCCTTGCCTTTTCTTTCCTTTTCTTGCCTTAATTAGCCATTTCTTGCCTTTTCCTTTCCTTTACTTTCCTTTTCTTACCTTTTCTTACTTTTTCTTGCCTTATCTTTCCTTTTCTTGCCTTTTCATGCTTTTTCCATGCCATTTCTTGCCTTTTCTTGCCTTTTCTTGCCTTTTCTTGCCTTTTCCTTACCTTTTCTTGCCTTATCTTGCCTTTTTTGCCTTATCTAGGCTTTTCTTGCCTTTTCTTGACTTATCTTGCCTTTTCTTTCCTTTTTTTTTGCCTTTTCATGCCTTTTCTTGCCTTATCTTGCCTTTTCTGGCTTTATCTTACTATTTCATTCCTTATCGTCCCTTTTCTCACTTTATCCTTCCTTTTCATACCATCTTATGCCTTTTCTTTCCTTTTTCTTGCCTTTTCATGCATTTTCTTCCCTTATCTTTCCTTTTCTTGAATTTTCAAGCCTTTTCCATGCCTTATCTTGCCTTTTCATGCTTTTCTTTCCTTTTCTTTCCTTTTCTTGCCTTTTCTTCTTTCCTTTTCATGCCTTTTCCATGCCTTTGCTTGCCTTTTCTTTTCTTTTCTGGCCTTTTCTTTCCTTTACCTTGCCTTTTCTTGTCTTATCTTTCCTTTTCTTGCTTTTTCTTTCCTTTTCATCCCTTTTCTTACCTTTTCTTGCCTTGTCTTGCCTTTTCCTTGCCTTTTCATGCCATTTCCATGCCTTTTCTTTCTATTTCTTGCCCATTCTTGCCTTTTCCTTTCCCTTTCTTGCCTTTTCTTGCCATATCTTGCCTTGTCTTTTCTTTTTTTTTCTTTTCTTGCCTTTTCTTGCCTTTTCTTTCCTTTTCTTACCTTTTCTTTCCTTTTCTTACCTTTTCTTGCCTTTTCATGCCATTACCATGCATTTTCTTGCCTTTTCCTTGCCTTTTCTTTCCTTTTCTTTCCTTAATTAGCCATTTCTTTCCTTTTCCTTTCCTTTACTTTCCTTTTCTTTCCTTTACATACTTTTTCTTGCCTTATCTTTCCTTTTCTTGCCTTTTCATGCCTTTTCCAAGCCTTTTCTTGCCATTTCTTGCCTTATCTTGCCATTTCTTGCCTTATCTTGCCTTTTCTTACCATTTCTTGCCTTTTCTAGACTTTTCTTTCCTTTTCCTTACCTTTTCTTGCCTTATCTTGCCTTTTTTGCCTTATCTAGGCTTTTCTTGCCTTTTCTTGACTTATCTTGCCTTTTCTTTCCTTTTCTTGCTTTTTCATTCCTTATCTTGCCTTTTCTGGCTTTATCTTGCCGTTTCATTCCTTATCTTCCCTTTTCTCACCTTATCCTTCCTTTTCATACCATCTTTTGCCTTTTCTTTCCTATTCCTTGCCTTTTCTTGCCTTGACTTTCCTTTTTTTTGCCTTTTCTTGCCTTTTTCTTGCCTTTGCTTGCCTTTTCGATGCCTTTTCTTTCATTTTCTTGCTTTTCTTGCCTTTTTCTTTACTTATCTTGCCTTATCTTTCCTTTTCTTGCCTTTTCTTACCTTATTTTGCCTTTTCTTACACTTTCATGCCTTTTCTTGCCTTTAAATGCCTTTTCCTAGCCTTTTCTTTCCTTTTCTTGCCTTATTTTACCTTTTCATGCATCATCATTTATTTTCTTTCCTTTTCTTGCCTCTCCCTCCCGTTTCTTTCCTTTTCTTACCTTTCCCTCCCATTTCTTCCCTTTTCTTGCCTTATCTTGCCTTTTCTTGTCTTATCTTTCCTTTTCTTGCCTTTTCTTTCCTTTTCATCCCTTTTCTTGCCTTTTCTTACCTTTTCTTACCTTTTCTTTCCTTTTCTTACCTTTTCTTGCCTTTTACTTGCCTTTTCATGCCATTCCAATGCATTTTCTTGCCTTTTCTTACCTTTTCTTGCATTTTCCTTGCCTTTTCATGCCATTGCCATGCATTTTCTTGCCTTTTCCTTGCCTTTTCTTTCCTTTTCTTGACTTAATTTTCCTTTCCTTTACTTTCCTTTTCTTGCCTTTTCATAGTTTTTCTTGCCTTATCTTTCCTTTTCTTGCCTTTTCATGCCTTTTTCATGCCTTTTCTTGCCATTTCTTGCCTCATCTTGCCTTTTCTTACCATTTCTTGCCTTTTCTAGCCTTTTCTTTCCTTTTCCTTACCTTTTCTTGCCTTATCTTGGATTTTTTTCCCTTATCAAGGCTTTTCTTGCCTTTTCTTGACTTATCTTGCCATTTCTTTCCTTTTCTTGCCTTTTCATGCCTTTTCTTGCCTTATCTTGCCTTTTCTGGCTTTATCTTGCGGTTTTATTCCTTATCTTCCCTTTTCTCACCTTATCCTTCCTTTTCATACCATGTTATGCCTTTTCTTTCCTTTTCCTTGCCATTTCTTGCCTTGTCTTTCCTTTTTTTGCCTTTTTTTGCCTTTTCCTTACCTTTGCTTGCCTTTTCTTGCCTTTTCCTTGCCTTTGCTTGCCTTTTCTTGTCTTTTCTTGCCTTTTTCTTGCCTTTGCTTGCCTTTTCCATGCCTTTTCTTGCCTTTTCTTGCCTTTTCCTTTAATTTTCTTGCCTTTTCCTTTACTTATCTTGCCTTATCTTACCTTATGTTTCCATTTCTTGCCTTTTCTATCCGTATCTTGCCTTATCTTGCCTTTTCTTACCTTTTCTTGCCTTTTCATTCCTTTTTCTTTCCTTTTCTTGCCTTCTCTTGCCTTTCTTTCTTTTTCTTTCCTTCTCTTGCATTTTTTCTCCTTTATCTTGCCTTTTCTTGCCTTATCTTGCCTTTTTGTTCCTTATCTTGCCTTTTCTTACCTTAGTTTGCCTATTCTTGCGCTTTCATGCCTTTTCTTGCCTTTTCATGCCTTTTCCTAGCCTTTTCTTTCCTTTTCTTGCCTCATTTTACCTTTTCATGCATCATCTTTCATTTTCTTTCCTTTTCATTCTTTTTCCTTGCTTTTCCTTGCCTTATCTTTCTTTTTCATTCATTTTCTTTCCTTTTCTTACCTTTTCTATCCTTTTCATTCTTTTTTCTTGCATTTTCTTGTCTTTTCATTCCTTATCTTACCTTTTCTTACCTTATCTTGCCTTTTCTTTCCTTTTCATGCCTTTTCTTACATTTCTTTCCTTTTCTTGCTTTTTCCATGCCTTTTCTTGCCTTTTCCTTGCCTTTTCTTTCCTTTTCTTGCCTTATTTTGCATTTTCTTGCCTCATCTTTTATTATCTTGCCATTTAGTTGCCCTTTCATTAATTTTCTTGCCTTTTCATGCATTTTCTTCCCTTATCTTTCCTTTTCTTAAATTTTCAAGCCTTTTCCATGCCTTATCTTGCCTTTTCATGCCTTTTCTTGCCTTTTCTTTCCTTTTGTTGCCTTTTCTTGCCTTTTCTTCCCTTTTCTTCTTTCCTTTTCTTGCCTTTTCATGCCTTTTCCATGCCTTTGCTTGCTTTGTCTTATCTTTCCTTTTCTTGCCTTTTCATCCCTTTTCTTACCTTTTCTTGCCTCGTCTTGCATTTTCCTTGCCTTTGCTTGCTTTGTCTTATCTTTCCTTTTCTTCCCTTTTCTTTCCTTTTCATACCTTTTCTTGCCTTTTCTTGCCTCGTCTTGCATTTTCCTTGCCTTTTCATGCCATTTCCATGCCTTTTCTTGCCTTTTCTTTCCTTTTCTTGCCCATTCTTGCCTCGTCTTGCATTTTCCTTGCCTTTTCATGCCATTTCCATGCCTTTTCTTGCCTTTTCTTTCCTTTTCTTGCCCATTCTTGCCTTTTCCTTTCCTTTTCTTGCCTTTTCTTTCCTTTTCTTGCCTTATTTTACCTTTTCATGCATCATCATTTATTTTCTTTCCTTTTCTTGCCTCTCCCTCCCGTTTCTTTCCTTTTCTTACCTTTCCCTCCCATTTCTTCCCTTTTCTTGCCTTATCTTGCCTTTTCTTGTCTTATCTTTCCTTTTCTTGCCTTTTCTTTCCTTTTCATCCCTTTTCTTGCCTTTTCTTACCTTTTCTTACCTTTTCTTTCCTTTTCTTACCTTTTCTTGCCTTTTACTTGCCTTTTCATGCCATTCCAATGCATTTTCTTGCCTTTTCTTACCTTTTCTTGCCTTTTCCTTGCCTTTTCATGCCATTGCCATGCATTTTCTTGCCTTTTCCTTGCCTTTTCTTTCCTTTTCTTGACTTAATTTTCCTTTCCTTTACTTTCCTTTTCTTGCCTTTTCATAGTTTTTCTTGCCTTATCTTTCCTTTTCTTGCCTTTTCATGCCTTTTTCATGCCTTTTCTTGCCATTTCTTGCCTCATCTTGCCTTTTCTTACCATTTCTTGCCTTTTCTAGCCTTTTCTTTCCTTTTCCTTACCTTTTCTTGCCTTATCTTGGAATTTTTTCCCTTATCAAGGCTTTTCTTGCCTTTTCTTGACTTATCTTGCCATTTCTTTCCTTTTCTTGCCTTTTCATGCCTTTTCTTGCCTTATCTTGCCTTTTCTTGCTTTATCTTGCGGTTTTATTCCTTATCTTCCCTTTTCTCACCTTATCCTTCCTTTTCATACCATGTTATGCCTTTTCTTTCCTTTTCCTTGCCATTTCTTGCCTTGTCTTTCCTTTTAGTGCCTTTTTTTGCCTTTTCCTTACCTTTGCTTGCCTTTTCTTGCCTTTTCCTTGCCTTTGCTTGCCTTTTCTTGTCTTTTCTTGCCTTTTTCTTGCCTTTGCTTGCCTTTTCCATGCCTTTTCTTTCCTTTTCTTGCCTTTTCTTGCCTTTTCCTTTAATTTTCTTGCCTTTTCCTTTACTTATCTTGCCTTATCTTACCTTATGTTTCCATTTCTTGCCTTTTCTATCCGTATCTTGCCTTACCTTGCCTTTTCTTACCTTTTCTTGCCTTTTCATTCCTTTTTCTTTCCTTTTCTTGCCTTCTCTTGCCTTTCTTTCTTTTTCTTTCCTTCTCTTGCATTTTTTCTCCTTTATCTTGCCTTTTCTTGCCTTATCTTGCCTTTTTGTTCCTTATCTTGCCTTTTCTTACCTTAGTTTGCCTATTCTTGCGCTTTCATGCCTTTTCTTGCCTTTTCATGCCTTTTCCTAGCCTTTTCTTTCCTTTTCTTGCCTCATTTTACCTTTTCATGCATCATCTTTCATTTTCTTTCCTTTTCATTCTTTTTCCTTGCTTTTCCTTGCCTTATCTTTCTTTTTCATTCATTTTCTTTCCTTTTCTTACCTTTTCTATCCTTTTCATTCTTTTTTCTTGCATTTTCTTGTCTTTTCATTCCTTATCTTACCTTTTCTTACCTTATCTTGCCTTTTCTTTCCTTTTCATGCCTTTTCTTACATTTCTTTCCTTTTCTTGCTTTTTCCATGCCTTTTCTTGCCTTTTCCTTGCCTTTTCTTTCCTTTTCTTGCCTTATTTTGCATTTTCTTGCCTCATCTTTCATTATCTTGCCATTTAGTTGCCCTTTCATTAATTTTCTTGCCTTTTCATGCATTTTCTTCCCTTATCTTTCCTTTTCTTAAATTTTCAAGCCTTTTCCATGCCTTATCTTGCCTTTTCATGCCTTTTCTTGCCTTTTCTTTCCTTTTGTTGCCTTTTCTTGCCTTTTCTTCCCTTTTCTTCTTTCCTTTTCTTGCCTTTTCATGCCTTTTCCATGCCTTTGCTTGCTTTGTCTTATCTTTCCTTTTCTTGCCTTTTCATCCCTTTTCTTACCTTTTCTTGCCTCGTCTTGCATTTTCCTTGCCTTTGCTTGCTTTGTCTTATCTTTCCTTTTCTTCCCTTTTCTTTCCTTTTCATACCTTTTCTTGCCTTTTCTTGCCTCGTCTTGCATTTTCCTTGCCTTTTCATGCCATTTCCATGCCTTTTCTTGCCTTTTCTTTCCTTTTCTTGCCCATTCTTGCCTCGTCTTGCATTTTCCTTGCCTTTTCATGCCATTTCCATGCCTTTTCTTGCCTTTTCTTTCCTTTTCTTGCCCATTCTTGCCTTTTCCTTTCCTTTTCTTGCCTTTTCTTTCCTTTTCTTGCCTTATTTTACCTTTTCATGCATCATCATTTATTTTCTTTCCTTTTCTTGCCTCTCCCTCCCGTTTCTTTCCTTTTCTTACCTTTCCCTCCCATTTCTTCCCTTTTCTTGCCTTATCTTGCCTTTTCTTGTCTTATCTTTCCTTTTCTTGCCTTTTCTTTCCTTTTCATCCCTTTTCTTGCCTTTTCTTACCTTTTCTTACCTTTTCTTTCCTTTTCTTACCTTTTCTTGCCTTTTACTTGCCTTTTCATGCCATTCCAATGCATTTTCTTGCCTTTTCTTACCTTTTCTTGCCTTTTCCTTGCCTTTTCATGCCATTGCCATGCATTTTCTTGCCTTTTCCTTGCCTTTTCTTTCCTTTTCTTGACTTAATTTTCCTTTCCTTTACTTTCCTTTTCTTGCCTTTTCATAGTTTTTCTTGCCTTATCTTTCCTTTTCTTGCCTTTTCATGCCTTTTTCATGCCTTTTCTTGCCATTTCTTGCCTCATCTTGCCTTTTCTTACCATTTCTTGCCTTTTCTAGCCTTTTCTTTCCTTTTCCTTACCTTTTCTTGCCTTATCTTGGAATTTTTTCCCTTATCAAGGCTTTTCTTGCCTTTTCTTGACTTATCTTGCCATTTCTTTCCTTTTCTTGCCTTTTCATGCCTTTTCTTGCCTTTTCTTGCTTTATCTTGCGGTTTTATTCCTTATCTTCCCTTTTCTCACCTTATCCTTCCTTTTCATACCATGTTATGCCTTTTCTTTCCTTTTCCTTGCCATTTCTTGCCTTGTCTTTCCTTTTAGTGCCTTTTTTTGCCTTTTCCTTACCTTTGCTTGCCTTTTCTTGCCTTTTCCTTGCCTTTGCTTGCCTTTTCTTGTCTTTTCTTGCCTTTTTCTTGCCTTTGCTTGCCTTTTCCATGCCTTTTCTTTCCTTTTCTTGCCTTTTCTTGCCTTTTCCTTTAATTTTCTTGCCTTTTCCTTTACTTATCTTGCCTTATCTTACCTTATGTTTCCATTTCTTGCCTTTTCTATCCGTATCTTGCCTTACCTTGCCTTTTCTTACCTTTTCTTGCCTTTTCATTCCTTTTTCTTTCCTTTTCTTGCCTTCTCTTGCCTTTCTTTCTTTTTCTTTCCTTCTCTTGCATTTTTTCTCCTTTATCTTGCCTTTTCTTGCCTTATCTAGCCTTTTTGTTCCTTATCTTGCCTTTTCTTACCTTAGTTTGCCTATTCTTGCGCTTTCATGCCTTTTCTTGCCTTTTCATGCCTTTTCCTAGCCTTTTCTTTCCTTTTCTTGCCTCATTTTACCTTTTCAGGCATCATCTTTCATTTTCTTTCCTTTTCATTCTTTTTCCTTGCTTTTCCTTGCCTTATCTTTCTTTTTCATTCATTTTCTTTCCTTTTCTTACCTTTTCTATCCTTTTCATTCTTTTTTCTTGCATTTTCTTGTCTTTTCATTCCTTATCTTACCTTTTCTTACCTTATCTTGCCTTTTCTTTCCTTTTCATGCCTTTTCTTACATTTCTTTCCTTTTCTTGCTTTTTCCATGCCTCTTCTTGCCTTTTCCTTGCCTTTTCTTTCCTTTTCTTGCCTTATTTTGCATTTTCTTGCCTCATCTTTCATTATCTTGCCATTTAGTTGCCCTTTCATTAATTTTCTTGCCTTTTCATGCATTTTCTTCCCTTATCTTTCCTTTTCTTAAATTTTCAAGCCTTTTCCATGCCTTATCTTGCCTTTTCATGCCTTTTCTTGCCTTTTCTTTCCTTTTGTTGCCTTTTCTTGCCTTTTCTTCAGTTTTCTTCTTTCCTTTTCTTGCCTTTTCATGCCTTTTCCATGCCTTTGCTTGCTTTGTCTTATCTTTCCTTTTCTTGCCTTTTCATCCCTTTTCTTACCTTTTCTTGCCTCGTCTTGCATTTTCCTTTTCTTTGCTTGCTTTGTCTTATCTTTCCTTTTCTTCCCTTTTCTTTCCTTTTCATACCTTTTCTTGCCTTTTCTTGCCTTTTCTTGCCTCGTCTTGCATTTTCCTTGCCTTTTCATGCCATTTCCATGCCTTTTCTTGCCTTTTCTTTCCTTTTCTTGCCCATTCTTGCCTCGTCTTGCATTTTCCTTGCCTTTTCATGCCATTTCCATGCCTTTTCTTGCCTTTTCTTTCCTTTTCTTGCCCATTCTTGCCTTTTCCTTTCCTTTTCTTGCCTTTTCTTGCCATATCTTGCCTTGTGTTTTCTTTTCTTTTCTTTTCTTGCCTTTTCTTGCCTTATCTTGCCTTTTCTTACCTTTTCTTACCTTTTCTTGCCTTTTCCTTGCCTTTTCATGCCATTCCCATACATTTTCTTGCCTTTTCCTTGCCTTTTCTTTCCTTTTCTTGCCTTAATTTGCCATTTCTTGCCTTTTTCTTTCCTTTATTTTCCTTTTCTTGCCTTTTCATACTTTTTCTTGCCTTATCTTTTCTTTTCTTGCCTTTTCATGCCTTTTCCATGCCATTTCTTGTCTTATATTGCCTGTTCTTACCTTATTTTGCCTTTTCTTGCCTTTTCTAGCCTTTTCTTTCCTTTTCCTTACCATTTCTTGCCTTATCTTGCCTTTTTTGCCTCATCTAGGCTTTTCTTGCCTTTTCTTGACTTATCTTGCCTTTTCTTGCCTGTTCATGCCTTTTCTTGCCTTATCTTGCCTTTTCTGGCTTTATCTTGCCGTTTCATTCCTTATCTTCCCTTTTCTCACTTTATCCTTCCTTTTCATACCATCTTATGCCTTTTCTTTCCTTTTCCTTGCCTTTTCTTGCCTTGTCTTTCCTTTTTTTGCCTTTTCTTGCCTTTTCCTTGCCTTTTCTTGCCTTTGCTTGCCTTTTCCATGCCTTTTCTTGCCTTTTCTTGCCTTTTCTTTTATTTTTCATACCTTTTCTTACCTTTTCTTGCCTTTTCCTTGCCTTTTCATACCATTCCCATGCATTTTCTTAACTTTTCCTTGCCTCTTCTTTCCTTTTCTTGCCTTAATTAGCCATTTCTTGCCTTTTCCTTTCCTTTACTTTCCTTTTCTTACCTTTTCTTACTTTTTCTTGCCTTATCTTTCCTTTTCTTGCCTTTTCATGCTTTTTCCATGCCATTTCTTGCCATTTCTTGCCTTATCTTGCCTTTTCTTGCCTTATCTTGCCTTTTCTTACCTTTTCTTTCCTTTTCCTTACCTTTTCTTGCCTTATCTTGCCTTTTTTGCCTTATCTAGGCTTTTCTTGCCTTTTCTTGACTTATCTTGCCTTTTCTTTCCTTTTTTTTTGCCTTTTCATGCCTTTTCTTGCCTTATCTTGCCTTTTCTGGCTTTATCTTACTGTTTCATTCCTTATCGTCCCTTTTACTTTATCCTTCCTTTTCATACCATCTTATGCCTTTTCTTTCCTTTTTCTTGCCTTTTCAAGCATTTTCTTCCCTTATCTTTCCTTTTCTTGAATTTTCAAGCCTTTTCCATGCCTTATCTTGCCTTTTCATGCTTTTCTTTCCTTTTCTTTCCTTTTCTTGCCTTTTCTTCTTTCCTTTTCATGCCTTTTCCATGCCTTTGCTTGCCTTTTCTTTTCTTTTCTGGCCTTTTCTTTCCTTTACCTTGCCTTTTCTTGTCTTATCTTTCCTTTTCTTGCTTTTTCTTTCCTTTTCATCCCTTTTCTTGCCTTTTCTTGCCTTGTCTTGCCTTTTCCTTGCCTTTTCATGATATTTCCATGCCTTTTCTTTCCATTTCTATGGAAAGAAATGCCATTTCCATGCCTTTTCTTTCCATATCTTGCCTTGTCTTTTCTTTTTTTTTTCTTTTCTTGCCTTTTCTTGCCTTTTCTTTCCTTTTCTTACCTTTTCTTTCCTTTTCTTACCTTTTCTTGCCTTTTCATGCCATTCCCATGCATTTTCTTGCCTTTTCCTTGCCTTTTCTTTCCTTTTCTTGCCTTAATTAGCCATTTCTTTCCTTTTCCTTTCCTTTACTTTCCTTTTCTTTCCTTTTCATACTTATTCTTGCCTTATCTTTCCTTTTCTTGCCTTTTCATGCCTTTTCCAAGCCTTTTCTTGCCATTTCTTGCCTTATCTTGCCATTTCTTGCCTTATCTTGCCTTTTCTTACCATTTCTTGCCTTTTCTAGACTTTTCTTTCTTTTTCCTTACCTTTTCTTGCCTTATCTTGCCTTTTTTGCCCTATCTAGGCTTTTCTTGCCTTTTCTTGACTTATCTTGCCTTTTCTTTCCTTTTCTTGCTTTTTCATGCCTTATCTTGCCTTTTCTGGCTTTATCTTGCCGTTTCATTCCTTATCTTCCCTTTTCTCACCTTAACCTTCCTTTTCATACCATCTTATGCCTTTTCTTTCCTATTCCTTGCCTTTTCTTGCCTTGACTTTCCTTTTTTTGCCTTTTCTTGCCTTTTTCTTGCCTTTGCTTGCCTTTTCGATGCCTTTTCTTTCATTTTCTTCCTTTTCTTGCCTTTTCTTTTACTTATCTTGCCTTATCTTTCCTTTTCTTGCCTTTTCTTACCTTATTTTGCCTTTTCTTGCAATTTCATGCCTTTTCTTGCCTTTAAATGCCTTTTCCTAGCCTTTTCTTTCCTTTTCTTGCCTTATTTTACCTTTTCATGCATCATCATTTATTTTCTTTCCTTTTCTTGCCTCTCCCTCCCGTTTCTTTCCTTTTCTTACCTTTCCCTCCCATTTCTTCCCTTTTATTGCCTTATCTTTCCTTTTCTGCCTTTTCTTGCCTTATCTTGCCTTTTCTTGCCTTTTCTTTCCTTTTCTTGCCTTTTCTTTCCTTTTCTTGCCTTTTCTTTCCTTTGCTTGCTTTGTCTTATCTTTCCTTTTCTTCCCTTTTCTTTCCTTTTCATACCTTTTCTTGCCTTTTCTTGCCTTTTCTTGCCTCGTCTTGCATTTTCCTTGCCTTTTCATGCCATTTCCATGCCTTTTCTTGCCTTTTCTTTCCTTTTCTTGCCCATTCTTGCCTCGTCTTGCATTTTCCTTGCCTTTTCATGCCATTTCCATGCCTTTTCTTGCCTTTTCTTTCCTTCTCTTGCCCATTCTTGCCTTTTCCTTTCCTTTTCTTGCCTTTTCTTGCCATATCTTGCCTTGTGTTTTCTTTTCTTTTCTTTTCTTGCCTTTTCTTGCCTTATCTTGCATTTTCTTACCTTTTCTTACCTTTTCTTGCCTTTTCCTTGCCTTTTCATGCCATTCCCATACATTTTCTTGCCTTTTCTTTCCTTTTCTTGCCTTAATTTGCCATTTCTTGCCTTTTTCTTTCCTTTATTTTCCTTTTCTTGCCTTTTCATACTTTTTCTTGCCTTATCTTTTCTTTTCTTGCCTTTTCATGCCTTTTCCATGCCATTTCTTGTCTTATATTGCCTGTTCTTACCTTATTTTGCCTTTTCTAGCCTTTTCTTTCCTTTTCCTTACCATTTCTTGCCTTATCTTGCCTTTTTTGCCTCATCTAGGCTTTTCTTGCCTTTTCTTGACTTATCTTGCCTTTTCTTGCCTTTTCATGCATTTTCTTGCCTTATCTTGCCTTTTCTGGCTTTATCTTGCCGTTTCATTCCTTATCTTCCCTTTTCTCACTTTATCCTTCCTTTTCATACCATCTTATGCCTTTTCTTTCCTTTTCCTTGCCTTTTCTTGCCTTGTCTTTCCTTTTTTTGCCTTTTCTTGCCTTTTCCTTGCCTTTTCTTGCCTTTGCTTGCCTTTTCCATGCCTTTTCTTGCCTTTTCCTTTATTTTTCATACCTTTTCTTACCTTTTCTTGCCTTTTCCTTGCCTTTTCATACCATTCCCATGCATTTTCTTAACTTTTCCTTGCCTCTTCTTTCCTTTTCTTGCCTTAATTAGCCATTTCTTGCCTTTTCCTTTCCTTTACTTTCCTTTTCTTACCTTTTCTTACTTTTTCTTGCCTTATCTTTCCTTTTCTTGCCTTTTCATGCTTTTTCCATGCCATTTCTTGCCATTTCTTGCCTTATCTTGCCTTTTCTTGCCTTATCTTGCCTTTTCTTACCTTTTCTTGCCTTTTCTTTCCTTTTCCTTACCTTTTCTTGCCTTATCTTGCCTTTTTTGCCTTATCTAGGCTTTTCTTGCCTTTTCTTGACTTATCTTGCCTTTTCTTTCCTTTTTTTTGCCTTTTCATGCCTTTTCTTGCCTTATCTTGCCTTTTCTGGCTTTATCTTACTGTTTCATTCCTTATCGTCCCTTTTACTTTATCCTTCCTTTTCATACCATCTTATGCCTTTTCTTTCCTTTTTCTTGCCTTTTCAAGCATTTTCTTCCCTTATCTTTCCTTTTCTTGAATTTTCAAGCCTTTTCCATGCCTTATCTTGCCTTTTCATGCTTTTCTTTCCTTTTCTTTCCTTTTCTTGCCTTTTCTTCTTTCCTTTTCATGCCTTTTCCATGCCTTTGCTTGCCTTTTCTTTTCTTTTCTGGCCTTTTCTTTCCTTTACCTTGCCTTTTCTTGTCTTATCTTTCCTTTTCTTGCTTTTTCTTTCCTTTTCATCCCTTTTCTTGCCTTTTCTTGCCTTGTCTTGCCTTTTCCTTGCCTTTTCATGATATTTCCATGCCTTTTCTTTCCATTTCTATGGAAAGAAATGCCATTTCCATGCCTTTTCTTTCCATATCTTGCCTTGTCTTTTCTTTTTTTTTTCTTTTCTTGCCTTTTCTTGCCTTTTCTTTCCTTTTCTTACCTTTTCTTTCCTTTTCTTACCTTTTCTTGCCTTTTCATGCCATTCCCATGCATTTTCTTGCCTTTTCCTTGCCTTTTCTTTCCTTTTCTTGCCTTAATTAGCCATTTCTTTCCTTTTCCTTTCCTTTACTTTCCTTTTCTTTCCTTTTCATACTTATTCTTGCCTTATCTTTCCTTTTCTTGCCTTTTCATGCCTTTTCCAAGCCTTTTCTTGCCATTTCTTGCCTTATCTTGCCATTTCTTGCCTTATCTTGCCTTTTCTTACCATTTCTTGCCTTTTCTAGACTTTTCTTTCCTTTTCCTTACCTTTTCTTGCCTTATCTTGCCTTTTTTGCCCTATCTAGGCTTTTCTTGCCTTTTCTTGACTTATCTTGCCTTTTCTTTCCTTTTCTTGCTTTTTCATGCCTTATCTTGCCTTTTCTGGCTTTATCTTGCCGTTTCATTCCTTATCTTCCCTTTTCTCACCTTAACCTTCCTTTTCATACCATCTTATGCCTTTTCTTTCCTATTCCTTGCCTTTTCTTGCCTTGACTTTCCTTTTTTTGCCTTTTCTTGCCTTTTTCTTGCCTTTGCTTGCCTTTTCGATGCCTTTTCTTTCATTTTCTTGCTTTTCTTGCCTTTTCTTTTACTTATCTTGCCTTATCTTTCCTTTTCTTGCCTTTTCCTACCTTATTTTGCCTTTTCTTGCAATTTCATGCCTTTTCTTGCCTTTAAATGCCTTTTCCTAGCCTTTTCTTTCCTTTTCTTGCCTTATTTTACCTTTTCATGCATCATCATTTATTTTCTTTCCTTTTCTTGCCTCTCCCTCCCGTTTCTTTCCTTTTCTTACCTTTCCCTCCCATTTCTTCCCTTTTATTGCCTTATCTTTCCTTTTCTGCCTTTTCTTGCCTTATCTTGCCTTTTCTTGCCTTTTCTTTCCTTTTCTTGCCTTTTCTTTCCTTTTCTTGCCTTTTCTTTCCTTTGCTTGCTTTGTCTTATCTTTCCTTTTCTTCCCTTTTCTTTCCTTTTCATACCTTTTCTTGCCTTTTCTTGCCTTTTCTTGCCTCGTCTTGCATTTTCCTTGCCTTTTCATGCCATTTCCATGCCTTTTCTTGCCTTTTCTTTCCTTTTCTTGCCCATTCTTGCCTCGTCTTGCATTTTCCTTGCCTTTTCATGCCATTTCCATGCCTTTTCTTGCCTTTTCTTTCCTTCTCTTGCCCATTCTTGCCTTTTCCTTTCCTTTTCTTGCCTTTTCTTGCCATATCTTGCCTTGTGTTTTCTTTTCTTTTCTTTTCTTGCCTTTTCTTGCCTTATCTTGCATTTTCTTACCTTTTCTTACCTTTTCTTGCCTTTTCCTTGCCTTTTCATGCCATTCCCATACATTTTCTTGCCTTTTCTTTCCTTTTCTTGCCTTAATTTGCCATTTCTTGCCTTTTTCTTTCCTTTATTTTCCTTTTCTTGCCTTTTCATACTTTTTCTTGCCTTATCTTTTCTTTTCTTGCCTTTTCATGCCTTTTCCATGCCATTTCTTGTCTTATATTGCCTGTTCTTACCTTATTTTGCCTTTTCTAGCCTTTTCTTTCCTTTTCCTTACCATTTCTTGCCTTATCTTGCCTTTTTTGCCTCATCTAGGCTTTTCTTGCCTTTTCTTGACTTATCTTGCCTTTTCTTGCCTTTTCATGCATTTTCTTGCCTTATCTTGCCTTTTCTGGCTTTATCTTGCCGTTTCATTCCTTATCTTCCCTTTTCTCACTTTATCCTTCCTTTTCATACCATCTTATGCCTTTTCTTTCCTTTTCCTTGCCTTTTCTTGCCTTGTCTTTCCTTTTTTTGCCTTTTCTTGCCTTTTCCTTGCCTTTTCTTGCCTTTGCTTGCCTTTTCCATGCCTTTTCTTGCCTTTTCCTTTATTTTTCATACCTTTTCTTACCTTTTCTTGCCTTTTCCTTGCCTTTTCATACCATTCCCATGCATTTTCTTAACTTTTCCTTGCCTCTTCTTTCCTTTTCTTGCCTTAATTAGCCATTTCTTGCCTTTTCCTTTCCTTTACTTTCCTTTTCTTACCTTTTCTTACTTTTTCTTGCCTTATCTTTCCTTTTCTTGCCTTTTCATGCTTTTTCCATGCCATTTCTTGCCATTTCTTGCCTTATCTTGCCTTTTCTTGCCTTATCTTGCCTTTTCTTACCTTTTCTTGCCTTTTCTTTCCTTTTCCTTACCTTTTCTTGCCTTATCTTGCCTTTTTTGCCTTATCTAGGCTTTTCTTGCCTTTTCTTGACTTATCTTGCCTTTTCTTTCCTTTTTTTTGCCTTTTCATGCCTTTTCTTGCCTTATCTTGCCTTTTCTGGCTTTATCTTACTGTTTCATTCCTTATCGTCCCTTTTACTTTATCCTTCCTTTTCATACCATCTTATGCCTTTTCTTTCCTTTTTCTTGCCTTTTCAAGCATTTTCTTCCCTTATCTTTCCTTTTCTTGAATTTTCAAGCCTTTTCCATGCCTTATCTTGCCTTTTCATGCTTTTCTTTCCTTTTCTTTCCTTTTCTTGCCTTTTCTTCTTTCCTTTTCATGCCTTTTCCATGCCTTTGCTTGCCTTTTCTTTTCTTTTCTGGCCTTTTCTTTCCTTTACCTTGCCTTTTCTTGTCTTATCTTTCCTTTTCTTGCTTTTTCTTTCCTTTTCATCCCTTTTCTTGCCTTTTCTTGCCTTGTCTTGCCTTTTCCTTGCCTTTTCATGATATTTCCATGCCTTTTCTTTCCATTTCTATGGAAAGAAATGCCATTTCCATGCCTTTTCTTTCCATATCTTGCCTTGTCTTTTCTTTTTTTTTTCTTTTCTTGCCTTTTCTTGCCTTTTCTTTCCTTTTCTTACCTTTTCTTTCCTTTTCTTACCTTTTCTTGCCTTTTCATGCCATTCCCATGCATTTTCTTGCCTTTTCCTTGCCTTTTCTTTCCTTTTCTTGCCTTAATTAGCCATTTCTTTCCTTTTCCTTTCCTTTACTTTCCTTTTCTTTCCTTTTCATACTTATTCTTGCCTTATCTTTCCTTTTCTTGCCTTTTCATGCCTTTTCCAAGCCTTTTCTTGCCATTTCTTGCCTTATCTTGCCATTTCTTGCCTTATCTTGCCTTTTCTTACCATTTCTTGCCTTTTCTAGACTTTTCTTTCCTTTTCCTTACCTTTTCTTGCCTTATCTTGCCTTTTTTGCCCTATCTAGGCTTTTCTTGCCTTTTCTTGACTTATCTTGCCTTTTCTTTCCTTTTCTTGCTTTTTCATGCCTTATCTTGCCTTTTCTGGCTTTATCTTGCCGTTTCATTCCTTATCTTCCCTTTTCTCACCTTAACCTTCCTTTTCATACCATCTTATGCCTTTTCTTTCCTATTCCTTGCCTTTTCTTGCCTTGACTTTCCTTTTTTTGCCTTTTCTTGCCTTTTTCTTGCCTTTGCTTGCCTTTTCGATGCCTTTTCTTTCATTTTCTTGCTTTTCTTGCCTTTTCTTTTACTTATCTTGCCTTATCTTTCCTTTTCTTGCCTTTTCCTACCTTATTTTGCCTTTTCTTGCAATTTCATGCCTTTTCTTGCCTTTAAATGCCTTTTCCTAGCCTTTTCTTTCCTTTTCTTGCCTTATTTTACCTTTTCATGCATCATCATTTATTTTCTTTCCTTTTCTTGCCTCTCCCTCCCGTTTCTTTCCTTTTCTTACCTTTCCCTCCCATTTCTTCCCTTTTATTGCCTTATCTTTCCTTTTCTGCCTTTTCTTGCCTTATCTTGCCTTTTCTTGCCTTTTCTTTCCTTTTCTTGCCTTTTCTTTCCTTTTCTTGCCTTTTCTTTCCTTTGCTTGCTTTGTCTTATCTTTCCTTTTCTTCCCTTTTCTTTCCTTTTCATACCTTTTCTTGCCTTTTCTTGCCTTTTCTTGCCTCGTCTTGCATTTTCCTTGCCTTTTCATGCCATTTCCATGCCTTTTCTTGCCTTTTCTTTCCTTTTCTTGCCCATTCTTGCCTCGTCTTGCATTTTCCTTGCCTTTTCATGCCATTTCCATGCCTTTTCTTGCCTTTTCTTTCCTTCTCTTGCCCATTCTTGCCTTTTCCTTTCCTTTTCTTGCCTTTTCTTGCCATATCTTGCCTTGTGTTTTCTTTTCTTTTCTTTTCTTGCCTTTTCTTGCCTTATCTTGCATTTTCTTACCTTTTCTTGCCTTTTCCTTGCCTTTTCATGCCATTCCCATACATTTTCTTGCCTTTTCTTTCCTTTTCTTGCCTTAATTTGCCATTTCTTGCCTTTTTCTTTCCTTTATTTTCCTTTTCTTGCCTTTTCATACTTTTTCTTGCCTTATCTTTTCTTTTCTTGCCTTTTCATGCCTTTTCCATGCCATTTCTTGTCTTATATTGCCTGTTCTTACCTTATTTTGCCTTTTCTAGCCTTTTCTTTCCTTTTCCTTACCATTTCTTGCCTTATCTTGCCTTTTTTGCCTCATCTAGGCTTTTCTTGCCTTTTCTTGACTTATCTTGCCTTTTCTTGCCTTTTCATGCATTTTCTTGCCTTATCTTGCCTTTTCTGGCTTTATCTTGCCGTTTCATTCCTTATCTTCCCTTTTCTCACTTTATCCTTCCTTTTCATACCATCTTATGCCTTTTCTTTCCTTTTCCTTGCCTTTTCTTGCCTTGTCTTTCCTTTTTTTGCCTTTTCTTGCCTTTTCCTTGCCTTTTCTTGCCTTTGCTTGCCTTTTCCATGCCTTTTCTTGCCTTTTCCTTTATTTTTCATACCTTTTCTTACCTTTTCTTGCCTTTTCCTTGCCTTTTCATACCATTCCCATGCATTTTCTTAACTTTTCCTTGCCTCTTCTTTCCTTTTCTTGCCTTAATTAGCCATTTCTTGCCTTTTCCTTTCCTTTACTTTCCTTTTCTTACCTTTTCTTACTTTTTCTTGCCTTATCTTTCCTTTTCTTGCCTTTTCATGCTTTTTCCATGCCATTTCTTGCCATTTCTTGCCTTATCTTGCCTTTTCTTGCCTTATCTTGCCTTTTCTTACCTTTTCTTGCCTTTTCTTTCCTTTTCCTTACCTTTTCTTGCCTTATCTTGCCTTTTTTGCCTTATCTAGGCTTTTCTTGCCTTTTCTTGACTTATCTTGCCTTTTCTTTCCTTTTTTTTGCCTTTTCATGCCTTTTCTTGCCTTATCTTGCCTTTTCTGGCTTTATCTTACTGTTTCATTCCTTATCGTCCCTTTTACTTTATCCTTCCTTTTCATACCATCTTATGCCTTTTCTTTCCTTTTTCTTGCCTTTTCAAGCATTTTCTTCCCTTATCTTTCCTTTTCTTGAATTTTCAAGCCTTTTCCATGCCTTATCTTGCCTTTTCATGCTTTTCTTTCCTTTTCTTTCCTTTTCTTGCCTTTTCTTCTTTCCTTTTCATGCCTTTTCCATGCCTTTGCTTGCCTTTTCTTTTCTTTTCTGGCCTTTTCTTTCCTTTACCTTGCCTTTTCTTGTCTTATCTTTCCTTTTCTTGCTTTTTCTTTCCTTTTCATCCCTTTTCTTGCCTTTTCTTGCCTTGTCTTGCCTTTTCCTTGCCTTTTCATGATATTTCCATGCCTTTTCTTTCCATTTCTATGGAAAGAAATGCCATTTCCATGCCTTTTCTTTCCATATCTTGCCTTGTCTTTTCTTTTTTTTTTCTTTTCTTGCCTTTTCTTGCCTTTTCTTTCCTTTTCTTACCTTTTCTTTCCTTTTCTTACCTTTTCTTGCCTTTTCATGCCATTCCCATGCATTTTCTTGCCTTTTCCTTGCCTTTTCTTTCCTTTTCTTGCCTTAATTAGCCATTTCTTTCCTTTTCCTTTCCTTTACTTTCCTTTTCTTTCCTTTTCATACTTATTCTTGCCTTATCTTTCCTTTTCTTGCCTTTTCATGCCTTTTCCAAGCCTTTTCTTGCCATTTCTTGCCTTATCTTGCCATTTCTTGCCTTATCTTGCCTTTTCTTACCATTTCTTGCCTTTTCTAGACTTTTCTTTCCTTTTCCTTACCTTTTCTTGCCTTATCTTGCCTTTTTTGCCCTATCTAGGCTTTTCTTGCCTTTTCTTGACTTATCTTGCCTTTTCTTTCCTTTTCTTGCTTTTTCATGCCTTATCTTGCCTTTTCTGGCTTTATCTTGCCGTTTCATTCCTTATCTTCCCTTTTCTCACCTTAACCTTCCTTTTCATACCATCTTATGCCTTTTCTTTCCTATTCCTTGCCTTTTCTTGCCTTGACTTTCCTTTTTTTGCCTTTTCTTGCCTTTTTCTTGCCTTTGCTTGCCTTTTCGATGCCTTTTCTTTCATTTTCTTCCTTTTCTTGCCTTTTCTTTTACTTATCTTGCCTTATCTTTCCTTTTCTTGCCTTTTCTTACCTTATTTTGCCTTTTCTTGCAATTTCATGCCTTTTCTTGCCTTTAAATGCCTTTTCCTAGCCTTTTCTTTCCTTTTCTTGCCTTATTTTACCTTTTCATGCATCATCATTTATTTTCTTTCCTTTTCTTGCCTCTCCCTCCCGTTTCTTTCCTTTTCTTACCTTTCCCTCCCATTTCTTCCCTTTTATTGCCTTATCTTTCCTTTTCTGCCTTTTCTTGCCTTATCTTGCCTTTTCTTGCCTTTTCTTTCCTTTTCTTGCCTTTTCTTTCCTTTTCTTGCCTTTTCTTTCCTTTGCTTGCTTTGTCTTATCTTTCCTTTTCTTCCCTTTTCTTTCCTTTTCATACCTTTTCTTGCCTTTTCTTGCCTTTTCTTGCCTCGTCTTGCATTTTCCTTGCCTTTTCATGCCATTTCCATGCCTTTTCTTGCCTTTTCTTTCCTTTTCTTGCCCATTCTTGCCTCGTCTTGCATTTTCCTTGCCTTTTCATGCCATTTCCATGCCTTTTCTTGCCTTTTCTTTCCTTTTCTTGCCCATTCTTGCCTTTTCCTTTCCTTTTCTTGCCTTTTCTTGCCATATCTTGCCTTGTGTTTTCTTTTCTTTTCTTTTCTTGCCTTTTCTTGCCTTATCTTGCATTTTCTTACCTTTTCTTACCTTTTCTTGCCTTTTCCTTGCCTTTTCATGCCATTCCCATACATTTTCTTGCCTTTTCTTTCCTTTTCTTGCCTTAATTTGCCATTTCTTGCCTTTTTCTTTCCTTTATTTTCCTTTTCTTGCCTTTTCATACTTTTTCTTGCCTTATCTTTTCTTTTCTTGCCTTTTCATGCCTTTTCCATGCCATTTCTTGTCTTATATTGCCTGTTCTTACCTTATTTTGCCTTTTCTAGCCTTTTCTTTCCTTTTCCTTACCATTTCTTGCCTTATCTTGCCTTTTTTGCCTCATCTAGGCTTTTCTTGCCTTTTCTTGACTTATCTTGCCTTTTCTTGCCTTTTCATGCATTTTCTTGCCTTATCTTGCCTTTTCTGGCTTTATCTTGCCGTTTCATTCCTTATCTTCCCTTTTCTCACTTTATCCTTCCTTTTCATACCATCTTATGCCTTTTCTTTCCTTTTCCTTGCCTTTTCTTGCCTTGTCTTTCCTTTTTTTGCCTTTTCTTGCCTTTTCCTTGCCTTTTCTTGCCTTTGCTTGCCTTTTCCATGCCTTTTCTTGCCTTTTCTTGCCTTTTCCTTTATTTTTCATACCTTTTCTTACCTTTTCTTGCCTTTTCCTTGCCTTTTCATACCATTCCCATGCATTTTCTTAACTTTTCCTTGCCTCTTCTTTCCTTTTCTTGCCTTAATTAGCCATTTCTTGCCTTTTCCTTTCCTTTACTTTCCTTTTCTTACCTTTTCTTACTTTTTCTTGCCTTATCTTTCCTTTTCTTGCCTTTTCATGCTTTTTCCATGCCATTTCTTGCCATTTCTTGCCTTATCTTGCCTTTTCTTGCCTTATCTTGCCTTTTCTTACCTTTTCTTGCCTTTTCTTTCCTTTTCCTTACCTTTTCTTGCCTTATCTTGCGTTTTTTGCCTTATCTAGGCTTTTCTTGCCTTTTCTTGACTTATCTTGCCTTTTCTTTCCTTTTTTTTGCCTTTTCATGCCTTTTCTTGCCTTATCTTGCCTTTTCTGGCTTTATCTTACTGTTTCATTCCTTATCGTCCCTTTTACTTTATCCTTCCTTTTCATACCATCTTATGCCTTTTCTTTCCTTTTTCTTGCCTTTTCAAGCATTTTCTTCCCTTATCTTTCCTTTTCTTGAATTTTCAAGCCTTTTCCATGCCTTATCTTGCCTTTTCATGCTTTTCTTTCCTTTTCTTTCCTTTTCTTGCCTTTTCTTCTTTCCTTTTCATGCCTTTTCCATGCCTTTGCTTGCCTTTTCTTTTCTTTTCTGGCCTTTTCTTTCCTTTACCTTGCCTTTTCTTGTCTTATCTTTCCTTTTCTTGCTTTTTCTTTCCTTTTCATCCCTTTTCTTGCCTTTTCTTGCCTTGTCTTGCCTTTTCCTTGCCTTTTCATGATATTTCCATGCCTTTTCTTTCCATTTCTATGGAAAGAAATGCCATTTCCATGCCTTTTCTTTCCATATCTTGCCTTGTCTTTTCTTTTTTTTTTCTTTTCTTGCCTTTTCTTGCCTTTTCTTTCCTTTTCTTACCTTTTCTTTCCTTTTCTTACCTTTTCTTGCCTTTTCATGCCATTCCCATGCATTTTCTTGCCTTTTCCTTGCCTTTTCTTTCCTTTTCTTGCCTTAATTAGCCATTTCTTTCCTTTTCCTTTCCTTTACTTTCCTTTTCTTTCCTTTTCATACTTATTCTTGCCTTATCTTTCCTTTTCTTGCCTTTTCATGCCTTTTCCAAGCCTTTTCTTGCCATTTCTTGCCTTATCTTGCCATTTCTTGCCTTATCTTGCCTTTTCTTACCATTTCTTGCCTTTTCTAGACTTTTCTTTCCTTTTCCTTACCTTTTCTTGCCTTATCTTGCCTTTTTTGCCCTATCTAGGCTTTTCTTGCCTTTTCTTTCCTTTTCTTGCTTTTTCATGCCTTATCTTGCCTTTTCTGGCTTTATCTTGCCGTTTCATTCCTTATCTTCCCTTTTCTCACCTTAACCTTCCTTTTCATACCATCTTATGCCTTTTCTTTCCTATTCCTTGCCTTTTCTTGCCTTGACTTTCCTTTTTTTGCCTTTTCTTGCCTTTTTCTTGCCTTTGCTTGCCTTTTCGATGCCTTTTCTTCATTTTCTTGCTTTTCTTGCCTTTTCTTTTACTTATCTTGCCTTATCTTTCCTTTTCTTGCCTTTTCTTACCTTATTTTGCCTTTTCTTGCAATTTCATGCCTTTTCTTGCCTTTAAATGCCTTTTCCTAGCCTTTTCTTTCCTTTTCTTGCCTTATTTTACCTTTTCATGCATCATCATTTATTTTCTTTCCTTTTCTTGCCTCTCCCTCCCGTTTCTTTCCTTTTCTTACCTTTCCCTCCCATTTCTTCCCTTTTATTGCCTTATCTTTCCTTTTCTGCCTTTTCTTGCCTTATCTTGCCTTTTCTTGCCTTTTCTTTCCTTTTCTTGCCTTTTCTTTCCTTTTCTTGCCTTTTCTTTCCTTTTCCTTGCCTTTTCTTGCCTTATCTTGCCTTTTCTCACCTTTTCTTGCCTTTTCCTTGCCTTTTCATGCCATTTTCCATATCCTATCATTCCTTATCTTTCCTTTTCTTTTCCTTTTGCCTTATCTTGCGTTATCTTTCCCTTTTGCCTTATCTTGCCTTTTCTTACCTTTTCTTGCCTTATCTTGGCTTTTCTTGATTTTTCTTGCCTTTTCTTTCCTTTTCTTAACTTTTCTGGCTTTATCTTGCCTTTTCATTCCTTACCTTCCATTTTCTCAGCTTATCTTGCCTTTTCACGCCTTCTTATGCTTTTTCTTTCCTTTTCCTTACCTTTTCTTGCCTTATCTTGGCTTTTCTTGATTTTTCTTGCCTTTTCTTAACTTTTCTGGCTTTATCTTGCCTTTTCATTCCTTACCTTCCATTTTCTCAGCTTATCTTGCCTTTTCACGCCTTCTTATGCTTTTTCTTTCCTTTTCCTTACCTTTTCTTGCCTTATCTTTCCTTTTTTGCAATTTCCTGCCTTTTCCTTGCCATTTCTAGCCTTTTTCTTGCCTTTTCTTGCCTTTTCTATGCCTCTTCTTGCCTTTTCGAGCCTTTTGTTGCATTTTCCTTTACTTTTCTTGCCTTTTCCTTTACTTTTCTTGCCTTATCTTTCCTTTTCTTGCCTTATCTTGCCTTTTCATTCCTTACCTTCCATTTTCTTACCTTATCTTGCCTTTTCATGCCTTCTTATGCTTTTTCTTTCCTTTTCTTTACCTTTGCTTGCCTTATCTTTCCTTTTTTGTCATTTCTTGCCTTTTCCTTGCCATTTATAGCCTTTTTCTTGCCTTTTCTATGCCTCTTCTTGCCTTTTCGAGCCTTTTGTTGCATTTTCCTTTACTTTTCTTGCCTTTTCCTTTACTTTTCTTGCCTTATCTTTCTTTTTCTTGCCTTACTTGCCTTATCTTGCCTTTTCTTGTCTTTTCTTGCCTTTGCTTACCTTTTCTTGTCTTATATTTCCTTTTCTTGCCTTTTCTTTCCTTTTCTTGTCTTTTCTTGCCTTTGCTTACCTTTTCTTGCCTTTTCTTGCCTTTTCTTTCCTTTTCCTTGCTTTTTCTTGCCTTTTCTTGCCTTATCTTTCTTTTTATTTTCTTTTCTTTCCTTTTCTTGCCTTATCTTACCTTTTTGTTCCTTATCTTGCATTATCTTACCTTATCTTGCCTTTTCTTGCCTATTCTTGCCTATTCTTGCCTTTTCTTGCCTATTCTTGCCTTTTCTTGCCTTTTCTTTCCATATCTTGCCTTTTCTTGCCTTTTCCTTGCTTTTTCTTGCCTTATTTTTCCTTTTCATGCCTCATCTTTCCTTTTCTTGCCTTTTCATTATTTTTCCTTTTCATGCCTCATCTTTCCTTTTCTTGCCTTTTCATGCCTTTTCCATGCCATTTCTTGCCATTTCTTGCCTTATCTTGCCTTATCTTGCCTTTTCTTACCTTTTCTTGCCTTTTCTAGCCTTTTCTTTCCTTTTCCTTACCTTTTCTTGCCTTATCTTACCTTTTTTGCCTTATCTAGGCTTTTCTTGCCTTTTCTTGACTTTTCTTTCCTTTTCTTTTCTTTTCTTACCTTTTCATGCCTTTTCTTGCCTTATCTTGCCTTTTCTGGCATTATCTTGCCGTTTCATTCCTTATCTTCCCTTTTCTCACTTTATCCTTCCTTTTCATACCATCTTATGCCTTTTCTTTCCTTTTCCTTGCCTTTTCTTGCCTTGTCTTTCCTTTTCTTGCCTTTTCTTTCCTTTTCCTTGCTTTTTCTTGCCTTATCTTTCTTTTTCTTTCCTTTTCTTGCATTTTCTTTCCTTTATCTTGCCTTTTCTTGTCTTTTTGTTCCTTATCTTGCCTTTTCTTACCTTATTTTGCCTTTTCTGTCACTTTCATGCTTTTCTTGCCTTTTCAAGCGTTTTCCTAGCCTTTTCTTTCCTTTTCTTACCTTTTCATGCATCATCTTTCATTTTCTTTCCTTTTCTTGCCTTTTCATTCTTTTTCCTTGCTTTTCCTTGCCTTTTCTTGCCTTTTCTTTCTTTTTCATTCCTTTTCTTTCCTTTTCTTGCCTTTTCTATCCTTTTCTTTCTTTTTTCTTGCCTTTTCTTGCCTTTTCTTTCCTTATCTTGCCTTTTCTTGCCTTTTCTTAACTTTTCTTGCCTTATTTTGCCTTTTCTTGCCTCATCTTTCATTTTCTTTCCTTTTCTTGCCTTTCCTTCACTTTTCTTGCCTTATCTGGCATTATCTTGCCTTTTAGTTGCTCTTTCATTAATTTTCTTGCCTTTTCATTCATTTTCTTCCCTTATCTTTCCTTTTCTTGAATTTTCAAGCCTTTTCCATGCCTTATCTTGCCTTTTCATGCCTTTTCTTGCCTTTTCTTTCCTCTTCTTGCCTTTTCTTCTTTCCTTTTCATGCCTTTTCCATGCCTTTGATTGCCTTTTCTTTTCTTTTCTGGCCTTTTCTTTCCTTTTCCATGCCTTTTCTTGTCTTATCTTTCCTTTTCTTGCCTTTTCTTTCCTTTTCATCCCTTTTCTTGCCTTTTCTTGCCTTGTCTTGCCTTTTCCTTGCCTTTTCATGCCATTTCCATGCCTTTTCTTTCCATTTCTTGCCCATTCTTGCCTTTTCCTTTCCCTTTCTTGCCTTTTCTTGCCATATCTTGCCTTCTCTTTTCTTTTTTTTTCTTTTCTTGCCTTTTCTTGCCTTTTCTTACCTTTTCTTTCCTTTTCTTACCTTTTCTTGCCTTTTCCTTGCCTTTTCGTGCCATTCCCATGCATTTTCTTGCCTTTTCCTTGCCTTTTCTTTCCTTAATTAGCCATTTCTTTCCTTTTCCTTTCCTTTACTTTCCTTTTCTTGCCTTTTCATACTTTCTCTTGCCTTATCTTTCCTTTTCTTGTCTTTTCATGCCTTTTCCATGCCTTTTCTTGCCATTTCTTGCCTTATCTTGCCATTTCTTGCCTTATCTTGCCTTTTCTTAACATTTCTTGCCTTTTCTAGACTTTTCTTTCCTTTTCCTTACCTTTTCTTGCCTTATCTAGGCTTTGCTTGCCTTTTCTTGACTTATCTTGCCTTTTCTTTCCTTTTCTTGCCTTTTCATGCCTTTTCCTGCCTTATCTTGCCTTTTCTGGCTTTATCTTGCCGTTTCATTCCTTATCTTTCCTTTTCTCACCTTATCCTTCCTTTTCATACCATCTTTTGCCTTTTCTTTCCTATTCCTTGCCTTTTCTTGCCTTGTCTTTCCTTTTTTTGCCTTTTTTGCCTTTTCTTGCCTTTGCTTGCCTTTTCCATGCCTTTTCTTTCCTTTTCTTGCCTTTTCTTTCCTTTTCCTTTACTTTTCTCGCCTTTTCCTTTACTTATCGTGCCTTATCTTTCCTTTTCTTGCCTTTTCTTGCCTTATCTTGCCTTTTCTTACCTTTTCTTGCCTTTTCATTCCTTTTCCTTGTTTTTTCTTGCCTTTTCTTGCCTTATCTTTCTTTTTCTTTCCTTATCTTGCCTTATCTTGCCTTTTTGTTCCTTATCTTGCCTTTTCTTACCTTATTTTGCCTTTTCTTGCGCTTACATGCCTTTTCTTTCCTTTAAATGCCTTTTCCTAGCCTTTTCTTTCCTTTTCTTGCCTTATTTTACCTTTTCATGCATCATCTTTCATTTTCTTTTCTTTTCTTGCCTTTCCCTCCCGTTTCTTTCCTTTTCTTGCCTTTCCCTCCCATTTCTTCCCTTTTATTGCCTTATCTTTCCTTTTCTGCCTTATCTTGCCCTTTCTTACCTTATCTTTCCTTTTCTTGCATTTTCTTTCCTTTTTTTGCCTTTTCTTTCCTTTTCCTTGCCTTTTCTTGTCTTATCTTTCCTTTTCTTGCCTTTCCTTCCCTTTTCTTGCCTTATCTTACCTTATATTGCCTTTTCTTACCTTTTCATTCCTTTTCCTTGCCTTTTCTTGCCTTTTCTCACTTTTTCTTGTCTTTTCCTTGCCTTTTCATGCCATTTTCCATGTCCTTTCTTGCCTTATCTTGCCTTATCTTTCCCTTTTGCCTTATCTTGCCTTTTCTTATATTTTCTTGCCTTATCTTGGCTTTTCTAGATTTTTCTTGCCTTTTCTTCCCTTTTCTGGCTTTATCTTGCCTTTTCATTCCTTACCTTCCCTTTTCTCATCTTATCTTGCCTTTTCATTCCTTACCTTCCCTTTTCTCATCTTATCTTGCCTTTTCATGCCTTCTTATGCTTTTTCTTTCCTTTTCCTTACCTTTTCTTGCCTTATCTTTCCTTTTTTGCCATTTCTTGCCTTTTCCTTGCCATTTCTAGCCTTTTCCTTGCCTTTTCTTGCCTTTTCTATGCCTCTTCTTGCCTTTTTGAGCCTTTTGTTGCCTTTTCCTTTACTTTTCTTGCCTTTTCCTTGCCTTTTCTATGCATCTTCTTGCCTTTCTGAGCCTTTTGTTGCCTTTTCCTTTACTTTTGTTGCCTTTTCCTTTACTTTTCTTGCCTTATCTTTCCTTATCTTACCTTTTCTTTCCTTTTCTTGTCTTTTCTTGCCTTTGCTTACCTTTTCTTTTCTTGCCTTTTCATTTCTTTTCCTTGCTTTTTCTTGCGATTTCTTGCCTTATCTTTCTTTTTATTTCCTTTTCTTGCCTTTTCTTGCCTTTTCTTTCCTTTTTCTTGCCTTTTCTTACCTTATCTTGCCTTTTTGTTCCTTATCTTGCATTATCTTACTTTATCTTGCCTTTTCTTGCCTTTTCTTTCCATATCTTGCCTTTTCTTGCCTTTTCCTTGCCTTATTTTTCCTTTTCATGCCTCATCTTTCATTTTCTTGCCTTTCCTTCCTTTTTCTTGCCTTTTCTTGCCTTATTTTTCCTTTTCTTGTCTTATCTTGCCTTTTCTTGCCTTATCTGGCCTTTTCATTCCTTTTCCTTGACCTTTCTTTCCTTTTCTTGCCTTTTCATGCATTTTCTTGCCTTTTCATACATTTTCTTACCTTTCTTACCTTTTCTTGCCTTTTCTTTCCTTTTCCGTGCTTTTCCTTGCCTTTTCTTGCCTTATCTTGCCTTTTCCTACCTTTTTATTCCTTTTCCCTACCTTTTCTGGCCTTTTCTTTCCTTTTCATCCATTTTCTTGCCTTTTCTTACATTTTCTTGCCTTTTCCTTGCCTTTTCATGCCATTTCCATGCCCTTTCTTTCCTTATCTTGCCTTTTCTTGCCTTTTCTTTCCATATCTTGCCATTTCTTGCCTTTTCCTTGCCTGTTCTTTCCTTTTCATACCTTTTCTTGCCTTATCTTTCCTTTTCTTGCCTTTTTATGCTTTTTTCATGTCTTATCTTGCCTTTTCTTTCCTTTTCCTAGTCTTTTCTTGCCTTATCCTGCATTTTCTTGCCTTTTCTTGCCTTATCTTGCCTTTTCTTGACTTATCTTGCCATTTCTTGCCTTTTCATGCCTTTTCCTGCCTTATCTTGCCTTTTCTGGCCTTATCTTGCCTTTTCTTACCTTATCTTGCCTTTTCATGCCTTTTCTTGCCTTTTCCTTGCCTTTTCTTGCCATATCTTTCCTTTTTTTGCCTTTTCTTGTCTTTTCCTAGCCTTTTCTTGCCTTATCTTGCCTTTTCCTTGCCTTTTCCTTTCCTTCTCTTGCCTTATCGTGCCTTTTCTTGCCATATGTTGCCTTGTCTTTCCTTTTCTTTCCTTTTCTTGCCTTTTCATTCCCTTTCCTTGCTTTTTCTTGCCTTTTCTTACCTTTTCTTTCCTTTTCAAGCCTTTTCCTTGCCTTTTCTTTCCATATCTTGCCTTTTCTTGCCTTTTCTTTCCTTTTCTTGCCTTATTTTTGCTTTTCTTACCTCATCTTTCATTTTCTTTCATTTTCTTGCCTTTCCTTCCCTTTTCTGGCCTTAACTTGCCTTTTCTTGCCTTATCTTACCTTTTCCTTGCCCTTTCTTTCCTTTTCTTACCTTTTCATGCATTTTCTTGCGTTATCTTTCCTTATCTTGCCTTTTCTTGCCTTATCTTGCCTTATCTTTCCTTTTCTTTGCTTTTCTTCCCTTATCTTGCCTTTTCTTACCTTTTTTTGCCTTGACTTTCCTTTTTTTGCCTTTTCTTTCCTTTTCTTACCCTTTCTTGACTTTTCCTTCCTTTTCTTGCCTTTTCTTGCCCTCTCTTGCCTTTTCTTTACTTCTCTTGCCTTTTCATGCCTTTTCCTTGGCTTTTCTTGCCTTAACTTGCCTTTTCCTTGATTTTTCATTCCTTTTCTTGCCTTATCTTACCTTTTCTTGCCTTATCTTGCCTTTTCTTGCTTCATCTTTCATTTTCTTTCCTTTTCTTGACTTTTCTTCCCTTATCTTGCCTTGTCTTTCCTTTTTTTGTCTTTTCATTCCTTTTCTTGCCCTTTCTTGCCTTTTCTTTCGTTTTCTTGCCTTTTCTTGCCTTTTCCTTGCCTCTTCTTGCCTAATCTTGCCTTTTCTGGCCTTTTGTTTGATTTTTCATTCCTTTTCTTCCCTTATCTTGCCTTATCTTGCCTCATCTTTCATTTTCTTTCCTTTTCTTGCCTTTCTTTCCCTTTTTTTGCCTTATCTTTCCTTTTCTTGCCTTTTCTTGCCTTATCTTTCCTTTTCTTGCCTTTCTTTCCCTTTTTTTGCCTTATCTTCCCATTTCTTGCCTTATCTTGCCTTATCTTTCCTTTTCTTTGCTTTTCTTGCCTTTTCTTCCCTTATCTTGCATTTTCTTACCTTTTCTTGCCTTGTCTTTCCTTTTTTTGCCTTTTCTTTCCTTTTCTTACCCTCTTTTCTTGTATGTTCTTGCCTTTTTTTCCTTTTCGTGCCTTTTGCTTGCGTTTTCTTACCTTATCTTTCCTTTTCTTGCCTTTTCCTTGATTTTTCATTCCTTTTCTTGCCTTATCTTGCCTTTAATTGCCTCATCTTTCATTTTCTTTCCTTTTCTTGCCTTTCTTTCCCTTTTCTTACCTTATCTTTCCTTTTCTTGCCTTATCTTTCTTTTTCTTGCCTTTTCATGCCTTTTCCATGCCTTTTCTTTCCTATTCTTACCTTTTCTTTTCTTTTCTTTCCTTTCCTTGCTTTTTCTTGCCTTTTCTTGCCTTTTCCTTGCCTTTTCTTGCCTTTTTCATGCCTTTTCCATGCCTTTTCCTTGCCTTTGCTTCCTTTTCCTTAATTTTTCATGCCTTATCTTGCCTTTTCTTCCCTTATCTTTCATTTTCTTTTCTTTTCTTGCCTTTTCTTCCTTTATTTTGCCTTTTCTTACCTTTTCTTGCCTTGTCTTTCCTTTTTTTGCCTTTTCTTTCCTTTTCTTACCCTTTCTTGCCTTTTCTTTCCTTTCTTGCCTTTTCTTGACCTCTCTTGCCTTTTCTTTCTATTTCTTGCCTTTTCGTGCATTTTCCTTGCCTTATTTTCTCCTCCATGGTATTTCAGGATCGGGTTCCTAATTGGATGTTTGTGTTGGTGGGATTAGAAATATGGGACTCGCAGAAGAAAAAGATTGACGAATCACCTAACAACCTATCTTTCTCTTTTTGCAGGAGAAAAAGATTGATGAAGCATTTTTGGAGCAAAGGGCTCGATTTTGTTACATAATCGATCAAGAGACTAAAGAAGCTACTGAGAAGTAATGTAAACTTGTCGATGGAGTAACAAAGGTGACGGAAAATGACATAAGTAATTTGGCTAAAGAACTCAATCAAAAGGAAAAGGACGTTGAGAAGTCACAAGTGATTCTTGTTTAATGCCATTTCCTTGTCTTTTCTCGCCTTATATTTCCTTTTCCTTGCCTTTTCTTGACTTTTCTTGACTTTTCTTGACTTTTCTTGCCTTTTCTTACCTTTTCCTTGATTTTTCATTCCTTTTCTTGCTTTATCTTACCTTCTCTTAGCTTTTCTTGCCTTATCTTGCCTTTTCTTGCCTCATCATTCATTTTCTTTCCTTTTCTTGCCTTTCTTTCCCTTTTCTTGCCTTATCTTTCCTTATCCTACCTTTTCATGCCTTTTCCATGCCTTTTTTGTCCTTTTCTTGCCTTTTCTTTCCTTTTCTTGCCTTTACTTCCTTTTCCTTGCCTTTTCCTGCCTTATCTTACCTTATCTTGCCTCATCTTTCCTTTTCTTTACTTTTCTTGCCTTTTCTTCCCTTATCTTGCCTTTTCTTGCCTTGTCTTTCCTTTTTTTGCCTTTTCTTTCCTATTCTTGCCCTTTCTTGCCTTTTCTTTCTTTTTCTTGCCTTTTCTTGCCTTTTCGTGCCTTTTACTTACCTTTTCTTGCCTTATCTTGCCTTTTCTTGCCTTATCTTGCCTCATCTTTCATTTTCTTTCCTTTTCTTGCCTTTCTTTCCTTTTTCTTGCCTTATCTTTCCTTTTCTTGTCTTTTCTTGCCTTATCTTTCCTTTTCTTGCCTTTCTTTCCCTTTTCTTGCCTTTTCTTTCCTTTTCCTTGCCTTTTCTTACCTTATCTTACATTATCTTGCCTTTTCATTCCTTTTCTTGCCTTTTCATTCCTTTTCCTTGCCTTTTCTTGCCTTTTCTTTCCTTTTCTCGTCTTTTCCTTTCCTTTTCTTTCCTTTTCTTGCCTTATCTTGCCTCTTCTTGCCTTTTCTTTTCCTTATCTTGCCTTTTCCATGCCTTTTCTTTCCTTTTCTTGCCTTTTCTTACCTTTTCCTTTAACTTTCTTGCCTTTTCCTTTACTTATCTTGCCTTATCTTGCCTTATCTTTCCTTTTCTTGCCTTTTCTTGCCTTATCTTGCCTTTTCTTACCTTTTCTTGCCTTTTCATTCCTTTTCCTTGCTTTTTCCTTCCTTTTCCTTGCCTTTTTTGCTTATCTTGCCATTTCTTGCCTTATCTTTCCTTTTCTTTGCATTTCTTGCCTTTTCTTCCCTTATCTTGCATTTTCTTACCTTTTCTTGCCTTGTCTTTCCTTTTTTTTCCTTTTCTTTCCTTTTCTTACCCTCTTTTCTTGCCTTTTCTTGCCTTTCTTTCCTTTTCGTGCCTTTTGCTTGCCTTTTCTTACCTTATCTTTCCTTTTCTTGCCTTTTCCTTGATTTTTTATTCCTTTTCTTGCCTTATCTTGCCTTTTCTAAGCTTTTCTTGCCTTATCTTGCCTTTTATTGCCTCATCTTTCATTTTCTTTCCTTTTCTTGCCTTTCTTTCCCTTTTATTGCCTTATCTTTCCTTTTCTTGCCTTATCTTTCTTTTTCTTGCCTTTTCATGCCTTTTCCATGCCTTTTCTTTCCTATTCTTGCCTTTTCTTTTCTTTTCTTTCCTTTCCTTGCCTTTTCTTGCCTTTTCCTTGCCTTTTCTTGCTTTTCTTGCCTTTTCCATGCCTTTTCCTTGCCTTTTCTTCCTTTTCCTTGATTTTTCTTGCCTTATCTTGCCTTTTCTTGCCTTATCTTCCCTTATCTTTCATTTTCTTTGCTTTTCTTTGCTTTTCTTCCCTTATTTTGCCTTTTCTTACCTTTTCTTGCCTTGTCTTTCCTTTTTTTGCCTTTTCTTTCCTTTTCTTACCCTTTCTTGCCTTTTCTTTCCTTTTCTTGCCTTTTCTTGCCCTCTCTTGCCTTTTCTTTCTATTTCTTGCCTTTTCGTGCCTTTTCCTTGCCTTTTCTTGTCTTTTCTTTCCTTTTCTTACCTTTTCCTTGATTTTTCATTCCTTTTCTTGCTTTATCTTACCTTCTCTTAGCTTTTCTTGCCTTATCTTGCCTTTTCTTGCCTCATCATTCATTTTCTTTCCTTTTCTTGCCTTTCTTTCCCTTTTCTTGCCTTAGCTTTCCTTATCCTGCCTTTTCATGCCTTTTCTGTCCTTTTCTTGCCTTTTCTTTCCTTTTCTTGCCTTTACTCCCTTTTCCTTGCCTTTTCCTGCCTTATCTTGCCTCATCTTTCCTTTTCTTTAATTTTCTTGCCTTTTCTTCCCTTATCTTGCCTTTTCTTGCCTTTTCTTGCCTTATCTTGCCTTTTCTTATTATTTTTACATTATCCTCAGGGTCAAAGTGAACACTGAGGCTACGGAGCTACTAGACAAAAGAGCAAAATGGATGCCGGAGACTTTATCTAAGTCGTGAAGAAGCAAATTGACTTGACACCAACAAAGCTATCTCTGGATGGATACAAGGCCACATAAATGAACCTGCAAAACTTGTGAGAGGGGGTGTGTGATTTGGAATACTCCGTAAGGACATAGAACATAACATATCAGTTGTGTCAGATACATGTGGGCAGTCATTTCAATTTTGCAGTTGAAGAATGTCATAAATAAGTTAACCGGAAGTATAGAGTTCAAGTCATGAGAACACATCGATGTAAAAAGTCGGTAAGAAGAGATTTGCCACGCTTTGTAACCCGAGGAGGCCTAATGGGTGTCCGCGGTAAAAGGTCTTATCTTTACACAAATGGTCTATACATGTTTCTATTACTACCGAAACAAGAGGAAATTACACTCGGACGTTCAAGAGATTGACTAGTACACACAAATACTGGGACAAGAAACACAGAAGTTGAGAGAACATTCTCTCCGTAAACTGAGCGGCTGCTGGCACCAAGGTGATACGTCAAATGTATTATATATACAGAATTTATCTTTCACAATATGGTACACGAGCACACGAGTCTCCTCGGAGGATGATCGACCTTCATCTTCGCTGGAAAAAAACCCACCAGGAATGTCAAAAGAAAGCATCAAGTTAGGAGGATCGATAAAAGTGTGATGAAAATGTTTGCGACTCGGAAGAAGGAAATATTATAAGATATGCTCGAGAAGACGAAGTGTATACTAACTACATAACAGCTTCGCTTGCCCTGACCATTTTCTGTTTCAGTGACAGATTGAAGTAATTTGCTACCAGAAATTTCCATCTATAGGCAGATTTTGGGGGCAGCAGATACTGCTCTAGTAAAATCAAAAAAACCAACGAAGGATGGTTGTGAGACTGTCACGAAATGTACCTGTTTTGGCTTTCGTAAGAGATGGCTGTACAACAACATGCATGATGATAACTCCTCCGGCGACTTCGCTATATGGAATCCGACACTGCCCAACTGTCTTATTGTTATCCAAAATCTTACCGGAACTGATCAGCTTTACTTCATTCACAGCCTTTGAGGTAATTGTTTTACCTATTTGAGCGAGCGTAAAACAACGCGTAAGAAGAAAGCAATACAGGAAAGAAGAACACACGGGATCCAGGAAATTCCCAAACCATAAATGCTGTAAAACTTGCGAGCATAGAAAACTACCCGTACTTCAGATGACTGGACACATCGAGGACATACTACGCACATAGGTCTCTCGCTGGCGAAATGTTTGCAACCCATACGACTAAACTTGTATATTCTACAAGAAAAGGCAAGAAAAGGAATGAAAAGGCAAGGAAATGGAATGAAAAGGCAAGTAAAGGCAAGGAAAAGGAATGAAAAGGCAAGAAAATGCAAGGTAAGGTAAGATAAGGCAATAAAAGGAAAGAAAAGGCAAGGAAAAGGCAGGATAAGGCAAGAAAAGACAAGAAAAGGAAAGATGAGGCAAGAAAAGGCAAAATAAGGTAAGAAAAGGCATGATAAGGCAAGAAAAGGAAAGAAAAGGCAAGCAAAAAGTTCAATAGAAAAGTGATATATGAACAGAAGAAAGAATAGAGCTCCTTATCTTTTTTTTCATTCATTTTCTTTCCTTTTCTTGCCTTTTCTATCCTTTTCTTTCTTTTTTCTTGCATTTCTTGCCTTTTCTTATCTTTTCGTTCCTTATCTTACCTTTTCTTACCTTAACTTGTCTTTTCTTGCCTTTTCATGCCTTTTCTTGCATTTCTTTCCTTTTCTTATCTTTTCCTTGCCTTTTCTTTCCTTATCTTGCCTTATCTTGCCTTTTCCTAGCCTTTTCTTGCCTTTTCCTTTACTTATCTTGCCTTATCTTGCCTTATCTTTCATTTTCTTGCATTTTCTATCCTTATTTTGCCTTATCATGCCTTTTCTTACCTTTTCTTGCCTTTTCATTCCTTTTCCTTGCTTTTTCTTGCCTTTTCTAGCCTTTCATTCTTTTTCTTTCCTTTTCTTGCATGTTTTTTCCTTTATCTTGCCTTTTCTTGCCTTATCTTGCCTTTTTGTTCCTTATCTTGCCTTTTCTTACCTTCTTTTGCCTTTTCTTGCGCTTTCATGCCTTTTCATGCCTTTTCCTAGCCTTTTCTTTCATTTTCTTGCCTTATTTTACCTTATCATGCATCATCTTTCATTTTCTTTCCTTTTCTTGCCTTTTCATTTTTTTCCTTGCTTTTCCTTGCCTTTTCTTTCCTTATCTTTCTTTTTCATTCATTTTCTTTCCTTTTCTTGCCTTTTCTATCCTTTTCTTTCTTTTTTCTTGCCTTTTATTGCTTTTTTTTTGTCTTTTCGTTCCTTATCTTACATTTTCTTACCTTATCTTGCCTTTTCTTGCATTTTCATGCCTTTTCTTGCATTTCTTTCCTTTTCATGCCTTTTCCTTGCCTTTTCATGCCTTTTCTTGCCTTTTCTTTCCTTTTCTTGCCTTTTCCTTGCCTTTTCTTGCCTTTTCTTTCCTTATCTTGCCTTTTCTTGCCTTTCCCTTGCCTTTTCTTACATTTTCTTGCCTTATTTTGCCTTTTCATGCCTCATCTTTCATTTTCTTTCATTTTCTTGCCTATCCTTCACTTTTCTTGCCTTATCTGGCATTATCTTGCCTTTTAGTTGCCCTTTCGTTAATTTTCTTGCCTTTTCATGCATTTTCTTCCCTTATCTTTCCTTTTCTTAAAATTTCAAGCCTTTTCCATTCTTTATCTTGCCTTTTCATGCCTTTTCTTGCCTTTTCTTTCCTTTTCTTGTCTTTTCTTGCCTTTTCTTTCCTTTTCTTGCCTTTTCTTGCATTTTCTTCTTTCCTTTTCTTCCCTTTTCATGCCTTTTCCATGCCTTTTCTTTCCTTTTCCTTGCCTTTTCTTGTCTTATCTTTCCTTTTCTTGCCTTTTCTTTCCTTTTCATCCCTTTTCTTTCCTTTTCTTACCTTTTCTTGCCTTTTACTTGCCTTTTCATGCCATTCCAATGCATTTTCTTGCCTTTTCTTACCTTTTCTTGCCTTTTCCTTGCCTTTTCATGCCATTCCCATGCATTTTCTTGCCTTTTCCTTGCCTTTTCTTTCCTTTTCTTGACTTAATTTGCCATTTCTTGCCTTTTCCTTTCCTTTACTTTCCTTTTCTTTCCTTTTCATAGTTTTTCTTGCCCTATCTTTCCTTTTCTTGCCTTTTCATGCCTTTTTCATGCCTTTTCTTGCCATTTCTTGCCTTATCTTGCCTTTTCTTGCCTCATCTTGCCTTTTCTTACCATTTCTTGCCTTTTCTAGCCTTTTCTTTCCTTTTCCTTACCTTTTCTTGCCTTATCTTGGATTTTTTTCCCTTATCAAGGCTTTTCTTGCCTTTTCTTTACTTATCTTGCCATTTCTTTCCTTTTCTTGCCTTTTCATGCCTTTTCTTGCCTTATCTTGCCTTTTCTGGCTTTATCTTGCGGTTTTATTCCTTATCTTCCCTTTTCTCACCTTATCCTTCCTTTTAATACCATGTTATGCCTTTTCTTTCCTTTTCCTTGACATTTCTTGCCTTGTCTTTCCTTTTTTTGCCTTTTTTTGCCTTTTCCTTGCCTTTGCTTGCCTTTTCTTGCCTTTTCCTTGCCTTTGCTTGCCTTTTCTTGTCTTTTCTTGCATTTTTCTTGCCTTTGCTTGCCTTTTCCATGCCTTTTCTTTCCTTTTCTTGCCTTTTCTTGCCTTTTCCTTTACTTTTCTTGCCTTTTCCTTTACTTATCTTGCCTTATCTTACCTTATCTTTCCATTTCTTGCCTTTTCTATCCGTATCTTGCCTTATCTTGCCTTTTCTTACCTTTTCTTGACTTTTCATTTCTTTTTCTTTCCTTTTCTTGCCTTCTCTTGCCTTTCTTTCTTTTTCTTTCCTTCTCTTGCCCATTCTTGCCTTTTCCTTTCCCTTTCTTGCCTTTTCTTGCCATATCTTGCCTTCTCTTTTCTTTTTTTTTCTTTTCTTGCCTTTTCTTGCCTTTTCTTACCTTTTCTTACCTTTTCTTTCCTTTTCTTACCTTTTCTTGCCTTTTACTTGCATTTTCATGCCATTCCAATGCATTTTATTGCCTTTTCTTACCTTTTCTTGCCTTTTCCTTGCCTTTTCATGCCATTCCCATGCATTTTCTTTCCATTTCTTGCCCATTCTGATCATGCCATTTCCATGCCTTTTCTTTCCATTTCTTGCCCATTCTTGCCTTTTCCTTTCCCTTTCTTGCCTTTTCTTGCCATATCTAGCCTTCTCTTTTCTTTTTTTTTCTTTTCTTGCATTTTCTTGCCTTTTCTTACCTTTTCTTACCTTTTCTTTCCTTTTCTTACCTTTTCTTGCCTTTTACTTGCCTTTTCATGCCATTCCAATGCATTTTCTTGCCTTTTCTTACCTTTTCTTGCCTTTTCCTTGCCTTTTCATGCCATTCCCATGCATTTTCTTTCCTTTTTCTTGCCTTTTCTTGTCTTTTCTTGCCTTTTTCTTGCCTTTGCTTGCCTTTTCCATGCCTTTTCTTTCCTTTTCTTGCTTTTTTTTGCCTTTTCTTGCCTTATCTTTCTTTTTGTTTTCTTTTCTTTCCTTTTCTTGCCTTATCTTACCTTTTGTGATGTAGCACAATGGAAACGTGTTTGGTAACAAAGGAATGGATCCTTCCACTTGAATCTCCCGAAACAAGATGGAAGGTGTGCTTGAAATTCAAGCAGCCAACCAATGGCCAGGGTCGAACACTCGAACGCCCACGCACGCAGCGTACAATCACTCTCCTCGTGACAATTTGGATTCAAAATTCATTCCGTCCATTATTCTCTTTTGCAGGTTACAAATAGAAGGCTGGAGTTAAGGTGGGAGTTAAGGCGGAGTTATGGCGGGCCTTCTCACACTCCTCCCATCTGTAACCTCCTCTTTAACCTCCTTAATTGGCATTTATCTTGCCTTATTACAGCCACGAAATTAAACATGTTTTGGACAGAGATTGCAATAAATTAAAACACAAGATTCATGCACGCCATGCACACGTCCAATGCACAAGCAGGTTGGCCAATGCACATTCGTCCTACGGCATCCTCCCCTCCTTAAGAGCATGCTAGTCTCGAGCAGCTAAACGGCTTGGCAACGGAAGGGGGTTGAAATATGGCGTGAGATCAGCTACGTTGAATGTCCTTGATACACCTAGTTCTTCCGGTAGGGCAATCACATATGCATTGTCGTTGACATGCCGTAGCACCTTGTATGGACCAAACCTTTTTGCTTGAAGCTTGCCTCCCCAGCCTGTGGGCATGCGCTCCTTGCGAAAGTGCACCATAACCTGTTCTCCGGGTTGAAATATTTGCACCTTTTGCTTTGCATCCACTCGCTCTTTCTCCTTAGCGTACATTGTGCTAAGTCTCTTCTTCACAGCTTCTAGGATGGCTTGCACGTCTTCAGCATAGGAGAGGGCACTTGTGTTGACTCGAAAAGGGCGTGGCACACTGGAGACATCAACCAAATGGTTAGGGGGCTTTGTATACACCAAAGCAAAGGGCGACTTCCCCGTAGACCTGTGAACAGCTCCATTATACGCGAACTCCGCAATAGGCAAAGCGATATCCCACTGCCTTAGCCTCTCATGACACAAGCTGCGGAGAAGGTTGCCAAGGGTGCGGTTGGTTGCTTCCGTTTGACCATCTGTCTGAGGGTGCGCGGTGGTGCTGAATTGGAGCGTGGCATCGAACATCCTCCAAAGTGTCTTCCAAAAGCTTGCAAGAAACTTGGTGTCTCGGTCAGAAATAATCGTCTTAGGCACTCCATGCAAACGCACCACCTCCCTAAAGAAATGCCTCGCCACCGCGGATGCATCATTTGTCTTCTTGCATGGCACAAAATGCGCCATCCTTGACAACCTGTCAATAATAACAAAAATAGAATCCGCCCCTCTTGGTGTGCGGGGTAAGCCAAGAATAAAATCCATGCTAAGGTCTTCCCATATGCCATTGGGAATTGGCAAAGGAGTGTAAAGACCGGCATTGTTGACGCCACCTTTTGTCTCTTGGCATACGCGGCAGTGTTGCACAAACTTAGCAACATCCTTATACATCTTTGGCCAATGGAAACGTTCTTGCAAAGAGGACAAGGTCTTATCACGTCCCAAATGAGCTGCCAAGCCTCCCGCGTGCATCTCGTGCATCAAATGTGATAGGGATGACTTTGGTACACACAACTGATTCCCTTTCATTAGGAACCCATCCTGCAAGAAATAATCTCCCACACCCTTTCCTTCCTTGCACTTCATCCAGATATCACCAAAGTCTCCATCTTCCTCATACATATCTCGGACACAATCAAAAGCGGTAATCACACCTCGCAACTCAGTAAGCAATGCAAGTCTCCTACTCAAGGCATCATCAACTATATTCTGAGTTCCACTTTTATGAGAGATCTTAAAAGGGAATTTCTGTAAGTAGGTGCACCAACGAGCATGCATTGGATTGCTAAGCCTAGACTGGTCATGCAAGAACTTCAAAGCCTTGTGATCTGAGTATAGAATGAACTCCTTACCAACAAGGTAGTGCTCCCACGTCTTGAGAGCTCGGAAGACAGCGTAGAATTCTTTCTCGTACGTTGTCCACTTCAATCTTGCTTCACTAAGCTTCTCACTGAAGAAAGCCACAGGTTTCTTCTCTTGCGAGAGCACAGCCCCAATGCCGAGCCCGGATGCATCCACTTCAACTTCAAATAGCTTGGCAAAGTCAGGGAGTGCGAGCACAGGTGCGGTGCTTAGCTTCTCCTTCAAGGTCTGAAAAGCATGCTCAGCTTCTTCTCCCCAAACGAAGGGAGTGTGCTTCTTCAATAAGGCCGTGAGGGGGGCAGCAATCAAACTGAAGTCCCGAATGAACCGGCGGTAGAAGGACGCCAAGCCAAGAAAGCTACGGGTCTGGCTTACATTCAAAGGAGCTGGCCAGGAGCGTATTGCTTCTATCTTGGCCTGATCAACATGGACGCCTTCCATTCCAATCAGGAACCCCAAAAACAGAAGTTGGCTCTTCCAAAAACTACACTTCTTCAGGTTCACGTACAATTGATTTGCTCGCAAGGTTGTGAACACTTCCTTCAAATGCACCACGTGATCATCTTCGGTCTTGCTATACACCAAGATGTCATCAAAATAAACCACCACGGACTTGTCTAGGAAAGGCTTTAGGACTTGGTGCATCAGCCTCATGAAGGTGCTCGGGGCATTGGTCAACCCAAAGGGCATCACAAGCCATTCGTACAACCCGTCCCGTGTCTTGAAAGCGGTCTTCCATTCATCACCTGGCCGGATGCGGATTTGGTGATATCCACTCCGTAGGTCAATCTTGGAGAATATGGTTGCACCACTTAAGTTATCCAGCATGTCATCGAGGCGAGGGATGGGAAATCTGTACCCAATGGTAATCTTGTTGATCGCCCTACTGTCGATGATGCACATCCTCCATGTGCCATCCTTCTTTGGCACGAGCAAGGCTGGCACACCACACAGGCTTAGGCTCTCTTGCACATAGCCCTTGTCCAGTAACTCTTGCACTTGCTCTCGGATAATCTGGTTCTCCTTAGGACTCATCCGGTAGTGTGGCAAGTTTGGAAGGGTTGCGCCAGGTATTAGGTCAATTTGGTGCTGGATGTCACGCAAAGGTGGTAGCCCCTTTTGCAAGCTTTCATCCACGAGTTCTGGAAAGAGTTCAAATAACTCCAGCACCACTTTAGGGAGAGACTCCAAACCTTCATCATCCTTTGCTGAAGGATTTGTCATAATAAGCACGTGGAAGCAGCCTACTTCTCGAATGTAGTTCACCATTTCGTGCGAAGAGGTCACCATAGATACGAGTTGCATGGCATTGTTGGTTTGCCCCTTCACGTGCTTAGGCCTCTTTGGCAACAAAGTAAACTTCTCTCCTCCTTTTCTGACCTCGTACGTGTTTTCTTCGCCTCGATGCACGACCTTATTATCAAACTCCCACGGTGTGCCTAGTAGGATGTTGCACGCATCCATCTCGAGGACATCACAAACAACTTGGTCAGAAAACTTCCCAATTGTGATCGGGACAGTACACCTCGAGTTGACCTTGATTCCACCTCCGGATCTGACCCATCCAATGGAATATGGAGTGGGGTGAGGCGAGGTCTTCAAGCCAAGCGTCTCCACTGTCTTGCTACTCACAAAGTTCTCCTGGCTGCCTCCATCTATTATCACCTCACAAACAACTTTCCCAACATGACAACTCGTGCGAAATAAGTTATTACGTTGAGAGTCATCTCTCTTGGTTGCGGTCAATGCCACCTTCTGTATGACCCCGCAATACTCTTCCCCTTCAGAATTCTCCTCCTCTTCATCATCCTCATCCACGGGTGCACACAAGTACGCCCCTTCCTCCTCCTCATCCGAATCTTCCTTCTCACAAAGTTGTGTAAACTTGCGTTTAGGGCAATCACTAGACTTGTGGCCCATTTCATTGCATTTGAAACATCGGATTGATGAGGTTGTGGCTACCTTTTTTCCCTTTCTTTGTGCAATTATAGGGGTAGGCTTGCTAGGAGGGAGTTTAGGCTCGGAAACTTGGGGTGTGCTCCTTTCCACACCTCCCCTCGAATAGGTGGAAGCCTGACCAGGCCCTGAAAAATGGATAGAGGGCACTTTCTTCCTCTTCAAGGCAGCCCCTATTTTTCTCGCCTTTGCACAAGCATCGTTGAAAAACAAGAACGTATCAAACTCCATCCTACTCTTGATTTCATAATGAAGGCCCTCAACAAAATGGGCTATCATCTGGTCCTCATTCTCCTCCACGTCATTACGAGATGCTAGCCTTATAAATTCTGACGTATACTCGTCTATGGATCGGTTACCTTGGGTGCAAGTCAAGAATTGCGAGTACAAGGTTTGATGGTAATCCACAGGAAGAAATCTCTCACGTAGGGCTTGCTCCATAGTCGGCCAATCACGAATTGGTCGATCTCCTCTCCTCCTACGAGACTCTTGTTCCTTCCTCCACCATACGGCAGCTCCTGACTCTAACTTGAAAGCCACGTAACTCACCTTCTGCTCCTCCGTGAGATCCATGCAATCGAAGTACTTCTCCACCGAGTCCATCCAATTGAGAAATCCCTCTACGTCCGCATCACCATAGAATTTCTCTATGTTCATTTTGAATGGACGATCCACCCTCCTATACTCTCCTCCACGCTCATAATCCTCCCTATAGACTTCTCTTCCATGAGCACGTCCTAGATCACCATGTCTACCACCTCCTCTACCTCGTCCTCTCAACACTCTTCCTCCCCTTCTCACATTAAGGGTAACATCAGAATCTACATCCTCCTCTTCCTCTCTTTGTTCATGACGTACCTCAGCTGGAGGGGGTTGCACCGCAAGGTTGTCCAGGCGGGTAAGGATGGCCTGAATTGCCGCCTCCATTTGAGTGAATCTCTGATTCATATCGGGTCTTGGAGTATCATTAGGATCGGTCATAGTGCATCGGCTTTTGGTGGTGTTAGGTGGATAGAATTGAGACTTGGATCAGGAGATCACAAGTCTTGTGGATCGGCTCGTGGATGGGGCTCTCTCAAACTCACTAGGTGATATTGTTCACTCTTGATCAATATGCAAATTGATCTGATCGTAATCAGGCTCTGATACCACTTGATATAGCACAATGGAAACGTGTTTGGTAACAAAGGAATGGATCCTTCCACTTGAATCTCCCGAAACAAGATGGAAGGTGTGCTTGAAATTAAAGCAGCCAACCAATGGCCAGGGTCGAACACTCGAACGCCCACGCACGCAGCGTACAATCACTCTCCTCGTGACAATTTGGATTCAAAATTCATTCCGTCCATTATTCTCTTTCGCAGGTTACAAATAGAAGGCGGGAGTTAAGGTGGGAATTAAGGCGGAGTTATGGCGAGCCTTCTCACACTCCTCCCATCTGTAACCTCCTCTTTAACCTCCTTAATTGGCATTTATCTTGCCTTATTACAGCCACGAAATTAAACATGTTTTGGACAGAGATTGCAATAAATTAAAACACAAGATTCATGCATGCCATGCACACGTGCAATGCACAAGCAGGTTGGCCAATGCACATTCGTCCTACGGCATTTTGTTTCCTTATCTTGCATTATCTTACCTTATCTTGCCTTTTCTTGCCTATTCTTGCCTATTCTTGCCTTTTCTTGCCTATTCTTGCCTTTTCTTGCCTTTTCTTTCCATATCTTGCCTTTTCTTGCCTTTTCCTTGCTTTTTCTTGCCTTATTTTTCCTTTTCATTCCTCATCTTTCCTTTTCTTGCCTTTTCATGCCTTTTCCATGCCATTTCTTGCCATTTCTTGCCTTATCTTGCCTTATCTTGCCTTTTCTTACCTTTTCTTGCCTTTTCTAGCCTTTTCCTTACCTTTTCTTGCCTTATCTTGCCTTTTTTGCCTTATCTAGGCTTTTCTTGCCTTTTCTTGACTTGTCTTTCCTTTTCTTTCCTTTTCTTACCTTTTCATGCCTTTTCTTGCCTTATCTTGCCTTTTCTGGCTTTATCTTGCCGTTTCATTCCTTATCTTCCCTTTTCTCACTTTATCCTTCCTTTTCATACCATCTTACGCCTTTTCTTTCCTTTTCCTTGCCTTTTCTTGCCTTGTCTTTCCTTTTCTTGCCTTTTCTTTCCTTTTCCTTGCTTTTTCTTGCCTTTTCTTGCCTTATCTTTCTTTTTCTTTCCTTTTCTTGCATTTTCTTTCCTTTATCTTGCCTTTTCTTGTCTTTTTGTTCCTTATCTTGCCTTTTCTTACCTTATTTTGCCTTTTCTGTCACTTTCATGCCTTTTCTTGCCTTTTCAAGCGTTTTCCTAGCCTTTTCTTTCCTTTTCTTACCTTTTCATGCATCATCTTTCATTTTCTTTCCTTTTCTTGCCTTTTCATTCTTTTTCCTTGCTTTTCCTTGCCTTTTCTTGCCTTATCTTTCTTTTTCATTCCTTTTCTTTCCTTTTCTTGCCTTTTCTATCCTTTTCGTTCTTTTTTCTTGCCTTTTCTTGCCTTTTCTTTCCTTATCTTGCCTTTTCTTGCCTTTTCTTAACTTTTCTTGCCTTATTTTGCCTTTTCTTGCCTCATCTTTCATTTTCTTTCCTTTTCTTGCCTTTCCTTCACTTTTCTTGCCTTATCTGGCATTATCTTGCCTTTTAGTTGCTCTTTCGTTAATTTTCTTGCCTTTTCATGCATTTTCTTCCCTTATCTTTCCTTTTCTTGAATTTTCAAGCCTTTTCCATGCCTTATCTTGCCTTGTCATGCCTTTTCTTGCCTTTTCTTTCCTCTTCTTGCCTTTTCTTCTTTCCTTTTCATGCCTTTTCCATGCCTTTGCTTGCCTTTTCTTTTCTTTTTTGGCCTTTTCTTTCCTTTTCCATGCCTTTTCTTGTCTTATCTTTCCTTTTCTTGCCTTTTTCTTTCCTTTTCATCCCTTTTCTTGCCTTTTCTTGCCTTGTCTTGCCTTTTCCTTGCCTTTTCATGCCATTTCCATGCCTTTTCTTTCCATTTCTTGCCCATTCTTGCCTTTTCCTTTCTCTTTCTTGCCTTTTCTTGCCATATCTTGCCTTCTCTTTTCTTTTTTTTTCTTTTCTTGCCTTTTCTTGCCTTTTCTTACCTTTTCTTACCTTTTCTTTCCTTTTCTTACCTTTTCTTGCCTTTTCCTTGCCTTTTCATGCCATTCCCATGCATTTTCTTGCCTTTTCCTTGCCTTTTCTTTCCTTTTCTAGCCTTAATTAGCCATTTCTTTCCTTTTCCTTTCCTTTACTTTCCTTTTCTTGCCTTTTCATACTTTTTCTTGCCTTATCTTTCCTTTTCTTGCCTTTTCATGCCTTTTCCATGCCTTTTCTTGCCATTTCTTACCTTATCTTGCCATTTCTTGCCTTATCTTGCCTTTTCTTACCATTTCTTGCCTTTTCTAGACTTTTCTTTCCTTTTCCTTAACTTTTCTTGCCTTATCTTGCCTTTTTTGCCTTATCTAGGCTTTGCTTGCCTTTTCTTGACTTATCTTGCCTTTTCTTTCCTTTTCTTGCCTTTTTATGCCTTTTCTTGACTTATCTTGCCTTTTCTGGCTTTATCTTGCCGTTTCATTCCTTATCTTTCCTTTTCTCACCTTATCCTTCCTTTTCATACCATCTTTTGCCTTTTCTTTCCTATTCCTTGCCTTTTCTTGCCTTGTCTTTCCTTTTTTTGCCTTTTTTGCCTTTTCTTGCCTTTGCTTGCCTTTTCCATGCCTTTTCTTTCCTTTTCTTGCCTTTTCTTTCCTTTTCCTTTACTTTTCTCGCCTTTTCCTTTACTTATCTTGCCTTATCTTTCCTTTTCTTGCCTTTTCTTGCCTTATCTTGCCTTTTCTTACCTTTTCTTTCCTTTTCATTCCTGTTCCTTGCTTTTTCTTGCCTTTTCTTGCCTTATCTTTCTTTTTCTTTCCTTATCTTGCCTTATCTTGCCTTTTTGTTCCTTATCTTGCCTTTTCTTACCTTATTTTGCCTTTTCTTGCGCTTTCATGCCTTTTCTTGCCTTTAAATGCCTTTTTCTAGCCTTTTCTTTCCTTTTCTTGCCTTATTTTACCTTTTCATGCATCATCTTTCATTTTCTTTCCTTTTCTTGCCTTTCCCTCCCGTTTCTTTCCTTTTCTTGCCTTTCCCTCCCATTTCTTCCCTTTTATTGCCTTATCTTTCCTTTTCTGCCTTATCTTTCCCTTTCTTACCTTATCTTTCCTTTTCTTGCGTTTTCTTTCCTTTTCTTGCCTTTTCTTTCCTTTTCCTTGCCTTTTCTTGTCTTATCTTTCCTTTTCTTGCCTTTCCTTCCCTTTTCTTGCCTTATCTTACCTTATCTTGCCTTTTCTTACCTTTTCATTCCTTTTCCTTGCCTTTTCTTGCCTTTTCTCACTTTTTCTTGTCTTTTCCTTGCCTTTTCATGCCATTTTCCATGTCCTTTCTTGCCTTATCTTTCCCTTTTGCCTTATCTTGCCTTTTCTTACATTTTCTTGCCTTATCTTGGCTTTTCTAGATTTTTCTTGCCTTTTCTTGCCTTTTCTGGCTTTATCTTGCCTTTTCATTCCTTACCTTCCCTTTTCTCATCTTATCTTTCCTTTTCAATCCTTACCTTCCCTTTTCTCATCTTATCTTGCCTTTTCATGCCTTCTTATGCTTTTTCTTTCCTTTTCCTTACCTTTTCTTGCCTTATCTTTCCTTTTTTGCCATTTCTTGCCTTTTCCTTGCCATTTCTAGCATTTTCCTTGCCTTTTCTTGCCTTTTCTATGCCTCTTCTTGCCTTTTCGAGCCTTTTGTTGCCTTTTCCTTTACTTTTCTTGCCTTTTCCTTGCCTTTTCTATGCCTCTTCTTGCCTTTTTGAGCCTTTTGTTGCCTTTTCCTTTACTTTTGTTGCCTTTTCCTTTACTTTTCTTGCCTTATCTTTCCTTATCTTACCTTTTCTTTCCTTTTCTTGTCTTTTCTTGCCTTTGCTTACCTTTTCTTTTCTTTTCTTGCCTTTTCATTCCTTTTCCTTGCTTTTTCTTGTGATTTCTTGCCTTATCTTTCTTTTTATTTCCTTTTCTTGCCTTTTCTTGCCTTATCTTGCCTTTTTGTTCCTTATCTTGCATTATCTTACTTTATCTTGCATTTTCTTGCGTTTTCTTGCCTTTTCTTTCCATATCTTGCCTTTTCTTGCCTTTTCCTTGCCTTATTTTTCCTTTTCATGCCTCATCTTTCATTTTCTTGCCTTTTCTTGCCTTATCTTTCTTTTTCTTGTCTTATCTTGCCTTTTCTTGCCTTATCTGGCCTTTTCATTCCTTTTCCTTGACCTTTCTTTCCTTTTCTTGCCTTTTCATGCATTTTCTTGCCTTTTCATACATTTTCTTACCTTTCTTACCTTTTCTTGCCTTTTCTTTCCTTTTCCGTGCTTTTCCTTGCCTTTTCTTGCCTTATCTTACCTTATCTTGCCTTTTCCTACCTTTTTATTCCTTTTCCCTACCTTTTCTGGCCTTTTCTTTCCTTTTCATCCATTTTCTTGCCTTTTCTTACATTTTCTTGCCTTTTCCTTGCCTTTTCATGCCATTTCCATGCCCTTTCTTTCCTTATCTTGCCTTTTCTTGCATTTTTTTGCCTTTCCCTTGCCTTTTCTTTCCCTTTTGTCTTATCTTGCCATTTCTTGCCTTTTCCTTGCCTGTTCTTTCCTTTTCATACCTTTTCTTGCCTTATCTTTCCTTTTCTTGCCTTTTTATACTTTTTCCATGCCTTTTCTTGCCTTTTCTTTCCTTTTCCTAGTCTTTTCTTGCCTTATCCTGCATTTTCTTACCTTTTCTTGCCTTATCTTGCCTTTTCTTGACTTATCTTGCCATTTCTTACCTTTTCATGCCTTTTCCTGCCTTATCTTGCCTTTTCTGGCCTTATCTTGCCTTTTCTTATCTTATCTTGCCTTTTCATGCCTTTTCTTGCCTTTTCCTAGCCTTTTCTTACCATATCTTTCCTTTTTTTGCCTTTTCTTGTCTTTTCCTAGCCTTTTCTTGCCTTATCTTGCCTTTTCCTTGCCTTTTCATGCCTTTTCCTTTCCTTCTCTTGCCTTATCGTGCCTTTTCTTGCCATATCTTGCCTTGTCTTTCCTTTTCTTGCCTTTTCATTCCCTTTCCTTGCTTTTTCTTTCCTTTTCTTACCTTTTCTTTCCTTTTCAAGCCTTTTCCTTGCCTTTTCTTTCCATACCTTGCCATTTCTTGCCTTTTGCTTGCCTTTTCTTGCCTTATTTTTGCTTTTCTTACCTCATCTTTCATTTTCTTTCATTTTGTTGCCTTTCCTTCCCTTTTCTGGCCTTAACTTGCCTTTTCTTGCCTTATCTTACCTTTTCCTTGCCCTTTCTTTCCTTTTCTTACCTTTTCATGCATTTTCTTGCGTTATCTTTCCTTATCTTGCCTTTTCTTGCCTTATCTTGCCTTATCTTTCCTTTTCTTTGCTTTTCTTGCCTTTTCTTCCCTTATCTTGCCTTTTCTTACCTTTTTTTGCCTTGACTTTCCATTTTTTGCCTTTTCTTTCATTTTCTTACCCTTTCCTGACTTTTCCTTCCTTTTCTTGCCTTTTCTTGCCCTCCCTTGCCTTTTCTTTACTTCTCTTGCCTTTTCATGCCTTTTCCTTGGCTTTTCTTGCCTTAACTTGCCTTTTCCTTGATTTTTCATTCCTTTTCTTGCCTTATCTTACCTTTTCTTGCCTTATCTTGCCTTTTCTTGCCTCATCTTTCATTTTCTTTCCTTTTCTTGACTTTTCTTCCCTTATCTTGCCTTTTCTTGCCTTGTCTTTCCTTTTTTTGTCTTTTCATTCCTTTTCTTGCCCTTTCTTGCCTTTTCTTTCGTTTTCTTGCCTTTTCTTGCCTTTTCCTTGCCTTTTCTTGCCTAATCTTGCCTTTTCTGGCCTTTTGCTTGATTTTTCATACCTTTTCTTCCCTTATCTTGCCTTATCTTGCCTCATCTTTCAGTTTCTTTCCTTTTCTTGCCTTTCTTTCCCTTTTTTTGCCTTATCTTTCCTTTTCTTGCCTTATCTTTCCTTTTCTTGCCTTTCTTTCCCTTTTTTTGCCTTATCTTGCCATTTCTTGCCTTATCTTGCCTTATCTTTCCTTTTCTTTGCTTTTCTTTCCTATTCTTCCCTTATCTTGCATTTTCTTACCTTTTCTTGCCTTGTCTTTCCTTTTTTTGCCTTTTCTTTCCTTTTCTTACCCTCTTTTCTTGCATGTTCTTGCCTTTTTTTCCTTTTCGTGCCTTTTGCTTGCCTTTTCTTACCTTATCTTTCCTTATCTTTCCTTTTCTTGCCTTTTCCTTGATTTTTCATTCCTTTTCTTGCCTTATCTTGCCTTTTATTGCCTCATCTTTCATTTTCTTTCCTTTTCTTGCCTTTCTTTCCCTTTTCTTACCTTATCTTTCCTTTTCTTGCCTTATCTTTCTTTTTCTTGCCTTTTCATGCCTTTTCCATGCCTTTTCTTTCATATTCTTACCTTTTCTTTTCTTTTCTTTCCTTTCCTTGCTTTTTCTTGCCTTTTCTTGCCTTTTCCTTGCCTTTTCTTGCTTTTCTTGCCTTTTTCATGCCTTTTCCATGCCTTTTCCTTGCCTTTTCTTCCTTTTCCTTGATTTTTCATGCCTTATCTTGCCTTTTCTTGCCTTATATTCCCTTATCTTTCATTTTCTTTGCTTTTCTTGCCTTTTCTTCCTTTATTTTGCCTTTTCTTACCTTTTCTTGCCTTGTCTTTCCTTTTTTTTGCCTTTTCTTTCCTTTTCTTACCCTTTCTTGCCTTTTCTTTCCTTTTCTTGCCTTTGCTTGACCTCTCTTGCCATTTCTTTCTATTTCTTGCCTTTTCGTGCATTTTCCTTGCCTTTTCTTGCCTTTTCTTTCCTTTTCTTACCTTTTCCTTGATTTTTCATTCCTTTTCTTGCTTTATCTTACCTTCTCTTAGCTTTTCTTGCCTTATCTTGCCTTTTCTTGCTTCATCATTCATTTTCTTTCCTTTTCTTGCCTTTCTTTCCCTTTTCTTGCCTTATCATTCCTTATCCTGCCTTTTCATGCCTTTTCCATGCCTTTTCTGTTCTTTTCTTGCCTTTTCTTTCCTTTTCTTGCCTTTACTTCCTTTTCCTTGCCTTTTCCTCCCTTATCTTGCCTTATCTTGCCTCATCTTTCCTTTTCTTTACTTTTCTTGCCTTTTCTTCCCTTATCTTGCCTTTTCTTGCCTTGTCTTTCCTTTTTTTGCCTTTTCTTTCCTATTCTTGCCCTTTCTTGCCTTTTCTTTCTTTTTCTTGCCTTTTCTTGCCTTTTCGTGCCTTTCCCTTGCCTTTTCTTGCCTTATCTTGCCTTTTCTTGCCTTATCTTGCCTCATCTTTCATTTTCTTTCCTTTTCTTGCCTTTCTTTCCTTTTTCTTGCCTTATCTTTCCTTTTCTTGTCTTTTCTTGCCTTATCTTTCCTTTTCTTGCCTTTCTTTCCCTTTTCTTGCCTTTTCTTTCCTTTTCCTTGCCTTTTCTTACCTTATCTTACATTATCTTGCCTTTTCATTCCTTTTCTTGCCTTTTCATTCCTTTTCCTTGCCTTTTCTTTCCTTTTCTCGTCTTTTCCTTTCCTTTTCTTTCCTTTTCTTGCCTTATCTTGCCTCTTCTTGCCTTTTCTTTTCCTTATCTTGCCTTTTCCATGCCTTTTCTTTCCTTTTCTTGCCTTTTCTTACCTTTTCCTTTAACTTTCTTGCCTTTTCCTTTACTTATCTTGCCTTATCTTTCCTTTTCTTGCTTTTTCTTGCCTTATCTTGCCTTTTCTTACCTTTTCTTTCCTTTTCTTGCATTTTCATTCCTTTTCCTTGCTTTTTCTTTCCTTTTCTTTCCTTATCTTTCCTTTTCTTGCCTTTTCTTGCTTGATCTTGCCTTTTCCTACCTTGTCTTGCCTTTTGCTTGCATTTTCATGCCTTTTCCATGCCTTTTCTTTCCTTATCTTACATTTTCTTGCCTTTTCCTTGCCTTTTCCTTCCTATTCTTGCCTTATCTTGCCTTTTCTTGTATTTTCCTTGCCTTTACTTTGCTTTTCTTGCCTTTTCATGCCTTTTTTTCCTTATCTTTCCTTTTCTTACCTTTTCCTTAATTTTCCATGCCTTTTCTTGCCTTTTCTTTCCTCTTCTTACCTTTTCTTGCCTTTTCCCTGCCTTTTCTTGCCTTATCTTTCATTTTCTTTCCATTTCTTGCCTTTTCTAGCCTTATCTTGCATTTTCTCACTTTTTCTTGCCTTTTCTTGCCTTTTCCTTACATTTTCTCGCATTTTCTTGCCTTATCTTTCCATTTTTTGCCTCTTCTTGCCTTGTCTTGCCTTTTCTAGCCATTTCTTGCCTTATCGTTCCTTTTCTTTCCATTTCTTTCCTTTTCTTACATTTTCTTGTCTTTTCTTTCCTTTCCTTGCCTTTTCTTTCATTTTCTTACCTTTTCTTCCCGTTTCATTCTTTTTCCTTGACTTTTCTTGCCTTATCTTGCCTTTTCTTTCCTTTTCTTTCATTTTCTTATCTTTTCTTGCCTTTTCTTACTTTTTCAGACATTTTCTTGCCTTTTTCTTGCCTTATCCTACTTTTTCTTGCCTTATCGTTCCTTTTCCTTGCATTTTCTTTCCTTTTCCTTGCCTTTACTTTCCTTTTCCTTGCATTTTCATGCCTTTTCCTTGCCTTTTCTTGCCTTATCTTGCCTTTTCCTGCCTTTTCATGCCTTTTCCTTACCTTTTCTTGCCATATCATGCCTTTTTCTTGCTTTTCTTTACTTTTCTTGCCTGATCTTGCCTTTTCTTGCCTTTTCGTTCCTTTTCTTTCCTCATCTTTCCTTTTCATTCCATTTCTTGCCTTTCCTTCCCTTTTCTTGCTTTATCATGCCTTTTCTTGCCTGATCATTCATTTTCATTCCTTTTCCTTGCCTTTTCTTTCTTATCTTGCCTTTTTTTCCTTTTCTTGCCTTATCTTGCCTTTTTCTTGCCCCATCTCTCATTTTCTTGCCTTTCTTTTCCTTTTCTTGCCTTTTCTTGCCTTTTCCTTCCTTTCTTATACCTTTTCCATGCCTTTTCTTTCCTTTTACTTCCCTCTTTTCTTTCCTTTTCTTGCCTTATCTTAACTTTTGCTTGCCTTTTCACTGCTTTTCTTGCCTTTTCATGCCTTTTCTTATCTTTTTTTTCCTTTTCTTGCCTTTTTATTACTTTTCCATGCCTTTTCTGGCCTTTTCTTAACTTTTCTTTCCCTTTTCATGCCTTTTCTTATCTTATCTTTCCTTTTCTTGCCTTATCTTGCCATAACTTTCCTTATCATTCCTTTTCTTTCCTTTCTTGTCTTATCTTGCCTTTTTTACCCTTTCTTGCCTTTTCTTTCCTTTTCTTGCCATCTCCTTGCCTTTTCCTTGCCTTTTCTTGCCTTATCTTGCCTTTTCCTTGCCTTTTCTTGCCTTATCTAACCTTTTCTTGCCTTTTGCTTGCCATTTCTTTCCTTTTCTTGCCTTATCTTGCCCTTGCGTGGCTCATCTTTCCTTTTTCTTGCCTTATCCTGCCTTTTCCCTGCCTTTTTCTTTCCTTTTCTTGCCTTATCTTATCTTACCTTATCTTGCCATTTCTTGCCTATTCATTCATTTTCTTGCATTTTCATTCCTTTTGCTTGCCTTTTCTTACGTTTTCATTGCCTTTTCTAACCTTTCTTGCCTTTTCATGCCTTTTTTTTCCTTTTCTTACCTGTTCTCGCCTTTTCTTTCCTTTTCTTGCCTTTTCTTGCCTTTTCATGCCTTTTCCTTGCCTTTTCTTGCCTCATCTTTGCTTATCTTGCGTTATCTTGCCTTTTCCTTGCCTTTTCTTTCCTTTTCGTGCCTTATCCTTCCATTTCTTGCCTCATCTTTCCTTTTCTTGCCTTATCTTGCCTTATCCTATCTTTTCCCTGCCTTTTTCTTTCTTTTTCTTGCCTTATCTTGCATTTTCTTGCCTTTTCTTTCCTTTTCCTTCCCTTTTCTTACCTTATCTTTCCTTTTCTTGCCATTTCTTTGCTTATCTTTCCTTATCTTTCCTTTTCTTGCCTTTTCTTGCCTTATCTTGCCTTTTCCTTCTTTGTCTTGCCTTTTGCTTGCATTTTCATGCCTTTTCCATGCCTTTTCTTTCCTTATCTTACATTTTCTTGCCTTTTCCTTTCCTTTTCCTTCCTTTTCTTTCCTTATCTTGCCTTTTCTTGCATTTTCCTTGCCTTTTCTTTGCTTTTCTTGCCTTTTCATGCCTTTTTTTGCCTTATCTTTCCTTTTCTTGCCTTTTCTTTCCTTTTCTTGCCTTTTCATGCCTTTTCCCTGCCTTTTCTTGCCTTATCTTTCTTTTTCATTCCATTTCTTGCCTTTTATAGCCTTATCTTGAATTTTCTCACTTTTTCTTGCCTTTTCCTTACATTTTCTTGCCTTAACTTTCCATTTTTTTGCCTCTTCTTGCCTTATCTTGTCTTTTCGAGCCATTTCTTGCCTTATCGTTCCTTTTCTTTCCATTTCTTTCCTTTTCTTACATTTTCTTGTCTTTTCTTTCCATTCCTTACCTTTTCTTTCCTTTCCTTGCCTTTTCTTGCCTTTTCTTCCCGTTTCATTCTTTTTCCTTGACTTTTCTTGCCTTATCTTGCCTTTTCTTTCCTTTTCTTACATTTTCTTATCTTTTCTTGCCTTTTCTTACTTTTTCAGACATTTTCTTGCCTTTTTCTTGCCTTATCCTACCTTTTCTTGCCTTATCTTTCCTTTTCCTTGTATTTTCTTTCCTTTTCCTTGCCTTTACTTTCCTTTTCCTTGCATTTTCATGCCTTTTCCGTGCCTTTTCTTGGCTTATCTTGCCTTTTCCTTGCCTTTTGTTTCCTTTACTTGCCTTTTCATGCCTTTTCTTTGCCTTTTCTTGCCATATCATCTCTTTTTCTTGCTTTTCTTTACTTTTCTTGCCTTTTCTTGCCTTTTCTTGCCTCATCTTTCCTTTTTGTTCCATTTCTTGCCTTTCCTTCCCTTTTCTTGCTTTATCATGCATTTTCTTGCCTCATCATTCATTTTCATTCCTTTTCCTTGCCTTTTCTTTCTTATCTTGCCTTTTTTGCCTTTTTTTGCCTTATCTTGCCTTTTCCTTGCCCCATCTCTCATTTTCTTGCCTTTCTTTTCCTCTTCTTGCCTTTTCTTGCCTTTTCCTTCCCTTCTCACGCCTTTTCCATGCCTTTTCTTTCCTTTTCTTTCCTTTTCCTTGCCTCTTTTCTTTCCTTTTCTTGCCTTATCTTGCCTTTTGCTTGCCCTTTCATTCCTTTTCTTGCCTTTTCATGCCTTTTCTTATCTTTTCTTTCCTTTTCTTGCCTTTTCATGACTTTTCCATGCCTTTTCTGGACTTTTCTTACCTTTTCTTTCCCTCTTCATGCCTTTTCTTATTATTTCTTTCCTTCTCCTTGCCTTTTCTTGCCTTATCTTGCCTTATCTTGCCATAACTTTCCTTATCATTCCTTTTCTTTCCTTTTCTTATCTTATCTTGCCTTTTTTAACCTTTCTTGCCTTTTCTTTCCTTTTCTTGCCTTTTCAAGCCTTTTCCTTGCCTTTTCTTGCCTTATTTTGCCTTTTCCTTACCTTTTCTTGCCTTATCTAAACTTTGCTTGCCTTTTGCTTGCCATTTCTTTCCTTTTCTTGCCTTATCTTGCCCTTGCTTGGGTCATGTTTCCTTTTTCTTGCCTTATCTAAACTTTTCTTGCCTTTTGCTTGCCATTTCTTTCCTTTTCTTGCCTTATCTTGCCCTTGCTTGGGTCATGTTTCCTTTTTCTTGCCTTATCCTGCCTTTTCCCTGCCTTTTTCTTTCCTTTTCTTGCCTTATCTTACCTTATCTTGCCATTTCTTGCCTATTCATTCCTTTTCTTGCCTTTTCATTCCTTTTCCTTGCCTTATCTTTCCTTTTCTTGCCTTATCTTGACTTATCTTTCCTTATCTTGCATTTTCTTACCTTTTTCTTGCCTTTTCCTTGCCTTTTCTTTCATTTTCTTGCCTTATCTTGCCTTTTCTTTCCTTTTCCTGGCCTTTTCTTTCCTTTTCTTGCCTTTTCTTGCCTTATCTTTCCTTTTCTTGCCTTTTCTTTTTTTTTTCTTGCCTTATCTTTCCTTTTCTTGCCTTTTCTTCCCTTATCTTGCCTGTCCTTACCTGTTCTTTCCTTTTCTAGCCTTTTCTTGCCTTATCTTTCCTTTTCTTGCCTTTTCTTTCCTTTTCTTGCCTTATCTTTCCTTTTCTTGCCTTTTCTTTCCTTATCTTGCCTGTCCTTACCTGTTCTTTTCTAGCCTTTTCATGCCTTTATTTGCCTTTTCCTTACCTTTTCTTGCATTATCTTTCCTTTTTTTGTATTTTCTCACCTTTTCCTTGCCATTTCTTGCCTTATCTTGCCTCATCTTGCTTTTTCTTGCCTTATCTTTCCTTTTCTTTCCATTTCTTTCTTTTTCTTACTTTTCTTGTCCTTTCTTTCCTTTTCTTGCCTTTTCTTTCCTTTCCTTGCCTTTTCTTGCCTTATCTTGCCTTTTCTTCTCGTTTCATTCATTTTCCTTGACTTTTCTTGCCTTATCTTGCCTTTTCTTATCTTATCTTGCCTTTTCCGTGCCTTTTCTTTCCTTTTCTTTGCTTAACTTTCCTTTTCTTGTATTTTCATTCCTTTTCCTTGCCTTTTCTTGCCTTATCTTTCATTATCTTTCCTTTTCTTGCCTTTTTTTTTCTTTTCGTGCCTTTTCTTGCATTATCTTGCCTTTACTTGCCTTTTCCTTGCCTTGCCTTGCCTTGCCTTTCCTTTCCTTTTCTTGTCTTTTCCTGCTTTTTCCTTGCCTTTTTCTTTCCTTTTCTTATCTTTTCCTGCCTCATCATTATTTTCTTGCCTTTCTTTCCCTTTCCAGGCCTTATCTTGCCTTAACTTTCCTTTTCCTTGTATTTTTTTTCCTTTTCTTGCCTTATCTTATCTTGCCTTTTCATTCCTTTTCCTTGCCTTTTCTTGCCTTGTCTTTCCTTTTCTTTCCTTTTCATTCCTTTTTCTTGCCTTTTGTCTCCTTTCCTTGCCTTTTCTTGCCTTATCTTTCCATTTCTTTGCTTTTCTTGCCTCTTCTTGCCTTTTCATAGCTTTTCTTGCCTTATCTTTCCTTATCTTGCCTTTTTTTACCTTATCTTGCATTTTTATGTCTTTTCATGCCTTTTCCATGCCTTTTCTTTCCTTATCTTGCCTTTTACTTGCATTTTCATTCCTTTGCTTGCCTTTTTATGCCTTTTCTTGCCTTTTCATACCTTTTCTTGCGTTTTCAATCCTTTTTTGGCCTTTACTTTCCTTTTCCTTGCCTTTTCTTGCCATAGCTTGCCTTATCTTTCCCTTTCTTGCCTTTTCTTACCTTATCATGCCATTTCTTACATTTTCTTGCCTCTTTATACCTTTTCTTTCCTTTTTCTTGCCTTGTCTTGCCTTTTCTTGCCTTATCTTTCCTTTTCTTTCCATTTCTCTCCTTTACTTAGCTTTTCTTGCCTTTTCTTTCCTTTCCTTGCCGTTTCATTCCTTTTCCTTGCTTTCCTTGACTTTTCTTGCCTTTTCTTGCCTTTTCCTTCCCTTTTCTTACTTTAACTTTTCTTTCCTTTTCCTGCCTTTTCTTATCTTTTCCTGCCTTTTCTTTCCTTTTCTTGCCTTTTCCATGCCTTTTCTTGCCTTTTCTTGCCTTTTCCTAGACTTTTCTTTCCTTTTCTTACCTTATCTTGCCTTTTCTTGCCTTATCCTACCTTTTCCCTGCCTTTTTCTTTCCATTTCCTTGCCTTTTCTTGCCTTATCTTGCCTTTTCTTGCCTATTCCTTGCCTTTTCTTGCCATATCTTGCCTTTTCTTACCTTTTCTTGCCTTTTCCTTGCATTCTCAAGCCTTTTCCATGCATTTTCTTTCCTTATCTTGCCTTTTCTTACCTTTTCCTTGCCTCTTTTCTTTCTTTTTCTTGCCTTATCTTGCCTTTTGCTTGCCATTTCATTCCTTTTTTTGCCTTTTCATGCATTTTCTTGTCTATTCTTTCCTTTTCTTACCTTTTCATGCCTTTTCTAGCCTTTACTTTCCTTTTCCTTTCCTTTCCTTGCCTTATCTTGCCATTTCTTGCCATAACTTTCCTAATCTTTCCTTTTCTTTCATTTTCTTGCCTTTGCTTGCATTATCTTACCTTTTCTAACCTTTCTCACCTTTTCTTTCCTTTTCTTTTCTTTTCTCGCCTTTTCTTTCCTTGTCTTGCTTTTTCTTGCATGTCTTTCCTTTTCTTGCCTGTCTTTCCTTTTCTTGCCTGTCTTCCTTTTCTTGCCTTTTCATGCCTTTTTCCTGCCTTATCTTGCCTTTTTCTTGCCTTATCTAGCCTTTCCTTGCCTTTTCCTTGCCTTTTCTTGCCTTATCTAGCCTTTCCTTGCCTTTTCTTTCATTTTCTTGCCTTATCTTGACTTTTCTTGCCTTATCTTGCCTTTTCATGCCTTTTCCTTATCTTTTCTTTCCTTTCGTAGCTTATCTTGCCCTTTCTTGCCTCACCTTTCCTTTTCTTGCCTTATCTTGCCTTTTCTTGCCTTATCCTGCTTTTTCCCTGCTTTTTTCTTTCCTTTTCTTGCCTTATCTTACCTTATCTTGCCTTTTCTTGCCTTTTCATTCCTTTTCCTTGCCTTATCTCTCCTTTTCTTGCCTTTTCATTCCTTTTAATTGCCTTTTCATTCCTTTTCCTTGCCTTTTCTTTCCCATTCTTACCTTTTCTTGCCTTTTCTTTCCTTTTCTTGCCTTTTCTTGCCTTATCTTTCCTTTTCTTCCCTTTCTTGCCTTTTCCTTGCCTTTTCAATGCCTATTCTTTCCTTATCTTGCATTTTCTTGCTTTTTCCATGCATTTTCCTTGCCTTATCTTGCCTTATCTTGCCTTTTCCTTTTTCTTTTCTTGCCTTTTCTTTCCTTTTCTTGCCTTTTCTTTCCTTTTCCTTGCTTTTTCTTGCCTTATCTTGCCATTTCTTGATTTATCTTTTCTTTTCTTGCCTTTTCTTTCCTTATCTAGCCTTTCCTTAACTTTTCATGACTATTCTTGCCTATTCTTTCCCTTTCTTGCCTTCTCATTCCTTTTCCTTAGCTTTTCTTGCCTTATCTTATCTTTCCTTTTTTTTGCATTTTCTTACATTGCCTTAACTTTTCTTGCCTTATCTTGCCTTTTCTTTCCTTTTTTTCCATTTCTTGCCTTATCTGGCCTTTTCTATCTATTTCTTGCCTTTTCTTTCCTTTCCTCGCCTTTTCTTTCCTTTCCTCGCCTTTTCTTGCCTTATCTTGCCTTTTGTTCCCTTTTCTTATCTTTTCTTGCCTTTTCTTACCTTTTCCTGCATTTTCATGCCTTTTTCTTGCCTTATCTTGCCTTTTCCTTGCATTTTCTCTCCTTTCTTGCCTTATCTTACCTCATATTGCCTTTTCTTGCCTTTTCATTCCTTTTCCTTGCATTGTCATGCCTTTTCCTTGAATTTTCTTTCCTTTTCTTGCCTAATCTTTCCTTTTCATTCTATTTCTTGCCTTTCCTTCCCTTTTCTTGCCTCATCTTTCCTTTTCTTGCCTCATCTTTCTTTTTCGTTCCATTTCTTACCTTTATCTTTCCTTTTCTTTCCTTTTCCTTCATTTTCATGCATTTTCCATGCCCTTTCTTGCCTTTTCTTTCCTTTTCCTTGTCTTTTTCTTTCCTAATCATGCCTTTTCTTGCCTTATCTTTCCTTTTCTTGCCTTTTCTTTCCTTATCTTGCCTTTCCTTAACATTTCATGCCTGTTCTTGCCTTTTCATGCCCTTTCTTGCATTTTCCTTACCTTTTCTTGCATTATCTTCCTTTTTTTGCATTTTCTTACCATTTTCTTGCCTTTTCTTGCCTTATCTTGCCTTTTCTTTCCTTTTCTTTCCATTTCTTTCTTTTTCTTGTCTTTTCTATCCTTTTCTTGCCTTTCCTTTCCTTTCCGTGCATTTTTTGGCCTTTTCTTACCTTTTCATCCCTTTTCTTTCCATTTCTTTCTTTTTCTTACTTTTCTTGTCCTTTCTTTCCTTTTCTTGCCTTTTTTTCCTTTTCTTGCCTTTTCTTGCCTTTTCTTCTCATTTCATTCCTTTTCCTTGACTTTTCTTGCCTTATCTTGCCTTTTCTTTCCTTTTCTTCCCATTTCTTATCTTTTCTTGCCTTTTCTTACCCTTTCCTGCATTTTCATTCCTTTTTCTTCCCATTTCTTATCTTATCTCATCTTGCCTTTTCTTGTCTTATCTTTCCTTTTCCTTTTGCCTTTTCTTTCCCTTTCTTCCCTTTTCATGCCTTTTCCTTGCCTTTTCTTTCCTTTTCTTGGCTTAACTTTCTGTTTCTTGTATTTTCATTCCTTTTCCTTGTCTTTTCTTGCCTTTTCCTTGCCTTTTCTTGCCTTATCTTTCATTATCTTTCCTTTTCTTGCCTTTTCTTTCCTTTTCGTGCCTTTTCTTGCATTATCTTGCCTTTACTTGCCTTTTCCTTGCCTTGCCTTTTCTTTCCTTTTCTTGCCTTTTCCTGCCTTTTCCTTGCCTTTTTCTTTAGTTTTCTTATCTTGCCTTTTCATTCCTTTTCCTTGCCTTTTCTTGCCTTGTCTTTCCTTTTCTTGCCTTTTCATTCCTTTTCCTTTCCTTTTGTCTCCTTTCCTTGCCTTTTGCTAGCCTTTTCTTGCCTTATCTTTCCATTTCTCTCCTTTTCTTGCCTTTTCTTGCCTTTTCTTAGCTTTTCTTGCCTTATAATTCCTTATCTTTCCTTTTCTTACCTTTTCTTACCTTATCTTGCATTTTCATGTCTTTTCATGCCTTTTCCATGCCTTTTCTTTCCTTATCTTGCCTTTTACTTGCATTTTCATTCCTTTTCTTGCCTTTTCATGCCTTTTCATGCCTTTTCATATGTTTTCTTGTCTTTTCAATCCTTTTCTGGCCTTTACTTTCCTTTTCCTCGCCTTTTCTTGCCATAGCTTGCCTTATCTCTCCTTTTCTTTCCTTTTCTTGCCTTTTCTTACCTTATCATGCTATTTCTTACATTTTCTTGCCTCTTCATACCTTTTCTTTCCTTTTTCTTGCCTTGTCTTGCCTTTTGTTGCCTTTTCTTTCCTTTTCTTGCCTTATCTTGCCTTTTCTTTCTATTTCTTACCTTTTAATGCATTTTCTTGCCTTATCTTTCCTTTTCTTGCCTTTTCATGCCTTTTTCATGCATTTTCTTGCCTTATCTTTCCTTTTCTTGCCTTTTCCTTGCCTTATCGTGCCTTATCTATCCTTTTCTTTTCTTTTCTTTCCTTTTCTTGTCTTTTCTTGAATTATCTTGCCTTTTCTTGCGTTAGCTTTCCTTTTCATTACTTATCTTGCCTTTTCTATTCTTTTCTGGCCTTATCTTTCCTTTTCTTGCCTTTCCTTTTCTTTTCTTCCCTTATCTTGCCTTTTCTTGCCTTTTCTTCTCTTTTCTTGCCTTTTACTTGGCTTTTCTTTCCTTTTCTTTCCTTATCATGCCTTATCTTACCTTTTCTTGCTTTTTCCTTGCTTTTTCTTTCCTTTTCTTTCCTTATCTTGCCTTTTCTTTATTTTTCTTACCTTTTAATGCATTTTCTTACCTTTTCTTGCCTTTTCATGCCTTTTCTTACCTTTTCCTGCCTTTTCCTTATCGTGCATTATCTGTCCTTTTCTTTTCTTTCCTTGCATTTTCTATCTTTTCTTGCCTTTTCTTCCCTTTCCATTACTTTTCTGGCCTTTTCTTGCCTTTTCATGCCGTTCCATGCCTTTTCTTACCTTATCTTTCCTTTTCTTGCCTTTTAATTCCTTATCTTGCCTTTTCTTACCTTATCTTGCCATTTCATGCCTTTTCATTCCTTTTCTTGCCTTTTCTTGCCTCTTCATTGCCTTTTCTTGCCTTTTCTTTGATTTTCTTGCCTTTTCTTGCCTTATCTTTTCTTTTCTTTACTTTTCTTTCCTTTTCTTGCCTTAACTTGCCATTTCTTACCTTTTCCTTGCCTTCTCCATGCATTATCTTTCCTTTTCTTGCCTTATCTTGCCTTTTCTTGACCTATCTTGCTTTTTCTTGCCTTAGCTTTCCTTTTCATTCCTTTTCTTGCCTTTTCTTGCCTTATCTTGCCGTTTCATTCCTTATCTTGCCTTTTTTTACCTTATCTTGCCTTTTCATTCCTTATCTTGCCTTTTCTTACCTTATTTTGCATTTTCTTGGCTTTGCTTGTCGTTTCATGCCTTTTCCTGCCTTGTCTTTCCTTTTCTTGCCTTTCCTTTCCTTTTCTTGCCTTATCTTGCCTTTTCCTTGGCTTTTCTTTCCTTTTATCATGCCTTATCTTGCCTTTTTTTGCTTTTTCCTTGCCTTTTAATGCCTTTTCTTGCCTTATCTTTCCTTTTCTTCCCTTTTCACGCCTTGTCCATGCCTTTTCTAGCCTTTTCTTTCCATTTCTTGCCTTTTGTTGCCTTTTTGCTTGCCTTTTCCTTGCCTTATTGTGCCTTATTTATCCTTTTCTTTTCTTTTCTTGCCTTTTCTTAACTTTTCTTGCATTTTCATTACTTTTCTTGCCTTTTCTTTCCATTTCTAGCATTTTCATGCATTTTACTGGCCTTTTCTTGCCTTATCTTGCTATTTCTTGCCTTTTATCGTCTTTTCTTGCCTTATCTTGCCTTTTCTTGACTTATCTTGCCTTTTCTTGCCTTTTCGTGCCTTATCTAGCCTTTTCATTCCTTATCTTGCCTTTTCTTACCTTATCTTGCCGTTTCATTCCTTATCTTGCCTTTTTTAACCTTATCTTGCCTTTTCATTCCTTATCTTGCCTTTTCTTACCTTATTTTGCATTTTCTTGGCTTAGCTTGCCTTTTCATGCCTTTTCCTACCTTTTCTTTCGTTTTCTTGCCTTTCCTTTCCTTTTCTTGCCTTTTCCTTGGCTTTTCTTTCCTTTTATCATGCCTTATCTTACCTTTTTTTTCTTTTTCCTTCCCTTTTCTTACCTTTTAATGCCTTTTCTTGCCTTATCTTTCCTTTTCTTGCCTTTTCACGCCTTGTCCATGCCTTTTCTAGCCTTTTCTTTCAATTTCTTGCCTTTTCTTGCCTTTTTGCTTGCCTTTTCCTTGCCTTATTCGGCCTTATCTATCCTTTTCTTGCCTTTTCTTAACTTTTCTTGCCTTTTCATTACTTTTCTTGATTTTTCTTGCCTTTTCTTGCCATAGATTTCCTTTTCTTGCCTTATCTTGCTATTTCTTGCCTTATCTTGCCTTTTCTTGACTTATCTTGCCTTTTCATTCTTTATCTTGCATTTTCTTACCTTATCTTGCCGTTTATTCCTTATCTTGCCTTTTTTTACCTTATCTTGCCTTTTCATTCCTTATGTTGCCTTTTCTTACCTAATTTTGCATTTTCTTGGCTTTGCTTGCCATTTCATGCCTTTTCCTTCCTTTTCGTTCCTTTTCTTGCCTTATATTTCCTCATCTTTCCTTTTCTTTCCTTTTATTGCCATTCCTTCCCTTTTCTTGCCTTTTCTTCCCTTATCTTGCCTTTTCTAGCCTTTTCATGCCTTTACTTGGCTTTTCTTTCCTTTTCATGCCTTTTCTTGCCTTTTCTTGCCTTTTCTTACCTTTTCTTGCATTTTCTTGCCTTTTCCTTGCCTTTTCTTGCCTTATCTTGCATTTTCTTGCCTTTGCTTTCCTTTTCTTGCCTTTTCCTTGCTATTTCTTGCCTTTTCTTGCCTTATCTTTCCTTTTCTTTACTTTTTTTCCTTTTCTTGCCTTTTCCTGCCTTATCATGCTTTTTCTTACCTTTTCTTGCCTTTTCCTTGCCTTTTCCATGCCTTATATTTCCTTTTCTTGCCTTTTCTTACCTTTTCCTTGCATTTTTTTCCTTTTCTTGCCTTATCTTACCTTTTCAACCTTTTCCTTGCCTTTTCTGGCCTTATCTTTCCATTTCTTGCCTTTCCTTGCCTTTTCTTGCCTTATCTTGCCTTTTCTTGACTTATCTTGCCTTTTCTTGCCTTTTCATGCCTTTTCTTGCCTTATCTTGACTTTTCTTTCCTTATCTTCCCTTTTCTTTCCTTATCATACCTTTTCTTGCCTAATCTTGCCTTTTCTTGCCTCATCTTTCATTTTCTTTCCTTTTAGGCCTTTTCTAGAATTTTCTTTCCTTTTCTTGCCTTTTCATGCCTTTTTCTTGCCCTTTTTTGCCTTATCTTGCCTTTTCTTTTCTTTTCCTTAGCTTTTCTTATTTTTTCTTGACTTATCTTGCCTTTTCTGACCTTTTCCATGCCTTTTCAGGCCTTTTCTTGCCTTATCTTTCATTTTCTTACCTTTTCATGCATTTTCCATGCCTTTTCTTGCCTTTTCCTTTCCTTTTCTTGCCTAATCTTCCCTTTTCTTGTCTTATCTTGCCTTTTCTTGCCTTATCTTCCCTTTTCTTCCCTTTTCTTGCCTTATCTTCCCTTTTCTTGCCTTATCTTGCATTTTCTTTCCTTTTCTTTCCTTTTCTTGCATGTTCTTGCCTTATCTTTCCTTTTCTTGCATGTTCTTGCCTTATCTTGCCTTTTCATGCCTTATCTTTCCTTTTTTTGCCTTTACTTGCCTTTTTCTTGCCTTATCTTACCTTTTCATGCCTTTTCCATGCCTTTTCATGCCTTTTCTTTCCTTTTCTTGCCTTTTCCTTACCTTTTCTTGGCTTACCTTGCCTTATCTTTCCATTTCTTTCCTTTTCTTGCCTTTTCTTGCCTTTTCTTACCTTTTCTCGCCTTTTCTTTCCTTTTCTTGCCTTTTCTTGCTTTTTTGTTTCTTTTTTTGCCTTTTCGTGCCTTTTCTTGCCTTTACTTGATTTTTCTTTCCTTTTCCTGCTTTATCTTGCCTTTCGTTGCTTTTTCCTTACCTTTTCTTTCCTTTTCTTGCCTTATCTTGCCTTATCTTACCTCATCTTTCCTTTTCTTGTCTTTTCTTCCCGTTTCTTGCCTTATCTCACCTTTTCCTTGCCTTTTCTTTCCTTTTCTTGCCTTATCTTACCTTATCTTGCCTTTTCTTGCTTTTTCATTCCTTTTTCTTGACTTTTCTTGCCTTATCTTTCCTTTTCTTGCCTTTTCATTCGTTTTTCTTGCCTTATCTTTCCTTTTCTTACCTTTTCCATGCCTTTTCTTTCCTTTTCTTACCTTATCTTTCCATTTCTTGCCTCATGTTTCCTTTTCTTTTCTTTTGTTGCCTTTACTTCCCTTTTCTTGCCTTTACTTGCCTTATCCTGCCTTTTCTTACCTTTTATTGCCTTATCCTACATTTTCTTATCTTTTCTTGCCTTATCTTGCCTTATCTTGCCTTTTCTTGACTTTTCATTCCATTTCATACCTTTACTTACCTTATCTTGCCTTTTAATTCCTTATCTTGCCTTTTCTTGCCTTTTCTTGCTTTATCTTGCCTTTTATTTGCCTTTTCATGCCTTTTCTTGCATTTTCATGCCTTTCCTTGCTATTTCTTGCCTTTTCAATGCCTTTTCTTTCCTTTTCTTTCCTTTTCTTGCCTTTTCATTGCCTTTTCTTTCCTTTTCTTTCCTTTTCTTGCCTTTTCCTTGCTATGTCTTGCCTTTTCTTGCCTTATCTTTCCTTTTATTTACTTTTCTTTCCCTTTCTTGCCTTTTCTTGCCTTATCTTGCCTTTTCTTACATTTTCTTGCCTTTTCCTTGCCTTGTCCATGCCTTATCTTTCATTTTCTTGTCATATCTTTCCATTTCCTTGCCTTTTTCTTGCCTTTTCTTGCCTTTTCATGCCTTATCCTGCCTTTACCTTGCCTTCTCTTGCCTTCTCTTGCCTTATATTTCCTTTTCTTGCTTTTCCTTGCCTTTTCTTGCCTTTTCTTAACTTATCTTGCCTTTTCTTGCCTTTTCAAGCCTTTTCTTGCATTATCTTGCCTTTTCTTGCCTTATCTTTCCTTTTCATTCCTTATCTTGCCTTTTCTTACCTTTTCTTGCCTTTTCTTACCTTTTTTTGCCTTTTCATGCCTTTTTCTTTCCTTTTCTTGCATTTTCTTTCCTTATCTTGCCTTTTCCTTGCATTTTCTAACCTTTTCTTGCCTTATCTTATCGTTTCTTGCATCATCTTTAATTTTCTTTAATTTTCATGCCGTTTCTAGCCGTTTCTTTCCTTATCTTGCCTTTTCTTCCCTTTTTCGTGACTTTTCTTACCTTTTCTTGACTCATCTTTCATTTTCTTGCCTTTCCTTCCATTTTCTTGCCTAATCTTGCCTTATCTTGCCTTTTCATGCCTATTCCTTAACTTTTCTTGCCTTTTCTTGCCTTATCTTGCCTTTTTCTTGCCTTATCTTTCCTTTTCTTACATTTTTATTCCTTTTTCTTACCTTTTCTTGCCTTATCTTTCCTTTTCTTTCTTTTATATTCCTTTTCCTTACCTTTTCTTGCCTTTTCTTTCCTTTTCTTGCCTTTTCTTTTTTTTTTGCTTGCCTTTTCCTTGACATTTCTTTCCTTATCTTTCCTTATCTTGCCTTTTCTTGCCTTTTCTTACCTTTTCTTGCATTTTTTTTGCCTTTTCATGACTTTTCCATGCCTTTTCTTTCCTTATCTTGCCTTTTCCTTGCTTTTTATTCCTTTTCTTGCCTTATCATTCCTTTTCTTTCCTTTTCATGCCTTTTCCATACCTTTTCTTGCCTTTTCATGCCAATTCCATACCTTTTCTTGCCTTTTCCATACCATTTCTTGCCTTTTATTTCCTTTTCTTTCCTTATCTTGCCTTTTCCATACCATTTCTTGCCTTTTATTTCCTTTTCTTTCCTTATCTTGCCTTTTCTTGCATTTTCTTGCCTTTTCTGACATATCTTGCCTTTTCTTCCTTTTCATGTCTTTTCTTGCCTTTTCATTCCTTATCTTCTCTTTTCTTACCTTATTTTGTCTTTTCTTGCCTTTTCATGTCTTTTCTTGGCTTTTCTTTACTTTTCTTGGATTTTCCTTGCCTTTTCTTGTCTTTTCTTTCCTTATCTTGCCTTTTCCTTGCCTTTTCACACCTTTTCTTGCCTTTTCTTGCCTTATCTTGCCTCATGTTTCATCTTCTTTCCTTTTCTTGCCTTTTCTTTCCTTATCTTGCATTTTCTTTCATTTTCTTTGCCTTTTCTTGCCTTATCTTTCCTTTTCTTGCCTTTCTTTCCATTTTCTTGCCTTATCTTGCCTTTTCTTGACTTATCTTCCCTTTTCCTGCCTTTTCTTGTCTTATCTTGCATTTTCTCGCCTTTTCATTCCTTATCTTGTCTTTTACTACCTTATCTTGCCTTTTCTTGTCTTTTCTTGCCTTTTCATGCCTTTTCTTGCCATTTTTTTACTTTTCTTGCCTTTTCATGCCTTTTCCATGCCTTTTCTTGTCTTTTCTTTCCTTATATTGCCTTATCTTTCCTTTTCCTTGCCTTTTCTTACCGTTTCTTGCCTTTTCTTACCTTTTCTTCCCTTAACTTTCCTTTTCTTGCCTTTCCTTCCCTTTTCCTTGCCTTTTCTTACCGTTTCTTGCCTTTTCTTACCTTTTCTTCCCTTAACTTTCCTTTTCTTGCCTTTCCTTCCCTTTTCCTTGCCTTTTCTTTCCTTATCACTTCTTTTGTTGCCTTTTCCTTTCCTTTTCTTTCATTATCTTTCCTTTTCTTGCCTTTTCCTTGCCTTTTATTCCTTTTCCCTGCCTTTTCATGCCTTATCTTTCCTTTTCTTGTCTTTTCATTCCTTTTTCTTACCTTATCTTGCCTTATCTTGCCTTTTCTTGCCTTTTCTTACCTTTTCTTACCTTTCCTTGCTTTTTCTTGCCTTTTCTTGCCTTTTCTTACCTTTTCACGCCTTTTCTTACTTTTTCTTGCCTTTTTTTTCCTTTTCTTTCCTTTTCATGCCTTTTCCTTGCCTTTTCTTGCCTTTTCTTGACTTATCTTGCCTTTTCCTTGCCTTTTCCTTGTTTTTCTTGCCTTTTCTTGCCTTTTCTTGCCTTTTCCTTGCCTTATCTTCCCTTTTCTTGGCTCATCTTTCTTTTTCTTTCCATTTCTTGCCTTTCCTTCCCTTTTCTGCCCTATCTTGCCATTTCTTGCCTAATCTTGCCTTTTCCTTGCCTTTTCTTTCCTTTTCTTGCCTTGTCTTGCCTTTTACTTATAATTTCATTCCTTTTCCTTGCCTTTTCTTGCCTTATCTTGCCTTTTCCTTGCCTTTTCTTTCCTTTTCTTGTCTTATCTTTCCTTATCTTGCCTTGTCATTCCTTTTCTTATCTTTTCTCGCCTTTTCTTTCCTTTTCTAGCCTTTTCATGCCTTCTCCTAGCCTTTTTTGCCTTTTCATGCCTTTTCCATGCCTTTTGTTTCCTTTTCTTGCATTATCTTGCCTTTTCTTGCCTTATCTTGCATTTTCTTTCCTTTTCTCGCCTTTTTTTTCCTTTTCTTGCCTTTTCTTTCCTCATATTTCCTTTTCTAGCCTTCTCTTATCTTGCCTTATCTTTCCTTTTCTTACCTTATCTTGCCTTTACATGCCTTATCTTGCCTTTCCTTACCTTTTCTTTCAATTTTTTTTCCTTATCTTTCCTTTTCTTGCCGTTTCATTCCTTTTCCTTGACTTTTCTTACCTTTTCATGCCTTAACTTCCCTTTTCTTGCCTTTCCATTCCTTTTCCTTCCCTTTTCTTTCCTTTTCTTGCCTTTTCTTGCCTTATCTTGCCTTTTCTTACCTTTTCTTCCTTTTCTTGCCTTTTCTTGTCTTATCTTTCCTTTTCTTCCCCTTTCATGCCTTTCCTTGCCTTTTCTTGCCTTATCTTGCCATTTCCTTGCATTTTTCTTTCCTTTTCTTGCCTTATTTTAACTTTTCTAGCCTTATCTAGCCTTTTCTTGCCATTTTCTTGCCTTTTCTTTCCTTTTCTTGCCGTATCTTGCCCTTTCTTGCCTCATCTTTCCTTTTCTTGCCTTATCTTACCTTATCTTGCCGTATCTTGCCCTTTCTTGCCTCATCTTTCCTTTTCTTGCCTTATCTTACCTTATCTTGCCTTTTCTAGCCTTTGCATACCTTTTCCTTGCCTTTTCAATCCTTATTTTGCCTTTTCATTCCTTTTCCTTGCCTTATCTTACCTTTTTCTTGCCTTTTCTTTCATTTTCTTGCCTTATCTTACCTTACCTTACCTTTTCTTGCCTTATCTTTCCTTTTCTTGCCTTTTCATTCCTTTTCCTTGCCTTTTCTTGCCTTTTCATTACTTTTCCTTGCCTTTTCTTGCCTTTTCTGGCCTTTTCTTACCTTGTCTTTCCTTTTCTTTCCTGTTCTTTCCTTTTCTTGCCTTGTCTTGCCTTTTCTTACCTTTTCCTTACCTTTTAATGCCTTTTCCATGGCATTTTTTTCCTTATCTTTCATTTTCTTGCCTTTTCTTGCCTTATCCTGCCTTTTCCTTGCCTTATCTTGCCTTTTCTTTCCTTTTCCTGAATTATCTTGCCTTTTCTTGCCTTATCTTCCCTTTTTCTTGGCTTATCTTCCATTTTCCTTGCCTTATCTTGCCTTTTCATGCCTTTTCTTTCCTTTTCTTACCTTTTCTTTCCTTATCTTTCCTTTTCTTTCCTTTTCTTGCCATTTCATGCCTTTTCTTTGCCTTTTCTTTGCCTTTTCTTGCCTTTTCCTTGCCTTTTCTTTCCTTGTCTAGCCTTTCCTTCCCTAATCTTGCCTTACCTTACCATTTCTTGCCTTATCTTCCCTTTTCCTTCCCTTTTCTTTCCTTTTCTTGCCTTATCTTTCATTTTCTTGACTTTTCTTGCCCTTTAATTCCTTTTGCTTGCCATTTCTTACCTTTTCTTGCCTTATCTTTCCTTTTCTTTCCTTTTCATTCCTTTTCCTTGCCTTTTCTTGCCTTTCCATTCTTTTTTCTTGCCTTTTCTTTCCTTTTCTTGCCATTTCTTCCCTTTTCCTTGCCTTTTCTTCCCTTACCTTACCTTTTATTTCCTTTTCATTACTTTTCTTGCCTTTCCTTGCCTTATCTTGCCATTTCTTGCCTTTTCCTTGCCTTTTCATGCCATTTCCATGCCTTTTCTTTCCTTATCTTGCATTTTCTTGCCTTATCCTGCCGTTTTCTTACTTTTTCTTTCCTTTTATTGCCTTATCTTATCTTATCTTGCCTTTTCTTGCATTTTCTTTCCTTTTCATGCCTTTTCTGCCCTTTTCTTGCCTTATCTTTCCTTTTCTTGCCTTTTCTTACCTTTTCATACCTTTTCTTGCCTTATCTTTCCTTTTCCATGCCTTTTCTTTCCTTATCTTATATTTTCTTGCCTTTTCCTTGCCTTTTCTTTTCTTTTCTTACCTTATCTTGCCTTTTCTTTTTGTTTCCTAGCCTTTTCTTTGCTTTTCTTACCTTTTCATGCCTTTTCTTGCCTTTTTTTGCCTTTTCTTTCCTTTTCTTTTCCTTTTCTTACCTTATCTTGCCTTTTCTTGCCTTATCTTGCCTTTTCTTTCCTTTTCTTGCCTTTCTTGCCTTATCTTGCCTTATCTTTCTTTTTTTTTGCCTTTTCTTACCTTATCTTTCCTTAGCTTTGCCTTTTTTTGCCTTTCCCTTTTCTTGCTTTTTCTTACCTTTTGACGCTTTTTCCTTGCCTTTTCTTGCCTTTTCTAGCCTTATCTTGCCTTTTCTTTTCTTTCCTTTTCTTGCCTTTTCTTTCCATTTCTTGCCTTATCTTGCCTCATCTTTCCTTTTCTTTCCTTTTCTAGCCTTTCCTTCCCTTATCTTGCCTTATCTTTCCTTTTCTCGCCTTATCTTGCCTTTTCCTTGCCTTTTCTTTGCCTTATCTTCCCTTTATCTTGCGTTTTCCTTTTCATTTCTTTTCTTACATTTTGTTACCTTTTCATTCATTTTACTTGCCTTTTCTTTCCTTTTCTTGCCTTTTCACTTCCTTTTTTGCCTTATCTTGCCTTTTCTAACCTTTCTTGCCATTTCTTGCCCTTTCTTTCCTTTTCTTACATTTTCTAACCTTTCTTGCATTTTCTATCCTTTCTTGCCATTTCTTGACCTTTCTTTCCTTTTCTTACCTTTTCTTTCCTTTTCTTGCCTTCTCTTGCCTTTTCATGACTTATCCTGGCCTTTTCTTACCTTATCTTATCTTTTCCTTGCCTTCTCTTGCTTTATCTAGCCTTTTCTTGCCTTTTGCTTGCCTTTTCTTTCCTTTTCTTGCCTTATCATACCTTTTCTTGCCTTATTCTGCCCTTTATTGCCTCATCTTTACTGTTCTTGTCTTTTCTTGCCTTTTCTTGCCTTATCCTACCTTTTCCTTGCCTTTTCTTTCCTTTTGTTACCTTATCTTACCTTACCTTGCATTTTCTTGCCTTTTCATTCCTTTTCCTTGCCTTTACTTGCCTTTTCATTCTATTTCTGTCACGACCCGCTCTCAGGTCGGTGACCGGCGCTAGACTCCACGACAAACATCTGCAAATGTGCAATCTAGCAAGCCTCACACAAATTCATCAATACTCACATCAAACAAACCTGAGAAAGATACAATACATGCAAAGATGGTACACAACCATCAACGAAAATCTGAAAAAAATCCATCTCCAAATGACAAATCCAAAATCGGACATAAACCAGGATCTAACCACTACGGAGCATCTATACAGATGTACAAGGAAGCACAAGTCTGGAGACCTCAAAGTGTAGCCCTCGAACGAATAAGATGGGCTCGAAATACAGACTCCAGAATCAACGCTACTATGGCACCTCGGAACCTGAGATAGATTAGTAAGTGTTTGGGAACACTTAGTAAGAAGATAGAACATAACATATCAGGTATGTCTGAGATATACGTGCCACAGAACTCAACTATGTTTGACGTAACAGAACTTGAAATGCATGATGACCATATGATGCACAAATTACCGAAAACATAAATATAAATACACAGACACATAGAGCCATGAACAGGTTTTGAAAAGCCCCTTCCTCTCACTGCCAAGGGATATCCAAATGGCCAAACGAATCTCCGTCCATACAAACACAAAGTTAGCTTACGTACGTAAACTAGTGATATCCCTAAACTATGAGCTCATAGACTAACATCCCTGGTTAGTACGGGAAAGCCTGTTCATCTCTCTCACAAAACACATATCTTAACAAACATATGACCCAACGGTCAAGAATCATATCCCTCACACATATGCCAAATGTACCAAATCAGCCCGAGCTAGCAATCTAGCCGGCCATTCACAAATCTCATATTCATCACAAACCGATCACAATATACCAAACGTATCACATATGCACAATCTCATCTCATAACCAACAACATATGCATGAGACGCACATCAATCAAGATCTGAAACATGCATATAACAAACACAACCAACATATCATGGTCTATCCGCTTACACAACGAAGATCCACCGATCACACTAATTTCTGAATCTAATGCCTTTCACTCAAAGCTTTCGAAATGATTCTCCTTCACCCACACACCTTGCGGATGTTCTGTTCACAATCCCAAATCACAATAATGAGGTTAACCTCTGAATTCCTAAACCAAATTGCTGCCAACGCTTCAGAACAATGGATAACGACATAATCATAACACATCGTCTAAACAAGCATCAAACATGTCCAAATATCTCAATCTCTTTCAATCCTTACTTTCTTGACAAATATACCACACATGTATAATCTAACAATCTGTTTTGGCAATCACAACACAAACCAAACACAAGAGAAGCTCAACCACTTCATCTTCAACAATTACCACATATAACTCAATCTCAGATCATAACCACTTCAAATAACACTTTACATGACTTCCCCTGTATGTCCTTTATATCTCAGAATCCACATATTCAATAAAATTTCCAAACAAACCACTTACCAAGTCTCTATTCTTGACCCCCTTCAATCTGAACACAGCAGACAAGTCCAAACTTCAACCAAGTCTTGAACACGATTTCTTCATCCAAACAAGGCATATGATATACGGTTAGAAAGCTTATAGAGTCCTCTATAAGCTGTCAAAATTTCATGTCCCAATTCAAAGCCTAAGTATGCTTACCGATCACGTTTTCCTCAACAACCTCAGCTGTGTGCTTCTTCAACGACAGTCTGATTCAAAACGAATTTCCCGTCGATTCCCTGATCTAAATTCCACATATAATATACCAAACGAAAGGTATTGAAGTCCTTTACAACTCTCTTCAAAGGTTCAAAGTCCAAATCTGAACGGAAATAGGCTTACTTCTTGATTCTTTATTGAGCAGCTTGTTTCTTCCTCTTTCATCCTTCTCTCTTCTTTCTCTTAAATTTTCGTTTTATGACCAAGGAGATAAGTGTTCTGCCTCTTCAGAAAAGCCTCTGAGATATATGAAGAGGTGGGTGAGGTCCAATAGCAATCAACTCACCTCTTCCTTTAATTCTAAGAAGCAAACAAAGAAACTGGGGTCCAATCAGATTCATTCACAAGAAAGCAGCTAAAGAATGGCGGTCTTTTTGTTCCTTAACATCTCTAGTTTCTGAATCAAGTGGAATCACACCATTTGAAGGCATATTGAAGAAGTTATGATTTTTTTACTAACCAAAGGTCTATCCGTCCGAATTCATCAAACAACTTCTCAAGCAAATATTTTCTCTAAGACTTGTAATGGTTGAAATGGAACTCCAATGACACCAATTCACATCTTGAACACTTAAAATCACATATCTCATGTAACCATCTCGATGCGATGCATTCCGACCAACCATTTTTCCGAATGTCACAATTTCCTTGCCTTTTCTAGCCTTTTCATTCCTTTTCCTTGCATTTTCTTGCCTTTTCAATCCTTATATTGCCTTTTCATTCCTTTTCCTTGCCTTATCTTACCTTCTCCTTGCCTTTTCTTTCCTTTTCTTGCCTTATCTTACCTTACCTTACTTTTTCTTGCCTTATCTTTCCTTTTCTTGCCTTTTTATCCCTTTTCCTTGCCTTTTCTTGCCTTTTAATTACTTTTTCTTGCCTTTTCTTGCCTTTTCTTTCCTTTTCTGGCTTTTTCTTGCCTTGTCTTTCCTTTTCTTTTTTGTTCTTTCCTTTTCTTGCCTTATCTTTCCTTTTCTTATCTTTTCTTGCCTTTTCCTTGCCTTTTAATGCCTTTTCAATGGCTTTTCTTTCCTTATCTTGCATTTTCTTGAATTTTCTTGCTTTATCCTGGCTTTTCCTTGCCTTATCTTGCATTTCCCTTGCCTTATCTTGCATTTTCCTTGCCTTTTCTTTCCTTTTCCTGCCTTTTCTTGCCTTATCTTGCCATTTCTTGCCTCATCGTTTCTTTTCTTTCCATTTCTTGCCTTTCCTTCCCTTTTTTTGCCGTATCTTGCCTTTTCTTGCCTTATCTTCCCTTTTCCTTGCCTTTTCTTACCTTTTCTTGCCTTATTTTACCTTTTCCTTGCCTTTTATTTCCTTTTCACGCCTTTTCTTGCCTTTTCCTTGCCTTTTCTTGACTTATCTTTCCTTTTCGTACCTTTTCTTGCCTTTTCATGCCTTTTCTTTGCCTTTTTTTTGCCTTTTTTTGCCTTTTTTTGCCTTTTCCTTACCTTTTTCTTGCCTTTTCTTTCCCTTTTATTTGCACATGCTAGGATTTGTATCACTTTTCTTACCATATCTTGCCTTTTCTTGTCGTTTCATTCATTTTCTTGCCTTTTCTTGCCCTTTCTTGCCTTTCCTTAATTTTTACTACATTTTCATGCCTTTTCCTTACCTTTTCTTGCCTTATCTTACCTTTTCCTTGCATTTTCTTTCCTTTTCTTGCCTTATCTAACCTCATCTTGCCGTTTCTTTCCTTTTCATTCCTTTTCCTTGCCTTTTCTTACCTTTTCTTCCCTTATCTTTCCTTTTCTTGCCCTTTCATTCCTTTTCCTTGCCTTTTCTTTCCTTTTTCAGCCTTTTCATTTTTTTTCTTGCCTTTTCTTGCCTTATCTTTCCTTTTATTTCCTTTTCTTACCCTTTCATTCATTTTCCTTGCCTTTTCATTCCATTTCTTTCTTTTTCATGCCTTTTCCTTGCCTTTCTTGCCTTATCTTTCCTTATTTTACCTTTTCTTTCCTTTTCTTACCTTTTCATACCTTTTCTTACCTCATCCTTCCTTTTTTTTCTATTTCTTGCATTTCCTTCCCTTTTTTCCCCTTATCTTGCTTTATCTTACCTTTTCCTTGCCTTTTCTTTCCTTTTCTTGGCTTATCTTTCATTTTCCTTGCCTTTTCATTCTTTTTCATAGCCTTTTCTTTCCTTTTCTTGCTTTTTCCTTGCCTTTTCTTACCTTTTTTTTCCTTATATTTTCCTTTTCTTGCCTTTTCCGTTTCTTGCCTTTTCTGGCCTTTTCTTACCTTTTCTGTCCTTTTCTTTCTTTTTCTTGCCTTTTGACGCTTTTTCCTTGTCTTTTCTTTCCTTTTCCTTGCCTTTTCTTTCCTTTTCTTGCCTTTTCTTTCCATTTCTTGCCTTATCTTTCCTTTTGTTACCTTTCTCGCCTTTTCTTTCCTTTTCTTACCTTTGCACCGCCTTTTTTTGCCTTATCTTTCCTTTTCTAACGTTTCTTGCCATTTCTTGCCCTTTCTTTCCTTTTCTTACCTTTTCTTTCCTTTTCTTGCCCTTTCATTCCTTTTCCTTGCCTTTTCTTTCCTTTTTCAGCCTTTTCTTTCTTTTTCTTGCCTTTTCTTGCCTTATCTTTCCTTTTATTTCCTTTTCTTACCCTTTCTTTCCTCACTTTTTCTTGCCTTTTCTAGCCTTTTCCTTACATTTACTCACATTTTCTTGCCTTATCTTTCCATTTTTTGCCTCTTATTGCCTTATCTTGCCTTTTCTAGCCATTTCTTGCCTTATCGTTCCTTTTCTTTCCATTTCTTTCCTTTTCTTACATTTTCTTGTCTTTTCTTTCCTTTCCTTGCCGTTTCTTTCCTTTCCTTGCCTTTTCTTCCCGTTTCATCCTTTTTCCTTGACTTTTCTTGTATTATCTTGCCTTTTCTTACATTTTCTTATCTTTTCTTGCCTTTTCTTACTTTTTCAGACATTTTCTTGCCTTTTTCTTGCCTTATCCTACCTTTTCTTGCCTTATCTTTCCTTTTCCTTGCAATTTCTTTCCTTTTCCTTGCCTTTACTTTCCTTTTCCTTGCATTTTCATGCCTTTTCCTTGCCTTTTCTTGTCATATCATGCCTTTTTCTTGCTTTTCTTTACTTTTCTTGCCTTATCTTGCCTTTTCTTGCCTTTTCGTTCCTTTTCTTGCCTCATCTTTCCTTTTCGTTCCATTTCTTGCCTTTCCTTCCCTTTTCTTGCTTTATCATGCCTTTTCTTGCCTCATCATTCATTTTCATTCCTTTTCCTTGCCTTTTCTTTCTTATCTTGCCTTTTTTTCCTTTTCTTGCCTTATCTTGTCTTTTCTTGCCTTTTCCTTGACCCATCTCTCATTTTCTTGCCTTTCTTTTCCTTTTCATGCCTTTTCCTTCCCTTCTCGTGCTTTTTCCATGCCTTTTCTTTCCTTTTCTTTCCTTTTCCTTCCCTCTTTTCTTTCCTTTTCTTGCCTTATCTTACCTTTTGCTTGCCCTTTCATTCCTTTTCTTGCCTTTTCATGCCTTTTCTTATCTTTTCTTTTCTTTTCTTGCCTTTTTGTTACTTTTCCATGCCTTTTGTGGCCTTTTCTTACCTTTTCTTTCCCTTTTCATGCCTTTTCTTATCTTTTCTTTCCTTTTCCTTGCCTTTTCTTGCCTTATCTTGCCTTTTCTTGCCATAACTTTCCTTATCATTCCTTTTCTTTCCTTTTCTTGTCTTCTCTTGCCTTTTTAACCTTTCTTGCCTTTTCTTTCCTTTTCTTGCCTTTTCATGCCTTTTCCTTGCCTTTTCTTGCCTTATCTTGCCTTTTCCTTGTCTTTTCTTGCCTTATCTAACCTTTTCTTGCCTTTTTCTTGCCATTTCTTTCCTTTTCTTGCCTTATCTTGCCCTTGCTTGGCTCATCTTTCCTTTTTCTTGCCTTATCCTGCCTTTTCCCTTCCTTTTTCTTTCCTTTTCTTACCTTATCTTACCTTATCTTGCCATTTCTTGCCTATTCATTCCTTTTCTTGCAATTTCATTCCTTTTGCTTGCCTTTTCTTACCTTTTCATAGGCTTTTCAAACCTTTCTTGCCTTTTCATGCCTTTTTTTTCCTTTTCTTACCTTTTCTCGCCTTTTCTTTCCTTTTCTTGCCTTTTCTTGCCTTTTCATGCCTTTTCCTTGCCATTTCTTGCCTCATCTTTGCTTGTCTTGCGTTATCTTGCCTTTTCCTTGCCTTTTCTTTCCTTTTCATGCCTTATCCTGCCATTTCTTGCCTCATCTTTCCTTTTCTTGCCTTATCTTGCCTTTTCTTGCCTTATCCTATCTTTTCACTGCCTTTTTCTTTCTTTTTCTTGCCTTATCTTGCCTTTTCTTTCCTTTTCCTTCCCTTTTCTTACCTTATCTTTCCTTTTCTTGCCATTTCTTTCCTTATCTTTCCTTATCTTTCCTTTTCTTGCCTTATCTTGCCTTTTCCTACCTTGCCTTGCCTTTTGCTTGCATTTTCATGCCTTTTCCATGCCTTGAGTATAATGTAAGTGCTTCGTTTAACGTGGCTGACTTGAGTCCGTTTGATGTAGGTGATGATTTGAGGACAAATCCTTTTCAAGAGGAGGGGACTGATGTGAGCAAGCCTAAGGACGCACCTACTATCAAGCTTGTAGACTCGCAACACGTTCAAGTTCCAATTGGGCCAATTACAAGAGCAAGAGCTAGGAAGTTGCAATCTGACTTCAATGGACTAATGCAAGAAGTTTGGGCTCAAGCAAGTGCGTGGAGGTCCAAGGACGTCCAAGAAACCCAAGGGAGGCCCATGCACGTTTTGGAAGCTAAATGGGAAGTTTGAGATGCACGCAATCTCCTGGATGCATGCGCACGTGAATTTCAAGCTTATCTTGGACATGCATCCCTAAATTTTAGGAATTGCATCTACTATGTTTTAGGACGTGATATTTACTAGATATTCTATTAGTTATCTATGTTTAGATTATTTTCCTACTTAGTTGAATAATTCGGCCAAAATCCCTTTAAATTAGGAAGGAGAATTTTGGCCAGCTTTGAACTCCTTATTTGGAGTTAGTTTTCGTTTAGGAAGTTGTAAGACTTATGGAGCCTATATAAAGAGGCATCCTCATTCAATAAAGACATAACAATTCAGAGAATTACTTAACATTGGCTAATTGTGAGTTTAGATACTCGTTTGTTCTTGCTTAGGCTGGTGAGTCGTCTTGGCTAGAATTTATCTTTCACTTATCAAGCGGATCATCCATCCCCGCTCGTGGCGTGATACGACCTTAGGTCAAGGTTCAGAAGCTCTTGCAATGGGTTAAGGTTCAATTTCGCGCCTTAGTTCTTGTGAGCTCTTGTGAGTTGTGATCTGTTCCATTCTGAAGTAACAAACGGTCCGAGTTGTGAGTCTTTTCCGCTGAGATTCATATCATTTGGTATCAGAGCTTAGGTTGTTACTTTGGTTCATTATCCTTGTTATTCTTGTTCTTTTTTTTTGGGGTTCGTTTTGTTGCTTGCTAATCCGTGAGGTTCTTCGCTGTTCGAGAGAAAAGAGAGGAAAACAAACGAGTGAAGCAAAAAAAGAAAAGAAAAGAAAAGAAAAGAAAAGGAAAGGAAAGAAAAAGAAAAGGAAAAAAAAAAGAAAAAAAAGAAAGAGGAAACAAAACAGGAAGAAGTTAGTCCTAAGTTGGCCCGCACGACTAATTTGGAAAACCGCAAACGTAAAGAGGAAGCAAAGTAGAATAGGCAGCGAGCAAGCTAAAGAGGGAGCAAAATCAAAAAGGAAGCTAGCGAACTAAAGAAGGCGCAGCAGCTGATCAAGAAAAGGGACAAGCAAGACTAAAGAGCAAAGAAAGGCCAAAAGAGGAACTTTAACATTCTGTGAAGCGTGAAGTTCAAGCAAAGGCTGTTCTAGCTTTAGTAAGAACATACAAGTATCACGAGAGGAAAAAGGCAAGAGTGTGCGAGTACCTTAGAGTGAAAAGCCAAATATTTGAGTGCAAACACGAGTGAACTTGAGTGCACCTTACATTGAGAGTATACACGTAAGGGAGTGAGCTTGTGAGGCCATATTTTTTTTACTAACCAATTTTCTTGTAGCAAACATGTCGCATGAAGGTCAAACTATGGGAAGCATAGACCTTAAGTTATTAGTGGATGCCTTGGCCGGGAAGCTCGAGCAGATGGTGCAAGCTCAGATGGAGCCTTTGCAACTACGCGTGGATGCCGTGGAGAATTCTCGTGACAACCCCCAAACGCGAGGCGAACTCCAAAGGCGTAGGAGAGGAGTACCTATTGGAGAGTCGAGCGGAGCTGATACTGAATCTGAAGAAGGCGTAGGCTCTACAAGGAGTCTTAGGAGAGCAAGAACAAACTGCCCACCTAGGGAGGCGAGGCAAAAGAGAGACGACAACATAGGGAGTATCAAACTGAAGATACCCTCCTTTGCTGGTCGTTCTGACCCGGAGGCGTACTTAGAGTGGGAGAAGAAGATTGAGTTCGTGTTTGATTGCCACAATAGCTCCGAAGCAAAGAAGGTAAAACTTGCCATCACCGAATTCACTGATTATGCTATAACTTGGTGGGATCAACTTGTGACAAGCAGGAGGAGAAATGGAGAACGCCCTATAGCTACTTGGGAAGACATGAAAGTGGTGATGAGGAAGAGATTTGTTCCAAGTCATTACTATAGAGGGCTGTATAAGAAGTTACAAGGAATGAGGCAAGGAAATTTGAGCGTGGAGGAGTATTTCAAACAGGTGGAGATGGCCATGATAAGAGCTGATATAGATGAAGATAGAGAAGTTACAATGGCAAGATTCTTGAATGGACTCAATCCTGAAATTCAAGACAAAGTTGAGTTGCAACACTATGTGGAGTTGGAGGACATGGTGCATATGGCAACGAAAATTGAGAAGCAACTCAAGAGAGGAGAGGGGAGAACAAGAGCTACATCGAGTTCTACTTGGAAGCCAAACTACCAAAAGAAGTTTGACAAGCCACAAGCAGCCAAAGTAGAGCATAAATCCGAGAGTTCTCAAGCTAATTCTCAAAGGAAAGTGGAAGTCACTCCAGCTAGGAACCGTGACATCAAGTGCTTTAAGTGTCAAGGAAGAGGGCACATATCAGGTAATGCCCTAACAAGCAAGCAATGGTGATCAAGGAAAGTGGAGAGATTGAAACTGAAGAAGAGGATTCGGAGCATGAAAGCATGCCTTCTTTGGAGGACGTATCCGAGGAAGAGTACCAAGCTGCTGAGAGGCTTACTCTTGTGTCTAGAAGAGCATTGAATGTGCAAGTAAAAGAGGAAAATGATGTGGCTCAAAGAGAAAATATTTTTCACACAAGGTGCTATGTCAAAGACAAGGTGTGTAGTGTCATCATAGATGGAGGAAGTTGTGCTAATGTCGCAAGCACTACTATGGTGGAGAAGTTAGGGTTACTCACTGGAAAACACCCTAAGCCTTACAAACTACAATGGCTGAATGATAGTGGAGAAGTACGAGTGATGAAGCAAGTATTGGTAACATTCCGCATTGGCAACTATGAGGATGAAGTGTTGTGTGATGTTGTACCAATGCAAGCTGGTCATCTATTGTTAGGAAGGCCATGGCAGTTTGATAGGAAAGTGCATCATGATGGCTACACCAACAAATATTCAGTTATACTTAAGAAGAGAGTAATCACCTTGGCACCCTTGTCACCATCACAAGTTTGTAAAGATCAACAACAGTTGCAAAAAGAAAGTGATGAGCAAAGAGAGCGTGACAAAAAGAAAAAGATTGAGAGGAGAGAAGAAGCCGAAAAAAAGATAAGAAAAACGGCCAATGGAGAAGAAAAGATTGAGAAAACAAAAGAAGCCGGAAAAACAGAAATTAAAACGGCCAATGAGAGAAAAACCGAGAGTTGGAAAAAGAGTTACTATGTGGGAGCAAGTGAAATTAAGCAAGCATGCTTTGAAAAGAAGCCTATGATCTTACTTCGGTATAGAGAGGCGCTTTTAAACACTAACGAGCTTGAACCACATGTACCTAGTACGGTTGTATCTCTTTTGCAGGACTACAAGGATGTCTTTCCCGACGAGCTACCACCTGGTTTGCCACCTATTCGTGGGATTGAACATCAAATAGACTTTGTTCCGGGAGCTGCCATACCTAACCGTCCCGCATATAGAAGCAATCCTGAAGAAACAAAGGAGCTTGAGAAGCAAGTCAACGAGCTATTGGAGAAAGGGTACGTAAGAGAGAGCATGAGTCCATGTGCTATTCCAGTCCTACTTGTGCCCAAGAAGGATGGATCATGGAGAATGTGTGTTGATTGCCGAGCAGTCAACAACATAACGGTAAAATATCGTCACCCTATTCCTCGTTTAGATGACATGTTAGATGAGTTGCATGGTTCTTGCATGTTTTCTAAGATTGATTTGAAGAGTGGTTATCATCAAATTAGAATGAAAGAAGGAGATGAGTGGAAGACTACTTTTAAAACAAAGTATGGGTTGTATGAGTGGATGGTCATGCCATTTGGTTTGTCCAACGCACCTAGCACGTTTATGCGACTCATGAATCATGTTCTACGTCCATTCATTGGTAAATTTGTGGTTGTTTACTTTGATGATATACTCATTTATAGCAAGAGCATGGAGGATCATTTAGAACATTTGAGATCTGTCTTAGATGCACTTAGAGAAGATCAATTGTTTGCTAACTTGAAGAAGTGTACCTTTTGTACGGATAAGCTTGTATTCTTGGGTTTTGTTGTTGGAGCTAACGGAATACAGGTTGATGAAGAAAAGATCCGAGCTATCCGTGAATGGCCAAGCCCTACAAGTGTTGCTAATGTTAGGAGCTTTCATGGACTAGCTAGTTTTTATAGGAGATTTGTGAAGGACTTTAGTAGCATAGCCGCACCCATAACTGAAGTCATCAAGAAGAACGTGGGCTTTACTTGGGGAGAAGCTCAAGAGAAGGCCTTCCAACTACTAAAAGGGAAGTTGACTAATGCACCCTTGTTAGCTTTACCTAATTTCTCTAAGACTTTTGAAATAGAGTGTGATGCTTCTGGTATAGGAATTGGAGCTGTCCTTATGCAAGAGGGAAGACCCATTGCATACTTTAGTGAGAAACTAAGTGGTGCAACCTTGAATTACCCGACCTATGACAAGGAGTTGTACGCACTAGTTCGAGCATTGGAGACCTGGCAGCACTACTTGTGGCCAAAGGAGTTCGTGATTCACACTGATCACGAGTCACTCAAGCACTTAAAGGGGCAACACAAGCTGAACAAGAGGCATGCACGATGGGTGGAATTCATTGAGACATTTCCTTATGTCATTCGCTACAAGCAAGGTAAGGAAAATGTAGTGGCTGATGCACTATCACGAAGGTACGCCTTGATCTCAACTCTTGATGCTAAACTACTTGGCTTTGAACACATTAAAGACATGTATGTTGATGATGTTGATTTTAGCGAGTTGTTTAGATCTACTGAAAGAAGTGCATTTGGTAAGTTCTTTCGTAATGAAGGTTACCTATTTCGTGAAAACAAACTTTGTGTGCCTAATTGCTCGATGGGAGAATTACTCATTCAGGAGGCACATGGAGGTGGCTTAATGGGGCATTTTGGAATTGCAAAGACATTGGCAATGCTACAAGATCATTTCTTTTGGCCACACATGAAGAGAGACGTTGAGAGAGTTTGTGGTCGTTGCATCACTTGCAAGCAAGCCAAGTCAAAGGTAAAACCCCATGGTTTGTACACCCCACTACCTATACCTAGTGAGCCTTGGATTGATATCTCTATGGATTTTGTGTTAGGACTACCTAGGACTAAGCGTGGAAGAGATTCAATTTTTGTGGTAGTGGATAGGTTTTCTAAGATGGCACATTTCATTCCATGTCATAAGACTGATGATGCTTCGAACATTGCTGATTTGTTCTTTAGAGAGGTTGTTAGGTTGCATGGCATGCCTAGGACAATTATCTCTGATAGAGATGCTAAGTTCCTAAGTTACTTTTGGAAGACCTTGTGGTGCAAGTTAGGTACTAAGTTGTTGTTTTCTACTACTTGTCATCCTCAAACTGATGGTCAAACTGAAGTAGTGAATAGGACTTTGTCTACACTTTTGAGAGCACTCATTAAGCATAACATTAAGACTTGGGAAGAATGTTTGCCTCATGTTGAGTGTGCTTATAATCGTTCTGTCCATTCTGCTACTCAATTCTCACCATTTGAGCTTGTTTATGGATTTAATCCTTTGACTCCATTGGATTTATCACCTCTACCTTCGAGTGAGCATGTTAACTTAGATGGCAAGAAGAAAGCTGAATTTGTCAAGCAGTTACATGAGAAAGCAAGAATGAACATCGAGAAGCGCACGGAGCACTATGCGAGGCAAGCAAACAAAGGAAGGCACAAGGTTGTCTTTGAGCCGGGAGATTGGGTTTGGCTACATATAAGGAAGGAGCGTTTTCCTGTCCAAAGACGTTCAAAGTTGCTACCACGGGGCGATGGTCCATTCCAAGTGATAGAACGCATCAATGATAATGCCTACAAGCTAGACCTTCCGGGTGAGTATAATGTAAGTGCTTCGTTTAACGTGGCTGACTTGAGTCCGTTTGATGTAGGTGATGATTTGAGGACAAATCCTTTTCAAGAGGAGGGGACTGATGTGAGCAAGCCTAAGGACGCACCTACTATCAAGCTTGTAGACTCACAGCACGTTCAAGTTCCAATTGGGACAATTACAAGAGCAAGAGCTACGAAGTTGCAATCTGACTTCAATGGACTAATGCAAGAAGTTTGGGCTCAAGCAAGTGCGTGGAGGTCCAAGGACGTCCAAGAAACTCAAGGGAGGCCCATGCACGTTTTGGAAGCTAAATGGGAAGTTTGATATGCACGCAATCTCCTGGATGCATGCGCACGTGAATTTCAAGCTTATCTTGGACATGCGTCCCTAAATTTTAGGAATTGCATCTACTATGTTTTAGGACGTGATATTTACTAGATATTCTATTAGTTATCTATGTTTAGATTGTTTTCCTACTTAGTTGAATAATTCGGCCAAAATCCCTTTAAATTAGGAAGGAGAATTTTGGCCAGCTTTGAACTCCTTATTTGGAGTTAGTTTTCGTTTAGGAAGTTGTAAGACTTATGGAGCCTATATAAAGAGGCATCCTCATTCAATAAAGACATAACAATTCGGAGAATTACTTAGCATTGGCTAATTGTGAGTTTAGATACTCGTTTGTTCTTGCTTAGGCTGGTGAGTCGTCTTGGCTAGAATTTATCTTTCACTTATCAAGCGGATCATCCTTGTATTTTTTTCCTTTTCTTACCTGATCTTACCTTATCTTGCCTTTTCATTCCTTTTCCTTGCCTTTTCTTGCCTTGTCTTTACTTTTCATTCCTTTTCCTTGCCTTTTGTCAACTTTCCTTGCCTTTTCCTTACCTTTTCTTGCCTTATCTTTCCATTTCTTTCCTTTTCTTGCCTTTTCTTGCCTTTTCTTAGCTTTTCTTGCCTTATCTTTCCTTATCTTTCCTTTTCTTGCCTTTTCTTACCATATCTTACATTTACATGTCTTTTCATGCCTTTTCTTTCCTTATCTTGCCTTTTACTTGCATTTTCATTCCTTTTCTTGCCTTTTCATTCCTTTTCTCGCCTTATCTTGCCATTTCTTGCCATAACTTTCCTAATCTTTCCTTTTCTTTCATTTTCTTGCCTTTGCTTGCCTTATCTTACCTTTTCTAACCTTTCTCACCTTTTCTTTCCTTTTCTTATCTTTTCTCGCCTTTTCTTTCCTTGTCTTGCTTTTTCTTGCATGTCTTTCCTTTTCTTGCCTTTTCATGCCTTTTCCCTGCCTTATCTTGCCTTTTCTTTCATTTTCTTGCCTTATCTTTACTTTTCTTGCCTTATCTTGCCTTTTCATGCCTTTTCCTTATCTTTTCTTTCCTTTCGTAGCTTATCTTGCCCTTTCTTGCCTCACCTTTCCTTTTCTTGCCTTATCTTGCCTTTTCTTGCCTTATCCTCCTTTTCCCTGCTTTTTTCTTTCCTTTTCTTTCCTTTTCTTGCCTTATCTTGCCTTTTCTTGCCTTTTCATTCCTTTTCCTTGCCTTATCTCTCCTTTTCTTGCCTTTTCATTCCTTTTAATTGCCTTTTCATTCCTTTTCCTTGCCTTTTCTTTCCCTTTCTTGCCTTTTCTTGCCTTTTCTTGCCTTATCTTTCCTTTTCTTCCCTTTCTTGCCTTTTCCTTGCCTTTTCCATGCCTATTCTTTCCTTATCTTGTATTTTCTTTCTTTTTGCATGCATTTTCCTTGCCTTTTCATGCCTTGTCTTGCCTTTTCCTTGCCTTTCCTTTTTCTTTTCTTGCCTTTTCTTTCCTTTTCTTGCCTTATCTTGCCATTTCTTGACTTATCTTTTCTTTTCTTGCCTTTTCTTACCTTATCTTGCCTTAACTTTCCTTTTCCTTATATTTTTTTCCTTTTCTTGCCTTAACTTGCCTTTTCCTTATATTTTTTTCCTTTTCTTGCCTTAACTTGCCTTTTCATTCCTTTTCCTTGCCTTTTCTTGCCTTGTCTTTCCTTTTCTTTCCTTTTCATTCCTTTTCCTTGCCATTTGTCTCCTTTCCTTGCCTTTTCCTAGCCTTTTCTTTCCTTATCTTTCCATTTCTTTCCTTTTCTTGCCTTTTCTTGCCTTTTCTTAGCTTTTCTTGCCTTATCTTTCCTTATCTTTCCTTTTCTTACCTTTTCTTACCTTATCTTGCATTTTCATGTCTTTTCATGCCTTTTCCATGCCTTTTCTTTCCTTATCTTGCCTTTTACTTGCATTTTCATTCCTTTTCTTGCCTTTTCATGCCCTTTCATACCTTTTCTTGCCTTTTCAATCCTTTTCTGGCCTTTACTTTCCTTTTCCTTGCCTTTTCTTGCCATAGCTTGCCTTATCTTTCCTTTTCTTTTCTTTTCTTGCCTTTTCTTACCTTATCATGCCATTTCTTACATTTTCTTGCCTCTTCATACCTTTTCTTTCCTTTTTCTTGCCTTGTCTTGCCTTTTCTTGCCTTATCTTTCCTTTTCTTTCCATTTCTCTCCTTTTTTTTACCTTTTCTTGCCTTTTCTTTCCTTTCCTTGCCTTTTCATGCCTTTTCCTTGCTTTCCTTGACTTTTCTTGCCTTTTCTTGCCTTTTTCTTCCCTTTTCTTACTTTAACTTTTCTTTCCTTTTCCTGCCTTTTCTTATTTTTTCCGGCCTTTTCTTTCCTTTTCTTGCCTTTTCTTTGCCTTTTCTTTCCTTTTCCTTGACTTTTCTTTCCTTTTCTTACCTTATCTTGCCTTATCCTACCTTTTCCCTGCCTTTTTCTTTCCATTTCCTTGCCTTTTCTTGCCTTTTCTTGCCTTTTCTTTCCTTATCTTGCCTTTTCTTGCCTATTCCTTGTGATATGAATCTGATCACAAGAATATTAATTTCGTTTTTTTGATTTTTTGAGTCTGTTTAGGAAGTTAATTATAAGTTATTTTTGTTTTATAAGAGTTTAGTCTATTTAGGAAGTCAATAATGTGAGAATTTCGTTTCTTTAAGAGTTCAAGTCAGTTTAGGAAGGTGATTATGTGATAATTACGTTTTTAAGCAATCATAAGAGTCCTAAACTTATTTTCCTTTTTAGTTTCCCTTTTTAAGTCATATTTATCTAGTTAGAAGTTATATTTAATTAGGAATCTCTTTGTAACAATCTGCCTATATATAAAGGCATTATCAATGAGAATAAGGAGATTAATTTGAGTACAAAAAACGTGGGTTTTGCTCTCTTGGTTCTTCAGAACTGTTCGAACACACCGGAGGGATTCCGTTCGTTCACCTTCGACTTATCAAGCGGATCTACATCACCGTTTGTGGCGTCTTCATCAAATCAAGGTTCTTGTTTCCCTACAGCAGCGGGTCGAGGTTGTTCATACCGAGGTTCTTGCAAAGGTGCAAACAACGGGTCGAGATTTCCATCAATCTGAACGTAGATAGATCCGGCTTTTGCGTGGATCCGTAACAAGATTCACATCACCTTGCCTTTTCTTTCCATATCTTGCCTTTTCTTACCTTTTCTTGCCTTTTCCTTACATTCTCATGCCTTTTCCATGCCTTTTCTTTCCTTATCTTGCCTTTTCTTACCTTTTCCTTGCCTCTTTTCTTTCTTTTTCTTGCCTTAGCTTGCCTTTTGCTTGCCATTTCATTCTTTTTTTACATTTTCATGCATTTTCTTGTCTATTCTTTCCTTTTCTTGCCTTTTCATGCCTTTTCCATGCCTTGCCTTTTCTTGCATTTTCCTTACTTTTCTTTCCTTTTCCTGTCTTATCTTGCCTTTTCTTTCATTTTCTTGCCTTTGCTTGCATTATCTTCCCTTTTCTAACCTTTCTCACCTTTTCTTTCCTTTTCTTATCTTTTCTCGCCTTTTCTTTCCTTGTCTTGCTTTTTCTTGCATGTCTTTTCTTTTCTTGCCTTTTCATGCCTTTTCCTTGCCTTATCTTGCATTATCTTGCCTTTTTTTTGCCTTTTCCTTGCCTTTTCTTGCTTTATCTAGCCTTTCCTTGCCTTTTCTTTCCTTTTCTTGCCTTATCTTGACTTTTCTTGCCTTATCTTGCCTTTTCATGCCTTTTCCTTATCTTTTCTTTCCTTTCGTAGCTTATCTTGCCCTTTCTTGCCTCACCTTTCCTTTTCTTGCCTTGTCTTGCCTTTTTTTGCCTTATCCTGCCTTTTCCCTGCTTTTTTCTTTCCTTTTCTTGCCTTATCCTACCTTATCTTGCCTTTTCTTGCCTTTTCATTCCTTTTCCTTGCCTTATCTCTCCTATTCTTGCCTTTTCATTCCTTTTAATTGCCTTTTCATTCCTTTTCCTTGCCTATTCTTTCCCTTTCTTACCTTTTCTTGCCTTTTCTTGCCTTTTCTTGCCTTATCTTTCCTTTTCTTTCATTTCTTGCCTTTTCCTTGCCTTTTTCATGCCTATTCTTTCCTTTCCTTATCTTGCCTTTTCTATCCTTTTCTTGCCCTTTCTTTCCTTTCCTTGCCTTTTCTTTCCATATCTTGCCTTTTCATCCCATTTCCTTTCCTTTTCTTGCCTTATCTTACCTTTTCTTGCCTTTTCTTCCCTTTTCTTATCTTTTCTTGCCTTTTCTTACCTTTTCCTGCATTTTCATGCCTTTTTCTTACCTTATCTTGCCTTTTCCTTGCATTTTCTCTCCTTTCTTGCCTTATCTTACCTTATATTGCCTTTTCTTGCCTTTTCATTCCTTTTCCTTGCATTGTCATGCCTTTTCCTTGAATTTGTTTTCCTTTTCTTGCCTCCTCTTTCCTTTTCGTTCCATTTCTTGCCTTTCCTTCCCTTTTCTTGCCTTATATTGCCTTTTCTTGCCTCATCTTTCCTTTTCGTTTCATTTCTTACCTTTTCCTTTCCTTTTCTTTCCTTTTCCTTCATTTTCATGCATTTTCCATGCCTTTTCTTGCCTTTTCCATGTCTTTGCTTGCCTTATCTTGCCTTTTCTTGCCTTATCTTTCCTTTTCTTGCCTTTTTTTCCTTATCTTCCCTTTCCTTAACTTTACATGCCTGTTCTTGCATTTTCATGCCTTTTTTTACATTTTCCTTACCTTTTCTTGCCTTATCTTCCTTTTTTGCATTTTCTTACCTTTTCCTTGCCTTTTCTTGCCTTATCTTGCCTTATCTTTCCTTTTCTTTCCATTTCTTTTTTTTTGTCTTGTCTATCCTTTTCTTGCCTTTCCTTTCCTTTCCTTGCATTTTCTGGCCTTTTCTTGCCTTATCTTGCCTTTTCATCCCTTTTCCTTTCCTTTTCTTGCCTTATCTTGCCTTTTCTTTCCTTTTCTTACCTTTTTCTTATCTTTTCTTGCCTTATCTTGCCTTTTCCTTACATTTTCTCTCCTTTCTGGCCTTATCTTACCTCATATTGCCTTTTCTTTCCTTTTCATTCCTTTTCCATGCATTTTCATGCCTTCACCTTGCCTTTTCTTTCCTTTTCTTGCCTCATCTTTCCTTTTCATTCCATTTCTTATCTTTCCTTCCCTTTTCTTGCCTTATCTTTTCTTTTCTTGCCTCATCTTTCCTTTTCGTTCCATTTCTTGCCTTTCCTTCCCTTTTCTTGCCTTTTCTTGCCTTTTCCTTGCCTCTTTTTTCCTTTTCTTTCCTTATCTTACCTTATCTTGCCTTTTCATTCCTTTTCCTTGACTTTTCTTACCATGTCTTTCCTTTTCTTACCTTTTCATTCCTTTTCCTTGCCTTTTGCCCCCTTTCCCTTCTTTTATTTGCCTTATCTTTCCTTTTATTGCCTTATCTTGTCTTTTCTTACCTTTTCTTGCCTTATCTTTCCTTTTTTCCTTTTCTTGCCTTATCTTGCCTTTTCTTTCCTTATCCTGCCTTTTCCCTACTTTTTTCTTTCCTTTTCATGCCTTTTCATTCCTTTTCTTGACTTATCTTTCCTTGACTTATCTTTCCTTTTCTTGCCTTTTCATTCCTTTTCCTTGCCTTTTCATTCCTTTTCTTGCCTTTTCTTACCTTTTCTCGCATTTTCCCTGCCTTTTCCATGCCTTTTCTTTTCTTATCTTGCTTTTTCTTGCCTTTTCCATAACTTTTCCTTGCCTTTTCTTTCCTTTTCTTGCCTTATCTTGCCTTTTCTTGCATTTTCCATGCCTTTTCTTTTCTTTTCTTTCCTTTTCCTTTCCTTTTCTTGCCTTATCTTGCCATTTCTTGCCTTATCTTTCCTTTCCTTGCCTTTTCTTTCCTTATCTTGCCTTTCCTTTACTTTTCATGTATGTTCTTGCCTTTCCTTTCCTTTTCATGCCTTTTCATGCCTTTTCCTTACCTTTTCTTGACTTATCTTTCCTTTTTTTGCGTTTTCTTATCTTTTCTGATGTGAGCAAGCCTAAGGACGCACCTACTATCAAGCTTGTAGATTCGAAGCAAGTTCAAGTTCCAATTGGGCCAATGACAAGAGCAAGAGCTAGGAAGTTGCAATCTGACTTCAATGGGCTAATGCAAGAAGTTTGGGCTCAAGCAAGTGCGTGGAGGACCAAGGACGTCCAAGAAGCCCAAGGGAGGCCCATGCACGTTTTGGAAGCTAAATGGGAAGCTTGACATGCACGTAAGCTTCTAGATGCATGCGCACATGGAGAATCAAGAAGAATCAGCCTATTTAGGCCGTGCATCTACTTGTTTTGGATGTGCAGCTAGTAGTTATTCTATTAGATATTATTTGCTTATATTATTCCTTATTTAGATGAATAAGTTCGGCCAGAATCTCTTTAGAATAGGAAAGAAAGTTTTGGCCAGCTTTAAACTCCTTATTTGGAGTTAGTTTCGTTTAGGAAAGTTGTAAGACATATGGAGCCTATATAAAGAGGCGTCCCCCTACAATAAAGTCAACAATTCGGAGAATTACTTAGCATTGGCTAATTGAGAGTTTTGATACTCGTTTGTTCTTGCTTAGGCTGGTGAGTCGTCTTGGCTAGAATTTATCTTTCACTTATCAAGCGGATCATCCATCCCCGCTCGTGGCGTGATACGACCTTAGGTCAAGGTTCAGAAGCTCTTGCAGCGGGTTAAGGTTCAAGTTCGTGCCTTAGTTCGTGTGTGTTCTTGTGAGTTGTGATCTGTTCCATTCTAAAGTAACAAACGGTCCGAGTTGTGAATCTTTTCCGCGGAGATTCATATCAGTTGGTATCAGAGCTTAGCTTGTTACTTTAGTTCATTATCCTTGTTATTTTTGTTCTTGTTGGTTCGTTTTGTTGCTTGTTATTTTTTTGTTCTTGTTGGTTCGTTTTCTCTCTTCGCTGATTGAGAGAAAAGAGAGGAAAACAAACGAGTGAAGCAAGAAAAGAAAGAAAAAAAAAAGAAAAGAAAAGAAAAGAAAAGAAAAGAAAAAAAAGGAAAGAAAAGAAAAAAGAAAAGGAAGCCGCACGCTAAAGAGGAAGCAAGCTAAATTGGAAGTCTCAAGCTAAAGAGGAAGCAAATCCGAGGGAAGCTAGCGAACTCAGGAGGCGCAACATCTGATCAAGAAAGGGGACGAGCAAGACTAAAAGAAAGACCAAAGAGGAACTTTAATATTCTGTTTGTTAAAGCGTGAAGCTCAAGCAAGGCCGTTCTAGCCTTAGTAAGAACATACAAGTATCACGAGAGGAAAAAGGCAAGAGTGTGCGAGTACCTTAGAGAGAAAAGCCAAATATTTGAGTGCAAACACGAGTGAACTTGAGTGCACCATACATTGAGAGTATACACGTAAGGGAGTGAGCTTGTGAGGCCATATTTTTTTTTTACTAACCAATTTTCTTGCAGCAAACATGTCGCATGAAGGTCAAAATATGGGAAGCATAGACCTTAAGTTATTAGTGGATGCTTTGGCCGGGAAGCTCGAGCAGATGGTGCAAGCTCAGATGGAGCCTTTGCAACTACGCGTGGATGCCGTGGAGAATTCTCGTGACAACCCCCAAACGCGAGGCGAACTCCAAAGGCGTAGGAGAGGAGTACCTATTGGAGAGTCGAGCGGAGCTGATTCTGAATCGGAAGAAGACGTAGGCTCTACAAGGAGTCTCAGGAGAGCAAGAACAAACCGTCCACCTAGGGAGGCGAGGCCAAAGAGAGACGACAACGTAGGGAGTATCAAACTGAAGATACCTTCCTTTGCTGGTCGTTCTGACCCGGAGGCGTACTTAGAGTGGGAGAAGAAGATTGAGTTCGTGTTTGATTGCCACAATAGCTCCGAAGAAAAGAAGGTAAAACTTGCCATCACCGAATTCACTGATTATGCTATAACTTGGTGGGATCAACTTGTGACAAGCAGGAGGAGAAATAGAGAACGCCCTATAGCTACTTGGGAAGACATGAAAGTGGTGATGAGGAAGAGATTTGTTCCAAGTCATTACTATAGAGAGCTGTATAAGAAGTTACAAGGGATGAGGCAAGGAAGTTTGAGTGTGGAGGAATATTTCAAACAGATGGAGATGGCCATGATAAGAGCTGATATAGATGAAGATAGAGAAGTTACAATGGCAAGGTTCTTGAATGGACTCAATCCTGAAATTCAAGACAAAGTTGAGTTGCAACACTATGTGGAGTTGGAGGACATGGTGCATATGGCAACGAAAATTGAGAAGCAACTCAAGAGAGGAGAGGGGAGAACAAAAGCTACATCGAATTCTACTTGGAAGCCAAACTACCAAAAGAAGTTTGACAAGCCACAAGCAGCCAAAGTGGAGCATAAATCCGAGAGTTCTCAAGCTAATTCTCAAAGGAAAGTGGAAGTCACTCCAGCTAGGAACCGTGACATCAAGTGCTTTAAGTGTCAAGGAAGAGGGCACATCTCAAGTCAATGCCCTAACAAGCAAGCAATGGTGATCAAGGAAAGTGGAGAGATTGAAACTGAAGAAGAGGATTCGGAGCATGAAAGCATGCCTTATTTGGAGGACGTATCCGAGGAAGAATACCAAGCTGCTGAGAGGCTTACTCTTGTGTCTAGAAGAGCATTGAATGTGCAAGTAAAAGAAGAAAATGATGTGGCTCAAAGAGAAAATATTTTTCACACAAGGTGCTATGTCAAAGACAAGGTGTGTAGTGTCATCATAGATGGAGGAAGTTGTGCTAATGTCGCAAGCACTACTATGGTGGAGAAGTTAGGGTTACTCACTGGAAAACACCCTAAGCCTTACAAACTACAATGGCTGAATGATAGTGGAGAAGTACGAGTGATGAAGCAAGTATTGGTAGCATTCCGCATTGGCAACTATGAGGATGAAGTGTTGTGTGATGTCGTACCAATGCAAGCTGGTCACCTATTGTTAGGAAGGCCATGGCAGTTTGATAGGAAAGTGCATCATGATGGCTACACCAACAAATACTCATTTATACTCAAGAAGAGAGTAATCACCTTGGCACCCTTGTCACCATCACAAGTTTGTGAAGATCAACGACTGTTGCAACAAGAAAGTGATGAGCAAAGAGAGCGTGTGATGTGAGCAAGCCTAAGGACGCACCTACTATCAAGCTTGTAGACTCGAAGCAAGTTCAAGTTCCGATTGGGCCAATGACAAGAGCACGAGCTAGGAAGTTGCAATCTGACTTCAATGGATTAATGGAAGAAGTTTGGGCTCAATCAAGTGCGTGGAGGACCAAGGACGTCCAAGAAGCCCAAGGGAGGCCCATGCACGTTTTGGAAGCTGAATGGGAGGCTTGACATGCACGTAAGCTTCTAGATGCATGCGCACATGGAGAATCAAGAAGAATCAGCCTATTTAGTCCGTGCATCTATTTGTTTTGGACGTGCACCTAGTAGTTATTCTATTAGATATTATTTGCTTATATTATTCCTTATTTAGTTGAATAAGTTCGGCCAGAATCTCTTTAGAATAGGAAAGAATTTTGGCCAGCCTTAAACTCCTTATTTGGAGTTAGTTTCGTTTAGGAAAGTTGTAAGACATGAGGGGCCTATATAAAGAGGCGTCCCCCTTCAATAAAGAACACAACAATTCGGAAATTGCTTAGCCTTGGCTAATTGAGAGTTTTGATACTCGTTTGTTCTTGCTTAGGCTGGTGAGTCGTCTTGGCTAGAATTTATCTTTCACTTATCAAGCGGATCATCCATCCCCGCTCGTGGCGTGATACGACCTTAGGTCAAGGTTCAGAAGCTCTTGCAGCGGGTTAAGGTTCAATTTCGTGCCTTAGTTCTTGTGAGTTCTTGTGAGTTGTGATCTGTTCCATTCTAAAGTAACAAACGGTCCGAGTTGTGAGTCTTTTTCCGCGAAGATTCATATCAGTTGGTATCAGAGCTTAGCTTGTTACTTTAGTTCATTATCCTTGTTATTTTTGTTCTTGTTGGTTCGTTTTGTTGCTTGTTATTTTTTTTGCTCTTTGTTGGTTCGTTTTCTCTCCTCGCTGTTTGAGAGAAAAGAGAGGAAAACAAACGAGTGAAGCAAGAAAAGAAAGAAAAGAAAAGAAAAGAAAAGAAAAGAAAAGAAAAAAAAAAGGAAAGAAAAGAAAAGAAAAAGAAGAAGGAAGTCGCAAGCTAAAGAGGAAACAAGCTAAATTGGAAGTCTCAAGCTAAAGAGGAAGCAAATCCGAGGGAAGCTAGCAAACTAAGGAGGCGCAACAGCTGATCAAGAAAGGGGACGAGCAAGACCAAAAGAAAGAGGAACTTTAACATTCTGTTTGTTAAAGCGTGAAGCTCAAGCAAGGCCGTTCTAGCCTTAGTAAGAACATACAAGTATCACGAGAGGAAAAAGGCAAGAGTGTGCGAGTACCTTAGAGAGAAAAGCCAAATATTTGAGTGCAAACACGAGTGAACTTGAGTGCACCATACATTGAGAGTATACACGTAAGGGAGTGAGCTTGTGAGGCCATATTTTTTACTAACCAATTTTCTTGCAGCAAACATGTCGCATGAAGGTCAAACTATGGAAAACATAGACCTTAAGTTATTAGTGGATGCCTTGGCCGGGAAGCTCGAGCGGATGGTGCAAGCTCAGATGGAGCCTTTGCAACTACGCGTGGATGCCGTGGAGAATTCTCGTGATAACCCCCATACGCGAGGCGAACTCCAAAGGCGTAGGAGAGGAGTACCTATTGGAGAATCGAGCGGAGCTGATTCTGAATCTGAAGAAGGCGTAGGCTCTACAAGGAGTCTTAGGAGAGCAAGAACAAACCGTCCACCTAGGGAGGCAAGGCCAAAGAGAGACGACAACATAGGGAGTATCAAACTGAAGATACCTTCCTTTGCTGGTCGTTCTGACCCGGAGGCGTACTTAGAGTGGGAGAAGAAGATTGAGTTCGTGTTTGATTGCCACAATAGCTCCGAAGAAAAGAAGGTAAAACTTGCCATCACCGAATTCACTGATTATGCTATAACTTGGTGGGATCAACTTGTGACTAGCAGGAGGAGAAATAGAGAACGCCCTATAGCTACTTGGGAACACATGAAAGTGGTGATGAGGAAGAGATTTGTTCCAAGTCATTACTATAGAGAGCTGTATAAGAAGTTACAAGGATTGAGGCAAGGAAGTTTGAGTGTGGAGGAGTATTTCAAACAGATGGAGATGGCCATGATAAGAGCTGATATAGATGAAGATAGAGAAGTTACAATGGCAAGGTTCTTGAATGGACTCAATCCTGAAATTCAAGACAAAGTTGAGTTGCAACACTATGTGGAGTTGGAGGACATGGTGCATATGGCAACGAAAATTGAGAAGCAACTCAGGAGAGGAGAGGGGAGAACAAAGGCTACATCGAATTCTACTTGGAAGCCAAACTACCAAAAGAAGTTTGACAAGCCACAAGCAGCCAAAGTAGAGCATAAATCCGAGAGTTCTCAAGCTAATTCTCAAAGGAAAGTGGAAGTCACTCCAGCTAGGACCCGTGACATCAAGTGCTTTAAGTGTCAAGGAAGAGGGCACATCTCAAGTCAATGCCCTAACAAGCAAGCAATGGTGATCAAGGAGAGTGGAGAGATTGAAACTGAAGAAGAGGATTCGGAGCATGAAAGCATGCCTTCTTTGGAGGACGTATCCGAGGAAGAGTACCAAGCTGCTGAGAGGCTTACTCTTGTGTCTAGAAGAGCATTGAATGTGCAAGTAAAAGAAGAAAATGATGTGGCTCAAAGAGAAAATATTTTTCACACAAGGTGCTATGTCAAAGACAAGGTGTGTAGTGTCATCATAGATGGAGGAAGTTGTGCTAATGTCGCAAGCACTACTATGGTGGAGAAGTTGGGGTTGCTCACTGGAAAACACCCTAAGCCTTACAAACTACAATGGCTGAATGATAGTGGAGAAGTACGAGTGATGAAGCAAGTATTGGTAACATTCCGCATTGGCAACTATGAGGATGAAGTGTTGTGTGATGTTGTACCAATGCAAGCTGGTCATCTATTGTTAGGAAGGCCATGGCAGTTTGATAGGAAAGTGCATCATGATGGCTACACCAACAAATACTCATTTATACTTAAGAAGAGGGTAATCACCTTGGCACCCTTGTCACCATCACAAGTTTGTGAAGATCAAAGACTGTTGCAACAAGAAAGTGATGAGCAACGAGAGCGTGACAAAAAGAAAAAGAATGAGAGAAGAGAAGAAGCCGAAAAAAAGATAAGAAAAACGGCCAATGGAGAGGAAAAGATTGAGAAAACAAAAGAAGCCGGAAAAACAGAAATTAAAACGGCCAAAGAGAGAAAAAACGAGAGTTGGAAAAAGAGTTACTATGTGGGAACAAGTGATATTAAGCAAGCATGCTTTGCAAAGAAGCCTATGATCTTACTTCGGTATAGGGAGGCACTTTTAAACACTAACGAGCTTGAACCACATGTACCTAGTATGGTTGTGTCTCTTTTGCAGGATTACAAGGATGTCTTTCCCGACGAGCTACCACCTGGTTTGCCACCTATTCGTGGGATTGAACATCAAATAGACTTTGTCCCGGGAGCTACCATACCTAACCGTCCCGCATATAGAAGCAATCCTGAAGAGACAAAGGAGCTTGAGAAGCAAGTCAACGAGCTGTTGGAGAAAGGGTACGTAAGAGAGAGCATGAGTCCATGTGCTGTTCCAGTCCTACTTGTGCCCAAGAAGGATAAAACATGGAGAATGTGTGTTGATTGCCGAGCCGTCAACAACATAACGGTAAAATATCGTCACCCTATCCCTCGTTTAGATGACATGTTAGATGAGTTGCATGGTTCTTGCATGTTTTCTAAGATTGATTTGAAGAGTGGTTATCATCAAATTAGGATGAAAGAAGGAGATGAGTGGAAGACTGCTTTTAAAACTAAGTATGGGTTGTATGAGTGGATGGTCATGCCATTTGGTTTGTCCAACGCACCTAGCACGTTTATGCGACTCATGAATCATGTTCTACGTCCATTCATTGGTAAATTTGTAGTTGTATACTTTGATGATATACTCATTTATAGCAAGAGCACGAAGGATCATCTAGAACATTTGAAATCTGTCTTAGATGCACTTAGAGAAGAACAATTGTTTGCTAACTTGAAGAAGTGCACCTTTTGTACGGATAAGCTTGTATTCTTGGGTTTTGTTGTTGGAGCTAACGGAATACAGGTTGATGAAGAAAAGATCCGAGCTATCCGTGAATGGCCAAGCCCTACAAGTGTTGCTAATGTTAGGAGCTTTCATGGACTAGCTAGTTTTTATAGGAGATTTGTGAAGGACTTTAGTAGCATAGCCGCACCCATAACTGAAGTCATCAAGAAGAACGTGGGCTTTACTTGGGGAGAAGCTCAAGAGAAGGCTTTCCAACTACTGAAAGGGAAGTTGACTAATGCACCCTTGTTAGCTTTACCTAATTTCTCTAAGACTTTTGAAATAGAGTGTGATGCTTCTGGTGTAGGAATTGGGGCTGTCCTTATGCAAGAAGGAAGACCCATTGCATACTTTAGTGAGAAACTAAGTGGTGCAACCTTGAATTACCCGACCTATGACAAGGAGTTGTACGCACTAGTTCGAGCATTGGAGACATGGCAGCACTACTTGTGGCCAAAGGAGTTCGTGATTCACACTGATCATGAGTCACTCAAGCACTTAAAGGGGCAACACAAGCTGAACAAGAGGCATGCACGATGGGTGGAATTCATTGAGACATTTCCTTATGTCATTCGCTACAAGCAAGGTAAGGAAAATGTAGTGGCTGATGCACTATCACGAAGGTACGCCTTGATCTCAACTCTTGATGCTAAACTACTTGGCTTTGAACACATTAAAGAGTTGTATGTTGATGATGTTGATTTTGGCGAGTTGTTTAGATCAACTGAAAGAAGTGCATTTGGTAAGTTCTTTCGTAATGAAGGTTACCTATTTCGTGAAAACAAACTTTGTGTGCCTAATTGTTCGATGCGAGAATTACTAATTCAGGAGGCACATGGAGGTGGCTTAATGGGGCATTTTGGAATTGCAAAGACCTTGGCAATGCTACAAGATCATTTCTTTTGGCCACACATGAAGAGAGACGTTGAGAGAGTTTGTGGTCGTTGCATCACTTGCAAGCAAGCCAAGTCAAAGGTAAAACCCCATGGTTTGTACACCCCACTACCTATACCTAGTGAGCCCTGGATTGATATCTCTATGGATTTTGTGTTAGGCCTACCTAGGACTAAGCGTGGAAGAGATTCAATTTTTGTGGTAGTGGATAGGTTTTCTAAGATGGCACATTTCATTCCATGTCATAAAACTGATGATGCTTCAAACATTGCTGATTTGTTCTTTAGAGAGGTTGTTAGGTTACATGGCATGCCTAGGACAATTATCTCAGATAGAGATGCTAAATTCCTAAGTTACTTTTGGAAGACCTTGTGGTGCAAGTTAGGTACTAAGTTGTTGTTTTCTACTACTTGTCATCCTCAAACTGATGGTCAAACGGAAGTAGTAAATAGGACTTTGTCTACACTTTTGAGAGCACTCATTAAGCATAACATTAAGACTTGGGAAGATTGTTTGCCTCATGTTGAGTTTGCTTATAATCGTTCTGTCCATTCCGCTACTCAATTCTCACCATTTGAGCTTGTTTATGGATTTAATCCTTTGACTCCATTGGATTTATCACCTCTACCTTCGAGTGAGCATGTTAACTTAGATGGCAAGAAGAAAGCTGAATTTGTCAAGCAGTTACATGAGAAAGCTAGAATGAACATCGAGAAGCGCACGGAGCACTATGCAAGGCAAGCAAACAAAGGAAGGCACAAGGTTGTCTTTGAGCCGGGCGATTGGGTTTGGCTACATTTGAGGAAGGAGCGTTTTCCTGTCCAAAGACGTTCAAAGTTGCTACCACGGGGAGATGGTCCATTCCAAGTGCTAGAACGCATTAATGATAATGCCTACAAGCTAGACCTTCCGGGTGAGTATAGTGTAAGTGCTTCGTTTAATGTGGCTGACTTGAGTCCGTTTGATGTAGGTGATGATTTGAGGACAAATCCTTTTCAAGAGGAGGGGAATGATGTGAGCAAGCCTAAGGACGCACCTACTATCAAGCTTGTAGACTCGAAGCAAGTTCAAGTTCCGATTGGGCCAATGACAAGAGCACGAGCTAGGAAGTTGCAATCTGACTTCAATGGATTAATGGAAGAAGTTTGGGCTCAATCAAGTGCGTGGAGGACCAAGGACGTCCAAGAAGCCCAAGGGAGGCCCATGCACGTTTTGGAAGCTGAATGGGAGGCTTGACATGCACGTAAGCTTCTAGATGCATGCGCACATGGAGAATCAAGAAGAATCAGCCTATTTAGTCCGTGCATCTATTTGTTTTGGACGTGCACCTAGTAGTTATTCTATTAGATATTATTTGCTTATATTATTCCTTATTTAGTTGAATAAGTTCGGCCAGAATCTCTTTAGAATAGGAAAGAATTTTGGCCAGCCTTAAACTCCTTATTTGGAGTTAGTTTCGTTTAGGAAAGTTGTAAGACATGAGGGGCCTATATAAAGAGGCGTCCCCCTTCAATAAAGAACACAACAATTCGGAAATTGCTTAGCCTTGGCTAATTGAGAGTTTTGATACTCGTTTGTTCTTGCTTAGGCTGGTGAGTCGTCTTGGCTAGAATTTATCTTTCACTTATCAAGCGGATCATCCATCCCCGCTCGTGGCGTGATACGACCTTAGGTCAAGGTTCAGAAGCTCTTGCAGCGGGTTAAGGTTCAATTTCGTGCCTTAGTTCTTGTGAGTTCTTGTGAGTTGTGATCTGTTCCATTCTAAAGTAACAAACGGTCCGAGTTGTGAGTCTTTTTCCGCGAAGATTCATATCAGCGTGACAAAAAGAAAAAGAATGAGAGGAGAGAAGAAGCCGAAAAAAAGATAAGAAAAACGGCCAATGGAGAGGAAAAGATTGAGAAAACAAAAGAAGCCAGAAAAACAGAAATTAAAACGGCCAAAGAGAGAAAAACCGAGAGTTGAAAAAAGAGTTACTATGTGGGAACAAGTGATATTAAGCAAGCATGCTTTGAAAAGAAGCCTATGATCTTACTTCGGTATAGGGAGGCACTTTTAAACACTAACGAGCTTGAACCACATGTACCTAGTACGGTTGTGTCTCTTTTGCAGGATTACAAGGATGTCTTTCCCGACGAGCTACCACCTGGTTTGCCACCTATTCGTGGGATTGAACATCAAATAGACTTTGTCCCGGGAGATGCCATACCTAACCGTCCCGCATATAGAAGCAATCCTGAAGAGACAAAGGAGCTTGAGAAGCAAGTCAACGAGCTGTTGGAGAAAGGGTACGTAAGAGAGAGCATGAGTCCATGTGCTGTTCCAGTCCTACTTGTGCCCAAGAAGGATAAAACATGGAGAATGTGTGTTGATTGCCGAGCAGTCAACAACATAACGGTAAAATATCGTCACCCTATCCCTCGTTTAGATGACATGTTAGATGAATTGCATGGTTCTTGCATGTTTTCTAAGATTGATTTGAAGAGTGGTTATCATCAAATTAGGATGAAAGAAGGAGATGAGTGGAAGACTGCTTTTAAAACTAAGTATGGGTTGTATGAGTGGATGGTCATGCCATTTGGTTTGTCCAACGCACCTAGCACGTTTATGCGACTCATGAATCATGTTCTACGTCCATTCATTGGTAAATTTGTAGTTGTTTACTTTGATGATATACTCATCTATAGCAAGAGCATGGGGGATCATCTAGAACATTTGAAATCTGTCTTAGATGCACTTAGAGGGGAACAATTGTTTGCTAACTTGAAGAAGTGCACCTTTTGTACGGATAAGCTTGTATTCTTGGGTTTTGTTGTTGGAGCTAACGGAATACAGGTTGATGAAGAAAAGATCCGAGCTATCCGTGAATGGCCAAGCCCTACAAGTGTTGCTAATGTTAGGAGCTTTCATGGACTAGCTAGTTTTTATAGGAGATTTGTGAAGGACTTTAGTAGCATAGCCGCACCCATAACTGAAGTCATCAAGAAGAACGTGGGCTTTACTTGGGGAGAAGCTCAAGAGAAGGCTTTCCAACTACTGAAAGGGAAGTTGACTAATGCACCCTTGTTAGCTTTACCTAATTTCTCTAAGACTTTTGAAATAGAGTGTGATGCTTCTGGTGTAGGAATTGGAGCTGTCCTTATGCAAGAAGGAAGACCCATTGCATACTTTAGTGAGAAACTAAGTGGTGCAACCTTGAATTACCCGACCTATGACAAGGAGTTGTACGCACTAGTTCGAGCATTGGAGACATGGCAGCATTACTTGTGGCCAAAGGAGTTTGTGATTCACACTGATCATGAGTCACTTAAGCACTTAAAGGGGCAACACAAGCTGAACAAGAGGCATGCACGATGGGTGGAATTCATTGAGACATTTCCTTATGTCATTCGCTACAAGCAAGGTAAGGAAAATGTAGTGGCTGATGCACTATCACGAAGGTACGCCTTGATCTCAACTCTTGATGCTAAACTACTTGGCTTTGAACACATTAAGGAGATGTATGTTGATGATGTTGATTTTGGCGAGTTGTTTAGATCAACTGAAAGAAGTGCATTTGGTAAGTTCTTTCGTAATGAAGGTTACCTATTTCGTGAAAACAAACTTTGTGTGCCTAATTGTTCGATGCGAGAATTACTAATTCAGGAGGCACATGGAGGTGGCTTAATGGGGCATTTTGGAATTGCAAAGACATTGGCAATGCTACAAGATCATTTCTTTTGGCCACACATGAAGAGAGACGTTGAGAGAGTTTGTGGTCGTTGCATCACTTGCAAGCAAGCCAAGTCAAAGGTAAAACCCCATGGTTTGTACACCCCACTACCTATACCTAGTGAGCCTTGGATTGATATCTCTATGGATTTTGTGTTAGGACTACCTAGGACTAAGCGTGGAAGAGATTCAATTTTTGTGGTAGTGGATAGGTTTTCTAAGATGGCGCATTTCATTCCATGTCATAAGACTGATGATGCTTCAAACATTGCTAATTTGTTCTTTAGGGAGGTTGTTAGGTTGCATGGCATGCCTAGGACAATTATCTCTGATAGAGATGCTAAGTTCCTAAGTTACTTTTGGAAGACCTTGTGGTGCAAGTTAGGTACTAAGTTGTTGTTTTCTACTACTTGTCATCCTCAAACTGATGGTCAAACTGAAGTAGTAAATAGGACTTTGTCTACACTTTTGAGAGCACTCATTAAGCATAACATTAAGACTTGGGAAGACTGTTTGCCTCATGTTCAGTTTGCTTATAATCGTTCTGTCCATTCAGCTACTCAATTCTCACCATTTGAGCTTGTTTATGGATTTAATCCTTTGACTCCATTGGATTTATCACCTCTACCTTCGAGTGAGCATGTTAACTTGGATGGCAAGAAGAAAGCTGAATTTTTCAAGCAGTTACATGAGAAAGCTAGAATGAACATCGAGAAGCGCACGAAGCACTATGCGAGGCAAGCAAACAAAGGAAGGCACAAGGTTGTCTTTGAGCCGGGAGATTGGGTTTGGCTACATATGAGGAAGGAGCGTTTTCCTGTCCAAAGACGTTCAAAGTTGCTACCACGGGGAGATGGTCCATTCCAAGTGATAGAACGCATCAATGATAATGCCTACAAGCTAGACCTTCCGGGTGAGTATAGTGTAAGTGCTTCGTTTAACGTGGCTGACTTGAGTCCGTTTGATGTAGGTGATGATTTGAGGACAAATCCTTTTCAAGAGGAGGGGACTGATGTGAGCAAGCCTAAGGACGCACCTACTATCAAGCTTGTAGATTTGAAGCAAGTTCAAGTTCCAATTGGGCCAATGACAAGAGCAAGAGCTAGGAAGTTGCAATCTGACTTCAATGGGCTAATGCAAGAAGTTTGGGCTCAAGCAAGTGCGTGGAGGACCAAGGACGTCCAAGAAGCCCAAGGGAGGCCCATGCACATTTTGGAAGCTAAATGGGAAGCTTGACATGCACGTAAGCTTCTAGATGCATGCGCACATGGAGAATCAAGAAGAATCAGCCTATTTAGGCTGTGCATCTACTTGTTGTGGACGTGCAGCTAGTAGTTATTCTATTAGATATTATTTGCTTATATTATTCCTTATTTAGATGAATAAGTTCGGCCAGAATCTCTTTAGAATAGGAAAGAGAGTTTTGGCCAGCTTTAAACTCCTTATTTGGAGTTAGTTTCGTTTAGGAAAGTTGTAAGACATATGGAGCCTATATAAAGAGGCGTCCCCCTTCAATAAAGACAACAATTCGGAGAATTACTTAGCATTGGCTAATTGAGAGTTTTGATACTCGTTTGTTCTTGCTTAGGCTGGTGAGTCGTCTTGGCTAGAATTTATCTTTCACTTATCAAGCGGATCATCCATCCCCGCTCGTGGCGTGATACGACCTTAGGTCAAGGTTCAGAAGCTCTTGCAGCGGGTTAAGGTTCAAGTTCGTGCCTTAGTTCGTGTGAGTTCTTGTGAGTTATGATCTGTTCCATTCTAAAGTAACAAACGGTCCGAGTTATGAATCTTTTCCGCGGAGATTCATATCAGTTGGTATCAGAGCTTAGCTTGTTACTTTAGTTCATTATCCTTGTTATTTTTGTTCTTGTTGGTTCGTTTTGTTGCTTGTTATTTTTTTGTTCTTCTTGGTTCGTTTTCTCTCTTCGCTGATCAGAGCCACGGCTTGCTACTATCTATCTTTACCTTTCCTTTTTGTTGGTCTAGTATCCAATTCATTTTTTTATAAGTAGTTTGATTCGTTTGTGTTTCGAGCAATCAGATTCGTGACTTAGTTATCCTAGGTTGTGTATTCTGATCAAAAGAAAAAAAAAGAAAAAAAAAGAAAACAAAAGGAGAAGCAAGACAAAACAGGAAATTGCAAGACTAAGGTGGAGCAAGGCGAATTGGGAAGCTTGCGGGTTAAAGAGGAAACGCAAGAAAAGAAGAAGCAAGAAGAACGCAAGAGAAACAAAAGAGGAAGCAAGAAGCAAGTCCAATAGGCGGACAGAAAACATGAGGAAGTCAGTCCGAATAAATCTACGTGCAACGCAAGAAGACAAGGAACTACCTTTGATAGTGATCCGTGTAGTTCAAGCAAAGCCTTGTTAGCTTAGTAAGAACGTAAGAGAGTATCACGAGAGGAAAAAGGCAAGAGTTTGTGAGTGCATTAGAGAGAAAAGCCAAATAATTGAGTGCAAACACGAGTGACCTTGAGTGCAACTTACATTGAGAGTAAACAAGTAAGGGAGTGAACTTGTGAGGCCATCAATTTTTTTTTACTAACGAAATTTTCTTGCAGCAAGATGTCTTACGAAGATCAAAGAGAAAAAGAGGGTACGTTGGCTGATGTTGGTCTTAAGGTATTTGTGGAGGCCCTGACAGGAAAATTCCAACAAATGATGCGAGCGGAGATGGAGCCGTTGCAACAACGCATGGATGCAATGGCCGCAACAGCCAACAACCAAGAAGCGAAGTCCAAGCACAACGAAGGTTTGCACCTTTGGGAGGCACAAGTGGAGGAGAATTCCGTGCACAAAGAAGGAGAGCCCCTTTGGGAAGCACAAGTGAAGAAGATTCCGACCCTTTTCAGGAGGAGGACGTAGGTTCTACAAGGAATCTTAGGCGAGCAAGGACTAACCGCCCACCTAGAGAGGCAAGGCGAAGAAGAGATGACAACTTGGGAAGTATTAAGCTGAAGATACCTTCCTTTGCAGGTCGTTCTGACCCGGAAGCATACCTAGAGTGGGAGAAGAAGATTGAGTTCGTGTTTGATTGCCACAATTGTTCCGAAACAAAGAAGGTAAAGCTAGCTGTGACTGAATTCGCTGATTATGCTGTAACGTGGTGGGATCAACTTGTCACAAGCAGGAGGCGTAATAGAGAGCGTCCTATAGCTACATGAGAGGAGATGAAAGTGGTGATGAGGAAACGTTTTGTTCCAAGTCATTACTACCGAGAGCTATACAAGAAGTTACAAGGGATGAGACAAGGAAGTCTGAGCGTGGAAGAATATTACAAACAAATGGAGATGGCCATGATAAGAGCTGATGTGGAGGAAGATAGAGAAGCTACCATGGCAAGGTTCTTGAATGGACTCAATACTGAGATCCATGACAAAGTAGAGTTGCAACACTATGTGGAGTTGGAGGACATGGTGCATATGGCCACGAAAATTGAGAAGCAACTAAAGAGAGGAGGAGGAGGGACAAGAGCTACATCAAGTGCTAATTGGAAGCCAAACTATTCAAAGAAATTTGAAAAACCACAGGCAACCAAGATAGAGCACAAGACTGAGAGTTCCAATGCCAATTCTCAAAAGAAGGTGGAAGCCACTCCCACACGAAACCGAGATATCAAGTGCTTCAAGTGTCAAGGAAGGGGGCACATCTCAAGTCAATGCCCTAACAAACAGATTATGGTAATTAGAGAGAGTGGGGAGGTCGTAACAGAAGGAGAAGATTCGGATCATGATAGCATGCCTTCATTGGAAGACGTATCCGAAGAGGAAATTCAAGTTCCTGAAGGACTCACTCTAGTGGCAAGAAGAGTCTTGAACTTGCAAGCAAGAGAAGAAGATGACAAAGCACAAAGGGAGAACATCTTCCATACAAGATGTTATGTCAAGGACAAGGTGTGTAGTGTCCTCATTGATGGAGGCAGCTGTGCTAACGTGGCAAGCACTACTATGGTTGAGAAGTTAGGGTTACTCACGAAGAAACACCCTAAACCTTACAAGCTGCAATGGCTGAATGATAGTGGAGAAGTACGAGTGGAGAAGCAAGTGCTAGTGACATTCCGCATTGGCAAGTACGAAGATGAAGTGTTGTGCGATGTTGTGCCAATGCAAGCTAGTCATCTCCTGTTGGGGAGGCCGTGGCAGTTTGATAGAAGAGTAACTCATGACGGACACACCAACAAGTACTCATTTACACTCAATAGGCGTGTGTTCACTTTGGCACCCTTAGCGCCATCACAAGTTTGTGAAGATCAGATGAAGTTACAAAAAGAAAGTGATGAGAGGAAAAAAAGTGAGCAAAAGAAACGAATTGAGAGGAGAGAAGAAGCCGAAAAACAGAAAGGTAAAACGGCCAAAAGAGACGATACAATGGAGCGAACAAAAGAAGCCGGAAAAACAGAATTGAAATCGGCCATTGAGAAAAAATCCGAGGGATGGAAAAAGAACTACTATGTGGGAGCAAGTGAAATCAAGCAAGCTTGTTTTGAAAAAAAGTCTATGATCTTACTCCGGTATAGGGAGACACTTTTTATCACTAACGAACGTGAGCCACACTTGCCTAGTGTGATTGTTTCTCTCTTGCAGGACTACAAGGATGTCTTTCCCGAAGAGCTACCAGCTGGATTACCACCTATACGAGGGATTGAGCATCAAATTGACTTTGTTCCAGGAGCTACCATACCTAACCGCCCCGCATATAGAAGTAATCCTGAGGAAACAAAGGAACTTGAGAGGCAAGTCAATGAGCTTTTGGAAAAAGGGTACGTGAGAGAAAGCATGAGCCCATGTGCTGTTCCAGTCCTACTTGTGCCTAAGAAGTATGGATCATGGAGGATGTGTGTTGATTGCCGAGCTGTCAACAACATCACGGTAAAATATCGTCACCTATTCCTCGCTTAGATGACATGTTAGATGAGTTGCATGGATCTTGCATGTTTTCTAAGATTGACTTAAAAAGTGGTTATCATCAGATTAGGATGAAAGAAGGAGATGAGTGGAAGACTGCTTTTAAAACAAAATATGGGTTGTATGAGTGGATGGCCATGCCGTTCGGGTTATCTAATGCACCTAGTACATTCATGCACCTTATGAATCATGTCTTACGTCCATTCATTGGCAAATTTGTCGTTGTGTACTTTGATGATATACTCATTTATAGTACGAGTTTAGAGGATCATGTAGAGCATTTGAAATCTGTCCTAGATGCACTTAGAGAGGATCAATTGTTTGCCAACTTGAAGAAGTGCACCTTTTGCACAGATAAACTTGTATTCTTGGGTTTTGTTGTTAGTGCTCACGGAATACAGGTTGATGAGGAGAAGATCTGAGCCATCCGGGACTGGCCAAGTCCTACAAGTGTTGCTAATGTTCGAAGTTTTCATGGCTTAGCTAGCTTTTACAGGAGGTTCGTGAAAGACTTTAGTAGCCTAGCCGCGCCCCTCACTGAAGTCATCAAGAAGAACGTTAGATTTGGTTGGGGAGAAGCTCAAGAGCACTCATTCCAACTCATCAAAGAGAAGTTGACTAATGCTCCTTTGTTGGCTTTGCCTAACTTTGCTAAAACTTTTGAAGTTGAATGTGATGCCTCAGGTATAGGTATTGGAGCTGTCCTCATGCAAGAAGGGAGACCAATTGCCTACTTTAGTGAGAAACTAAGTAGAGCAACCTTCAACTATCCAACTTATGACAAAGAGTTGTATGCACTAGTTCGAGCGTTGGAAACATGGCAGCATTACTTGTGGCCCAAGGAATTCGTGATCCACACTGATCATGAATCACTCAAGCACTTAAAGGGGCAATACAAGCTGAATAAAAGGCATGCACGATGGGTGGAGTTCATTGAGACATTTCCTTATGTCATTCGCTACAAGCAAGGTAAGGAAAATGTAGTAGCTGATGCCCTATCGCGAAGGTATGCTTTGATCTCAACTCTTGATGTGAAGTTAATTGGTTTTGAACACATTAAAGAGTTGTATGCTGATGATACTGATTTTGGTGATCTGTTCCGAGCTACGGAGAAGAGTGCAAGTGGTAAATTTTTCCGGAATGAAGGTTACCTATTTCGTGAGAACAAACTTTGTGTGCCTAATTGTTCTATGCGAGAGTTGCTAATTCAGGAGGCACATGGAGGCGGATTGATGGGGCACTTTGGAATCGCAAAGACTTTGACAATGCTACAAGATCACTTCTATTGGCCACACATGAAGCGCGACGTAGAAAGAGTTTGTGGGCGTTGCATCACATGCAAGCAAGCCAAGTCAAAGGTAAAACCCCACGGTTTGTATACCCCACTACCTATACCTAGTGAGCCTTGGATTGATATCTCTATGGATTTTGTGTTAGGACTGCCTAGGACTAAACGTGGAAGGGATTCAATCTTTGTGGTAGTGGATAGGTTTTCTAAGATGGCACATTTTATTCCATGTCATAAGACTGATGATGCTTCAAACATTGCTGATTTGTTCTTTAGAGAAGTTGTTAGGTTGCATGGTATGCCTAGAACTATTATTTCTGATAGAGATGCTAAGTTCTTGAGTTACTTTTGGAAGACCTTGTTGAGTAAGTTAGGTACCAAGTTGTTATTTTCTACTACTTGTCATCCACAAACTGATGGTCAAACTGAAGTTGTAAATAGGACCTTGTCTACTTTATTGAGAGCACTTATCAAGCATAACATTAAGACTTGGGAAGAATGTTTGCCACATGTTGAATTTGCTTATAATCGTTCCGTTCATTCTGCTACTCAATTCTCACCATTTGTGCTTGTTTATGGATTTATGATGTAAAACTCGCTGGGAATTCCACACGAACGGACCGCTGCTACTTGATGGATGAGAAAGACTCCAACTCCAACTACGCAATGCACGAACCTTGGTGATGTCTCACCCCAACCCGATCAATGGAAGTCAAGAACCCAAGTCCTTAAGTCGAATCACGCCACAAACAGAGGTGGATAATCTGTTTGATAAGTGAAATACGTTGCCCTAGCTAAGCGACGCACTAGCCTAACCAAGAACACACAATGAGTATCAAAACTCACAAACTAGCAATAGCTAAGTATATTCTGAATGAATAAAAGGTTGTCCACGTTTTTATTGCTAGGAGTCCCTTTATATAGGCCCCAAAAGTCTCAAACATTCCTAAACAAAAACTAACTCCAAATAAGGAGTTCAAAGCTGGCCAAAACTCACCTTCCTAAATAAAAGGGATTCTGGCCTAATTATTCACTAAGTAGAAAAAACAAACTAAACTAAGATAGATACTAGAATGTCTAGTAAATATCACGTCCTAAAACATAGGAAAAGAAGTTCCTAAAATTTAGGGATGCATGTCCAAGATAAGCTGAAATTCTGTTTGCATGCATCCAAAAGAATCTTGCGCATGCTAGGCTTCTAAAATAGCACCAATAACGTGTATGGGCTTAACATGGCCTTCTAGGTCGTCCTTGGGCTTGCTTGATTCAACTTGAGTCCGAATGCCTTCAATAAATCCATTCAGTTCAGCTTGAAGCTTCTTGGCCCGTGCTCTTGTAATCGGCCCAATTGGAACACGCAATGCTCCATGCTCGTTGTTGGATGGTCTCACATCATTCCCCCTCTCTTGAAAAGGATTTGCCCTCAAATCTTCACCTGCATCAAAAGGGCTTAAGTCAGCAACATTAAATGTAGCACTTACATTATACTCACCAGGTAGATCAAGCTTGTAGGCATTGTCATTAATGCGCTCTAAAACTTGGAATGGACCATCTCCTCGAGGTAGTAACTTGGAGCGACGTTGAACGGGAAAACGCTCCTTTCGCATATGCAACCAAACCCATTCACCAGGCTCAAAGACAACTTTGTGCCGTCCTTTGTTGGCTTGCCTTGCATAGTGCTCCGTTCTCTTCTCAATATTCAGCCTTGCCTTTTCATGTAATTGCTTGACAAATTCTGCCTTCTTCTTGCCATCTAAATTAACATGCTCACTCAAAGGTAAAGGTGACAAATCCAATGGAGTCAAAGGATTAAATCCATAAACAAGCTCAAATGGTGAGAATTGAGTAGCAGAATGAACTGATCGATTGTAAGCAAATTCAACATGTGGCAAACATTCCTCCCAATTCTTAATGTTATGCTTAATAAGTGCTCTCAAGAGTGTAGATAGAGTTCTATTCACAACTTCAGTTTGACCATCAGTTTGTGGATGACAAGTAGTAGAGAATAACAACTTAGTACCTAACTTGCACCACAAGGTCTTCCAAAAATAGCTCAAGAATTTAGCATCTCTATCAGAAATAATTGTCCTAGGCATGCCATGCAATCTAACAATTTCTCTAAAGAACAAATCAGCAACATTAGAAGCATCATCAGTTTTATGACATGGAATAAAATGTGCCATCTTAGAAAATCTATCCACCACCACAAAGATAGAATCTCGTCCACGCTTAGTCCTAAGAAGTCCTAACACAAAGTCCATAGAAATATCAATCCAAGGCTCACTAGGTATAGGTAGTGGAGTATACAAACCATGGGGTTTTACCTTTGACTTGGCTTGCTTGCAAGTGATGCAACGGCCACAAACTCTTTCAACATCCCTCTTCTTGTGTGGCCAAAAGAAATGATCTTGTAGCATTGCCAAGGTCTTTGCGATTCCAAAGTGCCCCATGAATCCTCCTCCATGTGCCTCCTGCATAAGCAATTCTCGCATAGAACAATTAGGCACACAAAGTTTGTTTTCACGAAATAGGTAACCTTCATTCCGAAAGAATTTATTACTCGCACCCTTCTCCGTAGCTCAGAATAGATCACCAAAATCAATATCTTCAGCATACAACTCTTTGATGTGTTCAAAACCAAGTAACTTAGCATCAAGAGTTGAGATCAAGGCATACCTCCGTGATAGTGCATCGGCAACCACATTTTCCTTACCTTGCTTGTAGCGAATGACATAAGGAAATGTCTCAATGAATTCTACCCAGCGTGCATGCCTCTTATTCAGCTTGTGTTGCCCTTTCAAGTGCTTCAACGATTCATGATCAGTGTGTATCACAAATTCCTTGGGCCACAAGTAGTGCTGCCATGTCTCCAATGTCCGAATTAAAGCATACAACTCTTTGTCATAGGTCAGATAGTTTAGAGGTGCTCCGCTTAATTTCTCGCTGAAATAGGCAATTGGCCGTCGATCTTGCATGAGTACAGCGCCAATTCCTACACCTGAAGCATCACACTCAACTTCAAACGTTTTAGAAAAATTAGGTAAAGCTAATAAAGGAGCATTCGTCAACTTCTCTTTGAGTAATTGAAATGCTTTCTCTTGCGCTTCTCCCCAGCTGAATCCAACGCTCTTCTTAATGACTTCGGTGAGTGGTGCGGCTATGGTGCTAAAATCTTTCACAAATCTTCGGTAGAAGCTTGCTAGTCCATGGAAGCTTCGAACATGTGCAATGTTTGTGGGGGTCGGCCAATCCCTAATTGCCTTTATCTTTTCTTCATCAACCTGTATTCCTTCAGCACTAACAACAAAACCCAAGAATACAAGCTTATCTGTGCAAAAGGTGCACTTCTTCAAGTTAGCAAATAATTGATCCTCCCTAAGTGCAATCAAAACAGATTTCAAGTGCTCTACGTGCTCCTCAATGCTCTTGCTATAAATGAGTATATCATCAAAGTAAACAACTACAAATTTGCCAATGAATGGACGTAAAACATGATTCATAAGGCGCATGAATGTACTAGGTGCATTAGATAATCCAAAAGGCATGACCATCCATTCATACAAACCATACTTCGTTTTAAACGCTGTTTTCCATTCATCACCTTCTTTCATGCGAATCTGATGATAACCACTTTTCAAATCAATCTTTGAAAACATGCAAGAACCATACAACTCATCCAACATGTCATCTAAACGAGGAATAGGGTGACGATATTTTACCGTAATGTTGTTGACAGCGCGACAATCAACACACATCCTCCATGATCCATCTTTCTTTGGCACAAGTAAGACCGGAACAGCGCATGGACTCATGCTCTCTCTCACGTACCCTTTCTCCAAAAGTTCATTGACTTGCTTCTCAAGTTCTTTCGTCTCCTCCGGATTGCTTCTATAAGCTGGTCGGTTTGGAATTGATGCTCCCGGAACGAAGTCAATCTGATGTTCAATTCCCCTTATTGGTGGCAAACCTGGTGGTAGCTCATTGGGGAATACATCCTCAAAATCCTGTAAAAGAGATTTAACCATGCTTGGCAAATGTGGCTCAAGCTCGTTAGCAACCAAAAGTGTCTCCCTATACCGAAGTAAGATCATAGACTGTTTTTCAAAACAAGCTTGCTTAATCTCACTTGCTCTCACATAGTAGTTTCTTTTCCATCCCTCGGATTTTCTCTCAATGGCTGACTTTATTTCTGTTTTTCCGGCTTCTTTTGTTCTCTCAAGTATTTCCTCTCTTTTGGCCATTTTTTCTTTTTGTTTTTCGGCTTCTTCTCTCCTCTCAATCTTTTTCTTTTGATCACTCCTTTTCTTTTCATCACATTCAATTTGCAACTTCCTTTGATCCTCACAGACTTGTGATGGTGCCAAGGGTGCTAAGGTGATCAACCGCTTCTTGAGTATGAACGAGTACTTGTTGGCGTAGCCATTATGAGTTACTCTTCTATCAAACTGCCATGGCCTTCCCAACAGTAGATGACCCGCTTGCATTGGTACCACGTCACATAACACCTCATCTTCATAATTGCCAATGCGAAAGGCCACTAACACTTGCTTCATCACTCTCACTTCTCCACTATCATTCAGCCATTGTAGCTTGTATGGTTTAGGGTGTTTTTCAGTGCGCAACCCTAGCTTCTCAACCATAGTGGTACTTGCTACATTAGCACAACTCCCTCCATCAATGATGACACTACACACTTTGTCTTTAACATAACACCTTGTGTGAAAGATGTTTTCTCTTTGGGCTGCATCATCTTCTTCTTTGGCTTGGGAGTTCAAGGCTCGCCTACTGACTAGGGTAAGTCCCCCGGGTGCGTGATACTCCTCCTCGGACAGATCCTCCAATGAGGGTAGGCTTTCATGCTCCGACTCCTCTCCTTCAGTTTCAATCTCCCCATTTTCTCTAATCACCATGATCTGCTTGTTGGGGCATTGACTAGATATATGACCCCTTCCTTGACACTTAAAGCACTTAATGTCACGGTTTCTTGCGGGAGGGGCCTCCACCTTCTTCTGAGAGTTGGTGTTGGAACTCTCGGATTTTTGCCCTTCTTTGGTAGCCTGTGGTTTGTCAAACTTCCTTGGATAACTCGGCTTCCAATTAGAACCTGATGTAGCTCTTGTTCCTCCTCCTCTCTTTAGTTGCTTCTCAATTTTGGTGGCCATGTGCACCATGTCCTCCAACTCCACATAGTGTTGCAACTCTACTTTGTCTTGGATCTCAGAATTGAGTCCATTCAGAAATCTTGCCATGGTAGCTTCTCTATCTTCCTCAACATCAGCTCTTATCATGGCTAGCTCCATTTGCTTGTAAAATTCCTCCACACTCAAGCTCCCTTGCCTCATCCCTATAGTAATGACTTGGAACAAACCTCTTCCGCATCACCACTTTCATTCCCTCCCAAGTAGCTATAGGGCGCTCTCCATTACGCCTCCTGCTTGTCACAAGTTGATCCCACCAAGTTATAGCATAATCAGTAAACTCAGTGATGGCAAGTTTTACCTTCTTTGCTTCGGAATGATTGTGGCAATCAAACACAAATTCAATTTTCTTCTCCCACTCCAAGTAAGCTTCCGGATCAGAACGACCAGCAAAGGTAGGTATTTTTAGTTTAATGCTTCCTATGTTGTCATCCTCTCTTCGCCTTGCCTCCCTAGGATGGCGTTCAACTCTCGGCCTCCTATAGTTCCTTGTGGATCTTGCATCTTCGTCATGGTCAGATTCTTCTCCACATGCTTCTATAGGCGCTCTCCCTCTACGTGCATGAATTTCGCCTCGTATGGGTTGTTCAACTCTCGGCCTCCTATAGTTCCTTGTGGATCTTGCATCTTCTTCATGGTCAGAATCTTCTCCACTTGACTCTTTTGGTGCTCTCCTTCTTGGTGCATGACTTGTGCTAGCTCGCTCCATTGCACTCATTTGTTCGCGTATAGGCTCAATTTCAGCTTGCATCATGCGTTGGAAATTCCTTGTTAGAGCCTCCGTGAGCAACTTAATGTCAACTTGGGCCAAGGTTCCCTCCTTTTCTCCCTCGCCTTCGTGAGACATGCTGCAAGAAAACTTGGTTAGTAAAAAAAAAATGGCCTCACAAGTTCACTCCCTTACGTGTTTCTCTCAATGTAAGGTGCACTCAAGTTCCCTCGTGTTTGCGCTCAAATATTTGGCTTTTCTCTCTAATGAGCTCACACACTCATGCCTTTTTCCACTCGTGATACTTGTATGTTCTTACTAAAGCTAGCACCGCCTTTGCTTGAACTACAAATTTCACCAAACAAACAGAATGTTATCCGCTTGTTTTCTTGCGTTTAGAAGGCTCTACTTGGTCTCCCTCTTTGGTCTTGCACGTTTCTCCTTGCCCTAGGCGCTTCCTCTTTCTTGCGAATGCCTATTTAGTCTTGCAATTCCTGTTTGGTGCGTACTCTCTCTTTTCTTTCTTTCCTTTCTTTTCTTTTCCCTTTTCTTTCTTTTCTTTTCTTTTTTTTTTCTTTTCTTTTCTGATTGTATTCGCTCTCTTTCTTTTCTCTCTTGTCTCAACCGAATGCAACCAAACAAACTCTACTCAAGTTCGGCAACAAAACAAAGACGAATTGTAAGCTGAACTTAGTAAAACGAAATTAAAGGTAGTAGCAAGCCGTAGCTCTGATACCAAATGATGTAAAACTCGCTGGGAATTCCACACGAACGGACCGCTGCTACTTGATGGATGAGAAAGACTCCAACTCCAACTACGCAATGCACGAACCTTGGTGATGTCTCACCCCAACCCGATCAATGGAAGTCAAGAACCCAAGTCCTTAAGTCGAATCACGCCACAAACAGAGGTGGATAATCTGTTTGATAAGTGAAATACGTTGCCCTAGCTAAGCGACGCACTAGCCTAACCAAGAACACACAATGAGTATCAAAACTCACAAACTAGCAATAGCTAAGTATATTCTGAATGAATAAAAGGTTGTCCACGTTTTTATTGCTAGGAGTCCCTTTATATAGGCCCCAAAAGTCTCAAACATTCCTAAACAAAAACTAACTCCAAATAAGGAGTTCAAAGCTGGCCAAAACTCACCTTCCTAAATAAAAGGGATTCTGGCCTAATTATTCACTAAGTAGGAAAAACAAACTAAACTAAGATAGATACTAGAATGTCTAGTAAATATCACGTCCTAAAACATAGGAAAAGAAGTTCCTAAAATTTAGGGATGCATGTCCAAGATAAGCTGAAATTCTGTTTGCATGCATCCAAAAGAATCTTGCGCATGCTAGGCTTCTAAAATAGCACCAATAACGTGTATGGGCTTAACATGGCCTTCTAGGTCGTCCTTGGGCTTGCTTGATTCAACTTGAGTCCGAATGCCTTCAATAAATCCATTCAGTTCAGCTTGAAGCTTCTTGGCCCGTGCTCTTGTAATCGGCCTAATTGGAACACGCAATGCTCCATGCTCGTTGTTGGATGGTCTCACATCAATTTAATCCTTTGACTCCTTTGGATTTATCACCTTTGCCTTCGAGTGAGCATGTTAACTTAGATGGAAAGAAGAAGGCTGATTTTGTCAAGCAACTGCATGAGAGGGCGCGAATGAACATAGAGAAACGAACGGAGCACTACGCGAGACAAGCAAACAAAGGACGGCACAAGGTTGTCTTTAAGCCTGGAGATTGGGTCGGGTTGCACATGCGAAAGGAACGCTTTCCCGCGCAACGGCGTTCAAAGTTGCTACCACGGGGAGATGGTCCATTTCAAGTGCTTGAACGCATCAATGACAATGCCTACAAGCTTGACCTGCCAGGTGAGTATAATGTTAGTGCTTCTTTCAATGTTACTGATTTGAGTCCGTTTGATGTAGGTGAAGATTTGAGGACAAATCCTTTTCAAGAGGAGGGGAATGATGTGAGCACACCTACGAACACACCTACGAACACACCTACATTCAAGCCACAAGACTCACGGCAAGTGCACGTACCAATTGGACCGGTGACACGAGCAAGAGCCAAAAAGTTTCAGGCCGAATTTAATGGATTAATGCAAGAAGTCTGGGCTCAAGATGGTGCGTACAAGTGCAAGGATGTGCATGAGGCCCATGCAAAGCCAATGCACGTGATAGAGGCTATTTTGGAAGCTTGACATGCACGTAAGCTTCTAGATGCATGCGCACATGGAGAATCAAGAAGAATCAGCCTATTTAGTCCGTGCATCTACTTGTTTTGGACGTGCACCTATTAGTTATTCTATTAGATATTATTTGCTTATATTATTCCTTATTTAATTGAATAAATTCGGCCAGAATCTCCTTAGATTAGGAAAGAGAGTTTTGGCCAGCCTTTCAACTCCTTTTAAGGAGTTAGCTTGCTTAGGAATACTTTGGTACTTTGGAGCCTATATAAGGAGGTCTCCTAGCAATAAAAACGTACACCACTTTTTGAGATTGATAATTTTGTGAGTTAGATACTCCTTGCGTGTTCTTGCTAATTGCTGGATTGCTTAGCTTGAGCGAATCTTTGACTTATCAAACGATTCGTCCATCATCGTTTGTGGCGTGATTCGACTTGGACCAAAGGTTCACGAAATTCCATTGCTCGGGTTGCGGTTCTTCCAAACCAAGGTTCTTGCAAGGCTCGAGTTCGTGGGTTGCGGTCTGTTCCATCCAAAGTAGCACGGTCCGTTGTGAATCTCCTGCCGAGGTTCATATCATCTTTCCTTTTCTTGCCTTTCCTTCGCTTTTCTTGCCTTATCTTGCCTTTTCTTGCCTTAACTTGTCTTTTCCTTGCTCTTTCATTCCTTTTCTTTCTTTTTCATGCATTTTCTTGCCTTATCTTTCCTTTTCTTCCCTTTTCAAGCCTTTTCCATGCATTATCTTGCCTTTTCATGCCTTTTCTTGCCTTTTTATGCATTTTCTTGCCTTATCTTTCCTTTTCTTGCCTTTTCATGCCTTTTGCATGCCTTTTTCTTGCCTTTTCTTACCTTTTTATTCATTTTCCTTCCCTTTTCCTGCCTTTTCTTTCCTTTTCATCCCTTTTCTTGCCTTTTCTTGCCTTGTCTTGCCTTTGCCTTACATTTTCATGCCATTTCCATACCTTTTTTTTCCTTATCTTGCCTTTTCTTGCCTTTTCCTTGACTTTTCTTTCATTTTCTTGCCTTATCTTGCCTTTCTTTCCTTTTCCTTGCCTTTACTTGCCTTTTTTTGCCTCATCTTTCCTTTTTTTCCCTTTTCTGACCTTATCTTGCCTTTTTCTTGCATTTTCTAGCTTTTTCATGCCTTTACCATGCCTTTTCTTTCATTTTCTTTCCTTTTCTTATCTATTCCTTGCATTTTCTTTCCTTTTCCTTGCCTTTTTCTGCGTGATCTTGCCTTTCTTGCCTTTTCTTGCCTTTTCTTGCCGTATCTTGCTCTTTCTTACCTTTTCTTGCCTTTTCTTGCCTTTTCTTTCCTTCTCTCCCCTTTTCTTGCAATTCTTTCCTTTTCTTCCCTTTTCGTGCCTTTTCTTGCCTTATCTTACCTTATCTTTCCATTTCTTACCTTTTCCTTGCCTTTTCTTGGCTTTTCTTGACTTTTCAATGCCTTTTCTTGACTTTTCATGCCTTTTTTTGCCATATCTTTCCTTTTCATTTCTTATCTTGCCTTTTCTTGCCTTTTCTTGCCTTTCCTTCCATTTTCTTTCCTTTTCTTTCCTTTTCATGTCTTTTCCTTTCCTTTTCCTTGCCTTGCCTTTTCTTTCCTTTTCTTGCCTTTTTCTTGCCCTTTCATTCCTTTTCTTGCCTTTCCTTCCATTTTCTTGCCTTATCTTGCCTTATCCTACCTTTTCGTGCCTTTTCTTTCCTTTTCTTGCCTTTTTCTTGCCCTTTCATTCCTTTTCTTGCCTTTCCTTCCATTTTCTTGCCTTATCTTGCCTTATCCTACCTTTTCGTGCCTTTTCTTTCCTTTTCCTGCCTAATCTTTCCTTATCTTGCCTTTTCTTGCCATATCTTGCCTTATCTTCCCTTTTCTTGTCTGATCTTGCCTTTTCTTTCCTTTTCTTTCCTTTTCTTGCCTTTTCTTGCCTTATCTTCCCTTTTATTGCCTTATCTTGTCTTATCTTCCCTTTTCTTGCCTGATCTTGCCTTTTCTTTCCTTTTCATGCCTTTTCTTGCCTTTTCTTGCCTTTTCCTTGCCTTTTCTTGCCTTATCTTGCCCTTTCCTTGCCTTATCTTGCCTTTTCTTCCATTATTTTGCATTTTCTTTACTTTTCTTGCCTTATCTTGCCCTTTCCTTGCCTTATCTTGCCTTTTCTTCCATTATTTTGCATTTTCTTTACTTTTCTTGCCTTATCTTGCTTTTCTAACCTTTTCATGTCTTTTCATGCCTTTTCCTTGCCTTTTCTTACCTTTTTTTGCCTTATCTTTCCTTTTTTTCCTTTTTTGACCTTATCTTGCCTTTTTCTTGCATTTTCATGCCTTTACCATGCCTTTTCTTGCCTTTTCTTTTCATTTCTTGCCTATTTCTTGCATTTTCTTGCCTTTTCCTTGCCTTTTTCAGCCTGATCTTGCCTTTCTTGCCTTTTCTTTCCTTTTCTTGCCTTTTCTTGCCGTATCTTGCTTTTCCTTACCTTTTCTTGCCTTTTTATACCTTTTCTTTCCTTCTCTTCCCTTTTTATGCAATTCTTTCCTTTTCTTCCCTTTTCGTGCCTTTTCTTGCCTTTTCCATGCCGTTTCTTACCTTTTCTTGCCTTTTCCTTGCCTTTTCATACCTTATCATGCCTTTTCATGCCTTATCATACCTTATCATACCTTTTCATGCGTTTTCCTTGCCTTTTCTTGCCTTTTCCATGCCGTTTCGTACCTTTTCTTGCCTTTTCCTTGCCTTATCATACCTTATCTTGCCTTTTCTATCCTTTTTTTGCCTCATCTTTCCTTTTCTTGCCTTTTCTTTCCTTTTCTTGCCTTTTAATGCCCTTTCTTGCCTTATCTTTCTTTTTCTTGCCCTTTCATGTCATTTCCATGTCTTTCCATGTCTTTTCTTGCCCTTTCATTCCTTTTCTTGACTTATCTTTCTTTTTCTTGCCCTTTCAAGCAATTTCTTGCCATTTCTTGCCTCTTTCATGCCTTTTCCATGCCTTCCATTTCCTTATCTTGCCTCTCCTTGCCTTTTCCTTGTCTTTTCCTTGCCTTTTCTATCATTTTCTTGCCTTATCTTTCCTTTTCTTTCCTTTTCCTTGCCTTTTCTTTCCTTTTCTTGCCTTTTCATGCCTTTTCTTGACTTATCATTCTTTTTCTTGCCCTTTTCCATGCCTTTTCTATCCTTTTCTTGCCTTATCTTTCCTTTTCTTGCCTTTTCCTTGCCTTTTCTTGCCTATTCTTGACTTTTCATGCCTTTTCTTGCCATATCTTTCCTTTTCATTCCTTATCTTGCCTTCTCTTACCTTATCTTGCCTTTTCTTTCCTCTTCATACCTCTTCTTGCCTTTTCTTTCCTTTTCATGTCTTTTCCTTGCATTTTCTTGCATTTTCTTTCCTTTTCCTTGCCTTTTCTTTCCTTTTCTTACCTTTTCCTTGCCCTTTCATTCCTTTTCTTGCCTTTCCGACTGTTTTCTTGCCTTACCTTGCCTTATCCTACTTTTTCTTTCCTTTTCCTGCCTTATGACGTAGGGACGTCCTTATTATTATTTTCGTTGCTCATGTACTAATTTGGATATTAAGCTTACGTGGTAGTTAATAAGGTCTAAGTACCATTTATGTAAAAAGGGAAATAAATGGCTGTCTTAATCAGCCTGTAACCTCTGTGACTTTTGGCTTACAATAAGCCTTAAGAAGCCTTAAGTCACGCCCCTATTAAAGGGCTATCATGATGAGCAATAAAGCAATCAGTTTTGAATCCAATTTGAAGAGAGAAAGACTTTCTTTCCAAATCTGAGCAAAGGGTGCGTCCCTTTTATCTTATTACGCCCTTGCTGGCCGTCCAACACTCTTGGACCAACTCTTTAACACAACGGAAGTTGTGCTTGAAGAGGATTTATCAGTTCGGGTCAGCTGAGCTTCCCCACGCTACGCCAAGTGGTATCAGAGCCAGGTTTCTGATCCGATCACACTTCCATTTGAGGCGTGATCGCAAACATACGCACCCTATTAGCCCCATTAGACAAGCCATCCACAAGGCATTGCGAACCTACTGGTCCTTGCCTCACTCATAATGAGTTACCATTCCTAGCCTAAATAACCGTCCACAAGGCATCGTGACCACACTTGTCCTTGCCTCGCACATCTTGTGCTCTCTTTTCTAGTCCTTAACTGATCACCTACGATGACTGATCCAAAAACAACCAAGCGTTTGGGAGATTTGGAGACAACCATGCAAGAAGTTCTACGTCAATTGCATAATTTGGCAATGCAACCACCGGCTGCCATGGGAGACAACGCAGGGGCAGATGAGGGCGAGGAGGATCGCGACGACCTCGACTCGGTGCATACACTACCGGTCAGAGGAGGACGTGGAAATAGAGGGGGACGAGGTCGAGGAGGAGATGGAGGACGAGGTGCGCGAAGAGAAGCCTATAGGGGAGACGCCTATAGAGGAGAAGAAAGAGATTTTGCTCGACGTGTGGATCGACCATTCAAGATGAACATTGAGAAGTTCTACGGTGATGTTGATGTAGAACCTTTTCTGAATTGGTTGGATTCGGTCGAGAAATACTTTGATTGCATGGATCTAACGGAGGAACAGAAGGTTAATTACGTAGCCTTCAAGTTAGAGTCCAGGGCTGCTGTTTGGTGGAGAAAAGAACAAGACTCTAGAAGGAGACGTGGAGAACCTCCCATACGTGACTGGCCTTCAATGGAGCAAGCCTTAAGGGCACGATTTCTGCCCGTGGATTACCATCAGTCCCTATATCTTCAATTTTTGTCATGCTCCCAAGAAACCGCTCCGTAGATGAATATACTGGCTGCACGCAATGATGTGGAAGAAAATGAAGAGCAACAAATAGCTCGCTACATAGATGGCCTGAATTATGACGTGAAAAGTAAGATGGAGTACGACACATTTTTATATTTTCAGGATGCATGTCACAAGGCGAGGAAAATTGGAGCTACCTTGAAGAAAAAAAAAACGAGCTTAAATCATTTTTTGGGACCAGGACAGCCATCTGATTATGCGAGGGGAGGAGAGAAGAGTGTTCCCCACGCCATGGAGAATAAGCTCACACCAAAACCAAAGACCGTTGCGGAGAGTTCGCAAAGGAAGGGAAAAGAGGTGGAAAGTAACTCGGCAATCAGGTGCTTCAAGTGCAACGCACTGGGTCATAAATCAAGCGAGTGCCCAAGACGGAAGTTTACACAATTGAGTATACGTGAAGAATCTGAAGAACAAGAAGGGGCATTCTATTGTGCTCCCGTAGAAGAGAGTGAAGACGGGGAGCAAGAGGAGTCAGAGAATGATGAGGAAGAGTACTGCGGTGTTATTCGCAAGCTTGTTCTGACCTCCCCCAAGGTAGATAATTCACAACGCCACAATCTGTTTTGCACTCGTTGTCATGTCGGGAAGGAAGTTTGTGATGTGATAATAGATGGTGGAAGCCAAGAGAATTTTATTAGTAGTAAGACCGTCGACAGATTGGGTCTGAAGGCCACTCCACATCCCACTCCTTACTCTATTGGATGGGTGCAAGCTAGTGGAGGGATCAAGGTGAATTCAAGGTGCAATTTTCCCCTCACAATTGGCAAGTATTCTGACGTGGTCACTTGCGACGTGCTTGAAATGGTTGCATGCCATATCCTGCTAGGGAGACCATGGGAGTTTGACAACAAAGCCGTGCACCAAGGGCAAGAAAATACCTACGAGGTTAGCAAGGATGGCCACCGATTTACTTTGACCCCGACAAGGCAAAACCAAGCTGAACTGCGCTAGAATGGTAAATCTAGTGACCTCAGTTAGAGAGCTTCAAGACTCGTTGCATGAGATTGGTTGGTGCCATGCGCTCGTCATGAAAGATGCGCATCCGAGTCATGAAGAAAATGTGTGGAAAATTCCTTACATGGTGGCTGACCTTCTCAAGGAATTCTCCGAAGTTGTCCCAGAAGAGCTTCCCAAGGGTCTACCTCCCTTGCGCAATATACAACATCAGATTGATCTAATTCTGGGTTTAACCTTGCCTAACTTGCCTCATTACAGATTGAGCCGGAAGGAGAATCAAATTCTGAAAGATCAGGTGCAAGAGTTGTTAGATAAAGGCTACATACAAGAGAGTCTTAGTCCCTGTGGTGTCCCCGCTCTCTTGGTGCCCAAGAAAGATGGCTCGTGGAGAATGTGCATTGACAGCCGAGCCATCAACAAAATCACAGTTGGGTATAGATTCCCTATTCCACGGTTGAACGACATGCTTGACAATCTGAGTGGTTCAACTATCTTCTCTAAGATAGATTTGAGGAGTGGTTACCATCAGATCTGCATTCGCCCCAGAGATGAGTGGAAAACAGCGTTTAAGACCAAGGATGGCTTGTATGAATGGTTGGTGATGCCATTTGGCCTTACTAATGCTCCAAGCACCTTCATGAGATTGATGCATCAAGTCTTGCGACCTTTCCTGGACAAGTTCGTGGTCGTGTACTTCGATGACATCTTGGTGTATAGCAGGTCAGAAGAGGAGCATTTGAATCATTTGAAAGAAGTGTTCTCCGCGCTCCGAGTGAATAATCTGTTTGCCAACTTAAAGAAGTGCATATTCTGGCAGGACAAGCTATTATTTCTAGGATTTGTTGTGGGAAAAGAAGGGGTGCAGGTTGATCAAACCAAGATAGAGGCAATTCAGTCTTGGCCAACACCGACGAATGCAAGTCAGATAAGGAGTTTCCTTGGTTTAGCAACCTTTTATCGTCGTTTTATCAAAGGTTTTAGTGTGATTGCAGCACCACTTACTTCTCTTCTCAAGAAGCAAGTGCCATTTGTGTGGAGTGAAGAAGTGGAGCGTGCTTTCTAACCGCTCAAGGAAGCACTTAGCTCAGCCCCTGTGCTTGCATTACCTGACTTCGGGAAATTATTTGAAGTGGACGTGGATGCTTCAGGACTCGGAATTGGAGCCGTTCTATCCCAGGAGAAGTGCCCCATTGCATACTTCAGCGAGAAGCTAAGTGATCATCGGCAGACTTGGACAACTTATGAGAAGGAGTTCTATGCGGTGTTTCGTGCCTTGAAAAATTGGGAGCACTACTTGGTCGGTAAGGAGTTTGCCTTATTCACTGATCATAGAGCTCTGAAATTTTTGAATGATCAGTCTAAGTTGTCCAATCATATGCATGCTCGTTGGTCGACATACTTACAAAAGTTTCCTTTTCGAATCACACATAAGAGTGGAACTCAGAATGTTGTTGCTGATGCATTGAGTAGGAGAATCACTCTACTTACTGAATTGAGAGGATCAATTACTGCTTTTGATTCGTATGCTGAGGACGAAGATTTTAGCGAAATCTGGTTGAAGTGTAAGGATGGGATTGGCCACGGTGATTATTTTGTACATGACGGTTTTCTTATGAAAGGCAATCAGTTGTGCATTCCTAAGACTTCGTTGAGAGATCACCTAATTTGGGAGATGCATGGTGGTGGCTTATCTGCTCATATGGGTCGTGACAAGACATTGGCTGCTTTGGTTGAACGTTTCTATTGGCCAAAGATGGGACAAGAGGTAGGGAAGGTGGTGAAGCATTGCCGTGTGTGCCAAGAAACCAAAGGCACCGTACAAAATACGGGGTTGTACACTCCGTTGCCTATTCCGAAGCAAATTTGGGAAGACCTCAGCATGGATTTTATCCTAGGCTTACCCCGTACCCCTCGTGGTGCGGATTCCATTTTTGTTATTGTTGACAGGTTATCCAAAATGGCACATTTTGTCCCTTGCAAGAAGACCACCGATGCTCATGGCGTTGCCAAGCTATTCTTTAAGGAGGTGGTGAGACTTCATGGCGTGCCAAGGACTATAACATCTGATCGTGACACAAAGTTTCTAGCAAGCTTCTGGAAGACCTTGTGGCGAATGTTTGATGCTACCTTGCAGTTTAGCACCACCGCGCACCCTCAAACAGACGGACAAACCGAAGCTACCAACCACACACTTGGCAGCGACAATGGGTCTTAGCATTGCCTATTGCTGAGTTTGCATACAACAGAGCTGTCCACAGGTCCACAGGACAATCTCCGTTCTCTTTAGTGTATACCAAGGTGCCAAATCACTTGGTGGATGTCTCATCAGTCGAAAGACCTTTACGTGACAATGCCTCCGCAGTGACTTATGCTGAGCACGTGCAATCTGTCCTGGAAGCGGTCAAGAAAAGGCTGGAAGCTACGTACCAAAAGGAGAAGGCGCATGTAGATCATCATCGGCGTGTGCAAATCTTTCAGCCTGGTGAAGAAGTAGTGGTTTATTTCAGGAAGGAAAGGATGCCCGCAAACATTGCTCCGGTCATCGGGTTTCATGCCATCACTTGGTACCGTTTTGGTGGTGTGGGTGTAAATGAGAGGACGGGGGCCATCTTTGATTTTGAGCCTAGAGCCTTAGAGCTGAAAACCCTGTATATCCCTTGTTTAAACACGTTGAGCTTAAGCCTTTTCCTTTGAAATATTATATGTAAGCCATTATGGAAGCCATATATCCACAATCTTACCCACCTTTGATTACTTTGGTCCGAGGATGCATTAGGTCTTAATCTTTGGGGTATTATTGTAAGGGTTCATTTGATAGAATAGCTCGGGAATAAACAATGGGGTAATGGGTAGAAATGAGGCCAACAAAGAAGCCGAGACCAGTTGCCTTTGATGTGCAATGTGATGAATTTCATGTGATTGAGGAAGGTTGTGAAAAAAGCAAAAAAAAAGGAAAAAAGAAAGAAAAAAAGAAAAGTGAAGAAAAAGAAGAAGAAAAAGAAAAAAAGTGAAAAAGTGATGAAAAGGAAATGTGAAAGTTGGAAATGGAACAAATGTTTAATGATGGAAAGTGGAAAGTTTGGAAAGAGGTTGGAAACTGAATAAATGGCACGGCTCGAGCTAAGTGGTCAATAGGATTTGGGTGTAATCTTGGGATGAGTGCATATTAGATATAGTGTGAGGTATTTAGAGTTGACGAGAGCTAGAACATTTTTGTGAGCTCCTCGGCCGGGTGGTTTAGCTACCTCCCACATATATTATCATCACCTGACCTTAACCCCATTACAACCCAATGAAAAGTCCCCTTGATCATGAGCCCCATATTTATCGAGGCACCACTAAGTGAGACGTATGAAACTTTGAGATCCCGGACGTGTACGCGAGTGATAGGTAGTTGACTACTCATATATGTGAGCTTAAAATTTTGAACCTCTGAGTGGTCAACCCTCTAGTGTAATCTACTAAGTGCGAAAACTGGGTTAAACCATCAAGGATGTGGTGTCTACACGTTCTTACTCCTTGTACTCAGGTAAGTGAACTACTTGGTTGTGGGGTGGTATTTTAATAAGAGTTTGAAAGTTTGGGTGTGTGTCTGATGCGCCTTACTTGAGGACAAGCAAGGAAATAAGTGTGGGGGTGTGATGAGTGTGTAAACGCTCATATTCTGTCGTATGTTTCGAGTGTGTTTAGTCAAGTTTTGAGTTATATTCATCATGTCATGTCAAGTCTTATGATCATTTTAGTATATTTATGTTCGGGAATGGATTTCTACCCATTGTCCTATTTTGTAGGAAATTGGGGCTCAATGAAGGTCGTTGGAGGGGTGATTTCAAGAGATCATATTGCAAGAGTCATAACTTTCTACTCGAGCATTGGATTATAACGCATAAGATACCGTTGGAAAGCTTGAAGAGAGATCTACATTTTGTCTTTTATAGTCGAAGTCAAATTCGGAGCGGAAGAGGATCAAAAATGAAAAATACGAAGATTCAATGAAGCTGTGCAGGCCAACTAGCGACGGGGAGTCAACTAGCGGCCGCCAGTGAAAGTGGAAGGGCTCCCCGTCGCTAGTTGACTAGCGATCACTAGTCGGGTAGCACAGAGATTTACAAAGGGGTCGAACTGGCGGCCGCCACTCAACTAGCGATCGCTAGTTCGCCCAACGCAGCTTTACTCCGACTTCTTATTTAGTTATAATTTCGGATCCGCTAAAGGAAATATTTGACTTTTAGCCTCCTGTTTCGGCTTTAGGACTTAGGGTATATTATTTATATTATTATTTGGCTAGTTAAACTTCCAATTTAGATTAACCTCTTCTAGGTTTTCCTAATTTTGTATTAGATTCGTGGCTATATATAAGCCTTAAGAGACAATTCACGGGGGGTGACTACGGAGACATTACTACTGCAACATTGAGACAGCCTTTAGAGCTTAATAAAGTCGCGATTCCAGTTAGCTACGGAGAAAGGATTGGCAAAGCTTGATCATCACGACTAAGCTTTCTCTATCTCTATCTTTATGTTAATTGCTATCATGTTCTTTGTTAATCTATTGTGCTTTGTTAACATGCTTAGCGAGTAGTTCTCTTGTGAGTGCGATGCCCTAATTATGTGATTACTCGTCTATGTTAGCTATGGTTTGATTATCTTTCGTAGTAGTTGTCAATTGATGATCTTAATGCTTAATCTAACTTGATCACTTAGATTATGATTTTAGTTGATAATAATGGACCGGAAGGCATTAGAATCAACGGAAGAGTCAATTGACATGTCTTAAGGTATTAATGAGGAATCTTGATACTAAGGGATAACCCGATAGGAGTTAACTTCATAATTGAGTTTAGTTTAATTCTTGGTCTAATTAATGAGCGGAAGCGTTGATTAGTAATCATGAACTACTCTAGCTTAGTTTTGTCACCCTAATGAGCGGAAGCGTTAGGGAGATGCATTAGAACACTCCGGGTACTAGTTAGAACTTCATAAAAACCATAGTCTCGACATAGATGGGTAGTCCATAAGGGTATCGTGCTCGTTTATCTCCATTGATTTACAACTCGTCTTTTATTTGCGTTTCCGATCTAGTTTTATTTACTTTACAATCTTTATAATCTTTTAATTTTCTCGCTTCACATAATTATTGGCATTGATTTTGTGTTCAACCCTCAGTTCGAAACCCTACTTACTCACTATACTATTTGATTGTGCATTTAATTGCTTATCAATTTTGCGTACATCACGAGTCAATGACAATGCCTACGTGGTCGATCTTCCTAAAGAGTTTGGTGTTTCAAAGACCTTCAACATTGCTGATTTGACGCCTTACTTCGATCCACTCCCAGCACCTACAAGATTGGCCGCTCGGAACTAGCTTTGTCCTAAGGAGAGGAGGATGACGTAGGGACATCCTTATTATTATTTTCGTTGCTCATGTACTGATTTGGATATTAAGCTCACGTGGTAGTTAATAAGGTCTAAGTACCATTTATGTAAAAAGGGAAATAAATGGCTGTCTTAATCAGCCTGTAACCTCTGTGACTTTTGGCTTACAATAAGCCTTAAGAAGCCTTAAGTCACGCCCCTATTAAAGGGCTATCATGATGAGCAATAAAGCAATCAGTTTTGAATCCAATTTGAAGAGAGAAAGACTTTCTTTCCAAATCTGGGCAAAGGGTGCGTCCCTTTTATCTTATTACGCCCTTGCTGGCCGTCCAACACTCTAGGACCAACTCTTTAACACAACGGAAGTTGTGCTTAAAGAGGATTTATCAGTTCGGGTCAGCTGAGCTTCCGCACGCTACGCCACCTTATCTTTCCTTATCTTACCTTTTCTTGCCTTATCTTGCCTTATCTTGCCTTATCTTGTCTTATCTTCCCTTTTCCTGCCTGATCTTGCCTTTTCTTTCCTTTTCATGCCTTTTCTTGCCTTTTCATGCCTTTTCCATGCCTTTTCCTTGCCTTTTCTTACCTTACCTTGCTTTATCTTGCCTTTTTTTGCCTTAACTTGCTTTATCTTGCCTTTTCTTGCCTTATCTTGCCTTATTTTTCCTTATTTTTCCTTATCTTGCTTTGTGATATGAATCTCCGCGGAAAAGATTCACAACTCGGACCGTTTGTTACTTTAGAATGGAACAGATCACAACTCACAAGAACTCACACGAACTAAGGCACGAAATTGAACCTTAACCCGCTGCAAGAGCTTCTGAACCTTGACCTAAGGTCGTATCACGCCACGAGGGGGGATGGATGATCCGCTTGATAAGTGAAAGATAAATTCTAGCCAAGACGACTCACCATCCTAAGCAAGAACAAACGAGTATCAAAACTCTCAATTAGCCAATGCTAAGTAATTCTCCGAATTGTTGTGTTTATTGAATGAGGATGCCTCTTTATATAGGCTCCATAAGTCTTACAACTTCCTAAACGAAAACTAACTCCAAATAAGGAGTTCAAAGCTGGCCAAAATTCTCCTTCCTAATTTAAAGGGATTTTGGCCGAATTATTCAACTAAGTAGGAAAACAATCTAAACATAGATAACTAATAGAATATCTAGTAAATATCACGTCCTAAAACATAGTAGATGCAATTCCTAAAATTTAGGGACGCATGTCCAAGATAAGCTTGAAATTCACGTGTGCATGCATCCAGGAGATTGCGTGCATCTCAAACTTCCCATTTAGCTTCCAAAACGTGCATGAGCCTCCCTTGGGTTTCTTGGACGTCCTTGGACCTCCACGCACTTGCTTGAGCCCAAACTTCTTGCATTAGCCCATTGAAGTCAGATTGCAACTTCCTAGCTCTTGCTCTTGTAATTGGCCCAATTGGAACTTGAACTTGCTGCGAGTCTACAAGCTTGATAGTAGGTGCGTCCTTAGGCTTGCTCACATCAGTCCCCTCCTCTTGAAAAGGATTTGTCCTCAAATCATCACCTACATCAAACGGACTCAAGTCAGCCACGTTAAACGAAGCACTTACATTATACTCACCCGGAAGGTCTAGCTTGTAGGCATTATCATTGATGCGTTCTATCACTTGGAATGGACCATCGCCCCGTGGTAGCAACTTTGAACGTCTTTGGACAGGAAAACGCTCCTTCCTCATATGTAGCCAAGCCCAATCTCCCGGCTCAAAGACAACCTTGTGCCTTCCTTTGTTTGCTTGCCTCGCATAGTGCTCCGTGCGCTTCTCGATGTTCATTCTTGCTTTCTCATGTAACTGCTTGACAAATTCAGCTTTCTTCTTGCCATCTAAGTTAACATACTCACTCGAAGGTAGAGGTGATAAATCCAATGGAGTCAAAGGATTAAATCCATAAACAAGCTCAAATGGTGAGAATTGAGTAGCAGAATGGACTGAACAATTATAAGCAAACTCAACATGAGGCAAACATTCTTCCCAAGTCTTAATGTTATGCTTAATGAGTGCTCTCAAAAGTGTAGACAAAGTCCTATTCACTACTTCAGTTTGACCATCAGTTTGAGGATGACAAGTAGTAGAAAACAACAACTTAGTACCTAACTTGCACCACAAGGTCTTCCAAAAGTAACTTAGGAACTTAGCATCTCTATCAGAGATAATTGTCCTAGGCATGCCATGCAACCTAACAACCTCTCTAAAGAACAAATAAGCAATGTTTGAAGCATCATCAGTCTTATGACATGGAATGAAATGTGCCATCTTAGAAAACCTATCCACTACCACAAAAATTGAATCTCTTCCACGCTTAGTCCTAGGTAGTCCTAACACAAAATCCATAGAGATATCAATCCAAGGCTCACTAGGTATAGGTAGTGGGGTGTACAAACCATGGGGTTTTACCTTTGACTTGGCTTGCTTGCAAGTGATGCAACGACCACAAACTCTCTCAACGTCTCTCTTCATGTGTGGCCAAAAGAAATGATCTTGTAGCATTGCCAAGGTCTTTGCAATTCCAAAATGCCCCATTAAGCCACCTCCATGTGCCTCCTGAATTAGTAATTCTCGCATCGAACAATTAGGCACACAAAGTTTGTTTTCACGAAATAGGTATCCTTCATTACGAAAGAACTTACCAAATGCACTTCTTTCAGTTGATCTAAACAACTCGCTAAAATCAACATCATCAACATACATCTCTTTAATGTGTTCAAAGCCAAGTAGTTTAGCATCAAGAGTTGAGATCAAGGCGTACCTTCGTGATAGTGCATCAGCCACTACATTTACCTTACCTTGCTTGTAGCGAATGACATAAGGAAATGTCTCAATGAATTCCACCCATCGTGCATGCCTCTTGTTCAGCTTGTGTTGCCCCTTTAAGTGCTTGAGTGACTCATGATCAGTGTGAATCACAAACTCCTTTGGCCACAAGTAATGCTGCCATGTCTCCAATGCTCGAACTAGTGCGTACAACTCCTTGTCATAGGTCGGGTAATTCAAGGTTGCACCATTTAGTTTCTCACTAAAGTATGCAATGGGTCTTCCTTCTTGCATAAGGACAGCTCCAATTCCTACACCAGAAGCATCACACTCTATTTCAAAAGTCTTAGAGAAATTAGGTAAAGCTAACAAGGGTGCATTAGTCAACTTCCCTTTCAGTAGTTGGAAAGCCTTCTCTTGAGCTTCTCCCCAAGTAAAGCCCACGTTCTTCTTGATGACTTCAGTTATGGGTGCGGCTATGCTACTAAAGTCCTTCACAAATCTCCTATAAAAACTAGCTAGTCCATGAAAGCTCCTAACATTAGCAACACTTGTAGGGCTTGGCCATTCACGGATAGCTCGGATCTTTTCTTCATCAACCTGTATTCCGTTAGCTCCAACAACAAAACCCAAGAATACAAGCTTATCCGTACAAAAGGTGCACTTCTTCAAGTTAGCAAACAATTGTTCTTCTCTAAGTGCATCTAAGACAGATTTCAAATGTTCTAGATGATCCTCCATGCTCTTGCTATAGATGAGTATATCATCAAAGTAAACAACTACAAATTTACCAATGAATGGACGTAGAACATGATTCATGAGTCGCATAAACGTGCTAGGTGCATTGGACAAACCAAATGGCATGACCATCCACTCATACAACCCATACTTAGTTTTAAAAGCAGTCTTCCACTCATCTCCTTCTTTCATCCTAATTTGATGATAACCACTCTTCAAATCAATCTTAGAAAACATGCAAGAACCATGCAACTCATCTAACATGTCATCTAAACGAGGGATAGGGTGACGATATTTTACCGTTATGTTGTTGACTGCTCGGCAATCAACACACATTCTCCATGTTTTATCCTTCTTGGGCACAAGTAGGACTAGAACAGCACATGGACTCATGCTCTCTCTTACGTACCCTTTCTCCAACAGCTCGTTGACTTGCTTCTCAAGCTCCTTTGTCTCTTCAGGATTGCTTCTATATGCGGGACGGTTAGGTATGGCAGCTCCCGGAACAAAGTCTATTTGATGTTCAATCCCACGAATAGGTGGCAAACCAGGTGGTAGCTCGTCGGGAAAGACATCATTGTAATCCTGCAAAAGAGACACAACCGTACTAGGTACATGTGGTTCAAGCTCGTTAGTGTTTAAAAGTGCCTCCCTATACCGAAGTAAGATCATAGGCTTCTTTTCAAAGCATGCTTGCTTAATATCACTTGTTCCCACATAGTAACTCTTTTTCCAACTCTCGGTTTTTCTCTCTTTGGCCGTTTTAATTTCTGTTTTTCCGGCTTCTTTTGTTTTCTCAATCTTTTCCTCTCCATTGGCCGTTTTTCTTATCTTTTTTTCGGCTTCTTCTCTCCTCTCATTCTTTTTCTTTTTGTCACGCTCTCTTTGACACTTTCTTGTTGCAACAGTCGTTGATCTTCACAAACTTGTGATGGTGACAAGGGTGCCAAGGTGATTACTCTCTTCTTAAGTATAAATGAGTATTTGTTGGTGTAGCCATCATGATGCACTTTCCTATCAAACTGCCATGGCCTTCCTAACAATAGGTGACCAGCTTGCATTGGTACTACATCACACAACACTTCATCCTCATAGTTGCCAATGCGGAATGCTACCAATACTTGCTTCATCACTCGTACTTTGCCACTATCATTCAGCCATTGTAGTTTGTAAGGCTTAGGGTGTTTTCCAGTGAGCAACCCCAACTTCTCCACCATAGTAGTGCTTGCGACATTAGCACAACTTCCTCCATCTATGATGACACTACACACCTTGTCTTTGACATAGCACCTTGTGTGAAAAATATTTTCTCTTTGAGCCACATCATTTTCCTCTTTTACTTGCACATTCAATGCTCTTCTAGACACAAGAGTAAGCCTCTCAGCAGCTTGGTACTCTTCCTCGGATACGTCCTCCAAAGAAGGCATGCTTTCATGCTCCGAATCCTCTTCTTCAATTTCAATCTCTCCACTTTCCTTGATCACCATTGCTTGCTTGTTAGGGCATTGACTTGAGATGTGCCCTCTTCCTTGACACTTAAAGCACTTGATGTCACGGTTCCTAGCTGGAGTGACTTCCACTTTCCTTTGAGAATTAGCTTGAGAACTCTCGGATTTATGCTCTACTTTGGCTGCTTGTGGCTTGTCAAACTTCTTTTGGTAGTTTGGCTTCCAAGTAGAATTCGATGTAGCTTTTGTTCGCCCCTCTCCTCTCTTGAGTTGCTTCTCAATTTTCGTTGCCATATGCACCATGTCCTCCAACTCCACATAGTGTTGCAACTCAACTTTGTCTTGAATTTCAGGATTGAGTCCATTCAAGAACCTTGCCATTGTAACTTCTCTATCTTCATCTATATCAGCTCTTATCATAGCCATCTCCATCTGTTTGAAATACTCCTCCACACTCAAACTTCCTTGCCTCATCCCTTGTAACTTCTTATACAGCCCTCTATAGTAATGACTTGGAACAAATCTCTTCCTCATCACCACTTTCATGTCTTCCCAAGTAGCTATAGGGCGTTCTCTATTTCTCCTCCTGCTTGTCACAAGTTGATCCCACCAAGTTATAGCATAATCAGTGAATTCGGTGATGGCAAGTTTTACCTTCTTTTCTTCGGAGCTATTGTGGCAATCAAACACGAACTCAATCTTCTTCTCCCACTCTAAGTACGCCTCCGGGTCAGAACGACCAGCAAAGGAAGGTATCTTCAGTTTGATACTCCCTATGTTGTCGTCTCTCTTTGGCCTCGCCTCCCTAGGTAGACGGTTTGTTCTTGCTCTCCTAAGACTCCTTGTAGAGCCTACGCCTTCTTCCGATTCAGAATCAGCTCCGCTCGACTCTCCAATAGGTACTCCTCTCCTACGCCTTTGGAGTTCGCCTCGCGTTTGGGGGTTGTCACGAGAATTCTCCACGGCATCGACGCGTAGTTGCAAAGGCTCCATCTGAGCTTGCACCATCTGCTCGAGCTTCCCGGCCAAGGCATCCACTAATAACTTAAGGTCTATGTTTCCCATAGTTTGACCTTCATGCGATATGTTTGCTGCAAGAAAAATTGGTTAGTAATAAAAAAAAAATATGGCCTCACAAGCTCACTCCCTTACGTGTATACTCTCAATGTATGGTGCACTCAAGTTCTCTCGTGTTTGTACTCAAATATTTGGCTTTTCTCTCTAAGGTACTCGCACACTCTTGCCTTTTTCCTCTCGTGATACTTGTATGTTCTTACTAAGGCTAGAACGGCCTTGCTTGAGCTTCACGCTTTAGCAAACAGAATGTTAAAGTTCCTCTTTGGTCTTTCTTTTAGTCTTGCTCGTCCCTTTCCTTGATCAGCTGCTGCGCCTTCTTAGTTCGGTAGCTTCCCTCGGATTTGCTTCCTCTTTAGCTTGAGACTTCCAATTTAGCTTGCTTCCTCTTTAGCTTGCGGCTTCCTTTTCTTTTTCTTTTCTTTCCTTTTTTTTTTCTTTTCTTTTCTTTTCTTTTCTTTTCTTTTCTTTTCTTTTCTTTTCTTTTCTTTTGTTGCTTTACTCGTTTGTTTTCCTCTCTTTTCTCTCAAACAGCGAAGAGAAAAAAAAAACGAACCAACAAGAACAAAAATAACAAGCAACAAAACGAACCAACAAGAACCAAAATAACAAGGATAATGAACTAAAGTAACAAGCTAAGCTCTGATACCAACTGATATGAATCTCCGCGGAAAAGATTCACAACTCGGACCGTTTGTTACTTTAGAATGGAACAGATCACAACTCACAAGAACTCACACGAACTAAGGCACGAAATTGAACCTTAACCCACTGCAAGAGCTTCTGAACCTTGACCTAAGGTCGTATCACGCCACGAGCGGGGATGGATGATCCGCTTGATAAGTGAAAGACAAATTCTTGCCAAGACGACTCACCACCCTAAGCAAGAACAAACGAGTATCAAAACTCTCAATTAGCCAATGCTAAGTAATTCTCCGAATTGTTGTGTTTATTGAATGAGGATGCCTCTTTATATAGGCTCCATAAGTCTTACAACTTCCTAAACGAAAACTAACTCCAAATAAGGAGTTCAAAGCTGGCCAAAATTCTCCTTCCTAATTTAAAGGGATTTTGGCCGAATTATTCAACTAAGTAGGAAAACAATCTAAACATAGATAACTAATAGAATATCTAGTAAATATCACGTCCTAAAACATAGTAGATGCAATTCCTAAAATTTAGGGACGCATGTCCAAGATAAGCTTGAAATTCACGTGTGCATGCATCCAGGAGATTGCGTGCATCTCAAACTTCCCATTTAGCTTCCAAAACGTGCATGAGCCTCCCTTGGGTTTCTTGGACGTCCTTGGACCTCCACGCACTTGCTTGAGCCCAAACTTCTTGCATTAGCCCAATGAAGTCAGATTGCAACTTCCTAGCTCTTGCTCTTGTAATTGGCCCAATTGGAACTTGAACTTGCTGCGAGTCTACAAGCTTGATAGTAGGTGCGTCCTTAGGCTTGCTCACATCACTTTGCTTACCTTTTCAAGCCTTTTCTTGCCTTTTCATGCCTTTTCCTTGCCTTTTCTTGCCATTTTCTTGCTTTTTCGTGCCTTTTCCATGCATTTTCTTACCTTTTCTTACCTTTTCTTGCATATTCCTTGCCTTTTTTTGTCTTTTCCTAACCATTTTCTGCCTTATCTTACCTTTCTTGCCTTATCTTGCCTTACCTTTCCTTTTCTTGCCTTTTCATGCCTTTTCCTTGCCTTTTCTTGCCTTTTCTTCCCTTTTCATTCCTTTTCTTCCATTTTTATTTCCTTTTCTTGCCTTTTCATTCCTTTTCCTTGCCCTTTCTTGCGTTATCTATCCTTTTCTTTCCTTTTCTTCCCTTATCTTGTCTTTTCTTGACTTTTCTTTCCTTTTCTTCCCTTTTCTCACCTTTTCTTCCATTTTCTTGCCTTACGTTGCATTTTTCTTGCCTTATGTTGCATTTTCTTGCCTTTTCGTTGCCTTTTCTTACCATTTCTTTCCATTTCCTTGCCTTTTCTTTCCTTTTCTTGCCTTTTCTCGCCTTTTCTTCCCTTTTCTTGCCATTTCATGCCTTTTCCTTGCCTTTTCTTGCCCTATCTTGGCTTTTCTTGCCTTTTCCTTGCTTTTTCTTGCCTTTTCTTGCATTTTCCTTGCCTTATCTTGCTTTTTCTTACCTTTTCTTGCATTTTCTGATATGAATCTCCGCGGAAAAGATTCACAACTCGGACCGTTTGTTACTTTAGAATGGAACAGATCACAACTCACAAGAACTTACACGAACTAAGGCACGAATTTGTACCTCAACCCGCTGCAAGGGCTTCTGAACCTTGACCTAAGGTCGTATCACGCCACAAGCGGGGATGGAATATCCGCTTGATAAGTGAAGGATAAATTCTAGCCAAGACGACTCACCAGCCTAAGCAAGAACAAACGAGTATCAAACTCTCAACTAGCCAATGCTAAGTATTTCCGAATTGTGTGTGTCCGTTTTATTGCTAGGAGTCCTCTTTATATAGGCTCCCAAAGTACCAAAATATTCCTAAACAAGCTAACTCCTTAAAAGGAATTCAAAGGCTGGCCAAAACTCTCTTTCCTATTCTAAGGAGATTCTGGCCGAACTTATGCAACTAAACAAGGAATAATATAAGCAAATAATATCTAATAGAATAGCTACTAGTTGCACGTCCAAAACAATTAGATGCATGGCCTAAATAGGCTGATTCTTCTTGATTCTCCATGTGCGCATGCATCTAGAAGCTTTCGTGCATGTCAAGCTTCCCATTCAGCCTCCAAAACGTGCATGGGCCTCCCTTGGGTTTCTTGGACGTCCTTGGTCCTCCACGAACTTGCTTGAGCCCAAACTTCATGCATTAGTCCATTGAAATCAGATTGCAACTTCCTAGCTCTTGCTCTTGTCATTGGCCCAATTGGAACTTGAACTTGCTTCGAGTCTACAAGCTTGATAGTTGGTGCATCCGTAGGCTTGCTCACATCAGTCCCCTCCTCTTGAAAAGGATTTGTCCTCAAATCATCACCTACATCAAACGGACTCAAGTCAGCCACATTAAACGAAGCACTTAAACTATACTCACCCGGAAGGTCTAGCTTGTAGGCATTATCATTAATGCGTTCTAGCACTTGGAATGGACCATCTCCCCGTGGTAGCAACTTTGAACGTCTTTGGACAGGAAAACGCTCCTTCCTCATATGTAGCCAAACCCAATCGCCCGGCTCAAAGACAACCTTGTGCCTTCCTTTGTTTGCTTGCCTTGCATAGTGCTCCGTGCGCTTCTCGATGTTCATTCTAGCTTTCTCATGTAACTGCTTGACAAATTCAGCTTTCTTCTTTCCATCTAAGTTAACATGCTCACTCGAAGGTAGAGGTGATAAATCCAATGGAGTCAAAGGATTAAATCCATAAACAAGCTCAAATGGTGAGAATTGAGTAGCAGAATGGACAGAACGATTATAAGCAAACTCAACATGAGGCAAACATTCTTCCCAAGTCTTAATGTTATGCTTAATGAGTGCTCTCAAAAGTGTAGACAAAGTCCTATTTACTACTTCAGTTTGACCATCAGTTTGAGGATGACAAGTAGTAGAAAACAACAACTTAGTACCTAACTTGCACCACAAGGTTTTCCAAAAGTAACTTAGGAACTTAGCATCTCTATCAGAGATAATTGTCCTAGGCATGCCATGTAACCTAACAACCTCTCTAAAGAACAAATCAGCAATGTTTGAAGCATCATCAGTCTTATGACATGGAATGAAATGTGCCATCTTAGAAAACCTATCCACTACCACAAAAATTGAATCTCTTCCACGCTTAGTCCTAGGTAGGCCTAACACAAAATCCATAGAGATATCAATCCAGGGCTCACTAGGTATAGGTAGTGGGGTGTACAAACCATGGGGTTTTACCTTTGACTTGGCTTGCTTGCAAGTGATGCAACGACCACAAACTCTCTCAACGTCTCTCTTCATGTGTGGCCAAAAGAAATGATCTTGTAGCATTGCCAAGGTCTTTGCAATTCCAAAATGCCCCATTAAGCCACCTCCATGTGCCTCCTGAATTAGTAATTCTCGCATCGAACAATTAGGCACACAAAGTTTGTTTTCACGAAATAGGTAACCTTCATTACGAAAGAACTTACCAAATGCACTTCTTTCAGTTGATCTAAACAACTCGCCAAAATCAACATCATCAACATACATCTCCTTAATGTGTTCAAAGCCAAGTAGTTTAGCATCAAGAGTTGAGATCAAGGCGTACCTTCGTGATAGTGCATCAGCCACTACATTTTCCTTACCTTGCTTGTAGCGAATGACATAAGGAAATGTCTCAATGAATTCCACCCATCGTGCATGCCTCTTGTTCAGCTTGTGTTGCCCCTTTAAGTGCTTGAGTGACTCATGATCAGTGTGAATCACGAACTCCTTGGGCCACAAATAATGCTGCCATGTCTCCAATGCTCGAACTAGTGCGTACAACTCCTTGTCATAGGTCGGGTAATTCAAGGTTGCACCACTTAGTTTCTCACTAAAGTATGCAATAGGTCTTCCTTCTTGCATAAGGACAGCTCCAATTCCTACACCAGAAGCATCACACTCTATTTCAAAAGTCTTAGAGAAATTAGGTAAAGCTAACAAGGGTGCATTAGTCAACTTCCCTTTCAGTAGTTGGAAAGCCTTCTCTTGAGCTTCTCCCCAAGTAAAGCCCACGTTCTTCTTGATGACTTCAGTTATGGGTGCGGCTATGCTACTAAAGTCCTTCACAAATCTCCTATAAAAACTAGCTAGTCCATGAAAGCTCCTAACATTAGCAACACTTGTAGGGCTTGGCCATTCACGGATAGCTCGGATCTTTTCTTCATCAACCTGTATTCCGTTAGCTCCAACAATAAAACCCAAGAATACAAGCTTATCCGTACAAAAGGTGCACTTCTTCAAGTTAGCAAACAATTGTTCTTCTCTAAGTGCATCTAAGACAGATTTCAAATGTTCTAGATGATCCTCCATGCTCTTGCTATAAATGAGTATATCATCAAAGTAAACAACTACAAATTTACCAATGAATGGACGTAGAACATGATTCATGAGTCGCATAAACGTGCTAGGTGCGTTGGACAAACCAAATGGCATGACCATCCACTCATACAACCCATACTTAGTTTTAAAAGCAGTCTTCCACTCATCTCCTTCTTTCATCCTAATTTGATGATAACCACTCTTCAAATCAATCTTAGAAAACATGCAAGAACCATGCAACTCATCTAACATGTCATCTAAACGAGGGATAGGGTGACGATATTTTACCGTTATGTTGTTGACTGCTCGGCAATCAACACACATTCTCCATGTTTTATCCTTCTTGGGCACAAGTAGGACTGGAACAACACATGGACTCATGCTCTCTCTTACGTACCCTTTCTCCAACAGCTCATTGACTTGCTTCTCAAGCTCCTTTGTCTCTTCAGGATTGCTTCTATATGCGGGACGGTTAGGTATGGTAGCTCCCGGGACAAAGTCTATTTGATGTTCAATCCCACGAATAGGTGGCAAACCAGGTGGTAGCTCGTCGGGAAAGACATCCTTGTAATCCTGCAAAAGAGACACAACCGTACTAGGTACATGTGGTTCAAGCTCGTTAGTGTTTAAAAGCGCCTCTCTATACCGAAGTAAGATCATAGGCTTCTTTTCAAAGCATGCTTGCTTAATATCATTTGTTCCCACATAGTAACTCTTTTTCCAACTCTCGGTTTTTCTCTCTTTGGCCGTTTTAATTTCTGTTTTTCCGGCTTCTTTTGTTTTCTCAATCTTTTCCTCTCCATTGGCCGTTTTTCTTATCTTTTTTTCGGCTTCTTCTGTCCTCTCATTCTTTTTCTTCTTGTCACGCTCTCTTTGCTCATCACTTTCTTTTTGCAACTGACGTTGATCTTCACAAACTTGTGATAGTGACAAGGGTGCCAAGGTGATTACTCTCTTCTTAAGTATAAGTGAATACTTGTTGGTGTAGCCATCATGATGCACTTTCCTATCAAACTGCCACGGCCTTCCTAACAATAGGTGACCAGCTTGCATTGGTACAACATCACACAACACTTCATCCTCATAGTTGCCAATGCGGAATGCTACCAATACTTGCTTCATCACTCGTACTTCTCCACTATCATTCAGCCATTGTAGTTTGTAAGGCTTAGGGTGTTTTCCCGTGAGTAACCCTAACTTCTCCACCATAGTAGTGCTTGCAACATTAGCACAACTTCCTCCATCTATGATGACACTACACACCTTGTCTTTGACATAGCACCTTGTGTGAAAAATATTTTCTCTTTGAGCCACATCATTTTCTTCTTTTACTTGCACATTCAATGCTCTTCTAGACACAAGAGTAAGCCTCTCAGCAGCTTGGTACTCTTCCTCGGATACGTCCTCCAAAGAAGGCATGCTTTCATGCTCCGAATCCTCTTCTTCAGTTTCAATCTCTCCACTCTCCTTGATCACCATTGCTTGCTTGTTAGGGCATTGACTTGAGATGTGCCCTCTTCCTTGACACTTAAAGCACTTGATGTCACGGTTCCTAGCTGGAGTGACTTCCACTTTCCTTTGAGAATTAGCTTGAGAACTCTCGGATTTATGCTCTACTTTGGCTGCTTGTGGCTTGTCAAACTTCTTTTGGTAGTTTGGCTTCCAAGTAGAATTCGATGTAGCTTTTGTTCTCCCCTCTCCTCTCTTGAGTTGCTTCTCAATTTTTGTTGCCATATGCACCATGTCCTCCAACTCCACATAGTGTTGCAACTCAACTTTGTCTTGAATTTCAGGATTGAGTCCATTCAAGAACCTTGCCATTGTAACTTCTCTATCTTCATCTATATCAGCTCTTATCATGGCCATCTCCATCTGTTTGAAATAATCCTCCACACTCAAACTTCCTTGCCTCATTCCTTGTAACTTCTTATACAGCTCTCTATAGTAATGACTTGGAACAAATCTCTTCCTCATCACCACTTTCATGTCTTCCCAAGTAGCTATAGGGCGTTCTCTATTTCTCCTCCTGCTAGTCACAAGTTGATCCCACCAAGTTATAGCATAATCAGTGAATTCGGTGATGGCAAGTTTTACCTTCTTTTCTTCGGAGCTATTGTGGCAATCAAACACAAACTCAATCTTCTTCTCCCACTCTAAGTATGCCTCCGGGTCAGAACGACCAGCAAAGGAAGGTATCTTCAGTTTGATACTTCCTATGTTGTCGTCTCTCCTTGGCCTTGCCTCCCTAGGTGGACGGTTTGTTCTTGCTCTCCTAAGACTCCTTGTAGAGCCTACGCCTTCTTCCGACTCAGAATCAGCTCCGCTCGATTCTCCAATAGGTACTCCTCTCCTACGCCTTTGGAGTTCGCCTCGCGTTTGGGGGTTGTCACGAGAATTCTCCACGGCATCCACGCGTAGTTGCAAAGGCTCCATCTGAGCTTGCACCATCCGCTCGAGCTTCCCGGCCAAGGCATCCACTAATAACTTAAGGTCTATGTTTTCCATAGTTTGACCTTCATGCGACATGTTTACTGCAAGAAAATTGGTTAGTAATAAAAAAAAATGGCCTCACAAGCTCACTCCCTTACGTGTATACTCTCAATGTATGGTGCACTCAAGTTCTCTCGTGTTTGCACTCAAATATTTGGCTTTTCTCTCTAAGGTACTCGCACACTCTTGCCTTTTTCCTCTCGTGATACTTGTATGTTCTTACTAAGGCTAGAACGGCCTTGCTTGAGCTTCACGCTTTAACAAACAGAATGTTAAAGTTCCTCTTTGGTCTTTCTTTTAGTCTTGCTCGTCCCCTTTCTTGATCAGCTGTTGCGCCTCCTTAGTTTGCTAGCTTCCCTCGGATTTGCTTCCTCTTTAGCTTGAGACTTCCAATTTAGCTTGCTTCCTCTTTAGCTTGCGGCTTCCTTTTTCTTTTTCTTTTCTTTCCTTTTTTTCTTTTCTTTTCTTTTCTTTTCTTTTCTTTTCTTTTCTTTTCTTCTTTTTTTTCTTTTCTTTCTTTTCTTGCTTCACTCGTTTGTTTTCCTCTCTTTTCTCTCAAACAGCGAGGAGAGAAAACGAACCAACAAGAACAAAAAAAATAACAAGCAACAAAACGAACCAACAAGAACAAAAATAACAAGGATAATGAACTAAAGTAACAAGCTAAGCTCTGATACCAACTGATACGAATCTCCGCGGAAAAGATTCACAACTCGGACCGTTTGTTACTTTAGAATGGAACAGATCACAACTCACAAGAACTTACACGAACTAAGGCACGAATTTGTACCTCAACCCGCTGCAAGGGCTTCTGAACCTTGACCTAAGGTCGTATCACGCCACAAGCGGGGATGGAATATCCGCTTGATAAGTGAAGGATAAATTCTAGCCAAGACGACTCACCAGCCTAAGCAAGAACAAACGAGTATCAAACTCTCAACTAGCCAATGCTAAGTATTTCCGAATTGTGTGTGTCCGTTTTATTGCTAGGAGTCCTCTTTATATAGGCTCCCAAAGTACCAAAATATTCCTAAACAAGCTAACTCCTTAAAAGGAATTCAAAGGCTGGCCAAAACTCTCTTTCCTATTCTAAGGAGATTCTGGCCGAACTTATGCAACTAAACAAGGAATAATATAAGCAAATAATATCTAATAGAATAGCTACTAGTTGCACGTCCAAAACAATTAGATGCATGGCCTAAATAGGCTGATTCTTCTTGATTCTCCATGTGCGCATGCATCTAGAAGCTTTCGTGCATGTCAAGCTTCCCATTCAGCCTCCAAAACGTGCATGGGCCTCCCTTGGGTTTCTTGGACGTCCTTGGTCCTCCACGAACTTGCTTGAGCCCAAACTTCATGCATTAGTCCATTGAAATCAGATTGCAACTTCCTAGCTCTTGCTCTTGTCATTGGCCTAATTGGAACTTGAACTTGCTTCGAGTCTACAAGCTTGATAGTTGGTGCATCCGTAGGCTTGCTCACATCATTTTCCATGCCTTTTATTTCCTTATCTTGCCTTTTCTTGCCTTATCTTGCCTTTTCCTGGCCTTTCCTTGCCTTACCTTGCCTTTCTTCCCTTATTTTGCCTTCTCTTTTATTTTCTTGCCTTTTCTTTACTTTTCTTGCCTTATCTTTTTTTTCTAACCTTTTCATTTCTTTTCATGCCTTTTCTTGCCTTTTCCTTGCCTTATCTTTCCTTTTTTTTCCTTTTCTGACCTTATCTTTCCTTTTTCTTGCATTTTCTAGCATTTTCATGCCTTTTCTTTCATTTTCTTCCCTTTTCTTGTCTATTCATTGCATTTTCTTGCCTTTTCCATGCCTTTTTCTGCCTGATCTTGCCTTATCTTTCCTTTTCTTGCCTTTTCTTGCCGTATCTTGCTTTTTCTTACCTTTTCTTTCCTTCTCTCCCCTTTTCTTGCAATTCTTTCCTTTTCTTCCCTTTTCGTGCCTTTTCTTGCCTTTTCTTGCCATATCTTACCTTTTCTTGCCTTTTCTTGCCTTTCCTGTCCTTTTCTTGCCTTTTATTTCCTTTTTCATGCCTTTTCTTGCCTTATCTTATCTTTTCTTGCCTTATCTTTCCTTTTCTTGTCTTTTCTTGCCTTATCTTTCCTTTTATTGCCATTTCTCTCATTTTCTTCTCTTTTCTTGCATTTTCATGCCTTTTCCTTGCCTTTTCTTGCCTTTTCCTTTCCTTTTCTGACCTTTTCTGACCTTTTCTTGCCTTTTCCTTGCCTTATCTTACCTTATCATGCCTTTTCATGCCTTTTCCATGCCTTTTCTTTCCTTATCTTGCCTTTTCTATCTTTTTTTTGCCTTATCTTTACTTTTCATGCCTTTTCCTTGCCTTATCTTTACTTTTCTTGCCTTTTCCTTGCCTTTTCTTTCCTTTTCTTGCCTTTTCATGCCTTTTCTTGACTTATCTTTCTTTTTTTTGCCCTTTCATATCTTTTCCATGTCTTTTCCCTTTCATATCTTTTCCATGTCTTTTCTTGTCTTTTCTTGCCTTTTCATGCCTTTTTATGCCTTTTCATACCTTTTCTTGACTTATCTTTCTTTTTCTTACCCTTTCATGCCTTTTCTTGCCTTTTTCATGCCTTTTCCATGCCTTCCCTTTCCTTATCTTGCCTTTCCTTGCCTTTTCTATCCTTTTCTTGCCTTATCTTTCCTTTTCTTGCCTTTTCATGCCTTTTCTTGACTTATCTTTCTTTTTCTTGCCCTTTTCATGCCTTTTCCATGCCTTTTCTATCCTTTTCTTGCCTCATCTTTCCTTTTCTTGCCTTTTCCTTGCCTTTTCTTGCCTTTTCTTGACTTTTCTTGCCTTTTCTTGCCTTTTCTTGACTTTTTGTGCCTTTTCTTGCCATATCTTTCCTTTTTATTCCTTATCTTGCCTTTTCTTATCTTATCTTGCCTTTTCCTGCCTTTTCTTGCATTTTCTTTTCTTTTCCTGCCTTATCTTTCCTTATCATGCCTTTTCTTGCCTTATCTTGCCTTATCTTGCCTAATCTTGCCTTTTCTTTCCTTTTCATGCCTATTCTTTACTTTTCATGCCTTTTCATGCCTTTTTCATGCCTTTTCTTGCCTTTCCTGGCCTTTTCCTTGCCTTATCTTGCCTTATCTTGCCTTATCTTGCCTTTTCCTTTCCTTTTCTTGCCTTATGTTTCCTTATTTTTCCTTATCTTTCCTTTTCTTGCCTTATCTTGCTTTTCTTACCTTTTCAAGCCTTTTCTTACCTTTTCATGTGTTTTCTTTCCTTTTCTTTCCTTGTCCTTGCCTTTTCTTGCCTTATCTCGCCTTATCATTCCTTTTCTTTCCTTTTCTTGCCTTTTCACCTTTTCTTGCCTTTTCTTGCTTTTTCTCGCCTTTTCTTCCCTTTTCTTCCCTTTTCATGCCTTTTCCTTGCATTTTCTTGCCTTATGTTACATTTTCTTGCCTTTTCCTTGCCTTTTCTTTCCTTTTCTTCCATTTTCTCGCATTTGCTTTCCTTTTCTTGCCTTTTTGTGCCTTTGCCTTGCCTTTTCTTCCTTATCTTACCTTTTCTTGCCTTTTCATGCATTTTCTTTCCTTTTCTTGCCTTGTTGATGTGAGCAAGCCTAAGGACGCACCTACTATCAAGCTTGTAGACTCGAAGCAAGTTCAAGTTCCGATTGGGCCAATGACAAGAGCACGCGCTAGGAAGTTGCAATCTGACTTCAATGGATTAATGGAAGAAGTTTGGGCTCAATCAAGTGCGTGGAGGACCAAGGACGTCCAAGAAGCCCAAGGGAGGCCCATGCACGTTTTGGAAGCTGAATGGGAGGCTTGACATGCACGTAAGCTTCTAGATACATGCGCACATGGAGAATCAAGAGGAATCAGCCTATTTAGTCCGTGCATCTAATTGTTTTGGACGTGCACCTAGTAGTTATTCTATTAGATATTATTTGCTTATATTATTCCTTATTTAGTTGAATAAGTTCGGCCAGAATCTCTTTAGAATAGGAAAGAATTTTGGCCAGCCTTAAACTCCTTATTTGGAGTTAGTTTCGTTTAGGAAAGTTGTAAGACATGAGGAGCCTATATAAAGAGGCGTCCCCCTTCAATAAAGAACACACACAATTCGGAAATACTTAGCATTGGCTAGTTGAGAGTTTGATACTCGTTTGTTCTTGCTTAGGCTGGTGAGTCGTCTTGGCTAGAATTTATCCTTCACTTATCAAGCGGATATTCCATCCCCGCTTGTGGCGTGATACGACCTTAGGTCAAGGTTCAGAAGCCCTTGCAGCGGGTTGAGGTACAAATTCGTGCCTTAGTTCGTGTAAGTTCTTGTGAGTTGTGATCTGTTCCATTCTAAAGTAACAAACGGTCCGAGTTGTGAATCTTTTCCGCGGAGATTCATATCAGTTGGTATCAGAGCTTAGCTTGTTACTTTAGTTCATTATCCTTGTTATTTTTGTTCTTGTTGGTTCGTTTTGTTGCTTGTTATTTTTTTGTTCTTGTTGGTTCGTTTTCTCTCCTCGCTGTTTGAGAGAAAAGAGAGGAAAACAAACGAGTGAAGCAAGAAAAGAAAGAAAAGAAAAGAAAGAAAAAAAAAAGAAAAGAAAAGAAAAGAAAAGAAAAAAAAAAGGAAAGAAAAGAAAAAGAAAAAAAGGAAGCCGCAAGCTAAAGAGGAAGCAAGCTAAATTGGAAGTCTCAAGCTAAAGAGGAAGCAAGCTAAATTGGAAGTCTCAAGCTAAAGAGGAAGCAAATCCGAGGGAAGCTAGCAAACTAAGGAGGCGCAACAGCTGATCAAGAAAGGGGACGAGCAAGACTAAAAGAAAGACCAAAGAGGAACTTTAACATTCTGTTTGTTAAAGCGTGGAGCTCAAGCAAGGCCGTTCTAGCCTTAGTAAGAACATACAAGTATCACGAGAGGAAAAAGGCAAGAGTGTGCGAGTACCTTAGAGAGAAAAGCCAAATATTTGAGTGCAAACACGAGTGAACTTGAGTGCACCCTACATTGAGAGTATACACGTAAGGGAGTGAGCTTGTGAGGCCATAATTTTTTTTTACTAACCAATTTTTCTTGTAGCAAACATGTCGCATGAAGGTCAAACTATGGGAAGCATAGACCTTAAGTTATTAGTGGATGCCTTGGCCGGGAAGCTCGAGCGGATGGTGCAAGCTCAGATGGAGCCTTTGCAACTACGCGTGGATGCCGTGGAGAATTCTCGTGACAACCCCCAAACGCGAGGCGAACTCCAAAGGCGTAGGAGAGGAGTACCTATTGGAGAATCGAGCAGAGCTGATTCTGAGTCGGAAGAAGGCGTAGGCTCTACAAGGAGTCTTAGGAGAGCAAGAACAAACCGTCCACCTAGGGAGGCAAGGCCAAAGAGAGACGACAACATAGGGAGTATCAAACTGAAGATACCTTCCTTTGCTGGTCGTTCTGACCCGGAGGCGTACTTAGAGTGGGAGAAGAAGATTGAGTTCGTGTTTGATTGCCACAATAGCTCCGAAGAAAAGAAGGTAAAACTTGCCATCACCGAATTCACTGATTATGCTATAACTTGGTGGGATCAACTTGTGACTAGCAGGAGGAGAAATAGAGAACGCCCTATAGCTACTTGGGAAGACATGAAAGTGGTGATGAGGAAGAGATTTGTTCCAAGTCATTACTATAGAGAGCTGTATAAGAAGTTACAAGGAATGAGGCAAGGAAGTTTGAGTGTGGAGGAGTATTTCAAACAGATGGAGATGGCCATGATAAGAGCTGATATAGATGAAGATAGAGAAGTTACAATGGCAAGGTTCTTGAATGGACTCAATCCTGAAATTCAAGACAAAGTTGAGTTGCAACACTATGTGGAGTTGGAGGACATGGTGCATATGGCAACGAAAATTGAGAAGCAACTCAAGAGAGGAGAGGGGAGAACAAAAGCTACATCGAATTCTACTTGGAAGCCAAACTACCAAAAGAAGTTTGACAAGCCACAAGCAGCCAAAGTAGAGCATAAATCCGAGAGTTCTCAAGCTAATTCTCAAAGGAAAGTGGAAGTCACTCCAGCTAGGAACCGTGACATCAAGTGCTTTAAGTGTCAAGGAAGAGGGCACATCTCAAGTCAATGCCCTAACAAGCAAGCAATGGTGATCAAGGAGAGTGGAGAGATTGAAACTGAAGAAGAGGATTCGGAGCATGAAAGCATGCCTTCTTTGGAGGACGTATCCGAGGAAGAGTACCAAGCTGCTGAGAGGCTTACTCTTGTGTCTAGAAGAGCATTGAATGTGCAAGTAAAAGAAGAAAATGATGTGGCTCAAAGAGAAAATATTTTTCACACAAGGTGCTATGTCAAAGACAAGGTGTGTAGTGTCATCATAGATGGAGGAAGTTGTGCTAATGTCGCAAGCACTACTATGGTGGAGAAGTTGGGGTTGCTCACTGGAAAACACCCTAAGCCTTACAAACTACAATGGCTGAATGATAGTGGAGAAGTACGAGTGATGAAGCAAGTATTGGTAACATTCCGCATTGGCAACTATGAGGATGAAGTGTTGTGTGATGTTGTACCAATGCAAGCTGGTCATCTATTGTTAGGAAGGCCATGGCAGTTTGATAGGAAAGTGCATCATAATGGCTACACCAACAAATACTCATTTATACTTAAGAAGAGAGTAATCACCTTGGCACCCTTGTCACCATCACAAGTTTGTGAAGATCAAAGACTGTTGCAACAAGAAAGTGATGAGCAAAGAGAGCGTGACAAAAAGAAAAAGAATGAGAGAAGAGAAGAAGCCGAAAAAAAGATAAGAAAAACGGTCAATGGAGAGGAAAAGATTGAGAAAACAAAAGAAGCCGGAAAAACAGAAATTAAAACGGCCAAAGAGAGAAAAAACGAGAGTTGGAAAAAGAGTTACTATGTGGGAACAAGTGATATTAAGCAAGCATGCTTTGCAAAGAAGCCTATGATCTTACTTCGGTATAGGGAGGCACTTTTAAACACTAACGAGCTTGAACCACATGTACCTAGTACGGTTGTGTCTCTTTTGCAGGATTACAAGGATGTCTTTCCCGACGAGCTACCACCTGGTTTGCCACCTATTCGTGGGATTGAACATCAAATAGACTTTGTCCCGGGAGCTACCATACCTAACCGTCCCGCATATAGAAGCAATCCTGAAGAGACAAAGGAGCTTGAGAAGCAAGTCAACGAGCTGTTGGAGAAAGGGTACGTAAGAGAGAGCATGAGTCCATGTGCTGTTCCAGTCCTACTTGTGCCCAAGAAGGATAAAACATGGAGAATGTGTGTTGATTGCCGAGCAGTCAACAACATAACGGTAAAATATCGTCACCCTATCCCTCATTTAGATGACATGTTAGATGAGTTGCATGGTTCTTGCATGTTTTCTAAGATTGATTTGAAGAGTGGTTATCATCAAATTAGGATGAAAGAAGGAGATGAGTGGAAGACTGCTTTTAAAACTAAGTATGGGTTGTATGAGTGGATGGTCATGCCATTTGGTTTGTCCAACGCACCTAGCACGTTTATGCGACTCATGAATCATGTTCTACGTCCATTCATTGGTAAATTTGTAGTTGTTTACTTTGATGATATACTCATCTATAGCAAGAACGTGGGGGATCATCTAGAACATTTGAAATCTGTCTTAGTTGCACTTAGAGAAGAACAATTGTTTGCTAACTTGAAGAAGTGCACCTTTTGTACGGATAAGCTTGTATTCTTGGGTTTTGTTGTTGGAGCTAACGGAATACAGGTTGATGAAGAAAAGATCCGAGCTATCCGTGAATGGCCAAGCCCTACAAGTGTTGCTAATGTTAGGAGCTTTCATGGACTAGCTAGTTTTTATAGGAGATTTGTGAAGGACTTTAGTAGCATAGCCGCACCCATAACTGAAGTCATCAAGAAGAACGTGGGCTTTACTTGGGGAGAAGCACAAGAGCAGGCTTTCCAACTACTGAAAGGGAAGTTGACTAATGCACCCTTGTTAGCTTTACCTAATTTCTCTAAGACTTTTGAAATAGAGTGTGATGCTTCTGGTGTAGGAATTGGAGCTGTCCTTATGCAAGAAGGAAGACCTATTGCATACTTTAGTGAGAAACTAAGTGGTGCAACCTTGAATTACCCGACCTATGACAAGGAGTTGTACGCACTAGTTCGAGCATTGGAGACATGGCAGCATTATTTGTGGCCCAAGGAGTTCGTGATTCACACTGATCATGAGTCACTCAAGCACTTAAAGGGGCAACACAAGCTGAACAAGAGGCATGCACGATGGGTGGAATTCATTGAGACATTTCCTTATGTCATTCGCTACAAGCAAGGTAAGGAAAATGTAGTGGCTGATGCACTATCACGAAGGTACGCCTTGATCTCAACTCTTGATGCTAAACTACTTGGCTTTGAACACATTAAGGAGATGTATGTTGATGATGTTGATTTTGGCGAGTTGTTTAGATCAACTGAAAGAAGTGCATTTGGTAAGTTCTTTCGTAATGAAGGTTACCTATTTCGTGAAAACAAACTTTGTGTGCCTAATTGTTCGATGCGAGAATTACTAATTCAGGAGGCACATGGAGGTGGCTTAATGGGGCATTTTGGAATTGCAAAGACCTTGGCAATGCTACAAGATCATTTCTTTTGGCCACACATGAAGAGAGACGTTGAGAGAGTTTGTGGTCGTTGCATCACTTGCAAGCAAGCCAAGTCAAAGGTAAAACCCCATGGTTTGTACACCCCACTACCTATACCTAGTGAGCCCTGGATTGATATCTCTATGGATTTTGTGTTAGGCCTACCTAGGACTAAGCGTGGAAGAGATTCAATTTTTGTGGTAGTGGATAGGTTTTCTAAGATGGCACATTTCATTCCATGTCATAAGACTGATGATGCTTCAAACATTGCTGATTTGTTCTTTAGAGAGGTTGTTAGGTTGCATGGCATGCCTAGGACAATTATCTCTGATAGAGATGCTAAGTTCCTAAGTTACTTTTGGAAGACCTTGTGGTGCAAGTTAGGTACTAAGTTGTTGTTTTCTACTACTTGTCATCCTCAAACTGATGGTCAAACTGAAGTAGTGAATAGGACTTTGTCTACACTTTTGAGAGCACTCATTAAGCATAACATTAAGACTTGGGAAGAATGTTTGCCTCATGTTGAGTTTGCTTATAATCGTTCTGTCCATTCAGCTACTCAATTCTCACCATTTGAGCTTGTTTATGGATTTAATCCTTTGACTCCATTGGATTTATCACCTCTACCTTCGACTGAGCATGTTAACTTAGATGGCAAGAAGAAAGCTGAATTTGTCAAGCAGTTACATGAGAAAGCTAGAATGAACATCGAGAAGCGCACGGAGTACTATGCAAGGCAAGCAAACAAAGGAAGGCACAAGGTTGTCTTTGAGCCGGGCGATTGGGTTTGGCTACATATGAGGAAGGAGCGTTTTCCTGTCCAAAGACGTTCAAAGTTGCTACCACGGGGAGATGGTCCATTCCAAGTGCTAGAACGCATTAATGATAATGCCTACAAGCTAGACCTTCCGGGTGCGTATAGTGTAAGTGCTTCGTTTAATGTGGCTGACTTGAGACCGTTTGATGTAGGTGATGATTTGAGGACAAATCCTTTTCAAGAGGAGGGGAATGATGTGAGCAAGCCTAAGGACGCACCTACTATCAAGCTTGTAGACTCGAAGCAAGTTCAAGTTCCGATTGGGCCAATGACAAGAGCACGCGCTAGGAAGTTGCAATCTGACTTCAATGGATTAATGGAAGAAGTTTGGGCTCAATCAAGTGCGTGGAGGACCAAGGACGTCCAAGAAGCCCAAGGGAGGCCCATGCACGTTTTGGAAGCTGAATGTGATGTGAGCAAGCCTAAGGACGCACCTACTATCAAGCTTGTAGACTCGCAGCAAGTTCAAGTTCCAATTGGGCCAATGACAAGAGCACGAGCTAGGAAGTTGCAATCTGATTTCAATGGACTAATGCATGAAGTTTGGGCTCAATCAAGTGCGTGGAGGACCAAGGACGTCCAAGAAGCCCAAGGGAGGCCCATGCACGTTTTGGAGGCTGAATGGGAAGCTTGACATGCACGAAAGCTTCTAGATGCATGCGCACATGGAGAATCAAGAAGAATCAGCCTATTTAGGCCATGCATCTTCTTGTTAGGACGTGCAATTAATTGTTATTCTATTAGATATTATTTGTTTAGATTATTTCCTATTTTAGTTGAATAATTCGGCCAGAATCTCCTTAGAATAGGAAAGAGAGTTTTGGCCAGCCTTTGAACTCCTTTTTAAGGAGTTAGCTTGTTTAGGAATATTTTGGTACTTTGGGAGCCTATATAAAGAGGACTCCTAGCAATAAAACGTACACAACAATTCAGAATTACATAGCTTTGGCTAATTGAGAGTTTAGATACTCGTTTGTTCTTGCTTAGGCTGGTGAGTCGTCTTGGCTAGAATTTATCTTTCACTTATCAAGCGGACCATCCATCCTCGCTTGTGGCGTGATTCGACCTTAGGTCAAGGTTCAGAAGTTCTTGTTGCGGGTTAAGGTTCAATTTCGTGCCTTAGTTCGAGTGAGTTCTTGTGAGTTGTGATCTGATCCATTCTAAAGTAACAAACGGTCCGAGTTGTGAATCTTTTCCGCATAGATTCATATCAGTTGGTATCAGAGCTTAGCTTGTTACTTTAGTTCACTATCCTTGTTATTTTTGTTCTTGTTGGTTCGTTTAGTTGCTCGTTATTTTTGTTCTTATTGGTTCGTTTTTTTTTTCTCTTCGCTGTTTGAAAAGAGAGGGAAACAAACGAGTGAAGCAAGAAAAGAAAAGAAAAGAAAGAAAAAAAAAAGAAAAGAAAAGAAAGAAAAAAAAAAAGAAAAGAAAAGAAAAGAAACGAAAAAGGAAAGAAAAGAAAAAGTGCATGAAGCCTAAAGAGGAAGCAAAGGCCGCAAGCAAGTCTAAAGAGGAAGCAAGGCCGCAAGCAAGTCTAAAGAGGAAGCAAGGCCGCAAGCAAGCTTAAAGAGGAAACAAAATCAAAAAGGAAGCGAGCAAGACTAAAGGAAAGACCCAAGAAGAACTTTAACATTCTGGTTGTTAAAGCGTGAAGCTCAAGCAAGGCCGTTCTAGCCTTAGTAAGAACATACAAGTATCACGAGAGGAAAAAGGCAAGAGTGTGCGAGTACCTTAGAGAGAAAAGCCAAATATTTGAGTGCAAACACGAGTGAACTTGAGTGCACCTTACATTGAGAGTATACACGTAAGGGAGTGAGCTTGTGAGGCCATATTTTTTTTTATTACTAACCAATTTTTCTTGCAGCAAACATGTCACATGAAGGTCAAACCATGGGAAACATAGACCTTAAGTTATTAGTGGATGCATTGGCCGGGAAGCTCGAGCAGATGGTGCAAGCTCAGATGGAGCCTTTGCAACTACGCGTGGATGCCGTGGAGAATTCTCGTGACATCCCCCCAACGCGAGGCGAACTCCAAAGGCGTAGGAGAGGAGTACCTATTGGAGAGTCAAGCGGAGCTGATTCTGAATCGGAAGAAGGCGTAGGCTCAACAAGGAGTCTTAGGAGAGCAAGAACAAGCCGTCCACCTAGGGAGGCGAGGCCAAAGAGAGACGACAACATAGGGAGTATCAAACTGAAGATACCTTCCTTTGCCGGTCGTTCTGACCCGGAGGCGTACTTAGAGTGGGAGAAGAAGATTGAGTTCGTGTTTGATTGCCACAATAGCTCCGAAGAAAAGAAGGTAAAACTTGCCATCACCGAATTTACTGATTATGCTATAACTTGGTGGGATCAACTTGTGACAAGCAGGAGGAGAAATAGAGAACGCCCTATAGCTACTTGGGAAGACATGAAAGTAGTGATGAGGAAGAGATTTGTTCCAAGTCATTACTATAGAGAGCTGTATAAGAAGTTACAAGGAATGAGGCAAGGAAATTTGAGTGTGGAGGAGTATTTCAAACAGATGGAGATGGCCATGATAAGAGCTGATATAGATGAAGATAGAGAAGTTACAATGGCAAGGTTCTTGAATGGACTCAATCCTGAAATTCAAGACAAAGTTGAGTTGCAACACTATGTGGAGTTGGAGGACATGGTGCATATGGCAATGAAAATTGAGAAGCAACTCAAGAGAGGAGAGGGGAGAACAAGAGCTACATCGAATTCTACTTGGAAGCCAAACTACCAAAAGAAGTTTGACAAGCCACAAGCAGCCAAAGTAGAGCATAAACCCGAGAGTTCTCAAGCTAATTCTCAAAGGAAAGTGGAAGTCACTCCAGCTAGGAACCGTGACATCAAGTGCTTTAAGTGTCAAGGAAGGGGGCACATCTCAAGTCAATGTCCTAACAGGCAAGCAATGGTGATCAAGGAAGGTGGAGAGATTGAAACTGAAGAAGAGGATTCGGAGCATGAAAGCATGCCTTCTTTGGAGGACGTATCCGAGGAAGAGTACCAAGCTGCTGAGAGGCTTACTCTTGTGTCTAGAAGAGCATTGAATGTGCAAGTGAAAGAAGAAGATAATGTGGCTCAAGGAGAAAATATTTTTCACACAAGGTGCTATGTTAAAGACAAGGTGTGTAGTGTCATCATAGATGGAGGAAGTTGTGCTAATGTTGCAAGCACGACTATGGTGGAGAAGTTAGGGTTACTCACGGGAAAACACCCTAAGCCTTACAAACTACAATGGCTGAATGATAGTGGAGAAGTACGAGTGATGAAGCAAGTATTGGTAGCATTCCGCATTGGCAACTATGAGGATGAAGTGTTGTGTGATGTTGTACCAATGCAAGCTGGTCACCTATTGTTAGGAAGGCCGTGGCAGTTTGATAGGAAAGTGCATCATGATGGCTACACCAATAAGTATTCATTTATACTTAAGAAGAGAGTAATCACCTTGGCACCCTTGTCACCATCACAAGTTTGTGAAGATCAACGTCAGTTGCAAAAAGAAAGTGATGAGCAAAGGGAGCGTGATAAAAAGAAAAAGAATGAGAGGAGAGAAGAAGCCGAAAAAAAGATAAGAAAAACGGCCAATGGAGAGGAAAAGATTGAGAAAACAAAAGAAGCCGGAAAAACAGAAATTAAAACGGCCAAAGAGAGAAAAACCGAGAGTTGGAAAAAGAGTTACTATGTGGGAACAAGTGATATTAAGCAAGCATGCTTTGAAAAGAAGCCTATGATCTTACTTCGGTATAGGGAGGCGCTTTTAAACACTAACGAGCTTGAACCACATGTACCTAGTACGGTTGTGTCTCTTTTGCAGGATTACAAGGATGTCTTTCCCGACGAGCTTCCACCTGGTTTGCCACCTATTCGTGGGATTGAACATCAAATAGACTTGGTTCCGGGAGCTGCCATACCTAACCGTCCCGCATATAGAAGCAATCCTGAAGAAACAAAGGAGCTTGAGAAGCAAGTCAACGAGCTATTGGAGAAAGGGTACGTGAGAGAGAGCATGAGTCCATGTGCTGTTCCCGTCCTACTTGTGCCCAAGAAGGATAAAACATGGAGAATGTGTGTTGATTGCCGAGCAGTCAACAACATAACGGTGAAATATCGTCACCCTATCCCTCGTTTAGATGACATGTTAGATGAGTTGCATGGTTCTTGCATGTTTTCTAAGATTGATTTGAAGAGTGGTTATCATCAAATTAGGATGAAAGAAGGAGATGAGTGGAAAACTGCTTTTAAAACAAAGTATGGGTTGTATGAGTGGATGGTCATGCCATTTGGTTTGTCCAACGCACCTAGCACGTTTATGCGACTCATGAATCATGTTCTACGTCCATTCATTGGTAAATTTGTGGTTGTTTACTTTGATGATATACTCATTTATAGCAAGAGCATGGAGGATCATCTAGAACATTTGAAATCTGTCTTAGTTGCACTTAGAGAAGAACAATTGTTTGCTAACTTGAAGAAGTGCACCTTTTGTACGGATAAACTTGTATTCTTGGGTTTTGTTGTTGGAGCTAACGGAATACAGGTTGATGAAGAAAAGATCCGAGCTATCCGTGAATGGCCAAGCCCTACAAGTGTTGCTAATGTTAGGAGCTTTCATGGACTAGCTAGCTTTTATAGGAGATTTGTGAAGGACTTTAGTAGCATAGCCGCACCCATAACTGAAGTCATCAAGAAGAACGTAGGCTTTACTTGGGGAGAAGCTCAAGAGAAGGCTTTCCAACTACTAAAAGGGAAGTTGACTAATGCACCCTTGTTAGCTTTACCTAATTTCTCTAAGACTTTTGAAATAGAGTGTGATGCTTCTGGTGTAGGAATTGGAGCTGTCCTTATGCAAGAAGGAAGACCCATTGCATACTTTAGTGAGAAACTAAGTGGTGCAACCTTGAATTACCCGACCTATGACAAGGAGTTGTACGCACTAGTTCGAGCATTGGAGACGTGGCAGCATTACTTATGGCCAAAGGAGTTTGTGATTCACACTGATCATGAGTCACTCAAGCACTTAAAGGGGCAACACAAGCTGAACAAGAGGCATGCACGATGGGTGGAATTCATTGAGACATTTCCTTATGTCATTCGCTACAAGCAAGGTAAGGAAAATGTAGTGGCTGATGCACTATCACGAAGGTACGCCTTGATCTCAACTCTTGATGCTAAACTACTTGGCTTTGAACACATTAAGGAGATGTATGTTGATGATGTTGATTTTGGCGAGTTGTTTAGATCAACTGAAAGAAGTGCATTTGGTAAGTTCTTTCGTAATGAAGGTTACCTATTTCGTGAAAACAAACTTTGTGTGCCTAATTGTTCGATGCGAGAATTACTAATTCAGGAGGCACATGGAGGTGGCTTAATGGGGCATTTTGGAATTGCAAAGACCTTGGCGATGCTACAAGATCATTTCTTTTGGCCACACATGAAGAGAGACGTTGAGAGAGTTTGTGGTCGTTGCATCACTTGCAAGCAAGCCAAGTCAAAGGTAAAACCCCATGGTTTGTACACCCCACTACCTATACCTAGTGAGCCCTGGATTGATATCTCTATGGATTTTGTGTTAGGCCTACCTAGGACTAAGCGTGGAAGAGATTCAATTTTTGTGGTAGTGGATAGGTTTTCTAAGATGGCACATTTCATTCCATGTCATAAGACTGATGATGCTTCAAACATTGCTGATTTGTTCTTTAGAGAGGTTGTTAGGTTGCATGGCATGCCTAGGACAATTATCTCTGATAGAGATGCTAAGTTCCTAAGTTACTTTTGGAAGACCTTGTGGTGCAAGTTAGGTACTAAGTTGTTGTTTTCTACTACTTGTCATCCTCAAACTGATGGTCAAACTGAAGTAGTGAATAGGACTTTGTCTACACTTTTGAGAGCACTCATTAAGCATAACATTAAGACTTGGGAAGAATGTTTGCCTCATGTTGAGTTTGCTTATAATCGTTCTGTCCATTCTGCTACTCAATTCTCACCATTTGAGCTTGTTTATGGATTTAATCCTTTGACTCCATTGGATTTATCACCTCTACCTTCGAGTGAGCACGTTAACTTAGATGGCAAGAAGAAAGCTGAATTTGTCAAGCAGTTACATGAGAAAGCAAGAATGAACATCGAGAAGCGCACGGAGCACTATGCAAGGCAAGCAAACAAAGGAAGGCACAAGGTTGTCTTTGAGCCGGGAGATTGGGTTTGGCTACATATGAGGAAGGAGCGTTTTCCTGTACAAAGACGTTCAAAGTTGCTACCACGGGGAGATGGTCCATTCCAAGTGATCGAACGCATCAATGATAATGCCTACAAGCTAGACCTTCCGGGTGAGTATAATGTAAGTGCTTCGTTTAACGTGGCTGACTTGAGTCCGTTTGATGTAGGTGATGATTTGAGGACAAATCCTTTTCAAGAGGAGGGGACTGATGTGAGCAAGCCTAAGGACGCACCTACTATCAAGCTTGTAGACTCGCAGCAAGTTCAAGTTCCAATTGGGCCAATGACAAGAGCACGAGCTAGGAAGTTGCAATCTGATTTCAATGGACTAATGCATGAAGTTTGGGCTCAATCAAGTGCGTGGAGGACCAAGGACGTCCAAGAAGCCCAAGGGAGGCCCATGCACGTTTTGGAGGCTGAATGGGAAGCTTGACATGCACGAAAGCTTCTAGATGCATGCGCACATGGAGAATCAAGAAGAATCAGCCTATTTAGGCCATGCATCTTCTTGTTAGGACGTGCAATTAATTGTTATTCTATTAGATATTATTTGTTTAGATTATTTCCTATTTTAGTTGAATAATTCGGCCAGAATCTCCTTAGAATAGGAAAGAGAGTTTTGGCCAGCCTTTGAACTCCTTTTTAAGGAGTTAGCTTGTTTAGGAATATTTTGGTACTTTGGGAGCCTATATAAAGAGGACTCCTAGCAATAAAACGTACACAACAATTCAGAATTACATAGCTTTGGCTAATTGAGAGTTTAGATACTCGTTTGTTCTTGCTTAGGCTGGTGAGTCGTCTTGGCTAGAATTTATCTTTCACTTATCAAGCGGACCATCCATCCTCGCTTGTGGCGTGATTCGACCTTAGGTCAAGGTTCAGAAGTTCTTGTTGCGGGTTAAGGTTCAATTTCGTGCCTTAGTTCGAGTGAGTTCTTGTGAGTTGTGATCTGATCCATTCTAAAGTAACAAACGGTCCGAGTTGTGAATCTTTTCCGCATAGATTCATATCAGAATGGGAGGCTTGACATGCACGTAAGCTTCTAGATACATGCGCACATGGAGAATCAAGAGGAATCAGCCTATTTAGTCCGTGCATCTAATTGTTTTGGACGTGCACCTAGTAGTTATTCTATTAGATATTATTTGCTTATATTATTCCTTATTTAGTTGAATAAGTTCGGCCAGAATCTCTTTAGAATAGGAAAGAATTTTGGCCAGCCTTAAACTCCTTATTTGGAGTTAGTTTCGTTTAGGAAAGTTGTAAGACATGAGGAGCCTATATAAAGAGGCGTCCCCCTTCAATAAAGAACACACACAATTCGGAAATACTTAGCATTGGCTAGTTGAGAGTTTGATACTCGTTTGTTCTTGCTTAGGCTGGTGAGTCGTCTTGGCTAGAATTTATCCTTCACTTATCAAGCGGATATTCCATCCCCGCTTGTGGCGTGATACGACCTTAGGTCAAGGTTCAGAAGCCCTTGCAGCGGGTTGAGGTACAAATTCGTGCCTTAGTTCGTGTAAGTTCTTGTGAGTTGTGATCTGTTCCATTCTAAAGTAACAAACGGTCCGAGTTGTGAATCTTTTCCGCGGAGATTCATATCACTTGTCCTTGCCTTTTCTTGCCTTATCTCGCCTTATCATTCCTTTTCTTTCCATTTCTTGCCTTTTCACCATTTCTTGCCTTTTTTTTCCTTTTCTTTCTTTTTCTTGCCTTTTCTTCCCTTTTCTTCCCTTTTCATGCCTTTCCTTGCCTTTTCCTTGCCTTTTCTCGCCTTTTCTTCCCTTTTCTTGCCCTTTCATGCCTTTTCCTTGCCTTTTTTTAGCCTTTTCTTACCTTTTCTTCCTTTTTCCTTGCCTTATCTTACCTTTTCATGCCTTTTCCATGCCTTTTCTTTCCTTATCTTCCATTTTCTTCCCTTTTCCTTGCTTTTGGTTTCCTTTTCTTGCCTTATCTTGCCTTATCTGGCCTTTTCCTTGCCTTTTCTTGCCTTTTCTTGACTTTTCTTGACTTTTCATGCCTTTTCTTGCCTTTTCTTGCCATATCTTGCCTTTTCATTCCTTATCTTGCCTTTTCTTACCTTATCTTGCCATTTCATACCTTTTCTTGCCTTTTCTTTCCTTTTTTCCCTTTTCTTGCCTTATCTTGCCTTATCTTGCCTTTTCTTGCCTTTTCATTGCCCTTTCTTTTCTTTTCTTGCCTTTCCTTACCTTATCTTGCCTTATCTACCCTTTTCTTTCCTTTTCTTACCTTTTTCCTGCCTTTTCTTGCCTTATCTTTCCTTTTCATGCCTTTTGATGCCTTTTCCATGCCTTTTCTTGCCTTTTCCTTGCCTTATCTTAGCTTATCTTGTCTTTTCTTGGCTTTTCCTTGCCTTTCCTTGCCTTATCTTGCCTTTTATTCCCTTATTTTGCCTTTTCTTTTCTTTTCTTGCCTTTTCTTTACTTTTCCTTGCCTTTTCTTGCCTTTTTTTGACTTATCTTTCCTTTTTTCCTTTTCTGACCTTATCTTGCCTTTTTCTTGCACTTTCTTCACATTTTCATGCCTTTACCTTGCCTTTTTTTGCCTTTTCTTTCAATTTCTTGCCTTTTCTTGCCTATTCCTTGCGTTTTCTTGCCTTTTTCTAGCGTTTTTCTACCTGACCTTGCCTTTCTTGCCTTATCTTTCCTTTTCTTGCCTTTTGTTGTCGTATCTTTCCTTTTCTTACCTTTTCTTGCCTTTTCTTGCCTTTTTATGCCTTTTCTTTCCTTCTCTCCTCTTTTCTTGCAATTCTTTCCTTTTCTTCCCTTTTTGTGCCTTTTCTTGCCTTATCTTACATTTTCTTGCCTTTTCTTTCCTTTTCTTGCCTTTTCTTTCCTTTTCCTTGCCTTTTCCTTGCCTTTTCTTGCCTTATCTTATCTTTTCTTGCCTTATCTTTCCTTTTCTTGCCTTTTCTTGCCTTATCTTTCCTTTTCATGCCTTTTCCTTGCCTTTTCTTGCCTTTTCTTTCCTTTTCCTTGCCTTTTCTTACCTTTTCTTGCCTTTTCCTTGCCTTATCTTACCTTATCATGCCTTTTCATGCCATTTCCATGCCTTATCTTACCTTATCTTGCCTTTTCTTAGCTTTTCCTTGCCTTATCTTACCTTATCTTGCCTTTTCTATCCTTTTTTTTGCCTTATCTTTCCTTTACTTGCCTTTTCTTTCCTTTTCTTGCCTTTTCATGCATTTTCTTGACTTATCTTTCTTTTTCTTGCCCTTTCATGCCTTTTCCATGCCTGCCTTTTCTTGTCTTTTCTTGCCTTTTCATGCCTTTTCTTGCATTTTCATGCCTTTTCTTGTCTTATCTTTCTTTTTCTTGCCCTTTCATGCCTTTTCTTGCCATTTCTTGCCTTTTTCATGCCTTTTCCATGCCTTTTCTTTGCCTTTTCCATGCCTTCCTTTTCCTTATCTTGCCTTTCCTTGCCTTTTCTATCCTTTTCTTGCCTTATCTTTCCTTTTATTGCCTTTTTCATGCCTTTTCTTGCCATATCGTTCCTTTTCATTCCTTATCTTGCCTTTTCTTACCTTATCTTGCCTTTTCTTGCCTTTTCATACCTTTTCTTGCCTTTTCTTTCCTTTTCTTGCCTTTTCATGTCTTTTCCTTTCCTTTTCTTGCCAATTGTTTCCTTATCTTGCCTTTTCCTTGCCTTTTCTTTCCTTTTCTTGCCTTATCTTGCCTTTTCTTGACTCATCTTTCATTTTCTTTTCTTTTCTTACATTTCCTTCCCTTATCTTGCCTTATCTTGCCTTTGGTTTGAAGTTTAGTGAAAACTTATAATTGTAAACTTAATAAGTCAAAAACGTAGGTTATGGAAAACTAAAAAGGTACAAGATTTAATTTGTGAAAGGAAATTATTGAGAAGTTTGATGAGATGAACTAATTTGTGATTCAAAGCAAGATTTAATAATATGATAAATTTGCAATGGAAAAAAAGTGTTAACGTGTGTACCACTATGAAGTATGACATTATTCAAAGAAAATAGTTTAGGAAACTTGAAAATTAAGGATTTTGTAGGTTCGAAAATACTTTGTGGTACTTACATTTGATTATAAGAATGACATAAGGTCATGGTACTAATGGAGGAGGACGTAGTGAACATAATCTTTGGGACTTAGTGTATGCATTAAGATGCAGAGGTATGCTATTTGGTCTACTTACAATGAAATTTATGATAAAGATTATGATATTAGAGATAAGTTAATGATTTTATTTATAAAAAATTAGTGTAAATGGATAATGAAGAAGAGCTCAAAAGGATATTATAATTGACAGAGTGAACCTCGTGAAACTACAAATTATATACTAAGTTTAGACTCATGAGAAATTTGGTAATAGGAAAAGATTGTTGGGAGATAAGTAGCTATAACAAGATATTTGTGGATTTGAAGTATTGGAAGGTTATGATAAATTTAATTTGTGGAGGTGGATTAAGTGATATGGTTGGTTGTTGAAGCAAATTTATTTTTCAACAACCCAACATATACATAAAATTTTGTGAACCAAAAAGGCTTTTGGATGTGTTATGGTGTTCAGAAAATCTTTGAGAATTAATGGGTCAAATATATGTAAGAAATCTTAGGGCTCATTGGAAAAACAATGTTAGTAAAATTATGAAAATATGATATGGAAATGATCTAGATAATGGTTAAGTAGAACTAAACAATGTATGAAAAAAATGAAACTAAGTAAAATTTATTTAAAGAACTATAAGTATAATAAAGAGACTTGAGATATACGGAGATAACAAAGATGAAGAGCGCTATGTATGCATAAGTAAGTTTTGAGTTTAAGAAAAATGATAAAAATTGAATAAGTTTGGAATTATGCAAAATATAAATTCATATGACATAAAATAGAGAATAATGAAAGTTCATAAAGTTTTGTCGAAAGATTATTGGTTGTTCATCAACCGATATGGATTAGACACAAGAGTATTATACCCTTTATGGTTAGGGTTATAATATTGGATGAAAGATTCAAATAAATTATCAAGTAATTGATATGAAGAGTAGAACAATCTTGTAATAAATAACTTATTGAAACTTTGATCGAAGAAGTTACTTCGATGTTATATACTTTGAAAAAAAAGAAAAAGACTAATGTAATTTATAAGGTTAAGAAAGGGAAGGAAATACAGTTTAACATGAGGAAACACGTGTGGCTCAATTTATTACCTAAAAAAAGGGGAACATGAGGTTTGAAACATTTAACAGTACGACAAGTGGTTCGAAAATGGACCTATATGGTTAAGATGCTAGTGTCATTTTCTTTTGGTGAGAATTATAGTTAATATGAGAAAATATGAAGATAACGTGGATCGAACACGTGACCTTCAGATATAAGATGAGATATAACTGACGTATTCATTTATTTGAATGATAAATAAGAAAAGTTTGTGTAAGTAAATTCGGGGACCGAATTTTTATAAGGAGGGGAGAATGTAATACCCAACTATATTATTGGAAGTTAATTAGATTTAATCAAGTATGCTTGGATATTTAGTAAAATAAGAATATATCACTACCTTAAAAAAATATTAATGAAAATTAGTAGCATAGCACAACGGAGCGTTCAAACAACCACGAAGGAGGGACTCGAAATCGGTTAGGATAACTTTAACTCGCAACTTTCGTTGAGCTAAAGCTTGCTGAAATAATTCTAGCGGCCAGCTAGGGCAATTCTAACTAGGAAACACGGAAAAGTACTCCGTAATAACGTGCTCTTCAAAGAGTTTGGATTCAAAATTCAGCTGCCCATTATTCATTCAATTCGAACTTATAAGGAGGCGAGTTTATAGCCTACAATAATGCGGAAATAAAGGCTAAGCTCCTCCACTCCCTCTGGCCGTTTTCTCCACTTTAACCTCCCTACTTAATGACAATTATCTGCCTTATTACATTAAAGACACAGTCCAATCAGCTGACCCAAATTAAAACGAAATTAAAACACACAACATTAATAGCGAACAACGCCACGCACTCGTCAACTTGATCAGGTCATGCACACGTCCAATGCACTTGTATTCGGCTTCCTACGCCATCCTCCCCTTCTTGAAAACGATGCTAGTCTCAAGTAGCCAGCTTACTAGGCATAGGAAGAGGATCAAAATATGGAGTTAAATCCGCGACATCGAAGGTTTAGGATACCCCAAACTCCTCCGGAAGGTCAATCACATAGGCATTATCATTCACTCGCCTCAAGACCTTGTAAGGGCCGAACTTCCTCGCCTGGAGTTTGCCGCCCATGCTGGATGGCATGCGTTCCTTTCTGAAGTGCACCATTACTTGTTCTCCGGGCAAGAACAATTGCTCTTTCCGTTTTGCATCAACTCTCTCCTTCTCTTTAGCATAGGTCGCTTCCAATCTCTTCTTCACGGCATCCAGGACAGATTGCACGTGCTCCGCATATGTGATGGCAGCAGGATTAGCTCGCGTAGGCCTAGGCACGGTTGAGACATCCACAAGGTGATTCGGAACCTTTGTATAGACCAAGGAAAAAGGAGACTTCCCTGTTGATCTGTGAACCGCGCCATTATAAGCAAATTCCGCGATAGGTAGAGCTAAATCCCATTGCCTTTGCCTTTCGTGACACAAACTCCGCAAGAGGTTGCCAAGGGTGCGGTTGGTTGCCTCGGTCTGGCCATCCGTTTGTGGGTGTGCGGCTGTACTGAACTGAAGAGTGGCATCAAACATCCTCGATTTGAGGTGATTGACTTCGGCACCCCGTGCAAGCGAACTACTTCCTTGAAAAAGTGTTTGGCCACTGCGTGCGCATCGTTGGTCTTTTTGCACGCAATGAAGTGCGCCATCTTCGATAACCTGTCAACCACAACAAAAATTGAGTCTTTTCCTCGCGGTGCGCGCGGCAAACCAAGCACGAAGTCCATGGTCAAGTCTTCCCAAATTGCTTCAGGAATTGGTAGAGGTGTATATAGGCCGGTATTGTGCACGGTTCCTTTCGTTTCTTGGCACACTCGGCAATGCTTTACGAACTTAGCAATTCCTTTTGCCATCTTCGGCCAGTAGAACCGTTCTTGCAACGATGCGAGGGTCTTATCACGACCAAAATGGGCAGAGAGAGCTCCTCCATGCATCTCCCACTTCAACTGATCACGTAGAGAAGTGCTAGGAATACACAATTGGTTACCTTTCATTAAGTAACCATCCTGCAAGAAAAAGTCTTCGAACCCTCTTCCATCTTTGCACTTCATCCATATCTCTCCAAAGTCATCATCTTGCTCATAAAGTTCTCGCAAACATTCAAAGGCCGTGATCGTGCCTCTCAATTCAGTAAGCAAAAGAGACCTTCTACTCAATGCATCCGCAACTACATTCTGAGCTCCACTCTTATGCATTATCTTGAAAGGAAACTTTTGTAGATACGTACACCATCGTGCATGCATAGGATTAACTATCTTGGACTGATCATGCAAGAACTTCAATGCCCTATGGTCAGAATAAAGCACGAATTCCTTACCAACCAAGTAGTGCTCCCACGTCTTAAGAGCTCGGAAAACAGCATAGAACTCCTTCTCGTAGGTTGTCCATTTCTGCCTTGGCTCACTTAGTTTCTCACTGAAATACGCAAGGGGCCTCTTCTCTTGGGACAAGACAGCTCCTATTCCGAGTCCTAATGCATCCACTTCCACTTCAAATAATTTCGCAAAGTCCGGGAGTGCTAGAACAGGTGCGTTGCTCAGCTTCTCTTTCAACCGTAAGAATGCTTGCTCAGCTTCTTCTCCCCACACAAAGGAAATATTCTTCTTGAGTAGGGACGTAAGTGGGGCTGCAATCATACTGAAGTCCCTTATGAACCTTCGGTAAAAGGTGGCCAATCCAAGGAAACTTCTTGTCTGGCTCACGTTCGTGGGTGCGGGCCAGGAACTGATTGCATCAACCTTGGATTGATCGACGTGAATTCCTTCCTTGCCGACAATGAACCCCAAAAACAACAACCTCTCCTTCCAGAAGCTACATTTCTTCAAGTTCATGTACAACTTATTGCTTTGGAGAGCTGCGAACACTTCTTTCAAATGCACGATGTGATCTTCCTCGGTCTTGCTATACACGAGGATGTCATCGAAGTACACCACAACGTACTTGTCAAGAAAAGGCTTCATGACTTGGTGCATCAATCTCATGAATGTGCTCGGCGCGTTGGTCAGACCAAATGGCATCACGAGCCATTCATACAAGCCATCCCTCGTCTTGAAGGCAGTCTTCCACTCGTCCCCGGGTCGAATTCTGATCTGGTGGTACCCGCTTCGTAGATCAATCTTAGTGAAAATAGTAGCTCCACTCAGATTGTCTAACATGTCATTGAGCCGCGGAATTGGGAATCGATACCCGATAGTAATCTTGTTGATTGCACGGCTGTCTATACACATCCTCCACGTTCCATCCTTCTTAGGCACGAGAAGGGCTGGAACTCCACAGGGACTCAAGCTCTCCAGTACGTAGCCTCTATTTAGGAGATCTTGAACCTGCTCTCTTAGAATCTGATTCTCCTTAGGACTCATCCTGTAGTGTGGAAAATTAGGAAGAGTGGCTCCCGAAATTAGATCAATCTGGTGTTGTATGTGTCTCAATGGAGGTAACCCCTCGGGCAGGTCGTCTTTCACCACATCCGGGAATAATTCAAACAGCTTCAACACTTGATCAGGCAAGGGCTTATCCTCCTCTACCTCGCAAAGTGTCGCATGCTTCATCACAAAAAGATGACACCACTCAGAGGCATTCATAGCATCCACGACTTCCTTAGAGAAAGAAACCATCGTAACCAACTGTATGGCATTGTTTGATTGCGCTTTCCCTTGCTTCGGCTTCTTAGGGAGTAGAGTGAACTGCTTACTTCCCTTTTGTACCTCGTACGTGTTCTCCTTGCCTTTGTGCACTGCTTGATTATCAAATTCCCACGGTCTGCCCAACAGAATGTGGCAAGCATCCATCTCAAGTACGTCACAATTCACTACGTCTTGAAACTTGCCTATCTTGATCGGGATAGTGCACTTGGTGCTTACTTTGATCCCTCCTCCGGAGCGAACCCAACCAATGGAATAGGGTGCGGGGTGCGGTGTAACTTGCAATTCAAGCTTCTCCACGATCTGCTTGCTAATAAAGTTTTCTTGACTCCCTCCATCAATAATCACTTCACACACTTGATCACCAACGTGCCATCGCGTGCGAAATAGGTTGTGCCTTTGAGAGTCGTCTTTCTTATTCGTGGTCAATGCAAGCTTTCGCAAGACACCACAATACTCAACATCATCTTCTCCAGATGCATCCGGGTCCTCTTCTCCACTTTCATCAACTGGGGCACATAAATAAGATCCGGATGGCTCCTCATCCTCGTCTACTCGATCACAAAGTTGAGCAAATTTCCGCCTCGGACAATCACTTGACTTGTGTCCTAAGGCATTGCACTTGAAACACCTGATACCCGTATTCACCTCTGGCTCCTTTCCTTTCCGCTGTGGAGATGGAGTTTCAATTGGAGCTCGTTGCCTCGGAGCTTGCCTCTCCTCCGAAGTTCTCACAACTCCTTTGTCACTTGCCCCCTTAATTGGATTCGAGGACTGACCAGGGTTAAAATAACGACTAGGAGTCGATTTCTTCTTCTTGAGAGTAGCTCCAATCTTCCTTGCCTTGTGACAAGCATCCTGGAAGTACAAGAACGTATCGAACTCCATCTTGTTTTTGACCTCATAATTCAGACCATCAACAAACCTAGCAATCAGCTGGTCCTCATTCTCTTCTACATCATTCCTTGAGGCTAGACGCATAAATTCCGCAATATACTCATCGACGGTGCGGTAACCTTGATTGCACGACAAGAATTGTAGGTAGAGGGTCTGATGGTGATCCACGGGTAAGAACCTAGCTCTCAAGGCTTGCTCCATCGTGGGCCAGTCCCGGATTGGAGGCTCTCCTCTTCTCCTCTGAGAGTCTTGCTCTTTCCTCCACCATGCAGCTGCACCCGACTCCAATTTGAAAGCGACATAATTCACCTTCTGTTCCTCCGTCAATTCCATACAATCAAAGTATTTTTCAACCGAATCCAGCCAGTTCAGAAACGTCTCAACATCCACATCACCGAAGAACTTCTCAATGTTCATCTTAAAAGGGCGATCCACCCTTCTATACTCTCCCCCTCGCTCATAATCCTCCCTATAGGCTTCTCTTCTAGGAGCGCGTCCTAGATCACCACGTCCACCACCTCCTCTACCTCGTCCTCTCAACCCTCTCCCTCCCCTTCTCACATAAAGGGTAGCATCAGAATCTACATCCTCCTCTTCCTCTCTTTGATCATTACGTACCTCAGCTGGAGGGGGTTGCCCTACGGGTGGTTGCACCGCAAGGTTGTCCAGGCGTGTAAGGATTGCCTGAATTGCCGCCTCCATTTGAGTGAATCTCTGATTCATGTCAGGTCTTGGGAGGTCATTAGGATCGGCCATAGTGCATCGGTTTTTGGTGGTGCTAGGTGGTTAGAAATGAGACTTGGATCAGGAGATCACGAAGTCTTGTGGATCGGCTCGTAGATGGGGTCTCTCGCAACTCACCAGGTGATAACGTGCACTCAATCTCAATGTAGAAGCTGAGATGGATCTCACTCAAGCTCTGATACCACTTAGCGTAGCACAACGGAGCGTTCAAACAACCACGAAGGTGATATGAATCTATGCGGAAAAGATTCACAACTCGGACCGTTTGTTACTTTAGAATGGAACAGATCACAACTCACAAGAACTCACTCGAACTAAGGCACGAAATTGAACCTGAACCCGCAACAAGAACTTCTGAACCTTGACCTAAGGTCGAATCACGCCACAAGCGAGGATGGATGGTCCGCTTGATAAGTGAAAGATAAATTCTAGCCAAGACGACTCACCAGCCTAAGCAAGAACAAACGAGTATCTAAACTCTCAATTAGCCAAAGCTATGTAATTCTGAATTGTTGTGTGTCCGTTTTATTGCTAGGAGTCCTCTTTATATAGGCTCCCAAAGTACCAAAATATTCCTAAACAAGCTAACTCCTTAAAAGGAATTCAAAGGCTGGCCAAAACTCTCTTTCCTATTCTAAGGAGATTCTGGCCGAACTTATGCAACTAAACAAGGAATAATATAAGCAAATAATATCTAATAGAATAGCTACTAGTTGCACGTCCAAAACAATTTGATGCATGGCCTAAATAGGCTGATTCTTCTTGATTCTCCATGTGCGCATGCATCTAGAAGCTTTCGTGCATGTCAAGCTTCCCATTCAGCCTCCAAAACGTGCATGGGCCTCCCTTGGGTTTCTTGGACGTCCTTGGTCCTCCACGAACTTGCTTGAGCCCAAACTTCATGCATTAGTCCATTGAAATCAGATTGCAACTTCCTAGCTCTTGCTCTTGTCATTGGCCCAATTGGAACTTGAACTTGCTTCGAGTCTACAAGCTTGATAGTTGGTGCATCCGTAGGCTTGCTCACATCAGTCCCCTCCTCTTGAAAAGGATTTGTCCTCAAATCATCACCTACATCAAACGGACTCAAGTCAGCCACATTAAACGAAGCACTTAAACTATACTCACCCGGAAGGTCTAGCTTGTAGGCATTATCATTAATGCGTTCTAGCACTTGGAATGGACCATCTCCCCGTGGTAGCAACTTTGAACGTCTTTGGATAGGAAAACGCTCCTTCCTCATATGTAGCCAAACCCAATCGCCCGGCTCAAAGACAACCTTGTGCCTTCCTTTGTTTGCTTGCCTTGCATAGTGCTCCGTGCGCTTCTCGATGTTCATTCTAGCTTTCTCATGTAACTGCTTGACAAATTCAGCTTTCTTCTTTCCATCTAAGTTAACATGCTCACTCGAAGGTAGAGGTGATAAATCCAATGGAGTCAAAGGATTAAATCCATAAACAAGCTCAAATGGTGAGAATTGAGTAGCAGAATGGACAGAACGATAATAAGCAAACTCAACATGAGGCAAACATTCTTCCCAAGTCTTAATGTTATGCTTAATGAGTGCTCTCAAAAGTGTAGACAAAGTCCTATTTACTACTTCAGTTTGACCATCAGTTTGAGGATGACAAGTAGTAGAAAACAACAACTTAGTACCTAACTTGCACCACAAGGTTTTCCAAAAGTAACTTAGGAACTTAGCATCTCTATCAGAGATAATTGTCCTAGGCATGCCATGTAACCTAACAACCTCTCTAAAGAACAAATCAGCAATGTTTGAAGCATCATCAGTCTTATGACATGGAATGAAATGTGCCATCTTAGAAAACCTATCCACTACCACAAAAATTGAATCTCTTCCACGCTTAGTCCTAGGTAGGCCTAACACAAAATCCATAGAGATATCAATCCAGGGCTCACTAGGTATAGGTAGTGGGGTGTACAAACCATGGGGTTTTACCTTTGACTTGGCTTGCTTGCAAGTGATGCAACGACCACAAACTCTCTCAACGTCTCTCTTCATGTGTGGCCAAAAGAAATGATCTTGTAGCATTGCCAAGGTCTTTGCAATTCCAAAATGCCCCATTAAGCCACCTCCATGTGCCTCCTGAATTAGTAATTCTCGCATCGAACAATTAGGCACACAAAGTTTGTTTTCACGAAATAGGTAACCTTCATTACGAAAGAACTTACCAAATGCACTTCTTTCAGTTGATCTAAACAACTCGCCAAAATCAACATCATCAACATACATCTCCTTAATGTGTTCAAAGCCAAGTAGTTTAGCATTAAGAGTTGAGATCAAGGCGTACCTTCGTGATAGTGCATCAGCCACTACATTTTCCTTACCTTGCTTGTAGCGAATGACATAAGGAAATGTCTCAATGAATACCACCCATCGTGCATGCCTCTTGTTCAGCTTGTGTTGCCCCTTTAAGTGCTTGAGTGACTCATGATCAGTGTGAATCACGAACTCCTTGGGCCACAAATAATGCTGCCATGTCTCCAATGCTCGAACTAGTGCGTACAACTCCTTGTCATAGGTCGGGTAATTCAAGGTTGCACCAATTAGTTTCTCACTAAAGTATGCAATAGGTCTTCCTTCTTGCATAAGGACAGCTCCAATTCCTACACCAGAAGCATCACACTCTATTTCAAAAGTCTTAGAGAAATTAGGTAAAGCTAACAAGGGTGCATTAGTCAACCTCCCTTTCAGTAGTTGGAAAGCCTTCTCTTGAGCTTCTCCCCAAGTAAAGCCCACGTTCTTCTTGATGACTTCAGTTATGGGTGCGGCTATGCTACTAAAGTCCTTCACAAATCTCCTATAAAAACTAGCTAGTCCATGAAAGCTCCTAACATTAGCAACACTTGTAGGGCTTGGCCATTCACGGATAGCTCGGATCTTTTCTTCATCAACCTGTATTCCGTTAGCTCCAACAATAAAACCCAAGAATACAAGCTTATCCGTACAAAAGGTGCACTTCTTCAAGTTAGCAAACAATTGTTCTTCTCTAAGTGCATCTAAGACAGATTTCAAATGTTCTAGATGATCCTCCATGCTCTTGCTATAAATGAGTATATCATCAAAGTAAACAACTACAAATTTACCAATGAATGGACGTAGAACATGATTCATGAGTCGCATAAACGTGCTAGGTGCGTTGGACAAACCAAATGGCATGACCATCCACTCATACAACCCATACTTAGTTTTAAAAGCAGTCTTCCACTCATCTCCTTCTTTCATCCTAATTTGATGATAACCACTCTTCAAATCAATCTTAGAAAACATGCAAGAACCATGCAACTCATCTAACATGTCATCTAAACGAGGGATAGGGTGACGATATTTTACCGTTATGTTGTTGACTGCTCGGCAATCAACACACATTCTCCATGTTTTATCCTTCTTGGGCACAAGTAGGACTGGAACAACACATGGACTCATGCTCTCTCTTACGTACCCTTTCTCCAACAGCTCATTGACTTGCTTCTCAAGCTCCTTTGTCTCTTCAGGATTGCTTCTATATGCGGGACGGTTAGGTATGGTAGCTCCCGGGACAAAGTCTATTTGATGTTCAATCCCACGAATAGGTGGCAAACCAGGTGGTAGCTCGTCGGGAAAGACATCCTTGTAATCCTGCAAAAGAGACACAACCGTACTAGGTACATGTGGTTCAAGCTCGTTAGTGTTTAAAAGCGCCTCTCTATACCGAAGTAAGATCATAGGCTTCTTTTCAAAGCATGCTTGCTTAATATCATTTGTTCCCACATAGTAACTCTTTTTCCAACTCTCGGTTTTTCTCTCTTTGGCCGTTTTAATTTCTGTTTTTCCGGCTTCTTTTGTTTTCTCAATCTTTTCCTCTCCATTGGCCGTTTTTCTTATCTTTTTTTCGGCTTCTTCTCTCCTCTCATTCTTTTTCTTCTTGTCACGCTCTCTTTGCTCATCACTTTCTTTTTGCAACTGACGTTGATCTTCACAAACTTGTGATAGTGACAAGGGTGCCAAGGTGATTACTCTCTTCTTAAGTATAAGTGAATACTTGTTGGTGTAGCCATCATGATGCACTTTCCTATCAAACTGCCACGGCCTTCCTAACAATAGGTGACCAGCTTGCATTGGTACAACATCACACAACACTTCATCCTCATAGTTGCCAATGCGGAATGCTACCAATACTTGCTTCATCACTCGTACTTCTCCACTATCATTCAGCCATTGTAGTTTGTAAGGCTTAGGGTGTTTTCCCGTGAGTAACCCTAACTTCTCCACCATAGTAGTGCTTGCAACATTAGCACAACTTCCTCCATCTATGATGACACTACACACCTTGTCTTTGACATAGCACCTTGTGTGAAAAATATTTTCTCTTTGAGCCACATCATTTTCTTCTTTTACTTGCACATTCAATGCTCTTCTAGACACAAGAGTAAGCCTCTCAGCAGCTTGGTACTCTTCCTCGGATACGTCCTCCAAAGAAGGCATGCTTTCATGCTCCGAATCCTCTTCTTCAGTTTCAATCTCTCCACTCTCCTTGATCACCATTGCTTGCTTGTTAGGGCATTGACTTGAGATGTGCCCTCTTCCTTGACACTTAAAGCACTTGATGTCACGGTTCCTAGCTGGAGTGACTTCCACTTTCCTTTGAGAATTAGCTTGAGAACTCTCGGATTTATGCTCTACTTTGGCTGCTTGTGGCTTGTCAAACTTCTTTTGGTAGTTTGGCTTCCAAGTAGAATTCGATGTAGCTTTTGTTCTCCCCTCTCCTCTCTTGAGTTGCTTCTCAATTTTTGTTGCCATATGCACCATGTCCTCCAACTCCACATAGTGTTGCAACTCAACTTTGTCTTGAATTTCAGGATTGAGTCCATTCAAGAACCTTGCCATTGTAACTTCTCTATCTTCATCTATATCAGCTCTTATCATGGCCATCTCCATCTGTTTGAAATACTCCTCCACACTCAAACTTCCTTGCCTCATTCCTTGTAACTTCTTATACAGCTCTCTATAGTAATGACTTGGAACAAATCTCTTCCTCATCACCACTTTCATGTCTTCCCAAGTAGCTATAGGGCGTTCTCTATTTCTCCTCCTGCTAGTCACAAGTTGATCCCACCAAGTTATAGCATAATCAGTGAATTCGGTGATGGCAAGTTTTACCTTCTTTTCTTCGGAGCTATTGTGGCAATCAAACACAAACTCAATCTTCTTCTCCCACTCTAAGTATGCCTCCGGGTCAGAACGACCAGCAAAGGAAGGTATCTTCAGTTTGATACTTCCTATGTTGTCGTCTCTCCTTGGCCTTGCCTCCCTAGGTGGACGGTTTGTTCTTGCTCTCCTAAGACTCCTTGTAGAGCCTACGCCTTCTTCCGACTCAGAATCAGCTCCGCTCGATTCTCCAATAGGTACTCCTCTCCTACGCCTTTGGAGTTCGCCTCGCGTTTGGGGGTTGTCACGAGAATTCTCCACGGCATCCACGCGTAGTTGCAAAGGCTCCATCTGAGCTTGCACCATCCGCTCGAGCTTCCCGGCCAATGCATCCACTAATAACTTAAGGTCTATGTTTCCCATGGTTTGACCTTCATGTGACATGTTTGCTCTGATACCAACTGATATGAATCTATGCGGAAAAGATTCACAACTCGGACCGTTTGTTACTTTAGAATGGAACAGATCACAACTCACAAGAACTCACTCGAACTAAGGCACGAAATTGAACCTGAACCCGCAACAAGAACTTCTGAACCTTGACCTAAGGTCGAATCACGCCACAAGCGAGGATGGATGGTCCGCTTGATAAGTGAAAGATAAATTCTAGCCAAGACGACTCACCAGCCTAAGCAAGAACAAACGAGTATCTAAACTCTCAATTAGCCAAAGCTATGTAATTCTGAATTGTTGTGTGTCCGTTTTATTGCTAGGAGTCCTCTTTATATAGGCTCCCAAAGTACCAAAATATTCCTAAACAAGCTAACTCCTTAAAAGGAATTCAAAGGCTGGCCAAAACTCTCTTTCCTATTCTAAGGAGATTCTGGCCGAACTTATGCAACTAAACAAGGAATAATATAAGCAAATAATATCTAATAGAATAGCTACTAGTTGCACGTCCAAAACAATTTGATGCATGGCCTAAATAGGCTGATTCTTCTTGATTCTCCATGTGCGCATGCATCTAGAAGCTTTCGTGCATGTCAAGCTTCCCATTCAGCCTCCAAAACGTGCATGGGCCTCCCTTGGGTTTCTTGGACGTCCTTGGTCCTCCACGAACTTGCTTGAGCCCAAACTTCATGCATTAGTCCATTGAAATCAGATTGCAACTTCCTAGCTCTTGCTCTTGTCATTGGCCCAATTGGAACTTGAACTTGCTTCGAGTCTACAAGCTTGATAGTTGGTGCATCCGTAGGCTTGCTCACATCAGAAGGAGGGACTCGAAATCGGTTAGGATAACTTTAACTCGCAACTTCCGTTGACAGGCTAAAGCTTGCTTAAATAATTCCAGCGGCCAGCTAGGGCAATTCTAACTAGGAAACACGGAAAAGTACTCCGCAATAACGTGCTCTTCAAAGAGTTTGGATTCAAAATTCAGCTGCCCATTATTCATTCAATTCGGACTTATAAGGAGGCGGGTTTACAGCCTACAATAATGCGGAAATAAAGGCTAAGCTCCTCCACTCCCTCTGGCCGTTTTCTCCACTTTAACCTCCCTACTTAATGACAATTATCTGCCTTATTACATTAAAGACACAGTCCAATCAGCTGACCCAAATTAAAACGAAATTAAAACACACAACATTAATAGCAAACAACGCCATGCACTCGTCAACTTGATCAGGTCATGCACACGTCCAATGCACTTGTATTCGGCTTCCTACGCCAATTAGTCATCGAGATATTCTAGAAATAAGATTAGATATAATTGGACCAAATAATTACTATGGTGAATTCGTTAACCCGATGTACATGAAATTCTGATCGATTGTTAAATTTTTTCATGAGTAAGCATTATAGTAGTACAAAGGTAAAATCTGAATTTGTGCAAGTTTCCAACCATTTTTAGTAGATAAGATTAATGAAATAAAAGAGGATAAGCTAAAATAAATAAATAAAAAGAGAACAAATCAGAAACGTGGGAACTCATTGGAAAGCCACTAAAACACAATGTCCTTGAAAGAAAATAAGAGAGGTTGAGATTAGCTTGTACTTCACGTAAGTGCAACCAAACCAATGAAATTGTAACCAAAGGATAATTCTGAAAGAAAAATAAAGAAACTTAAGCTAGGAAAATAAAAAGGTGAGTGCAACGTGTATGTAAAAATTAAGTGACAGCAAAACGAAGATAAGGCAGTAGAAATATTAGAGTTGGAGAAAGAATTATAAGTTACTATAAAAATAAAGTTTTTGACCAAAACTAGACTTCTTTTACTTACAACCAAAGCTACACCACAGATGAAAACCAAATCAGAGAAAGTAAAAGGAGGAACAAAGAAAGAAGAGAAGGGTTGAATAAAATCGAAGCTGAGGTAAGCTCAATTCTGTAGAGTTAAGTTCTCAGCAAGAAATTTAATTGGAGGAGATGACTTTTCGTTCGGAGTTAAATTGCAAATTTAATAGGAATCTTGTGTATGTATAATTGGTTAATGAAACTGAAAGTACTAAGCTTTTGGTGTTCATAATCTAGAACACAAAATAGAAAGGAAGAAGTCAGTAAGGAGTTAACTATTGGAGTTAACTATTGGAGTTAACGTTGGTACTTTTACGGTATAGGAAAATTTGTATGAGAAAGATGAAAGAGATACTTCAAGATAGTCAATAACTATGGTGATGAACGATTACAGTTAGTAAAGGGAGGAATTAATAGGATTATAAAATTATAATCATATTAGAAATTGGATGTGATTAATGAAAAATATGCCCAAGATAGGACTACGGAAATTATATACCACTTGTGATAATGGTAGAATAAAATTGTTACCTAAAAGGGAATTAAGATGGTTGAGCTGGTTTGAAATAGTAAGTTTAAATTTGTAAAATGATTTTAATGTCACGGGTCTCGGAAAACATTTTGAGAAATATTTGGAAACGATTACATTGGACAACATATATTTTCTTTATAACCACATAAATGCTTAAGAATTTACTTGATGGAGTAGTACCTACAAATACTTTCATCAAAGTACATAGCTATTTTCATCTCCCTGGTATTTTCTAAAGATAGAACCCATATTTTGTTGTAACTTGTTTCATACTAACACACAACTTTAGTGACTACTAAGTCACTCATATCCTATCACTTCACATATCAAAATTCGTATAATCAAACATAGGTTCCAATGCCTACATCATAGTTACTCATATTCTCATATTTCTTAATCTTCCACTTCTCCAAACAATAACTTTACAATATTTTCTTTACCGACTTTGAGTTGTCTTAAATTCATGTTTGACTAGTCAAATCTTTTTGTCTGTTTCTATCTCTGAGTCATTGTCTAATTGATGATTTATCTCAAATTTCTCTTATACAAATTATATTTACTTCCCGCTCACTTATAGAGCTTGTACAATATTATCTCAATAGTGTTGTGCTTATTGTAACCATAAGCTACCTGGTTTGTAGATTATAAAAGCTTTAAGTCATAATTCTACCTCATATTATTCATGACTTAGATTATATGCACCAGATCATCTGATTACAAAGAATAACTTTATGGGTTTCCCATAGCCTCAGAAATTTTTTTCCGAACTAATAGCTAAATTTTGTCAAAACTATTGACCTTTATGTTTTATGTTGTTGAACATAATTGTTGAGCAACTTACAGTATCCAAAGTCCATCAAAAGTTCTCTTTGTCAAAATTCATTACCATAATTTAAACCAAAATCAATAACCAAATACAAATCAAATGTATACTTAACCTTAGCTCCCTCATAATATTGAAAATTCATTCCATGTAGCTTAATCTCATAATTTCATCCATACATAATTAATCACATATTACTTTCTCAATATATATTTATCTAAAATTTCAAAGCACACTTGCAACTTACTTGCTCATATATTCTCCTTCCGTATAACGTTATAACTTTCTCTTTTCAAACATACTTCAACTCAAAAATAGATTCTCAATACACATTTAAACAACTTGAAGAATTTATAAAGACAAAACTGAAACATTTGGTGAGACTCAAACCAATGGCCCAATATATATATAGGAAGAAATCAAATATATAAGGGTGTGTAGATGATTTGGACAAAGTGGTGATCAGTCACTTCAACAAAATCTCACCCAATGAACGATATATATATATATATATATATATACTCAAATGGGCTCTTCAAAGGAGTATATATACAAACGGTAGAAGAATCTTCAACATAATGTAGAGTGAATGCCTAGTGATAAAAAGAAAGTATCACAAAAGTTTCTCGTATAAGAATGTCAAACACAAACATCTGACATCTCAAGCAAAACATATTTGTCCAACTTTCATATTCACCAAACCATCATGTTCAAACAGAAAGAAATATTCATTGACACGGAAAAGATTACGGCACAAGAAAATGACACAGATGGAAGAGACACAGAGATATTAGGAATCCTATGCTCCGTAGTACAACATAAGATACTGGACACCGAATAATTCAAACAAGGCTCTAACCTAGAGCACAAAAGTTGAGCATAAACCAAAAGCTCAAATCATGCTCTGATACCAAGTCTGTCATGACCCAAATCTGTGGTCGGTGACCGGTGCTAGACTTCAACTCCTTTAATCAAAAAGAAATCTAGCCAGCCTCAATTGTATTCAGAATTTATAATAATTATTCTTTAAACATAAAACTTAAAACCTAATGATCTTTAGTTTCATATTCCAAGTTTAAAAAATATAAGCCAAGTTTTTTCTTTTTAATACATACTCCCAAGATCAAAACAAATCCTGTGACTACGGAGCTTTTAGATCAATGAGAAAAATACAAACTGGAGACCTTGATGCAAGTCCTGGAGAACAAAGTGGACTTGGTACAATCATAGTGACTCTCCGAACCAATACAACTCGTGTACGAGTTCCTGCAAAACTGGTGAGAGGGGGGGTGAGTGTTTTGGAACACCCCGTAAATAAGTAACATATGCATCGCAATTTATTTAGCCACTCATATTACCATATTCTGATAATGACAAATAAATAGAGTACGCCAAATAAAGCACGAGTCACATATTATTTGTTTACCAATTTTGTTCGATGATATCTGAATTATCGTACACCTTCCGATTCACACATTTCTTTCACTTGGAATCAAATTCGAACTGAGTCAAGTGTTCCTGAAGTTTTTCACCTCGGAAGTACACCCTCGAACCTGTTAAAGCAAGATACTTCAACTAGGTTGGTATAAACTTTATCTTAGGTCAAATAATTTAACTATCTTCCCAAATCTTCCGACATGTTTTACCACCAACAATCTTTTTCACTATCACAGTTTCCCATTTCATAATTCCCCTTTAAATCCTCATCCATTATAGGCTATATAACCATTATAGCTATGGTGTATTACGACTCTCTTCACTAGAAGCTGGATATACTTTTAATTTACAAACTTGATCAATTAATTTCACTACAGTTCCTCGTCCAATTCACTTAGTCGTTTCTTTACTCATGCATATTTTTATCTCCACTATAAATACAAATTTCCAACATCAAAATTGTTAACTCCTTGGTCACTTTTTTTCCTCTATTTCTTCTCTGTTTTGTGCTCCAAATTATGAACGTTGAAAGCTTGTTGTACATATCAAATCTCATTCTAGACTTATAATTTCTTTTCTTTCTTTTTTTCAAGATGATTTACTTACATTTTGTATATAGCTGTTCTCACCTACTTTCCAAATAATTAGAATTTAAACTTTTCAGTTACGTTTACTAATAATTGAAATCCACATATATTATTCAACTATAAGTAAACTTTCTATAGTCCATCATACTTAAATAATAAAGATAAATTTACCTTACTAAGATTCCTTCTTTATCTCGATGGCTACTTCTTCATTTTTTTTTTCCGCTCATCCTTTTTTTTATTTTTCTTTCTTTGGTTTTTCCCTTTTTTTAATGGCAGTTTTGGTTATGACCACAGAAATTCTAACTTTGGTAGAAATATTAGCTTTATAGCAACTTATATTCTACCGCCTCACTTTTGCTTGCTGTCACCTTAATTTTACAGCCACGTCTCATTCCCTTTATTTTATTCTCTTGGTTAACTTTCTTTCCTTTTTATTGTCCTTATCTCTTGGTTAAAAGATAAACTTAACCAACGTTTCACTCCTCTTTTATTTCCCTACTATAATTCATAATTGTTACCTAGTTTCCTTTTTATTTAGCCACGTATTTCTTTCTTTTACTTTCACTTGCCACGTTTTTCTCTTCTTCTTCTTTTTTTTTACTTCATATTTATCTTGGGTAATTTAGTATTCTAAATAGATAGCACTCATTTAAATTAGTTTAGTTTTTCTTTTAGTTTACGAACTTAATATTAGTTAGTATCTCAATTTAACTCGTACCAAATTATAACTTACCGCATTTTTAAAATTTCTCTATGACCAATTTATATTATTATTTTCTAATATAGTATATTCTTATCTTACGAAATGACTTAGCATACTTGATTAAACCTAATTAAGCATAACTCACATGGTTGGGTATTACAGAAAGGAAAGAAAAGGCAAGATAAGGCAACAAAATGCAAGAAAAGGAAAGAAAAGGAAAGGAAAAATAATGAAAAGGCAAGAAAAGGTAAGATAAGGGAAGGAAATGCAAGAAAAGGAAAGAAAAGGAAAGAAAAGGAAAGGAAAAGGCAAGATAAAGCAAGTAAAGTGATATGAATCTCCGCGGAAAAGATTCACAACTCGGACCGTTTGTTACTTTAGAATGGAACAGATCACAACTCACAAGAACTCACACGAACTAAGGCACGAAATTGAACCTTAACCCGCTGCAAGAGCTTCTGAACCTTGACCTAAAGGTCGTATCACGCCACGAGCGGGGATGGATGATCCGCTTGATAAGTGAAAGATAAATTCTAGCCAAGACGACTCACCAGCCTAAGCAAGAACAAACGAGTATCAAAACTCTCAAATAGCCAATGCTAAGTAATTTCTGAATTGTTGTGTGTTTATTGAAGGGGGACGCCTCTTTATATAGGCTCCATATGTCTTACAACTTTCCTAAACGAAACTAACTCCAACTAAGGAGTTTAAGGCTGGCCAAAACTCTCTTTCCTATTTTCAAGAGATTCTGGCCGAACTTATTCATCTAAATAAGGAATAATATAAGCAAATAATATCTAATAGAATAACTACTAGCTGCACGTCCAAAACAAGTAGATGCACGGCCTAAATAGGCTGATTCTTCTTGATTCTCCATGTGCGCATGCATCTAGAAGCTTACGTGCATGTCAAGCCTCCCATTCAGCTTCCAAAATGTGCATGGGCCTCCCTTGGGCTTCTTGGACGTCCTTGGTCCTCCACGCACTTGATTGAGCCCAAACTTCTTCCATTAATCCATTGAAGTCAGATTGCAACTTCCTAGCTCGTGCTCTTGTCATTGGCCCAATCGGAACTTCAACTTGCTTCGAGTCTACAAGCTTGATAGTAGGTGCGTCCTTAGGCTTGCTCACATCATTCCCCTCCTCTTGAAAAGGATTTGTCCTCAAATCATCACCTACATCAAACGGACTCAAGTCAGCCACGTTAAACGAAGCACTGACACTATACTCACCCAGAAGGTCTAGCTTGTAGGCATTATCATTAATGCGTTCTAGCACTTGGAATGGACCATCTCCCCGTGGTAGCAACTTTGAACGTCTTTGAACAGGAAAACGCTCCTTCCTCATATGTAGCCAAACCCAATCTCCCGGCTCAAAGACAACCTTGTGCCTTCCTTTGTTTGCTTGCCTCGCATAGTGCTCCGTGCGCTTCTCGATGTTCATTCTTGCTTTCTCATGTAACTGCTTGACAAATTCAGCTTTCTTCTTGCCATCTAAGTTAACATGCTCACTCGAAGGTAGAGGTGATAAATCCAATGGAGTCAAAGGATTAAATCCATAAACAAGCTCAAATGGTGAGAATTGAGTAGCAGAATGGACAGAACGATTATAAGCAAACTCAACATGAGGCAAACATTCTTCCCAAGTCTTAATGTTATGCTTAATGAGTGCTCTCAAAAGTGTAGACAAAGTCCTATTCACTACTTCAGTTTGACCATCAGTTTGAGGATGACAAGTAGTAGAAAACAACAACTTAGTACCTAACTTGCACCACAAGGTCTTCCAAAAGTAACTTAGGAACTTAGCATCTCTATCAGAGATAATTGTCCTAGGCATGCCATGCAACCTAACAACCTCTCTAAAGAACAAATCGGCAATGTTTGAAGCATCATCAGTCTTATGACATGGAATGAAATGTGCCATCTTAGAAAACCTATCCACTACCACAAAAATTGAATCTCTTCCACGCTTAGTCCTAGGTAGTCCTAACACAAAATCCATAGAGATATCAATCCAAGGCCCACTAGGTATAGGTAGTGGGGTGTACAAACCATGGGGTTTTACCTTTGACTTGGCTTGCTTGCAAGTGATGCAACGACCACAAACTCTCTCAACGTCTCTCTTCATATGTGGCCAAAAGAAATGATCTTGTAGCATTGCCAAGGTCTTTGCAATTCCAAAATGCCCCATTAAGCCACCTCCATGTGCCTCCTGAATTAGTAATTCTCGCATCGAACAATTAGGCACACAAAGTTTGTTTTCACGAAATAGGTAACCTTCATTACGAAAGAACTTGCCAAATGCACTTCTTTCAGTTGATCTAAACAACTCGCCAAAATCAACATCATCAACATACATCTCCTTAATGTGTTCAAAGCCAAGTAGTTTAGCATCAAGAGTTGAGATCAAGGCGTACCTTCGTGATAGTGCATCAGCCACTACATTTTCCTTACCTTGCTTGTAGCGAATGACATAAGGAAATGTCTCAATGAATTCCACCCATCGTGCATGCCTCTTGTTCAGCTTGTGTTGCCCCTTTAAGTGCTTGAGTGACTCATGATCAGTGTGAATAACAAACTCCTTTGGCCACAAGTAATGCTGCCATGTCTCCAATGCTCGAACTAGTGCGTACAACTCCTTGTCATAGGTCGGGTAATTCAAGGTTGCACCACTTAGTTTCTCACTAAAGTATGCAATGGGTCTTCCTTCTTGCATAAGGACAGCTCCAATTCCTACACCAGAAGCATCACACTCTATTTCAAAAGTCTTAGAGAAATTAGGTAAAGCTAACAAGGGTGCATTAGTCAACTTCCCTTTCAGTAGTTGGAAAGCCTTCTCTTGAGCTTCTCCCGAAGTTTGATGACTTCAGTTATGGGTGCGGCTATGCTACTAAAGTCCTTCACAAATCTTCTATAAAAACTAGCTAGTCCATGAAAGCTCCTAACATTAGCAACACTTGTAGGGCTTGGCCATTCACGGATAGCTCGGATCTTTTCTTCATCAACCTGTATTCCGTTAGCTCCAACAACAAAACCCAAGAATACAAGCTTATCCGTACAAAAGGTGCACTTCTTCAAGTTAGCAAACAATTGTTCTTCTCTAAGTGCATCTAAGACAGATTTCAAATGTTCTAGATGATCCTTCGTGCTCTTGCTATAAATGAGTATATCATCAAAGTAAACAACTACAAATTTACCAATGAATGGACGTAGAACATGATTCATGAGTCGCATAAACGTGCTAGGTGCGTTGGACAAACCAAATGGCATGACCATCCACTCATACAACCCATACTTAGTTTTAAAAGCAGTCTTCCACTCATCTCCTTCTTTCATCCTAATTTGATGATAACCACTCTTCAAATCAATCTTAGAAAACATGCAAGAACCATGCAACTCATCTAACATGTCATCTAAACGAGGGATAGGGTGACGATATTTTACCGTTATGTTGTTGACTGCTCGGCAATCAACACACATTCTCCATGTTTTATCCTTCTTGGGCACAAGTAGGACTGGAACAGCACATGGACTCATGCTCTCTCTTACGTACCCTTTCTCCAATAGCTCGTTGACTTGCTTCTCAAGCTCCTTTGTCTCTTCAGGATTGCTTCTATATGCGGGACGGTTAGGTATGGCAGCTCCCGGGACAAAGTCTATTTGATGTTCAATCCCACGAATAGGTGGCAAACCAGGTGGTAGCTCGTCGGGAAAGACATCCTTGTAATCCTGCAAAAGAGACACAACCGTACTAGGTACATGTGGTTCAAGCTCGTTAGTGTTTAAAAGTGCCTCCCTATACCAAAGTAAGATCATAGGCTTCTTTTCAAAGCATGCTTGCTTAATATCACTTGTTCCCACATAGTAACTGTTTTTCCAACTCTCGGTTTTTCTCTCTTTGGCCGTTTTAATTTCTGTTTTTCCGGCTTCTTTTGTTTTCTCAATCTTTTCCTCTCCATTGGCCGTTTTTCTTATCTTTTTTTCGGCTTCTTCTCTCCTCTCAATCTTTTTCTTTTTGTCACGCTCTCTTTGCTCATCACTTTCTTGTTGCAACAGTCGTTGATCTTCACAAACTTGTGATGGTGACAAGGGTGCCAAGGTGATTACTCTCTTCTTGAGTACAAATGAGTATTTGTTGGTGTAGCCATCATGATGCACTTTCCTATCAAATTGCCATGGCCTTCCTAACAATAGGTGACCAGCTTGCCTTATCTTGCCTTTTCTTACCTTTTCATTCATTTTCCTTGCCTTTTCTTGCCTTTTCCTTGCCTTTTCATGCCATTTCCATGCCTTTTCTTTCCTTGTCTAGACTTTTCTTGCCTTTTCCTTGCCTTTTCTTGACATTTCTTACCTTTTCTTGACTTAACTTAACTTTTCTAGCCTTTTCATGCCTTATCATACCTTTTCTTACCTTATCTTGCCTTTTCTTGCCGTATTTTGCCTTTTTGTTACTTATCTTGCCTTTTCTAACCTTATCTTGCCTTTTCATGCCTTTTCTTTCATTTTCTTGACTTTTCATGCCTTTTCTTGCCTTTTCTTTCCTTATCTTGCCTTTTCTTGCCTTTTCATTGCCTTTTCTTTCCTTTTTTTTGACTTATTTTTCCTTTTCTTGCCTCATCTTTCATTTTCTTTCCATTTCTTGCCTTTCCTTCCCTTACCTTGCCTTTTCATTGCCCTTTCTTTCCTTTCCTTACATTTTCATGCCTTTTCTTACCTTTTCTTTCCTTTTGCTACCTTTTCTTTCCTTTTCTTGCCTTTTCTTTCCTTTTCCTTTCCTTTTCTTGCCTTATCTTGCCTTTTCTTGCCTTATCTTGCCTTTTCATCCCTTTTCTTGCCTTTTTTTGCCTTATCTTGCCTTTTCCGACCTATTCCTTGCCTTTTCATGCCATTTCAATGCCTTTTCTTTCTTTATCTTGCCTTTTCTTGCCGTTTCGGTTCCTTTTCTTTCATTTTCTTTCCTTATCTTGGTTCTTGTCTTTTCCTTGCCTTATCTTGCCTTTTCTTGCCTAATCTTGTCTTTTCTTGCCTTTTCTTGACATATCTTGCCTTTTCTTGCCATATCTTGCCTTTTCATGCCTTTTCTTGCCTTATCTTGCCTTTTCTTGCCTTATCTTGCCTTTTCATGACTTTTCTTGCCTTATCTTGCCATATCTTGCCTTTCCATGCCTTTTCTAGCATTTTCTATCCTTTTCTTGCCTTTTCCTTTCCTTTTCTTGCCTTATCTTGCCTTTTCTTGCCTTATCTTGCCTTTTCTTGCCTTATCTTGCCTTTTCTTGGCTTATCTTGTTTTTTCTTACCTTTTCTTGCCTTTTCCATGCCTTTTCTTTCCATATCTTGCCTTCTCTTGCATTTTCCTTACCTTTCTTTAATTTTTTTGCCTTTTCATACCTTTTCTTGCCTTATCTTTCCTTTTCTTGCCTTTTCATGCCTTTTCCATGCCTTTTCTAACCTTATCTTGCATTTTCTTACCTTTTCTTGACTTATCTTGCCTTTTCTAACCTTTTCCTGCCTTTTCTTGCCTTTTCTTTTCTTTTCTTGCCTTATCTTGCATTTTCATTCCTTATCTTGAGTTTTCTTACCTTATGTTGCATTTTCATGCCTTTCTTGCCTTTTCTCACCATTTCTTGCCTTATTTTGCATTTTCGTTGCCTTTTCTTTTCTTTTCTTGCCTTATCTTGCATTTTCATTCCTTATCTTGAGTTTTCTTACCTTATGTTGCATTTTCATGCCTTTCTTGCCTTTTCTTACCATTTCTTGCCTTATTTTGCATTTTCGTTGCCTTTTCTTGCATTATCTAGCCTTTTCTTGCCTTATCTTTTCTTATCTTTCCTTTTCTTGCCTTATCTTGTCTTTTCTTGCCTTTTCATTCCTTTTCCTTACTTTTTCTTGCCATTTCTTGCCTTATCTTTCTTTTTCTTTAATTTTCTTGCCTTTTCTTTCCTTTTTCTTGCCTTTTCTTACCTTATCTTTCCTTTTTGTTCCCTATCTTGCCTTTTCTTACCGTATCTTGCCTTTTCTTGCCTTTTCATGCCTTTTCTTTCCTTTTCTTGCCTTTTCATGACTTTCCCTTGCCTTTTCATGCATTTTCTTTCCTTATCTTGCCTTTTCTTGCCTTTTCCTTGCCTTTTCTTGTCTTATTTTGCCTTTTCTTGCCTCATCTTTCATTTTCTTTCCTATTCATGCCTTTCCTTCCCTTTTGTGGCCTTATCTTGTCTTATGTTGCCTTTTCTTGCCTTTTCTTGACTTTTCAAGCCTTTTCTTGACTTTTCTTGCCTTTCCTTGCCTTTTCTGGCCTTATCTTTCCTTTTCTTACCTTTTCATTCATTTTCCTTGCCTTTTCTTGCCTTTTCCTTGCCTTTTCATGCCATTTCCATGCCTTTTCTTTCCTTGTCTAGACTTTTCTTGCCTTTTCCTTGCCTTTTCTTGACATTTCTTGCCTTTTCTTGACTTAACTTACCTTTTCTAGCCTTTTCATGCCTTATCATGTCTTTTCTTACCTTATCTTGCCTTTTCTTGCCTTATCTTGCCTTTTTGTTACTTATCTTGCCTTTTCTTACCTTATCTTGCCTTTTCTTTCATTTTCTTGAATTTTCATGCCATTTCTTGCCTTTTCTTTCCTTATCTTGCCTTTTCTTGCCTTTTCATTGCCTTTTCTTTCCTTTTTTTGACTTATTTTGCCTGTTCTTGCCGCATCTTTCATTTTCTTTCCATTTCTTGCCTTTCCTTCCCTTTTCTTGCCTTATCTTGCCCTTTCTTGCCTTATCTTGCCTTTTCTTTCCTTTTCTTGCCTTACCTTGCCTTTTCATTGCCTTTTCATGCCTTTTCTTGCCGTATCTTGCCTTATCTTGCCTTTTCCATGCCTTTTCTAGCATTTTCTATCCTTTTCTTACCTTTTCCTTTCCTTTTCTTGCCTTATCTTGCCTTTTCTTGCCTTATCTTGCCTTTTCTTGGCTTATCTTGTTTTTTCTTACCTTTTCTTGCCTTTTCCGTGCCTTTTCTTTCCTTATCTTGCCTTCTCTTGCATTTTCCTTACCTTTTCTTTAATTTTTTTGCATTTTCATACCTTTTCTTGCCTTATCTTTCTTTTTCTTGCCTTTTCATGCCTTTTCCATGCCTTTTCTAACCTTATCTTGCATTTTCTTACCTTTTCTTCACTTATCTTGCCTTTTCTAACCTTTTCTTGCCTTTTCTTGGCTTTTCTTGCCTTATCTTGCATTTTCATTCCTATCTTGAGTTTTCTTACCTTATGTTGCATTTTCATGCCTTCTCATGCATTTTCTTGCCTTTTCTTACCGTTTCTTGCCTTATCTTGCATTTTCTTTGCCTTTTCTTGCCTTATCTTGTCTTATCTTTCCTTTTCTTGCCTTATCTTGTCTTTTCTTGCCTTTATCTTACCTTTTCTTACCTTGTCTTGACTTGTCTAGCCATTTCTTACCTTTTCTTTCCTTTTCCAACCTTTTCTTGCTTTATCTTGCCTTTTCTTTTCTTTTCTTGCCTTTTCGTGCCTTGTCCTTGCATTTTCTTGCCTTATCTAGCCTTTTCTTACCTTTTTCTTTATTTTTCTTTCCTTTTCTTATCTTAAGCCCTTTCTTGCCTTTTTCTTGCATTTTCTTACTTTTTCTGGCCTTATCTTGCCTCATCTTTCAATTTCTTTCCTTTTGTTGCCATTCCTTCCCTTTTCTTACCTGATCTTGCCTTTTTCTTGCCTAATCTTTCCTTTTCTTTCCTTATCTTACCTTATCTTGCCTTTTCTTACCTTTTCATTCCTTTTCCTTGCCTTTCCTTGCCTTATCTTGACTATCCTTGCCTTTTCATTCCTTTTCCTTGGCTTTTCTTTCCTTTTCTTGCCTTTTCCTTTTTCTTTCCATTTCTTGTCTTTTCCTGCCTTTTCTTGCCTTATCTTTCCTTTTCTTGTCTTTTCTTGCCTTTTCTTGCCTTTTCATGCCTTTTCCTTGCCTTTTCTTGCCTCTTCCTTGCCTTTTCTTTCCTTCTAGTGCCTTATCTCGTTGTTTCATGCCTCATCTTTCCTTTTCTTTCCTTTTCTTGCCTTATCTTTCCTTTTCTTACCTTTTCTTACCTTTTCTTGCCTTTTCCTTGCCTTTTCATGCCATTCCCATACATTTTCTTGCCTTTTCCTTGCCTTTTCTTTCCTTTTCTTGCCTTAATTTGCCATTTCTTGCCTTTTTCTTTCCTTTACTTTCCTTTTCTTGCCTTTTCATACTTTTTCTTGCCTTTTCTTTTCTTTTCTTGCCTTTTCATGCCTTTTCCATGCCATTTCTTGTCTTATCTTGCCTGTTCTTACCTTATTTTGCCTTTTCTAGCCTTTTCTTTCCTTTTCCTTACCATTTGTTGCCTTATCTTGCCTTTTTTGCCTCGTCTAGGCTTTTCTTGCCTTTTCTTGACTTATCTTGCCTTTTCTTGCCTTTTCATGCCTTTTCTTGCCTTATCTTGCCTTTTCTGGCTTTATCTTGCCGTTTCATTCCTTATCTGATATGAATCTCCGCGGAAAAGATTCACAACTCGGACCGTTTGTTACTTTAGAATGGAACAGATCACAACTCACAAGAACTTACACGAACTAAGGCACAAATTTGTACCTCAACCCGCTGCAAGGGCTTCTGAACCTTGACCTATGGTCGTATCACGCCACAAGCGGGGATGGAATATCCGCTTGATAAGTGAAGGATAAATTCTAGCCAAGACGACTCACCAGCCTAAGCAAGAACAAACGAGTATCAAACTCTCAACTAGCCAATGCTAAGTATTTCCGAATTGTGTGTATCCGTTTTATTGCTAGGAGTCCTCTTTATATAGGCTCCCAAAGTACCAAAATATTCCTAAACAAGCTAACTCCTTAAAAGGAATTCAAAGGCTGGCCAAAACTCTCTTTCCTATTCTAAGGAGATTCTGGCCGAACTTATGCAACTAAACAAGGAATAATATAAGCAAATAATATCTAATAGAATAGCTACTAGTTGCACGTCCAAAACAATTAGATGCATGGCCTAAATAGGCTGATTCTTCTTGATTCTCCATGTGCGCATGCATCTAGAAGCTTTCGTGCATGTCAAGCTTCCCATTCAGCCTCCAAAACGTGCATGGGCCTCCCTTGGGTTTCTTGGACGTCCTTGGTCCTCCACGAACTTGCTTGAGCCCAAACTTCATGCATTAGTCCATTGAAATCAGATTGCAACTTCCTAGCTCTTGCTCTTGTCATTGGCCCAATTGGAACTTGAACTTGCTTCGAGTCTACAAGCTTGATAGTTGGTGCATCCGTAGGCTTGCTCACATCAGTCCCCTCCTCTTGAAAAGGATTTGTCCTCAAATCATCACCTACATCAAACGGACTCAAGTCAGCCACATTAAACGAAGCACTTACACTATACTCACCCGGAAGGTCTAGCTTGTAGGCATTATCATTAATGCGTTCTAGCACTTGGAATGGACCATCTCCCCGTGGTAGCAACTTTGAACGTCTTTGGACAGGAAAACGCTCCTTCCTCATATGTAGCCAAACCCAATCGCCCGGCTCAAAGACAACCTTGTGCCTTCCTTTGTTTGCTTGCCTTGCATAGTGCTCCGTGCGCTTCTCGATGTTCATTCTAGCTTTCTCATGTAACTGCTTGACAAATTCAGCTTTCTTCTTTCCATCTAAGTTAACATGCTCACTCGATGGTAGAGGTGATAAATCCAATGGAGTCAAAGGATTAAATCCGTAAACAAGCTCAAATGGTGAGAATTGAGTAGCAGAATGGACAGAACGATTATAAGCAAACTCAACATGAGGCAAACATTCTTCCCAAGTCTTAATGTTATGCTTAATGAGTGCTCTCAAAAGTGTAGACAAAGTCCTATTTACTACTTCAGTTTGACCATCAGTTTGAGGATGACAAGTAGTAGAAAACAACAACTTAGTACCTAACTTGCACCACAAGGTTTTCCAAAAGTAACTTAGGAACTTAGCATCTCTATCAGAGATAATTGTCCTAGGCATGCCATGTAACCTAACAACCTCTCTAAAGAACAAATCAGCAATGTTTGAAGCATCATCAGTCTTATGACATGGAATGAAATGTGCCATCTTAGAAAACCTATCCACTACCACAAAAATTGAATCTCTTCCACGCTTAGTCCTAGGTAGGCCTAACACAAAGTCCATAGAGATATCAATCCAGGGCTCACTAGGTATAGGTAGTGGGGTGTACAAACCATGGGGTTTTACCTTTGACTTGGCTTGCTTGCAAGTGATGCAACGACCACAAACTCTCTCAACGTCTCTCTTCATGTGTGGCCAAAAGAAATGATCTTGTAGCATTGCCAAGGTCTTTGCAATTCCAAAATGCCCCATTAAGCCACCTCCATGTGCCTCCTGAATTAGTAATTCTCGCATCGAACAATTAGGCACACAAAGTTTGTTTTCACGAAATAGGTAACCTTCATTACGAAAGAACTTACCAAATGCACTTCTTTCAGTTGATCTAAACAACTCGCCAAAATCAACATCATCAACATACATCTCCTTAATGTGTTCAAAGCCAAGTAGTTTAGCATCAAGAGTTGAGATCAAGGCGTACCTTCGTGATAGTGCATCAGCCACTACATTTTCCTTACCTTGCTTGTAGCGAATGACATAAGGAAATGTCTCAATGAATTCCACCCATCGTGCATGCCTCTTGTTCAGCTTGTGTTGCCCCTTTAAGTGCTTGAGTGACTCATGATCAGTGTGAATCACGAACTCCTTGGGCCACAAATAATGCTGCCATGTCTCCAATGCTCGAACTAGTGCGTACAACTCCTTGTCATAGGTCGGGTAATTCAAGGTTGCACCACTTAGTTTCTCACTAAAGTATGCAATAGGTCTTCCTTCTTGCATAAGGACAGCTCCAATTCCTACACCAGAAGCATCACACTCTATTTCAAAAGTCTTAGAGAAATTAGGTAAAGCTAACAAGGGTGCATTAGTCAACTTCCCTTTCAGTAGTTGGAAAGCCTTCTCTTGAGCTTCTCCCCAAGTAAAGCCCACGTTCTTCTTGATGACTTCAGTTATGGGTGCGGCTATGCTACTAAAGTCCTTCACAAATCTCCTATAAAAACTAGCTAGTCCATGAAAGCTCCTAACATTAGCAACACTTGTAGGGCTTGGCCATTCACGGATAGCTCGGATCTTTTCTTCATCAACCTGTATTCCGTTAGCTCCAACAACAAAACCCAAGAATACAAGCTTATCCGTACAAAAGGTGCACTTCTTCAAGTTAGCAAACAATTGTTCTTCTCTAAGTGCATCTAAGACAGATTTCAAATGTTCTAGATGATCCTCCATGCTCTTGCTATAAATGAGTATATCATCAAAGTAAACAACTACAAATTTACCAATGAATGGACGTAGAACATGATTCATGAGTCGCATAAATGTGCTAGGTGCGTTGGACAAACCAAATGGCATGACCATCCACTCATACAACCCATACTTAGTTTTGAAAGCAGTCTTCCACTCATCTCCTTCTTTCATCCTAATTTGATGATAACCACTCTTCAAATCAATCTTAGAAAACATGCAAGAACCATGCAACTCATCTAACATGTCATCTAAACGAGGGATAGGGTGACGATATTTTACCGTTATGTTGTTGACTGCTCAGCAATCAACACACATTCTCCATGTTTTATCCTTCTTGGGCACAAGTAGGACTGGAACAGCACATGGACTCATGCTCTCTCTTACGTACCCTTTCTCCAACAGCTCGTTGACTTGCTTCTCAAGCTCCTTTGTCTCTTCAGGATTGCTTCTATATGCGGGACGGTTAGGTATGGTAGCTCCCGGGACAAAGTCTATTTGATGTTCAATCCCACGAATAGGTGGCAAACCAGGTGGTAGCTCGTCGGGAAAGACATCCTTGTAATTCTGCAAAAGAGACACAACCGTACTAGGTACATGTGGTTCAAGCTCGTTAGTGTTTAAAAGCGCCTCTCTATACCGAAGTAAGATCATAGGCTTCTTTTCAAAGCATGCTTGCTTAATATCATTTGTTCCCACATAGTAACTCTTTTTCCAACTCTCGGTTTTTCTCTCTTTGGCCATTTTAATTTCTGTTTTTCCGGCTTCTTTTGTTTTCTCAATCTTTTCCTCTCCATTGGCCGTTTTTCTTATCTTTTTTTCGGCTTCTTCTCTCCTCTCATTCTTTTTCTTCTTGTCACGCTCTCTTTGCTCATCACTTTCTTTTTGCAACTGACGTTGATCTTCACAAACTTGTGATGGTGACAAGGGTGCCAAGGTGATTACTCTCTTCTTAAGTATAAGTGAATACTTGTTGGTGTAGCCATCATGATGCACTTTCCTATCAAACTGCCACGGCCTTCCTAACAATAGGTGACCAGCTTGCATTGGTGCAACATCACACAACACTTCATCCTCATAGTTGCCAATGCGGAATGCTACCAATACTTGCTTCATCACTCGTACTTCTCCACTATCATTCAGCCATTGTAGTTTGTAAGGCTTAGGGTGTTTTCCCGTGAGTAACCCTAACTTCTCCACCATAGTAGTGCTTGCAACATTAGCACAACTTCCTCCATCTATGATGACACTACACACCTTGTCTTTGACATAGCACCTTGTGTGAAAAATATTTTCTCTTTGAGCCACATCATTTTCCTCTTTTACTTGCACATTCAATGCTCTTCTAGACACAAGAGTAAGCCTCTCAGCAGCTTGGTACTCTTCCTCGGATACTTCCTCCAAAGAAGGCATGCTTTCATGCTCCGAATCTTCTTCTTCAGTTTCAATCTCTCCACTTTCCTTGATCACCATTGCTTGCTTGTTAGGGCATTGACTTGAGATGTGCCCTCTTCCTTGACACTTAAAGCACTTGATGTCACGGTTCCTAGCTGGAGTGACTTCCACTTTCTTTTGAGAATTAGCTTGAGAACTCTCGGATTTATGCTCTACTTTGGCTGCTTGTGGCTTGTCAAACTTCTTTTGGTAGTTTGGCTTCCAAGTAGAATTCGATGTAGCTCTTGTTCTCCCTTCTCCTCTCTTGAGTTGCTTCTCAATTTTCGTTGCCATATGCACCATGTCCTCCAACTCCACATAGTGTTCCAACTCAACTTTGTCTTGAATTTCAGGATTGAGTCCATTCAAGAACCTTGCCATTGTAACTTCTCTATCTTCTTCTATATCAGCTCTTATCATGGCCATCTCCATCTGTTTGAAATACTCCTCCACACTCAAATTTCCTTGCCTCATTCCTTGTAACTTCTTATACAGCTCTCTATAGTAATGACTTGGAACAAATCTCTTCCTCATCACCACTTTCATGTCTTCCCAAGTAGCTATTGGGCGTTCTCTATTTCTCCTCCTGCTTGTCACAAGTTGATCCCACCAAGTTATAGCATAATCAGTGAATTCGGTGATGGCAAGTTTTACCTTCTTTTCTTCGGAGCTATTGTGGCAATCAAACACGAACTCAATCTTCTTCTCCCACTCTAAGTATGCCTCCGGGTCAGAACGACCAGCAAAGGAAGGTATCTTCAGTTTGATACTTCCTATGTTGTCGTCTCTCCTTGGCCTTGCCTCCCTAGGTGGACGGTTTGTTCTTGCTCTCCTAAGACTCCTTGTAGAGCCTACGCCTTCTTCCGACTCAGAATCAGCTCCGCTCGATTCTCCAATAGGTACTCCTCTCCTACGCCTTTGGAGTTCGCCTCGCGTTTGGGGGTTGTCACGAGAATTCTCCACGGCATCCACGCGTAGTTGCAAAGGCTCCATCTGAGCTTGCACCATCCGCTCGAGCTTCCCGGCCAAGGCATCCACTAATAACTTAAGGTCTATGTTTTCCATAGTTTGACCTTCATGCGACATGTTTGCTGCAAGAAAAATTGGTTAGTAAAAAAAATATGGCCTCACAAGCTCACTCCCTTACGTGTATACTCTCAATGTATGGTGCACTCAAGTTCACTCGTGTTTTGCACTCAAATATTTGGCTTTTCTCTCTAAGGTACTCGCACACTCTTGCCTTTTTCCTCTCGTGATACTTGTATGTTCTTACTAAGGCTAGAACGGCCTTGCTTGAGCTCCACGCTTTAACAAACAGAATGTTAAAGTTCCTCTTTGGTCTTTCTTTTAGTCTTGCTCGTCCCCTTTCTTGATCAGCTGTTGCGCCTCCTTAGTTTGCTAGCTTCCCTCGGATTTGCTTCCTCTTTAGCTTGAGACTTCCAATTTAGCTTGCTTCCTCTTTAGCTTGAGACTTCCAATTTAGCTTGGTTCCTCTTTAGCTTGCGGCTTCCTTTTTTTCTTTTTCTTTTCTTTCCTTTTTTTTTTCTTTTCTTTTCTTTTCTTTTCTTTTTTTTTTCTTTCTTTTCTTTTCTTTCTTTTCTTGCTTCACTCGTTTGTTTTCCTCTCTTTTCTCTCAAACAGCGAGGAGAGAAAACGAACCAACAAGAACAAAAAAATAACAAGCAACAAAACGAACCAACAAGAACAAAAATAACAAGGATAATGAACTAAAGTAACAAGCTAAGCTCTGATACCAACTGATATGAATCTCCGCGGAAAAGATTCACAACTCGGACCGTTTGTTACTTTAGAATGGAACAGATCACAACTCACAAGAACTTACACGAACTAAGGCACAAATTTGTACCTCAACCCGCTGCAAGGGCTTCTGAACCTTGACCTATGGTCGTATCACGCCACAAGCGGGGATGGAATATCCGCTTGATAAGTGAAGGATAAATTCTAGCCAAGACGACTCACCAGCCTAAGCAAGAACAAACGAGTATCAAACTCTCAACTAGCCAATGCTAAGTATTTCCGAATTGTGTGTATCCGTTTTATTGCTAGGAGTCCTCTTTATATAGGCTCCCAAAGTACCAAAATATTCCTAAACAAGCTAACTCCTTAAAAGGAATTCAAAGGCTGGCCAAAACTCTCTTTCCTATTCTAAGGAGATTCTGGCCGAACTTATGCAACTAAACAAGGAATAATATAAGCAAATAATATCTAATAGAATAGCTACTAGTTGCACGTCCAAAACAATTAGATGCATGGCCTAAATAGGCTGATTCTTCTTGATTCTCCATGTGCGCATGCATCTAGAAGCTTTCGTGCATGTCAAGCTTCCCATTCAGCCTCCAAAACGTGCATGGGCCTCCCTTGGGTTTCTTGGACGTCCTTGGTCCTCCACGAACTTGCTTGAGCCCAAACTTCATGCATTAGTCCATTGAAATCAGATTGCAACTTCCTAGCTCTTGCTCTTGTCATTGGCCCAATTGGAACTTGAACTTGCTTCGAGTCTACAAGCTTGATAGTTGGTGCATCCGTAGGCTTGCTCACATCATTATCTTCCCTTTTCTCACTTTATCCTTCCTTTTCATACCATCTTATGCCTTTTCTTTCCTTTTCCTTGCCTTTTCTTGCCTTGTCTTTCCTTTTTTTGCCTTTTCTTGCCTTTTCCTTGCCTTTTCTTGCCTTTGCTTGCCTTTTCCATGCCTTTTCTTGCCTTTTCCTTTATTTTTCTTACCTTTTCTTGCCTTTTCCTTGCCTTTTCATACCATTCCCATGCATTTTCTTAACTTTTCCTTTGCTTTTCTTTCCTTTTCTTGCCTTAATTAGCCATTTCTTGCCTTTTCCTTTCCTTTACTTTCCTTTTCTTACCTTTTCTTACTTTTTCTTGCCTTATCTTTCCTTTTCTTGCCTTTTCATGCTTTTTCCATGCCATTTCTTGCCTTTTCTTGCCTTTTCTTGCCTTTTCTTGCCTTTTCTTACCTTTTCTTGCCTTTTCTTTCCTTTTCCTTACCTTTTCTTGCCTTATCTTGCCTTTTTTGCCTTATCTAGGCTTTTCTTGCCTTTTCTTGACTTATCTTGCCTTTTCTTTCCTTTTTTTTTGCCTTTTCATGCCTTTTCTTGCCTTATCTTGCCTTTTCTGGCTTTATCTTACTGTTTCATTCCTTATCGTCCCTTTTCTCACTTTATCCTTCCTTTTCATACCATCTTATGCCTTTTCTTTCCTTTTTCTTGCCTTTTCATGCATTTTCTTCCCTTATCTTTCCTTTTCTTGAATTTTCAAGCCTTTTCCATGCCTTATCTTGCCTTTTCATGCTTTTCTTTTCTTTTCTTTCCTTTTCTTGCCTTTTCTTCTTTCCTTTTCATGCCTTTTCCATGCCTTTGCTTGCCTTTTCTTTTCTTTTCTGGCCTTTTCTTTCCTTTACCTTGCCTTTTCTTGTCTTATCTTTCCTTTTCTTGCTTTTTCTTTCCTTTTCATGCCATTTCCATGCCTTTTCTTTCCATTTCTTGCCCATTCTTGCCTTTTCCTTTCCCTTTCTTGCCTTTTCTTGCCATATCTTGCCTTATCTTTTCTTTTTTTTTTCTTTTCTTGCCTTTTCTTGCCTTTTCTTTCCTTTTCTTACCTTTTCTTTCCTTTTCTTACCTTTTCTTTCCTTTTCTTACCTTTTCTTGCCTTTTCATGCCATTACCATGCATTTTCTTGCCTTTTCCTTGCCTTTTCTTTCCTTTTCTTGCCTTAATTAGCCATTTCTTTCCTTTTCCTTTCCTTTACTTTCCTTTTCTTTCCTTTTCATACTTTTTCTTGCCTTATCTTTCCTTTTCTTGCCTTTTCATGCCTTTTCCAAGCCTTTTCTTGCCATTTCTTGCCTTATCTTGCCATTTCTTGCCTTATCTTGCCTTTTCTTACCATTTCTTGCCTTTTCTAGACTTTTCTTTCCTTTTCCTTACCTTTTCTTGCCTTATCTTGCCTTTTTTGCCTTATCTAGGCTTTTCTTGCCTTTTCTTGACTTATCTTGCCTTTTCTTTCCTTTTCTTGCTTTTTCATGCCTTATCTTGCCTTTTCTGGCTTTATCTTGCCGTTTCATTCCTTATCTTCCCTTTTCTCACCTTATCCTTCCTTTTCATACCATCTTTCGCCTTTTCTTTCCTATTCCTTGCCTTTTCTTGCCTTGACTTTCCTTTTTTTTGCCTTTTCTTGCCTTTTTCTTGGCTTTGCTTAACTTTTCGATGCCTTTTCTTTCATTTTCTTGCTTTTCTTGCCTTTTTCTTTACTTATCTTGCCTTATCTTTCCTTTTCTTGCCTTTTCTTACCTTATTTTGCCTTTTCTTACACTTTCATGCCTTTTCTTGCCTTTAAATGCCTTTTCCTAGCCTTTTCTTTCCTTTTCTTGCCTTATTTTACCTTTTCATGCATCATCATTTATTTTCTTTCCTTTTCTTGCCTCTCCCTCCCGTTTCTTTCCTTTTCTTACATTTCCCTCCCATTTCTTCCCTTTTCTTGCCTTATCTTGCCTTTTCTTGTCTTATCTTTCCTTTTCTTGCCTTTTCTTTCCTTTTCATCCCTTTTCTTGCATTTTCTTACCTTTTCTTACCTTTTCTTACCTTTTCTTGCCTTTTACTTGCCTTTTCATGCCATTCCAATGCATTTTCTTGCCTTTTCTTACCTTTTCTTGCCTTTTCCTTGCCTTTTCATGCCATTGCCATGCATTTTCATGCCTTTTCCTTGCCTTTTCTTGCCTTTTCTTGACTTAATTTTCCTTTCCTTTACTTTCCTTTTCTTGCCTTTTCATAGTTTTTCTTGCCTTATCTTTCCTTTTCTTGCCTTTTCATGCCTTTTTCATGCCTTTTCTTGCCATTTCTTGCCTCATCTTGCCTTTTCTTACCATTTCTTGCCTTTTCTAGCCTTTTCTTTCCTTTTCCTTACCTTTTCTTGCCTTATCTTGGATTGTTTTCCCTTATCAAGGCTTTTCTTGCCTTTTCTTGACTTATCTTGCCATTTCTTTCCTTTTCTTGCCTTTTCATGCCTTTTCTTGCCTTATCTTGCCTTTTCTGGCTTTATCTTGCGGTTTTATTCCTTATCTTCCCTTTTCTCACTTTATCCTTCCTTTTCATACCATGTTATGCCTTTTCTTTCCTTTTCCTTGCCATTTCTTGCCTTGTCTTTCCTTTTTTTCCCTTTTTTTGCCTTTTCCTTACCTTTGCTTGCCTTTTCTTGCCTTTTCCTTGCCTTTGCTTGCCTTTTCTTGTCTTTTCTTGCCTTTTTCTTGCCTTTGCTTGCCTTTTCCATGCCTTTTCTTTCCTTTTCTTGCCTTTTCTTGCCTTTTCCTTTACTTTTCTTGCCTTTTCCTTTACTTATCTTGCCTTATCTTACCTTATGTTTCCATTTCTTGCCTTTTCTATCCGTATCTTGCCTTATCTTGCCTTTTCTTACCTTTTCTTGCCTTTTCATTCCTTTTTCTTTCCTTTTCTTGCCTTCTCTTGCCTTTCTTTCTTTTTCTTTCCTTCTCTTGCATTTTTTCTCCTTTATCTTGCCTTTTCTTTCCTTATCTTGCCTTTTCTTACCTTAGTTTGCCTATTCTTGCGCTTTCATGCCTTTTCTGGCCTTTTCATGCCTTTTCCTAGCCTTTTCTTTCCTTTTCTTGCCTCATTTTACCTTTTCATGCATCATCTTTCATTTTCTTTCATTTTCTTTCCTTTTCATTCTTTTTCCTTGCTTTTCCTTGCCTTATCTTTCTTTTTCATTCATTTTCTTTCCTTTTCTTACCTTTTCTATCCTTTTCATTCTTTTTTCTTGCATTTTCTTGTCTTTTCATTCCTTATCTTACCTTTTCTTACCTTATCTTGCCTTTTCTTTCCTTTTCATGCCTTTTCTTACATTTCTTTCCTTTTCTTGCCTTTTCCTTGCCTTTTCTTGCCTTTTCCTTGCCTTTTCTTTCCTTTTCTTGCCTTATTTTGCATTTTCTTGCCTCATCTTTCATTATCTTGCCATTTAGTTGCCCTTTCATTAATTTTCTTGCCTTTTCATGCATTTTCTTCCCTTATCTTTCCTTTTCTTAAATTTTCAAGCCTTTTCCATGCCTTATCTTGCCTTTTCATGCCTTTTCTTGCCTTTTCTTTCCTTTTGTTGCCTTTTGTTGCCTTTTCTTCCCTTTTCTTCTTTCCTTTTCTTGCCTTTTCCATGCCTTTGCTTGCTTTGTCTTATCTTTCCTTTTCTTTCCTTTTCATCCCTTTTCTTGCCTTTTCTTGCCTCGTCTTGCATTTTCCTTGCCTTTGCTTGCTTTGTCTTATCTTTCCTTTTCTTCCCTTTTCTTTCCTTTTCATACCTTTTCTTGCCTTTTCTTGCCTCGTCTTGCATTTTCCTTGCCTTTTCATGCCATTTCCATGCCTTTTCTTGCCTTTTCTTACCTTTTCTTGACTTATCCATGCCTTTTCTTGCCTTATCTTTCTTTTTCTTGCCTTTTCATGCCTTTTCCATGCCTTTTCTAACCTTATCTTGCATTTTCTTACCTTTTCTTGACTTATCTTGCCTTTTCTAACCTTTTCTTGCCTTTTCTTGGCTTTTCTTGCCTTATCTTGCATTTTCATTCCTATCTTGAGTTTTCTTACCTTATGTTGCATTTTCATGCCTTCTCATGCATTTTCTTGCCTTTTCTTACCGTTTCTTGCCTTATCTTGCATTTTCTTTGCCTTTTCTTGCCTTATCTTGTCTTATCTTTCCTTTTCTTGCCTTATCTTGTCTTTTCTTGCCTTTATCTTACCTTTTCTTACCTTTTCTTGCCTTGTCTAGCCATTTCTTACCTTTTCTTTCCTTTTCCAACCTTTTCTCGCCTTTTTTTTCCTTTTCTTGCTTTATCTTGCCTTTTCTTTTCTTTTCTTGCCTTTTCGTGCCTTGTCCTTGCATTTTCTTGCCTTATCTAGCCTTTTCTTACCTTTTTCTTTATTTTTCTTTCCTTTTCTTGTCTTATGCCCTTTCTTGCCTTTTTCTTGCATTTTCTTACTTTTTCTGGCCTTATCTTGCCTCATCTTTCAATTTCTTTCCTTTTGTTGCCATTCCTTCCCTTTTCTTACCTGATCTTGCATTTTTCTTGCCTAATCTTTCCTTTTCTTTCCTTATCTTACCTTATCTTGCCTTTTCTTACCTTTTCATTCCTTTTCCTTGCCTTTCCTTGCCTTATCTTGACTATCCTTGCCTTTTCATTCCTTTTCCTTGGCTTTTCTTTCCTTTTCTTGCCTTTTCCTTTTTCTTTCCATTTCTTGTCTTTTCCTGCCTTTTCTTGCCTTATCTTTCCTTTTCTTGTCTTTTCTTGCCTTTTCTTGCCTTTTCATGCCTTTTCCTTGCCTTTTCTTGCCTCTTCCTTGCCTTTTCTTTCCTTCTCGTGCCTTATCTCGTTGTTTCATGCCTCATCTTTCCTTTTCTTTCCTTTTCTTGCCTTATCTTTCCTTTTCTTACCTTTTCTTGCCTTTTCCTTGCCTTTTCATGCCATTCCCATACATTTTCTTGCCTTTTCCTTGCCTTTTCTTTCCTTTTCTTGCCTTAATTTGCCATTTCTTGCCTTTTTCTTTCCTTTACTTTCCTTTTCTTGCCTTTTCATACTTTTTCTTGCCTTTTCTTTTCTTTTCTTGCCTTTTCATGCCTTTTCCATGCCATTTCTTGTCTTATCTTGCCTGTTCTTACCTTATTTTGCCTTTTCTTGCCTTTTCTAGCCTTTTCTTTCCTTTTCCTTACCATTTGTTGCCTTATCTTGCCTTTTTTGCCTCATCTAGGCTTTTCTTGCCTTTTCTTGACTTATCTTGCCTTTTCTTGCCTTTTCATGCCTTTTCTTGCCTTTTCTTGCCTTTTCTGGCTTCATCTTGCCGTTTCATTCCTTATCTTCCCTTTTCTCACTTTATCCTTCCTTTTCACACCATCTTATGCCTTTTCTTTCCTTTTCCTTGCCTTTTCTTGCCTTGTCTTTCCTTTTTTTGCCTTTTCTTGCCTTTTCCTTGCCTTTTCTTGCCTTTTCTTGCCTTTGCTTGCCTTTTCCATGCCTTTTCTTGCCTTTTCCTTTATTTTTCTTACCTTTTCTTGCCTTTTCCTTGCCTTTTCATACCATTCCCATGCATTTTCTTAACTTTTCCTTGCCTTTTCTTTCCTTTTCTTGCTTTAATTAGCCATTTCTTGCCTTTTCCTTTCCTTTACTTTCCTTTTCTTACCTTTTCTTACTTTTTCTTGCCTTATCTTTCCTTTTCTTGCCTTTTCATGCTTTTTCCATGCCATTTCTTGCCATTTCTTGCCTTTTCTTGCCTTTTCTTGCCTTTTCTTGCCTTTTCCTTACCTTTTCTTGCCTTATCTTACCTTTTTTGCCTTATCTAGGCTTTTCTTGCCTTTTCTTGACTTATCTTGCCTTTTCTTTCCTTTTTTTTTGCCTTTTCATGCCTTTTCTTGCCTTATCTTGCCTTTTCTGGCTTTATCTTACTATTTCATTCCTTATCGTCCCTTTTCTCACTTTATCCTTCCTTTTCATACCATCTTATGCCTTTTCTTTCCTTTTTCTTGCCTTTTCATGCATTTTCTTCCCTTATCTTTCCTTTTCTTGAATTTTCAAGCCTTTTCCATGCCTTATCTTGCCTTTTCATGCTTTTCTTTCCTTTTCTTTCCTTTTCTTGCCTTTTCTTCTTTCCTTTTCATGCCTTTTCCATGCCTTTGCTTGCCTTTTCTTTTCTTTTCTGGCCTTTTCATTCCTTTACCTTGCCTTTTCTTGTCTTATCTTTCCTTTTCTTGCTTTTTCTTTCCTTTTCATCCCTTTTCTTGCCTTTTCTTGCCTTGTCTTGCCTTTTCCTTGCCTTTTCATGCCATTTCCATGCCTTTTCTTTCTATTTCTTGCCCATTCTTGCCTTTTCCTTTCCCTTTCTTGCCTTTTCTTGCCATATCTTGCCTTGTCTTTTCTTTTTTTTTCTTTTCTTGCCTTTTCTTGCCTTTTCTTACCTTTTCTTTCCTTTTCTTACCTTTTCTTGCCTTTTCATGCCATTACCATGCATTTTCTTGCCTTTTCCTTGCCTTTTCTTTCCTTTTCTTTCCTTAATTAGCCATTTCTTTCCTTTTCCTTTCCTTTACTTTCCTTTTCTTTCCTTTTCATACTTTTTCTTGCCTTATCTTTCCTTTTCTTGCCTTTTCATGCCTTTTCCAAGCCTTTTCTTGCCATTTCTTGCCTTATCTTGCCTTTTCTTACCATTTCTTGCCTTTTCTAGACTTTTCTTTCCTTTTCCTTACCTTTTCTTGCCTTATCTTGCCTTTTTTGCCTTATCTAGGCTTTTCTTGCCTTTTCTTGACTTATCTTGCCTTTTCTTTCCTTTTCTTGCTTTTTCATGCCTTATCTTGCCTTTTCTGGCTTTATCTTGCCGTTTCATTCCTTATCTTCCCTTTTCTCACCTTATCCTTCCTTTTCATACCATCTTTTGCCTTTTCTTTCCTATTCCTTGCCTTTTCTTGCCTTGACATTCCTTTTTTTTGCCTTTTCTTGCCTTTTTCTTGCCTTTGCTTGCCTTTTCGATGCCTTTTCTTTCATTTTCTTGCTTTTCTTGCCTTTTTCTTTACTTATCTTGCCTTATCTTTCCTTTTCTTGCCTTTTCTTACCTTATTTTGCCTTTTCTTACACTTTCATGCCTTTTCTTGCCTTTAAATGCCTTTTCCTAGCCTTTTCTTTCCTTTTCTTGCCTTATTTTACCTTTTCATGCATCATCATTTATTTTCTTTCCTTTTCTTGCCTCTCCCTCCCGTTTCTTTCCTTTTCTTACCTTTCCCTCCCATTTCTTCCCTTTTCTTGCCTTATCTTGCCTTTTCTTGTCTTATCTTTCCTTTTCTTGCCTTTTCTTTCCTTTTCATCCCTTTTCTTGCCTTTTCTTACCTTTTCTTACCTTTTCTTTCCTTTTCTTACCTTTTCTTGCCTTTTACTTGCCTTTTTCATGCCATTGCAATGCATTTTCTTGCCTTTTCTTACCTTTTCTTGCATTTTCCTTGCCTTTTCATGCCATTGCCATGCATTTTCTTAACATGGCCTTCTAGGTCGTCCTTGGGCTTGCTTGATTCAACTTGAGTCCGAATGCCTTCAATAAATCCATTCAGTTCAGCTTGAAGCTTCTTGGCCCGTGCTCTTGTAATCGGCCTAATTGGAACACGCAATGCTCCATGCTCGTTGTTGGATGGTCTCACATCAATTTAATCCTTTGACTCCTTTGGATTTATCACCTTTGCCTTCGAGTGAGCATGTTAACTTAGATGGAAAGAAGAAGGCTGATTTTGTCAAGCAACTGCATGAGAGGGCGCGAATGAACATAGAGAAACGAACGGAGCACTACGCGAGACAAGCAAACAAAGGACGGCACAAGGTTGTCTTTAAGCCTGGAGATTGGGTCGGGTTGCACATGCGAAAGGAACGCTTTCCCGCGCAACGGCGTTCAAAGTTGCTACCACGGGGAGATGGTCCATTTCAAGTGCTTGAACGCATCAATGACAATGCCTACAAGCTTGACCTGCCAGGTGAGTATAATGTTAGTGCTTCTTTCAATGTTACTGATTTGAGTCCGTTTGATGTAGGTGAAGATTTGAGGACAAATCCTTTTCAAGAGGAGGGGAATGATGTGAGCACACCTACGAACACACCTACGAACACACCTACATTCAAGCCACAAGACTCACGGCAAGTGCACGTACCAATTGGACCGGTGACACGAGCAAGAGCCAAAAAGTTTCAGGCCGAATTTAATGGATTAATGCAAGAAGTCTGGGCTCAAGATGGTGCGTACAAGTGCAAGGATGTGCATGAGGCCCATGCAAAGCCAATGCACGTGATAGAGGCTATTTTGGAAGCTTGACATGCACGTAAGCTTCTAGATGCATGCGCACATGGAGAATCAAGAAGAATCAGCCTATTTAGTCCGTGCATCTACTTGTTTTGGACGTGCACCTATTAGTTATTCTATTAGATATTATTTGCTTATATTATTCCTTATTTAATTGAATAAATTCGGCCAGAATCTCCTTAGATTAGGAAAGAGAGTTTTGGCCAGCCTTTCAACTCCTTTTAAGGAGTTAGCTTGCTTAGGAATACTTTGGTACTTTGGAGCCTATATAAGGAGGTCTCCTAGCAATAAAAACGTACACCACTTTTTGAGATTGATAATTTTGTGAGTTAGATACTCCTTGCGTGTTCTTGCTAATTGCTGGATTGCTTAGCTTGAGCGAATCTTTGACTTATCAAACGATTCGTCCATCATCGTTTGTGGCGTGATTCGACTTGGACCAAAGGTTCACGAAATTCCATTGCTCGGGTTGCGGTTCTTCCAAACCAAGGTTCTTGCAAGGCTCGAGTTCGTGGGTTGCGGTCTGTTCCATCCAAAGTAGCACGGTCCGTTGTGAATCTCCTGCCGAGGTTCATATCATCTTTCCTTTTCTTGCCTTTCCTTCGCTTTTCTTGCCTTATCTTGCCTTTTCTTGCCTTAACTTGTCTTTTCCTTGCTCTTTCATTCCTTTTCTTTCTTTTTCATGCATTTTCTTGCCTTATCTTTCCTTTTCTTCCCTTTTCAAGCCTTTTCCATGCATTATCTTGCCTTTTCATGCCTTTTCTTGCCTTTTTATGCATTTTCTTGCCTTATCTTTCCTTTTCTTGCCTTTTCATGCCTTTTGCATGCCTTTTTCTTGCCTTTTCTTACCTTTTTATTCATTTTCCTTCCCTTTTCCTGCCTTTTCTTTCCTTTTCATCCCTTTTCTTGCCTTTTCTTGCCTTGTCTTGCCTTTGCCTTACATTTTCATGCCATTTCCATACCTTTTTTTTCCTTATCTTGCCTTTTCTTGCCTTTTCCTTGACTTTTCTTTCATTTTCTTGCCTTATCTTGCCTTTCTTTCCTTTTCCTTGCCTTTACTTGCCTTTTTTTGCCTCATCTTTCCTTTTTTTCCCTTTTCTGACCTTATCTTGCCTTTTTCTTGCATTTTCTAGCTTTTTCATGCCTTTACCATGCCTTTTCTTTCATTTTCTTTCCTTTTCTTATCTATTCCTTGCATTTTCTTTCCTTTTCCTTGCCTTTTTCTGCGTGATCTTGCCTTTCTTGCCTTTTCTTGCCTTTTCTTGCCGTATCTTGCTCTTTCTTACCTTTTCTTGCCTTTTCTTGCCTTTTCTTTCCTTCTCTCCCCTTTTCTTGCAATTCTTTCCTTTTCTTCCCTTTTCGTGCCTTTTCTTGCCTTATCTTACCTTATCTTTCCATTTCTTACCTTTTCCTTGCCTTTTCTTGGCTTTTCTTGACTTTTCAATGCCTTTTCTTGACTTTTCATGCCTTTTTTTGCCATATCTTTCCTTTTCATTTCTTATCTTGCCTTTTCTTGCCTTTTCTTGCCTTTCCTTGCATTTTCTTTCCTTTTCTTTCCTTTTCATGTCTTTTCCTTTCCTTTTCCTTGCCTTGCCTTTTCTTTCCTTTTCTTGCCTTTTTCTTGCCCTTTCATTCCTTTTCTTGCCTTTCCTTCCATTTTCTTGCCTTATCTTGCCTTATCCTACCTTTTCGTGCCTTTTCTTTCCTTTTCTTGCCTTTTTCTTGCCCTTTCATTCCTTTTCTTGCCTTTCCTTCCATTTTCTTGCCTTATCTTGCCTTATCCTACCTTTTCGTGCCTTTTCTTTCCTTTTCTTTCCTTTTCTTGCCTTTTCTTGCCTTATCTTCCCTTTTATTGCCTTATCTTGTCTTATCTTCCCTTTTCTTGCCTGATCTTGCCTTTTCTTTCCTTTTCATGCCTTTTCTTGCCTTTCCTTTTCTTTTCATGCCTTTTCTTGCCTTTTCCTTGCCTTTTCTTGCCTTATCTTGCCCTTTCCTTGCCTTATCTTGCCTTTTCTTCCATTATTTTGCATTTTCTTTACTTTTCTTGCCTTATCTTGCCCTTTCCTTGCCTTATCTTGCCTTTTCTTCCATTATTTTGCATTTTCTTTACTTTTCTTGCCTTATCTTGCTTTTCTAACCTTTTCATGTCTTTTCATGCCTTTTCCTTGCCTTTTCTTACCTTTTTTTGCCTTATCTTTCCTTTTTTTCCTTTTTTGACCTTATCTTGCCTTTTTCTTGCATTTTCATGCCTTTACCATGCCTTTTCTTGCCTTTTCTTTTCATTTCTTGCCTATTTCTTGCATTTTCTTGCCTTTTCCTTGCCTTTTTCAGCCTGATCTTGCCTTTCTTGCCTTTTCTTTCCTTTTCTTGCCTTTTCTTGCCGTATCTTGCTTTTCCTTACCTTTTCTTGCCTTTTTATACCTTTTCTTTCCTTCTCTTCCCTTTTTATGCAATTCTTTCCTTTTCTTCCCTTTTCGTGCCTTTTCTTGCCTTTTCCATGCCGTTTCTTACCTTTTCTTGCCTTTTCCTTGCCTTTTCATACCTTATCATGCCTTTTCATGCCTTATCATACCTTATCATACCTTTTCATGCATTTTCCTTGCCTTTTCTTGCCTTTTCCATGCCGTTTCGTACCTTTTCTTGCCTTTTCCTTGCCTTATCATACCTTATCTTGCCTTTCTATCCTTTTTTTGCCTCATCTTTCCTTTTCTTGCCTTTTCTTTCCTTTTCTTGCCTTTTAATGCCCTTTCTTGCCTTATCTTTCTTTTTCTCGCCCTTTCATGTCATTTCCATGTCTTTCCATGTCTTTTCTTGCCCTTTCATTCCTTTTCTTGACTTATCTTTCTTTTTCTTGCCCTTTCAAGCAATTTCTTGCCATTTCTTGCCTCTTTCATGCCTTTTCCATGCCTTCCCTTTCCTTATCTTGCCTCTCCTTGCCTTTTCCTTGTCTTTTCCTTGCCTTTTCTATCATTTTCTTGCCTTATCTTTCCTTTTCTTTCCTTTTCCTTGCCTTTTCTTTCCTTTTCTTGCCTTTTCATGCCTTTTCTTGACTTATCATTCTTTTTCTTGCCCTTTTCCATGCCTTTTCTATCCTTTTCTTGCCTTATCTTTCCTTTTCTTGCCTTTTCCTTGCCTTTTCTTGCCTATTCTTGACTTTTCATGCCTTTTCTTGCCATATCTTTCCTTTTCATTCCTTATCTTGCCTTCTCTTACCTTATCTTGCCTTTTCTTTCCTCTTCATACCTCTTCTTGCCTTTTCTTTCCTTTTCATGTCTTTTCCTTGCATTTTCTTGCATTTTCTTTCCTTTTCCTTGCCTTTTCTTTCCATTTCTTGCCTTTTCTTACCTTTTCCTTGCCCTTTCATTCCTTTTCTTGCCTTTCCGACTGTTTTCTTGCCTTACCTTGCCTTATCCTACTTTTTCTTTCCTTTTCCTGCCTTATGACGTAGGGACGTCCTTATTATTATTTTCGTTGCTCATGTACTAATTTGGATATTAAGCTTACGTGGTAGTTAATAAGGTCTAAGTACCATTTATGTAAAAAGGGAAATAAATGGCTGTCTTAATCAGCCTGTAACCTCTGTGACTTTTGGCTTACAATAAGCCTTAAGAAGCCTTAAGTCACGCCCCTATTAAAGGGCTATCATGATGAGCAATAAAGCAATCAGTTTTGAATCCAATTTGAAGAGAGAAAGACTTTCTTTCCAAATCTGAGCAAAGGGTGCGTCCCTTTTATCTTATTACGCCCTTGCTGGCCGTCCAACACTCTTGGACCAACTCTTTAACACAACGGAAGTTGTGCTTGAAGAGGATTTATCAGTTCGGGTCAGCTGAGCTTCCCCACGCTACGCCAAGTGGTATCAGAGCCAGGTTTCTGATCCGATCACACTTCCATTTGAGGCGTGATCACAAACATACGCACCCTATTAGCCCCATTAGACAAGCCATCCACAAGGCATTGCGAACCTACTGGTCCTTGCCTCACTCATAATGAGTTACCATTCCTAGCCTAAATAACCGTCCACAAGGCATCGTGACCACACTTGTCCTTGCCTCGCACATCTTGTGCTCTCTTTTCTAGTCCTTAACTGATCACCTACGATGACTGATCCAAAAACAACCAAGCGTTTGGGAGATTTGGAGACAACCATGCAAGAAGTTCTACGTCAATTGCATAATTTGGCAATGCAACCACCGGCTGCCATGGGAGACAACGCAGGGGCAGATGAGGGCGAGGAGGATCGCGACGACCTCGACTCGGTGCATACACTACCGGTCAGAGGAGGACGTGGAAATAGAGGGGGACGAGGTCGAGGAGGAGATGGAGGACGAGGTGCGCGAAGAGAAGCCTATAGGGGAGACGCCTATAGAGGAGAAGAAAGAGATTTTGCTCGACGTGTGGATCGACCATTCAAGATGAACATTGAGAAGTTCTACGGTGATGTTGATGTAGAACCTTTTCTGAATTGGTTGGATTCGGTCGAGAAATACTTTGATTGCATGGATCTAACGGAGGAACAGAAGGTTAATTACGTAGCCTTCAAGTTAGAGTCCAGGGCTGCTGTTTGGTGGAGAAAAGAACAAGACTCTAGAAGGAGACGTGGAGAACCTCCCATACGTGACTGGCCTTCAATGGAGCAAGCCTTAAGGGCACGATTTCTGCCCGTGGATTACCATCAGTCCCTATATCTTCAATTTTTGTCATGCTCCCAAGAAACTGCTCCGTAGATGAATATACTGGCTGCACGCAATGATGTGGAAGAAAATGAAGAGCAACAAATAGCTCGCTACATAGATGGCCTGAATTATGACGTGAAAAGTAAGATGGAGTACGACACATTTTTATATTTTCAGGATGCATGTCACAAGGCGAGGAAAATTGGAGCTACCTTGAAGAAAAAAAAAACGAGCTTAAATCATTTTTTGGGACCAGGACAGCCATCTGATTATGCGAGGAGAGAAGAGTGTTCCCCACGCCATGGAGAATAAGCTCACACCAAAACCAAAGACCGTTGCGGAGAGTTCGCAAAGGAAGGGAAAAGAGGTGGAAAGTAACTCGGCAATCAGATGCTTCAAGTGCAACGCACTGGGTCATAAATCAAGCGAGTGCCCAAGACGGAAGTTTACACAATTGAGTATACGTGAAGAATCTGAAGAACAAGAAGGGGCATTCTATTGTGCTCCCGTAGAAGAGAGTGAAGACGGGGAGCAAGAGGAGTCAGAGAATGATGAGGAAGAGTACTGCGGTGTTATTCGCAAGCTTGTTCTGACCTCCCCCAAGGTAGATAATTCACAACGCCACAATCTGTTTTGCACTCGTTGTCATGTCGGGAAGGAAGTTTGTGATGTGATAATAGATGGTGGAAGCCAAGAGAATTTTATTAGTAGTAAGACCGTCGACAGATTGGGTCTGAAGGCCACTCCACATCCCACTCCTTACTCTATTGGATGGGTGCAAGCTAGTGGAGGGATCAAGGTGAATTCAAGGTGCAATTTTCCCCTCACAATTGGCAAGTATTCTGACGTGGTCACTTGCGACGTGCTTGAAATGGTTGCATGCCATATCCTGCTAGGGAGACCATGGGAGTTTGACAACAAAGCCGTGCACCAAGGGCAAGAAAATACCTACGAGGTTAGCAAGGATGGCCACCGATTTACTTTGACCCCGACAAGGCAAAACCAAGCTGAACTGCGCTAGAATGGTAAATCTAGTGACCTCAGTTAGAGAGCTTCAAGACTCGTTGCATGAGATTGGTTGGTGCCATGCGCTCGTCATGAAAGATGCGCATCCGAGTCATGAAGAAAATGTGTGGAAAATTCCTTACATGGTGGCTGACCTTCTCAAGGAATTCTCCGAAGTTGTCCCAGAAGAGCTTCCCAAGGGTCTACCTCCCTTGCGCAATATACAACATCAGATTGATCTAATTCTGGGTTTAACCTTGCCTAACTTGCCTCATTACAGATTGAGCCGGAAGGAGAATCAAATTCTGAAAGATCAGGTGCAAGAGTTGTTAGATAAAGGCTACATACAAGAGAGTCTTAGTCCTTGTGGTGTCCCCGCTCTCTTGGTGCCCAAGAAAGATGGCTCGTGGAGAATGTGCATTGACAGCCGAGCCATCAACAAAATCACAGTTGGGTATAGATTCCCTATTCCACGGTTGAACGACATGCTTGACAATCTGAGTGGTTCAACTATCTTCTCTAAGATAGATTTGAGGAGTGGTTACCATCAGATCTGCATTCGCCCCAGAGATGAGTGGAAAACAGCGTTTAAGACCAAGGATGGCTTGTATGAATGGTTGGTGATGCCATTTGGCCTTACTAATGCTCCAAGCACCTTCATGAGATTGATGCATCAAGTCTTGCGACCTTTCCTGGACAAGTTCGTGGTCGTGTACTTCGATGACATCTTGGTGTATAGCAGGTCAGAAGAGGAGCATTTGAATCATTTGAAAGAAGTGTTCTCCGCGCTCCGAGTGAATAATCTGTTTGCCAACTTAAAGAAGTGCATATTCTGGCAGGACAAGCTATTATTTCTAGGATTTGTTGTGGGAAAAGAAGGGGTGCAGGTTGATCAAACCAAGATAGAGGCAATTCAGTCTTGGCCAACACCGACGAATGCAAGTCAGATAAGGAGTTTCCTTGGTTTAGCAACCTTTTATCGTCGTTTTATCAAAGGTTTTAGTGTGATTGCAGCACCACTTACTTCTCTTCTCAAGAAGCAAGTGCCATTTGTGTGGAGTGAAGAAGTGGAGCGTGCTTTCTAACCGCTCAAGGAAGCACTTAGCTCAGCCCCTGTGCTTGCATTACCTGACTTCGGGAAATTATTTGAAGTGGACGTGGATGCTTCAGGACTCGGAATTGGAGCCGTTCTATCCCAGGAGAAGTGCCCCATTGCATACTTCAGCGAGAAGCTAAGTGATCATCGGCAGACTTGGACAACTTATGAGAAGGAGTTCTATGCGGTGTTTCGTGCCTTGAAAAATTGGGAGCACTACTTGGTCGGTAAGGAGTTTGCCTTATTCACTGATCATAGAGCTCTGAAATTTTTGAATGATCAGTCTAAGTTGTCCAATCATATGCATGCTCGTTGGTCGACATACTTACAAAAGTTTCCTTTTCGAATCACACATAAGAGTGGAACTCAGAATGTTGTTGCTGATGCATTGAGTAGGAGAATCACTCTACTTACTGAATTGAGAGGATCAATTACTGCTTTTGATTCGTATGCTGAGGACGAAGATTTTAGCGAAATCTGGTTGAAGTGTAAGGATGGGATTGGCCACGGTGATTATTTTGTACATGACGGTTTTCTTATGAAAGGCAATCAGTTGTGCATTCCTAAGACTTCGTTGAGAGATCACCTAATTTGGGAGATGCATGGTGGTGGCTTATCTGCTCATATGGGTCGTGACAAGACATTGGCTGCTTTGGTTGAACGTTTCTATTGGCCAAAGATGGGACAAGAGGTAGGGAAGGTGGTGAAGCATTGCCGTGTGTGCCAAGAAACCAAAGGCACCGTACAAAATACGGGGTTGTACACTCCGTTGCCTATTCCGAAGCAAATTTGGGAAGACCTCAGCATGGATTTTATCCTAGGCTTACCCCGTACCCCTCGTGGTGCGGATTCCATTTTTGTTATTGTTGACAGGTTATCCAAAATGGCACATTTTGTCCCTTGCAAGAAGACCACCGATGCTCATGGCGTTGCCAAGCTATTCTTTAAGGAGGTGGTGAGACTTCATGGCGTGCCAAGGACTATAACATCTGATCGTGACACAAAGTTTCTAGCAAGCTTCTGGAAGACCTTGTGGCGAATGTTTGATGCTACCTTGCAGTTTAGCACCACCGCGCACCCTCAAACAGACGGACAAACCGAAGCTACCAACCACACACTTGGCAGCGACAATGGGTCTTAGCATTGCCTATTGCTGAGTTTGCATACAACAGAGCTGTCCACAGGTCCACAGGACAATCTCCGTTCTCTTTAGTGTATACCAAGGTGCCAAATCACTTGGTGGATGTCTCATCAGTCGAAAGACCTTTACGTGACAATGCCTCCGCAGTGACTTATGCTGAGCACGTGCAATCTGTCCTGGAAGCGGTCAAGAAAAGGCTGGAAGCTACGTACCAAAAGGAGAAGGCGCATGTAGATCATCATCGGCGTGTGCAAATCTTTCAGCCTGGTGAAGAAGTAGTGGTTTATTTCAGGAAGGAAAGGATGCCCGCAAACATTGCTCCGGTCATCGGGTTTCATGCCATCACTTGGTACCGTTTTGGTGGTGTGGGTGTAAATGAGAGGACGGGGGCCATCTTTGATTTTGAGCCTAGAGCCTTAGAGCTGAAAACCCTGTATATCCCTTGTTTAAACACGTTGAGCTTAAGCCTTTTCCTTTGAAATATTATATGTAAGCCATTATGGAAGCCATATATCCACAATCTTACCCACCTTTGATTACTTTGGTCCGAGGATGCATTAGGTCTTAATCTTTGGGGTATTATTGTAAGGGTTCATTTGATAGAATAGCTCGGGAATAAACAATGGGGTAATGGGTAGAAATGAGGCCAACAAAGAAGCCGAGACCAGTTGCCTTTGATGTGCAATGTGATGAATTTCATGTGATTGAGGAAGGTTGTGAAAAAAGCAAAAAAAAAGGAAAAAAGAAAGAAAAAAAGAAAAGTGAAGAAAAAGAAGAAGAAAAAGAAAAAAAGTGAAAAAGTGATGAAAAGGAAATGTGAAAGTTGGAAATGGAACAAATGTTTAATGATGGAAAGTGGAAAGTTTGGAAAGAGGTTGGAAACTGAATAAATGGCACGGCTCGAGCTAAGTGGTCAATAGGATTTGGGTGTAATCTTGGGATGAGTGCATATTAGATATAGTGTGAGGTATTTAGAGTTGACGAGAGCTAGAACATTTTTGTGAGCTCCTCGGCCGGGTGGTTTAGCTACCTCCCACATATATTATCATCACCTGACCTTAACCCCATTACAACCCAATGAAAAGTCCCCTTGATCATGAGCCCCATATTTATCGAGGCACCACTAAGTGAGACGTATGAAACTTTGAGATCCCGGACGTGTACGCGAGTGATAGGTAGTTGACTACTCATATATGTGAGCTTAAAATTTTGAACCTCTGAGTGGTCAACCCTCTAGTGTAATCTACTAAGTGCGAAAACTGGGTTAAACCATCAAGGATGTGGTGTCTACACGTTCTTACTCCTTGTACTCAGGTAAGTGAACTACTTGGTTGTGGGGTGGTATTTTAATAAGAGTTTGAAAGTTTGGGTGTGTGTCTGATGCGCCTTACTTGAGGACAAGCAAGGAAATAAGTGTGGGGGTGTGATGAGTGTGTAAACGCTCATATTCTGTCGTATGTTTCGAGTGTGTTTAGTCAAGTTTTGAGTTATATTCATCATGTCATGTCAAGTCTTATGATCATTTTAGTATATTTATGTTCGGGAATGGATTTCTACCCATTGTCCTATTTTGTAGGAAATTGGGGCTCAATGAAGGTCGTTGGAGGGGTGATTTCAAGAGATCATATTGCAAGAGTCATAACTTTCTACTCGAGCATTGGATTATAACGCATAAGATACCGTTGGAAAGCTTGAAGAGAGATCTACATTTTGTCTTTTATAGTCGAAGTCAAATTCGGAGCGGAAGAGGATCAAAAATGAAAAATACGAAGATTCAATGAAGCTGTGCAGGCCAACTAGCGACGGGGAGTCAACTAGCGGCCGCCAGTGAAAGTGGAAGGGCTCCCCGTCGCTAGTTGACTAGCGATCACTAGTCGGGTAGCACAGAGATTTACAAAGGGGTCGAACTGGCGGCCGCCACTCAACTAGCGATCGCTAGTTCGCCCAACGCAGCTTTAGTCCGACTTCTTATTTAGTTATAATTTCGGATCCGCTAAAGGAAATATTTGACTTTTAGCCTCCTGTTTCGGCTTTAGGACTTAGGGTATATTATTTATATTATTATTTGGCTAGTTAAACTTCCAATTTAGATTAACCTCTTCTAGGTTTTCCTAATTTTGTATTAGATTCGTGGCTATATATAAGCCTTAAGAGACAATTCACGGGGGGTGACTACGGAGACATTACTACTGCAACATTGAGACAGCCTTTAGAGCTTAATAAAGTCGCGATTCCAGTTAGCTACGGAGAAAGGATTGGCAAAGCTTGATCATCACGACTAAGCTTTCTCTATCTCTATCTTTATGTTAATTGCTATCATGTTCTTTGTTAATCTATTGTGCTTTGTTAACATGCTTAGCGAGTAGTTCTCTTGTGAGTGCGATGCCCTAATTATGTGATTACTCGTCTATGTTAGCTATGGTTTGATTATCTTTCGTAGTAGTTGTCAATTGATGATCTTAATGCTTAATCTAACTTGATCACTTAGATTATGATTTTAGTTGATAATAATGGACCGGAAGGCATTAGAATCAACGGAAGAGTCAATTGACATGTCTTAAGGTATTAATGAGGAATCTTGATACTAAGGGATAACCCGATAGGAGTTAACTTCATAATTGAGTTTAGTTTAATTCTTGGTCTAATTAATGAGCGGAAGCGTTGATTAGTAATCATGAACTACTCTAGCTTAGTTTTGTCACCCTAATGAGCGGAAGCGTTAGGGAGATGCATTAGAACACTCCGGGTACTAGTTAGAACTTCATAAAAACCATAGTCTCGACATAGATGGGTAGTCCATAAGGGTATCGTGCTCGTTTATCTCCATTGATTTACAACTCGTCTTTTATTTGCGTTTCCGATCTAGTTTTATTTACTTTACAATCTTTATAATCTTTTAATTTTCTCGCTTCACATAATTATTGGCATTGATTTTGTGTTCAACTCTCAGTTCGAAACCCTACTTACTCACTATACTATTTGATTGTGCATTTAATTGCTTATCAATTTTGCGTACATCACGAGTCAATGACAATGCCTACGTGGTCGATCTTCCTAAAGAGTTTGGTGTTTCAAAGACCTTCAACATTGCTGATTTGACGCCTTACTTCGATCCACTCCCAGCACCTACAAGATTGGCCGCTCGGAACTAGCTTTGTCCTAAGGAGAGGAGGATGACGTAGGGACATCCTTATTATTATTTTCGTTGCTCATGTACTGATTTGGATATTAAGCTCACGTGGTAGTTAATAAGGTCTAAGTACCATTTATGTAAAAAGGGAAATAAATGGCTGTCTTAATCAGCCTGTAACCTCTGTGACTTTTGGCTTACAATAAGCCTTAAGAAGCCTTAAGTCACGCCCCTATTAAAGGGCTATCATGATGAGCAATAAAGCAATCAGTTTTGAATCCAATTTGAAGAGAGAAAGACTTTCTTTCCAAATCTGGGCAAAGGGTGCGTCCCTTTTATCTTATTACGCCCTTGCTGGCCGTCCAACACTCTAGGACCAACTCTTTAACACAACGGAAGTTGTGCTTAAAGAGGATTTATCAGTTCGGGTCAGCTGAGCTTCCGCACGCTACGCCACCTTATCTTTCCTTATCTTACCTTTTCTTGCCTTATCTTGCCTTATCTTGCCTTATCTTGTCTTATCTTCCCTTTTCCTGCCTGATCTTGCCTTTTCTTTCCTTTTCATGCCTTTTCTTGCCTTTTCATGCCTTTTCCATGCCTTTTCCTTGCCTTTTCTTGCCTTACCTTGCTTTATCTTGCCTTTTTTTGCCTTAACTTGCTTTATCTTGCCTTTTCTTGCCTTATCTTGCCTTATTTTTCCTTATTTTTCCTTATCTTGCTTTGTGATATGAATCTCCGCGGAAAAGATTCACAACTCGGACCGTTTGTTACTTTAGAATGGAACAGATCACAACTCACAAGAACTCACACGAACTAAGGCACGAAATTGAACCTTAACCCGCTGCAAGAGCTTCTGAACCTTGACCTAAGGTCGTATCACGCCACGAGGGGGGATGGATGATCCGCTTGATAAGTGAAAGATAAATTCTAGCCAAGACGACTCACCATCCTAAGCAAGAACAAACGAGTATCAAAACTCTCAATTAGCCAATGCTAAGTAATTCTCCGAATTGTTGTGTTTATTGAATGAGGATGCCTCTTTATATAGGCTCCATAAGTCTTACAACTTCCTAAACGAAAACTAACTCCAAATAAGGAGTTCAAAGCTGGCCAAAATTCTCCTTCCTAATTTAAAGGGATTTTGGCCGAATTATTCAACTAAGTAGGAAAACAATCTAAACATAGATAACTAATAGAATATCTAGTAAATATCACGTCCTAAAACATAGTAGATGCAATTCCTAAAATTTAGGGACGCATGTCCAAGATAAGCTTGAAATTCACGTGTGCATGCATCCAGGAGATTGCGTGCATCTCAAACTTCCCATTTAGCTTCCAAAACGTGCATGAGCCTCCCTTGGGTTTCTTGGACGTCCTTGGACCTCCACGCACTTGCTTGAGCCCAAACTTCTTGCATTAGCCCATTGAAGTCAGATTGCAACTTCCTAGCTCTTGCTCTTGTAATTGGCCCAATTGGAACTTGAACTTGCTGCGAGTCTACAAGCTTGATAGTAGGTGCGTCCTTAGGCTTGCTCACATCAGTCCCCTCCTCTTGAAAAGGATTTGTCCTCAAATCATCACCTACATCAAACGGACTCAAGTCAGCCACGTTAAACGAAGCACTTACATTATACTCACCCGGAAGGTCTAGCTTGTAGGCATTATCATTGATGCGTTCTATCACTTGGAATGGACCATCGCCCCGTGGTAGCAACTTTGAACGTCTTTGGACAGGAAAACGCTCCTTCCTCATATGTAGCCAAGCCCAATCTCCCGGCTCAAAGACAACCTTGTGCCTTCCTTTGTTTGCTTGCCTCGCATAGTGCTCCGTGCGCTTCTCGATGTTCATTCTTGCTTTCTCATGTAACTGCTTGACAAATTCAGCTTTCTTCTTGCCATCTAAGTTAACATGCTCACTCGAAGGTAGAGGTGATAAATCCAATGGAGTCAAAGGATTAAATCCATAAACAAGCTCAAATGGTGAGAATTGAGTAGCAGAATGGACTGAACAATTATAAGCAAACTCAACATGAGGCAAACATTCTTCCCAAGTCTTAATGTTATGCTTAATGAGTGCTCTCAAAAGTGTAGACAAAGTCCTATTCACTACTTCAGTTTGACCATCAGTTTGAGGATGACAAGTAGTAGAAAACAACAACTTAGTACCTAACTTGCACCACAAGGTCTTCCAAAAGTAACTTAGGAACTTAGCATCTCTATCAGAGATAATTGTCCTAGGCATGCCATGCAACCTAACAACCTCTCTAAAGAACAAATAAGCAATGTTTGAAGCATCATCAGTCTTATGACATGGAATGAAATGTGCCATCTTAGAAAACCTATCCACTACCACAAAAATTGAATCTCTTCCACGCTTAGTCCTAGGTAGTCCTAACACAAAATCCATAGAGATATCAATCCAAGGCTCACTAGGTATAGGTAGTGGGGTGTACAAACCATGGGGTTTTACCTTTGACTTGGCTTGCTTGCAAGTGATGCAACGACCACAAACTCTCTCAACGTCTCTCTTCATGTGTGGCCAAAAGAAATGATCTTGTAGCATTGCCAAGGTCTTTGCAATTCCAAAATGCCCCATTAAGCCACCTCCATGTGCCTCCTGAATTAGTAATTCTCGCATCGAACAATTAGGCACACAAAGTTTGTTTTCACGAAATAGGTATCCTTCATTACGAAAGAACTTACCAAATGCACTTCTTTCAGTTGATCTAAACAACTCGCTAAAATCAACATCATCAACATACATCTCTTTAATGTGTTCAAAGCCAAGTAGTTTAGCATCAAGAGTTGAGATCAAGGCGTACCTTCGTGATAGTGCATCAGCCACTACATTTACCTTACCTTGCTTGTAGCGAATGACATAAGGAAATGTCTCAATGAATTCCACCCATCGTGCATGCCTCTTGTTCAGCTTGTGTTGCCCCTTTAAGTGCTTGAGTGACTCATGATCAGTGTGAATCACAAACTCCTTTGGCCACAAGTAATGCTGCCATGTCTCCAATGCTCGAACTAGTGCGTACAACTCCTTGTCATAGGTCGGGTAATTCAAGGTTGCACCATTTAGTTTCTCACTAAAGTATGCAATGGGTCTTCCTTCTTGCATAAGGACAGCTCCAATTCCTACACCAGAAGCATCACACTCTATTTCAAAAGTCTTAGAGAAATTAGGTAAAGCTAACAAGGGTGCATTAGTCAACTTCCCTTTCAGTAGTTGGAAAGCCTTCTCTTGAGCTTCTCCCCAAGTAAAGCCCACGTTCTTCTTGATGACTTCAGTTATGGGTGCGGCTATGCTACTAAAGTCCTTCACAAATCTCCTATAAAAACTAGCTAGTCCATGAAAGCTCCTAACATTAGCAACACTTGTAGGGCTTGGCCATTCACGGATAGCTCGGATCTTTTCTTCATCAACCTGTATTCCGTTAGCTCCAACAACAAAACCCAAGAATACAAGCTTATCCGTACAAAAGGTGCACTTCTTCAAGTTAGCAAACAATTGTTCTTCTCTAAGTGCATCTAAGACAGATTTCAAATGTTCTAGATGATCCTCCATGCTCTTGCTATAGATGAGTATATCATCAAAGTAAACAACTACAAATTTACCAATGAATGGACGTAGAACATGATTCATGAGTCGCATAAACGTGCTAGGTGCATTGGACAAACCAAATGGCATGACCATCCACTCATACAACCCATACTTAGTTTTAAAAGCAGTCTTCCACTCATCTCCTTCTTTCATCCTAATTTGATGATAACCACTCTTCAAATCAATCTTAGAAAACATGCAAGAACCATGCAACTCATCTAACATGTCATCTAAACGAGGGATAGGGTGACGATATTTTACCGTTATGTTGTTGACTGCTCGGCAATCAACACACATTCTCCATGTTTTATCCTTCTTGGGCACAAGTAGGACTAGAACAGCACATGGACTCATGCTCTCTCTTACGTACCCTTTCTCCAACAGCTCGTTGACTTGCTTCTCAAGCTCCTTTGTCTCTTCAGGATTGCTTCTATATGCGGGACGGTTAGGTATGGCAGCTCCCGGAACAAAGTCTATTTGATGTTCAATCCCACGAATAGGTGGCAAACCAGGTGGTAGCTCGTCGGGAAAGACATCATTGTAATCCTGCAAAAGAGACACAACCGTACTAGGTACATGTGGTTCAAGCTCGTTAGTGTTTAAAAGTGCCTCCCTATACCGAAGTAAGATCATAGGCTTCTTTTCAAAGCATGCTTGCTTAATATCACTTGTTCCCACATAGTAACTCTTTTTCCAACTCTCGGTTTTTCTCTCTTTGGCCGTTTTAATTTCTGTTTTTCCGGCTTCTTTTGTTTTCTCAATCTTTTCCTCTCCATTGGCCGTTTTTCTTATCTTTTTTTCGGCTTCTTCTCTCCTCTCATTCTTTTTCTTTTTGTCACGCTCTCTTTGGTCATCACTTTCTTGTTGCAACAGTCGTTGATCTTCACAAACTTGTGATGGTGACAAGGGTGCCAAGGTGATTACTCTCTTCTTAAGTATAAATGAGTATTTGTTGGTGTAGCCATCATGATGCACTTTCCTATCAAACTGCCATGGCCTTCCTAACAATAGGTGACCAGCTTGCATTGGTACTACATCACACAACACTTCATCCTCATAGTTGCCAATGCGGAATGCTACCAATACTTGCTTCATCACTCGTACTTTGCCACTATCATTCAGCCATTGTAGTTTGTAAGGCTTAGGGTGTTTTCCAGTGAGCAACCCCAACTTCTCCACCATAGTAGTGCTTGCGACATTAGCACAACTTCCTCCATCTATGATGACACTACACACCTTGTCTTTGACATAGCACCTTGTGTGAAAAATATTTTCTCTTTGAGCCACATCATTTTCCTCTTTTACTTGCACATTCAATGCTCTTCTAGACACAAGAGTAAGCCTCTCAGCAGCTTGGTACTCTTCCTCGGATACGTCCTCCAAAGAAGGCATGCTTTCATGCTCCGAATCCTCTTCTTCAGTTTCAATCTCTCCACTTTCCTTGATCACCATTGCTTGCTTGTTAGGGCATTGACTTGAGATGTGCCCTCTTCCTTGACACTTAAAGCACTTGATGTCACGGTTCCTAGCTGGAGTGACTTCCACTTTCCTTTGAGAATTAGCTTGAGAACTCTCGGATTTATGCTCTACTTTGGCTGCTTGTGGCTTGTCAAACTTCTTTTGGTAGTTTGGCTTCCAAGTAGAATTCGATGTAGCTTTTGTTCGCCCCTCTCCTCTCTTGAGTTGCTTCTCAATTTTCGTTGCCATATGCACCATGTCCTCCAACTCCACATAGTGTTGCAACTCAACTTTGTCTTGAATTTCAGGATTGAGTCCATTCAAGAACCTTGCCATTGTAACTTCTCTATCTTCATCTATATCAGCTCTTATCATAGCCATCTCCATCTGTTTGAAATACTCCTCCACACTCAAACTTCCTTGCCTCATCCCTTGTAACTTCTTATACAGCCCTCTATAGTAATGACTTGGAACAAATCTCTTCCTCATCACCACTTTCATGTCTTCCCAAGTAGCTATAGGGCGTTCTCTATTTCTCCTCCTGCTTGTCACAAGTTGATCCCACCAAGTTATAGCATAATCAGTGAATTCGGTGATGGCAAGTTTTACCTTCTTTTCTTCGGAGCTATTGTGGCAATCAAACACGAACTCAATCTTCTTCTCCCACTCTAAGTACGCCTCCGGGTCAGAACGACCAGCAAAGGAAGGTATCTTCAGTTTGATACTCCCTATGTTGTCGTCTCTCTTTGGCCTCGCCTCCCTAGGTGGACGGTTTGTTCTTGCTCTCCTAAGACTCCTTGTAGAGCCTACGCCTTCTTCCGATTCAGAATCAGCTCCGCTCGACTCTCCAATAGGTACTCCTCTCCTACGCCTTTGGAGTTCGCCTCGCGTTTGGGGGTTGTCACGAGAATTCTCCACGGCATCGACGCGTAGTTGCAAAGGCTCCATCTGAGCTTGCACCATCTGCTCGAGCTTCCCGGCCAAGGCATCCACTAATAACTTAAGGTCTATGTTTCCCATAGTTTGACCTTCATGCGATATGTTTGCTGCAAGAAAAATTGGTTAGTAATAAAAAAAAAATATGGCCTCACAAGCTCACTCCCTTACGTGTATACTCTCAATGTATGGTGCACTCAAGTTCTCTCGTGTTTGTACTCAAATATTTGGCTTTTCTCTCTAAGGTACTCGCACACTCTTGCCTTTTTCCTCTCGTGATACTTGTATGTTCTTACTAAGGCTAGAACGGCCTTGCTTGAGCTTCACGCTTTAGCAAACAGAATGTTAAAGTTCCTCTTTGGTCTTTCTTTTAGTCTTGCTCGTCCCTTTCCTTGATCAGCTGCTGCGCCTTCTTAGTTCGGTAGCTTCCCTCGGATTTGCTTCCTCTTTAGCTTGAGACTTCCAATTTAGCTTGCTTCCTCTTTAGCTTGCGGCTTCCTTTTCTTTTTCTTTTCTTTCCTTTTTTTTTCTTTTCTTTTCTTTTCTTTTCTTTTCTTTTCTTTTGTTGCTTTACTCGTTTGTTTTCCTCTCTTTTCTCTCAAACAGCGAAGAGAAAAAAAAAACGAACCAACAAGAACAAAAATAACAAGCAACAAAACGAACCAACAAGAACCAAAATAACAAGGATAATGAACTAAAGTAACAAGCTAAGCTCTGATACCAACTGATATGAATCTCCGCGGAAAAGATTCACAACTCGGACCGTTTGTTACTTTAGAATGGAACAGATCACAACTCACAAGAACTCACACGAACTAAGGCACGAAATTGAACCTTAACCCACTGCAAGAGCTTCTGAACCTTGACCTAAGGTCGTATCACGCCACGAGCGGGGATGGATGATCCGCTTGATAAGTGAAAGACAAATTCTTGCCAAGACGACTCACCACCCTAAGCAAGAACAAACGAGTATCAAAACTCTCAATTAGCCAATGCTAAGTAATTCTCCGAATTGTTGTGTTTATTGAATGAGGATGCCTCTTTATATAGGCTCCATAAGTCTTACAACTTCCTAAACGAAAACTAACTCCAAATAAGGAGTTCAAAGCTGGCCAAAATTCTCCTTCCTAATTTAAAGGGATTTTGGCCGAATTATTCAACTAAGTAGGAAAACAATCTAAACATAGATAACTAATAGAATATCTAGTAAATATCACGTCCTAAAACATAGTAGATGCAATTCCTAAAATTTAGGGACGCATGTCCAAGATAAGCTTGAAATTCACGTGTGCATGCATCCAGGAGATTGCGTGCATCTCAAACTTCCCATTTAGCTTCCAAAACGTGCATGAGCCTCCCTTGGGTTTCTTGGACGTCCTTGGACCTCCACGCACTTGCTTGAGCCCAAACTTCTTGCATTAGCCCAATGAAGTCAGATTGCAACTTCCTAGCTCTTGCTCTTGTAATTGGCCCAATTGGAACTTGAACTTGCTGCGAGTCTACAAGCTTGATAGTAGGTGCGTCCTTAGGCTTGCTCACATCACTTTGCTTACCTTTTCAAGCCTTTTCTTGCCTTTTCATGCCTTTTCCTTGCCTTTTCTTGCCATTTTCTTGCATTTTCTTGCTTTTTCGTGCCTTTTCCATGCATTTTCTTACCTTTTCTTACCTTTTCTTGCATATTCCTTGCCTTTTTTTGTCTTTTCCTAACCATTTTCTGCCTTATCTTACCTTTCTTGCCTTATCTTGCCTTACCTTTCCTTTTCTTGCCTTTTCATGCCTTTTCCTTGCCTTTTCTTGCCTTTTCTTCCCTTTTCATTCCTTTTCTTCCATTTTTATTTCCTTTTCTTGCCTTTTCATTCCTTTTCCTTGCCCTTTCTTGCGTTATCTATCCTTTTCTTTCCTTTTCTTCCCTTATCTTGTCTTTTCTTGACTTTTCTTTCCTTTTCTTCCCTTTTCTCACCTTTTCTTCCATTTTCTTGCCTTACGTTGCATTTTTCTTGCCTTATGTCGCATTTTCTTGCCTTTTCGTTGCCTTTTCTTACCATTTCTTTCCATTTCCTTGCCTTTTCTTTCCTTTTCTTGCCTTTTCTTCCCTTTTCTTGCCATTTCATGCCTTTTCCTTGCCTTTTCTTGCCCTATCTTGGCTTTTCTTGCCTTTTCCTTGCTTTTTCTTGCCTTTTCTTGCATTTTCCTTGCCTTATCTTGCTTTTTCTTACCTTTTCTTGCATTTTCTGATATGAATCTCCGCGGAAAAGATTCACAACTCGGACCGTTTGTTACTTTAGAATGGAACAGATCACAACTCACAAGAACTTACACGAACTAAGGCACGAATTTGTACCTCAACCCGCTGCAAGGGCTTCTGAACCTTGACCTAAGGTCGTATCACGCCACAAGCGGGGATGGAATATCCGCTTGATAAGTGAAGGATAAATTCTAGCCAAGACGACTCACCAGCCTAAGCAAGAACAAACGAGTATCAAACTCTCAACTAGCCAATGCTAAGTATTTCCGAATTGTGTGTGTCCGTTTTATTGCTAGGAGTCCTCTTTATATAGGCTCCCAAAGTACCAAAATATTCCTAAACAAGCTAACTCCTTAAAAGGAATTCAAAGGCTGGCCAAAACTCTCTTTCCTATTCTAAGGAGATTCTGGCCGAACTTATGCAACTAAACAAGGAATAATATAAGCAAATAATATCTAATAGAATAGCTACTAGTTGCACGTCCAAAACAATTTGATGCATGGCCTAAATAGGCTGATTCTTCTTGATTCTCCATGTGCGCATGCATCTAGAAGCTTTCGTGCATGTCAAGCTTCCCATTCAGCCTCCAAAACGTGCATGGGCCTCCCTTGGGTTTCTTGGACGTCCTTGGTCCTCCACGAACTTGCTTGAGCCCAAACTTCATGCATTAGTCCATTGAAATCAGATTGCAACTTCCTAGCTCTTGCTCTTGTCATTGGCCCAATTGGAACTTGAACTTGCTTCGAGTCTACAAGCTTGATAGTTGGTGCATCCGTAGGCTTGCTCACATCAGTCCCCTCCTCTTGAAAAGGATTTGTCCTCAAATCATCACCTACATCAAACGGACTCAAGTCAGCCACATTAAACGAAGCACTTAAACTATACTCACCCGGAAGGTCTAGCTTGTAGGCATTATCATTAATGCGTTCTAGCACTTGGAATGGACCATCTCCCCGTGGTAGCAACTTTGAACGTCTTTGGATAGGAAAACGCTCCTTCCTCATATGTAGCCAAACCCAATCGCCCGGCTCAAAGACAACCTTGTGCCTTCCTTTGTTTGCTTGCCTTGCATAGTGCTCCGTGCGCTTCTCGATGTTCATTCTAGATTTCTCATGTAACTGCTTGACAAATTCAGCTTTCTTCTTTCCATCTAAGTTAACATGCTCACTCGAAGGTAGAGGTGATAAATCCAATGGAGTCAAAGGATTAAATCCATAAACAAGCTCAAATGGTGAGAATTGAGTAGCAGAATAGACAGAACGATTATAAGCAAACTCAACATGAGGCAAACATTCTTCCCAAGTCTTAATGTTATGCTTAATGAGTGCTCTCAAAAGTGTAGACAAAGTCCTATTTACTACTTCAGTTTGACCATCAGTTTGAGGATGACAAGTAGTAGAAAACAACAACTTAGTACCTAACTTGCACCACAAGGTTTTCCAAAAGTAACTTAGGAACTTAGCATCTCTATCAGAGATAATTGTCCTAGGCATGCCATGTAACCTAACAACCTCTCTAAAGAACAAATCAGCAATGTTTGAAGCATCATCAGTCTTATGACATGGAATGAAATGTGCCATCTTAGAAAACCTATCCACTACCACAAAAATTGAATCTCTTCCACGCTTAGTCCTAGGTAGGCCTAACACAAAATCCATAGAGATATCAATCCAGGGCTCACTAGGTATAGGTAGTGGGGTGTACAAACCATGGGGTTTTACCTTTGACTTGGCTTGCTTGCAAGTGATGCAACGACCACAAACTCTCTCAACGTCTCTCTTCATGTGTGGCCAAAAGAAATGATCTTGTAGCATTGCCAAGGTCTTTGCAATTCCAAAATGCCCCATTAAGCCACCTCCATGTGCCTCCTGAATTAGTAATTCTCGCATCGAACAATTAGGCACACAAAGTTTGTTTTCACGAAATAGGTAACCTTCATTACGAAAGAACTTACCAAATGCACTTCTTTCAGTTGATCTAAACAACTCGCCAAAATCAACATCATCAACATACATCTCCTTAATGTGTTCAAAGCCAAGTAGTTTAGCATCAAGAGTTGAGATCAAGGCGTACCTTCGTGATAGTGCATCAGCCACTACATTTTCCTTACCTTGCTTGTAGCGAATGACATAAGGAAATGTCTCAATGAATTCCACCCATCGTGCATGCCTCTTGTTCAGCTTGTGTTGCCCCTTTAAGTGCTTGAGTGACTCATGATCAGTGTGAATCACGAACTCCTTGGGCCACAAATAATGCTGCCATGTCTCCAATGCTCGAACTAGTGCGTACAACTCCTTGTCATAGGTCGGGTAATTCAAGGTTGCACCACTTAGTTTCTCACTAAAGTATGCAATAGGTCTTCCTTCTTGCATAAGGACAGCTCCAATTCCTACACCAGAAGCATCACACTCTATTTCAAAAGTCTTAGAGAAATTAGGTAAAGCTAACAAGGGTGCATTAGTCAACCTCCCTTTCAGTAGTTGGAAAGCCTTCTCTTGAGCTTCTCCCCAAGTAAAGCCCACGTTCTTCTTGATGACTTCAGTTATGGGTGCGGCTATGCTACTAAAGTCCTTCACAAATCTCCTATAAAAACTAGCTAGTCCATGAAAGCTCCTAACATTAGCAACACTTGTAGGGCTTGGCCATTCACGGATAGCTCGGATCTTTTCTTCATCAACCTGTATTCCGTTAGCTCCAACAATAAAACCCAAGAATACAAGCTTATCCGTACAAAAGGTGCACTTCTTCAAGTTAGCAAACAATTGTTCTTCTCTAAGTGCATCTAAGACAGATTTCAAATGTTCTAGATGATCCTCCATGCTCTTGCTATAAATGAGTATATCATCAAAGTAAACAACTACAAATTTACCAATGAATGGACGTAGAACATGATTCATGAGTCGCATAAACGTGCTAGGTGCGTTGGACAAACCAAATGGCATGACCATCCACTCATACAACCCATACTTAGTTTTAAAAGCAGTCTTCCACTCATCTCCTTCTTTCATCCTAATTTGATGATAACCACTCTTCAAATCAATCTTAGAAAACATGCAAGAACCATGCAACTCATCTAACATGTCATCTAAACGAGGGATAGGGTGACGATATTTTACCGTTATGTTGTTGACTGCTCGGCAATCAACACACATTCTCCATGTTTTATCCTTCTTGGGCACAAGTAGGACTGGAACAACACATGGACTCATGCTCTCTCTTACGTACCCTTTCTCCAACAGCTCATTGACTTGCTTCTCAAGCTCCTTTGTCTCTTCAGGATTGCTTCTATATGCGGGACGGTTAGGTATGGTAGCTCCCGGGACAAAGTCTATTTGATGTTCAATCCCACGAATAGGTGGCAAACCAGGTGGTAGCTCGTCGGGAAAGACATCCTTGTAATCCTGCAAAAGAGACACAACCGTACTAGGTACATGTGGTTCAAGCTCGTTAGTGTTTAAAAGCGCCTCTCTATACCGAAGTAAGATCATAGGCTTCTTTTCAAAGCATGCTTGCTTAATATCATTTGTTCCCACATAGTAACTCTTTTTCCAACTCTCGGTTTTTCTCTCTTTGGCCGTTTTAATTTCTGTTTTTCCGGCTTCTTTTGTTTTCTCAATCTTTTCCTCTCCATTGGCCGTTTTTCTTATCTTTTTTTCGGCTTCTTCTCTCCTCTCATTCTTTTTCTTCTTGTCACGCTCTCTTTGCTCATCACTTTCTTTTTGCAACTGACGTTGATCTTCACAAACTTGTGATAGTGACAAGGGTGCCAAGGTGATTACTCTCTTCTTAAGTATAAGTGAATACTTGTTGGTGTAGCCATCATGATGCACTTTCCTATCAAACTGCCACGGCCTTCCTAACAATAGGTGACCAGCTTGCATTGGTACAACATCACACAACACTTCATCCTCATAGTTGCCAATGCGGAATGCTACCAATACTTGCTTCATCACTCGTACTTCTCCACTATCATTCAGCCATTGTAGTTTGTAAGGCTTAGGGTGTTTTCCCGTGAGTAACCCTAACTTCTCCACCATAGTAGTGCTTGCAACATTAGCACAACTTCCTCCATCTATGATGACACTACACACCTTGTCTTTGACATAGCACCTTGTGTGAAAAATATTTTCTCTTTGAGCCACATCATTTTCTTCTTTTACTTGCACATTCAATGCTCTTCTAGACACAAGAGTAAGCCTCTCAGCAGCTTGGTACTCTTCCTCGGATACGTCCTCCAAAGAAGGCATGCTTTCATGCTCCGAATCCTCTTCTTCAGTTTCAATCTCTCCACTCTCCTTGATCACCATTGCTTGCTTGTTAGGGCATTGACTTGAGATGTGCCCTCTTCCTTGACACTTAAAGCACTTGATGTCACGGTTCCTAGCTGGAGTGACTTCCACTTTCCTTTGAGAATTAGCTTGAGAACTCTCGGATTTATGCTCTACTTTGGCTGCTTGTGGCTTGTCAAACTTCTTTTGGTAGTTTGGCTTCCAAGTAGAATTCGATGTAGCTTTTGTTCTCCCCTCTCCTCTCTTGAGTTGCTTCTCAATTTTTGTTGCCATATGCACCATGTCCTCCAACTCCACATAGTGTTGCAACTCAACTTTGTCTTGAATTTCAGGATTGAGTCCATTCAAGAACCTTGCCATTGTAACTTCTCTATCTTCATCTATATCAGCTCTTATCATGGCCATCTCCATCTGTTTGAAATACTCCTCCACACTCAAACTTCCTTGCCTCATTCCTTGTAACTTCTTATACAGCTCTCTATAGTAATGACTTGGAACAAATCTCTTCCTCATCACCACTTTCATGTCTTCCCAAGTAGCTATAGGGCGTTCTCTATTTCTCCTCCTGCTAGTCACAAGTTGATCCCACCAAGTTATAGCATAATCAGTGAATTCGGTGATGGCAAGTTTTACCTTCTTTTCTTCGGAGCTATTGTGGCAATCAAACACAAACTCAATCTTCTTCTCCCACTCTAAGTATGCCTCCGGGTCAGAACGACCAGCAAAGGAAGGTATCTTCAGTTTGATACTTCCTATGTTGTCGTCTCTCCTTGGCCTTGCCTCCCTAGGTGGACGGTTTGTTCTTGCTCTCCTAAGACTCCTTGTAGAGCCTACGCCTTCTTCCGACTCAGAATCAGCTCCGCTCGATTCTCCAATAGGTACTCCTCTCCTACGCCTTTGGAGTTCGCCTCGCGTTTGGGGGTTGTCACGAGAATTCTCCACGGCATCCACGCGTAGTTGCAAAGGCTCCATCTGAGCTTGCACCATCCGCTCGAGCTTCCCGGCCAAGGCATCCACTAATAACTTAAGGTCTATGTTTTCCATAGTTTGACCTTCATGCGACATGTTTACTGCAAGAAAATCTGTTAGTAATAAAAAAAAAATGGCCTCACAAGCTCACTCCCTTACGTGTATACTCTCAATGTATGGTGCACTCAAGTTCTCTCGTGTTTGCACTCAAATATTTGGCTTTTCTCTCTAAGGTACTCGCACACTCTTGCCTTTTTCCTCTCGTGATACTTGTATGTTCTTACTAAGGCTAGAACGGCCTTGCTTGAGCTTCACGCTTTAACAAACAGAATGTTAAAGTTCCTCTTTGGTCTTTCTTTTAGTCTTGCTCGTCCCCTTTCTTGATCAGCTGTTGCGCCTCCTTAGTTTGCTAGCTTCCCTCGGATTTGCTTCCTCTTTAGCTTGAGACTTCCAATTTAGCTTGCTTCCTCTTTAGCTTGCGGCTTCCTTTTTCTTTTTCTTTTCTTTCCTTTTTTTCTTTTCTTTTCTTTTCTTTTCTTTTCTTTTCTTTTCTTTTCTTTTCTTTTTTTTTTCTTTTCTTTCTTTTCTTGCTTCACTCGTTTGTTTTCCTCTCTTTTCTCTCAAACAGCGAGGAGAGAAAACGAACCAACAAGAACAAAAAAAATAACAAGCAACAAAACGAACCAACAAGAACAAAAATAACAAGGATAATGAACTAAAGTAACAAGCTAAGCTCTGATACCAACTGATATGAATCTCCGCGGAAAAGATTCACAACTCGGACCGTTTGTTACTTTAGAATGGAACAGATCACAACTCACAAGAACTTACACGAACTAAGGCACGAATTTGTACCTCAACCCGCTGCAAGGGCTTCTGAACCTTGACCTAAGGTCGTATCACGCCACAAGCGGGGATGGAATATCCGCTTGATAAGTGAAGGATAAATTCTAGCCAAGACGACTCACCAGCCTAAGCAAGAACAAACGAGTATCAAACTCTCAACTAGCCAATGCTAAGTATTTCCGAATTGTGTGTGTCCGTTTTATTGCTAGGAGTCCTCTTTATATAGGCTCCCAAAGTACCAAAATATTCCTAAACAAGCTAACTCCTTAAAAGGAATTCAAAGGCTGGCCAAAACTCTCTTTCCTATTCTAAGGAGATTCTGGCCGAACTTATGCAACTAAACAAGGAATAATATAAGCAAATAATATCTAATAGAATAGCTACTAGTTGCACGTCCAAAACAATTTGATGCATGGCCTAAATAGGCTGATTCTTCTTGATTCTCCATGTGCGCATGCATCTAGAAGCTTTCGTGCATGTCAAGCTTCCCATTCAGCCTCCAAAACGTGCATGGGCCTCCCTTGGGTTTCTTGGACGTCCTTGGTCCTCCACGAACTTGCTTGAGCCCAAACTTCATGCATTAGTCCATTGAAATCAGATTGCAACTTCCTAGCTCTTGCTCTTGTCATTGGCCCAATTGGAACTTGAACTTGCTTCGAGTCTACAAGCTTGATAGTTGGTGCATCCGTAGGCTTGCTCACATCATTTTCCATGCCTTTTATTTCCTTATCTTGCCTTTTCTTGCCTTATCTTGCCTTTTCCTGGCCTTTCCTTGCCTTACCTTGCCTTTCTTCCCTTATTTTGCCTTCTCTTTTATTTTCTTGCCTTTTCTTTACTTTTCTTGCCTTATCTTTTTTTTCTAACCTTTTCATTTCTTTTCATGCCTTTTCTTGCCTTTTCCTTGCCTTATCTTTCCTTTTTTTTCCTTTTCTGACCTTATCTTTCCTTTTTCTTGCATTTTCTAGCATTTTCATGCCTTTTCTTTCATTTTCTTCCCTTTTCTTGTCTATTCATTGCATTTTCTTGCCTTTTCCATGCCTTTTTCTGCCTGATCTTGCCTTATCTTTCCTTTTCTTGCCTTTTCTTGCCGTATCTTGCTTTTTCTTACCTTTTCTTTCCTTCTCTCCCCTTTTCTTGCAATTCTTTCCTTTTCTTCCCTTTTCGTGCCTTTTCTTGCCTTTTCTTGCCATATCTTACCTTTTCTTGCCTTTTCTTGCCTTTCCTGTCCTTTTCTTGCCTTTTATTTCCTTTTTCATGCCTTTTCTTGCCTTATCTTATCTTTTCTTGCCTTATCTTTCCTTTTCTTGTCTTTTCTTGCCTTATCTTTCCTTTTATTGCCATTTCTCTCATTTTCTTCTCTTTTCTTGCATTTTCATGCCTTTTCCTTGCCTTTTCTTGCCTTTTCCTTTCCTTTTCTGACCTTTCTGACCTTTTCTTGCCTTTTCCTTGCCTTATCTTACCTTATCATGCCTTTTCATGCCTTTTCCATGCCTTTTCTTTCCTTATCTTGCCTTTTCTATCTTTTTTTTGCCTTATCTTTACTTTTCATGCCTTTTCCTTGCCTTATCTTTACTTTTCTTGCCTTTTCCTTGCCTTTTCTTTCCTTTTCTTGCCTTTTCATGCCTTTTCTTGACTTATCTTTCTTTTTTTTGCCCTTTCATATCTTTTCCATGTCTTTTCTTGTCTTTTCTTGCCTTTTCATGCCTTTTTATGCCTTTTCATACCTTTTCTTGACTTATCTTTCTTTTTCTTACCCTTTCATGCCTTTTCTTGCCTTTTTCATGCCTTTTCCATGCCTTCCCTTTCCTTATCTTGCCTTTCCTTGCCTTTTCTATCCTTTTCTTGCCTTATCTTTCCTTTTCTTGCCTTTTCATGCCTTTTCTTGACTTATCTTTCTTTTTCTTGCCCTTTTCATGCCTTTTCCATGCCTTTTCTATCCTTTTCTTGCCTCATCTTTCCTTTTCTTGCCTTTTCCTTGCCTTTTCTTGCCTTTTCTTGACTTTTCTTGCCTTTTCTTGCCTTTTCTTGACTTTTTGTGCCTTTTCTTGCCATATCTTTCCTTTTTATTCCTTATCTTGCCTTTTCTTATCTTATCTTGCCTTTTCCTGCCTTTTCTTGCATTTTCTTTTCTTTTCCTGCCTTATCTTTCCTTATCATGCCTTTTCTTGCCTTATCTTGCCTTATCTTGCCTAATCTTGCCTTTTCTTTCCTTTTCATGCCTTTTCTTTACTTTTCATGCCTTTTCATGCCTTTTTCATGCCTTTTCTTGCCTTTCCTGGCCTTTTCCTTGCCTTATCTTGCCTTATCTTGCCTTATCTTGCCTTTTCCTTTCCTTTTCTTGCCTTATGTTTCCTTATTTTTCCTTATCTTTCCTTTTCTTGCCTTATCTTGCTTTTCTTACCTTTTCAAGCCTTTTCTTACCTTTTCATGTGTTTTCTTTCCTTTTCTTTCCTTGTCCTTGCCTTTTCTTGCCTTATCTCGCCTTATCATTCCTTTTCTTTCCTTTTCTTGCCTTTTCACCTTTTCTTGCCTTTTCTTGCTTTTTCTCGCCTTTTCTTCCCTTTTCTTCCCTTTTCATGCCTTTTCCTTGCATTTTCTTGCCTTATGTTACATTTTCTTGCCTTTTCCTTGCCTTTTCTTTCCTTTTCTTCCATTTTCTCGCATTTGCTTTCCTTTTCTTGCCTTTTTGTGCCTTTGCCTTGCCTTTTCTTCCTTATCTTACCTTTTCTTGCCTTTTCATGCATTTTCTTTCCTTTTCTTGCCTTGTCCTTGCCTTTTCTTGCCTTATCTCGCCTTATCATTCCTTTTCTTTCCATTTCTTGCCTTTTCACCATTTCTTGCCTTTTTTTTCCTTTTCTTTCTTTTTCTTGCCTTTTCTTCCCTTTTCTTCCCTTTTCATGCCTTTCCTTGCCTTTTCCTTGCCTTTTCTTGCCTTTTCTCGCCTTTTCTTCCCTTTTCTTGCCCTTTCATGCCTTTTCCTTCCTTTTTTTAGCCTTTTCTTACCTTTTCTTCCTTTTTCCTTGCCTTATCTTACCTTTTCATGCCTTTTCCATGCCTTTTCTTTCCTTATCTTCCATTTTCTGGCCTTTTCCTTGCCTTTTGTTTCCTTTTCTTGCCTTATCTTGCCTTATCTGGCCTTTTCCTTGCCTTTTCTTTCCTTTTCTTGCCTTTTCTTGACTTTTCTTGAGTTTTCATGCCTTTTCTTGCCTTTTCTTGCCATATCTTGCCTTTTCATTCCTTATCTTGCCTTTTCTTACCTTATCTTGCCTTTTCATACCTTTTCTTGCCTTTTCTTTCCTTTTTTCCCTTTTCTTGCCTTATCTTGCCTTATCTTGCCTTTTCTTGCCTTTTCATTGCCCTTTCTTTTCTTTTCTTGCCTTTCCTTACCTTATCTTGCCTTATCTACCCTTTTCTTTCCTTTTCTTACCTTTTTCCTGCCTTTTCTTGCCTTATCTTTCCTTTTCATGCCTTTTGATGCCTTTTCCATGCCTTTTCTTGCCTTTTCCTTGCCTTATCTTAGCTTATCTTGTCTTTTCTTGGCTTTTCCTTGCCTTTCCTTGCCTTATCTTGCCTTTTATTCCCTTATTTTGCCTTTTCTTTTCTTTTCTTGCCTTTTCTATACTTTTCCTTGCCTTTTCTTGCCTTTTTTTGACTTATCTTTCCTTTTTTCCTTTTCTGACCTTATCTTGCCTTTTTCTTGCACTTTCTTCACATTTTCATGCCTTTACCTTGCCTTTTTTTGCCTTTTCTTTCAATTTCTTGCCTTTTCTTGCCTATTCCTTGCATTTTCTTGCCTTTTTCTAGCGTTTTTCTGCCTGACCTTGCCTTTCTTGCCTTATCTTTCCTTTTCTTGCCTTTTGTTGTCGTATCTTTCCTTTTCTTACCTTTTCTTGCCTTTTCTTGCCTTTTTATGCCTTTTCTTTCCTTCTCTCCTCTTTTCTTGCAATTCTTTCCTTTTCTTCCCTTTTTGTGCCTTTTCTTGCCTTTTCTTGCCTTATCTTACATTTTCTTGCCTTTTCTTTCCTTTTCTTGCCTTTTCTTTCCTTTTCCTTGCCTTTTCCTTGCCTTTTCTTGCCTTATCTTATCTTTTCTTGCCTTATCTTTCCTTTTCTTGCCTTTTCTTGCCTTATCTTTCCTTTTCATGCCTTTTCCTTGCCTTTTCTTGCCTTTTCTTTCCTTTTCCTTGCCTTTTCTTACCTTTTCTTGCCTTTTCCTTGCCTTATCTTACCTTATCATGCCTTTTCATGCCATTTCCATGCCTTATCTTACCTTATCTTGCCTTTTCTTAGCTTTTCCTTGCCTTATCTTACCTTATCTTGCCTTTTCTATCCTTTTTTTTGCCTTATCTTTCCTTTACTTGCCTTTTCTTTCCTTTTCTTGCCTTTTCATGCATTTTCTTGACTTATCTTTCTTTTTCTTGCCCTTTCATGCCTTTTCCATGCCTGCCTTTTCTTGTCTTTTCTTGCCTTTTCATGCCTTTTCTTGCATTTTCATGCCTTTTCTTGTCTTATCTTTCTTTTTCTTGCCCTTTCATGCCTTTTCTTGCCATTTCATGCCTTTTCCATGCCTTTTCTTTGCCTTTTCCATGCCTTCCTTTTCCTTATCTTGCCTTTCCTTGCCTTTTCTATCCTTTTCTTGCCTTATCTTTCCTTTTATTGCCTTTTTCATGCCTTTTCTTGCCATATCGTTCCTTTTCATTCCTTATCTTGCCTTTTCTTACCTTATCTTGCCTTTTCTTGCCTTTTCATACCTTTTCTTGCCTTTTCTTTCCTTTTCTTGCCTTTTCATGTCTTTTCCTTTCCTTTTCTTGCCAATTGTTTCCTTATCTTGCCTTTTCCTTGCCTTTTCTTTCCTTTTCTTGCCTTATCTTGCCTTTTCTTGACTCATCTTTCATTTTCTTTTCTTTTCTTACATTTCCTTCCCTTATCTTGCCTTATCTTGCCTTTGGTTTGAAGTTTAGTGAAAACTTATAATTGTAAACTTAATAAGTCAAAAACGTAGGTTATGGAAAACTAAAAAGGTACAAGATTTAATTTGTGAAAGGAAATTATTGAGAAGTTTGATGAGATGAACTAATTTGTGATTCAAAGCAAGATTTAATAATATGATAAATTTGCAATGGAAAAAAAGTGTTAACGTGTGTACCACTATGAAGTATGACATTATTCAAAGAAAATAGTTTAGGAAACTTGAAAATTAAGGATTTTGTAGGTTCGAAAATACTTTGTGGTACTTACATTTGATTATAAGAATGACATAAGGTCATGGTACTAATGGAAGAGGACGTAGTGAACATAATCTTTGGGACTTAGTGTATGCATTAAGATGCAGAGGTATGCTATTTGGTCTACTTACAATGAAATTTATGATAAAGATTATGATATTAGAGATAAGTTAATGATTTTATTTATAAAAAATTAGTGTAAATGGATAATGAAGAAGAGCTCAAAAGGATATTATAATTGACAGAGTGAACCTCGTGAAACTACAAATTATATACTAAGTTTAGACTCATGAGAAATTTGGTAATAGGAAAAGATTGTTGGGAGATAAGTAGCTATAACAAGATATTTGTGGATTTGAAGTATTGGAAGGTTATGATAAATTTAATTTGTGGAGGTGGATTAAGTGATATGGTTGGTTGTTGAAGCAAATTTATTTTTCAACAACCCAACATATACATAAAATTTTGTGAACCAAAAAGGCTTTTGGATGTGTTATGGTGTTCAGAAAATCTTTGAGAATTAATGGGTCAAATATATGTAAGAAATCTTAGGGCTCATTGGAAAAACAATGTTAGTAAAATTATGAAAATATGATATGGAAATGATCTAGATAATGGTTAAGTAGAACTAAACAATGTATGAAAAAAATGAAACTAAGTAAAATTTATTTAAAGAACTATAAGTATAATAAAGAGACTTGAGATATACGGAGATAACAAAGATGAAGAGCGCTATGTATGCATAAGTAAGTTTTGAGTTTAAGAAAAATGATAAAAATTGAATAAGTTTGGAATTATGCAAAATATAAATTCATATGACATAAAATAGAGAATAATGAAAGTTCATAAAGTTTTGTCGAAAGATTATTGGTTGTTCATCAACCGATATGGATTAGACACAAGAGTATTATACCCTTTATGGTTAGGGTTATAATATTGGATGAAAGATTCAAATAAATTATCAAGTAATTGATATGAAGAGTAGAACAATCTTGTAATAAATAACTTATTGAAACTTTGATCGAAGAAGTTACTTCGATGTTATATACTTTGAAAAAAAAGAAAAAGACTAATGTAATTTATAAGGTTAAGAAAGGGAAGGAAATACAGTTTAACATGAGAAAACACGTGTGGCTCAATTTATTACCTAAAAAAAGGGGAACATGAGGTTTGAAACATTTAACAGTACGACAAGTGGTTCGAAAATGGACCTATATGGTTAAGATGCTAGTGTCATTTTCTTTTGGTGAGAATTATAGTTAATATGAGAAAATATGAAGATAACGTGGATCGAACACGTGACCTTCAGATATAAGATGAGATATAACTGACGTATTCATTTATTTGAATGATAAATAAGAAAAGTTTGTGTAAGTAAATTCGGGGACCGAATTTTTATAAGGAGGGGAGAATGTAATACCCAACTATATTATTGGAAGTTAATTAGATTTAATCAAGTATGCTTGGATATTTAGTAAAATAAGAATATATCACTACCTTAAAAAAATATTAATGAAAATTAGTAGCATAGCACAACGGAGCGTTCAAACAACCACGAAGGAGGGACTCGAAATCGGTTAGGATAACTTTAACTCGCAACTTTCGTTGAGCTAAAGCTTGCTGAAATAATTCTAGCGGCCAGCTAGGGCAATTCTAACTAGGAAACACGGAAAAGTACTCCGTAATAACGTGCTGTTCAAAGAGTTTGGATTCAAAATTCAGCTGCCCATTATTCATTCAATTCGAACTTATAAGGAGGCGGGTTTATAGCCTACAATAATGCGGAAATAAAGGCTAAGCTCCTCCACTCCCTCTGGCCGTTTTCTCCACTTTAACCTCCCTACTTAATGACAATTATCTGCCTTATTACATTAAAGACACAGTCCAATCAGCTGACCCAAATTAAAACGAAATTAAAACACACAACATTAATAGCGAACAACGCCACGCACTCGTCAACTTGATCAGGTCATGCACACGTCCAATGCACTTGTATTCGGCTTCCTACGCCATCCTCCCCTTCTTGAAAACGATGCTAGTCTCAAGTAGCCAGCTTACTAGGCATAGGAAGAGGATCAAAATATGGAGTTAAATCCGCGACATCGAAGGTTTAGGATACCCCAAACTCCTCCGGAAGGTCAATCACATAGGCATTATCATTCACTCGCCTCAAGACCTTGTAAGGGCCGAACTTCCTCGCCTGGAGTTTGCCGCCCATGCTGGATGGCATGCGTTCCTTTCTGAAGTGCACCATTACTTGTTCTCCGGGCAGGAACAATTGCTCTTTTCGTTTTGCATCAACTCTCTCCTTCTCTTTAGCATAGGTCGCTTCCAATCTCTTCTTCACGGCATCCAGGACAGATTGCACGTGCTCCGCATATGTGATGGCAGCAGGATTAGCTCGCGTAGGCCTAGGCACGGTTGAGACATCCACAAGGTGATTCGGAACCTTTGTATAGACCAAGGAAAAAGGAGACTTCCCTGTTGATCTGTGAACCGCGCCATTATAAGCAAATTCCGCGATAGGTAGAGCTAAATCCCATTGCCTTTGCCTTTCGTGACACAAACTCCGCAAGAGGTTGCCAAGGGTGCGGTTGGTTGCCTCGGTCTGGCCATCCGTTTGTGGGTGTGCGGCTGTACTGAACTGAAGAGTGGCATCAAACATCCTCGATTTGAGGTGATTGACTTCGGCACCCCGTGCAAGCGAACTACTTCCTTGAAAAAGTGTTTGGCCACTGCGTGCGCATCGTTGGTCTTTTTGCACGCAATGAAGTGCGCCATCTTCGATAACCTGTCAACCACAACAAAAATTGAGTCTTTTCCTCGCGGTGCGCGCGGCAAACCAAGCACGAAGTCCATGGTCAAGTCTTCCCAAATTGCTTCAGGAATTGGTAGAGGTGTATATAGGCCGGTATTGTGCACGGTTCCTTTCGTTTCTTGGCACACTCGGCAATGCTTTACGAACTTAGCAATTCCTTTTGCCATCTTCGGCCAGTAGAACCGTTCTTGCAACGATGCGAGGGTCTTATCACGACCAAAATGGGCAGAGAGAGCTCCTCCATGCATCTCCCACTTCAACTGATCACGTAGAGAAGTGCTAGGAATACACAATTGGTTACCTTTCATTAAGTAACCATCCTGCAAGAAAAAGTCTTCGAACCCTCTTCCATCTTTGCACTTCATCCATATCTCTCCAAAGTCATCATCTTGCTCATAAAGTTCTCGCAAACATTCAAAGGCCGTGATCGTGCCTCTCAATTCAGTAAGCAAAAGAGACCTTCTACTCAATGCATCCGCAACTACATTCTGAGCTCCACTCTTATGCATTATCTTGAAAGGAAACTTTTGTAGATACGTACACCATCGTGCATGCATAGGATTAACTATCTTGGACTGATCATGCAAGAACTTCAATGCCCTATGGTCAGAATAAAGCACGAATTCCTTACCAACCAAGTAGTGCTCCCACGTCTTAAGAGCTCGGAAAACAGCATAGAACTCCTTCTCGTAGGTTGTCCATTTCTGCCTTGGCTCACTTAGTTTCTCACTGAAATACGCAAGGGGCCTCTTCTCTTGGGACAAGACAGCTCCTATTCCGAGTCCTAATGCATCCACTTCCACTTCAAATAATTTCGCAAAGTCCGGGAGTGCTAGAACAGGTGCGTTGCTCAGCTTCTCTTTCAACCGTAAGAATGCTTGCTCAGCTTCTTCTCCCCACACAAAGGAAATATTCTTCTTGAGTAGGGACGTAAGTGGGGCTGCAATCATACTGAAGTCCCTTATGAACCTTCGGTAAAAGGTGGCCAATCCAAGGAAACTTCTTGTCTGGCTCACGTTCGTGGGTGCGGGCCAGGAACTGATTGCATCAACCTTGGATTGATCGACGTGAATTCCTTCCTTGCCGACAATGAACCCCAAAAACAACAACCTCTCCTTCCAGAAGCTACATTTCTTCAAGTTCATGTACAACTTATTGCTTTGGAGAGCTGCGAACACTTCTTTCAAATGCACGATGTGATCTTCCTCGGTCTTGCTATACACGAGGATGTCATCGAAGTACACCACAACGTACTTGTCAAGAAAAGGCTTCATGACTTGGTGCATCAATCTCATGAATGTGCTCGGCGCGTTGGTCAGACCAAATGGCATCACGAGCCATTCATACAAGCCATCCCTCGTCTTGAAGGCAGTCTTCCACTCGTCCCCGGGTCGAATTCTGATCTGGTGGTACCCGCTTCGTAGATCAATCTTAGTGAAAATAGTAGCTCCACTCAGATTGTCTAACATGTCATTGAGCCGCGGAATTGGGAATCGATACCCGATAGTAATCTTGTTGATTGCACGGCTGTCTATACACATCCTCCACGTTCCATCCTTCTTAGGCACGAGAAGGGCTGGAACTCCACAGGGACTCAAGCTCTCCAGTACGTAGCCTCTATTTAGGAGATCTTGAACCTGCTCTCTTAGAATCTGATTCTCCTTAGGACTCATCCTGTAGTGTGGAAAATTAGGAAGAGTGGCTCCCGAAATTAGATCAATCTGGTGTTGTATGTGTCTCAATGGAGGTAACCCCTCGGGCAGGTCGTCTTTCACCACATCCGGGAATAATTCAAACAGCTTCAACACTTGATCAGGCAAGGGCTTATCCTCCTCTACCTCGCAAAGTGTCGCATGCTTCATCACAAAAAGATGACACCACTCAGAGGCATTCATAGCATCCACGACTTCCTTAGAGAAAGAAACCATCGTAACCAACTGTATGGCATTGTTTGATTGCGCTTTCCCTTGCTTCGGCTTCTTAGGGAGTAGAGTGAACTGCTTACTTCCCTTTTGTACCTCGTACGTGTTCTCCTTGCCTTTGTGCACTGCTTGATTATCAAATTCCCACGGTCTGCCCAACAGAATGTGGCAAGCATCCATCTCAAGTACGTCACAATTCACTACGTCTTGAAACTTGCCTATCTTGATCGGGATAGTGCACTTGGTGCTTACTTTGATCCCTCCTCCGGAGCGAACCCAACCAATGGAATAGGGTGCGGGGTGCGGTGTAACTTGCAATTCAAGCTTCTCCACGATCTGCTTGCTAATAAAGTTTTCTTGACTCCCTCCATCAATAATCACTTCACACACTTGATCACCAACGTGCCATCGCGTGCGAAATAGGTTGTGCCTTTGAGAGTCGTCTTTCTTATTCGTGGTCAATGCAAGCTTTCGCAAGACACCACAATACTCAACATCATCTTCTCCAGATGCATCCGGGTCCTCTTCTCCACTTTCATCAACTGGGGCACATAAATAAGATCCGGATGGCTCCTCATCCTCGTCTACTCGATCACAAAGTTGAGCAAATTTCCGCCTCGGACAATCACTTGACTTGTGTCCTAAGGCATTGCACTTGAAACACCTGATACCCGCATTCACCTCTGGCTCCTTTCCTTTCCGCTGTGGAGATGGAGTTTCAATTGGAGCTCGTTGCCTCGGAGCTTGCCTCTCCTCCGAAGTTCTCACAACTCCTTTGTCACTTGCCCCCTTAATTGGATTCGAGGACTGACCAGGGTTAAAATAACGACTAGGAGTCGATTTCTTCTTCTTGAGAGTAGCTCCAATCTTCCTTGCCTTGTGACAAGCATCCTGGAAGTACAAGAACGTATCGAACTCCATCTTGTTTTTGACCTCATAATTCAGACCATCAACAAACCTAGCAATCAGCTGGTCCTCATTCTCTTCTACATCATTCCTTGAGGCTAGACGCATAAATTCCGCAATATACTCATCGACGGTGCGGTAACCTTGATTGCACGACAAGAATTGTAGGTAGAGGGTCTGATGGTGATCCACGGGTAAGAACCTAGCTCTCAAGGCTTGCTCCATCGTGGGCCAGTCCCGGATTGGAGGCTCTCCTCTTCTCCTCTGAGAGTCTTGCTCTTTCCTCCACCATGCAGCTGCACCCGACTCCAATTTGAAAGCGACATAATTCACCTTCTGTTCCTCCGTCAATTCCATACAATCAAAGTATTTTTCAACCGAATCCAGCCAGTTCAGAAACGTCTCAACATCCACATCACCGAAGAACTTCTCAATGTTCATCTTAAAAGGGCGATCCACCCTTCTATACTCTCCCCCTCGCTCATAATCCTCCCTATAGGCTTCTCTTCTAGGAGCGCGTCCTAGATCACCACGTCCACCACCTCCTCTACCTCGTCCTCTCAACCCTCTCCCTCCCCTTCTCACATAAAGGGTAGCATCAGAATCTACATCCTCCTCTTCCTCTCTTTGATCATTACGTACCTCAGCTGGAGGGGGTTGCCCTACGGGTGGTTGCACCGCAAGGTTGTCCAGGCGTGTAAGGATTGCCTGAATTGCCGCCTCCATTTGAGTGAATCTCTGATTCATGTCAGGTCTTGGGAGGTCATTAGGATCGGCCATAGTGCATCGGTTTTTGGTGGTGCTAGGTGGTTAGAAATGAGACTTGGATCAGGAGATCACGAAGTCTTGTGGATCGGCTCGTAGATGGGGTCTCTCGCAACTCACCAGGTGATAACGTGCACTCAATCTCAATGTAGAAGCTGAGATGGATCTCACTCAAGCTCTGATACCACTTAGCGTAGCACAACGGAGCGTTCAAACAACCACGAAGGAGGGACTCGAAATCGGTTAGGATAACTTTAACTCGCAACTTCCGTTGACAGGCTAAAGCTTGCTTAAATAATTCCAGCGGCCAGCTAGGGCAATTCTAACTAGGAAACACGGAAAAGTACTCCACAATAACGTGCTCTTCAAAGAGTTTGGATTCAAAATTCAGCTGCCCATTATTCATTCAATTCGGACTTATAAGGAGGCGGGTTTACAGCCTACAATAATGCGGAAATAAAGGCTAAGCTCCTCCACTCCCTCTGGCCGTTTTCTCCACTTTAACCTCCCTACTTAATGACAATTATCTGCCTTATTACATTAAAGACACAGTCCAATCAGCTGACCCAAATTAAAACGAAATTAAAACACACAACATTAATAGCAAACAACGCCATGCACTCGTCAACTTGATCAGGTCATGCACACGTCCAATGCACTTGTATTCGGCTTCCTACGCCAATTAGTCATCGAGATATTCTAGAAATAAGATTAGATATAATTGGACCAAATAATTACTATGGTGAATTCGTTAACCCGATGTACATGAAATTCTGATCGATTGTTAAATTTTTTCATGAGTAAGCATTATAGTAGTACAAAGGTAAAATCTGAATTTGTGCAAGTTTCCAACCATTTTTAGTAGATAAGATTAATGAAATAAAAGAGGATAAGCTAAAAAAATAAATAAATAAAAAGAGAACAAATCAGAAACGTGGGAACTCATTGGAAAGCCACTAAAACACAATGTCCTTGAAAGAAAATAAGAGAGGTTGAGATTAGCTTGTACTTCACGTAAGTGCAACCAAACCAATGAAATTGTAACCAAAGGATAATTCTGAAAGAAAAATAAAGAAACTTATGCTAGGAAAATAAAAAGGTGAGTGCAACGTGTATGTAAAAATTAAGTGACAGCAAAACGAAGATAAGGCAGTAGAAATATTAGAGTTGGAGAAAGAATTATAAGTTACTATAAAAATAAAGTTTTTGACCAAAACTAGACTTCTTTTACTTACAACCAAAGCTACACCACAGATGAAAACCAAATCAGAGAAAGTAAAAGGAGGAACAAAGAAAGAAGAGAAGGGTTGAATAAAATCGAAGCTGAGGTAAGCTCAATTCTGTAGAGTTAAGTTCTCAGCAAGAAATTTAATTGGAGGAGATGACTTTTCGTTCGGAGTTAAATTGCAAATTTAATAGGAATCTTGTGTATGTATAATTGGTTAATGAAACTGAAAGTACTAAGCTTTTGGTGTTCATAATCTAGAACACAAAATAGAAAGGAAGAAGTCAGTAAGGAGTTAACTATTGGAGTTAACTATTGGAGTTAACGTTGGTACTTTTACGGTATGGGAAAATTTGTATGAGAAAGATGAAAGAGATACTTCAAGATAGTCAATAACTATGGTGATGAACGATTACAGTTAGTAAAGGGAGGAATTAATAGGATTATAAAATTATAATCATATTAGAAATTGGATGTGATTAATGAAAAATATGCCCAAGATAGGACTACGGAAATTATATACCACTTGTGATAATGGTAGAATAAAATTGTTACCTAAAAGGGAATTAAGATGGTTGAGCTGGTTTGAAATAGTAAGTTTAAATTTGTAAAATGATTTTAATGTCACGGGTCTCGGAAAACATTTTGAGAAATATTTGGAAACGATTACATTGGACAACATATATTTTCTTTATAACCACATAAATGCTTAAGAATTTACTTGATGGAGTAGTACCTACAAATACTTTCATCAAAGTGCATAGCTATTTTCATCTCCCTGGTATTTTCTAAAGATAGAACCCATATTTTGTTGTAACTTGTTTCATACTAACACACAACTTTAGTGACTACTAAGTCACTCATATCCTATCACTTCACATATCAAAATTCGTATAATCAAACATAGGTTCCAATGCCTACATCATAGTTACTCATATTCTCATATTTCTTAATCTTCCACTTCTCCAAACAATAACTTTACAATATTTTCTTTACCGACTTTGAGTTGTCTTAAATTCATGTTTTACTAGTCAAATCTTTTTGTCTGTTTCTATCTCTGAGTCATTGTCTAATTGATGATTTATCTCAAATTTCTCTTATACAAATTATATTTACTTCCCGCTCACTTATAGAGCTTGTACAATATTATCTCAATAGTGTTGTGCTTATTGTAACCATAAGCTACTTGGTTTGTAGATTATAAAAGCTTTAAGTCATAATTCTACCTCATATTATTCATGACTTAGATTATATGCACCAGATCATCTGATTACAAAGAATAACTTTATGGGTTTCCCATAGCCTCAGAAATTTTTTTCCGAACTAATAGCTAAATTTTGTCAAAACTATTGACCTTTATGTTTTATGTTGTTGAACATAATTGTTGAGCAACTTACAGTATCCAAAGTCCATCAAAAGTTCTCTTTGTCAAAATTCATTACCATAATTTAAACCAAAATCAATAACCAAATACAAATCAAATGTATACTTAACCTTAGCTCCCTCATAATATTGAAAATTCATTCCATGTAGCTTAATCTCATAATTTCATCCATACATAATTAATCACATATTACTTTCTCAATATATATTTATCTAAAATTTCAAAGCACACTTGCAACTTACTTGCTCATATATTCTCCTTCCGTATAACGTTATAACTTTCTCTTTTCAAACATACTTCAACTCAAAAATAGATTCTCAATACACATTTAAACAACTTGAAGAATTTATAAAGACAAAACTGAAACATTTGGTGAGACTCAAACTAATGGCCCAATATATATATAGGAAGAAATCAAATATATAAGGGTGTGTAGATGATTTGGACAAAGTGGTGATCAGTCACTTCAACAAAATCTCACCCAATGAACGATATATATATATATATATATATATATATATATATATATATATATATATATATATATATATATATATATATATATATATATATAAATATATATACTCAAATGGGCTCTTCAAAGGAGTATATATACAAACGGTAGAAGAATCTTCAACATAATGTAGAGTGAATGCCTAGTGATAAAAAGAAAGTATCACAAAAGTTTCTCGTATAAGAATGTCAAACACAAACATCTGACATCTCAAGCAAAACATATTTGTCCAACTTTCATATTCACCAAACCATCATGTTCAAACAGAAAGAAATATTCATTGACACGGAAAAGATTACGGCACAAGAAAATGACACAGATGAAAGAGACACAGAGATATTAGGAATCCTATGCTCCGTAGTACAACATAAGATACTGGACACCGAATAATTCAAACAAGGCTCTAACCTAGAGCACAAAAGTTGAGCATAAACCAAAAGCTCAAATCATGCTCTGATACCAAGTCTGTCATGACCCAAATCTGTGGTCGGTGACCGGTGCTAGACTTCAACTCCTTTAATCAAAAAGAAATCTAGCCAGCCTCAATTGTATTCAGAATTTATAATAATTATTCTTTAAACATAAAACTTAAAACCTAATGATCTTTAGTTTCATATTCCAAGTTTAAAAAATATAAGCCAAGTTTTTTCTTTTTAATACATACTCCCAAGATCAAAACAAATCCTGTGACTACGGAGCTTTTAGATCAATGAGAAAAATACAAACTGGAGACCTTGATGCAAGTCCTGGAGAACAAAGTGGACTTGGTACAATCATAGTGACTCTCCGAACCAATACAACTCGTGTACGAGTTCCTGCAAAACTGGTGAGAGGGGGGGTGAGTGTTTTGGAACACCCCGTAAATAAGTAACATATGCATCGCAATTTATTTAGCCACTCATATTACCATATTCTGATAATGACAAATAAATAGAGTACGCCAAATAAAGCACGAGTCACATATTATTTGTTTACCAATTTTGTTCGATGATATCTGAATTATCGTACACCTTCCGATTCACACATTTCTTTCACTTGGAATCAAATTCGAACTGAGTCAAGTGTTCCTGAAGTTTTTCACCTCGGAAGTACACCCTCGAACCTGTTAAAGCAAGATACTTCAACTAGGTTGGTATAAACTTTATCTTAGGTCAAATAATTTAACTATCTTCCCAAATCTTCCGACATGTTTTACCACCAACAATCTTTTTCACTATCACAGTTTCCCATTTCATAATTCCCCTTTAAATCCTCATCCATTATAGGCTATATAACCATTATAGCTATGGTGTATTACGACTCTCTTCACTAGAAGCTGGATATACTTTTAATTTACAAACTTGATCAATTAATTTCACTACAGTTCCTCGTCCAATTCACTTAGTCGTTTCTTTACTCATGCATATTTTTATCTCCACTATAAATACAAATTTCCAACATCAAAATTGTTAACTCCTTGGTCACTTTTTTTCCTCTATTTCTTCTCTGTTTTGTGCTCCAAATTATGAACGTTGAAAGCTTGTTGTACATATCAAATCTCATTCTAGACTTATAATTTCTTTTCTTTCTTTTTTTCAAGACGATTTACTTACATTTTGTATATAGCTGTTCTCACCTACTTTCCAAATAATTAGAATTTAAACTTTTCAGTTACGTTTACTAATAATTGAAATCCACATATATTATTCAACTATAAGTAAACTTTCTATAGTCCATCATACTTAAATAATAAAGATAAATTTACCTTACTAAGATTCCTTCTTTATCTCGATGGCTACTTCTTCATTTTTTTTTTCCGCTCATCCTTTTTTTTATTTTTCTTTCTTTGGTTTTTCCCTTTTTTTAATGGCAGTTTTGGTTATGACCACAGAAATTCTAACTTTGGTAGAAATATTAGCTTTATAGCAACTTATATTCTACCGCCTCACTTTTGCTTGCTGTCACCTTAATTTTACAGCCACGTCTCATTCCCTTTATTTTATTCTCTTGGTTAACTTTCTTTCCTTTTTATTGTCCTTATCTCTTGGTTAAAAGATAAACTTAACCAACGTTTCACTCCTCTTTTATTTCCCTACTATAATTCATAATTGTTACCTAGTTTCCTTTTTATTTAGCCACGTATTTCTTTCTTTTACTTTCACTTGCCACGTTTTTCTCTTCTTCTTCTTTTTTTTTACTTCATATTTATCTTGGGTAATTTAGTATTCTAAATAGATAGCACTCATTTAAATTAGTTTAGTTTTTCTTTTAGTTTACGAACTTAATATTAGTTAGTATCTCAATTTAACTCGTACCAAATTATAACTTACCGCATTTTTAAAATTTCTCTATGACCAATTTATATTATTATTTTCTAATATAGTATATTCTTATCTTACGAAATGACTTAGCATACTTGATTAAACCTAATTAAGCATAACTCACATGGTTGGGTATTACAGAAAGGAAAGAAAAGGCAAGATAAGGCAACAAAATGCAAGAAAAGGAAAGAAAAGGAAAGGAAAAATAATGAAAAGGCAAGAAAAGGCAAGATAAGGGAAGGAAATGCAAGAAAAGGAAAGAAAAGGAAAGAAAAGGAAAGGAAAAGGCAAGATAAAGCAAGTAAAGTGATATGAATCTCCGCGGAAAAGATTCACAACTCGGACCGTTTGTTACTTTAGAATGGAACAGATCACAACTCACAAGAACTCACACGAACTAAGGCACGAAATTGAACCTTAACCCGCTGCAAGAGCTTCTGAACCTTGACCTAAAGGTCGTATCACGCCACGAGCGGGGATGGATGATCCGCTTGATAAGTGAAAGATAAATTCTAGCCAAGACGACTCACCAGCCTAAGCAAGAACAAACGAGTATCAAAACTCTCAAATAGCCAATGCTAAGTAATTTCTGAATTGTTGTGTGTTTATTGAAGGGGGACGCCTCTTTATATAGGCTCCATATGTCTTACAACTTTCCTAAACGAAACTAACTCCAACTAAGGAGTTTAAGGCTGGCCAAAACTCTCTTTCCTATTTTCAAGAGATTCTGGCCGAACTTATTCATCTAAATAAGGAATAATATAAGCAAATAATATCTAATAGAATAACTACTAGCTGCACGTCCAAAACAAGTAGATGCACGGCCTAAATAGGCTGATTCTTCTTGATTCTCCATGTGCGCATGCATCTAGAAGCTTACGTGCATGTCAAGCCTCCCATTCAGCTTCCAAAATGTGCATGGGCCTCCCTTGGGCTTCTTGGACGTCCTTGGTCCTCCACGCACTTGATTGAGCCCAAACTTCTTCCATTAATCCATTGAAGTCAGATTGCAACTTCCTAGCTCGTGCTCTTGTCATTGGCCCAATCGGAACTTCAACTTGCTTCGAGTCTACAAGCTTGATAGTAGGTGCGTCCTTAGGCTTGCTCACATCATTCCCCTCCTCTTGAAAAGGATTTGTCCTCAAATCATCACCTACATCAAACGGACTCAAGTCAGCCACGTTAAACGAAGCACTGACACTATACTCACCCAGAAGGTCTAGCTTGTAGGCATTATCATTAATGCGTTCTAGCACTTGGAATGGACCATCTCCCCGTGGTAGCAACTTTGAACGTCTTTGAACAGGAAAACGCTCCTTCCTCATATGTAGCCAAACCCAATCTCCCGGCTCAAAGACAACCTTGTGCCTTCCTTTGTTTGCTTGCCTCGCATAGTGCTCCGTGCGCTTCTCGATGTTCATTCTTGCTTTCTCATGTAACTGCTTGACAAATTCAGCTTTCTTCTTGCCATCTAAGTTAACATGCTCACTCGAAGGTAGAGGTGATAAATCCAATGGAGTCAAAGGATTAAATCCATAAACAAGCTCAAATGGTGAGAATTGAGTAGCAGAATGGACAGAACGATTATAAGCAAACTCAACATGAGGCAAACATTCTTCCCAAGTCTTAATGTTATGCTTAATGAGTGCTCTCAAAAGTGTAGACAAAGTCCTATTCACTACTTCAGTTTGACCATCAGTTTGAGGATGACAAGTAGTAGAAAACAACAACTTAGTACCTAACTTGCACCACAAGGTCTTCCAAAAGTAACTTAGGAACTTAGCATCTCTATCAGAGATAATTGTCCTAGGCATGCCATGCAACCTAACAACCTCTCTAAAGAACAAATCGGCAATGTTTGAAGCATCATCAGTCTTATGACATGGAATGAAATGTGCCATCTTAGAAAACCTATCCACTACCACAAAAATTGAATCTCTTCCACGCTTAGTCCTAGGTAGTCCTAACACAAAATCCATAGAGATATCAATCCAAGGCCCACTAGGTATAGGTAGTGGGGTGTACAAACCATGGGGTTTTACCTTTGACTTGGCTTGCTTGCAAGTGATGCAACGACCACAAACTCTCTCAACGTCTCTCTTCATATGTGGCCAAAAGAAATGATCTTGTAGCATTGCCAAGGTCTTTGCAATTCCAAAATGCCCCATTAAGCCACCTCCATGTGCCTCCTGAATTAGTAATTCTCGCATCGAACAATTAGGCACACAAAGTTTGTTTTCACGAAATAGGTAACCTTCATTACGAAAGAACTTGCCAAATGCACTTCTTTCAGTTGATCTAAACAACTCGCCAAAATCAACATCATCAACATACATCTCCTTAATGTGTTCAAAGCCAAGTAGTTTAGCATCAAGAGTTGAGATCAAGGCGTACCTTCGTGATAGTGCATCAGCCACTACATTTTCCTTACCTTGCTTGTAGCGAATGACATAAGGAAATGTCTCAATGAATTCCACCCATCGTGCATGCCTCTTGTTCAGCTTGTGTTGCCCCTTTAAGTGCTTGAGTGACTCATGATCAGTGTGAATAACAAACTCCTTTGGCCACAAGTAATGCTGCCATGTCTCCAATGCTCGAACTAGTGCGTACAACTCCTTGTCATAGGTCGGGTAATTCAAGGTTGCACCACTTAGTTTCTCACTAAAGTATGCAATGGGTCTTCCTTCTTGCATAAGGACAGCTCCAATTCCTACACCAGAAGCATCACACTCTATTTCAAAAGTCTTAGAGAAATTAGGTAAAGCTAACAAGGGTGCATTAGTCAACTTCCCTTTCAGTAGTTGGAAAGCCTTCTCTTGAGCTTCTCCCCAAGTAAAAGAAAGACCAAAGAGGAACTTTAACATTCTGTTTGTTAAAGCGTGAAGCTCAAGCAAGGCCGTTCTAGCCTTAGTAAGAACATACAAGTATCACGAGAGGAAAAAGGCAAGAGTGTGCGAGTACCTTAGAGAGAAAAGCCAAATATTTGAGTGCAAACACGAGTGAACTTGAGTGCACCATACATTGAGAGTATACACGTAAGGGAGTGAGCTTGTGAGGCCATATTTTTTTTGTTTTTACTAACCAATTTTTCTTGCAGCAAACATGTCGCATGAAGGTCAAACTTTTGAAAACATAGACCTTAAGTTATTAGTGGATGCCTTGGCCGGGAAGCTCGACCAGATGGTGCAAGCTCAGATGGAGCCTTTGCAACTACGCGTGGATGCCGTGGAGAATTCTCGTGACAACCCCCAAACGCGAGGCGAACTCCAAAGGCGTAGGGGAGGAGTACCTATTGGAGAGTCGAGCGGAGCTGATTCTGAATCAGAAGAAGGCGTAGGCTCTACAAGGAGTCTTAGGAGAGCAAGAACAAACCGTCCACCTAGGGAGGCGAGGCCAAAGAGAGACGACAACATAGGGAGTATCAAACTGAAGATACCTTCCTTTGCTGGTCGTTCTGATCCGGAGGCGTACTTAGAGTGGGAGAAGAAGATTGAGTTCGTGTTTGATTGCCACAATAGCTCCGAAGAAAAGAAGGTAAAACTTGCCATCACCGAATTCACTGATTATGCTATAACTTGGTGGGATCAACTTGTGACAAGCAGGAGGAGAAATAGAGAACGCCCTATAGCTACTTGGGAAGACATGAAAGTGGTGATGAGGAAGAGATTTGTTCCAAGTCATTACTATAGAGAGCTGTATAAGAAGTTACAAGGGATGAGGCAAGGAAGTTTGAGTGTGGAGGAATATTTCAAACAGATGGAGATGGCCATGATAAGAGCTGATATAGATGAAGATAGAGAAGTTACAATGGCAAGGTTCTTGAATGGACTCAATCCTGAAATTCAAGACAAGGTTGAGTTGCAACACTATGTGGAGTTGGAGGACATGGTGCATATGGCAACGAAAATTGAGAAGCAACTCAAGAGAGGAGAGGGGAGAACAAAAGCTACATCGAATTCTACTTGGAAGCCAAACTACCAAAAGAAGTTTGACAAGCCACAAGCAGCCAAAGTAGAGCATAAATCCGAGAGTTCTCAAGCTAATTCTCAAAGGAAAGTGGAAGTCACTCCAGCTAGGAACCGTGACATCAAGTGCTTTAAGTGTCAAGGAAGAGGGCACATCTCAAGTCAATGCCCTAACAAGCAAGCAATGGTGATCAAGGAGAGTGGAGAGATTGAAACTGAAGAAGAGGATTCGGAGCATGAAAGCATGCCTTCTTTGGAGGACGTATCCGAGGAAGAATACCAAGCTACTGAGAGGCTTACTCTTGTGTCTAGAAGAGCATTGAATGTGCAAGTAAAAGAAGAAAATGATGTGGCTCAAAGAGAAAATATTTTTCACACAAGGTGCTATGTCAAAGACAAGGTGTGTAGTGTCATCATAGATGGAGGAAGTTGTGCTAATGTCGCAAGCACTACTATGGTGGAGAAGTTAGGGTTACTCACTGGAAAACACCCTAAGCCTTACAAACTACAATGGCTGAATGATAGTGGAGAAGTACGAGTGATGAAGCAAGTATTGGTAACATTCCGCATTGGCAACTATGAGGATGAAGTGTTGTGTGATGTTGTACCAATGCAAGCTGGTCATCTATTGTTAGGAAGGCCATGGCAGTTTGATAGGAAAGTGCATCATGATGGCTACACCAACAAATACTCATTTATACTTAAGAAGAGAGTAATCACCTTGGCACCCTTGTCACCATCACAAGTTTGTGAAGATCAACGATTGTTGCAACAAGAAAGTGATGAGCAAAGAGAGCGTGACAAAAAGAAAAAGAATGAGAGGAGAGAAGAAGCCGAAAAAAGGATAAGAAAAATGGCCAATGGAGAGGAAAAGATTCACAACTCGGACCGTTTGTTACTTTAGAATGGAACAGATCACAACTCACAAGAACTCACACGAACTAAGGCACGAAATTGAACCTTAACCCGCTGCAAGAGCTTCTGAACCTTGACCTAAGGTCGTATCACGCCACGAGCGGGGATGGATGATCCGCTTGATAAGTGAAAGATAAATTCTAGCCAAGACGACTCACCAGCGTAAGCAAGAACAAACGAGTATCAAAACTCTCAAATAGCCAATGCTAAGTAATTTCCGAATTGTTGTGTGTTTATTGAAGGGGGACGCCTCTTTATATAGGCTCCATATATCTTACAACTTTCCTAAAAACTAACTCCAACTAAGGAGTTTAAGGCTGGCCAAAACTCTCTTTCCTATTTTCAAGAGATTCTGGCCGAACTTATTCATCTAAATAAGGAATAATATAAGCAAATAATATCTAATAGAATAACTACTAGCTGCACGTCCAAAACAAGTAGATGCACGGCCTAAATAGGCTGATTCTTCTTGATTCTCCATGTGCGCATGCATCTAGAAGCTTACGTGCATGTCAAGCCTCCCATTCAGCTTCCAAAACGTGCATGGGCCTCCCTTGGGCTTCTTGGACGTCCTTGGTCCTCCACGCACTTGATTGAGCCCAAACTTCTTCCATTAATCCATTGAAGTCAGATTGCAACTTCCTAGCTCGTGCTCTTGTCATTGGCCCAATCGGAACTTGAACTTGCTTCGAGTCTACAAGCTTGATAGTAGGTGCGTCCTTAGGCTTGCTCACATCATAAAGGCAAGAAAAGGAAAGAAAAGGCATGGAAAGTGATATGAATATGGGAAGCACTCATATGATGATTTCAAGTGCCAATCTGACCAAGTGAGAGAGCACACACAAAGCACTTCAAGTCACAACTTTGTGGGCTGATTTCCAAGCATACTTTGGAGAGTTGGGCTCAAGCAAATTTATTAAAGTCCATGGACCAAGAGCCACGAAATTCAGCTGAGTTTATGACCTTAATACAAGTTCTAGAAGGTCCTTTCAGCAGCAAAGATCTTGAAGATTTATTCTCTCTGATTTGGGCATTCTATTTAGGAAGTTTATTTCAGCCATTAGTTTTGATTAGGAAGTTATATTCTAACAACTCTTGGCTTATTTAGCTTGTTTGTCACGTTTGTAGCCTTCCTAAACGGCAGAGATTTGTTTCCTTTTTAGTTTCCCTTTCCAGCCAGATTTTTAGGAGTTTTTTGATTTGGAATCTCTTTGTAATATTGAGCCAATTTATAGAGGCTTATGCAATGAGAAAAGGAGACCATTATTGATTGAAAAACGTGGGCTTTGCTCTCTCTTGGTTCTTCGGAACAGTTCGAACACAACGGAGGGATTCCGTCGAGTTCACCATCGACTTATCAAGCGGATCTTCATCACCGTTTGTGGCGTCATCGACATATCAAGGTTCTTTGTTTCAACTCAAGCAGCGGGTCGCGGTCTTAATACCAAGGTTCTTGTTTGGTTGTGAGCATCGGGTCGAGATCTCCATCACGAACTGATCTAGAACGATCTGGGATTTCACGCTTGGTGGCCGGGTCTCGTCACATCGTTGGCGGGGTTCGTATCATTTTTTATCAGATCTTAGACTTCTATTTCAGTTCTATCTATCCTTTAAATTTCGTTTTTGTTTTCATTAGTTTTCAATTATTGTTCTTATCTTAGTCTGAGTTGGAGAAAGAAAAAAAAAGAGGAAAACAAAATTCCGAAAAAAAAAGAAAGATAGAGAAGAAGGCAGCCAAGAAAAGAAGAAGAAAGAAGGCTGAAAAAAAAATCAAAAAAAGAAAAGTTGAAAGTAGAAAAAAGGAGAATCTGCAAGAATGTCTTATAACTACTCAAGAAGATCCGTTGAAGGTGTTGCACCATTGGTTGGTGATCCACACACGTTTATGGACGCCCTTCTTAGTGGGATGAGGCATATAATGAGAACGGAGGTCAACAAGCTCACCGAAAAGGTGGACCGGATAGTGTGCAAACAAGAGAGGATACATGATGTTCCTAATGTATGCAGGGATACAAGAGCTCAACAAAGAAAGATTGGGGTTAGAGGTGATAGCACTCTTAGAGTTACAGCATGGGATGATGAAGACAGCTGGGAGAAACTTATGTCTTTGGCAAGGAAAATTGACTTGCATACAAGAGAAGTTAGTGAAGTACAACAAGAGAAGATCATTCAAGCTAAGTGCGACATTGAGGAAAAGGTATGTTGTTCTGAAATTGGTATGCCTTCAGATGAAGTTTTTGAAGAGGTTTTGACATAGGAGGAGTTTGGTGAATATTCCATTGATTTATTTGATGGAGATTATTTTGATGACCATACCATGTCACTACTTTACCTAAGAGATTTATTTGACGAATCATGATGTGAGACCATCCAACAACGAGCATGGAGCATTGCGTGTTCCAATTGGGCCGATTACAAGAGCACGGGCCAAGAAGCTTCAAGCTGAACTGAATGGATTTATTGAAGGCATTCGGACTCAAGTTGAATCAAGCAAGCCCAAGGACGACCTAGAAGGCCATGTTAAGCCCATACACGTTATTGGTGCTATTTTAGAAGCCTAGCATGCGCAAGATTCTTTTGGATGCATGCAAACAGAATTTCAGCTTATCTTGGACATGCATCCCTAAATTTTAGGAACTTCTTTTCCTATGTTTTAGGACGTGATATTTACTAGATATTCTAGTATCTATCTTAGTTTAGTTTGTTTTTCCTACTTAGTGAATAATTAGGCCAGAATCCCTTTTATTTAGGAAGGTGAGTTTTGGCCAGCTTTGAACTCCTTATTTGGAGTTAGTTTTTGTTTAGGAATGTTTGAGACTTTTGGGGCCTATATAAAGGGACTCCTAGCAATAAAAACGTGGACAACCTTTTATTCATTCAGAATATACTTAGCTATTGCTAGTTTGTGAGTTTTGATACTCATTGTGTGTTCTTGGTTAGGCTAGTGCGTCGCTTAGCTAGGGCAACGTATTTCACTTATCAAACAGAAAAGCCAAATATTTGAGTACAAACACGAGAGAACTTGAGTGCACCATACATTGAGAGTATACACGTAAGGGAGTGAGCTTGTGAGGCCATATTTTTTTTATTACTAACCAATTTTTCTTGCAGCAAACATATCGCATGAAGGTCAAACTATGGGAAACATAGACCTTAAGTTACTAGTGGATGCCTTGGCCGGGAAGCTCGAGCAGATGGTGCAAGCTCAGATGGAGCCTTTGCAACTACGCGTGGTCGTTCTGAAGTAAAGAGGAAGCAAATCCGAGGGAAGCTAGCAAACTAAGGAGGCGCAACAGCTGATCAAGAAAGGGGACGAGCAAGACTAAAAGAAAGACCAAAGAGGAACTTTAACATTCTGTTTGTTAAAGCGTGAAGCTCAAGCAAGGCCGTTCTAGCCTTAGTAAGAACATACAAGTATCACGAGAGGAAAAAGGCAAGAGTGTGCGAGTACCTTAGAGAGAAAAGCCAAATATTTGAGTGCAAACACGAGAGAACTTGAGTGCACCATACATTGAGAGTATACACGTAAGGGAGTGAGCTTGTGAGGCCATTTTTTTTAATTACTAACAGATTTTCTTGCAGTAAACATGTCGCATGAAGGTCAAACTATGGAAAACATAGACCTTAAGTTATTAGTGGATGCCTTGGCCGGGAAGCTCGAGCGGATGGTGCAAGCTCAGATGGAGCCTTTGCAACTACGCGTGGATGCCGTGGAGAATTCTCGTGACAACCCCCAAACGCGAGGCGAACTCCAAAGGCGTAGGAGAGGAGTACCTATTGGAGAATCGAGCGGAGCTGATTCTGAGTCGGAAGAAGGCGTAGGCTCTACAAGGAGTCTTAGGAGAGCAAGAACAAACCGTCCACCTAGGGAGGCAAGGCCAAGGAGAGACGACAACATAGGAAGTATCAAACTGAAGATACCTTCCTTTGCTGGTCGTTCTGACCCGGAGGCATTCTTAGAGTGGGAGAAGAAGATTGAGTTTGTGTTTGATTGCCACAATAGCTCCGAAGAAAAGAAGGTAAAACTTGCCATCACCGAATTCACTGATTATGCTATAACTTGGTGGGATCAACTTGTGACTAGCAGGAGGAGAAATAGAGAACGCCCTATAGCTACTTGGGAAGACATGAAAGTGGTGATGAGGAAGAGATTTGTTCCAAGTCATTACTATAGAGAGCTGTATAAGAAGTTACAAGGAATGAGGCAAGGAAGTTTGAGTGTGGAGGAGTATTTCAAACAGATGGAGATGGCCATGATAAGAGCTGATATAGATGAAGATAGAGAAGTTACAATGGCAAGGTTCTTGAATGGACTCAATCCTGAAATTCAAGACAAAGTTGAGTTGCAACACTATGTGGAGTTGGAGGACATGGTGCATATGGCAACAAAAATTGAGAAGCAACTCAAGAGAGGAGAGGGGAGAACAAAAGCTACATCGAATTCTACTTGGAAGCCAAACTACCAAAAGAAGTTTGACAAGCCACAAGCAGCCAAAGTAGAGCATAAATCCGAGAGTTCTCAAGCTAATTCTCAAAGGAAAGTGGAAGTCACTCCAGCTAGGAACCGTGACATCAAGTGCTTTAAGTGTCAAGGAAGAGGGCACATCTCAAGTCAATGCCCTAACAAGCAAGCAATGGTGATGATATGAATCTATGCGGAAAAGATTCACAACTCGGACCGTTTGTTACTTTAGAATGGAACAGATCACAACTCACAAGAACTCACTCGAACTAAGGCACGAAATTGAACCTTAACCCGCAACAAGAACTTCTGAACCTTGACCTAAGGTCGAATCACGCCACAAGCGAGGATGGATGGTCCGCTTGATAAGTGAAAGATAAATTCTAGCCAAGACGACTCACCAGCCTAAGCAAGAACAAACGAGTATCTAAACTCTCAATTAGCCAAAGCTATGTAATTCTGAATTGTTGTGTGCGTTTTTATTGCTAGGAGTCCTCTTTATATAGGCTCCCAAAGTACCAAAGTATTCCTAAACAAGCTAACTCCTAAAAAGGAGTTCAAAGGCTGGCCAAAACTCTCTTTCCTATTCTAAGAAGATTCTGGCCGAATTATTCAACTAAAATAGGAAATAATCTAAACAAATAATATCTAATAGAATAACAATTAATTGCACGTCCTAACAAGAAGATGCATGGCCTAAATAGGTTGATTCTTGCTGATTCTCCATGTGCGCATGCATCCAGAAGTTGGTGTGCATATTAAGCTTCCAAAATAGCCTCTATCACGTGCATGGGCTTTGCATGTGCCTCATGCACGTCCTTGCACTTGTACGCACCAACTTGAGCCCAAACTTCTTGCATTAGTCCATTGAAATCAGATTGCAACTTCCTAGCTCGTGCTCTTGTCATTGGCCCAATTGGAACTTGAACTTGCTGCGAGTCTACAAGCTTGATAGTAGGTGCGTCCTTAGGCTTGCTCACATCAGTCCCCTCCTCTTGAAAAGGATTTGTCCTCAAATCATCACCTACATCAAACGGACTCAAGTCAGCCACGTTAAACGAAGCACTTACATTATACTCACCCGGAAGGTCTAGCTTGTAGGCATTATCATTGATGCGTTCGATCACTTGGAATGGACCATCTCCCCGTGGTAGCAACTTTGAACGTCTTTGTACAGGAAAACGCTCCTTCCTCATATGTAGCCAAACCCAATCTCCCGGCTCAAAGACAACCTTGTGCCTTCCTTTGTTTGCTTGCCTTGCATAGTGCTCCGTGCGCTTCTCGATGTTCATTCTTGCTTTCTCATGTAACTGCTTGACAAATTCAGCTTTCTTCTTGCCATCTAAGTTAACTTGCTCACTCGAAGGTAGAGGTGATAAATCCAATGGAGTCAAAGGATTAAATCCATAAACAAGCTCAAATGGTGAGAATTGAGTAGCAGAATGGACAGAACGATTATAAGCAAACTCAACATGAGGCAAACATTCTTCCCAAGTCTTAATGTTATGCTTAATGAGTGCTCTCAAAAGTGTAGACAAAGTCCTATTCACTACTTCAGTTTGACCATCAGTTTGAGGATGACAAGTAGTAGAAAACAACAACTTAGTACCTAACTTGCACCACAAGGTCTTCCAAAAGTAACTTAGGAACTTAGCATCTCTATCAGAGATAATTGTCCTAGGCATGCCATGCAACCTAACAACCTCTCTAAAGAACAAATCAGCAATGTTTGAAGCATCATCAGTCTTATGACATGGAATGAAATGTGCCATCTTAGAAAACCTATCCACTACCACAAAAATCGAATCTCTTCCACGCTTAGTCCTAGGTAGTCCTAACACAAAATCCATAGAGATATCAATCCAAGGCTCACTAGGTATAGGTAGTGGGGTGTACAAACCATGGGGTTTTACCTTCGACTTGGCTTGCTTGCAAGTGATGCAACGACCACAAACTCTCTCAACGTCTCTCTTCATGTGTGGCCAAAAGAAATGATCTTGTAGCATTGCCAAGGTCTTTGCAATTCCAAAATGCCCCATTAAGCCACCTCCATGTGCCTCCTGGATTAGTAATTCTCGCATCGAACAATTAGGCACACAAAGTTTGTTTTCACGAAAGAGGTAACCTTCATTACGAAAGAACTTACCAAATGCACTTCTTTCAGTTGATCTAAACAACTCGCCAAAATCAACATCATCAACATACATCTCTTTAATGTGTTCAAAACCAAGTAGTTTAGCATCAAGAGTTGAGATCAAGGCGTACCTCCGTGATAGTGCATCAGCTACTACATTTTCCTTACCTTGCTTGTAGCGAATGACATAAGGAAATGTCTCAATGAATTCCACCCATCGTGCATGCCTCTTGTTCAGCTTGTGTTGCCCCTTTAAGTGCTTGAGTGACTCATGATCAGTGTGAATCACGAACTCCTTGGGCCACAAATAATGCTGCCATGTCTCCAATGCTCGAACTAGTGCGTACAACTCCTTGTCATAGGTCGGGTAATTCAAGGTTGCACCACTTAGTTTCTCACTAAAGTATGCAATAGGTCTTCCTTCTTGCATAAGGACAGCTCCAATTCCTACACCAGAAGCATCACACTCTATTTCAAAAGTCTTAGAGAAATTAGGTAAAGCTAACAAGGGTGCATTAGTCAACTTCCCTTTCAGTAGTTGGAAAGCCTTCTCTTGAGCTTCTCCCCAAGTAAAGCCCACGTTCTTCTTGATGACTTCAGTTATGGGTGCGGCTATGCTACTAAAGTCCTTCACAAATCTCCTATAAAAACTAGCTAGTCCATGAAAGCTCCTAACATTAGCAACACTTGTAGGGCTTGGCCATTCACGGATAGCTCGGATCTTTTCTTCATCAACCTGTATTCCGTTAGCTCCAACAACAAAACCCAAGAATACAAGCTTATCCGTACAAAAGGTGCACTTCTTCAAGTTAGCAAACAATTGTTCTTCTCTAAGTGCATCTAAGACAGATTTCAAATGTTCTAGATGATCCCCCACGTTCTTGCTATAGATGAGTATATCATCAAAGTAAACAACTACAAATTTACCAATGAATGGACGTAGAACATGATTCATGAGTCGCATAAACGTGCTAGGTGCGTTGGACAAACCAAATGGCATGACCATCCACTCATACAACCCATACTTAGTTTTAAAAGCAGTCTTCCACTCATCTCCTTCTTTCATCCTAATTTGATGATAACCACTCTTCAAATCAATCTTAGAAAACATGCAAGAACCATGCAACTCATCTAACATGTCATCTAAACGAGGGATAGGGTGACGATATTTTACCGTTATGTTGTTGACTGCTCGGCAATCAACACACATTCTCCATGTTTTATCCTTCTTGGGCACAAGTAGGACTGGAACAGCACATGGACTCATGCTCTCTCTTACGTACCCTTTCTCCAACAGCTCGTTGACTTGCTTCTCAAGCTCCTTTGTCTCTTCAGGATTGCTTCTATATGCGGGACGGTTAGGTATGGTAGCTCCCGGGACAAAGTCTATTTGATGTTCAATCCCACGAATAGGTGGCAAACCAGGTGGTAGCTCGTCGGGAAAGACATCCTTGTAATCCTGCAAAAGAGACACAACCGTACTAGGTACATGTGGTTCAAGCTCGTTAGTGTTTAAAAGTGCCTCCCTATACCGAAGTAAGATCATAGGCTTCTTTGTAAAGCACGCTTGCTTAATATCACTTGTTCCCACATAGTAACTCTTTTTCCAACTCTCGTTTTTTCTCTCTTTGGCCGTTTTAATTTCTGTTTTTCCGGCTTCTTTTGTTTTCTCAATCTTTTCCTCTCCATTGGCCGTTTTTCTTATCTTTTTTTCGGCTTCTTCTCTCCTCTCATTCTTTTTCTTCTTGTCACGCTCTCTTTGCTCATCACTTTCTTTTTGCAACTGACGTTGATCTTCACAAACTTGTGATGGTGACAAGGGTGCCAAGGTGATTACTCTCTTCTTAAGTATAAATGAATACTTGTTGGTGTAGCCATCATGATGCACTTTCCTATCAAACTGCCACGGCCTTCCTAACAATAGGTGACCAGCTTGCATTGGTACAACATCACACAACACTTCATCCTCATAGTTGCCAATGCGGAATGCTACCAATACTTGCTTCATCACTCGTACTTCTCCACTATCATTCAGCCATTGTAGTTTGTAAGGCTTAGGGTGTTTTCCCGTGAGTAACCCTAACTTCTCCACCATAGTAGTGCTTGCAACATTAGCACAACTTCCTCCATCTATGATGACACTACACACCTTGTCTTTGACATAGCACCTTGTGTGAAAAATATTTTCTCTTTGAGCCACATCATTTTCTTCTTTTACTTGCACATTCAATGCTCTTCTAGACACAAGAGTAAGCCTCTCAGCAGCTTGGTACTCTTCCTCGGATACGTCCTCCAAAGAAGGCATGCTTTCATGCTCCGAATCCTCTTCTTCAGTTTCAATCTCTCCACTCTCCTTGATCACCATTGCTTGCTTGTTAGGGCATTGACTTGAGATGTGCCCTCTTCCTTGACACTTAAAGCACTTGATGTCACGGTTCCTAGCTGGAGTGACTTCCACTTTCCTTTGAGAATTAGCTTGAGAACTCTCGGGTTTATGCTCTACTTTGGCTGCTTGTGGCTTGTCAAACTTCTTTTGGTAGTTTGGCTTCCAAGTAGAATTCGACGTAGCTCTTGTTCTCCCCTCTCCTCTCTTGAGTTGCTTCTCAATTTTCATTGCCATATGCACCATGTCCTCCAACTCCACATAGTGTTGCAACTCAACTTTGTCTTGAATTTCAGGATTGAGTCCATTCAAGAACCTTGCCATTGTAACTTCTCTATCTTCATCTATATCAGCTCTTATCATGGCCATCTCCATCTGTTTGAAATACTCCTCCACACTCAAACTTCCTTGCCTCATTCCTTGTAACTTCTTATACAGCTCTCTATAGTAATGACGTGGAACAAATCTCTTCCTCATCACTACTTTCATGTCTTCCCAAGTAGCTATAGGGCGTTCTCTATTTCTCCTCCTGCTTGTCACAAGTTGATCCCACCAAGTTATAGCATAATCAGTAAATTCGGTGATGGCAAGTTTTACCTTCTTTTCTTCGGAGCTATTGTGGCAATCAAACACGAACTCAATCTTCTTCTCCCACTCTAAGTACGCCTCCGGGTCAGAACGACCGGCAAAGGAAGGTATCTTCAGTTTGATACTCCCTATGTTGTCGTCTCTCTTTGGCCTCGCCTCCCTAGGTGGACGGCTTGTTCTTGCTCTCCTAAGACTCCTTGTTGAGCCTACGCCTTCTTCCGATTCAGAATCAGCTCCGCTTGACTCTCCAATAGGTACTCCTCTCCTACGCCTTTGGAGTTCGCCTCGCGTTGGGGGGATGTCACGAGAATTCTCCACGGCATCCACGCGTAGTTGCAAAGGCTCCATCTGAGCTTGCACCATCTGCTCGAGCTTCCCGGCCAATGCATCCACTAATAACTTAAGGTCTATGTTTCCCATGGTTTGACCTTCATGTGACATGTTTGCTGCAAGAAAAATTGGTTAGTAATAAAAAAAAATATGGCCTCACAAGCTCACTCCCTTACGTGTATACTCTCAATGTAAGGTGCACTCAAGTTCACTCGTGTTTGCACTCAAATATTTGGCTTTTCTCTCTAAGGTACTCGCACACTCTTGCCTTTTTCCTCTCGTGATACTTGTATGTTCTTACTAAGGCTAGAACGGCCTTGCTTGAGCTTCACGCTTTAACAACCAGAATGTTAAAGTTCTTCTTGGGTCTTTCCTTTAGTCTTGCTCGCTTCCTTTTTGATTTTGTTTCCTCTTTAAGCTTGCTTGCGGCCTTTGCTTCCTCTTTAGGCTTCACGCACTTTTTCTTTTCTTTCCTTTTTCGTTTCTTTTCTTTTCTTTTCTTTTCTTTTTTTCTTTCTTTTCTTTTCTTTTTTTTTTTTCTTTCTTTTCTTTTCTTTTCTTGCTTCACTCGTTTGTTTCCCTCTCTTTTCAAACAGCGAAGAGAAAAAAAAAACGAACCAATAAGAACAAAAATAACGAGCAACTAAACGAACCAACAAGAACAAAAATAACAAGGATAGTGAACTAAAGTAACAAGCTAAGCTCTGATACCAACTGATATGAATCTATGCGGAAAAGATTCACAACTCGGACCGTTTGTTACTTTAGAATGGAACAGATCACAACTCACAAGAACTCACTCGAACTAAGGCACGAAATTGAACCTTAACCCGCAACAAGAACTTCTGAACCTTGACCTAAGGTCGAATCACGCCACAAGCGAGGATGGATGGTCCGCTTGATAAGTGAAAGATAAATTCTAGCCAAGACGACTCACCAGCCTAAGCAAGAACAAACGAGTATCTAAACTCTCAATTAGCCAAAGCTATGTAATTCTGAATTGTTGTGTGCGTTTTTATTGCTAGGAGTCCTCTTTATATAGGCTCCCAAAGTACCAAAGTATTCCTAAACAAGCTAACTCCTAAAAAGGAGTTCAAAGGCTGGCCAAAACTCTCTTTCCTATTCTAAGAAGATTCTGGCCGAATTATTCAACTAAAATAGGAAATAATCTAAACAAATAATATCTAATAGAATAACAATTAATTGCACGTCCTAACAAGAAGATGCATGGCCTAAATAGGTTGATTCTTGCTGATTCTCCATGTGCGCATGCATCCAGAAGTTGGTGTGCATATTAAGCTTCCAAAATAGCCTCTATCACGTGCATGGGCTTTGCATGTGCCTCATGCACGTCCTTGCACTTGTACGCACCAACTTGAGCCCAAACTTCTTGCATTAGTCCATTGAAATCAGATTGCAACTTCCTAGCTCGTGCTCTTGTCATTGGCCCAATTGGAACTTGAACTTGCTGCGAGTCTACAAGCTTGATAGTAGGTGCGTCCTTAGGCTTGCTCACATCAGGTGATCAAGGAGAGTGGAGAGATTGAAACTGAAGAAGAGGATTCGGAGCATGAAAGCATGCCTTCTTTGGAGGACGTATCCGAGGAAGAGTACCAAGCTGCTGAGAGGCTTACTCTTGTGTCTAGAAGAGCATTGAATGTGCAAGTAAAAGAAGAAAATGATGTGGCTCAAAGAGAAAATATTTTTCACACAAGGTGCTATGTCAAAGACAAGGTGTGTAGTGTCATCATAGATGGAGGAAGTTGTGCTAATGTTGCAAGCACTACTATGGTGGAGAAGTTAGGGTTACTCACGGGAAAACACCCTAAGCCTTACAAACTACAATGGCTGAATGATAGTGGAGAAGTACGAGTGATGAAGCAAGTATTGGTAGCATTCCGCATTGGCAACTATGAGGATGAAGTGTTGTGTGATGTTGTACCAATGCAAGCTGGTCACCTATTGTTAGGAAGGCCGTGGCAGTTTGATAGGAAAGTGCATCATGATGGCTACACCAACAAGTATTCACTTATACTTAAGAAGAGAGTAATCACCTTGGCACCCTTGTCACTATCACAAGTTTGTGAAGATCAACGTCAGTTGCAAAAAGAAAGTGATGAGCAAAGAGAGCGTGACAAGAAGAAAAAGAATGAGAGGAGAGAAGAAGCCGAAAAAAAGATAAGAAAAACGGCCAATGGAGAGGAAAAGATTGAGAAAACAAAAGAAGCCGGAAAAACAGAAATTAAAACGGCCAAAGAGAGAAAAACCGAGAGTTGGAAAAAGAGTTACTATGTGGGAACAAATGATATTAAGCAAGCATGCTTTGAAAAGAAGCCTATGATCTTACTTCGGTATAGAGAGGCGCTTTTAAACACTAACGAGCTTGAACCACATGTACCTAGTACGGTTGTGTCTCTTTTGCAGGATTACAAGGATGTCTTTCCCGACGAGCTACCACCTGGTTTGCCACCTATTCGTGGGATTGAACATCAAATAGACTTTGTCCCGGGAGCTGCCATACCTAACCGTCCCGCATATAGAAGCAATCCTGAAGAGACAAAGGAGCTTGAGAAGCAAGTCAACGAGCTATTGGAGAAAGGGTACGTAAGAGAGAGCATGAGTCCATGTGCTGTTCCAGTCCTACTTGTGCCCAAGAAGGATAAAACATGGAGAATGTGTGTTGATTGCCGAGCAGTCAACAACATAACGGTAAAATATCGTCACCCTATCCCTCGTTTAGATGACATGTTAGATGAGTTGCATGGTTCTTGCATGTTTTCTAAGATTGATTTGAAGAGTGGTTATCATCAAATTAGGATGAAAGAAGGAGATGAGTGGAAGACTGCTTTTAAAACTAAGTATGGGTTGTATGAGTGGATGGTCATGCCATTTGGTTTGTCCAACGCACCTAGCACGTTTATGCGACTCATGAATCATGTTCTACGTCCATTCATTGGTAAATTTGTAGTTGTTTACTTTGATGATATACTCATTTATAGCAAGAGCACGAAGGATCATCTAGAACATTTGAAATCTGTCTTAGATGCACTTAGAGAAGAACAATTGTTTGCTAACTTGAAGAAGTGCACCTTTTGTACGGATAAGCTTGTATTCTTGGGTTTTGTTGTTGGAGCTAACGGAATACAGGTTGATGAAGAAAAGATCCGAGCTATCCGTGAATGGCCAAGCCCTACAAGTGTTGCTAATGTTAGGAGCTTTCATGGACTAGCTAGTTTTTATAGAAGATTTGTGAAGGACTTTAGTAGCATAGCCGCACCCATAACTGAAGTCATCAAACTTCGGGAGAAGCTCAAGAGAAGGCTTTCCAACTACTGAAAGGGAAGTTGACTAATGCACCATTGTTAGCTTTACCTAATTTCTCTAAGACTTTTGAAATAGAGTGTGATGCTTCTGGTGTAGGAATTGGAGCTGTCCTTATGCAAGAAGGAAGACCCATTGCATACTTTAGTGAGAAACTAAGTGGTGCAACCTTGAATTACCCGACCTATGACAAGGAGTTGTACGCACTAGTTCGAGCATTGGAGACATGGCAGCATTACTTGTGGCCAAAGGAGTTCGTGATTCACACTGATCATGAGTCACTCAAGCACTTAAAGGGGCAACACAAGCTGAACAAGAGGCATGCACGCTGGGTGGAATTCATTGAGACATTTCCTTATGTCATTCGCTACAAGCAAGGTAAGGAAAATGTAGTGGCTGATGCACTATCACGAAGGTACGCCTTGATCTCAACTCTTGATGCTAAACTACTTGGCTTTGAACACATTAAGGAGATGTATGTTGATGATGTTGATTTTGGCGAGTTGTTTAGATCAACTGAAAGAAGTGCATTTGGCAAGTTCTTTCGTAATGAAGGTTACCTATTTCGTGAAAACAAACTTTGTGTGCCTAATTGTTCGATGCGAGAATTACTAATTCAGGAGGCACATGGAGGTGGCTTAATGGGGCATTTTGGAAATGCTACAAGATCATTTCTTTTGGCCACACATGAAGAGAGACGTTGAGAGAGTTTGTGGTCGTTGCATCACTTGCAAGCAAGCCAAGTCAAAGGTAAAACCCCATGGTTTGTACACCCCACTACCTATACCTAGTGAGCCCTGGATTGATATCTCTATGGATTTTGTGTTAGGCCTACCTAGGACTAAGCGTGGAAGAGATTCAATTTTTGTGGTAGTGGATAGGTTTTCTAAGATGGCACATTTTATTCCATGTCATAAAACTGATGATGCTTCAAACATTGCTGATTTGTTCTTTAGAGAGGTTGTTAGGTTGCATGGCATGCCTAGGACAATTATCTCTGATAGATATGCTAAGTTCCTAAGTTACTTTTGGAAGACCTTGTGGTGCAAGTTAGGTACTAAGTTGTTGTTTTCTACTACTTGTCATCCTCAAACTGATGGTCAAACTGAAGTAGTAAATAGGACTTTGTCTACACTTTTGAGAGCACTCATTAAGCATCACATTAAGACTTGGGAAGAATGTTTGCCTCATGTTGAGTTTGCTTATAATCGTTCTGTCCATTCTGCTACTCAATTCTCACCATTTGAGCTTGTTTATGGATTTAATCCTTTGACTCCATTGGATTTATCACCTCTACCTTCGAGTGAGCATGTTAACTTAGATGGCAAGAAGAAAGCTGAATTTGTCAAGCAGTTACATGAGAAAGCTAGAATGAACATCGAGAAGCGCACGGAGCACTATGCGAGGCAAGCAAACAAAGGAAGGCACAAGGTTGTCTTTGAGCCGGGAGATTGGGTTTGGCTACATATGAGGAAGGAGCGTTTTCCTGTTCAAAGACGTTCAAAGTTGCTACCACGGGGAGATGGTCCATTCCAAGTGCTAGAACGCATTAATGATAATGCCTACAAGCTAGACCTTCCGGGTGAGTATAGTGTAAGTGCTTCGTTTAACGTGGCTGACTTGAGTCCGTTTGATGTAGGTGATGATTTGAGGACAAATCCTTTTCAAGAGGAGGGGACTGATGTGAGCAAGCCTAAGGACGCACCTACTATCAAGCTTGTAGACTCGAAGCAAGTTCAAGTTCCAATTGGGCCAATGACAAGAGCACGAGCTAGGAAGTTGCAATCTGACTTCAATGGATTAATGCAAGAAGTTTGGGCTCAAGCAAGTGCGTGGAGGACCAAGGACGTCCAAGAAACCCAAGGGAGGCCCATGCACGTTTTGGAAGCTAAATGGGAAGCTTGACATGCACGTAAGCTTCTAGATGCATGCGCACATGGAGAATCAAGAAGAATCAGCCTATTTAGTCCGTGCATCTACTTGTTTTGGACGTGCAGCTAGTAGTTATTCTATTAGATATTATTTGCTTATATTATTCCTTATTTAGTTGAATAAGTTCGGCCAGACCTCCTTAGAATAGGAAAGAATTTTGGCCAGCCTTGAACTCCTTATTTGGAGTTAGTTTCATTTAGGAAAGTTGTAAGACTTATGGAGCCTATATAAAGAGGCATCCTCATACAATAAACACACAACAATTCGGAAAAATACTTAGCATTGGCTGATTGAGAGTTTTGATACTCGTTTGTTCTTGCTTAGGCTGGTGAGTCGTCTTGGCTAGAATTTATCTTTCACTTATCAAGCGGATCATCCATCCCCGCTCGTGGCGTGATACGACCTTGGGTCAAGGTTCAGAAGCTCTTGCAGCAGGTTAAGGTTCAAGTTCGTGCCTTAGTTCGTGTGAGTTCTTGTGAGTTGTGATCTGTTCCATTCTAAAGTAACAAACGGTCCGAGTTGTGAATCTTTTCCGCGGAGATTCATATCAACCATCCACTCATACAACCCATATTTTGTTTTAAAAGCAGTCTTCCACTCATCTCCTTCTTTCATCCTAATCTGATGATAACCACTTTTTAAGTCAATCTTAGAAAACATGCAAGATTCATGCAACTCATCTAACATGTCATCTAGGCGAGGAATAGGGTGACGATATTTTACCGTGATGTTGTTGACAGCTCGGCAATCAACACACATCCTCTATGATCCATCCTTCTTAGGCACAAGTAGGACTGGAACAGCACATGGGCTCATGCTTTCTCTCACGTACCCTTTTTCCAAAAGCTCATTGACTTGCCTCTCAAGTTCCTTTGTTTCCTCAGGATTACTTTTATATGCGGGGCGATTAGATATGGTACCTCCTAGAACAAAATCAATTTGATGCTCAATCCCTCGCATAGGTGGTAATCCAGCTGGTAGCTCTTCGGGAAAGACATCATTGTAGTCCTGCAAGAGAGAAACAACCATACTAGGCAAGTGTGGTTCAAGTTCGTTAGTGATCAAAAGTGTCTCCCTCCACCGAAGTAAGATCATAGACTTTTTTTCAAAACAAGCTTGCTTGATTTCACTTGCTCCCACATAGTAGTTCTTTTTCCATCCCTCGGATTTTCTCTCAATGGCCGATTTCAATTCTGTTTTTCTGGCTTCTTTTGCTCGCTCCATTGTATCCTCTCTTTTGGCCATTTTTTCTTTCTATTTTTCGGCTTCTTCTCTCCTCTCAATTCGTTTCTTTTGCTCACCTTTTTTTCTCTCATCACTTTCTTTTTGTAACTTCATCCTATCTTCACAAACTTGTGATGGCGCTAAGGGTGCCAATGTGAACACTCGCCTATTGAGTGTGAATGAGTACTTGTTGGTGTGTCCGTCGTGAGTTACCCTTCTATCAAACTGCCACGGCCTCCCCAACAGTAGATGACTAGCTTGCATTGGCACAACATCGCACAACACTTCATCTTCGTACTTGCCAATGCAGAATGTCACTAGCACTTGCTTCTCCACTCGTACTTCTCCACTATCATTCAGCCATTGCAGCTTGTAAGGTTTAGGGTGTTTCTTCGTGAGTAACCCTAACTTCTCAACCATAGTAGTGCTTGCCACGTTAGCACAGCTGCCTCCATCAATGAGGACACTCCACACCTTGTCCTTGACATAACACCTTGTGTGGAAGATATTCTCCCTTTGTGCTTTGTCGTCTTCTTCTCTTGCTTGCAAGTTCAAGGCTCTTCTTGCCACTAGAGTGAGTCCTTTAGGAACTTGAATTTCCTCTTCGGATACGTCTTCCAATGAAGGCATGCTATCATGATCCGAATCTTCCCCTTCTGTTACGACCTCCCCACTCTCTCTAATTACCATAATCTGTTTGTTAGGGCATTGACTTGAGATGTGCCCCCTTCCTTGACACTTGAAGCACTTGATATCTCGGTTTCGTATGGGAGTGGCTTCCACCTTCTTTTGAGAATTGGCATTGGAACTCTCAGTCTTGTGCTCTATCTTGGTTGCCTGTGGTTTTTCAAATTTCTTTGAATAGTTTGGCTTCCAATTAGCACTTGATGTAGCTCTTGTCCCGCCTCCTCCTCTCTTCAGTTGCTTCTCAATTTTCGTGGCCATACGCACCATGTCCTCCAACTCCACATAGTGTTTGATGTGAGCACACCTACGAACACACCTACATTCAAGCCACAAGACTCACGGCAAGTGCACGTACCAATTGGACCAGTGACACGAGCAAGAGCCAAAAAGTTTCAGGCCGAATTTAATGGATTAATGCAAGAAGTCTGGGCTCAAGATGGTGCGTACAAGTGCAAGGACGTGCATGAGGCCCATGCAAAGCCCATGCACGTGATAGCGGCTATTTTGGAAGCTTGACATGCACGTAAGCTTCTAGATGCATGCGCACATGGAGAATCAAGAAGAATCAGCCTATTTAGTCCGTGCATCTACTTGTTTTGGACGTGCACCTATTAGTTATTCTATTAGATATTATTTGCTTATATTATTCCTTATTTAGTTGAATAAATTCGGCTAGAATCTCCTTAGATTAGGAAAGAGAGTTTTGGCCAGCCTTTGAACTCCTTTTAAGGAGTTAGCTTGTTTAGGAATACTTTGGTACTTTGGAGCCTATATAAGGAGGTCTCCTAGCAATAAAAACGTACACAACTTTTGAGACTGATAATTTTGTGAGTTAGATACTGCTTGCGTGTTCTTGCTAATTGCTGGATTGCTTAGCTTGAGCAAATCTTTCACTTATCAAACAATTCCTCCATCATCATTTGTGGCGTGATTCGACTTGGACCATAGGTTCACGAAATTCCATTGCTCGGGTTGCGGTTCTTCCAAACCAAGGTTCTTGCAAGGCTCGAGTTCGTGGGTTGCGGTCTGTTCCATCCAAAGTAGCACGGTCCGTTGTGAATCTCCTGCCGAGGTTCATATCATTTGGTATCAAGAGCCACGGCTTGCTACTATCTATCTTTACCTTTCCTTTTTGTTGGTCTAGTATCCAATTCGTTTTTTTATAAGTAGTTTGATTCGTTTGTGTTTCGAGCAATCAGATTCGTGACTTAGTTATTCTAGGTTGTGTATTCTTATCAAAAGAAAAAAAAAGAAAAAAAAAGAAAAGAAAAATAAAACAAAAGGAGAAGCAAGACAAAACAGGAAATTGCAAGACTAAGGTGGAGCAAGGCAAATTGGGAAGCTTGCGGCTTAAAGAGGAAACGCAAGAAAAGAGGAAGCAAGAAGAACGCAAGAGAAACAAAAGAGGAAGCAAGAAGCAAGTCCAATAGGCGGACAGAAAACAAGAGGAAGTCAGTCCGAATAAATCTACGTGCAACGCAAGAAGACAAGGAACTACCTTTGATAGTGATCTGTGTAGTTCAAGAAAAGCCTTGTTAGCATAGTAAGAACGTACAAGAGTATCACGAGAGAAAAAAGGCAAGAGTTTGTGAGTGCATTAGAGAGAAAAGCCAAACAATTGAGTGCAAACACGAGTGACCTTGAGTGCAACTTACATTGAGAGTAAACACGTAAGGGAGTGAACTTGTGAGGCCATCAATTTTTTTTTACTAACGAAATTTTCTTGCAGCAAGATGTCTTACGAAGATCAAAGAGAAAAAGAGAGTACGTTGGCTGATGTTGGTCTTAAGGTATTTGTGGAGGCCCTGACAGGAAAATTCCAACAAATGATGCGAGCGGAGATGGAGCCGTTGCAACAACGCATGGATGCAATGGAGGACACTCGCAACAGCCAACAACCAAGAAGCGAAGTCCAAGCACAACGAAGGTTTGCACCTTTGGGAGGCACAAGTGGAGGAGAATTCCGTGCACAAAGAAGGAGAGCCCCTTTGGGAAGCACAAGTGAAGAAGATTCCGACCCTTTTCAGGAGGAGGACGTAGGTTCTACAAAGAATCTTAGGCGAGCAAGGACTAACCGCCCACCTAGAGAGGCAAGGCGAAGAAGAGATGATAACTTGGGAAGTATTAAGCTGAAGATACCTTCCTTTGGAGGTCGTTCTGACCCGGAAGAATACCTAGAGTGGGAGAAGAAGATTGAGTTCGTGTTTGATTGCCACAATTGTTCCGAAACAAAGAAGGTAAAGCTAGCTATGACTGAATTCGCTGATTATGCTATAACGTGGTGGGATCAACTTGTCACAAGCAGGAGGCGTAATAGAGAGCGTCCTATAGCTACATGGGAGGAGATGAAAGTGGTGATGAGGAAACGTTTTGTTCCAAGTCATTACTACCGAGAGCTATACAAGAAGTTACAAGGGATGAGACAAGGAAGTCTGAGCGTGGAAGAATATTACAAACAAATGGAGATGGCCATGATAAGAGCTGATGTGGAGGAAGATAGAGAAGCTACCATGGCAAGGTTCTTGAATGGACTCAATCATGAGATCCATGACAAAGTAGAGTTGCAACACTATGTGGAGTTGGAGGACATGGTGCATATGGCCACGAAAATTGAGAAGCAACTGAAGAGAGGAGGAGGAGGGACAACAGCTACATCAAGTGCTAATTGGAAGCCAAACTATTCAAAGAAATTTGAAAAACCACAGGCAACCAAGATAGAGCACAAGACTGAGAGTTCCAATGCCAATTCTCAAAAGAAGGTGGAAGCCACTCCCACACGAAACCGAGATATCAAGTGCTTCAAGTGTCAAGGAAGGGGGCACATCTCAAGTCAATGCCCTAACAAACAGATTATGGTAATTAGAGAGAGTGGGGAGGTCGTAACAGAAGGGGAAGATTCGGATCATGATAGCACGCCTTCATTGGAAGACGTATCCGAAGAGGAAATTCAAGTTCCTGAAGGACTCACTCTAGTGGCAAGAAGAGTCTTGAACTTGCAAGCAAGAGAAGAAGATGACAAAGCACAAAGGGAGAACATCTTCCATACAAGATGTTATGTCAAGGACAAGGTGTGTAGTGTCCTCATTGATGGAGGTAGCTGTGCTAACGTGGCAAGCACTACTATGGTTGAGAAGTTAGGGTTACTCACGAAGAAACACCCTAAACCTTACAAGCTGCAATGGCTGAATGATAGTGGAGAAGTACGAGTGGAGAAGCAAGTGCTAGTGACATTCTGCATTGGCAAGTACGAAGATGAAGTGTTGTGCGATGTTGTGCCAATGCAAGCTAGTCATCTCCTGTTGGGGAGGCCGTGGCAGTTTGACAGAAGAGTAACTCATGACAGACACACCAACAAGTACTCATTTACACTCAATAGGCGTGTGTTCACTTTGGCACCCTTAGCGCCATCACAAGTTTGTGAAGATCAGATGAAGTTACAAAAAGAAAGTGATGAGAGGAAAAAAAGTGAGCAAAAGAAACGAATTGAGAGGAGAGAAAAAGCCGAAAAACAGAAAGGAAAAACGGCCAAAAGAGAGGATACAATGGAGCGAACAAAAGAAGCCGGAAAAACAGAATTGAAATCGGCCATTGAGAGAAAATCCGAGGGCTGGAAAAAGAACTACTATGTGGGAGCAAGTGAAATCAAGCAAGCTTGTTTTGAAAAAAAGTCTATGATCTTACTCCGGTATAGGGAGACACTTTTTATCACTAACGAACTTGAGCCACACTTGCCTAGTGTGATTGTTTCTCTCTTGCAGGACTACAAGGATGTCTTTCCCGAAGAGCTACCACCTGGATTACCACCTATACGAGGGATTGAGCATCAAATTGACTTTGTTCCAGGAGCTACCATACCTAACCGCCCCGCATATAGAAGTAATTCTGAGGAAACAAAGGAACTTGAGAGGCAAGTCAATGAGCTTTTGGAAAAAGGGTACGTGAGAGAAAGCATGAGCCCATGTGCTGTTCCAGTCCTACTTGTGCCTAAGAAGGATGGATCATGGAGGATGTGTGTTGATTGCCGAGCTGTCAACAACATCACGGTAAAATATCGTCACCCTATTCCTCGTTTAGATGACATGTTAGATGAGTTGCATGGATCTTGCATGTTTTCTAAGATTGACTTAAAAAGTGGTTATCATCAGATTAGGATGAAAGAAGGAGATGAGTGGAAGACTGCTTTTAAAACAAAATATGGGTTGTATGAGTGGATGGTCATGCCTTTCGGATTATCTAATGCACCTAGTACATTCATGCGCCTTATGAATCATGTCTTACGTCCATTCATTGGCAAATTTGTCGTTGTGTACTTTGATGATATACTCATTTATAGTACGAGATTAGAGGATCATGTAGAGCATTTGAAATCTGTCCTAGATGCACTTAGAGAGGATCAATTGTTTGCCAACTTGAAGAAGTGCACCTTTTGCACAGATAAACTTGTATTCTTGGGTTTTGTTGTTAGTGCTCACGGAATACAGGTTGATGAGAAGAAGATCCGAGCCATCCGGGACTGGCCAAGTCCTACAAGTGTTGCTAATGTTCGAAGTTTTCATGGCTTAGCTAGCTTTTACAGGAGGTTCGTTAAAGAATTTAGTAGCCTAGCCGCGCCCCTTACTGAAGTCATCAAGAAGAATGTTGGATTTGGTTGGGGAGAAGCTCAAGAGCACTCATTCCAACTCATCAAAGAGAAGTTGACTAATGCTCCTTTGTTGGCTTTGCCTAACTTTGCTAAAACCTTTGAAGTTGAATGTGATGCCTCAGGTATAGGTATTGGAGCTGTCCTCATGCAAGAAGGGAGACCAATTGCCTACTTTAGTGAGAAACTAAGTGGAGCAACCTTGAACTATCCAACTTATGACAAAGAGTTGTATGCACTAGTTCGAGCGTTGGAAACATGGCAGCATTACTTGTGGCCCAAGGAATTCGTGATCCACACTGATCATGAATCACTCAAGCACTTAAAGGGGCAACACAAGCTGAATAAAAGGCATGCACGATGGGTGGAGTTCATTGAGACATTTCCTTATGTCATTCGCTACAAGCAAGGTAAGGAAACTATAGTAGCTGATGCCCTATCGCGAAGGTATGCTTTGACCTCAACTCTTGATGCGAAGTTAATTGGTTTTGAACACATTAAAGAGTTGTATGCTGATGATACTGATTTTGGTGATCTGTTCCGAGCTACGGAGAAGAGTGCAAGTGGTAAATTTTTCAGGAATGAAGGTTACCTATTTCGTGAGAACAAACTTTGTGTGCCTAATTGTTCTATGCGAGAGTTGCTAATTCAGGAGGCACATGGAGGCGGATTGATGGGGCACTTTGGAATCACAAAGACTTTGACAATGCTACAAGATCACTTCTATTGGCCACACATGAAGCGCGACGTAGAAAGAGTTTGTGGGCATTGCATCACATGCAAGCAAGCCAAGTCAAAGGTAAAACCCCACGGTTTGTATACCCCACTACCTATACCTAGTCAGCCTTGGATTGATATCTCTATGGATTTTGTGTTAGGACTGCCTAGGACTAAACGTGGAAGGGATTCAATCTTTGTGATAGTGGATAGGTTTTCTAAGATGGCACATTTTATTCCATGTCATAAGACTGATGATGCTTTAAACATTGCTGATTTGTTCTTTAGAGAAGTTGTTGGGTTGCATGGTATGCCTAGAACTATTATTTCTGATAGAGATGCTAAGTTCTTGAGTTACTTTTGGAAGACCTTGTGGAGTAAGTTAGGTACCAAGTTGTTATTTTCTACTACTTGTCATCCACAAACTGATGGTCAAACTGAAGTTGTAAATAGGACCTTGTCTACTTTATTGAGAGCACTTATCAAGCATAACATTAAGACTTGGGAAGAATGTTTGCCACATGTTGAATTTGCTTAAAATCGTTCCGTTCATTCTGCTACTCAATTCTCACCATTTGAGCTTGTTTATGGATTTAATCCTTTGACTCCTTTGGATTTATCACATTTGCCTTCGAGTGAGCATGTTAACTTAGATGGCAAGAAGAAGGCTGATTTTGTCAAGCAACTGCATGAGAGGGCGCGAATGAACATAGAGAAACAAACGGAGCACTACGCGAGATAAGCAAACAAAGGACGTCACAAGGTTGTCTTTGAGCCTAGAGATTGGGTCTGGTTGCACATGCGAAAGGAACGCTTTCCCGCGCAACGGCGTTCAAAGTTGCTACCACGGGGAGATGGTCTATTTCAAGTGCTTGAATGCATCAATGACAATGCCTACAAGCTTGACCTGCCAGGTGAGTATAATGTTAGTGCTTCTTTCAATGTTACTGATTTGAGTCTGTTTGATGTAGGTGAAGATTTGAGGACAAATCCTTATGAAGAGGAGGGGAATGATGTGAGCACACCTACGAACACACCTACGAACACACCTACATTCAAGCCACAAGACTCACGGCAAGTGCACGTACCAATTGGACCGGTGACACGAGCAAGAGCCAAAAAGTTTCAGGCCGAATTTAATGGATTAATGCAAGAAGTCTGGGCTCAAGATGGTGCGTACAAGTGCAAGGACGTGCATGAGGCCCATGCAAAGCCCATGCACGTGATAGAGGCTATTTTGGAAGCTTGACATGCACGTAAGCTTCTAAATGCATGCGCACATGGAGAATCAAGAAGAATCAGCCTATTTAGTCCGTGCATCTACTTGATTTGGACGTGCACCTATTAGTTATTCTATTAGATATTATTTGCTTATATTATTCCTTATTTAGTTGAATAAATTTGGCCAGAATCTCCTTAGATTAGGAAAGAGAGTTTTGGCCAGCCTTTGAACTCCTTTTAAGGAGTTAGCTTGTTTAAGAATACTTTGGTACTTTGGAGCCTATATAAGGAGGTCTCCTAGCAATAAAAACGTACACAACTTTTGAGATTGATAATTTTGTGAGTTAGATACTCCTTGCGTGTTCTTGCTAATTGGTGGATTGCTTAGCTTGAGCAAATCTTTCACTTATCAAACGATTCCTCCATCATCGTTTGTGGCGTGATTCGACTTGGACCATAGGTTCACGAAATTCCATTGCTCGGGTTGCGGTTCTTCTAAACCAAGGTTCTTGCAAGGCTCGAGTTCGTGGGTTGCGGTCTGTTCCATCCAAAGTAGCACGGTCCGTTGTGAATCTCCTACCGAGGTTCATATCAGACTTGAAGCGTTTTGTGTGTGCTCTCTCACTTTGTGTGTGCTTTGTGTGTTGCAACTCTACTTTGTCATGGATCTCAGGATTGAGTCCATTCAAGAACCTTGCCATGGTAGCTTCTCTATCTTCCTCCACGTCAGCTCTTATCATGGCCATCTCCATCTGTTTGTAATATTCTTCCACGCTCAGACTTCCTTGTCTCATTCCTTGTAACTTCTTGTATAGCTCTCGGTAGTAATGACTTGGGACAAAATGTTTCCTCATCACCGCTTTCATCTTCTCCCATGTAGCTATAGGACGCTCTCCATTACGCCTCCTGCTTGTGAAAAGTTGATCCCACCATGTTATAGCATAATCAGCAAATTCAGTCACAGCTAGCTTTACCTTATTTGTTTCGGAACAATTGTGGCAATCAAACACGAACTCAATCTTCTTCTCCCACTCTTGGTATGCTTCCGGGTCAGAACGACCTGCAAAGGAAGGTATTTTCAACTTAATACTTCCCAAGTTGTCATCTCCTCTTCGCCTTGCCTCTCTAGGTGGGCGGTTAGTCCTTGCTCGCCTTAGATTCCTTGTAGAGCCTACGTCCTCCTCCTGAGAAGGGTCGGAATCTTCTTTACTTGTGCTTCCCAAAGGTGCTCTCCTTCTTTGTGCACGGAATTCTCCTCCACTTGTGCCTCCCAAAGGTGCAAACCTTCGTTGTGCTTGGACTTCTCTTCTTGGTAGTTGGCTGTTGCGAGTGTCCTCCATTGCATCTATGCGTTGTTGCAATGGCTCCATCTCCGCTCGCATCATTTGTTGGAATTTTCCTGTTATGGCCTCCACAAATACCTTAAGACCAACATCAGCCAACGTACCCTGTTTTTCTCTTTGATCTTCGTAAGACATCTGGCTGCAAGAAAATTTCGTTAGTAAAAAAAAAATTGATGGCCTCACAAGTTCACTCCCTTACGTGTTTACTCTCAATGTAAGTTGCACTCAAGTTCACTCGTGTTTGCACTCAATTATTTGGCTTTTCTCTCTAATGCACTCACAAACTCTTGCCTTTTTCCTCTCGTGATACTCTTGTACGTTCTTACTAAGCTAACAAGGCTTTGCTTGAACTACACGGATCACTATCAAAGGTAGTTCCTTGTTTTCTTGCGCTGCACGTAGATTACTTCGGACTGACTTCCTCTTGTTTTCTGTCCGCCTATTGGTTTTTGCTTCTTGCTTTCTCTTTTGTTTCTCTTGCGTTTTCTCTTTAATCTCAAGCTTCCTAATTCGCCTTGCTCCGCTTTAGTCTTGCAATTTCCTGTTTAGCCTTGCTTCTTCTTTTGTTTTCCGTTTCTTTTCTTTCTTTTTTTTCTTTTTTTTTCTCTTTTGATCAGAATACACAACCTAGAACAACTAAGTCACGAATCTGATTGCTCGAAACACAAACGAATCAAACTACTTATGAAAAACGAATTGGATACTAGACCAACAAAAAGGAAAGGTAAAGATAGATAGTAGCAAGCAGTGGCTCTGATACCAAATGATATGAACCTCGATAGGAAGTTCACAACGGACCGTGCTACTTCGGATGGAGCAGACCGCAACCCACGAACTCGAGCCTTGCCAGAACCTTGGTTTGGAAGAACCGCAACCCGAGCAATGGAATTTCGTGAACCTTTGGTCCAAGTCGAATCACGCCACAAACGATGATGGAAGAATCGTTTGATAAGTGAAAGATTCGCTCAAGCTAAGCAATCCAGCAATTAGCAAGAACACACAAGGAGTATCTTAACTCACAAGGAAGAAATTAATCTCAAAAGTTGCGTGCCTTTTTATTGTTAGGAGACCTCCTTATATAGGCTCCAAAGTACCAAAGTATTCCTAAACAAGCTAACTCCTAAAAAGGAGTTCAAAGGCTGGCAAAAACTCTCTTTCCTAATCTAAGGAGATTCAGGCCGAATTATTTCAACTAAACAAGAAATAATCTAAGAAAATAATATCTAATAGAATAACTAATAGTTGCACGTCCAAAACAAGTAGATGCACAGACTAAATAGGCTGATTCTTCTTTATTCTCCATGTGCGCATGCATCTAGAAGCTTACGTGCATATCAAGCTTCCAAAATAGCCTCTATCACGTGCATGGGCTTTGCATGGGCCTCATGCACGTCCTTGCACTTGTACGCATTGGCTTGAGCCCAGACTTCTTGCATTAATCCATTAAGTTCCGCTTGAAACGTTTTTGCCCTAGCTCGTGTCACCGGCCCAATTGGTACGTGCACTTGCTGTGAGTCTTGTAGCTTCACATCATTAGGAAAGGCAAGGAAAAGGCATGAAAAGGCAAGAAAAGGCTTTAAGCAACAAAAGGCATAAAAAGGCAAGAAAAGGCAAGATAAGGTAAGAAAAGGCAAGATAAGGAATGAAAAGAAAAGATAAGGCAAGAAAAGGCAAAATAAGTCAATAAAAGGAAAGAAAAGGCAAGATAAGTCAAAGAAAGGAAAGAAAAGGCAAGGAAAATGCAAGAAATGGCAAGATAAGTAAGAAAAGGAAGGAAAATTCAAGGAAAAGGTAGGAAAAGGCAAGAAAAAGAAAGATAAGACATGGAAAAGGCAAGGAAAAGGCATGATAAGGCAAAAAAAAAAGGAAAGATAAGGTAAGAATGTAAGGAAAGGCAAGAAAAGGAATGAAAAGGCAAGGAAAAGGAAAGAAAAGGCAAGAAAAGGCAAGAAAATGAAAGATGAGGCAAGAAAAGGCAAGATAAGGAAGAAAAGGTAAGAAAAGGCATAAAAGGAAAGTAAAAGGCATAAAATGGCAAGAAAAGTAAAGAAAAGGCATGAAAAGGCAAGATAAGGCAAGATAAGATAAGAAAAGACAAGATAAGGAAGGAAAAGGCAAGATAAGGTAAGAAAAGGCATGAAAAAGAATGAAAACGGCAAGAAAAGGAAAACAAAGGCAAGAAAAGGAAAGAAAATGAAAGATGCAACAAGAAAAGGTAAGATAAAGCAAGAAAAGGTAAAAGAAAGCAAGGAAAAGGCAAGAAAAAGCAAGATAAGTCAAGAAAATGCAAGAAAAGACAAGATAAGGCAAAAAAATGCAAAGATAGGCAAGAAAAGGAAAGATAAGGGAAGAAAAGGCAAGGAAATGGAAAGAAAAGGCAAGAAAAGGTATGGAAAAGGCATGAAAAGGCAAGAAAAGGAAAGAAAAGGCAAAAAAAGGTATGAAAAAGGCATGACAAGGCAAGAAAAGGAAAGACAAGGCAAGAAAAGGCATGAAAAGGAAAGAAAATGCATGAAAATGAAAGAAAAGGAAAGATAAGGCAAGAAAAGAGAAGAAAAGGCAAGGAAAAGGCAAGTAAACGAAAGGAAAGGCAAGAAAAGGCAAGGAAAATGCAAGATATAAAAAGAAAAGGCATGAAAAGGCAAGGAAAAGGCAAGAAATGGTAAGAAAAGGCAAGAAAAGGCAAGATAAGGCAAGGAAAGAAAAGAAAAGGCAAGGAAAAGGCAAGGAAAAGGCAAGATAAGGAAAGATAAGGCAAGATAAGGCAAGAAAAGGAAAGATAAGGCAAGGAAAAGGCAAGACAAGGAAAGCAAAGGCATGGAAAAGGCAAGGAAAAAGCAAGAAATGGTAAGAAAAGGGAAGATAAGGCATGAAAAGGAATGAAAAGGAAAGATAAGGCAAGAAAAGGCTTGAAAGGCAAGAAAGGCCAAGAAAAGGAGAGAAAGGGAAAGAAAAGGCAAGATAAGGTAAGAAAAGGCAAGATAAGGAAAGAAAAGGCAAGGAAAAGGCATGAAAAGGTAAGAAAAGGAAAGAAAATACAAGAAAAGGCATGAAAAGGCAAGAAAAGATAAGAAAAGGCAAGATAAGGAAAGAAAAGGCAATATAAGGTAAGAAAAGGCATGACAAGGCAAGAAAAGGCAATATAAGGTAAGAAAAGGCATGACAAGGCAAGAAAAGGCCTGAAAAGGCAAGAAAAGGAAAGAAAAGACAAGAAAAGGACAGATAAGTCAAGAAAAGGCAAGAAAAGGTAAGATAAGGCAAGAAAAGGCATGTCAAGGCAAGAAAAGGAAAGATAAGGCAAGAAAAGGCATGGAAAAGGAAAGATAAGGCCAAAAAAGGCAAGAAAAGGAATGGAATGAAAAGGAAAGATAAGGCATGAAAAGGCAAGAAAAGGAAAGAAAAGGCAAGGAAAAGGCAAGAAAAGACAAGATTAGGCAAGAAAATGAATGAAAAGGCAAGAAAAGGCAAGATAAGGAAAGAAAAGGCAAGGAAAAGGCATGAAAGGCAAGAAAAGGAAGGAAATGTCAAGATAAGGCAAGAAAATGCAAGATAAGCAATGAAAGGGTAAGGTAAGAAAAGGCACGAAATGACAAGAAAAGGACAGATAGGTCAAGAAAAGGAAAGAAAAGGTAAGATAAGGCAAGAAAAGGAAAGCAAAAGAAAGAAAAGGAAAGATAAGGCGAGTAAAGGCAAGAAAAAGGAAAGAAAAGTCAAGAAAAGGAAAGAAAAGGCATGGAATGAAAAGGCAGGAAAAGTAAAGATAAGGTAAGATGATGTGAACACGTCCACTATGGAGCTACAGGACCCACAACCAGTTCGAGTTCCACTTGGACCAATCACAAGAGCAAGAGCAAAGACGCTTCAAGCTGAGCTCAACGGATTAATTCAAGGGATTTGGACTACAACCAGTTCATGTAAGCCCGTGGACGTCCATGCAAAGCCCATGCACGTGATTGGAGTTGTTTTGGAAGCTTAAAGGAGTAGAACCAAGATTCCTACTTTTTAGGAATAAGAGTTATCCAAACTTTTTATAACTTTTTAGGAATAAGAGTTATCCAATAGTGGATAATGTTGGATAATGATTGTGTTTTTCAATTCTTAGGATAAACATTCGTTTTTAGGACTAGTTTAAGTAGTATGATAAGTTTGGAGCTCTTCAGAACTTATCTTGTTGACTTTGGAGTCTATCCAGGTCAGTTTTAACCTCTATATAAGGAGGGCCACGAATTCAATAAAGGCATCACTTTTTGGCATAAGAAAATTCGTGAGATTTGATACTCTGGTTGTCCTTGTGGGCTGGATTGCTTAGCTAGGGCGTTTGTACTTATCAAACAGAATTTCCATCTCCGTTTGTGGCGTATTCGATTCAAGATCAAGGTTCGCATTCTCACCATTGCTACGGGTCAAAGTTAGCCAACACTAAGGTTCGGTGCAAGGCGCAAGGCGACGGGTCAAGATCAACCATCATCCTAGAGTAGACGGTCCGAGTTGGTGCGAGTTCCTTACGGGATTCATATCATTTGGTATCAGAGCCTAGGTTACTTCAGATCATCTATCTTTAAATTTCGTTTTTTATCATTAGTTTTTAGTTCGTTATTCTTATTGTATTCTCTGTTGGAGAAAGAAAAAAAATAATAAAAGTGGAAAAAAATTCCGAAAAAAAAAAGAAAGATAGAGAAGAAGGCAGCCAAGAAAAGAAGAAGAAAGAAGGCTGAAAAAAAAATCAAAAAAAAAGAAAAGAAAAGTTGAAAGTAGAAAAAAAGAGAATCTGCAAGAATGTCTTATAGCTACTCAAGAAGATCCTTTGAAGGTGTTGGACCATTGGTTGGTGATCCACACACGTTTATGGACGCCCTTCTTAGTGGGATGAGGCATATAATGAGAACGGAGGTCAAGAAGCTCAGCGAAAAGGTGGACCGGATAGTGTGCAAGCAAGAGAGGATACATGTTGTTCCTAATGTCTGTAGCGGAAGACAAATTCAACAAAGGAGGATGAGGGTCAAAGATGAGAAGAATTCAGGAGCTAATTTTGTTGGAGAAGTCAATGGAAAGAGGGAGAACACCATTAACACTAAGCACGACATTGAGGGGAAGGTATGTAGTTCTGACGATTTGGAGGTTACACCTGAAGTGATTGTTGAAGAAGAGGTTTTGACATGGGAGGAATTTGGTGAATATTCTATTGAGTTGTTCGATGGAGAATGTTTTGATGACCATGCCATGTCACTTCTTTACTTGAGAGATTTGTTCAATGAATCAGAATTGGTGGATGTTGTTCATATGAAGAAGTGCTTAACTGTTATTGATGGTGAACAAGAAGAACTTGTTGTTTTAGTTGACAAGGAAGATGTCCAACCCATATCTTACATGTCTCCTGATTTACATGTTGAACATATTGATTTCTTAGGTGTGGACGAGTTTAATTATGTTGGAGGTTCATCATTGATCAACATCTGGAATAGTTTGAAGTTCAAAGAAAGGCTTAAACGGATTAGTAGGGATTTTGCTTTTGAGTTGGAGATGACTTCAGATTCTTTAAGATCGAAGTACTTGTTCTGTTGGAAAGGAAGGTATCACGTGCAGCCACGACGTTCAAAGAGTTCATCTTGCACCGGCATGGTTGTGAGTTGGCAAAAGCATGACGGATGCAAGGATTTGAGGGCAAATCCTTTTCAAGAGGGGGGGAATGATGTGAACACGTCCACTATGGAGCTACAGGACCCACAACCAGTTCGAGTTCCACTTGGACCAATCACAAGAGCAAGAGCAAAGACGCTTCAAGCTGAGCTCAACGGATTAATTCAAGGGATTTGGACTACAACCAGTTCATGTAAGCCCGTGGACGTCCATGCAAAGCCCATGCACGTGATTGGAGTTGTTTTGGAAGCCTAAAGGAGTAGAACCAAGATTCCTACTTTTTAGGAATAAGAGTTATCCAAACTTTTTATAACTTTTTAGGAATAAGAGTTATCCAATAGTGGATAATGTTGGATAATGATTGTGTTTTTCAATTCTTAGGATAAACATTCGTTTTTAGGACTAGTTTAAGTAGTATGATAAGTTTGCAGCTCTTCAGAACTTATCTTGTTGACTTTGGAGTCTATCCAGGTCAGTTTTAACCTCTATATAAGGAGGGCCACGAATTCAATAAAGGCATCACTTTTTGGCATAAGAAAATTCGTGAGATTTGATACTCTGGTTGTCCTTGTGGGCTGGATTGCTTAGCTAGGGCGTTTGTACTTATCAAACGGAATTTCCATCTCCGTTTGTGGCGTATTCGATTCAAGATCAAGGTTCGCGTTCTCACCATTTCTACGGGTCAAAGTTAACCAACACTAAGGTTCGGTGCAAGGCGCAAGGCGACGGGTCAAGATCAACCATCATCCTAGAGTAGACGGTCCGAGTTGGTGCGAGTTCCTGACGGGATTCATATCATTTGGTATCAGAGCCTAGGTTACTTCAGATCATCTATCTTTAAATTTCATTTTTTTATCATTAGTTTTTAGTTTGTTATTCTTATTGTATTCTCTGTTGGAAATTTAAGACATTCAAAGGCAAGAAAAGGAAAGAAAGGGCAAGTAAAGGTATGAAAAGGCAGGATAAGGTAAGAAAAGGCAAGATAATGAATGAAAGGGCAAGATAAGGCAAGAAAAGGATAGATAAGTCAAGAAAAGGCAAGATAAGGCAAGACAAAGCAAGCAAAGGCAAGGTAAGGAAAATGAAAGAAAAGGCAAGAAAGGCAAGGAAAAGGAAAGAAAAGGCAAGAAAAGGAAAGAAAAGGAAAGAGAAGCCATGGTAAGGAAATGATATGAACCTCGGTGGGAAGTTCACAACGGACCGTGCTACTTCGGATGGAGCAGACCGCAACCCACGAACTCGAGCCTTGCCAAAACCTTGGTTTGGAAGAACCGCAACCCAAGCAATGGAATTTCGTGAACCTATGGTCCAAGTCGAATCACGCCACAAACGATGATGGAAGAAGCGTTTGATAAGTGAAAGGTTTCGCTCAAGCTAAGCAATCCAGCAATTAGCAAGAACACGCAAGGAGTATCTTAACTCACAAAAAGAATTATCAATCTCAAAAGGTTCATGCCTTTTTATTGTTAGGAGACCTCTTTATATAGGCTCCAAAGTACCAAAGTATTCCTAAACAAGCTAACTCCTAAAAAGGAGTTCAAAGGCTGGCCAAAACTCTCTTTCCTAATCTAAGGAGATTCTGGCCGAATTATTTCAACTAAACAAGAAATAATCTAAGCAAATAATATCTAATAGAATAACTAATAGCTGCACGTCCTAAACAAGTAGATGCACGGACTAAATAGGCTGATTCTTCTTGATTCTCCATGTGCGCATGCGTCCAGAAGTTTACGTTCATGTCAAGCTTCCAAAATAGCCTCTATCACGTCCATCAATTTGTGGATGACAAGTAGTAGAAAATAACAACTTGGTACCTAACTTACTCCACAAGGTCTTCCAAAAGTAACTCAAGAACTTAGCATCTGTATCAGAAATAATAGTTCTAGGCATACCATGCAACCTAACAACTTCTCTAAAAAATAAATCAGCAATGTTTGAAGCATCATCAGTCTTATGACATGGAATAAAATGTGCCATCTTAGAAAACCTATCCACTACCACAAAGATTGAATCCCTTCCACGTTTAGTCCTAGGCAGTCCTAACACAAATTCCATAGAGATATCAATCCAAGGCTCACTAGGTATAGGTAGTGGGGTATACAAACCGTGGGGTTTTACCTTTGACTTGGCTTGCTTGCATGTGATACAACGCCCACAAACTCTTTCAACGTCGCACTTCATGTGTGGCCAATAGAAGTGATCTTGTAGCATTGCCAAAGTCTTTGGGATTCCAAAATGCCCCATTAATCCGCCTCCACGTGCCTCCTGAATTAGCAACTCTCGCATAGAACAATTAGGCACACAAAGTTTGTTCTCACGAAATAGGTAACCCTCATTCCAAAAAAATTTACCACTTGCATTCTTCTCCGTAGCTCGGAACAGATCACCAAAATTAGTATCATCAGCATACAACTCTTTAAGGTGTTCAAAACTAATTAAATTCGCATCAAGAGTTGAGATCAAAGCATACCTTCGCGATAGGGCATCAGCTACTACATTTTCCTTACCTTGCTTGTAGCGAATGACATAAGGAAATGTCTCAATGAACTCCACCCATCGTGCATGCCTCCTATTCAACTTATGTTGCCCATTTAAGTGCTTGAGTGATTCATGATCATTGTGGATCACGAATTCCTTGGGCCACAAGTAATGCTGCCATGTTTCCAATGTTCGAACTAGCGCATACAATTCTTTGTCATAAGTTGGATAGTTCACGGTTGCTCCACTTAGTTTCTTACTAAAGTAGGCAATTGGTCTCCCTACTTACATGAGGACAGCTCCAATCCCTATACCTGAGGCATCACATTCAACTTCAAAGGTTTTAGCAAAGTTAGGCAACGCCAACAAAGGAGCATTAGTCAACTTCTCTTTGATGAATTGGAATGATTCTCTTGAGCTTCTCCCCAACTAAATCCAACGTTCTTCTTGATGACTTCAGTGAGGGGCGCGGCTAGGCTACTAAAGTCTTTCATGAACCTCCTGTAAAAGCTAGCTAAGATATGAAAACTTCGAACGTTAGCAACACTTGTAGGACTTGGCCAGTCCCGGATGGCTCGGATCTTCCCCTCATCAACCTGTATCCCGTGAGCACTAACAACAAAGCCCAAGAATACAAGTTTATCTGTGCCAAAGGTGCACTTCTTCAACTTGGCAAACAATTGATCCTCTCTAAGTGCATCTAGGATAGATTTCAAATGCTCTACATGATCCTCTAAACTCGTACTATAAATGAGTATATCGTCAAAGTACACAACGACAAATTTGCCAATGAATGGACGTAAGATATGATTTATAAGGTGCATGAATGTACTAGGTGCATTAGATAACCCGAACGGCATGAACATCCACTCATACAACCTATATTTTGTTTTAAAAGTAGTCTTCCACTCATCTCCTTCCTTCATCCTAATCTGATGATAACCACTTTTTAAGTCAATCTTAGAAAACATGCAAGATCCATGCAACTCATCTAACATGTCATCTAAGCGAGGAATAGGGTGACGATATTTTACCGTGATGTTGTTGACAGCTCGGCAATCAACACACATCCTCCATGATCCATCCTTCTTAGGCACAAGTAGGACTGGAACAGCACATGGGCTCATACTTTCTCTCACGTACCCTTTTTCCAAAAGCTCATTGACTTGCCTCTCAAGTTGCTTTGTTTCCTAAGGATTACTTCTATATGCGGGGCGGTTAGGTATGGTAGCTCCTGGAACAAAGTCAATTTGATGCTCAATCCCTCGTATAGGTGGTAATCCAGCTGGTAGCTCTTTGGGAAAGACATCCTTGTAGTTCTGCATTAGAGAAACACCAATACTAGGCAAGTGTGGTTCAAGTTCGTTAGTGATCAAAAGTGTCTCCCCATCCCGAAGTAAGATCATAGACTTTTTTTCATAACAAGCTTGCTTGATTTCACTTGCTCCCACATAGTAGTTCTTTTTCCATCCCTCGGATTTTCTCTCAATGGCCGATTTCAATTCTGTTTTTCCGGCTTCTTTTGCTCGCTCCATTGTATCCTCTCTTTTGGCCGTTTTTCCTTTCTATTTTTCGGCTTCTTCTCTCCTCTCAATTCGTTTCTTTTGCTCACCTTTTTTTCTCTCATCACTTTCTTTTTGTAACTTCATCTGATCTTCAAAAACTTGTGATGGCGCTAAGGGTGCCAAAGTGAACACACGCCTATTGAGTGTGAATGAGTACTTGTTGGTGTGTCCGTCGTGAGTTACCCTTCTATCAAACTGCCACGGCCTCCCCAATAGTAGATGACTAGCTTGCATTGGCACAACATTGCACAACACTTCATCTTTGCACTTGCCAATGCGGAATGTCCATAGCACTTGCTTCTCCACTCGTACTTCTCCACTATCATTCAGCGATTGCAGCTTGTAAGGTTTAGGGTGTTTCTTCCTGAGTAACCCTAACTTCTCAACCATAGTAGTGCTTGCCATGTTAGCACAGCTGCCTCCATCAATGAGGACACTACACACCTTGTCCTTGACATAACACCTTGTATGGAAGATATTCTCCCTTTGTGCTTTGTCGTCTTCTTCTCTTGCTTGCAAGTTCAAGGCTCTTCTTGCCACTAGAGTGAGTCCTTCAGGAACTTGAATTTCCTCTTCGGATACGTCTTCCAATGAAGGCATTCTTTCATGATCCAAATCTTCTCCTTCTGTTACGACCTCCCCACTCTCTCTAATCACCATAATCTGTTTGTTAGGGCATTGACTTGAGATGTTCCCCCTTCCTTGACACTTGAAGCACTTGATATCACGGTTTTGTGTGGGAGTGGCTTCCACCTTCTTTTGAGAATTGGAATTGGAACTCTCAGTCTTGTGCTCTATCTTGGTTGCCTATGGTTTGTCAAATTTCTTTGAATAGTTTGGCTTCCAATTAGCACTTGATGTAGCTCTTGTCCCTCCTCCTCCTCTCTTCAGTTGCTTCTCAATTTTCGTGGCCATATGCACCATGTCCTCTAACTCCACATAGTGTTGCAACTCTACTTTGTCATGGATCTCAGGATTGAGTCCATTCAAGAACCTTGCCATGGTAGCTTCTCTATCTTCCTCCACGTCAGCTCTTATCATGGCCATCTCCATCTGTTTGTAATATTCTTCCACGCTCAGACTTCCTTGTCTCATTCCTTGTAACTTCTTGTATAGCTCTCGGTAGTAATGACTTGAACAAAATGTTTCCTCATCACCGCTTTCATCTTCTCCCATGTAGCTATAGGACGCTCTCCATTACGCCTCCTGCTTGTGACAAGTTGATCCCACCATGTTATAGAATAATCAGCGAATTCAATCACAGCTAGCTTTACCTTCTTTGTTTCGGAATAATTGTGGCAATCAAACACGAACTCAATCGTCTTCTCCCACTCTAGGTATGCTTCCGGGTCAGAACGACCAGCAAAGGAAGGTATCTTCAGCTTAATACTTCCCAAGTTGTCATCTCCTCTTCGCCTTGCCTCTGTAGGTGGGCGGTAAGTCCTTGCTCGCCTTAGATTCCTTGTAGAGCCTACGTCCTCCTTCTGAGAAGGGTCGGAATCTTCTTCACTCGTGCTTCGTAAAGGTGCTCTCCTTCTTTGTGCATGGAATTCTCCTCCACTTGTGCCTCCCAAAGGTGCAAACCTTCATTGTGCTTGGACTTCTCTTCTTGGTTGTTGGCTGTTGCGAGTGTCCTCCATTGCATCTATGCGTTGTTGCAACGGCTCCATCTCCGCTCGCATCATTTGTTGGAATTTTCCTGTTATGGCCTCCACAAATACCTTAAGACCAACATCAGCCAACGTACCCACTTTTTCTCTTTGATCTTCGTAAGACATCTTGCTGCAAGAAAATTACGTTAGTAAAAAAAATTGATAGCCTCACAAGTTCACTCCCTTACGTGTTTACTCTCAATGTAAGTTGCACTCAAGTTCACTCGTGCTTGCACTCAATTATTTGGCTTTTCTCTCTAATGCACTCACAAACTCTTGCCTTTTTCCTCTCGTGATACTCTTGTACGTTCTTACTAAGCTAACAAGGCTTTGCTTGAACTACACGGATCACTATCAAAGGTAGTTCCTTGTTTTCTTGTGCAGCATGTAGATTAATTCGGACTGACTTCCTCTTGTTTTCTGTCCGCCTATTGGTCTTGCTTCTTGCTTCCTCTTTTGTATCTCTTGCGTCTTCTCTTTAATCACACGCTTCCTAATTCGCCTTGCTCCGCTTTAGTCTTGCTTCTTCTTTTGTTTTCTGTTTTCTTTTTTTTTTCTTTTTTTACATTAGAATACTGATATGAATCTCGGTAGGAAGTTCACAACGGACCGTGCTACTTCGGATGAAGCAGACCGCAACCCACGAACTCGAGCCTTGCCAGAACCTTGGTTTGGAAGAACTGCAACCCGAGCAATGGAATTTCGTGAACCTTTGGTCCAAGTCGAATCACGCCACAAACGATGATGGTCAAACTGAAGTTGTAAATAGGACTTTGTCTACTTTATTGAGAGCACTTATCAAGCATAACATTAAGACTTGGGAAGAATGTCTACCACATGTTGAATTTGCTTATAATCGTTCAGTTCATTCTGCTACTCAATTCTCACCATTTGAGCTTGTTTATGGATTTAATCCTTTGACTCCATTGGATTTATCACCTTTGTGATGTGAATCTTGTTACGGATCCACGCGAAAGCTGGATCTATCTACGTTCAGATTGATGGAAATCTCGACCCGTTGTTTGCACCTTTGCAAGAACCTCGGTATGAACAACCTCGACCAGCTGCTGTAGGGAAACAATAACCTTGATTTGATGAAGACGCCACAAACGGTGATGTAGATCCGCTTGATAAGTCGAAGGTGAACGAACAGAATCCCTCCGCTGTGTTCGAACAGTTCCGAAGAACCAAGAGAGCAAAGCCCACGTTTTTTGTACTCAAATTATTCTCCTCATTCTCATTGATAAAGCCTTTATATATAGGCAGATTGTTACAAAAAGAATCCTAGTTAAATAAAATTTCTAACTAGATAAATATGACTTAAAAAGGGAAACTAAAAAAGAAAATAACTCTAATCCTACTAGGAATACTCAAAAACGTGATTATCTCATAATTAAGTTCCTAAACAGACTAGAACTCCTAATAAAATGAAATTATCTTTTTGTAACTTCCTAAACAGAATAGAACTCATGTAAAATGAAATTAACAAATAATTAACTTCCTAAATAGACTTTGAAACTCAAAAACGAATTATTAAATAATTATGGCTTCTTGCAGATCTGATTCATATCACTTTGCCTTCGACTGAGCATGTTAACTTAGATGGCAAGAGGAAGGCTGAATTTGTCAAGCAACTGCATGAGAGGGCGCGAATGAACATAGAGAAATGAACGAAGCACTAGGCGAGACAAGCAAACAAAGGACGGCACAAGGTTGTCTTTGAGCCTGGTGATTGGGTCTGGTTGCACATGAGAAAGGAACGCTTTCCCGCGCAACGACGTTCAAAGTTGCTACCACGAGGAGATGGTCTGTTTCAAGTGCTTGAATGCATCAATGACAATGCCTACAAGCTTGACCTGCCAGGTGAGTATAGTGTTAGTGCTTCTTTCAATGTTGCTGATTTGAGTCCGTTTGATGTAGGTGACGATTTGAGGACAAATCCTTTTCAAGCGGAGGGGAATGATGTGAAGCTACAAGACTCACAGCAAGTGTACGTACCAATTGGGCCGGTGACACGAGCAAGGGCAAAAATGTTTCAAGCGAAACTTAATGGATTAATGCAAGAAGTCTGGGCTCAAGACAATGCGTACAAGTGCAAGGACGTGCATAAGGCCCATGCAAAGCCCATGCACGTGATAGAGGCTATTTTGGAAGCTTGACATGCACGTAAGCTTCTAGATGCATGCGCACATGGAGAATCAAGAAGAATCAGCCTATTTAGTCTGTGCATCTACTTGTTTTGGACGTGCAGCTATTAGTTATTCTATTAGATATTATTTGCTTAGATTATTTCTTGTTTAGTTGAAATAATTCGACCAGAATCTCCTTAGATTAGGAAAGAGAGTTTTGGCCAGCCTTTGAACTCCGTTTTAGGAGTTAGCTTGTTTAGGAATACTTTGGTACTTTGGAGCCTATATAAGGAGGTCTCCTAACAATAAAAAGGCACGAACCTTTTGAGATTGATAATTCTTTTTGTGAGTTAAGATACTCCTTGTGTGTTCTTGCTAATTGCTAGATTGCTTAGCTTGAGCGAAACCTTTCACTTATCAAACGATTCTTCCATCATCGTTTGTGGCGTGATTCCACTTGGACCATAGGTTCACAAAATTCCATTGCTTGGGTTGCGGTTCTTCCAAACCAAGGTTCTGGCAAGGCTCGAGTTCGTGGGTTGCGGTGTGCTCCATCCGAAGTAGCACGGTCCGTAGTGAACTTCCTACCGAGGTTCATATCATTTGGTATCAGAGCCACGGCTTGCTACTATCTATCTTTACCTTTCCTTTTTGTTGGTCTAGGTCCAATTCGTTTTTCATAGCCACGGCTTGCTACTATCTATTTTTTGTTGTAAATAGCACGGTCCGTTGTGAACTTCCTACCGAGTTTCATATCAGTATTCTAATAAAAAAAAAGAAAAAAAAAAGAAAACAGAAAACAATGGAAGAAGCAAGACTAAATAGGAAATTGCAAGACTAAAGCGGAGCAAGGCGAATTAGGAAGCTTGTGATTAAAGAGAAGACGCAAGAGAAACAAAAGAGCAAGTAAGAAGCACGTCCAATAGGCGGACAGAAAACAAGAGGAAGTCAGTCCGAATAAATCTACGTGCAACGCAAGAAGACAAGGAACTACCTTTGATAGTGATCCGTGTAGTTCAAGCAAAGCCTTGTTAGCTTAGTAAGAACGTACAAGAGTATCACGAGAGGAAAAAGGCAAGAGTTTGTGAGTGCATTAGAGAGAAAAGCCAAATAATTGAGTGCAAACACGAGTGACCTTGAGTGCAACTTACATTGAGAGTAAACACGTAAGGGAGTGAACTTGTGAGGCCATCAATTTTTTTTACTAACGAAATTTTCTTGCAGCAAGATGTCTTACGAAGATCAAAGAGAAAAAGAGGGTACGTTGGCTGATGTTGGTCTTAAGGTATTTGTGGAGGCCCTGACAGGAAAATTCCAACAAATGATGCGAGCGGAGATGGAGCCGTTGCAACAACGCATGGATGCAATGGAGGACACTCGCAACAGCCAACAACCAAGAAGCGAAGTCCAAGCACAACAAAGGTTTGCACCTTTGGGAGGCACAAGTGGAGGAAAATTCCGTGCACAAAGAAGGAGAGCCCCTTTGGGAAGCACAAGTGAAGAAGATTCTAACCCTTTTCAGGAGGAGGACGTCGGTTCTACAAGGAATCTTAGGCGAGCAAGGACTAACCGCCCACCTAGAGAGGCAAGGCGAAGAAGAGATGACAACTTGGGAAGTATTAAGCTGAAGATACCTTCCTTTGCAGGTCGTTCTGACCCGGAAGCATACCTAGAGTGGGAGAAGAAGATTGAGTTCATGTTTGATTGCCACAATTGTTCCGAAACAAAGAAGGTAAAGCTAGCTATAACTGAATTCGCTGATTATGCTATAACGTGGTGGGATCAACTTGTCACAAGCAGGAGGCGTAATAGAGAGCGTCCTATAGCTACATGGGAGGAGATGAAAGTGGTGATGAGGAAACGTTTTGTTCCAAGTCATTACTACCGAGAGCTATACAAGAAGTTACAAGGGATGAGACAAAGAAGTCTGAGCGTGGAAGAATATTACAAACAAATGGAGATGGCCATGATAAGAGCTGATGTGGAGGAAGATAGAGAAGCTACCATGGCAAGGTTCTTGAATGGACTCAATCCTGAGATCCATGACAAAGTAGAGTTGCAACACTATGTGGAGTTGGAGGACATGGTGCATATGGCCACGAAAATTGAGAAGCAACTGAAGAGAGGAGGAGGAGGGACAACAGCTACATCAAGTGCTAATTGGAAGCCAAACTATTCAAAGAAATTTGAAAAACCACAGGCAACCAAGATAGAGCACAAGACTGAGAGTTCCAATGCCAATTCTCAAAAGAAGGTGGAAGCCACTCCCACACAAAACTGAGATATCAAGTGCTTCAAGTGTCAAGGAAGGGGGCACATCTCAAGTCAATGCCCTAACAAACAGATTATGGTAATTAGAGAGAGTGGGGAGGTCGTAATAGAAGGAGAAGATTCGGATCATGATAGCATGCCTTCATTGGAAGACGTATCCAAAGAGGAAATTCAAGTTCCTAAAAGACTCACTCTAGTGGCAAGAAGAGTCTTGAACTTGCAAGCAAGAGAAGAAGATGACAAAGCACAAAGGGAGAACATCTTCCATACAAGATGTTATGTCAAGGACAAGGTGTGTAGTGTCCTCATTGATGGAGGCAGCTGTGCTAACGTGGCAAGCACTAGTATGGTTGAGAAGTTAGGGTTACTCACGAAGAAACACCCTAAACCTTACAAGCTGCAATGGCTGAATGATAGTGGAGAAGTACGAGTGGAGAAGCAAGTGCTAGTGACATTCCGCATTGGTAATGATATGAATCTTCGCGAAAAAGACTCACAACTCGGACCGTTTGTTACTTTAGAATGGAACAGATCACAACTCACAAGAACTCACAAGAACTAAGGCACGAAATTGAACCTTAACCCGCAACAAGAACTTCTGAACCTTGACCTAAGGTCGAATCACGCCACAAGCGAGGATGGATGGTCCGCTTGATAAGTGAAAGATAAATTCTAGCCAAGACGACTCACCAGCCTAAGCAAGAACAAACGAGTATCAAAACTCTCAATTAGCCAATGCTAAGCAATTTCCGAATTGTTGTGTGTACGTTTTATTGCTAGGAGTCCTCTTTATATAGGCTCCCAAAGTACCAAAATATTCCTAAACAAGCTAACTCCTTAAAAGGAATTCAAAGGCTGGCCAAAACTCTCTTTCCTATTCTAAGGAGATTCTGGCCGAACTTATGCAACTAAACAAGGAATAATATAAGCAAATAATATCTAATAGAATAGCTACTAGTTGCACGTCCAAAACAATTAGATGCACGGCCTAAATAGGCTGATTCTTCTTGATTCTCCATGTGCGCATGCATCTAGAAGCTTTCGTGCATGTCAAGCTTCCCATTCAGCCTCCAAAACGTGCATGGGCCTCCCTTGGGTTTCTTGGACGTCCTTGGTCCTCCACGAACTTGCTTGAGCCCAAACTTCATGCATTAGTCCATTGAAATCAGATTGCAACTTCCTAGCTCTTGCTCTTGTCATTGGCCCAATTGGAACTTGAACTTGCTGCGAGTCTACAAGCTTGATAGTAGGTGCGTCCTTAGGCTTGCTCACATCAGTCCCCTCCTCTTGAAAAGGATTTGTCCTCAAATCATCACCTACATCAAACGGACTCAAGTCAGCCACGTTAAACGAAGCACTTACATTATACTCACCCGGAAGGTCTAGCTTGTAGGCATTATCATTGATGCGTTCGATCACTTGGAATGGACCATCTCCCCGTGGTAGCAACTTTGAACGTCTTTGTACAGGAAAACGCTCCTTCCTCATATGTAGCCAAACCCAATCTCCCGGCTCAAAGACAACCTTGTGCCTTCCTTTGTTTGCTTGCCTTGCATAGTGCTCCGTGCGCTTCTCGATGTTCATTCTTGCTTTCTCATGTAACTGCTTGACAAATTCAGCTTTCTTCTTGCCATCTAAGTTAACTTGCTCACTCGAAGGTAGAGGTGATAAATCCAATGGAGTCAAAGGATTAAATCCATAAACAAGCTCAAATGGTGAGAATTGAGTAGCAGAATGGACAGAACGATTATAAGCAAACTCAACATGAGGCAAACATTCTTCCCAAGTCTTAATGTTATGCTTAATGAGTGCTCTCAAAAGTGTAGACAAAGTCCTATTCACTACTTCAGTTTGACCATCAGTTTGAGGATGACAAGTAGTAGAAAACAACAACTTAGTACCTAACTTGCACCACAAGGTCTTCCAAAAGTAACTTAGGAACTTAGCATCTCTATCAGAGATAATTGTCCTAGGCATGCCATGCAACCTAACAACCTCTCTAAAGAACAAATCAGCAATGTTTGAAGCATCATCAGTTTTATGACATGGAATGAAATGTGCCGTCTTAGAAAACCTATCCACTACCACAAAAATCGAATCTCTTCCACGCTTAGTCCTAGGTAGTCCTAACACAAAATCCATAGAGATATCAATCCAAGGCTCACTAGGTATAGGTAGTGGGGTGTACAAACCATGGGGTTTTACCTTCGACTTGGCTTGCTTGCAAGTGATGCAACGACCACAAACTCTCTCAACGTCTCTCTTCATGTGTGGCCAAAAGAAATGATCTTGTAGCATTGCCAAGGTCTTTGCAATTCCAAAATGCCCCATTAAGCCACCTCCATGTGCCTCCTGAATTAGTAATTCTCGCATCGAACAATTAGGCACACAAAGTTTGTTTTCACGAAATAGGTAACCTTCATTACGAAAGAACTTACCAAATGCACTTCTTTCGGTGGATATAAACAACTCGCCAAAATCAACATCATCAACATACATCTCTTTAATGTGTTCAAAGCCAAGTAGTTTAGCATCAAGAGTTGAGATCAAGGCGTACCTTCGTGATAGTGCATCAGCCACTACATTTTCCTTACCTTGCTTGTAGCGAATGACATAAGGAAATGTCTCAATGAATTCCACCCATCGTGCATGCCTCTTGTTCAGCTTGTGTTGCCCCTTTAAGTGCTTGAGTGACTCATGATCAGTGTGAATCACAAACTCCTTTGGCCACAAGTAATGCTGCCACGTCTCCAATGCTCGAACTAGTGCGTACAACTCCTTGTCATAGGTCGGGTAATTCAAGGTTGCACCACTTAGTTTCTCACTAAAGTATGCAATGGGTCTTCCTTCTTGCATAAGGACAGCTCCAATTCCTACACCAGAAGCATCACACTCTATTTCAAAAGTCTTAGAGAAATTAGGTAAAGCTAACAAGGGTGCATTAGTCAACTTCCCTTTTAGTAGTTGGAAAGCCTTCTCTTGAGCTTCTCCCCAAGTAAAGCCCACGTTCTTCTTGATGACTTCAGTTATGGGTGCGGCTATGCTACTGAAGTCCTTCACAAATCTCCTATAAAAACTAGCTAGTCCATGAAAGCTCCTAACATTAGCAACACTTGTAGGGCTTGGCCATTCACGGATAGCTCGGATCTTTTCTTCATCAACCTGTATCCCGTTAGCTCCAACAACAAAACCCAAGAATACAAGTTTATCCGTACAAAAGGTGCACTTCTTCAAGTTAGCAAACAATTGTTCTTCTCTAAGTGCATCTAAGACAGATTTCAAATGTTCTAGATGATCCTCCATGCTCTTGCTATAAATGAGTATATCATCAAAGTAAACAACCACAAATTTACCAATGAATGGACGTAGAACATGATTCATGAGTCGCATAAACGTGCTAGGTGCGTTGGACAAACCAAATGGCATGACCATCCACTCATACAACCCATACTTAGTTTTAAAAGCAGTCTTCCACTCATCTCCTTCTTTCATCCTAATTTGATGATAACCACTCTTCAAATCAATCTTAGAAAACATGCAAGAACCATGCAACTCATCTAACATGTCATCTAAACGAGGGATAGGGTGACGATATTTTACCGTTATGTTGTTGACTGCTCGGCAATCAACACACATTCTCCATGTTTTATCCTTCTTGGGCACAAGTAGGACTGGAACAGCACATGGACTCATGCTCTCTCTCACGTACCCTTTCGCCAATAGCTCGTTGACTTGCTTCTCAAGCTCCTTTTTTTCTTCAGGATTGCTTCTATATGCGGGACGGTTAGGTATGGCAGCTCCCGGAACAAAGTCTATTTGATGTTCAATCCCACGAATAGGTGGCAAACCAGGTGGTAGCTCGTCGGGAAAGACATCCTTGTAATCCTGCAAAAGAGACACAACCGCACTAGGTACATGTGGTTCAAGCTCGTTAGTGTTTAAAAGCGCCTCTCTATACCGAAGTAAGATCATAGGCTTCTTTTCAAAGCATGCTTGCTTAATATCACTTGTTCCCACATAGTAACTCTTTTTCCAACTCTCGGGTTTTCTCTCTTTGGCCGTTTTAATTTCTGTTTTTCCGGCTTCTTTTGTTTTCTCAATCTTTTCCTCTCCATTGGCCGTTTTTCTTATCTTTTTTTCGGCTTCTTCTCTCCTCTCATTCTTTTTCTTCTTGTCACGCTCTCTTTGCTCATCACTTTCTTTTTGCAACTGACGTTGATCTTCACAAACTTGTGATGGTGACAAGGGTGCCAAGGTGATTACTCTCTTCTTAAGTATAAATGAATACTTGTTGGTGTAGCCATCATGATGCACTTTCCTATCAAACTGCCACGGCCTTCCTAACAATAGGTGACCAGCTTGCATTGGTACAACATCACACAACACTTCATCCTCATAGTTGCCAATGCGGAATGCTACCAATACTTGCTTCATCACTCGTACTTCTCCACTATCATTCAGCCATTGTAGTTTGTAAGGCTTAGGGTGTTTTCCCGTGAGTAACCCTAACTTCTCCACCATAGTAGTGCTTGCAACATTAGCACAACTTCCTTCATCTATGATGACACTACACACCTTGTCTTTGACATAGCACCTTGTGTGAAAAATATTTTCTCTTTGAGCCACATTATCTTCTTCTTTCACTTGCACATTCAATGCTCTTCTAGAAACAAGAGTAAGCCTCTCAGCAGCTTGGTACTCTTCCTCGGATACGTCCTCCAAAGAAGGCATGCTTTCATGCTCCGAATCCTCTTCTTCAGTTTCAATCTCTCCACCTTCCTTGATCACCATTGCTTGCCTGTTAGGACATTGACTTGAGATGTGCCCCCTTCCTTGACACTTAAAGCACTTGATGTCACGGTTCCTAGCTGGAGTGACTTCCACTTTCCTTTGAGAATTAGCTTGAGAACTCTCGGGTTTATGCTCTACTTTGGCTGCTTGTGGCTTGTCAAACTTCTTTTGGTAGTTTGGCTTCCAAGTAGAATTCGATGTAGCTCTTGTTCTCCCCTCTCCTCTCTTGAGTTGCTTCTCAATTTTCATTGCCATATGCACCATGTCCTCCAACTCCACATAGTGTTGCAACTCAACTTTGTCTTGAATTTCAGGATTGAGTCCATTCAAGAACCTTGCCATTGTAACTTCTCTATCTTCATCTATATCAGCTCTTATCATGGCCATCTCCATCTGTTTGAAATACTCCTCCACACTCAAATTTCCTTGCCTCATTCCTTGTAACTTCTTATACAGCTCTCTATAGTAATGACTTGGAACAAATCTCTTCCTCATCACCACTTTCATGGCTTCCCAAGTAGCTATAGGGCGTTCTCTATTTCTCCTCCTGCTTGTCACAAGTTGATCCCACCAAGTTATAGCATAATCAGTAAATTCGGTGATGGCAAGTTTTACCTTCTTTTCTTCGGAGCTATTGTGGCAATCAAACACGAACTCAATCTTCTTCTCCCACTCTAAGTACGCCTCCGGGTCAGAACGACCGGCAAAGGAAGGTATCTTCAGTTTGATACTCCCTATGTTGTCGTCTCTCTTTGGCCTCGCCTCCCTAGGTGGACGGCTTGTTCTTGCTCTCCTAAGACTCCTTGTTGAGCCTACGCCTTCTTCCGATTCAGAATCAGCTCCGCTTGACTCTCCAATAGGTACTCCTCTCCTACGCCTTTGGAGTTCGCCTCGCGTTGGGGGGATGTCACGAGAATTCTCCACGGCATCCACGCGTAGTTGCAAAGGCTCCATCTGAGCTTGCACCATCTGCTCGAGCTTCCCGGCCAATGCATCCACTAATAACTTAAGGTCTATGTTTCCCATGGTTTGACCTTCATGTGACATGTTTGCTGCAAGAAAAATTGGTTAGTAATAAAAAAAATATGGCCTCACAAGCTCACTCCCTTACGTGTATACTCTCAATGTAAGGTGCACTCAAGTTCACTCGTGTTTGCACTCAAATATTTGGCTTTTCTCTCTAAGGTACTCGCACACTCTTGCCTTTTTCCTCTCGTGATACTTGTATGTTCTTACTAAGGCTAGAACGGCCTTGCTTGAGCTCCACGCTTTAACAAACAGAATGTTAAAGTTCCTCTTTGGTCTTTCTTTTAGTCTTGCTCGTCTCCTTTCTTGATCAGCTGTTGCGCCTCCTTAGTTTGCTAGCTTCCCTTGGATTTGCTTCCTCTTTAGCTTGAGACTTCCAATTTAGCTTGCTTCCTCTTTAGCTTGCGGCTTCCTTTTTCTTTTTCTTTTCTTTCCTTTTTTTTTTCTTTTCTTTTCTTTTCTTTTTTTTTCTTTCTTTTCTTTTCTTTCTTTTCTTGCTTCACTCGTTTGTTTTCCTCTCTTTTCTCTCAAACAGCGAGGAGAGAAAACGAACCAACAAGAACAAAAAAATAACAAGCAACAAAACGAACCAACAAGAACAAAAATAACAAGGATAATGAACTAAAGTAACAAGCTAAGCTCTGATACCAACTGATATGAATCTTCGCGAAAAAGACTCACAACTCGGACCGTTTGTTACTTTAGAATGGAACAGATCACAACTCACAAGAACTCACAAGAACTAAGGCACGAAATTGAACCTTAACCCGCAACAAGAACTTCTGAACCTTGACCTAAGGTCGAATCACGCCACAAGCGAGGATGGATGGTCCGCTTGATAAGTGAAAGATAAATTCTAGCCAAGACGACTCACCAGCCTAAGCAAGAACAAACGAGTATCAAAACTCTCAATTAGCCAATGCTAAGCAATTTCCGAATTGTTGTGTGTACGTTTTATTGCTAGGAGTCCTCTTTATATAGGCTCCCAAAGTACCAAAATATTCCTAAACAAGCTAACTCCTTAAAAGGAATTCAAAGGCTGGCCAAAACTCTCTTTCCTATTCTAAGGAGATTCTGGCCGAACTTATGCAACTAAACAAGGAATAATATAAGCAAATAATATCTAATAGAATAGCTACTAGTTGCACGTCCAAAACAATTAGATGCACGGCCTAAATAGGCTGATTCTTCTTGATTCTCCATGTGCGCATGCATCTAGAAGCTTTCGTGCATGTCAAGCTTCCCATTCAGCCTCCAAAACGTGCATGGGCCTCCCTTGGGTTTCTTGGACGTCCTTGGTCCTCCACGAACTTGCTTGAGCCCAAACTTCATGCATTAGTCCATTGAAATCAGATTGCAACTTCCTAGCTCTTGCTCTTGTCATTGGCCCAATTGGAACTTGAACTTGCTGCGAGTCTACAAGCTTGATAGTAGGTGCGTCCTTAGGCTTGCTCACATCAGGTAAGTACGAAGATGAAGTGTTGTGCGATGTTGTGCCAATGCAAGCTAGTCATCTCCTATTGGGGAGGCCGTGGCAGTTTGATAGAAGAGTAACTCATGACAGACACACCAACAAGTACTCATTTACACTCAATAGGCGTGTGTTCACTTTGGCACCCTTAGCGCCATCACAAGTTTGTGAAGATCAGATGAAGTTACAAAAAGAAAGTGATGAGAGGAAAAAAAGTGAGCAAAAGAAACGAATTGAGAGGAGAGAAGAAGCCGAAAAACAAAAAGGAAAAACGGCCAAAAGAGAGGATACAATGGAGCGAACAAAAGAAGCCAGAAAAATAGAATTGAAATCGGCCATTGAGAGAAAATCCGAGGGATGGAAAAAGAACTACTATGTGGGAGCAAGTGAAATCAAGCAAGCTTGTTTTGAAAAAAAGTCTTTGATCTTACTCCGGTATAGGGAGACACTTTTATCACTAACGAACTTGAGCCACACTTGCCTAGTGTGATTGTTTCTCTCTTGCAGGACTATAAGGATGTTTTTCCCGAAGAGCTACCAGCTGGATTACCACCTATACGAGGGATTGAGCATCAAATTGACTTTGTTCCAGGAGCTACCATACCTAACCGCCCCGCATATAGAAGTAATCCTGAGGAAACAAAGGAACTTGAGAGGCAAGTCAATGAGCTTTTGGAAAAAGGGTACGTGAGAGAAAGCATGAGCCCATGTGCTGTTCCAGTCCTACTTGTGCCTAAGAAGGATGGATCATGGAGGATGTGTGTTGATTGCCGAGCTGTCAACAACATCACGGTAAAATATCGTCACCCTATTCCTCGCTTAGATGACATGTTAGATGAGTTGCATAGATCTTGCATGTTTTCTAAGATTGACTTAAAAAGTGGTTATCATCAGATTAGGATGAAAGAAGGAGATGAGTGGAAGACTGCTTTTAAAACAAAATATGGGTTGTATGAGTGGATGGTCATGCCGTTCGGGTTATCTAATGCACCTAGTACATTCATGCGCCTTATGAATCATGTCTTACGTCCATTCATTGGCAAATTTGTCGTTGTGTACTTTGATGATATACTCATTTATAGTACGAGTTTAGAGGATCATGTAGAGCATTTGAAATCTGTCCTAGATGCACTTAGAGAGGATCAATTGTTTGCCAACTTGAAGAAGTGCACCTTTTGCACAGATTAACTTGTATTCTTAGGTTTTGTTGTTAGTGCTCACGGAATGCAGGTTGATGAGGAGAAGATCTGAGCCATCCGGGACTGGCCAAGTCCTACAAGTGTTGCTAATGTTCGAAGTTTTCATGGCTTAGCTAGCTTTTACAGGAGGTTCGTGAAAGACTTTAGTAGCCTAGCCGCGCCCCTCACTGAAGTCATCAAGAAGAACGTTGGATTTGGTTGGGGAGAAGCTCAAGAGCACTCATTCCAACTCATCAAAGAGAAGTTGACTAATGCTCCTTTGTTGGCTTTGCCTAACTTTGCTAAAACCTTTGAAGTTGAATGTGATGCCTCAGGTATAGGTATTAGAGCTGTCCTTATGCAAGAAAGGAGACCAATTACCTACTTTAGTGAGAAACTAAGTGGAGCAACCTTGAACTATCCAACATATGACAAAGAGTTGTATGCACTAGTTCGAGCGTTGGAAACATGGCAGCATTACTTGTGGCCCAAGGAATTCGTGATCCACACTGATTATGAATCACTCAAGCACTTAAAGGGGCAACACAAGCTGAATAAAAGGCATGTACGATGGGTGGAGTTCATTGAGACATTTCCTTATGTCATTCGCTACAAGCAAGGTAAGGAAAATGTAGTAGCTGATGCCCTATCACGAAGGTATGCTTTGATCTCAACTCTTGATGCGAAGTTAATTGGTTTTGAACACATTAAAGAGTTGTATGCTGATGATACTGATTTTGGTGATCTGTTCTGAGCTACGGAGAAGAGTGCAAGTGGTAAATTTTTCAGGAATGAAGGTTACCTATTTCGTGAGAACAAACTTTGTGTGCCTAATTGTTCTATGCGAGAGTTGCTAATTCAGGAGGCACATGGAGGCGGATTGATGGGGCACTTTGGAATCGCAAAGACTTTGACAATACTACAAGATCACTTCTATTGGCCACAAATGAAGCGCGACGTAGAAAGAGTTTGTGGGCGTTGCATCACATGCAAGCAAGCCAAGTCAAAGGTAAAACCCCACGGTTTGTATACCCCACTACCTATACCTAGTGAGCCTTGGATTGATATCTCTATGGATTTTGTGTTAGGACTGCCTAGGACTAAACGTGGAAGGGATTCAATCTTTGTGGTAGTGGATAGGTTTTCTCAGATGGCACATTTTATTCCATGTCATAAGAGTGATGATGCTTCAAACATTGCTGATTTGTTCTTTAGAGAAGTTGTTAGGTTGCATGGTATGCCTAGAACTATTATTTCTGATAGAGATGCTAAGTTCTTGAGTTACTTTTGGAAGACCTTGTGGAGTAAGTTAGGTACCAAGTTGTTATTTTCTACTACTTGTCATCCACAAACTGATGGTCAAACTGAAGTTGTAAATAGGACCTTGTCTACTTTATTGAGAGCACTTATCAAGCATAACATTAAGACTTGGGAAGAATGTTTGCCACATGTTGAATTTGCTTATAATCGTTCCGTTCATTCTGCTACTCAATTCTCACCATTTGAGCTTGTTTATGGATTTAATCCTTTGACTCCTTTGGATTTATCACCTTTGCCTTCGAGTGAGCATGTTAACTTAGATGCCAAGAAGAAGGCTGATTTTGTCAAGCAACTGAATGAGAGGGCGCGAATGAACATAGAGAAACGAACGGAGCACTACGCGAGACAAGCAAACAAAGGACGGCACAAGGTTGTCTTTGAGCCTGGAGATTGGGTCTTGTTGCACATGCGAAAGGAACACTTTCCCGCGCAACGGCATTCAAAGTTGCTACCACGGGGAGATAGTCCATTTCAAGTGCTTGAACGCATCAATGACAATGCCTACAAGCTTGACCTGCCAGGTGAGTATAATGTTAGTGCTTCTTTCAATGTTACTGATTTGAGTCCGTTTGATGTAGGTGAAGATTTGAGGACAAATCCTTTTCAAGAGGAGGGGAATGATGTGAGCACACCTACGAACACACCTACGAACACACCTACATTCAAGCCACAAGACTCACGGCAAGTGCACGTACCAATTGGACCGGTGACACGAGCAAGAGCCAAAAAGTTTCAGGCCAAATTTAATGGATTAATGCAAGAAGTCTGCGCTCAAGATGGTGCGTACAAGTGCAAGGACGTGCATGAGGCCCATGTGATGTAGGACATCTTTATTTTATCACGTTTGAATAAGTGCGTTTGTGCAAATCATACCCGGTTGTGTTGCCCTTAGTTTGTTTTACGTATGCATGGCTGGATTTAACGTGCGCATGCAGCCATTTGATGTACGAAATAAATGCCTTTAAGGCATTAGTTAGCATTTGTGGCAGCTGGAAAGGATTTGTAACTGCCACCATCGTTTGAAAGGTCATGCCTGGCCTATTTAAACTCGTTTTCCTCTGAATAAAGAAGTCAGATTTTAATCCCAAAACCCTCCGAGAGTTTAACTCCCTTTTGTGCATGGATTTGCATATGTTGTGTTGGAACCTTTGCCCTTTGCTGGCTGCCTAAACTCTTAGGCCAATCTTCAATCAAATTCGGAAGGATTTGGCTGAAGGTTTATCTTGTTGATCAAATTTAATTCCAGAACTCATCCGCGTCGCTTCTAGCTACGTCAAGTGGTATCAGAGCTTGAGTGAGATCCATCTCAGCTTCTACGCTGAGATTGAGTGAACGTTATCACCTGGTGAGCTGAGAGAGACCCCATCTACGAGCCGATCCACAAGACTTCGTGATCTCCTGATCCAAGTCTCCTTTTAACCACCTAGCACCACAAAAAGCCGATGCACTATGGCCGATCCTAATGACATCCCAAGACCCGACATGAATGAGAGATTCACTCAAATGGAGGCGGCGATTCAGGTAATCCTTACACGCCTGGACAACCTTGCGGTGCAACCACCCGTAGGGCAGCCCCCTCCAGCTGAAGTACGTAATGATTTAAGAGAGGACGAGGAGGACGTAGATTCTGATGCTACCCTTTATGTGAGAAGGGGAGGGATAGGGTTGAGAGGACGAGGTAGAGGAGGTGGTGGACGTGGTGATCTAGGACGTGCTCCTAGAAGGGAAGCCAATAGGGAAGATTATGAGCGTGGAGGAGAGTATAGAAGGGTGGATCGCCCTTTTAAGATGAACATTGAAAAGTTCTTCGGTGACGTTGATGTTGAGGGGTTTCTGAATTGGCTAGACTCAGTTGAGAAGTATTTTGACTGTATGGACCTTACGGAGGAGCAGAAGGTCAGTTATGTAGCCTTCAAACTTGAATCCGGAGCCGCGGTGTGGTGGAGAAAGGAACAGGAATCTCGGAGAAGGAGAGGAGGTCGCCCTATCCGTGACTGGCCTACGATGGAGCAAGCTCTACGTGAAAGATTCCTTCCGGTTGACTACCATCAGACCTTGTACTCACAATTCCTAACTTGCACTCAAGGTAATAGATCTGTTGAAGAGTACACTTCTGAGTTCGTGAGGCTGGCATTCCGTAATAATGTAGAGGAGAATGAGGATCAGATGATTGCACGGTTTGTTGAGGGCCTCAGTTATGAGATCAAGAGCAAGATGGAGTTTGACACGTTTTTGTTTTTCAACGATGCGTGTACCAAAGCTAGAAAGATCGGGGCTGCCTTAAAGAGGAAGAAGCCATTCGCACCCCGCCTTTCAGGCCCTTGTCAGACTTCTAGTCCTGCGAGAGGAGTTGAGAGGAGTGCACCCCAAACAATGGCTCCTAGGCCCCCTACTAAGAAGCCTACCCCTGAGGTGGTGCAAAGAAAGGGAAAGGAAGCTGACACGAGCTCGGCGATTCGTTGTTACAAGTGCAATGAGATGGGGCATAAGTCTAGCGACTGTCCCAAGAGGAAATACACTCAGTTGTGTGAAAAGGAAGATGAGGAGGGTGAATCTTCGGGAGCTTACTTGTGCGCACCAGTTGAAGAGAGTGGGGATGAGGACCAAGAGTATTCAAAAGAGGAAGATGAGTACTGTGGGGTCTTGCGCAAGTTGGCCTTGACCGCATCAAAGAAGGATGACTCACAACGCCACAATCTATTCCGCACACGTTGTCATGTAGGAGAGGAGGTGTGCGACGTGATTATAGACGGAGGCAGCCAGGAGAACTTCATTCGCAAGCAAGTCGTGGAGAAGCTTGGTTTGAAGACATCTCCGCACCCTTCACCTTATTCTATAGGGTGGATTCGTTCTGGTGGAGGGGTTAAGGTGACAACCAAGTGCAAGGTACCTATTTCCATTGGCAAGTATAGTGACACCATTATTTGTGACGTGTTGGAGATGGATGCTTGCCAAATTCTGTTGGGCAGGCCGTGGGAGTTTGACAACCAGGCCTTGCATCGTGGCAAGGAGAACACCTACGAATTTAGGAAGGAGGGCCAGCAATTTACTCTCTTGCCAAGGAAGCCAAAATATGGGAAATCTAAGTTGAATAGCGCCGCGCAAGTCTTGTCGTTGGTCACGTCCTCAAAGTTATTCCTTGCGTCGATAAAGGAGTATGGAGGTTGCCATGTTCTTGTGATTAAAGAAGTGACTCCAAAGCAAGAAGGGGAGATGGAGGAGCTTCCTGATCAAGTGAGACAATTACTTAGATTGTTTCCCAAAGTTGCACCCGAGGAATCACCAAAGGGTTTGCCACCTTTGAGGGACATTCAGCATCAAATTGATCTGATCCCGGGTGCCACTTTGCCAAATTTGCCTTACTACCGAATGAGTCCTCAAGAGAACCAAGTCCTACGTGACCAGATTCAAGAACTCCTAAGCAATGGTCACATCCAGGAGAGCTTAAGTCCGTTTGGGGTGCCCGCTCTTTTGGTTCCTAAAAAGGAAGGATCGTGGAGGATGTGCGTGGATAGTAGAGCAATCAACAAGATCACCGTGGGGTACAGATTTCCTATCCCTCGTTTGAATGACATGCTTGATAACCTGAGTGGATCCGTGGTGTTTTCTAAGATAGATTTAAAGAGCGGATACCATCAGATTAGAATTCGACCTGGTGACAAATGGAAGACTGCTTTTAAAACGCGTGATGGCTTGTACGAGTGGCTTGTCATGCCATTTGGCTTGACTAATGCACCAAGCACCTTCATGAGACTGATGCACCAAGTCTTGAAGCCCTTCCTTGATCGGTTCGTGGTAGTATATTTTGATGATATCTTGGTGTATAGCAAGTCCGAAGAAGATCATCAAGAACACTTGAAGCAAGTTTTTGAAGCTTTAAGAGGTAATAGCCTTATTGTGAACCTGAAGAAGTGCATCTTTTGGAAAGAAAATCTTGTGTTTCTTGGTTTTGTTGTTGGGAAAGAAGGAGTGCAGGTTGATCAGGCCAAGATTGAAGCTATTCAGATGTGGCCTATTCCCCTTAATGTGAGACAAGTGCGGAGTTTCCTCGGATTAGCCACGTTCTATCGAAGGTTCATCCACAACTTTAGCTCAATTGCCGCACCGTTGACTTCCTTGCTGAAGAAGCAAACTAAATTTGAATGAGGAGAAGCGGCCCATAAGGCTTTCCAAGAGCTTAAGGAGAAATTAAGCTCAGCCCCGGTACTTGCACTTCCTGATTTCTCTAAGTTATTTCAGGTTGATGTGGATGCTTGTGGTGTGGGAATTGGAGCTGTGTTGTCTCAAGAGAAGCGTCCGATCGCTTTCTTTAGTGAGAAGCTAAGTGAGCATAGGCAGACCTGGTCCACTTATGAACAAGAGTTTTATGCCGTGTTTAGAGCTCTTAAGACGTGGGAGCACTATCTAATTGGGAAAGAATTTGTGCTGTATACTGATCATAAAGCTCTCAAGTTTTTGAATGATCAATCCAAGCTGAGCAACCATATGCATGCAAGGTGGATCACATACTTGCAAAAGTTCCCATTTAAGATTGCTCATAAGAGTGGGAATCAAAATATTGTGGCTGATGCATTGAGCAGAAGAGAGAGTCTTCTTGTTGAGCTTAAAGGTTCGATCACTGCCTTTGATTGCTTGAAAGAACTCTATGATGAAGACGAAGATTTTGGAGTGATTTGGGATCAATACAAAAATGGAAGGGGCGTGACAGATTATTTTGTGCATGATGGTTTCCTTATGCGAGGGAATCAATTGTGCATTCCAAAGACTTCCCTCCGAGAACATTTGATGTGGGAGATGCACAGAGGAGGTCTATCAGCTCATTTGGGAAGGGATAAGACCATGGCAGCCTTGGCTGCTCGTTTTTATTGGCCAAAGATGGCAAGAGATGTGGCTCGCATGGTCAAGCATTGTAGGGTCTGCCAAGAGACTAAAGGCACGGTGCATAACATGGGCCTCTATACACCGTTGCCTATTCCAAAGGCAATTTGGGAAGATCTCAGTATGGATTTCATACTTGGCTTACCCCGCACCCCTCGTTGTGTGGATTCTATTTTTGTGATTGTGGACAGGTTATCCAAGATGGCACACTTCGTTCCTTGCAAGAAGACTAATGATGCGCATGGAATTGCCAAGCATTTCTTTAAGGAGGTGGTGAGATTGCATGGAGTGCCTAAAACCATCATGTCTGATCGGGATGTCAAGTTCCTAGCCAGCTTTTGGAAGACTCTTTGGAAGATGTTTGATGCAACCCTCCAATTTAGCACCACGGCTCATCCACAAACTGACGGGCAGACCGAGGTCACCAATAGAACCCTTGGTAACATGCTACGAAGCTTATGTCATGAGAAAAAGAGACAATGGGACTTGGCCTTGCCCATTGCTGAGTTTGCTTACAACGGAGCGGTTCATCGTGTTACAGGCAAAACACCTTTCTCTTTGGTGTATATGAAGGAACCTAACCACTTTGTTGATGTTTCTTCAGTCCCTAAGCTTCCTAAAGCCAATCCAAGTGCGGTTGACTTCGCGGAGCGAGCCCAAGGTGTCATTGAGGGCGTACGCAAAAGGTTGGACGAGGCTTATAGCAAGGAGAAGGCAAGGTTAGACGCACCTAGGCGAGAACAGATTTTCCAACCAGGTGAGCAAGTCATGGTTCACTTTAGGAAGGAAAGGATGCCAAGTAACATGGGTGGCAAGTTGCAAGCTAGGAAGTTTGGACCATTCAAGGTGCTCAGGCGCATAAGTGACAATGCCTATGTGATTGATCTTCCGGACGAGTTTGGAGTGTCCAAGAGCTTCAACATTGCTGATCTTACCCCGTATTTTGATGCCTTTCCCGTGCCATCCCGTCTTGCTGCTCGTGGTCAAGCTTCATTCTAAGAAGGGGAGGATGATGTAGGACATCTTTATTTTATCACGTTTGAATAAGTGCGTTTGTGCACATCATACCCGGTTGTGTTGCCCTTGGTTTGTTTTACGTATGCATGGCTAGATTTAACGTGCGCATGCAGCCATTTGATGTACGAAATAAATGCCTTTAAGGCCTTAGCTAGCATTTGTGGCGCCTTTAAGGCATTAGTTAGCATTTGTGGCAGCTGGAAAGGATTTGTAACTGCCACCATCGTTTGAAAGGTCATGCCTGGCCTATTTAAACTCGTTTTCCTCAGAATAAAGAAGTCAGATTTTAATCCCAAAACCCTCCGAGAGTTTAACTCCCTTTTGTGCATGGATTTGCATATGTTGTGTTGGAACCTTTGCCCTTTGCTGGCTGCCTAAACTATTAGGCCAATCTTCAATCAAATTCGGAAGGATTTGGCTGAAGGTTTATCTTGTTGATCAAATTTAATTCCAGAACTCATCTGCGTCGCTTCTAGCTACATCACCATGCAAAGCCCATGCACGTGATAGAGGCTATTTTGGAAGCTTGACATGCACGTAAGCTTCTAGATGCATGCGCACATGGAGAATCAAGAAGAATCAGCCTATTTAGTCCGTGCATCTACTTGTTTTGGACGTGCACCTATTAGTTATTCTATTAGATATTATTTGCTTATATTATTCCTTATTTAGTTGAATAAATTCGGCCAGAATCTCCTTAGATTAGGAAAGAGAGTTTTGGCCAGCCTTTGAACTCCTTTTAAGGAGTTAGCTTGTTTAGGAATACTTTGGTACTTTGGAGCCTATATAAGGAGGTCTCCTAGCAATAAAAACGTACACAACTTTGAGAATGATAATTTTGTGAGTTAGATACTCCTTGCGTGTTCTTGCTAATTGCTGGATTGCTTAGCTTGAGCGAATCTTTCACTTATCAAACGATTCCTCCAACATCGTTTGTGGCGTGATTCGACTTGGACCAAAGGTTCACGAAATTCCATTGCTCGGGTTGCGGTTCTTCCAAACCAAGGTTCTTGCAAGGCTCGAGTTCGTGGGTTGCGGTCTGTTCCATCCAAAGTAGCACGGTCCGTTGTGAATCTCCTGCCGAGGTTCATATCACCTGTCCACAACAACAAAGATAGAATCCGCACCACAAGGGGTGCGGGGTAAGCCGAGTACGAAATCCATGCTGAGGTCTTCCCATATGGCCTTTGGAACGGGTAATGGCGTGTAGAGGCCCGTGTTATGCACCGTACCCTTGGTCTCTTGACAAACTCTACAATGTTTCACCATTTTAGCCACTTCTTTGCTCATCTTAGGCCAGTAGAAACGTGAAACCAAAGCTGCCAAAGTCTTGTCTCTTCCCAAATGAGCCGAAAGCCCCCCTCCGTGCATCTCCCACATTAGTTGCGCACGGAGTGATGTCTTGGGAATGCATAATTGGTTTCCTTTCATAAGAAAACCATCGTGTACAAAATAGTCTTCCATCGCCTTCCTGGCGTAGGAAGCCTCGAAGAATAAGGTGCAACGTACGTGCGCATGGCTTGCCTTGCGAGCTGTCCGAGTTTCATTTAATTCAAGCTGTCCGAACTCTTCATTTCCTCTTTATTTCCGAATGTAATAAGGCTCAATGGTGACATTTAAATATAGGCGGTTACGGATGGTTTAAGGCAGGCCGAAATGTGAGGAGGTGCGTGATTAATGCCCTTCAAGACACGCCTTGGATCACGCCCCTATATGTGTTTCTTTTGAATGGAATAAACGGACAGAAAATTGAAATCCAAAACCCTGAGCGAGTGAGCTTTCTTTTCGTGCATGGATTTGCTTGAGTTGTGCATGGATTTGCACGAATTCTGAGTGATTTGCCCTATCTGGCCGCTTGTTAAATCAAGCAACTCTCTAGTTGAGCTTCGGAAGGAGCAGATTAGAGCTTTACCTTTCATTGTTCGTTCCCAAATCCTTTTTCTAAGTTTGATCACGCTTCGTTGCCTACACTAGGTGGTATCAGAGCTTGAGTGAGATCCATCTCAATTCCTATATTGAGATTGAGTGTTGTCTTTCCCCATCACCTTGCGAGTTGTGAGAGAACCCATCCAAGAGCCGATCAGCAAGGATTCGTGATCCCCTGATCCGTTCCTCCTCTATCCACCAAACTCCACCAAAATCTGATCACTATGGCCGATCCGAACGATAATCCGAGACCTGACATGAATCAGAGATTCACTCAAATGGAGGCGGCAATTCAGGCGATCCTTTCTCGTCTGGACAATCTGGCGGTGCAACCACCCGGGGTACAACCCGCTCCAGCTGAGGTATGTCACAATCAAGAGGAGGAAGAGGAGGATGCTAATTCGGATGCCACTTTATATGTGAGAAGAGGAGGAAGAGGTGTTCGTGGAACTAGAGGAAGAGGGCGTGGTGATGGTGGGTGTGGCCTCAGGAGAGAAGTTTATAGGGGGGAAGACCATGGTGAAGAATATGTTAGGCGAGTAGATAGGCCATTCAAGATGAACATAGAAAAGTTCTACGGAGATGTTGATGTAGAGGCTGTTTGGTGGAGAAAAGAGCAAGAGGTCCGAAGGAGGAGAGGAGATCTACCAATCAGAGACTGGCCGACCATGGAGCAAGCCTTGAGGGAGAGGTTCTTGCCTATGGACTACCATCAAACCCTCTACAGCCAATTCCTTACGTGCACTCAAGGAAATCGTTCGGTGGAAGAGTACATGACTGAGTTCATGAGGCTGGCATCAAGGAACGATGTGGAAGAGAATGAGGATCAGATGATTGCACGGTTTTTTGAGGGCCTCAGTTATGAGATCAAGAGCAAGATGGAGTTTGACACGTTTTTGTTTTTCAACGATGCGTGTGCCAAAGCTGGAAAGATCGAGGCTTTCTTGAAGAGGAAGAAGCCATTCGCACCCCGCCTTTTAGGCCCTGGCCAGACTTCTAGTCCTGCGAAAGGAGTTGAGAGGAGTGCACCCCAAACAATTGCTCCTAGGCCCCCTTCGAAGAAGCCCGATCCCGTTGTGGTGCAAAGAAAGGGAAAGGAGGCTGACACGAGCTCGGGGATTCGTTGTTACAAATGCAATGAGATGGGGCACAAGTCTAGTGATTGTCCCAAAAGGAAATACACTCAGTTGTGTGAAAAGGAAGATGAGGAGGAGGAATCATCGGGAGCTTACTTGTGCGAACCAGTTGAAGAGAGTGGGGATGAGGACCAAGAGTATTCAGAAGAGGAGGATGATTACTGTGGTGTCTTGAGAAAGCAAGCCTTGACCACTAATAAAAGTGATGAATCTCAGAGACAACTTGTTTCGCACACGGTGTTATGTTGGTGATCAAGTGTGCGAAGTCATCATTGATAGTGGGAGCCAGGAGAATTTTGTTAGCAAGCAGATCGTAGAGAAGCTTGGGCTGCAAGTTACACCACACCCTGCTCCTTATTCGATTGGTTGGGTGCGAGCTTTGGGAGGGATCAAGGTGACATCCAAGTGCACACTCCCGATCAAAATTGGCAAGTTCGAAGACGTGGTGAACTGTGATGTCCTTGAAATGGACGCTTGCCACATTCTCCTTGGCCGACCATGGGAATTTGACAATCAGGCCATACACAAAGGCAAGGAGAACACGTACGAGCTTAAGAAGCATTGGTGTCAATTCATGGTGATGAAGCATTCGTCATTACCAGAAGAAGGAGAGTCCGAGCCCTTGCCTGATCAAATTGTGAAGTTATTTGAGATGTTTCCCGAGGTTGTGAAGGAAGAGTTGCCCAAGGGGTTACCCCCTTTGAGGGATACCCAGCACCAGATTGATTTAATTCCGGGTGTAACTCTCCCTAACTTGCCGCATTACAGAATGAGTCCGATGGAAAATTAGATTGTGAGGGAGCAAGTCCAGGATCTTCTGAATAAGCGATACGTGCGAGAGAGCTTGAGTCCCTGTGGTGTTCCTGCCCTTCTCGTGCCAAAGAAGGATGGAACATGGAGGATGTGTATAGACAGTCGTGCAATCAACAAGATCACGATTGGATATCGCTTCCCAATCCCACGGCTCAATGATATGCTGGATAATCTTAGTGGTGCCACTATTTTCTCTAAGATTGATCTTCGAAGTGGCTACCACCAGATCAGGATCCGACCCGGGGATGAATGGAAGACTGCCTTCAAGACGAGGGATGGTTTATATGAATGGCTCGTGATGTCTTTTGGCGTCACCAATACTCCGAGCACATTTATGCGTCTTATACACCAAGTCTTAAAGCCTTTCCTAGACACCTTCGTTGTGGTGTATTTTGATGATATCCTAGTCTATAGCAAGACTGAGGAGGATCACGTATCCCATTTGCAAGATGTGTTTCAAGCTCTCCAAGATAATAAGTTATACGTGAACTTGAAGAAATGTAGTTTCTGGAAGGAGAAGCTTCTGTTCTTGGGATTTAACGTAGGGAAAGAAGGAATCCATGTTGACCAATCCAAGGTTGAAGCTATTAGCTCGTGGCCGGTGCCTGCGAACGTGAGTCAAGTCAGAAGTTTCCTTGGATTAGCAACTTTCTATCGAAGGTTCATAAGGGATTTTAGCATCATTGTTGCCCCTCTTGGAATAGGAGAGGGAGCTGATCGAGCCTTCCAGATATTGAAGGTGAAATTGAGCACCGCACCCGTGCTAGGTCTTCCAGACTTTGCCAAATTGTTTGAAGTTGAAGTGTACGCGTCTGGACTTGGAATAGGAGCTGTCCTGTCCCAAGAGAAGAGACCACTAGCTTACTTCAGCGAGAAGCTAAGTGAACCAAGGCAAAAATGGACCACCTATGAAAAGGAGTTCTACGTGGTTGTCCGAGCTCTTAGGACGTGGGAACACTACTTGGTTGGTAAGGAATTCGTGCTTTATTCTGATCATCAAGCATTGAAATTCTTATTTGATCAATCAAAGTTGAGTAATCCCATGCATGCACATTGGTGTACGTACTTGCAAAAGTTTCCATTTAAAATCGTGCACAAGAGTGGAACTCTGAATGTGGTTGCCGATGCATTGAGTAGGAGGGTAATTTTGCTTACTGAATTGAGCGGAATGATCACTGCTTTTGATTGTCTTCGTGAGCAATATCAGAAGGATGAAGACTTTTGTGAGGTGTGGATGAAGTACAAAGATGGCCAAGGGTACGAAGATTATTTCTTGCAGGATGGGTACTTGATGAAAGGGAATCAGTTGTGTGTTCCTAAGACATCGCTACGCGATCAATTAATGTGGGAGGTGTATGGAGGGGCACTCTCAGCTCATCTTGGCCGTGACAAGACTTTGGTCTCATTGCAAGAAAGATTTTTCTGGCCGAAAATGACGAAGGAGGTTGCCAACTTTGTGAAGCATTACCGAGTGTGTCAAGAAACTAAGGGCAGCGTACACAATACTGGCCTTTACACACCTCTCCCCATTCCTGAAGCAATTTGGGAAGACTTGAGCATGGACTTCGTGCTAGGATTACCTCGTACCCCGAGGGGTGCAGATTCTATTTTTGTTGTTGTGGACAGGTTGTCGAAGATGGCGCACTTCATTCCATGCAAAAAGACAAATGATGTGAGTGCCGTGGCTAAACACTTCTTTAGGGAGGTGGTACGTGATGTGAGCAAGCCTAAGGACGCACCTACTATCAAGCTTGTAGACTCGCAGCAAGTTCAAGTTCCAATTGGGCCAATGACAAGAGCACGAGCTAGGAAGTTGCAATCTGATTTCAATGGACTAATGCAAGAAGTTTGGGCTCAAGTTGGTGCGTACAAGTGCAAGGACGTGCATGAGGCACATGCAAAGCCCATGCACGTGATAGAGGCTATTTTGGAAGCTTAATATGCACACCAACTTCTGGATGCATGCGCACATGGAGAATCAGCAAGAATCAACCTATTTAGGCCATGCATCTTCTTGTTAGGACGTGCAATTAATTGTTATTCTATTAGATATTATTTGTTTAGATTATTTCCTATTTTAGTTGAATAATTCGGCCAGAATCTTCTTAGAATAGGAAAGAGAGTTTTGGCCAGCCTTTGAACTCCTTTTTAGGAGTTAGCTTGTTTAGGAATACTTTGGTACTTTGGGAGCCTATATAAAGAGGACTCCTAGCAATAAAAACGCACACAACAATTCAGAATTACATAGCTTTGGCTAATTGAGAGTTTAGATACTCGTTTGTTCTTGCTTAGGCTGGTGAGTCGTCTTGGCTAGAATTTATCTTTCACTTATCAAGCGGACCATCCATCCTCGCTTGTGGCGTGATTCGACCTTAGGTCAAGGTTCAGAAGTTCTTGTTGCGGGTTAAGGTTCAATTTCGTGCCTTAGTTCGAGTGAGTTCTTGTGAGTTGTGATCTGTTCCATTCTAAAGTAACAAACGGTCCGAGTTGTGAATCTTTTCCGCATAGATTCATATCAGTTGGTATCAGAGCTTAGCTTGTTACTTTAGTTCACTATCCTTGTTATTTTTGTTCTTGTTGGTTCGTTTAGTTGCTCGTTATTTTTGTTCTTATTGGTTCGTTTTTTTTTTTCTCTTCGCTGTTTGAAAAGAGAGGGAAACAAACGAGTGAAGCAAGAAAAGAAAAGAAAAGAAAGAAAAAAAAAAAAGAAAAGAAAAGAAAGAAAAAAAAAAAAGAAAAGAAAAGAAAAGAAACGAAAAAGGAAAGAAAAGAAAAAGTGCGTGAAGCCTAAAGAGGAAGCAAAGGCCGCAAGCAAGCTTAAAGAGGAAACAAAATCAAAAAGGAAGCGAGCAAGACTAAAGGAAAGACCCAAGAAGAACTTTAACATTCTGGTTGTTAAAGCGTGAAGCTCAAGCAAGGCCGTTCTAGCCTTAGTAAGAACATACAAGTATCACGAGAGGAAAAAGGCAAGAGTGTGCGAGTACCTTAGAGAGAAAAGCCAAATATTTGAGTGCAAACACGAGTGAACTTGAGTGCACCTTACATTGAGAGTATACACGTAAGGGAGTGAGCTTGTGAGGCCATATTTTTTTTTATTACTAACCAATTTTTTCTTGCAGCAAACATGTCACATGAAGGTCAAACCATGGGAAACATAGACCTTAAGTTATTAGTGGATGCATTGGCCGGGAAGCTCGAGCAGATGGTGCAAGCTCAGATGGAGCCTTTGCAACTACGCGTGGATGCCGTGGAGAATTCTCGTGACATCCCCCCAACGCGAGGCGAACTCCAAAGGCGTAGGAGAGGAGTACCTATTGGAGAGTCAAGCGGAGCTGATTCTGAATCGGAAGAAGGCGTAGGCTCAACAAGGAGTCTTAGGAGAGCAAGAACAAGCCGTCCACCTAGGGAGGCGAGGCCAAAGAGAGACGACAACATAGGGAGTATCAAACTGAAGATACCTTCCTTTGCCGGTCGTTCTGACCCGGAGGCGTACTTAGAGTGGGAGAAGAAGATTGAGTTCGTGTTTGATTGCCACAATAGCTCCGAAGAAAAGAAGGTAAAACTTGCCATCACCGAATTTACTGATTATGCTATAACTTGGTGGGATCAACTTGTGACAAGCAGGAGGAGAAATAGAGAACGCCCTATAGCTACTTGGGAAGACATGAAAGTAGTGATGAGGAAGAGATTTGTTCCACGTCATTACTATAGAGAGCTGTATAAGAAGTTACAAGGAATGAGGCAAGGAAGTTTGAGTGTGGAGGAGTATTTCAAACAGATGGAGATGGCCATGATAAGAGCTGATATAGATGAAGATAGAGAAGTTACAATGGCAAGGTTCTTGAATGGACTCAATCCTGAAATTCAAGACAAAGTTGAGTTGCAACACTATGTGGAGTTGGAGGACATGGTGCATATGGCAATGAAAATTGAGAAGCAACTCAAGAGAGGAGAGGGGAGAACAAGAGCTACATCGAATTCTACTTGGAAGCCAAACTACCAAAAGAAGTTTGACAAGCCACAAGCAGCCAAAGTAGAGCATAAACCCGAGAGTTCTCAAGCTAATTCTCAAAGGAAAGTGGAAGTCACTCCAGCTAGGAACCGTGACATCAAGTGCTTTAAGTGTCAAGGAAGAGGGCACATCTCAAGTCAATGCCCTAACAAGCAAGCAATGGTGATCAAGGAGAGTGGAGAGATTGAAACTGAAGAAGAGGATTCGGAGCATGAAAGCATGCCTTCTTTGGAGGACGTATCCGAGGAAGAGTACCAAGCTGCTGAGAGGCTTACTCTTGTGTCTAGAAGAGCATTGAATGTGCAAGTAAAAGAAGAAAATGATGTGGCTCAAAGAGAAAATATTTTTCACACAAGGTGCTATGTCAAAGACAAGGTGTGTAGTGTCATCATAGATGGAGGAAGTTGTGCTAATGTTGCAAGCACTACTATGGTGGAGAAGTTAGGGTTACTCACGGGAAAACACCCTAAGCCTTACAAACTACAATGGCTGAATGATAGTGGAGAAGTACGAGTGATGAAGCAAGTATTGGTAGCATTCCGCATTGGCAACTATGAGGATGAAGTGTTGTGTGATGTTGTACCAATGCAAGCTGGTCACCTATTGTTAGGAAGGCCGTGGCAGTTTGATAGGAAAGTGCATCATGATGGCTACACCAACAAGTATTCATTTATACTTAAGAAGAGAGTAATCACCTTGGCACCCTTGTCACCATCACAAGTTTGTGAAGATCAACGTCAGTTGCAAAAAGAAAGTGATGAGCAAAGAGAGCGTGACAAGAAGAAAAAGAATGAGAGGAGAGAAGAAGCCGAAAAAAAGATAAGAAAAACGGCCAATGGAGAGGAAAAGATTGAGAAAACAAAAGAAGCCGGAAAAACAGAAATTAAAACGGCCAAAGAGAGAAAAAACGAGAGTTGGAAAAAGAGTTACTATGTGGGAACAAGTGATATTAAGCAAGCGTGCTTTACAAAGAAGCCTATGATCTTACTTCGGTATAGGGAGGCACTTTTAAACACTAACGAGCTTGAACCACATGTACCTAGTACGGTTGTGTCTCTTTTGCAGGATTACAAGGATGTCTTTCCCGACGAGCTACCACCTGGTTTGCCACCTATTCGTGGGATTGAACATCAAATAGACTTTGTCCCGGGAGCTACCATACCTAACCGTCCCGCATATAGAAGCAATCCTGAAGAGACAAAGGAGCTTGAGAAGCAAGTCAACGAGCTGTTGGAGAAAGGGTACGTAAGAGAGAGCATGAGTCCATGTGCTGTTCCAGTCCTACTTGTGCCCAAGAAGGATAAAACATGGAGAATGTGTGTTGATTGCCGAGCAGTCAACAACATAACGGTAAAATATCGTCACCCTATCCCTCGTTTAGATGACATGTTAGATGAGTTGCATGGTTCTTGCATGTTTTCTAAGATTGATTTGAAGAGTGGTTATCATCAAATTAGGATGAAAGAAGGAGATGAGTGGAAGACTGCTTTTAAAACTAAGTATGGGTTGTATGAGTGGATGGTCATGCCATTTGGTTTGTCCAACGCACCTAGCACGTTTATGCGACTCATGAATCATGTTCTACGTCCATTCATTGGTAAATTTGTAGTTGTTTACTTTGATGATATACTCATCTATAGCAAGAACGTGGGGGATCATCTAGAACATTTGAAATCTGTCTTAGATGCACTTAGAGAAGAACAATTGTTTGCTAACTTGAAGAAGTGCACCTTTTGTACGGATAAGCTTGTATTCTTGGGTTTTGTTGTTGGAGCTAACGGAATACAGGTTGATGAAGAAAAGATCCGAGCTATCCGTGAATGGCCAAGCCCTACAAGTGTTGCTAATGTTAGGAGCTTTCATGGACTAGCTAGTTTTTATAGGAGATTTGTGAAGGACTTTAGTAGCATAGCCGCACCCATAACTGAAGTCATCAAGAAGAACGTGGGCTTTACTTGGGGAGAAGCTCAAGAGAAGGCTTTCCAACTACTGAAAGGGAAGTTGACTAATGCACCCTTGTTAGCTTTACCTAATTTCTCTAAGACTTTTGAAATAGAGTGTGATGCTTCTGGTGTAGGAATTGGAGCTGTCCTTATGCAAGAAGGAAGACCTATTGCATACTTTAGTGAGAAACTAAGTGGTGCAACCTTGAATTACCCGACCTATGACAAGGAGTTGTACGCACTAGTTCGAGCATTGGAGACATGGCAGCATTATTTGTGGCCCAAGGAGTTCGTGATTCACACTGATCATGAGTCACTCAAGCACTTAAAGGGGCAACACAAGCTGAACAAGAGGCATGCACGATGGGTGGAATTCATTGAGACATTTCCTTATGTCATTCGCTACAAGCAAGGTAAGGAAAATGTAGTAGCTGATGCACTATCACGGAGGTACGCCTTGATCTCAACTCTTGATGCTAAACTACTTGGTTTTGAACACATTAAAGAGATGTATGTTGATGATGTTGATTTTGGCGAGTTGTTTAGATCAACTGAAAGAAGTGCATTTGGTAAGTTCTTTCGTAATGAAGGTTACCTCTTTCGTGAAAACAAACTTTGTGTGCCTAATTGTTCGATGCGAGAATTACTAATCCAGGAGGCACATGGAGGTGGCTTAATGGGGCATTTTGGAATTGCAAAGACCTTGGCAATGCTACAAGATCATTTCTTTTGGCCACACATGAAGAGAGACGTTGAGAGAGTTTGTGGTCGTTGCATCACTTGCAAGCAAGCCAAGTCGAAGGTAAAACCCCATGGTTTGTACACCCCACTACCTATACCTAGTGAGCCTTGGATTGATATCTCTATGGATTTTGTGTTAGGACTACCTAGGACTAAGCGTGGAAGAGATTCGATTTTTGTGGTAGTGGATAGGTTTTCTAAGATGGCACATTTCATTCCATGTCATAAGACTGATGATGCTTCAAACATTGCTGATTTGTTCTTTAGAGAGGTTGTTAGGTTGCATGGCATGCCTAGGACAATTATCTCTGATAGAGATGCTAAGTTCCTAAGTTACTTTTGGAAGACCTTGTGGTGCAAGTTAGGTACTAAGTTGTTGTTTTCTACTACTTGTCATCCTCAAACTGATGGTCAAACTGAAGTAGTGAATAGGACTTTGTCTACACTTTTGAGAGCACTCATTAAGCATAACATTAAGACTTGGGAAGAATGTTTGCCTCATGTTGAGTTTGCTTATAATCGTTCTGTCCATTCTGCTACTCAATTCTCACCATTTGAGCTTGTTTATGGATTTAATCCTTTGACTCCATTGGATTTATCACCTCTACCTTCGAGTGAGCAAGTTAACTTAGATGGCAAGAAGAAAGCTGAATTTGTCAAGCAGTTACATGAGAAAGCAAGAATGAACATCGAGAAGCGCACGGAGCACTATGCAAGGCAAGCAAACAAAGGAAGGCACAAGGTTGTCTTTGAGCCGGGAGATTGGGTTTGGCTACATATGAGGAAGGAGCGTTTTCCTGTACAAAGACGTTCAAAGTTGCTACCACGGGGAGATGGTCCATTCCAAGTGATCGAACGCATCAATGATAATGCCTACAAGCTAGACCTTCCGGGTGAGTATAATGTAAGTGCTTCGTTTAACGTGGCTGACTTGAGTCCGTTTGATGTAGGTGATGATTTGAGGACAAATCCTTTTCAAGAGGAGGGGACTGATGTGAGCAAGCCTAAGGACGCACCTACTATCAAGCTTGTAGACTCGCAGCAAGTTCAAGTTCCAATTGGGCCAATGACAAGAGCACGAGCTAGGAAGTTGCAATCTGATTTCAATGGACTAATGCAAGAAGTTTGGGCTCAAGTTGGTGCGTACAAGTGCAAGGACGTGCATGAGGCACATGCAAAGCCCATGCACGTGATAGAGGCTATTTTGGAAGCTTAATATGCACACCAACTTCTGGATGCATGCGCACATGGAGAATCAGCAAGAATCAACCTATTTAGGCCATGCATCTTCTTGTTAGGACGTGCAATTAATTGTTATTCTATTAGATATTATTTGTTTAGATTATTTCCTATTTTAGTTGAATAATTCGGCCAGAATCTTCTTAGAATAGGAAAGAGAGTTTTGGCCAGCCTTTGAACTCCTTTTTAGGAGTTAGCTTGTTTAGGAATACTTTGGTACTTTGGGAGCCTATATAAAGAGGACTCCTAGCAATAAAAACGCACACAACAATTCAGAATTACATAGCTTTGGCTAATTGAGAGTTTAGATACTCGTTTGTTCTTGCTTAGGCTGGTGAGTCGTCTTGGCTAGAATTTATCTTTCACTTATCAAGCGGACCATCCATCCTCGCTTGTGGCGTGATTCGACCTTAGGTCAAGGTTCAGAAGTTCTTGTTGCGGGTTAAGGTTCAATTTCGTGCCTTAGTTCGAGTGAGTTCTTGTGAGTTGTGATCTGTTCCATTCTAAAGTAACAAACGGTCCGAGTTGTGAATCTTTTCCGCATAGATTCATATCAGTACGTCTGCATGGAGTGCCAAAGTCCATTGTTTCTGATCGTGACACGAAGTTTCTTGCGAGCTTCTGGAAGACACTTTGGAGGATGTTCGATGCAACCCTCAAATTTAGCACGACTACGCACCCCTAGACTGATGGGCAGACTGAGGCAACCAATCGTACACTTGGGAATCTTCTCCGAAACCTTTGTCATGAGAGGAAGCGCCAATGGGATCTTGCACTTCCCACAGCTGAGTTTGCATATAATGGCGCGATACATCGCTCCACAGGGAAGTCTCCTTTTTCTTTGGTGTACACGAAGGTCCCTAATCATCTTTTGGATGTGTCTAGTATGCCAAGGCCTCCACGAGCCAATGCTGCTGCCATGTCGTACGCGGAGCACGTTCAATCCGTGCTGGATGCTGTGAAGAAGAGGTTAGAAGATACGTATGGCAAAGAGAAGCAGCGAGTGGATGCTCGAAGAAAGGAGCGAATTTTTCAGCCAGGAGAGCAGGTTATGGTGCACTTTAGGAAGGAGAGGATGCCCTCCAACATGGGAGGCAAGCTTCAAGCAAGGAGGTTCGGTCCATACAAGATCGTGAGGCGTGTGAATGATAATGGCTATGTGGTTGATCTCCCGGAGGAGTTTGGAGTGTCCAAGACCTTCAATGTCGCGGAGTTGACACCCTACTATGATCCTCTTCCTTTTCCTAGCAAGCTGGCTGCTCAGGACTAGCATCTTCTCAAGCAGGGGAGGATGGCGTAGGAAGCCTCAAAGAATAAGGTGCAACGTACGTGCGCATGGCTTGCCTTTCGAGCTGTCCGAGTTTCATTTAATTCAAGCTGTCCGAACTCTTCATTTCCTCTTTATTTCCGAATGTAATAAGGCTCAATGGTGACATTTAAATATAGGCGGTTACGGATGGTTTAAGGCAGGCCGAAATGTGAGGAGGTGCGTGATTAATGCCCTTCAAGACACGCCTTGGATCACGCCCCTATATGTGTTTCTTTTGAATGGAATAAATGGACAGAAAAATGAAATCCAAAACCCTGAGCGAGTGAGCTTTCCTTTCGTGCATGGATTTGCATGAGTTGTGCATGGATTTGCACGAATTCTGAGTGATTTGCCCTAGCTGGCCGCTTGTTAAATCAAGCAACTCTCTAGTTGAGCTTCGGAAGGAGCAGATTAGAGCTTTACCTTTCATTGTTCGTTCCCAAATCCTTTTTCTAAGTTTGATCACTTTTCGTTGCCTACACTACTTCCCGTTCTTGCATTGTTGCCATACGCCTCCGAAATCTTCGTCATCTTCATAAAGTTCTTTCAAACAGTCAAACGCTGTGATTGATCCTTTCAGCTCAACAAGGAGATGCATTCTTCTACTCAATGCATCAGCCACCGCATTTTGACTCCCACTCTTGTGCGCAATCTTAAATGGGAACTTTTGCAAGTACGTGCTCCATCTAGCATGCATATGGTTGGTCAGCTTGGACTGATCATTCAAAAACTTAAGAGCCTTATGATCCGTGTACAACACAAATTCTTTTCCAACCAAGTAGTGCTCCCACGTCTTGAGAGCTCTAAAGACAGCATAGAACTCTTGCTCATACGTCGACCAAGTCTGCCTGTGCTCAATCAACTTTTCACTAAAATAAGCAACAGGTCGTTTCTCTTGAGATAATATAGCTCCAATGCCAACACCACACGCATCAACATCTACTTCAAACAACTTAGAGAAGTCAGGAAGGGCAAGTACCGGGGCGGAGCTCATTCAGTTGGTTGAAAGCACGATCTGCATCATCTCCCCACTCGAACTTGGCTTGCTTCTTCAGCATGGAAGTAAGCGGTGCGGCAGTAATGCTAAAGTTGCGAATGAATCTACGATAAAATGTTGCTAACCCGAGGAAGCTTCGAATCTGACTTGCATTCAGAGGGATTGGCCACGACTGAATGGCTTCGACCTTCACTTGATAAACCTGAATCCCGTCTTTTCCTACGACAAATTCGAGGTACACCAAGCTCTCTTTCCAAAATACGCACTTTCCCAAATTGACAATAAGGCTATTGCTTCGTAGAGCGGTGAAAACTTGCTTCAAATGACCTAGATGATCTACTTCAGACTTGCTATACACCAGGATGTCATCAAAGTATACGACCACGAACTGATCAAGAAATGGCTTTGTGACCTGGTACATTAACCTCATGAAGGTGCTTGGTGCGTTTATCAAACCAAATGGCATGACGAGCCATTCGTACAAGCCATCACTAGTCTTGAAAGCGGTCTTCCACTCATCTCCAGGGCGGATCCTAATCTGATGATAGCCGCTCTTCAAGTCTATCTTTGAAAACAACATAGATCCACTCAAATTATCAAGCATGTCATTGAGGCGAGGGATAGGAAACCTGTACCCCACTGTTATTTTGTTGATTGCTCGACTGTCCACGCACATCCTCCATGTACCATCTTTCTTAGGAACCAAAAGAGCGGGTACACTGCATGGACTTAAGCTCTCTTGGATGTAGCCTTTGTCGAGCAACTCCTGGACTTGATCTCGTAGGATCTGATTTTCTTGCGGACTCATGCGGTAGTGGGGCAAGTTCGGTAGGGTTGCTCCCAGAATCAAGTCTCCAAGCACAAACTAACTTGCGGACTCATGCGGACTCATGACGTAGCGAGCGGAAGCTAAACTAACTCGAACGGGTAATTGCACTCCAAGCACAACTTCCGTTGTGTTAAAGAGGTTGTCCAAGGGTGTTGGATGGCCAGCAAGGGCAGAAATTTAACAAGGGACGCACCCTTTGCTCAGAGTTGTGAAAGAAACCTTTCTCACTTTCAAATTGGACTCAAAACTGCTTCTTTATTGCTCACCATCATAGCCCTTTAATAGGGGCGTGACTTAAGGCTTGCCTAATGCCAAGCTAATCAAAAGCCACGTAGGTTACAAGCTGATTAAGACAGCCAATTATTACGTAGGTTACAAGCTGTTCAAACAGCCATTTATTTCCCCTACCCCACAAAATTGGTACTTAGACCTTATTAATCATACGGTGAGCTTAATATCCAGATCGGTACAAGAACAAGAAAATTAATAATAAGGACGTCCCTACGTCAGATTCCTTGTAGAACCTACGTCCTCCTCCTGGAAAGGGTCAGAATCTTCTTCACTTGTGCTTCCCAAAGGGGCTTTCCTTCTTTGTGCACGGAATTCTCCTCCACTTGTGCCTCCCAAAGGTGCAAACCTTCGTTGTGCTTGGACTTCTCTACTTGGTTGTTGGCTGTTGCGAGTGTCCTCCATTCCTCTTGTTTTCTCTTGCATTTTCTCTTTAATCGCAAGCTTCCTAATTCGCCTTGCTCCGCTTTAGTCTTGCAATTTCCTGTTTAGTCTTGCTTCTTCTTTTGTTTTCCGTTTCTTTTCTTTCTTTTTTTTTCTCTTTTGATCAGAATACACAACCTAGAGTAACTAAGTCACGAATCTGATTGCTTGAAACATAAACAAATCAAACTAGTTATGAAAAACGAATTGGATACTAGACCAACAAAAAGGAAAGGTAAAGATAGATAGTAGCAAGCCGTGGCTATGATACCAAATGATATGAACCTCGGTAGGAAATTCACAACGGACCGTGCTACTTCGGATGGAGCAGACCGCAACCCACGAACTCGAGCCTTGCCAAAACCTTGGTTTGGAAGAACCGCAACCCAAGCAATGGAATTTCATGAACCTATGGTCCAAGTCGAATCACGCCAAAAACGATGATGGAAGAATCGTTTGATAAGTGAAAGGTTTCGCTCAAGCTAAGCAATCCAGCAATTAGCAAGAACACACAAGGAGTATCTTAACTCACAAAGAAAAAATTCAATCTCAAAGTTGCGTGCCTTTTTATTGTTAGGAGACCTCCTTATATAGGCTCCAAAGTACCAAAGTATTCCTAAACAAGCTAACTCCTAAAAAGAAGTTCAAGGGCTGGCCAAAACACTCTTTCCTAATCTAAGGAGATTCTGGCCGAATTATTTCAACTAAACAAGAAATAATCTAAGCAAATAATATCTAATAGAATAACTAATAGCTGCACGTCCAAAACAAGTAGATGCACGGACTAAATAGGCTGATTCTTCTTGATTCTCCATGTGCGCATGCATCTAGAAGCTTACGTGCATGTCAAGCTTCCAAAATAGCCTCTATCACGTGCATGGGCTTTGCATGGGCCTCATGCACGTCCTTGCACTTGTACGCATTGGCTTGAGCCCAGACTTCTTGCATTAATCCATTAAGTTCCGCTTGAAACGTTTTTGCCCTTGCTCGTGTCACCGGCCCAATTGGTACGTGCACTTGCTGTGAGTCTTGTAGCTTCACATCATTTTAGGAGCTACCATACCTAACCACCCCGCATATAGAAGTAATCCTGAGGAAACAAAGGAACTTGAGAGGCAAGTCAATGAGCTTTTGGAAAAAGGGTACGCGAGAGAAAGCGTGAGCCCATGTGCTGTTCCAGTCCTACTTGTGCCTAAGAAGGATGGATTATGGAGGATGTGTGTTGATTGCCGAGCTGTCAACAACATCACGGTAAAATATCGTCACCCTATTCCTCGCTTAGATGACATGTTAGATGAGTTGCATAGATCTTGCATGTTTTCTAAGATTGACTTAAAAAGTGGTTATCATCAGATTAGGATGAAGGAAGGAGATGAGTGGAAGACTACTTTTAAAACAAAATATAGGTTGTATGAGTGGATGTTCATGCCGTTCGGGTTATCTAATGCACCTAGTACATTCATGCGCCTTATGAATCATGTCTTACGTCCATTCATTGGCAAATTTGTCGTTGTGTACTTTGATGATATACTCATTTATAGTACGAGTTTAGAGGATCATGTAGAGCATTTAAAATCTGTACTAGATGCACTTATAGAGGATCAATTGTTTGCCAACTTGAAGAAGTGCACCTTTTGCACAGATATTGTATTCTTGGGCTTTGTTGTTAGTGCTCACGGGATACAGCAACATGAGGAGAAGATCCGAGTCATCCGGGACTGGCCAAGTCCTACAAGTGTTGCTAACGTTCGAAGTTTTCATGGCTTAGCTAGCTTTTACTGGAGGTTCGTGAAAGACTTCAGTAGCTTTCACTGAAGTCATCAAGAAGAACGTTGGATTTAGTTGGGGAGAAGCTCAAGAGAACTCATTCCAACTCATCAAAGAGAAGTTGACTAATGCTCCTTTCTTGGCTTTGCCTAACTTTGCTAAAACCTTTGAAGTTGAATGTGATGCCTTAGGTATAGGGATTGGAGCTGTCCTCATGCAAGAAGGGAGACCAATTGCCTACTTTAGTGAGAAACTAAGTGGAGCAACCTTGAACTATCCAACTTATGACAAAGAGTTGTATGCGCTAGTTCGAACATTGGAAACATGGCAGCATTACTTGTGGCCCAAGGAATTCGTGATCCACACTGATCATGAATCACTCAAGCACTTAAAGGGGCAACACAAGTTGAATAGGAGGCATGCACGATGGGTGGAGTTCATTGAGACATTTCCTTATGTCATTCGCTACAAGCAAGATAAGGAAAATGTAGTAGCCTTAAAGGAAAATGCCCTATCGCGAAGGTATGCTTTGATCTCAACTCTTGATGCGAAGTTAATTGGTTTTGAACACCTTAAAGAGTTTTATGCTGATGATACTAATTTTGGTGATCTGTTTCGAGCTACGGAGAAGAGTGCAAGTGGTAAATTTTTTCGGAATAAAGGTTACCTATTTCGTGAGAACAAACTTTGTGTGCCTAATTGTTCTATGCGAGAGTTGCTAATTCAGGATGCACATGGAGGCGGATTGATGGGGCACTTTGGAATCGCAAAGACTTTGGCAATGCTACAAGATCACTTCTATTGACCACACATGCAAGCAAGCCAAGTCAAAGGTAAAACCCCATGGTTTGTATACCCCACTACCTATACCTAGTGATCCTTGGATTGATATCTCTATGGATTTTGTGTTAGGACTGCCTAGGACTAAACGTGGAAGGGATTCAATCTTTGTGGTAGTGGATAGGTTTTCTAAGATGTCACATTTTATTCCATGTCATAAGACCGATGATGCTTCAAACATTGCTGATTTGTTCTTTAGAGATGTTGTTAGGTTGCATGGTATGCCTAGAACTATTATTTCTGATAGAGATGCTAAGTTCTTGAGTTACTTTTGGAAGACCTTGTGGAGTAAGTCAGGTACCAAGTTGTTATTTTCTACTACTTGTCATCCACAAACTGATGGTCAAACTGAAGTTGTAAATAGGACTTTGTCTACTTTATTGAGAGCACTTATCAAGCATAACATTAAGACTTGGGAAGAATGTTTGCCATATGTTGAATTTGCTTATAATCGTTCAGTTCATTCTGCTACTCAATTCTCACCATTTGAGCTTGTTTATGGATTTAATCCTTTGACTCCATTGGATTTATCACCTTTGCCTTCGAGTGAGCATGTTAACTTAGATGGCAAGAGGAAGGCTGAAATTGTCAAGCAACGGCATGAGAGGGCGCGAATGAACATAGAGAAACGAACTGAGCACTATACGAGACAAGCAAACAAAGGACGACACAAGATTGTCTTTGAGCCTGTTGATTGGGTCTGGTTGCACATGAGAAAAGAACGCTTTCCCGCGCAACGACGTTTAAAGTTGCTACCATGGGGCGATGGTCCATTTCAAGTGCTTGAACGCATCAATGACAATGCCTACAAGCTTGACCTGCCAGGTGAGTATAATGTTAGTGCTTCTTTCAATGTTACTAATCTGAGTCTGTTTGATGTAGGTGACAATTTGAGGACAAATCCTTTTCAAGCGGAGGTTGATGTGAGCACACCTACGAACACAACTTTGAGATTGATAATTTTATGAGTTAGATACTCCTTGCGTGTTCTTGCTAATTGCTGGATTGCTTAGCTTGAGCGAATCTTTCACTTATCAAACGATTCCTCCATCATCGTTTGTGGCGTGATTCGACTTGGACCAAAGGTTCACAAAATTCCATTGCTCGGGTTGCGGTTCTTCCAGACCAAGGTTCTTGCAAGGCTCGAGTTCGTGGGTTGCGGTCTGTTCCATCCAAAGTAGCACGGTCCGTTGTGAATCTCCTGCCGAGGTTCGTATCATTTGGTATCAGAGCCACGGCTTGCTACTATCTATCTTTACCTTTCCTTTTTGTTGGTCTAGTATCCAATTCGTTTTTTTATAAGTAGTTTGATTCGTTTGTGTTTCGAGCAATCAGATTCGTGACTTAGTTATTCTAGGTTGTGTATTCTGATCAAAAGAAAAAAAAGAAAAAAAAAAGAAAAGAAAAAGAAAACAAAAGGAGAAGCAAGACAAAACAGGAAATTGCAAGACTAAGGTGGAGCAAGGCGAATTGGGAAGCTTGCGGATTATAGAGGAAACGCAAGAAAAGAGGAAGCAAGAAGAACGCAAGAGAAACAAAAGAGGAAGCAAGAAGCAAGTCCAATAGGCGGACAGAAAACAAGAGGAAGTCAGTCCGAATAAATCTACGTGCAATACAAGAAGACAAGGAACTACCTTTGATAGTGATCCGTGTAGTTCAAGCAAAGCCTTGTTAGCTTAGTAAGAACGTACAAGAGTATCACGAGAGGAAAAAGGCAAGAGTTTGTGAGTGCATTAGACAGAAAAGCCAAATAATTGAGTGCAAACACGAGTGACCTTGAGTGCAACTTACATTGAGAGTAAACACGTAAGGGAGTGAACTTGTGAGGCCATCAATTTTTTTTTTTTACTAACGAAATTTTCTTGCAGCAAGATGTCTTACGATGATCAAAGAGAAAAAGAGGGTACGTTGGCTGATGTTGGTCTTAAGGTATTTGTGGAGGCCCTGACAGGAAAATTCCAACAAATGATGCAAGCGGAGATGGAGCCGTTGCAACAACGCATGGATGCAATGGAGGACACTCGCAACAGCCAACAACCAAGAAGCGAAGTCCAAGCACAACGAAGGTTTGCACCTTTGGGAGGCACAAGTGGAGGAGAATTCCGTGCACAAAGAAGGAGAGCACCTTTGGGAAGCACAAGTGAAGAAGATTCCGACCCTTTTCAGGAGGAGGACGTAGGTTCTACATGGAATCTTAGGCGAGCAAGGACTAACCGCCCACCTAGAGAGGCAAGGCGAAGAAGAGATGACAACTTGGGAAGTGTTAAGCTAAAGATACCTTCCTTTGCAGGTCGTTCTGACCCGGAAGCATACCTAGAGTGGGAGAAGAAGATTGAGTTCGTGTTTGATTGCCACAATTGTTCCGAAACAAAGAAGGTAAAGCTAGCTGTGACTGAATTCGCTGATTATGCTATAACGTGGTGGGATCAACTTGTCACAAGCAGGAGGCGTAATAGAGAGCGTCCTATAGCTACATGGGAGGAGATGAAAGTGGTGATGAGGAAACGTTTTGTTCCAAGTCATTACTACCGAGAGCTATACAAGAAGTTACAAGGGATGAGACAAGGAAGTCTGAGCGTGGAAGAATATTACAAACAAATGGAGATGGCCATGATAAGAGCAGATGTGGAGGAAGATAGAGAAGCTACCATGGCAAGGTTCTTGAATGGACTCAATCCTGAGATCCATGACAAAGTAGAGTTGCAACACTATGTGGAGTTGGAGGACATGGTGCATATGGCCACGAAAATTGAGAAGCAACTGAAGAGAGGAGGAGGAGGGACAAGAGCTACATCAAGTGCTAATTGGAAGCCAAACTATTCAAAGAAATTTGAAAAACCACAGGCAACCAAGATAGAGCACAAGACTGAGAGTTCCAATGCCAATTCTCAAAAGAAGGTGGAAGCCACTCCCACATGAAACCGAGATATCAAGTGCTTCAAGTGTCAAGGAAGGGGGCACATCTCAAGTCAATGCCCTAACAAACAGATTATGGTAATTAGAGAGAGTGGGGAGGTCGTAACAGAAGGAGAAGATTCGGATGATGATAGCATGCCTTCATTGGAAGACGTATCCGAAGAGGAAATTCAAGTTCCTGAAGGACTCACTCTAGTGGCAAGAAGAGTCTTGAACTTGCAAGCAAGAGAAGAAGATGACAAAGCACAAAGGGAGAACATCTTCCATACAAGATGTTATGTCAAGGACAAGGTGTGTAGTGTCCTCATTGATGGAGGCAGCTGTGCTAACGTGGCAAGCACTACTATGGTTGAGAAGTTAGGGTTACTCATGAAGAAACACCCTAAACCTTACAAACTGCAATGGCTGAATGATAGTGGAGAAGCAAGTGCTAGTGACATTCTGCATTGGCAAGTACGAAGATGAAGTGTTGTGCAATGTTGTGCCAATGCAAGCTAGTCATCTCCTGTTGGGGAGGCCGTGGCAGTTTGAAAGAAGAGTAACTCATGACGGACACACCAACAAGTACTCATTTACACTCAATAGGCGTGTGTTCACTTTGGCACCCTTAGCGCCATCACAAGTTTGTGAAGATCAGATGAAGTTACAAAAAGAAAGTGATGAGAGGAAAAAAAGTGAGCAAAAGAAACGAATTGAGAGGAGAGAAGAAGCCGAAAAACAGAAAGGAAAAATGGCCAAAAGAGAGGATACAATGGAGCGAACAAAAGAAGCCAAAAAAACAGAATTGAAATCGGCCATTGAGAGAAAATCCGAGGGATGGAAAAAGAACTACTATGTGGGAGCAAGTGAAATCAAGCAAGCTTGTTTTAAAAAAAAGTCTATGATCTTACTCCGGTATAGGGAGACACTTTTTATCACTAACGAACTTGAGCCACACTTGCCTAGTGTGATTGTTTCTCTCTTGTAGGACTACAAGGATGTCTTTCCCGAAGAGCTACCAGTTGGATTACCAACTATACGAGGGATTGAGCATCAAATTGACCTTGTTCCAGGAGCTACCATTCCTAACCACCCTGCATATAGAAGTAATCCTGAGGAAATAAAGGAACTTGAGAGGCAAGTCAATGAGCTTTTGGAAAAAGGGTACGTGAGAGAAAGCATGAGCCCATGTGCTGTTGCAGTCCTACTTGTGCCTAAGAAGGATGGATCATGGAGGATGTGTGTTAATTGCCGAACTGTCAACAACATCACGGTAAAATATCATCACCCTATTCCTCGCTTAGATGACATGTTAGATGAGTTGCATGGATCTTGCATGTTTTCTAAGATTGACTTAAAAAGTGGTTATCATCAGATTAGGATGAAAGAAGGAGATGAGTGGAAGACTGCTTTTAAAACAAAATATGGGTTGTATGAGTGGATGGTCATGCCGTTCGGGTTATCTAATGCACCTAGTACATTCATGCGCCTTATGAATCATGTCTTACGTCCATTCATTGGCAAATTTGTCGTTGTGTACTTTGATGATATACTCATTTATAGTACGAGTTTAGAGGATCATGTAGAGCATTTGAAATCTGTCCTAGATGCACTTAGAGAGGATAAATTGTTTGCCAACTTGAAGAAGTGCACCTTTTGCACAGATAAACTTGTATTCTTGGGTTTTGTTGTTAGTGCTCACGGAATACAGGTTGATGAGGAGAAGATCCGAGCCATCCGGGACTGGCCAAGTCCTACAAGTGTTGCTAATGTTCGAAGTTTTCATGGCTTAGCTAGCTTTTACAGGAGGTTCGTGAAAGACTTTAGTAGCCTAGCCGCGCCCTTCACTGAAGTCATCAAGAAGAACGTTGGATTTAGTTGGGGAGAAGCTCAAGAGAATGCATTCCAACTCATCAAAGAGAAGTTGACTAATGCTCCTTTGTTGGCTTTGCCTAACTTTGCTAAAACCTTTGAAGTTGAATGTGATGCCTCAGGTATAGGTATTGGAGCTGTCCTCATGCAAGAAGGGAGACCAATTGCCTACTTTAGTGAGAAACTAAGTGGAGCAACCTTGATCTATCCAACTTATGACAAAGAGTTGTATGCACTAGTTCGAGCGTTGGAAACATGGCAGCATTACTTGTGGCCCAAGGAATTCGTGATCCACACTGATCATGAATCACTCAAGCACTTAAAGGGGCAACACAAGCTGAATAAAAGGCATGCACGATGGGTGGAGTTCATTGAGACATTTCCTTATGTCATTCGCTACAAGCAAGGTAAGGAAAATGTAGTAGCTGATGCCCTATCGCGAAGGTATGCTTTGATCTCAACTCTTGATGCGAAGTTAATTGGTTTTGAACACATTAAAGAGTTGTATGCTGATGATACTAATTTTGGTGATCTGTTCCGAGCTACGGAGAAGAGTGCAAGTGGTAAATTTTTCCGGAATGAAGGTTACCTATTTCGTGAGAACAAACTTTGTGTGCCTAATTGTTCTATGCGAGACTTGCTAATTCAGGAGGCACATGGAGGCAGATTGATGGGGCACTTTGGAATCGCAAAGACTTTGACAATGCTACAAGATCACTTCTATTGGCCACACATGAAGCGCGACGTAGAAAGAGTTTGTGGGCGCTGCATCACATGCAAGCAAGCCAAGTCAAAGGTAAAACCCCACGGTTTGTATACCCCACTACCTATACCTAGTGAGCCTTGGATTAAGTTACTTTTGGAAGACCTTGTGGAGTAAGTTAGGTACAAAGTTGTTATTTTCTACTACTTGTCATCCACAAACTGATGGTCAAACTGAAGTTGTAAATAGGACCTTGTCTACTTTATTGAGAGCATTTATCAAGCATAACATTAAGACTTGGGAAGAATGTTTGCCACATGTTGAATTTGCTTATAATCGTTCTGTTCATTCTGCTACTCAATTCTCCCCATTTGAGCTTGTTTATGGATTTAATGCTTTGACTCCTTTGGATTTATCACCTTTGCCTTCAAGTGAGCATGTTAACTTAGATGGCAAGAAGAAGGCTAATTTTGTCAAGCAACTGCATGAGAGGGCGCGAATGCACATAGAGAAACGAACGGAGCACTACGCAAGACAAGCAAACAAAGGATGGCACAAGGTTGTCTTTGAGCCTGGAGATTGGGTCTGGTTGCACATGCGAAAGGAACGCTTTCCTGCGCAACGACGTTCAAAGTTGCTACCACGGGGAGATGGTCCATTTCAAGTGCTTGAACGCATCAATGACAATGCCTACAAGCTTGACCTGCCAAGTGAGTATAATGTTAGTGCTTCTTTCAATGTTACTGATTTGAGTCCGTTTGATGTAGGTGAAGATTTGAGGAAAAATCCTTTTGAAGAGGAGGGGAATGATGTGAGCACACCTACGAACACAACTTTGAGATTGATAATTTTATGAGTTAGATACTCCTTGCGTGTTCTTGCTAATTGCTGGATTGCTTAGCTTGAGCGAATCTTTCACTTATCAAACGATTCCTCCATCATCGTTTGTGGCGTGATTCGACTTGGACCAAAGGTTCACGAAATTCCATTGCTCGGGTTGTGGTTCTTCCAGACCAAGGTTCTTGCAAGGCTCGAGTTCGTGGGTTGCGGTCTGTTCCATCCAAAGTAGCACGGTCCGTTGTGAATCTCCTGCCGAGGTTCATATCAGAGGGGAATGATGTGAAGCTACAAGACTCACAGCAAGTACAAGTACCAATTGGGCCGGTGACACGAGCAAGAGCCAAAACGTTTCAAGCAGAACTTAATGGATTAATGCAAGACGTCTGGGCTCAAGCCAGTGCGCACAAGTGCAAGGACGTGCATGAGGCCCATGTAAAGCCCATGCACGTGATAGAGGCTATTTTGGAAGCTTGACATGCACGTAAACTTCTGGATGCATGCACACATGGAGAATCAAGAAGAATCAGCCTATTTAGTCCGTGCATCTACTTGTTTAGGACGTGCAGCTATTAGATATTCTATTAGATATTATTTGCTTAGATTATTTCTTATTTAGTTGAATAATTCGGCCAGAATATCCTAAGATTAGGAAAGAGAGTTTTGGCCAGCATATGAACTCCTTTTTAGGAGTTAGCTTGTTTAGGAATACTTTGGTACTTTAAGGCCTATATAAGGAGGTCTCCTAGCAATAAAAGGGACAACTTTTGAGATTGATAATTTTTTGTGAGTTAAGATACTCCTTGTGTGTTCTTGCTAATAGCTGGATTGCTTAGCTTGAGCGAAACTTTTCACTTATCAAACGATTCTTCCATCATCGTTTGTGACGTGATTCGACTTGGACCATAGGTTCACGAAATTCCATTGCTTGGGTTGTAGTTCTTCCAAACCAAGGTTCTGGCAAGGTTCGAGTTCGTGGGTTGCGGTCTGTTCCATCCAAAGTAGCACGGTCTGTTGTGAACCTCCTGTCGAGGTTTCATATCAATAATGCAAGAAAAGGCAAGAAATGGTAGGAAAAAGGCATGGAAAAGGCAAGAAAAATGCAAGATAATGTAAGAAAAGGAAAGGAAAGGCATGGAAATGGCCAGAAAAGGCATGGAAATTGCAAGAAAAGGCAGGAAAAAGGCAAGATAAGGTAAGAAAAGGCAAGGAAATGGCAAAAATAGGATAGATAAGGCAAGTAAAACAAAGAAAAGGCAAGATAAGGCATAAAAAGGCTAGAAAAGGCAAGAAAATGCATGAAAAGGTAAGACAAGGCAAGAAAAGGATAGAAAAGGAAAGAAAAAGCAAGATAAGGCAAGAAAAAGCAAGGTAAGGCAAGAACATGCAATGAAAAGGCAAGATAGGACAAGAAAAGGCAAGAAAAGGAAAGAAAAGGCAAGAAAAGGCAAGAGAAGGAAAGAAAAGGCATGGAAAAGGCACGAAATGGCAAGGTAAAGGCTAGAAAATGTAAGAAAAGTGATACGAACCCCGCCAACGATGCGCGAGACCCGTCCAAGAAGCGTTGAAATCCCAGATTGTTCTAGATCAGTTCGTGATGGAGATCTTGACCCGATGCTCACAACCAAACAAGAACCTTGGTATTAAGACCGCGACCTGCTGCTTGAGTTGAAACAAAGAACCTTGATATGTCGAAGACGCCACAAACGGTGATGAAGATCTGCTTGATAAGTCGATAGTGAACTCGACGGAATCCCTCCGTTGTGTTCGAACAGTTCCGAAGAACCAAGAGAGCAAAGCCCACGTTTTTCAATCAATAATGGTCCCCTTTTCTCATTGCATAAGCCTCTATAAATAGGCTCAATATTACAAAGAGATTCCAAATCAAACAACTCCTAAAAATCTGGCTGGAAAGGGAAACTAAAAAGGAAACAAATCTCTACCTTTTAGGAAGGCTACAAACGTGACAAACAAGCTAAATAAGCCAAGAGTTGTTGGAATATAACTTCCTAATCAAAACTAATGGCTGAAATAAACTTCCTAAATAGAATGACCAAATCTGAGAGAATAAATTTTCAAGATCTTTGCTGCTGAAAGGACCTTCTAGAACTTGTATTAAGGTCATAAACTCAGCTGAATTTCGTGGCTCTTGGTCCATGGACTTTAATAAATTTGCTTGAGCCCAACTCTCCAAAATATGTTTGGAAATCAGCCCGTTAAATTGCAACTTGAAGTGCTTTGCACATGCTCTCACAATTGGTCAATTTAGTACTTTATAAGGCTGCTAGGATTCATATCATTCCCCTCCTCTTGAAAGGAATTTGTCCTCAAATCCTCGCATATGCCATGCCTTTGCCAATTAATCATTATGTCGGATTAATGTTACGAACCCCGCCAACGATGCGCGAGACCCGTCCAAGAAGCGTTGAAATCCCAGATCGTTCTAGATCAGTTCGTGATGGAGATCTCGACCCGATGCTCACAACCAAACAAGAACCTTGGTATTAAGACCGCGACCCACTGCTTGAGTTGAAACAAAGAACCTTGATATGTCGAAGACGCCACAAACGGTGATGAAGATCTGCTTGATAAGTCGATAGTGAACTCGACGGAATCCCTCCGTTGTGTTCGAACAGTTCCGAAGAACCAAGAGAGCAAAGCCCACATTTTTCAATCAATAATAGTCCCCTTTTCTCATTGCATAAGCCTCTATAAATAGGCTCAATATTACAAAGAGATTCCAAATCAAACAACTCCTAAAAATCTGGCTTGAAAGGGAAACTAAAAAGGAAACAAATCTCTACCTTTTAGGAAGGCTACAAACGTGACAAACAAGCTAAATAAGCCAAGAGTTGTTGGAATATAACTTCCTAATCAAAACTAATGGCTGAAATAAACTTCCTAAATAGAATGACCAAATCTGAGAGAATAAATCTTCAAGATCTTTGCTGCTGAAAGGACCTTCTAGAACTTGTATTAAGGTCATAAACTCAGCTGAATTTCGTGGCTCTTGGTCCATGGACTTTAATAAATTTGCTTGAGCCCAACTCTCCAAAATATGTTTGGAAATCAGCCCGTTAAATTGCAACTTGAAGTGCTTTGCACATGCTCTCACAATTGGTCAATTTAGTACTTTATAAGGCTGCTAGGATTCATATCATTCCCCTCCTCTTGAAAGGAATTTGTCCTCAAATCCTCGCATATGCCATGCCTTTGCCAATTAATCATTATGTCGGATTAATGTTACGAACCCCGCCAACGATGCGCGAGACCCGTCCAAGAAGCGTTGAAATCCCAGATCGTTCTAGATCAGTTCGTGATGGAGATCTCGACCCGATGCTCACAACCAAACAAGAACCTTGGTATTAAGACCGCGACCCGCTGCTTGAGTTGAAACAAAGAACCTTGATATGTCGAAGACGCCACAAACGGTGATGAAGATCCGCTTGATAAGTCGATAGTGAACTCGACGGAATCCCTCCGTTGTGTTCGAACAGTTCCGAAGAACCAAGAGAGCAAAGCCCACATTTTTCAATCAATAATATTCTCCTTTTCTCATTGCATAAGCCTCTATAAATAGGCTCAATATTACAAAGAGATTCCAAATCAAACAACTCCTAAAAATCTGGCTGGAAAGGGAAACAAAAAGGAAACAAATCTCTGCCTTTTAGGAAGGCTACAAACGTGAAAAACAAGCTAAATAAGCCAAGAGTTGTTAGAATATAACTTCCTAATCAAAACTAATGGCTGAAATAAACTTCCTAAATTGAATGCCCAAATCAGAGAGAATGAATCTTCAAGATCTTTGCTGCTGAAAGGACCTTTTATAACTTGTATTAAGGTCATAAACTTAGCTGAATTTCGTGGCTCTTGGTCCATGGACTTTAATAAATTTGCTTGAGCCCAACTCTCCAAAGTATGCTTGGAAATCAGCCAATTAAGTTATGACTTGAAGCGCTTTGTGAGTGCTCTCTCACTTGGTCAGATTGGCACTTGAAATAATCATATGAGTGCTATTCATATTCATATCAAAAAGTCATGGAAAAGGCAAGATAAGGCAAGAAAAAGGCATGAAAAGTTGAGAAAAGGCAAGAAAAGGAAAGAAAAGGTAAGAAAAGGAAAGATAAGGCAAGAAAATGAATAGAAAGGAATGATAAGGAAAGATAAGGCAAGATAAGGCAAGAAAATGCAAGAAATGACATGGAAAAGGCATGAAAAAGGCAAGAAAAAGGCAAGATAAGGTAAGAAAATGATGTGAACACGTCCACTATGGAGCTACAAGACCCACAACCAGTTCGAGTTCCACTTGGACCAATCACAAGAGCAAGAGCAAAGACGTTTCAAGCTGAGCTCAACGGATTAATTCAAGGGATTTGGACTACAACCAGTTCGTGCAAGCCCGTGGACATTCAAGGAGCCCATGCACGTGATTGGAGTTATTTTGGACGCATAGCACACACTATGGCAGACGCATGGGCCTTTTCAGACTTTGATTAATTCTTTCTTGTTTAGTTTTTCCTATTCCAGCCAAGATTCCTACTTTTTAGGAATAAGAGTTATCCAATAGTGGATAATGATTGTGTTTTTATAATTCTTAGGATAAACATTCGTTTAAGTAGTATGATAAGTATGAAGCTATTCAGAACTTATCTTGTTGACTTTGGAGTCTATCCAGGTCAGTTTTAACCTCTATATAAGGGGGGCCACGAATTCAATAAAGTATCACTTTTTGGCATAAGAAAAATTCGTGAGTTTTGGTACTCTGGTTGTTCTTGCGGGCTGGATTGCTTAGCTAGGGCATTTGTACTTATCAAACGGAATTCCCACCTCCGTTTGTGGCGTATTCGTTTCAAGATCAAGGTTCGCGTTCTCACCATTGCTACGGGTCAAAGTTAACCAACACTGAGGTTTGGTGCAAGGCGCAAAGCGATGGGTCAAGATCAACCATCATCCTAGAGTAGACGGTCCGAGTTGGTGCGAGTTCCTGACGAGATTCATATCAGAAAAGGCAAGGAAAGGCATGGAAATGGCAAAAAAGGCATGAAAATGGCAAGAAAAGGCAAGAAAAAGGCAAGATAAGGTAAGAAAAGGCAAGGAAGAGGAAAAATGCCGTAGGAACTCGTTCGAGAATAAGAGCTACATATGCATGGAATTGCATGGATCCCGCCAGCCAAGTTAAATTGTTCTTGTAATAAATAAGCTACTTATGATAGCATTTTAATTTTCCCTTTCCGTTTCATAGGTTGGCAGCTGAATAAGGAGCCTTTAGTTGTTTGCATTTAAGAGTAATAATAGGGGATTAAGGGCGGATTGTAACAGCCAACTCAATAGCCAAAATTCGCCTGATTGTACGCCCTTTTAAAGGGAATGAGGTGAATGAGAAAGGCAACTTAATTTTCCCCACATTTTCCTAAGCTGGAAGCTTATATCCTTTTGCATTTTCGTGCATGACCCCTCCTTCTCTTGCCCTGCTGGCCGCTTGAATCAATTCAAGCCAACCTCAATCAAGCAATGGAAGTTGCAAGATTGTTGTATTATCTTTTTTTCTGAATTTACCCGGTCCATCCGACCATACGTTTGAATCTTTCGCTGAGCTACGTCAAGTGGTATCAGAGCTGTTGAGTGAGATCCATCTCCGCTTCTACGTGGAGATTGAGTGCATGTTATCACCCGGTGAGTTGCGAGAGACCCCATCTACGAGCTGATCCACAAGTCTTCGTGATCTCCTGATCTAAGTCTCATTTTTAACCACCTAGTACTACCAAAAGCCGATGCACTATGGCCGACCCTAATGACATCCCAAGACCCGACATGAATCAGAGATTCACTCAAATGGAGGCGGCAATTCAGGCAATCCTTACATGCCTGGACAACCTTGCGGTGCAACCACCCGTAGGGCAACCCCCTCCAGCTGAGGTACGTAATGATCAAAGAGAGGAAGAGGAGGATGTAGATTCTGATGCTACCCTTAATGTGAGAAGGGGAGGGAGAGGGTTGAGGGGACGAGGTAGAGGAGGTGGTAGACATGGTGATCTAGGACGTGCTCCTGGAAGAGAAGCCTATAGGGAGGATTATGCGCGAAGAGAAGCGTATAGGGGAGACACCTATAGAGGAGAAGAAAGAGATTTTGCTCGACGCGTAGATCGCCTTTTCAAGATGAATATAAAGAAGTTCTATGGAGATGTGGATGTAGAGGCATTTTTGAACTGGCTCGACTCTGTAGAAAAATACTTTGATTGTATGGAGCTTACAGAAGAACAAAAGGTTAATTATGTTGCTTTTAAGCTCGAGTCTGTAGCCGCTGTGTGGTGGAGGAAGGAGCAAGAATCCCGAAGAAGAAGGGGAGATCCACCTATTCGTGACTGGCCAACCATGGAACAAGCCTTGCGAGCGAGGTTCCTGCCCGTGGATTACCATCAAGCCTTGTATTCGCAATTCTTGTCTTGCACACAAGGGAACAAGTCCGTAGATGAGTACGTTGCAGAATTCATGAGGCTGGCTGCACGTAATGACGTGGAAGAAAACGAAGATCAGATGATCGCAAGGTTCGTAGATGGTTTGAGCTATGAAGTTAAGAGTCGAATGGAATTCGACACCTTCCTGTACTTCCAAGATGCGTGCACAAAGGCACGGAAAACTGGATCCGCTTTGAAAAAGAAGAAGCCCTTTGTGAGTCGGTTACCATCAGCGGGACAATCATCCAATCATAATCGCGGAGGGGACAAAGGTGCCACCCCCACGAATGAACCAAGGGGTGCTCTGCGAGCCCGACCTACTCCTGCCACCATTGATCAACCTTAAAGAAAGGGCAAGGAGGTGGCCGAGAGTTCCACAGGTATCCGATGCTTCGAGTGCAACGTAATAGGGCACAAGTCAAGCGAATGCCCGCGTCGTAAATTCACGCAATTATGCGAGAAGGATGGCGAAGAGCAAGGAGGAGCTTATTATTGCGCCCCTGTGGAGGAGAGCGATGAAGAAGAGCCCGAGGACCCCAACAGCGAAACGGAGTACTGTGGAGCGATGAAGGCTAGCTCTTGCTACCGAAAAGAAAGATGTCTCGCAGTGACATAATCTTTTTCGTATCCGCTGCCACGTTGAAAAAGAAGTGTGCGACGTGATCATAGATGGGGGAAGTCAAGAGAATTTCATTAGTGCACGAACTGTGGAGAAGTTGGGACTTAAGAGCATCCCCTATCCCTCCCCTTATTCGATTGGTTGGGTGCAATCCGGAGGTGGAATAAAAGTGAATGCTCGTTGCGAAGTCCCTATTTCTATAGGAAAGTTCTCCGACGTGGTTACTTGTGACGTACTCAACATGGATGCCTGCAACATTTTGTTGGGAAGGCCGTGGGAGTTCGACAACAAAGTAGTGCACAAGGGAGAGGAGAACACCTACGAAGTGATGAAAAATGGTCACCAATTCACCTTACTTCCAAGGAAACCAAAGCAAGCCAAAACCCAATCGAACGGTACCATGCAAATGGTTACTCTTGTTGCCATGGTCAAAGAAGTGCACAATGCCTTGAAGGAGTTAGGTTTATGCTTTGTGCTCGTGGTGGAAGGCAAGCACGAAAGGAAGAATGAGGCATCATACCCTAACCAAGTTGCCGAGGTCTTGCAAGAATATGCGGATGTTTTCCCAACTGAGCTGCCATCGGGCTTGCCTCCCATGCGAGATATTCAGCACCAAATAGACATGATCCCTGGATCCACGCTACCAAACCTTCCACACTACAAGATGAGTCCCAAAGAGCATCAAATCTTGAAGGAACAAGTGCAAGAGTTGCTGAGTCAGGGATATATTCAAGAGAGCCTAAGCCCGCTCTCTTGGTGCCTAAAAAGGACGGATCATGGCGAATGTGCATAGACAGCAGGGCGATGTAACTGCAAACCAGTTTGTTCAATTTCTAATGTTTGGTGTAAAGATGTGTGAGACTGGCTCATGCCAAAAGGCACTACAGGAAGGAGGCACAATGACATGGACCAATGGGCTGTACAACCAATGCGGATAACATTTTCAACAAATGTTGCTCACATAGTTTGGACCAATCAGAGACATGACTTACCCGACTCCATCCATATTTGATTCAACTCATTGCAAGCCTGCATGTATACAGAAATGAATTCAGATATTTGTTTCTACCAGCAACATTTACTAAAACATAAATTTTATCCACATAAAAATAGAAAACATTTAGAAAATAGATGATACGTATAGGTCCTCTTTTATGAAGCAACACAGTAGGATAACTTAAGTTCCTAACCTGATTCACGGCCATCCGGGCTTCATAATTATCTACACAACTCAAAACAAGATCAACTCCACTCCCTTCTTTATCAGGGCAAAAGGTTTTGTTTTTCAAGCTGGACATAAAGATATCAAATCCTTGCACTGTTGTGATATTCAGTGTGTAACTCTGAAACAGACAAGATCAACCAGCATAAGCAGTAGGAAAGACGCATTCGATTCACTTTTCCAAAGACAGCAGCACGGACCTATTCATCCAACTGCTGGAGACATTGGCGCCAAAAGATTCCACAGCACATGCAAACAGTCAGGGAAAAGTATTGCACAGATGAAAATTTAGCTACTAACCTAACTTTGTATTTATCGAGAACCTTTAGAAACCTGCAAATTATATCTCCGCTGTCCATAATCTTTTCCAAGGTGTTAGAAATAAGCTCACCAAGTTTCACTACAATCAGACACAACTTATAAGCTTGAAATTCACGTGCGCATGCATCCAGGAGATTGCGTGCATCTCAAACTTCCCATTTAGCTTCCAAAACGTGCATGGGCCTCCCTTGGGTTTCTTGGACATCCTTGGACCTCCACGCACTTGCTTGAGCCCAAACTTCTTGCATTAGTCCATTGAAGTCAGATTGCAACTTCCTAGCTCTTACTCTTGTAATTGGCCCAATTAGAACTTGAACATGCTGCGAGTCTACAAGCTTGATAGTAGGTGCGTCCTTAGGCTTGCTCACATCATAAGCTGATCCCGAAGTGAGGTCTTAGGCATGCACAACTGATTTCCCTTCATGAGATATCCATCATGCACAAAATAATCTTCATGTCCGATCCCTGCTTTGCACTTCTTCCAAATTACACCGAAGTCTACATCTTCTTCATACAATTCTCGTAGACTTTCAAAGGCAGTGACCACGCCCCTTAACTCAACTAGCAAAGCAACCCTTCTACTTAGAGCATCAGCCACTACGTTCAAAGTTCCACTCTTGTGCACAATCTTAAACGGGAACTTTTGCAAATACGTAGACCAACGGGCATGCATGTGATTCGATAGCTTCGACTGATCATTTAAATATTTCAAAGCTCTATGATCAGTATAGAGTGCGAACTCTTTACCAATTAAGTAATGTTCCCAAGTCTTCAAAGCTCTAAACACAGCGTAGAACTCCTTTTCATACGTCGACCAAGTTTGCCTGTGCTCGCTAAGCTTTTCGCTAAAATAAGCTATGGGCCTCTTCTCCTGAGTAAGCACAGCTCCTATTCCAGCTCCGGAAGCATCAACATCAACTTCAAATAATTTTCCGAAATCCGGGAGAGACAAGACAGGTACGGTGCTCAAGGAATCCTTCAGCTTGCGGAAAGCTTGATCTACTTCTTCATTCCACACGAAAGGTGCATTCTTCTTGAGCAAGGAAGTCAGTGGAGAAGCAATCATGCTGAATCCTCGAATGAACTTCCTGTAAAATGAAGCTAAACCAAGAAAACTCCGTAATTGACTTACATTCACCGGGCGAGGCCACAATTGGATCGCATCTACTTTAGATTCATCAACTTGCACCCCATCTTTTCCAACAATGAAACAGATGAATAACAACTTGTCTTGCCACAGTATGCATTTCTTAAAATTGGCAATCAACTTATTGTCTCTTAGAACGGCTAATACCTTCCTCAAATGCATAGAATGCTCCTATTCCATCTTGCTAAACACTAAAATGTCGTCAAAGTAGACCACCACAAACTTATCCAGGTAAGGGCGCATAACCTGATGCATGAGCCTCATAAAGGTGCTAGGCGCATTGGTCAGGCCGAAGGGCATTACCAACCATTCGAACAGGCCCTCCTTGGTCTTGAAAGCCGTTTTCCACTCATCTCCAGGCCGGATGCGAATCTGATGGTATCCACTCTTGAGGTCAATCTTAGAAAAGATTGTGGAACCACTCAAATTGTCCAGCATGTCGTCCAACCTTGGTATAGGGAACCTATAGCCCACGGTGAAGATAAGGCAAGAAAAGGTAAGATAAGGCAACATAGGGCAAGAATATGGGAAAGGCAAGAAATGAAAAGAAAATGAAAGATGAGGACAGAAAAGGCAAGAAAAGGAAAGAAAAGGCATGATAAGGCAAGAAAAGGCAAGCACAAGAAAAGGAAAGAAAGGCAAGAAAAGGAATGAAAAGGCATGAAAAGGCAAGAAAAGGAAAGACAAAGCAAGAAAAGTAAAGAAAAGGCAAAGAAAAGTAAAGAAAAGGCAAGAGCAGGAAAGAAAATGCATGGAAAAGGAATGAAATGGCAAGGAAAAGGTAAGAAAAGGCAAGAAAAAGGCAAGAAAAGGAAAGATAAGGCAAGAAAAGGCAAGAAAAAGCATGGAAAATGAATGAAAAGGAAAGATAAGGCAAGAAAAGGCTAGCAAAGGCAAGAAAAGGAAAGATAAGGCAAGAAAATTAAAGATAAGGCAAGAACAAGCAAGGAAAACAAACGAAATGGCGAGAATAGGAAAGAAAAGGCAACAGAAGGCATGAAATGGCAAGAAAAGGAAAGATAAGTCAAGAAACGGCAAGAAAATGAAAGAAAAGGCAAGGAAAAGGCAAGAAAAGGCAAGATAAGGCAAGAAAAGGAAAGAAAATGCAAAGAAAAGGCAAGAGAAGGAAAGAAAAGGCATGGAAAATGCATGAAAAGGTAAGAAAAGGCAAGGAAAAGGCAAGATAAGGCAAGAAAAGTCAAGAAAAAGGCATGAAAAGGCAAGAAAAGGCAAAAAAAGGAAAGATAAGGCAAGAAAAGGCAAGAAAAAGTAAGGAAAATGCATGAAAAGGTAAGACAAGGCTAGAAAAGGAAAGAAAAGTAAGGAAAAAGAAAGATAAGGCAAGATTAGGCATGAAAAGGCAAGGTAAGCCAAGAAAAGGCAAGGAAAAGGCAACATAAGGCAAGAAAAGTTAAGAAAATGCAAGGAAAAGGCATGAAAATGCAAGATAAGGCAAGAAAAAGGCATGAAAAGGCAAGATAAGGAAAGAAAAGGCAAGATTTGGCAAGAAAAGGGAAGGAAATGTAAGAAAAGGAAAGAGAATGATAGATGAGGCAAAAAAAGGCAAGATAAGGCAAGAAAATGGAAGAAAAGGTAAGGAAGAGGCAAGATAAGGAAAAAAGTCAAGAAAAGGCAAGGAAAAGGCATTAAAAGGCAAGAAAATGAAAGATAAGGCAAGAAAAGGAAAGAAAAGGGAAGAAAAGGCAAGAAAAGGTAAGATAAGGCAAGAAAAGGAATGAAAAGAAAAGAAAAGGAAAGATAAGGCAAGAAAAGGAAAGGAAAAGATAAGAAAAGGGAAGATGATGTGAAGCTACAAGACTCACAGCAAGTGCAAGTACCAATTGGGCCGGTGACACGAGCAAGGGCGAAAATGTTTCAAGCAGAACTTAATGGATTAATGCAAGAAGTCTGGGCTCACGCCAATGCGTACAAGTGCAAGGACGTGCATGAGGCCCATGCAAAGCCCATGCACGTGATAGAGGCTATTTTGGAAGCTTGACATGCACGTAAGATTCTAGATGCATGCGCACATGGAGAATCAATTAGAATCAACCTATTTAGTCCGTGCATCTACTTGTTTTGGACATGCAGCTATTAGTTATTCTATTAGATATTATTTGCTTAGATTATTTCTTGTTTAGTTGAAATAATTCGGCCAGAATCTCCTTAGATTAGGAAAGAGAGTTTTGGCCAGCCTTTGAACTCCTTTTTAGGAGTTAGCTTGTTTTAGGAATATTTGGGTATTTTTGGAGCCTATATAAAGAGGTCTCCTAACAATAAAAAGGGACGAAACTTTTGAGATTGAAATCTTTCTTGTGAGTAAAGATACTCCTTGTGTGTTCTTGCTAATTGCTGGCTTGCTTAGCTTGAGCGCGACTTTCACTTATCAAACGATTCTTCCATCATCGTTTGTGGCGTGATTCGACTTGGACCAAAGGTTCACGAAATTCCATTGCTTGGGTTGCGGTTATTCCAAACCAAGGTTCTGGCAAGGCTCGAGTTCGTGGGTTGCAGTCTGTTCCATCCAAAGTAGCACGGTCCGTTGTGAGCCTCCTGCCGAGGTTCATATCATTTGGTATCAAAGCCACGGCGTGCTACTATCTATCCTTACCTTTCCTTTTGTTGGTCTAGTATCCAATTTGTTTTTTTATAAGTAGTTTGATTCATTTGTATTTCGAGCAATCAGATTCGTGACTTAGTTATTCTAGGTTGTGTATTCTGATCAAAAGAAAAAAAAGGAAAAAAAAGAAAAAGAAAACAAAAGAAGAAGCAAGACTAAACAGGAAATTGCAAGACTAAAGCGGAGCAAGGCGAATTGGGAAGCTTGTGATTAAAGAGAAAACGCAAGAGAAACAAAAGAGGAAGCAAGAAGCAAGTCCAATAGGCGGATAGAAAACAAGAGGAAGTCAGTCCAAATAAATCTACGTGCAGCGCAAGAAGACAAGGAACTACCTTTGATAGTGATCCGTCTAGTTCAAGCAAAGCCTTGTTAGCTTAGTAAGAACGTACAAGAGTATCACGAGAGGAAAAAGGCAAGAGTTTGTGAGTGCATTAGAGAGAAAAGCCAAATAATTGAGTGCAAACACGAGTGAACTTGAGTGCAACTTACATTGAGAGTAAACACGTAAGGGAGTGAACTTGTGAGGCCATCAATTTTTTTTTACTAACGAAATTTTCTTGCAGCAAGATGTCTTACGAAGATCAAAGAGAAAAAGAGGGTATGTTGGCTGATGTTGGTCTTAAGGTATTTGTGGAGGCCCTAACAGGAAAATTCCAACAAATGATGCGAGCGGAGATGGAGCCTTTGCAACAACGCATGGATGCAATGGAGGACACTCGCAATAGCCAACAACCAAGAAGCGAAGTCCAAGCACAACGAAGGTTTGCACCTTTGGGAGGCACAAGTGGAGGAGAATTCTGTGCACAAAGAAGGAGAGCCCCTTTGGGAAGCACAAGTGAAGAAGATTCCGACCCTTTCCAGGAGGAGGACGTAGGTTCTACAAGGAATCTTAGGCGAGCAAGGACTAGCCGCCCACCTAGAGAGGCAAGGGGAAGAAGAGATGACAACTTGGGAAGTATTAAGCTGAAGATACCTTCCTTTGTAGGTCGTTCTGACCCGGAAGCATACCTAGAGTGGGAGAAGAAGATTGAGTTTGTTTTTGATTGCCACAATTTTTCCGAAACAAAGAAGGTAAAGCTAGCTGTGACTGAATTCGCTAATTATGCTATAACGTGGTGGGATCAACTTGTAACAAGCAGGAGGCGTAATGGAGAGCGTCCTATAGCTACATGGGAGAAGATGAAAGCTGTGATGAGGAAACGTTTTGTTCCAAGTCATTACTACCGAGAGCTATACAAGAAGTTACAAGGAATGAGACAAGGAAGTCTGAGCGTGGAAGAATATTACAAACAGATGGAGATGGCCATGATAAGAGCTGACGTGGAGGAAGATAGAGAAGCTACCATGGCAAGGTTCTTGAATGGACTCAATCCCGAGATCCATGACAAAGTAGAGTTGCAACACTATGTGGAGTTGGAGGACATGGTGCATATGGCCACGAAAATTGAGAAGCAACTGAAGAGAGGAGGAGGAGGAATAAGAGCTACATCAAGTGCTAATTGGAAGCCAAACTATTCAAAGAAATTTGACAAACCACAGGCAACCAAGATAGAGCACAAGACTGAGAGTTCCAATGCCAATTCCTAAAAGAAGGTGGAAGCCACTCCCACACGAAACCGTGATATCAAGTGCTTCGAGTGTCAAGAAAGGGGGCACATCTCAAGTCAATGCCCTAACAAACAGATTATGGTGATTAGAGAGAGTGGGGAGGTCGTAACAGAAGGAGAAGATTCGGATCATGATAGCATGCCCTCATTGGAAGACGTATCCGAAGAGGAAATTCAAGTTCCTGAAGGACTCACTCTAGTGGCAAGAAGAGCCTTGAACTTGCAAGCAAGAGAAGAAGATGACAAAGCACAAAGGGAGAATATCTTCCATACAAGGTGTTATGTCAAGGACAAGGTGTGTAGTGTCCTCATTGATGGAGGCAGCTGTGTGGCGTAGGAAGCCGAATACAAGTGCATTGGACGTGTGCATGACTTGATCAAGTTGACGAGTGCATGGCGTTGTTCGCTATTAATGTTGTGTGTTTTAATTTCGTTTTAATTTGGGTCAGCTGATTAGACTGTGTCTTTAATGTAATAAGGCAGATAATTGTCATTAAGTAAGGAGGTTAAAGTGGAGAAAACGGCCAGAGGGAGTGGAGGAGCTTAGCCTTTATTTCCGCATTATTGTAGGCTGTAAACCCACCTCCTTATAAGTCCGAATTGAATGAATAATGGGCAGCTGAATTTTGAATCCAAACTCTTTGAAGAGCACGTTATTGCGGAGTACTTTTCCGTGTTTCCTAGTTAGAATTGCCCTAGCTGGCCGCTGGAATTATTTCAGCAAGCTTTAGCCTGTCAACGGAAGTTGCGAGTTAAAGTTATCCTAACCGATTTCGAGTCCCTCCTTCGTGGTTGTTTGAACGCTCCGTTGTGCTACGCTAAGTGGTATCAGAGCTTGAGTGAGATCCATCTCAGCTTCTACGTTGAGATTGAGTGCATGTTATCACCTGGTGAGTTGCGAGAGACCCCATCTACGAGCCGATCCACAAGACTTCGTGATCTCCTGATCCAAGTCTCATTTATAACCACCTAGCACCACCAAAAGCCGATGCACTATGGCTGATCCTAATGACCTCCCAAGACCTGACATGAATCAGAGATTCACTCAAATGGAGGCGGCAATTCAGGCAATCCTTACACGCCTGGACAACCTTGCGGTGCAACCACCCGTAGGGCAACCCCCTCTAGCTGAGGTACGTAATGATCAAAGAGAGGAAGAGGAGGATGTAGATTCTGATGCTACCCTTTATATGAGAAGGGGAGGGAGAGGGTTGAGAGGACGAGGTAGAGGAGGTGGTGGACGTGGTGATCTAGGACGCGCTCCTAGAAGAGAAGCCTATAGGGAGGATTATGAGCGAGGAGGAGAGTATAGAAGGGTGGATCGCCCTTTTAAGATGAACATTGAGAAGTTCTTCAGTGATGTGGATGTTGAGATGTTTCTGAACTGGCTGGATTCGGTTGAAAAATACTTTGATTGTATGGAATTGACGGAGGAACAGAAGGTGAATTATGTCGCTTTCAAATTGGAGTCGGGTGCAGCTGTATGGTGGAGGAAAGAGCAAGACTCTCGGAGGAGAAGAGGAGAGCCTCCAATCCGAGACTGGCCCACGATGGAGCAAGCCTTGAGAGCTAGGTTCTTACCCGTGGATCACCATCAGACCCTCTACCTACAATTCTTGTCTTGCAATCAAGGTAACCGCACCGTCGATGAGTATATTGCAGAATTTATGCGTCTAGCCTCGAGGAATGATGTAGAAGAGAATGAGGACCAGCTGATTGCTAGGTTTGTTGATGGTCTGAATTATGAGGTCAAAAGCAAGATGGAGTTCGATACGTTCTTGTACTTCCAGGATGCTTGTCACAAGGCAAGGAAGATTGGAGCTACTCTCAAGAAGAAGAAATCGACTCCTAGTCGTTATTTTAACCCTGGTCAGTCCTCGAATCCAATTAAGGGGGCAAGTGACAAAGGAGTTGTGAGAACTTCGGAGGAATGGCAAGCTCCGAGGCAACGAGCTCCAATTGAAACTCCATCTCCATAGCGGAAAGGAAAGGAGCCGGAGGTGAATGCGGGTATCAGGTGTTTCAAGTGCAATGCCTTAGGACACAAGTCAAGTGATTGTCCGAGGCAGAAATTTGCTCAACTTTGTGATCGAGTAGACGAGGATGAGGAGCCATCCGAATCTTATTTATGTGCCCCAGTTGATGAAAGTGGAGAAGAGGACCCGGATGCATCTGGAGAAGATGATGTTGAGTATTGTGGTGTCTTGCGAAAGCTTGCATTGACCACGAATAAGAAAGACGACTCTCAAAGGCACAACCTATTTCGCACGCGATGCCACGTTGGTGATCAAGTGTGTGAAGTGATTATTGATGGAGGGAGTCAAGAAAACTTTATTAGCAAGCAGATCGTGGAGAAGCTTGGATTGCAAGTTACACCGCACCCCGCACCCTATTCCATTGGTTGGGTTCGCTCCAAAGGAGGAATCAAAGTAAGCACCAAGTGCACTATCCCGATCAAGATAGGCAAGTTTCAAGACGTAGTGAATTGTGACGTACTTAAGATGGATGCTTGCCACATTCTGTTGGGCAGACCGTGGGAATTTGATAATCAAGAAGTGCACAAAGGCAAGGAGAACACGTACGAGGTACAAAAGGGAAGTAAGCAGTTCACTCTACTCCCTAAGAAGCCGAAGAAAGGGACAGCGCAATCAAACAATGCCATACAGTTGGTTACGATGGTTTCTTTCTCTAAGTCGTGGATGCTATGAATGCCTCTGAGTGGTCTCATCTTTTTGTGATGAAGCATGCGACACTTCGCGAGGTAGAGGAGGATAAGCCCTTGCCTGATCAAGTGTTGAAGCTGTTTGAATTATTCCCGGATGTGGTGAAAGACGACCAGCCCGAGGGGTTACCTCCATTGAGAGACATACAACACCAGATTGATCTAATTCTGGGAGCCACTCTTCCTAATTTACCACACTACAGGATGAGTCCTAAGGAGAATCAGATTCTAAGAGAGCAGGTTCAAGATCTCCTAAATAGAGGCTACGTACAGGAGAGCTTGAGTCCCTGTGGAGTTCCAGCCCTTCTCGTGCCTAAGAAGGATGGAACGTGGAGGATGTGTATAGACAGCCGTGCAATCAACAAGATTACTATCGGGTATCGATTCCGAATTCCGCGGCTCAATGACATGTTAGACAATCTGAATGGAGCCACTATTTTCACCAAGATTGATCTACGAAGCGGGTACCACCAGATCAGAATTTGACCCAGGGACGAGTGATATGAATCCCGTCAGGAACTCGCACCAACTCGGACCGTCTACTCTAGGATGATGGTTGATCTTGACCCGTCGCTTTGCGCCTTGCACCGAACCTTAGTGTTGGTTAACTTTGACCCGTAGCAATGGTGAGAACGCGAACCTTGATCTTGAATCGAATACGCCACAAACGGAGATGGAAATTCCGTTTGATAAGTACAAATGCCCTAGCTAAGCAATCCAGCCCACAAGGACAACCAGAGTATCAAATCTCACGAATTTTCTTATGCCAAAAAAGTGATGCCTTTATTGAATTCGTGGCCCTCCTTATATAGAGGTTAAAACTGACCTGGATAGACTCCAAAGTCAACAAGATAAGTTCTGAAGAGCTCCAAACTTATCATACTACTTAAACTAGTTCTAAAATGAATGTTTATCCTAAGAATTGAAAAATACAATCATTATCCACTATTGGATAACTCTTATTCCTAAAAAGTAGGAATCTTGGTTCTACTCCTTTAGGCTTCCAAAACAACTCCAATCACGTGCATGGGCTTTGCATGGACGTCCACGGGCTTACACGAACTGGTTGTAGTCTAAATCCCTTGAATTAATCTGTTGAGCTCAGCTTGAAGCGTCTTTGCTCTTGCTCTTGTGATTGGTCCTAGTGGAACTCGAACTGGTTGTGGGTCTTGTAGCTCCATAGTGGACGTGTTCACATCATTCCCCCCCTCTTGAAAAGGATTTTCCCTCAAATCTTCACCTACATCAAACGGGCTTAAGTCAGCAACATTAAAAGAAGCACTTACATTATACTCACCCGGTAGGTCAAGCTTATAAGCATTGTCATTGATGCGCTCTAAAACTTTGAAGGGACCATCCCCACGAGGTAGTAACTTTGAACGCTGTTGCGTCAGAAACCGTTCCTTCCTCATATGCAACCAAACCCAATCACCAGGCTCAAAGACAACTTTGTGTCGCCCTTTATTCGCTTGTCTTACGTAGTGCTCCGTTCGTTTCTCAATGTTCAATCTCGCCTTCTCATGCAGCTGCTTGACAAATTCAGCCTTCTTCTTGCCATCTAAGTTAACATACTCATTCGAAGGCAAAGGTGATAAATCTAGTGGGGTCAGAGGATTAAAACCATACACAAGTTCAAACGGTGAGAATTGAGTAGCAGAATGAACAGATCGATTATAAGCAAACTCAACATGTGGCAAACAATCTTCCCAAGCTTTAATATTATGCTTAATGAGCGCTCTTAACAGTGTAGACAAAGTCCTATTCACAACTTCTGTTTGTCCATCAGTTTGTGGATGACAAGTAGTAGAAAATAATAACTTGGTACCTAACTTACACCACAAAGTCTTCGAAAAGTAGCTTAAGAACTTAGTATCTCTATCTGAAATGATTGTTCTAGGCATGCCATGCAGTCTTACAACTTCCCGAAAGAACAAATCAGCAATATGTGAGGCATCATCAGTTTTATGACATGGAATAAAATGCACCATCTTAGAAAACCTATCCACCACGACAAAAATTGAATCTCTACCACGTTTAGTCCTAGGAAGTCCTAACACAAAGTCCATAGAAATATCAATCCAAGGCTCAGTAGGTATAGGTAGGGGACTGTACAAACCGTGGGGTTTTACCTTAGACTTAGCTTGCTTGCAAGTGATGCAACGTCCACAAACTCTCTCAACGTCGCGCTTCATGTGCGGCCAGTGGAAGTGCTCGTGTAAAATTGCTAAAGTCTTTGCTATTCCAAAATGTCCCATCAATCCGCCTCCGTGTGCCTCTTGTATCAACAATTCTCGCATGGAACAATTAGGCACACAAAGCTTATTCTCACGAAATAGATACCCTTCATTCCGAAAGAACTTACTAGACGCACTCCTCTCGGTTCCATGAAACACATCACCAAAGTCAGTATCATCAGCGTATAACTCTTTAATGCATTCAAAACCAAGTAATTTTGCATCAAGAGTTGAAATCAAAACATACCTTCGTGACAGTGCATCGGCTATTACGTTTTCCTTACCTTGCTTGTAGCGTATGACATAAGGAAACGTCTCAATAAATTCAACCCAACGTGCATGCCTTTTATTCAGCTTGTGTTGACCCTTTAAATGCTTCAAAGATTTATGGTCAGTATGAATCACAAATTCCTTGGGCCATAAGTAATGTTGCCATGTCTCCAATGTCCGAACCAATGCATACAACTCCTTGTCGTAAGTTGGGTAATTCAAGGCTGCTCCGCTTAGCTTTTCGCTAAAGTAGGCAATTGGTCGTCCTTCTTGCATGAGCACAGCGCCTATTCCAACACCTGAAGCATCACACTCAACCTCAAACGCCTTAGAAAAGTTAGGTAATGATAATAAAGGTGTATTTGTCAACTTCTCCTTGATGAGCTGAAACGCCTTCTCTTGAGCTTCACCCCAGCTAAATCCAACGTTCTTCTTGATCACCTCAGTAAGTGGTGCGGCTAAGCTACTAAAATCTTTCACAAATCTCCTGTAGAAACTAGCTAGTCCATGGAAACTTCGAACTTTAGCCACGCTCGTGGGACTTGGCCAATCTCGAATTGCACGTATCTTTTCTTCATCGACCTGTATTCCTTTAGCACTAACAACAAAACCCAAGAAGACAAGCTTATCTGTGCAAAAGGTGCACTTCTTCAAGTTAGCAAACAATTGATCCTTTCTAAGTGCATTTAGAACAGATTTCAAATGTTCCATGTGATCCTCCATGCTCTTGCTATAAACAAGTATATCATCAAAATAAACGACTACAAATTTGCCAATAAATGGTCGTAAAACATGATTCATGAGTCGCATAAATGTGCTAGGAGCATTAGACAAACCGAATGGCATGACCATCCATTCATATAATCCATATTTTGTTTTAAAGGCTGTCTTCCACTCATCTCCTTCTTTCATTCTAATTTGATGATAACCACTATTCAAGTCAATTTTAGAAAACATGCTCGATCCATGCAGCTCATCTAACATGTCATCTAATCGAGGAATAGGGTGACGATATTTTACCGTTATGTTGTTGACTGCTCGACAATCAACACACATCCTCCATGATCCATCCTTCTTAGGCACGAGTAGGACTGGCACGGCACAAGGACTCATGCTCTCTCTCACGTACCCTTTCTCTAATAGCTCGTTGACTTGTCGCTCAAGTTCTTTTGTTTCCCCCGGATTGCTCCTATATGCGGGACGATTAGGTATGGCAGCTCCCGGAACTAAGTCAATTTGGTGCTCAATCCCTCGGATAGGTGGTAACCCTGATGGTAGCTCGTTGGGAATACATCCTCGTAGTCCTGCAAAAGGGAAACAACCATACTAGGCACGTGTGGTTCAAGTTCGTTAGTGTTTAAAAATGCCTCCTTGTACATAAGTACGATCATTGGCCTTTTGTCAAAACATGCTTCCTTGATATCACTTGCTCCCACATAAAAACTCCTTTTCCACCCCTCGGTTTTTCTCTCATTGGCCATTTTAATTTCTGTTTTTCCGACTTCTTTTCCTCTCTCAAGCTCTTTCTCTTCATTGGCCATTTTTCCTTTCTTTTTTTCGGCTTCTTCTCTCCGCTCAATTTTTTTCTTTTGGTCACTCTTCTTTTTCTCATCATTCTCTTTTTGTAACTTCAATTGATCTTCACAAACTTGTGACGGTGTTAAGGGTGCTAATGTGATTACTCGTCGATTGAGTGTGAACGAGTACTTGTTGGTGTAGCCATCATGCTTAACCTTCCTATCAAATTGCCATGGCCTTCCGAGTAGTAGGTGACCAGCTTGCATTGGCACCATATCACATAGCACTTCATCTTCATATTTGCCAATTCGAAATGTCACTAGCACTTGCCCTTCCACGCGTACTTCTCCACTATCATTCAACCACTGTAGCTTGTAAGGTTTAGGGTGTTTCTTTGTGATCAACCCCAACTTTTCTACCATAGTGGTACTTGCAACATTAGCACAGCTTCCTCCATCAATAATGATGCTACACACCTTGCCCTTGATATAACACCTTGTGTGGAAAATATTCTCTCGTTGTGCATCATCTTCTCCTTCTTTTGCTTGCAAGTTCAAAGCCCTTCTAGTCACCAAAGTGAGTGCTTCAGTAGCTTGGAATTCCTCCTCGGGTAGGTCTTCCAATGAGGGCATGCTTCCATGGTCTGAATCTTCTCCCTCTGTCTCGACCTCCCCGCTCTCTCTAAGCACCATAACCTGCTTGTTAGGACATTGACTTGCTATGTGCCCCCTTCCTTGACATTTAAAGCACCTAATGTCTCAATTTCTTGTAGGAGGGGCTTCCACTTTCTTTTGAGAGCTGGTATTAGAACTCTCGGTCTTGTGTTCTACTTTGGCCGCCTGTGGCTTATCAAACTTCTTTGGATAATTTGGCTTCCAAGTAGCACTTGATGTAGCTCGTGTTCCTCCCCCTCTCTTCATTTGTTTCTCTATCTTGTTGGCCATATGAACCATATCTTCCAATTCGACGTAGTGTTGTAGCTCCACTTTGTCTTGAATTTCAGGATTTAGTCCATTCAAGAACCTAGCCATAGTGGCTTCACGATCCTCCTCTACGTTGGCTCGTATCATGGCCATCTCCATCTGCTTATAGTAATCTTCCACACTCATACTTCCTTGTCGCAGTCCTTGTAACTTTTTAAAAAGATCACGGTAGTAATGACTAGGAACAAAGCGTTTCCTCATCACAACTTTCAACTCCGCCCATGTTTCTATGGGATATTCTCCGTTACATCTCCTGCTTGTGACAAATTGATCCCACCAAGTTATAGCATAATCAGTAAATTCAGTCACAGCCAGCTTTACCTTCTTTGCCTCGGAACAATTGTGACAATCAAACACAAATTCGATCTTCTTCTCCCATTCAAGATAAGCCTCCGGATCAGAACGACCTGCAAAGGAAGGTATTTTTAACTTGATGCTTCCCAAATTGTCATTCCCTCTCTGCTTGGCCTCCCTAGGTTGGCGTTCATTCCTCAACCTCCTAACCTTCCTTGTGGAGCCTACGTCCTCATCAAAGTCAGACTCATCTCCACTCATTCCTCCCATAGGTGCTATTCTTCTTTGGGCACGAGGTATGCTTTGTGGTTGTTGGCTAGCACGTGAATTCTCTATGATATCTAAGCGTTGGTGTATTTGCTCAACCTCCGCTCTCATCATTTGTTGGAGCTTCCCCGTTAAGGCCTCCGCAAATACCTTAGGGTCAACGTTGCCCCAAGCTCCTCCTCTTTCTCCTTCGTTTTCTTGAGACATGTTGCTGCAAGAAAATTGGTTAGTTAAAAATAATGGACATCACCAATCACTCCCTTACCTGTTTACCCTCAAAGTATGTTGCACTCGGATTCACTCGTCTTTACACTCAACTATTTGGCTCTTTTCTCTCTAATGTGCTCACCACTCTTGCCTTTTTCCTCTCGTGACACTCTTGTTGGTTCTTGTGGAGCTAGTAGAGATTAGCTTGGCCTTCGCACACTTTAGTTGCCGAGTCTTCTTCTTTCTTCTTCTTGCTTTCGTTCTTGCCTTCGCTTCTATCTTCTTGAATCACGAAATTGCACTATCCAATACTACTAGTCCTACTTGAATTCCGATTCTACTAATCCTACTTGAATTCTGACTTCTTTTTTTCTTTTTTTCTTTTTTTTCTTTTTGATCAGAATACACGACTTAGGACATTAAAGTCACGAATCTGAAATACCAAACAAATAAAGACAATAAATGTAAAGATATAAGGTCTAAAGTAAAACCTAAGCTCTTGATACCAAATGATATGAATCCCGTCAGGAACTAAAACCAACTTGGACCGTCTACTCTAGGATGATGGTTGATCTTGACCCGTCGCTTTGCGCCTTGCACCGAACCTTAGTGTTGGTTAACTTTGACCCGTAGCAATGGTGAGAACGCGAACCTTGATCTTGAATCGAATACGCCACAAACGGAGATGGAAATTCCGTTTGATAAGTACAAACGCCCTAGCTAAGCAAGCCCACAAGGACAACCAGAGTATCAAATCTCACGAATTTTCTTATGCCAAAAAAGTGATGCCTATATTGAATTCGTGGCCCTCCTTATATAGAGGTTAAAACTGACCTGGATAGACTCCAAAGTCAACAAGATAAGTTCTGAAGAGCTCCAAACTTATCATACTACTTTAACTAGTTATAAAATGAATGTTTATCCTAAGAATTGAAAAATACAATCATTATCCACTATTGGATAACTCTTATTCCTAAAAAGTTACAAAAAGTTTGGATAACTCTTATTCCTAAAAAGTAGGAATCTTGGTTCTACTCCTTTAGGCTTCCAAAACAACTCCAATCATGTGCATGGGCTTTGCATGGACGTCCACGGGCTTACACGAACTGGTTGTAGTCCAAATCCCTTGAATTAATCCGTTGAGCTCAGCTTGAAGCGTCTTTGCTCTTGCTCTTGTGATTGGTCCAAGTGGAACTCGAACTGGTTGTGGGTCTTGTAGCTCCATAGTGGATGTGTTCACATCAACGAGTGGAAGACTGCCTTCAAGACGAGGGATGGCTTGTATGAATGGCTCGTGATGCCATTTGGTCTGACCAACGCGCCGAGCACATTCATGAGATTGATGCACCAAGTCATGAAGCCTTTTCTTGACAAGTACGTTGTGGTGTACTTCGATGACATCCTCGTGTATAGCAAGACCGAGGAAGATCACATCGTGCATTTGAAAGAAGTGTTCGCAGCTCTCCAAAGCAATAAGTTGTACATGAACTTGAAGAAATGTAGCTTCTGGAAGGAGAGGTTGTTGTTTTTGGGGTTCATTGTCGGCAAGGAAGGAATTCACGTCGATCAATCCAAGGTTGATGCAATCAGTTCCTGGCCCGCACCCACGAACGTGAGCCAGACAAGAAGTTTCCTTGGATTGGCCACCTTTTACTGAAGGTTCATAAGGGACTTCAGTATTATTGCAGCCCCACTTACGTCCCTACTCAAGAAGAATATTTCCTTTGTGTGGGGAGAAGAAGCTGAGCAAGCATTCTTACGGTTGAAAGAGAAGCTGAGCAACGCACCTGTTCTAGCACTTCCGGACTTTGCGAAATTATTTGAAGTGGAAGTGGATGCATCAGGACTCGGAATAGGAGCTGTCTTGTCCCAAGAGAAGAGGCCCCTTGCATATTTCAGCGAGAAACTAAGTGAGCCAAGGCAGAAATGGACAACCTACGAGAAGGAGTTCTATGCTGTTTTCCGAGCTCTTAAGACGTGGGAGCACTACTTGGTTGGTAAGGAATTCGTGCTTTATTCTGACCATAGGGCATTGAAGTTCTTGCATGATCAGTCCAAGATAGTTAATCCTATGCATGCACGATGGTGTACGTATCTACAAAAGTTTCCTTTCAAGATAATGCATAAGAGTGGAGCTCAGAATGTAGTTGCGGATGCATTGAGTAGAAGGTCTCTTTTGCTTACTGAATTGAGAGGCACGATCACGGCCTTTGAATGTTTGCGAGAACTTTATGAGCAAGATGATGACTTTGGAGAGATATGGATGAAGTGCAAAAATGGAAGAGGGTTCGAAGACTTTTTCTTGCAGGATGGTTACTTAATGAAAGGTAACCAATTGTGTATTCCTAGCACTTCTCTACGTGATCAGTTGATGTGGGAGATGCATGGAGGATCTCTCTCTGCCCATTTTGGTCGTGATAAGACCCTCGCATCGTTGCAAGAACGGTTCTACTGGCCGAAGATGGCAAAAGGAATTGCTAAGTTCGTAAAGCATTGTCGAGTGTGCCAAGAAACAAAAGGAACCGTGCACAATACCGGCCTATATACACCTCTACCAATTCCTGAAGCAATTTGGGAAGACTTGAGCATGGACTTCGTGCTTGGTTTGCCGCGCACACCGCGAGGAACAGACTCAATTTTTGTTGTGGTTGACAGGATTTCAAAGATGGCGCACTTCATTGCGTGCAAAAAGACCAACAATGCGCACGCAGTGGCCAAACACTTTTTCAAGGAAGTAGTTCGCTTGCACGGGGTGCCGAAGTCAATCACCTCAGACCGAGACACCAAGTTTCTCGCCAGCTTCTGGAAAACACTATGGAGGATGTTTGATGCCACTCTTCAGTTCAGTATAGGCGCACACCCACAAATGGATGGCCAGACCGAGGCAACCAACCGCACCCTTGGCAACCTCTTGCGGAGTTTGTGTCACGAAAGGTAGAGGCAATGGGATTTAGCTCTACCTATCACGGAATTTGCTTATAATGGCGCGGTTCACAGATCAACAGGGAAGTCTCCTTTTTCCTTGGTCTATACAAAGGTTCCGAATCACCTTGTGGATGTCTCAACCGTGCCTAGGCCTACGCGAGCTAATCCTGCTGCCATCACATATCCGGAGCACGTGCAATCTGTCCTGGATACCGTGAAGAAGAGATTGGAAGCGACCTATGCTAAAGAGAAGGAGAGAGTTGATGCAAAACGGAAAGAGCAATTGTTCCTGCCCGGAGAATAAGTAATGGTGCACTTCAGAAAGGAACGCATGCCATCCAGCATGGGCGGCAAACTCCAGGCGAGGAAGTTCGGCCCTTACAAGGTCTTGAGGCGAGTGAATGATAATGCCTATGTGATTGACCATCCGGAGGAGTTTGGGGTATCCAAAACCTTCAATGTCGCGGATTTAGCTCCATATTTTGATCCTCTTCCTATGCCTAGTAAGCTGGCTGCTCGAGACTAGCATCATTTTCAAGAAGGGGAGGATGGCGTAGGAAGCCGAATACAAGTGCATTGGACGTGTGCATGACCTGATCAAGTTGACGAGTGCATGGCGTTGTTCGCTATTAATGTTGTGTGTTTTAATTTCGTTTTAATTTGGGTCAGCTGATTGGACTGTGTCTTTAATGTAATAAGGCAGATAATTGTCATTAAGTAGGGAGGTTAAAGTGGAGAAAACGGCCAGAGGGAGTGGAGGAGCTTAGCCTTTATTTCTGCATTATTGTAGGCTGTAAACCCGCCTCCTTATAAGTCCGAATTGAATGAATAATGGGCAGCTGAATTTTGAATCCAAACTCTTTGAAGAGCACGTTATTGCGGAGTACTTTTCCGTGTTTCCTAGTTAGAATTTCCCTAGCTGGCCGCTGGAATTATTTCAGCAAGCTTTAGCCTGTCAACAGAAGTTGCGAGTTAAAGTTATCCTAACCGATTTCGAGTCCCTCCTTCGTGGTTGTTTGAACGCTCCATTGTGCTACGCTACTGTGCTAACGTGGCAAGCACTACTATGGTTGAGAAGTTAGGGTTACTCACGAAGAAACACCCTAAACCTTACAAGCTGCAATGGCTGAATGATAGTGGAGAAGTACGAGTGGAGAAGCAAGTGCTAGTCACATTCCGCATTGGCAAGTACGAAGATGAAGTGTTGTGCGATGTTATGCCAATGCAAGCTAGTCATCTACTGTTGGGGAGGCCGTGGCAGTTTGATAGAAGAGTAACTCATGACGGACACACCAACAAGTACTCATTCACACTCAATAGGCGTGTGTTCACTTTGGCACCCTTAGCGCCATCACAAGTTTGTGAGGATCAGATGAAGTTACAAAAAGAAAGTGATGAGTGAAAAAAAGGTGAGCAAAAGAAACGAATTGAGAGGAGAGAAGAAGCCAAAAAATAGAAAGGAAAAACGGCCAAAAGAGAGGATACAATGGATCGAGCAAAAGAAGCCAAAAAAACAGAATTGAAATTGGCCATTGAGAGAAAATCCGAGGGATGGAAAAAGAACTACTATGTGGGAGCAAGTGAAATCAAGCAAGCTTGTTTTGAAAAAAGTCTATGATCTTACTTCGGTGGAGGGAGACACTTTTGATTACTAACGAACTTGAGACACACTTGCCTAGTATGGTTGTTTCTCTCTTGCAGGACTACAAGGATGTCTTTCCCGAAGAGCTACCAGCTGGATTACCACCTATACGAGGGATTGAGCATCAAATTGACTTTGTTCCAGGAGCTACCATACCTAACCGCCCCGCATATAGAAGTAATCCTGAGGAAACAAAGGAACTTGAGAGGCAAGTCAATGAGCTTTTGGAAAAAGGGAACGTGAGAGAAAGCATGAGCCCATGTGCTGTTCCAGTCCTACTTGTGCCTAAGAAGGATGGATCATGGAGGATGTGTGTTGATTGCCGAGCTGTCAACAACATCACGGTAAAATATCGTCACCCTATTCCTCGCTTAGATGACATGTTAGATGAGTTGCATGGATCTTGCATGTTTTCTAAGATTGACTTAAAAAGTGGTTATCATCAGATTAGGATGAAAGAAGGAGATGAGTGGAAGACTGCTTTTAAAACAAAATATGGGTTGTATGAGTGGATGGTCATGCCGTTCGGGTTATCTAATGCACCTAGTACATTCAAGGGCCTTATGAATCATGTCTTACGTCCATTCATTGGCAAATTTGTCGTTGTGTACTTTGATGATATACTCATTTATAGTACGAGTTTAGAGGATCATGTAGAGCATTTGAAATCTGTCCTAGATGCACTTAGAGAGGATCAATTGTTTGCCAACTTGAAGAAGTGCACCTTTTGCACAGATAAACTTGTATTCTTGGGTTTTGTTGTTAGTGCTCACGGGATACGGGTTGATGAGGAGAAGATCCGAGCCATCCGGGACTGGCCAAGTCCTACAAGTGTTGCTAATGTTGAAGTTTTCATGGCTTAGCTAGCTTTTACAGGAGGTTCGTGAAAGACTTTACTAGCCTAGCCGCGCCCCTCACTGAAGTCATCAAGAAGAACGTTGGATTTAGTTGGGGAGAAGCTGAAGAGCACTCATTCTAACTCATCAAAGAGAAGTTGACTAATGCTCCTTTGTTGGCTTTGCCTAACTTTGCTAAAACCTTTGAAGTTGAATGTGATGCCTCAGGTATAGGGATTGGAGCTGTCCTCATGCAAGAAGGGAGACCAATTGCCTACTTTAGTGAGAAACTAAGTGGGGCAACCTTGAACTATCCAACTTATGACAAAGAGTTGTATGCGCTAGTTCGAACATTGGAAACATGGCAGCATTACTTGTGGCCCAAGGAATTCGTGATCCACACTGATCATGAATCACTCAAGCACTTAAAGGGGCAACACAAGTTGAATAGGAGGCATGCACGATGGGTGGAGTTCATTGAGACATTTCCTTATGTCATTCACTACAAGCAAGGTAAGGAAAATGTAGTAGCTGATGCCCTATCGCGAAGGTATGCTTTGATCTCAACTCTTGATGCGAAGTTAATTGGTTTTGAACACCTTAAAGAGTTGTATACTGATGATACTGATTTTGGTGATCTGTTCCGAGCTATGGAGAAGAGTGCAAGTGGTAAATTTTTTCGGAATGAAGGTTACCTATATCGTGAGAACAAACTTTGTGTGCCTAATTGTTCTATGTGAGAGTTGCTAATTCAGGAGGCACATGGAGGCAGATTGATGGGGCACTTTGGAATCGCAAAGACTTTGGCAATGCTACAAGATCACTTCTATTAGCCACACATGAAGCGCGACGTAGAAAGAGTTTTTGGGCGTTGCATCACATGCAAGCAAGCCAAGTCAAAGGTAAAACCCCACGGTTTGTATACCCCACTACCTATACCTAGTGAGCCTTGGATTGATATCTCTATGGATTTTATGTTAGGACTGCCTAGGACTAAACGTGGAAGGGATTCAATCTTTGTGGTAGTGGATAGGTTTTCTAAGATGGCACATTTTATTCCATATTATAAGACTGATGATGCTTCAAACATTGCTGATTTGTTCTTTAGAGAAGTTGTTAGGTTGCATGGTATGCCTAGAACTATTATTTCTGATAGAGATGCTAAGTTCTTGAGTTACTTTTGGAAGACCTTGTGGAGTAAGTTAGGTACCAAGTTGTTATTTTCTACTACTTGTCATCCACAAACTGATGGTCAAACTGAAGTTGTAAATAGGACTTTGTCTACTTTATTGAGAGCACTTATCAAGCATAACATTAAGACTTGGGAAGAATGTCTACCACATGTTGAATTTGCTTATAATCGTTCAGTTCATTCTGCTACTCAATTCTCACCATTTGAGCTTGTTTATGGATTTAATCCTTTGACTCCATTGGATTTATCACCTTTGCCTTCGAGTGAGCTTGTTAACTTAGATGGCAAGAGGAAGGCTGAATTTGTCAAGCAACTGCATGAGAGGGCGCGAATGAACATAGAGAAACGAACGGAGCACTATGCGAGACAAGCAAACAAAGGGCGGCACAAGGTTGTCTTTGAGCCTGGTGATTGGATCTGGTTGCACATGAGAAAGGAATGCTTTCCTGCGCAAAGACGTTCAAAGTTGCTACCACGGGGCGATGGTCCATTTCAAGTGCTTGAACGCATCAATGACAATGCCTATAAGCTTGACCTGCCAGGTGAGTATAATGTTAGTGCTTCTTTCAATGTTGCTGATTTGAGTCCGTTTGATGTAGGTGACGATTTGAGGACAAATCCTTTTTAAGCGGAGGGGAATGATGTGAAGCTACAAGAGTCACAGCAAGTGCAAGTACCAATTGGGCCGGTGACACGAGCAAGGGCGAAAACGTTTCAAGCGGAACTTAATGGATTAATGCAAGAAGTCTGGGCTCAAGCCAATGCGTACAAGTGCAAGGACGTGCATGAGGCCCATGCAAAGCCCATGCACGTGATAGAGGCTATTTTGGAAGCTTGACATGCACGTAAGCTTCTAGATGCATGCGCACATGGAGAATCAAGAAGAATCAGCCTATTTAGTCCGTGCATCTACTTGTTTTGGACGTGCATCTATTAGTTATTCTATTAGATATTATTTGCTTAGATTATTTCTTATTTAGTTGAAATAATTCGGCCAGAATCTCCTTAGATTAGGAAAGAGAGTTTTGGCCAGCCTTTGAACTCCTTTTTAGGAGTTAGCTTGTTTTAGGAATATTTGGGTATTTTTGGAGTCTATATAAAGAGGTCTCCTAACACTAAAAAGGGACGAAACTTTTGAGATTGAAATCTTTCTTGTGAGTAAAGATACTCCTTGTGTGTTCTTGCTAATTGCTGGCTTGCTTAGCTTGAGCGCGACTTTCACTTATCAAACGATTCTTCCATCATCGTTTGTGGCGTGATTCGACTTGGACCAAAGGTTCACGAAATTCCATTGCTTGGGTTGCGGTTATTCCAAACAAAGGTTCTGGCAAGGCTCGAGTTCGTGGGTAGCGGTCTGTTCCATCCAAAGTAGCACGGTCCGCTGTGAGCCTCCTGCCGAGGTTCATATCAGAAGAAAAGGCATGAAAAGGCATGAAAAGGCAAGAAAAGGAAAGAAAAGGCAAGAAAATGTAAGGAATGGAAACAAAAGGCAAGAAAATGTAAGAAAAGGCAGGATAAGGCAAGAAAAGGAAAGAAAAAGAAAGATAAGGCAAGATCAGGCAGGAAAAGGCAAGAAAAGGGCAAGGAAATGCAAGAAAAGGCAAGAAATAGAAAGAATAGGAAAGAAAAGGCTTGGATAAGGCTCGAAAAGGAAAGAAAATGCAAGAAAAAGGCAAGATAAGGTAATAAAAGGCAAGAAAAAGGCAAAAAGGAAAGATAAGGTAAGAAAAAGCAAGGAAAAGACAAGAAAAGGCATAAAAAGTTTAGAAAAGGCAAGAAAATGCATGAAAAGGTAAGATAAGGCAAGATAAGGCAAGAAAAGGAAAGAAAAAGAAAGGAAACAAAAAGAAAGATAAGGCAAGAAACAGCAAGGTACGGCAAGAACATGGCGTAGGAAGCCGAATACAAGTGCATTGGACGTGTGCATGACCTGATCAAGTTGACGAGTGCATGGCGTTGTTCGCTATTAATGTTGTGTGTTTTAATTTCGTTTTAATTTGGGTCAGCTGATTGGACTGTGTCTTTAATGTAATAAGGCAGATAATTGTCATTAAGTAGGGAGGTTAAAGTGGAGAAAATGGCCAGAGGTAGTGGAGGAGCTTGGCCTTTATTTTCGCATTATTGTAGGCTGTAAACCCGCCTCCTTATAAGTCCGAATTGAATGAATAATGGGCAGCTGAATTTTGAATCCAAACTCTTTGAAGAGCACGTTATTGCGGAGTACTTTTCAGTGTTTCCTAGTTAGAATTGCCCTAGCTGGCCGCTGGAATTATTTCAGCAAGCTTTAGCCTGCCAACGGAAGTTGCGAGTTAAAGTTATCCTAACCAATTTCGAGTCCCTCCTTCGTGGTTGTTTGAACGCTCCGTTGTGCTACGCTAAGTGGTATCAGAGCTTGAGTGAGATCCATCTCAACTTCTACGTTGAGATTGAGTGCACGTTATCACCTGGTGAGTTGCGAGAGACCCCATCTACGAGCCGATCCACAAGACTTCGTGATCTCTTGCGAGAGCACCTAGCACCACCAAAAGCCAATGCACTATGGCCGATCCTAATGACCTCCCAAGACCTGACATGAATCAGAGATTCACTCAAATGGAGGCGGCAATTGAGGCAATCCTTACACGCCTGGACAACCTTGCGGTGCAACCACCCGTAGGGCAACCCCCTCCAGCTGAGGTACTGATCAAAGAGAGGAAGAGGAGGATGTAGATTCTGATGCTACCCTTTATGTGAGAAGGGGAGGGAGAGGGTTGAGAGGATGAGGTAGAGGAGGTGGTGGACGTGGTGATCTAGGACGCGCTCCTAGAAGAGAAGCCTATAGGGAGGATTATGAGCGAGGAGGAGAGTATAGAAGGGTGGATCGCCCTTTTAAGATGAACATTGAGAAGTTCTTCGGTGATGTGGATGTTGAGACGTTTCTTAACTGGCTGGATTCGGTTGAAAAATACTTTGATTGTATGGAATTGACGGAGGAACAGAAGGTGAATTATGTCGCTTTCAAATTGGAGTCGGGTGCAGCTGTATGGTGGAGGAAAGAGCAAGACTCTCGGTGGAGAAGAGGAGAGCCTCCAATCCGGGACTGGCCCACGATGGAGCAAGCCTTGAGAGCTAGGTTCTTACCCGTGGATCACCATCAGACCCTCTACCTACAATTCTTGTCGTGCAATCAAGGTAGCCGCACCTTCGATGAGTATATTGCGAAATTTATGCGTCTAGCCTCGAGGAATGATGTAGAAGAGAATGAGGACCAGCTGATTGCTAGGTTTGTTGATGGTCTGAATTATGAGGTCAGAATTCGACCCGGGGACGAGTGGAAGACTGCCTTCAAGACGAGGGATGGCTTGTATGAATGGCTCGTGATGCCATTTGGTCTGATCAACGCGCCGAGCACATTCATGAGATTGATGCACCAAGTCATGAAGCCTTTTCTTGACAAGTACGTTGTGGTGTACTTCGATGACATTCTCGTGTATAGCAAGACCGAGGAAGATCACATCGTGCATTTGAAAGAAGTGTTCGCAGCTCTCCAAAGCAATAAGTTGTACATGAACTTGAAGAAATGTAGCTTCTGGAAGGAGAGGTTGTTGTTTTTGGGGTTCATTGTCGGCAAGGAAGGAATTCACGTCGATCAATCCAAGGTTGCTACAATCAGTTCCTGGCCCGCACCCACGAACGTGAGCCAGGCAAGAAGTTTCCTTGGATTGGCCACCTTTTACCGAAGGTTCATAAGGGACTTCAGTATGATTGCAGCCTGATATGAATTCCCGTCAGGAACTCGCACCAACTCGAACCGTCTACTCTAGGATGATGGTTGATCTTGACCCATCACTTTGCGTCTTGCACCGAACCTTAGTGTTGGTTAACTTTGACCCGTAGCAATGGTTTGAACGCGAACCTTGATCTTGAATCGAATACGCCACAAACGGAGATGCAAATTCCGTTTGATAAGTACAAACGCCCTAGCTAAGCAATCCAGCCCACAAGGACAACCAAAGTATCAAAACTCACGAATTTTCTTATGCCAAAAAGTGATGCCTTTATTGAATTCGTGGCCCTCCTTATATAGAGGTTAAAACTGACCTGGATAGACTCGCAAGGAAAGGAAATAAAACGCAAGGAAAAGGCAAGAAAAAGTCAACAAAAGGCAAGGAAAAGTCAAGAAAAGGCAAGAAAAGGCAAGAAAAAAGCAGGAAAAGGAAAGAAAAGGCAAGAAAAGGAAGGAAAATGCAAGGTAATGTAAGAAAAGGCAAGATAAGGCAAGAAAAGGAAAGAAAAGAAAAGATAAAGCAGGAAAACCCAAGAAAAGGCAAGGAAAAGACAAGAAAAGGCAAGAAAAGCCATGAAAAGGCAAGAAGAGCCAAGAAAGGTTAGATAAGGCAAGAAAAGGAAAGAAAAGGCAAGAAAAGTAAAGAAAAGGCAAGAGAAGGTAAGAAAAGGTGAGAAAAGGTAAGAAAAGGAAAGGAAGGGAAAGAAAATGCAAGAAAAGGTAAGAAATTTTAAGATAAGGCAAGAAAAGGAAATAAAAGGAAAGATAAGGCTAGAAAAGGCCACAAAAGGCAAGATCAGGCAAGAAAAGGCAAAGAAAGGCAAGAAAAGGCATGGTAAAGGCATGAAAAGGCAAGAAAGGTAATGAAAAGGTAAGAAAAGGCAAGGAAAAGGGAAGAAAAGGAAAGAATGAAAGTGCAAGAAAAGGCAAGATGCGGTAAGAAAAGGCAAGATAAGGAATGAAAGGGCAAGAAAGGCAAGAAAAGGCATGAAAAGGCAAGAAAAGTCAATAAAAGGCAAGATAAGTCAAGAAAAGGCAAGCAAAGGCAAAAAAAGACAAGATAATGCTAACAAAGGAAATAAAAGGCAAGATAAGTCAAGAAAAGGCAAGGAAAAGGAAAGAAAAGGCATGAAAAGGGCATGAAAAGGCAAGAAAAGAAAAGATAAGGCAAGAAAAGGCATGAAAAGGGCATGAAAAGGCAAGAAAAGAAAAGATAAGGCAAGAAAAGGCATGAAAAGGCAAGAAAGGTAATGAAATGGCAAGATAAGGTAAGAAAAGACAAGAAAAGGTAAGAAAATGCAAGCGAGAAAAGGAAAGAAATGGCAAGAAAAGGAAAGAAATGGCAAGGAAAAGGAAAGATAAGGCAGGAAAAGGAAAGAAAAGGTAAGAAAAAGGAAAAAACGGCAAGATATGGCAAAATAGGGCAAGAAAAGGCAAGGAAAAGGCAAGAAAAGATAAGATAAGGCAAGATAAGGCAAGAAAAGGCAAGATCAGGTAGGAAAGGGCAAGAAAAGGCAAGGAATAGGCATGAAAAGGCAAGAAAAGGAAAGAAAAAGCAAGAAACGGCATGGAAAAGGCATGAAAATTCAAGAAAAAGGCAAGAAAAAAACAAGATAAGGTAAGAAAAGGCAAGGAAAAGGCAAAAAAAGGAATGATAAGACAAGAAAAAGCAAGGAAAATGCAATAAAAGGCATAAAAAGGCAAGAGAATGCATTAAAAGGTAAGAAAATGTAAGATAACGCATGAAAAGGAAAGATGCCGTAGGACGACTTTACGTTGCATGAGTTACATGCGTCTTTTTGCTTGCGTGAGTTTATTTCAATAAATGTAATCATTCTCTCATTCTCAGCTATTACGGATTGATTATAGTTTAAATAAGGGGAAGTTATGACCCACTAGTTAGGGAGCTAAAGAGGAGAAGGTGAACGGTAAGGAGGTTTCAAACTCTCATTGATTATAGCCTTAACTCCTGCCCCTATATATGTAATCATCCGAATTCAATAAAGGCAGAGAGTTATTATCCAATTTCAACGATAATTGTTGAGGCATCCCTCACGGAATCAGTGAGTTCGAGTGTGTTCTTGCCCTTGCTGGCCGTTCTTTTCAAGAACAAACTCATCTTTATCGACGGAAGTCATGAGAGTTGAGAGTTTATCTTCATTCCGATCCGAATCACGTTTCTTGCTATGCTAAGTGGTATCAGAGCTGGTTCTCTCATCCCAATCCGTATTTCCCTTCACCTATACGTTCAAATTTTAGCCCATCTACGAGCCGATCCACAGGGCATCACGATCTCCTGATCCGTGCCTCGTTTACCCACCAAGCACCACTAAAAGCCGAGCTCCTTCATGGCCGATCAAGACATCAACAGAAGACTCACGGATCTTGATGTGAGCAAGCCTAAGGACGCACCTACTATCAAGCTTGTAGACTCGAAGCAAGTGAAGTTCCAATTGGGCCAATGACAAGAGCACGAGCTAGGAAGTTGCAATCTGACTTCAATGGATTAATGCAAGAAGTTTGGGCTCAATCAAGTGCGTGGAGGACCAAGGACGTCCAAGAAGCCCAAGGGAGGCCCATGCACGTTTTGGAAGCTAAATGGGAAGCTTGACATGCACGTAAGCTTCTAGATGCATGCGCACATGGAGAATCAAGAAGAATCAGCCTATTTAGTCCGTGCATCTACTTGTTTTGGACGTGCAGCTAGTAGTTATTCTATTAGATATTATTTGCTTATATTATTCCTTATTTAGTTGAATAAGTTCGGCCAGAATCTCTTTAGAATAGGAAAGAGAGTTTTGGCCAGCCTTAAACTCCTTATTTGGAGTTAGTTTCGTTTAGGAAAGTTGTAAGACATATGGAGCCTATATAAAGAGGCGTCCCCCTTCAATAAAGACACAACAATTCGGAGAATTACTTAGCATTGGCTAATTGAGAGTTTTGATACTCGTTTGTTCTTGCTTAGGCTGGTGAGTCATCTTGGCTAGAATTTATCTTTCACTTATCAAGCGGATCATCCATCCCCGCTCGTGGCGTGATACGACCTTAGGTCAAGGTTCAGAAGCTCTTGCAGCAGGTTAAGGTTCAATTTCGTGCCTTAGTTCGTGTGAGTTCTTGTGAGTTGTGATCTGTTCCATTCTTTAGTAATAAACGGAAAACACCCTAAGCCTTACAAACTACAATGGCTGAATGATAGTGGCGAAGTACGAGTGATGAAGCAAGTATTGGTAGCATTCCGCATTGGCAACTATGAGGATGAAGTGTTGTGTGATGTCGTACCAATGCAAGCTGGTCACCTATTGTTAGGAAGGCCATGGCAGTTTGATAGGAAAGTGCATCATGATGGCTACACCAACAAATACTCATTTATACTTAAGAAGAGAGTAATCACCTTGGCACCCTTGTCACCATCACAAGTTTGTGAAGATCAACGACTGTTGCAAAAAGAAAGTGATGAGCAAAGAGAGCGTGACAAAAAGAAAAAGAATGAGAGGAGAGAAGAAGCCGAAAAAAGGATAAGAAAAATGGCCAATGGAGAGGAAAAGATTGAGAAAACAAAAGAAGCCGGAAAAACAGAAATTAAAACGGCCAAAGAGAGAAAAACCGAGAGTTGGAAAAAGAGTTACTATGTGGGAACAAGTGATATTAAGCAAGCATGCTTTGAAAAGAAGCCTATGATCTTACTTCGGTATAGGGAGGCACTTTTAAACACTAACGAGCTTGAACCATATGTACCTAGTACGGTTGTGTCTCTTTTGCAGGATTACAAGGATGTCTTTCCCGACGAGCTACCACCTGGTTTGCCACCTATTCGTGGGATTGAACATCAAATAGACTTTGTCCCGGGAGCTGCCATACCTAACCGTCCTGCCTATAGAAGCAATCCTGAAGAGACAAAGGAGCTTGAGAAGCAAGTCAACGAGCTGTTGGAGAAAGGGTACGTAAGAGAGAGCATGAGTCCATGTGCTGTTCCAGTCCTACTTGTGCCCAAGAAGGATAAAACATGGAGAATGTGTGTTGATTGCCGAGCAGTCAACAACATAACGGTCAAATATCGTCACCCTATCCCTCGTTTAGATGACATGTTAGATGAGTTGCATGGTTCTTGCATGTTTTCTAAGATTGATTTGAAGAGTGGTTATCATCAAATTAGGATGAAAGAAGGAGATGAGTGGAAGACTACTTTTAAAACTAAGTATGGGTTGTATGAGTGGATGGTCATGCCATTTGGTTTGTCCAACGCACCTAGCACGTTTATGCGACTCATGAATCATGTTCTACGTCCATTCATTGGTAAATTTGTAGTTGTTTACTTTGATGATATACTCATCTATAGCAAGAGCATGGGGGATCATCTAGAACATTTGAAATCTATCTTAGATGCACTTAGAGAAGAACAATTGTTTGCTAACTTGAAGAAGTGCACCTTTTGTACGGATAAGCTTGTATTCTTGGGTTTTGTTGTTGGAGCTAACGGAATACAGGTTGATGAAGAAAAGATCCGAACTATCCGTGAATGGCCAAGCCCTACAAGTGTTGCTAATGTTAGGAGCTTTCATGGACTAGCTAGTTTTTATAGGAGATTTGTGAAGGACTTTAGTAGCATAGCCGCACCCATAACTAAAGTCATCAAGAAGAACGTGGGCTTTACTTGGGGAGAAGCTCAAGAGAAGGCTTTCCAACTACTGAAAGGGAAGTTGACTAATGCACCCTTGTTAGCTTTACCTAATTTCTCTAAGACTTTTGAAATAGAGTGTGATGCTTCTGGTGTAGGAATTGGAGCTGTCCTTATGCAAGAAGGAAGACCCATTGCATACTTTAGTGAGAAACTAAGTGGTGCAACCTTGAATTACCCGACCTATGACAAGGAGTTGTACGCACTAGTTCGAGCATTGGAGACATGGCAGCATTACTTGTGGCCAAAGGAGTTTGTGATTCACACTGATCATGAGTCACTCAAGCACTTAAAGGGGCAACACAAGCTGAACAAGAGGCATGCACGATGGGTGGAATTCATTGAGACATTTCCTTATGTCATTCGCTACAAGCAAGGTAAGGAAAATGTAGTGGCTGATGCACTATCACGAAGGTACGCCTTGATCTCAACTCTTGATGCTAAACTACTTGGCTTTGAACACATTAAGGAGATGTATGTTGATGATGTTGATTTTGGCGAGTTGTTTAGATCAACTGAAAGAAGTGCATTTGGCAAGTTCTTTCGTAATGAAGGTTACCTATTTCGTGAAAACAAACTTTGTGTGCCTAATTGTTCGATGCGAGAATTACTCATTCAGGAGGCACATGGAGGTGGCTTAATGGGGCATTTTGGAATTGCAAAGACCTTGGCAATGCTACAAGATCATTTCTTTTGGCCACACATGAAGAGAGACGTTGAGAGAGTTTGTGGTCGTTGCATCACTTGCAAGCAAGCCAAGTCAAAGGTAAAACCCCATGGTTTGTACACCCCACTACCTATACCTAGTGAGCCCTGGATTGATATCTCTATGGATTTTGTGTTAGGCCTACCTAGGACTAAGCGTGGAAGAGATTCAATTTTTGTGGTAGTGGATAGGTTTTCTAAGATGGCACATTTCATTCCATGTCATAAGACTGATGATGCTTCAAACATTGCTGATTTGTTCTTTAGAGAGGTTGTTAGGTTGCATGGCATGCCTAGGACAATTATCTCTGATAGAGATGCTAAGTTCCTAAGTTACTTTTGGAAGACCTTGTGGTGCAAGTTAGGTACTAAGTTGTTGTTTTCTACTACTTGTCATCCTCAAACTGATGGTCAAACTGAAGTAGTGAATAGGACTTTGTCTACACTTTTGAGAGCACTCATTAAGCATAACAGTAAGACTTGGGAAGAATGTTTGCCTCATGTTGAGTTTGCTTATAATCGTTCTGTCCATTCTGCTACTCAATTCTCACCATTTGAGCTTGTTTATGGATTTAATCCTTTGACTCCATTGGATTTATCACCTCTACCTTCGAGTGAGCATGTTAACTTAGATGGCAAGAAGAAGGCTGAATTTGTCAAGCAGTTACATGAGAAAGCAAGAATGAACATCGAGAAGCACACGGAGCACTATGCGAGGCAAGCAAACAAAGGAAGGCACAAGGTTGTCTTTGAGCCGGGAGATTGGGTATGGCTACATATGAGGAAGGAGCGTTTTCCTGTCCAAAGACGTTCAAAGTTGCTACCACGGGGAGATGGTCCATTCCAAGTGATAGAACGCATCAATGATAATGCCTACAAGCTAGACCTTCCGGGTGAGTATAATGTAAGTGCTTCGTTTAACGTGGCTGACTTGAGTCCGTTTGATGTAGGTGATGATTTGAGGACAAATCCTTTTCAAGAGGAGGGGACTGATGTGAGCAAGCCTAAGGACGCACCTACTATCAAGCTTGTAGACTCGAAGCAAGTTCAAGTTCCAATTGGGCCAATGACAAGAGCACGAGCTAGGAAGTTGCAATCTGACTTCAATGGATTAATGCAAGAAGTTTGGGCTCAATCAAGTGCGTGGAGGACCAAGGACATCCAAGAAGCCCAAGGGAGGCCCATGCACGTTTTGGAAGCTAAATGGGAAGCTTGACATGCACGTAAGCTTCTAGATGCATGCGCACATGGAGAATCAAGAAGAATCAGCCTATTTAGTCCGTGCATCTACTTGTTTTGGACGTGCAGCTAGTAGTTATTCTATTAGATATTATTTGCTTATATTATTCCTTATTTAGTTGAATAAGTTCGGCCAGAATCTCTTTAGAATAGGAAAGAGAGTTTTGGCCAGCCTTAAACTCCTTATTTGGAGTTAGTTTCGTTTAGGAAAGTTGTAAGACATATGGAACCCATATAAAGAGGCGTCCCCCTTCAATAAAGACACAACAATTCGGAGAATTACTTAGCATTGGCTAATTGAGAGTTTTGATACTCGTTTGTTCTTGCTTAGGCTGGTGAGTCGTCTTGGCTAGAATTTATCTTTCACTTATCAAGCGGATCATCCATCCCCGCTCGTGGCGTGATACGACCTTAGGTCAAGGTTCAGAAGCTCTTGCAGTGGGTTAAGGTTCAATTTCGTGCCTTAGTTTGTGTGAGTTCTTGTGAGTTGTGATCTGTTCCATTCTAAAGTAACAAACGGTCCGAGTTGTGAATCTTTTCCGCGGAGATTCATATCAGATCTTGAAGCCTCTATTCAAGATGTTCTCACACAACTCAGGAACCTTACGGTTCAACAGCCTCGCGTGGAGATGCACGATAATCCTCTCGGAGTGGAGGCGGATGAACTAGACGATGCGCAAGAAGTGCGAGGAGGAGGTCGTGGAGTTAAGGGTCGCGGACGAGGAGATGGAGGGCGAGGTGCAAGAAGGGAAGTGCATCGAGGAGAAGAGAGAGGAGGAGAGTACATGAGTCGAGTAGATCGCCCTTTTAAGATGAACATAGAAAAATTCTATGGCGATATGGATGTCGAGGAAATATTTCGATTGCATGGATCTCACTGAGGAGCAGAAGGTTAACTACGTCACATTCAAACTTGAATCTGGAGCCGCGGTTTAGTGGAGAAAGGAACAAGAAACCTGAAGAAGGAGAGGAGATCATCCCATTCGTGATTGGCCCACTATGGAGCAAGCCCTAAGAGAAAGGTTTCTTCCCGTTGATTACCATCAAACCTTGTACACTCAATTTTTGTCTTGTACTCAAGGAAGTAGATCTGTTGACGAGTATACATCTGAGTTCATGAGACTGGCATCACGGAATGACATGGAAGAGAACGAAGATCAGATGATCGCATGGTACGTTGATGGCCTTAGCTATGAGATCAAGAACCGAATGGAGTTCGATACCTTCCTTTATTTCCCTAATGCGTGTGCCAAGGCGAGGAAGATAGGAGCTGCCTTGAAGAAGAAGAAAATGATTTCAAATCGATTTCAAGGACCCGGACAATCCTCTTCTTTCCTTAAGGGAGGAAATGAGAAGAGTGTGCCTCAAGTAAAAGAGCCGAGGCCGTTCACAAGTAAACCGGTCCCAGAAGTTACACAACGAAAGGGAAAGGAGGTGGAATCAAGCTCGGGAATTCGTTGCTATAAATGCAATGCTATAGGTCACAAGTCCAGCGAATGCCCTAAATGAAAGTTCACGCAACTTTGTGAGAAGGAAGACGAGGATGAAGAGTCATCGGGGGCTTACTTGTGCGCTCCAGTTGGAGAGAGTGGTGACGAGGGTCAAGAGACCTCGAGAGATGAGGAAGAGTATTGTGGCGTCATGCGCAAGCTGGCCTTGACCACTACAAAGAAAGATGACTCTCAACGTCATAATCTTTTCTGCACAAGATGTCATGTAGGAAAGGAGGTATGCGAGGTGATCGTCGACGGAGGAAGTCAGGAGAATTTTGTGAGCAGTCAGACAGTGGAAAAACTTGGCCTGAAGACCACGCGTCATCCTTCTCCTTATTCCATTGGATGGGTTCGTTCAGGAGGCGGGATTAAGGTGACTACGAGGTGCACCATCCCAATCACCATCGGGAAGTATTCAGACAAAATTGAGTGCTATGTTCTTGAGATGGATTCGTGCAATATCTTGCTTGGGAGACCCTGGGAATTCGACAATAAAGTTGTTCACAAGGGGGAAGAGAATACATATGAGCTGAAGAAAGGCGGAGAATGCTTTACTTTACTACCAAGCAAGCCAAAGCATGTGAAAGGGGAATACAACAGTGGTTTGCAACTCGTGACACTGGTCACTTCTACGAATGAATTGCGAGACTCGCTCAACGAGTTGGGTTGGTGTCACATTTTGGTGATGAAAGGGGTTGATCAGAACGCGGAGAAGAGTGTGGATGGAGTTCCTGAGCCCGTGGTTCGATTGTTACAAGAATTTCCAGAGGTGATCTCTGAAGACTTACAAAAGAGGCTACCTCCCCTTCGTAATATCCAGCACCAGATCGATCTAATCCCGGGTTCCACGCTCCCGAACCTGCCCCATTACTGCCTCAGTCCTAAAGAGAACCAGATCATTCGTGATCAAGTTCAGGAGCTTCTTGAGAAAGGCTACATTCAGGAAAGCCTTAGTCCTTATGGGGTGCCCGCATTATTGGTACCCAAGAAGGATGGCACGTGGAGGATGTGCGTTGATAGCCGAGCCATCAACAAGATCACAATTGGTTACAGGTTTCCTATTCCACGACTCAATGACATGCTCAACAACCTCAGTGGCTCTACCGTGTTCTCCAAGATTGACCTGCGAAGCGGATACCATCAAATCCGGATCCGCCCCGGAGATGAATGGAAAACAGCGTTTAAAATGCAAGATGGCCTCTATGAGTGGCTTGTCATGCCTTTCAGACTAACAAACGCATCGAGTACGTTCATGAGGTTGATGCATCAGGTACGAAAATCCTTCCTTGACAAATTTGTGGTTGTCTATTTTGACGACATATTGGTTTATAGCCGATCAGAACCTGATCATTTGATGCACCTAAAGGATGTTCTAACCGCGCTACGTGAGAATAAGTTGTTTGTCAACTTGAAAAAGTGTGTGTTCTGGCAAGACAAGTTGCTTTTTCTTGGATTTGTGGTCGGCAGAGATGGAATTCAGGTTGATCAATCTAAGGTTGAGGCGATTCAAAAGTGGCCAACACCGAGTACCCCGAGTCAAGTCCGAAGTTTTCTAGGCTTGGCCACATTCTATCGGAGATTCATCCGTGGTTTCAGCGTGATTGCGGCACCCTTAACCTCTTTATTGAAGAAAGGAGTTCCTTTCGTTTGGGGAAAAGAAGCTGAGAGTGCATTTGCTCAGCTAAAGGAAAGGTTAAGCTCCGCACCGGTTCTCGCACTTCCTAATTTTAATAAGCTGTTTGAAGTGGATGTAGATGCTTCCGGAGTAGGAATTGGTGCAGTGCTCTCTCAAGAAAAGAAACCAGTGGCTTACTTCAGTGAGAAATTAAGCGAACATCGGCAATCATGGTCGACCTATGAAAAGGAGTTCTACGCTTTATTTCGTGCCCTGAAGACTTGGGAGCATTACCTCATTGGTAAGGAATTCGCATTATACTCGGATCATCGAGCTCTTAAATTCCTGCAAGATCAGTCCAAATTTGCGAGTCATATGCACGTGCGTTGGTCCACTTATCTACAAAAATTCCCGTTCAAAATCACGCACAAGAGTGGAGCTCAGAATGTTGTTGCGGATGCCCTTAGCCGGAGAGTGAATTTGTTGACCGAGCTACGAGCAAATGTGATATCGTTTGATAGCTTGCGTGAGTCGTACGAGGGAGATTCAGATTTTGGAGAAATTTGGGCTCGATGCAAGGAGGGAACGGGGCAAGGCGTATTTCATGTGCATGACGGCTTCTTAATGAAAGGTAACCAACTTTGTATTCCCAACACTTCCCTACGTGAACATCTCATTTGGGAACTGCATGGAGGTGGACTTTCGGCTCATCTTGGCCGAGACAAAACAATGGCAGCCTTAACGGATCGGTTTTACTGGCCTAAGATGGGAAAAGAAGTCGCCCGAATTGTCAAGCACTGCCGAGTTTGTCAGGAGACAAAAGGAGGCGTGAATAACTCGGGCTTGTATATGCCCTTGCCTATCCCGCAAGCAATCTGAGAGGACCTCAGCATGGATTTCGTACTTGGCTTACCTCGCACCCCTCGTGGTGTCGACTCTATTTTTGTTGTGGTTGACAGGTTGTCCAAAATGGCACACTTTATTCCTTGCAAGAAGACTTCCGATGCACACGGAGTAGCGCGATTATTTTTCAAAGAAGTGGTTAAGATGCATGGAGTTCCTATGAGCATCACATCCGATCGTGACGTGAAATTCTTGGCCAGCTTCTGGAAGACATTGTGGTCCATGTTTGATGCTACGCTTCAATATAGCTCTACGGCACACCCCCAGAACGATGGGCAGACAGAAGCTACCAATAGAACCCTTGGCAATCTCTTACAAAGTTTGTGTCACGAGAAGCAGCGACAATGGACTAGGCACTTCCAATTGCTGAGTTTGCTTACAACGGAGCCGTGCATCGCTCCACAGGCCACTCTCCATTCTCCTTAGTGTACACTAAGGTACCAAATCACTTGGTCGATATCTCCACAATCGCAAGACCGAGCAAGGCCAACGCCTCCGCCATTACATATGCGGAACATGTACAGGACGTTTTGGAAGCGGTGAAGAAACGATTAGAATCCACATATGCAAAAGAGAAAGCAAGGATTGATGCACATCGTAGGGTGAAAATTTTTCAGCCTGGTGAACAAGTCATGGTCCATTTTCGCAAGGAGAGGATGCCATCAAACATCGGAGGGAAGCTACAGCCAAAGAAATTTGGCCCTTTCAAGATTTTACGAAGAATTAACGACAACGCCTATGTTGTTGATCTCCCCGAAGAGTATGGTGTTTCAAGAACCTTCAATGTCGCGGATCTCACCCCTTATCACGACGCGTTTCCTTTGCCGTCACGTCTTGCTGGTCGGAACAAGCAAGCTCTCAAGGAGGGGAGGATGCCGTAGGACGACTTTACGTTGCATGAGTTACATGCGTCTTTTTGCTTGCGTGAGTTTTTTTCAATAAATGTAATCATTCTCTCATTCTCAGCTGTTACGGATTGATTATAGTTTAAATAAGGGGAAGTTATGACCCACTAGTTAGGGAGCTAAAGAGGAGAAGGTGAACGGTAAGGAGGTTTCAAACTCTCCTTGATTATAGCCTTAACTCCCGCACCTATATATGTAATCGTCCGAATTCAATAAAGGCAGAGAGTTATTATCCAATTTCAACGATAATTGTTGAGGCATCCCTCACAGAATCAGTGAGTTCGAGTGTGTTCTTGCCCTTGCTGGCCGTTCTTTTCAAGAACAAACTCATCTTTATCGACGGAAGTCGTGAGAGTTGAGAGTTTATCTTCATTCCGATCCGAATCACGTTTCTTGCTACGCCAAAAGAAAAGGAAAGAAAAAGAAAGATAAGGCAAGATAAGGCAAGGTAAGGCAAGAAAAGGCGAAGAAAAGGTAATATAAGGCAAGAAAATGCAAGATAAGGCAAAAAAATAGGTAAGGAAAGGGAAGAAAATGCATGGAAAAGGCATGAAAAGGAACGATAAGGCAAGAAAAGGCATGAAAAGGCAATAAAAGGAAAGAAAGGGGAAGAAAAAGGCGGAAAAAGGCACGATAAGGCAAGAAAAGGAAAGAAAAGGCAAGAAAAAGAAAAGAAAAGGCAAGATAAGGCAAGATAGGGTAAGAAAAGGGAAGGAAAGGAAGAAAAGAAAAGAAAAGTAAAGAAAAGTCGAGAAAGTGCGAGAAAAGTCAAGATAAGGCCAGAAAATACGAGAAAAAGGCATGAAAAGGCAAGATAAGCCAAGATAAGGAAAGAAAAAGAAAGATAAGGCAAGATAAGGCAAGAAATGGCAAGGAAAGGTCAGGAAAATACAAGAAAAGGCATGAAAAGGCAAGAAAAGGCATAAAAAGGCACGAAAAAGGTACGAAAGGGAAAGAAAGGATAAGAAAAGGCAAGAAAAATAAAGAAAAGGTGAGAAAAGGCAAGAAAAGGAAAGAAAAGGCAAGAAAAGGCAGGAAAAGGAAAGAAAAGGCAAGAAAAGGAAAGATCAGGCAAGAAAAGGCAAGATCGGGTAAGAAAAGTGATATGAACCTCGGTAGGAAGTTCACAACGGACCGTGCTACTTCGGATGGAGCAGACCGCAACCCACGAACTCGAGCCTTGCCAGAACCTTGGTTTGGAAGAACCGCAACCCAAGCAATGGAATTTCGTGAATCTATGGTCCAAGTCGAATCACGCCACAAACGATGATGGAAGAATTGTTTGATAAGTGAAAGGTTTTGCTCAAGCTAAGCAATCCAGGAATTAGCAAGAACACACAAGGAGTATCTTAACTCACAAAGAAAGAATTCAATCTCAAAGTTGCGTGACTTTTATTGCTAGGAGACTTCCTTATATAGGCTCCAAAATACCAAAGTATTCCTAAACAAGCTAACTCCTAAAAAGGAGTTCAAAGGCTGGCCAAAACTCTCTTTCCTAATCTAAGGATATTCTGGCCGAACTAAATAAGAAATAATCTAAGCAAATAATATCTAATAGAATAACTAATATTCTGGCCGAATTATTCACCTAAATAAGAAATAATCTAAGCAAATAATATCTAATAGGAAACTAATAGCTGCACGTCCTAAATAAGTAGATGCACGGACTAAATAGGCTGATTCTTCTTGATTCTCCATGTGCGCATGCATCCAGAAGTTTACGTGCATGTCAAGCTTTCAAAATAGCCTCTATCACGTGCATGGGCTTTGCATGGGCCTCATGCACGTCCTTGCACTTGTACGCATTGGCTTGAGCCCAGACTTCTTGTATTAATCCATTAAGTGGTTCTGAAACATTTTGGCTCTTGCTCGTGTCATCGGCCCAATTGGTACTTGCACTTGCTGTGAGTCTTGAAGCTTCACATCATTCCCCTCCGCTAGAAAAGGATTTGTCCTCAATTCGTCACCTACATCAAACGGACTCAAATCAGCAACATTGAAAGAAGCACTAACATTATACTCACCTGGCAGGTCAAGCTTGTAAGCATTGTCATTGATGCGTTCAAGCACTTGAAATGGACCATCGCCCCGTGGTAGCAACTTTGAACGTCGTTGCGCGGGAAAGCGTTCCTTTCTCATGTGCAACCAGACCCAATCACCAGGCTCAAAGATAACCTTATGCCGTCCTTTGTTTGCTTGTCTCGCATAGTGCTCCGTTCATTTCTTGATGTTTATTCACGCCCTCTCATGCAGTTGCTTGATAAATTCAGCCTTCCTCTTGCCATCTAAGTTAACAAGCTCATTCGAAGGCAAAGGTGATAAATCCAATGGAGTCAAAGGATTAAATCCATAAACAAGCTCAAATGGTAAAAATTGAGTAGCAGAATGAACTAAACGATTATAAGCAAATTCAACATGTGGCAAACATTCTTCCCAAGTCTTAATGTTATGCTTGATAAGTGCTCTCAATAAAGTAGACAAAGTCCTATTTACAACTTCAGTTTAACCATCAGTTTGTGGATGACAAGTAGTAGAAAATAACAACTTGGTACCTAACTTACTCCACAAGGTCTTCCAAAAGTAACTCAAGAACTTAGCATCTCTATCAGAAATAATAGTTCTGGGCATACCATGCAACCTAACAACTTCTCTAAAGAACAAATCAGCAATGTTTGAAGCATCATCAGTCTTATGACATGGAATAAAATGTGCCATCTTAGAAAACCTATCCACTACCACAAAGATTGAATCCCTTCCACGTTTAGTCCTAGGCAGTCCTAACACAAAATCCATAGAGATATCAATCCAAGGCTCACTAGGTATAGGTAGTGGGGTATACAAACCGTGGGGTTTCACCTTTGACTTGGCTTGCTTGCATGTGATGCAACGCCCACAAACTCTTTCAACGTCGCACTTCATGTGTGGCCAATAGAAGTGATCTTGTAGCATTGCCAAAGTCTTGGCGATTCCAAAGTGCCCCATCAATCCGCCTCCATGTGCCTCCTGAATTAGCAACTCTCGCATAGAACAATTAGGCACACAAAGTTGGTTCTCACGAAATAGGTAACCTTCATTCCGAAAAAATTTACCACTTGCAGTCTTCTCCGTAGCTCGGAACATATCACCAAAATTAGTATCATCAGCATACAACTCTTTAAGGTGTTCAAAACCAATTAACTTCGCATCAAGAGTTGAGATCAAAGCATACCTTCGCGATAGGGCATCAGCTACTACATTTTCCTTACCTTGCTTGTATCGAATGACATAAGGAAATGTCTCAATGAACTCCACCCATCGTGCATGCCTCCTATTCAACTTGTGTTGCCCTTTTAAGTGCTTGAGTGATTCATGATCAGTGTGGATCACGAATTCCTTGGGCCACAATTAATGCTGCCATGTTTCCAATGTTCGAACTAGTGCATACAACTCTTTGTCATAAGTTGGATAGTTCAAGGTTTGCCGTAGGACGAATCACAATAAGCAAGAACTCCCTCGGCCAGCCTGTTTGTGCATTGGACGTGTGCATGGTGAGCATGGATTTTGTGTTTTCAATTATTGCAATCTCTGTCCAGAACATGTTTAAATTTAGTGTTTAATTTCGTGGCTGTAATAAGGCAAATTAAATGCCAATTAGTGGAGGTTAAAGAGGAGGTTACGGATAGGAGGAGTGTGAGAAGGCTCGCCATAACTCCCGCCTTAACTCCCGCCTTCTATTTGTATCTTGCGAAGGGAAATAATGGACAGACAATTTTTATCCAAAAACAAACACGAGTAAGTGAGTTGAGAGCGCTGCGTGCGTGAGAGTGGTCTACCTTGGCCATTGGTTGGCTGCTTGTGGACTCAAGCACACCTTCCATCTTGTTTCGGAAGATTCAAGTGGAAGTGTCTATTGTTTTATTTCTTTCTGTTTGTTCGGAGCCTTGTTTACTTTACGTGTAGAATAGCACGCTTCAATTGTGCTACATCAAGTGGTATCAAAGCTGTTGAGTGAGATCCATCTCAGCTTCTACGTTGAGATTGAGTGCATGTTATCACCCAGTGAGTTGCGAGAGACCCCATCTACGAGCCGATCCACAAGACTTCGTGATCTCCTGATCTAAGTCTCATTTTTAACCACCTAGCACCACCAAAAGCCGATGCACTATGGCCGACCCTGATGACATCCCAAGACCCGACATGAATCAGAGATTCACTCAAATGGAGGCGGCAATTCAGGCAATCCTTACACGCCTGGGCAACCCCCTCCAGCTGAGGTACGTAATGATCAAAGAGAGGAAGATGATACGAACCCCGCCAATGATGCGCGAGACCCGTCCAAGAAGCGTTGAAATCCCAGATCGTTCTAGATCAGTTCGTGATGGAGATCTCGACCCGATGCTCACAACCAAACAAGAACCTTGGTATTAAGACCGCGACCCGCTGCTTGAGTTGAAACAAAGAACCTTGATATGTCGAAGACGCCACAAACGGTGATGAAGATCCACTTGATAAGTTGATAGTCAACTCGACGGAATCCCTCCGTTGTGTTCGAACAGTTCCGAAGAGCCAAGAGAGCAAAGCCCACGTTTTTCAATCAATAATGGTCTCCTTTTCTCATTGCATAAGCCTTTATAAATAGGCTCAACATTACAAAGAGATTCCAAATCAAACAACTCCTAAAAATCTGGCTGGAAAGGAAAACTAAAAAGGAAACAAATCTCACCCTTTTAGGAAGGCTAAAAACGTGACAAACAAGCTAAATAAGCCAAGAGTTGTTGGAATATAACTTCCTAATCGTACAAGCCATCACGAGGCTTGAAAGCGGTTGCCTTATCATGCCTTTTCTTTCCTTATCTTGCCTTTTCCTTGCCTTTTCTTGCCTTATCTTACTTTTTCTTACATTTTCTTCCCTAATCTTATCTTTTCTTGCCTTATCTTGCCATATCTTGCCTTTTCTTTCCTTATATTGCTTTTTCCTTGCCTTTTCTTTCCTTTTCTTGTCGTTTCTTGCCTTTTCGTGCCTTATCTTGCCTTTTCCTTATCTTTTCTTGCCTTATCTTGCCTTTTCCATGCCTTTTCTTGCCTTATCCTCCCTTTTCCATGCCTTTTCTTGCCTTTTCCTTGCCCTTTCTTGCTTTTTCTTGCCTTATGTTGCTGTTTCTTGCCTTATCTTGCCATTTCTTTCCTTTTCTTGCCTTATCTTGCCTTTTATTGTCTTTTCTTGCCTTATCTTGCCTTTATTGCCTTTTCTTTCCTTATTATTGTTTTCCTTGCCTTTTACTGCATTTTCTTTCCTTTTCTTACCTTATCATGCCTTATCTTGCCTTATCTTCCCTTTTTCCTACCTTTTCTTGCCTTATCTTGCACTATCTTGCCTTTTCCTAGCCTTTTCTTGCTTAATCTTGCCTTTTCTCGCCTTTTCTTTCCATATCTTACACTTTCCTTGCCTTTTCTTGCCATATCTTGCCTTATCTTTCCTTTTCTTTCTTTCTTTTTTTCTTTTATTTCCTTTTCTTGCCTTATCTTTCCTTTTCGTGCCTTTTCTTGCCTTTTCCTTGCCTTTTCTTGCCTTATCATTCCTTTTCTTGCCTTTTCTTGGCTTATCTTGCATGATCCTACTTTTTCTTGCCTTTTCTTGACTTTTCATGCCTTATCAAGTCTTTCCTTTCCTTTCCTTTTCTTTCCTTTCCTTGCCTTTTCTTGCCTTATCCTTTTCTTTCATTTTCTTGCCCTATCTTCCCTTTTATTGCGTTTTCTTGCCTTATCTTACCGTTTATTGCCATTTCGTTCCTTATCATACTTTTCCTTGCCTTTTCTTGCCTTTTCCTTCCATTTTCTTGCCTTATCTTGCCTTATCTTGCTTTCCCACTGCCTTTTCTTGCCTTATCTTGACTTTTATTGCCTTTTCTTTCCTTATCATACTTTTCCTTGCCTTTCCTTACCTTTTCTTGCCTTTTCCTTGCCTTTTCCTTGCCTTTTCTTCCCTTATCTTACCTTTTCTTCCCTTATCATGCCTTAACTTTCCTTTTCTTTCCTTATCTTGCTTTGTCCTTGCCTTCGCTTGCCTTTTCTATTCTTTTCTTTTCGTTCCTTTTCTTGCCTTTTCTTGCCTGATCTTGCCTTTTCTTGCCTTTTCTTTCCTTATCTTGCCTTTTCGTTGCCTTTTCTTGCCTTATCTTAATTTTTCTTCCATTTTCTTCCCTAATCTTGTCTTTTCTTGCCTTATCCTTGCCTTTTCATCTCATATCATGCCTTATCATGCCTTTTCTTTCGTCATCTTGCCATTTCCTTGCCTTTTCTTTCCTTTCCTTGCCTTTTCTTGCCTTATCTTGCCTTTTCCTACCTTTTCCTTGCCTTTTCTGGCCTTATCTTGCCTTTTCTTCCCTTACTTTTCCTTGCCTTTTCTTTCCTTATCTTGCATTTTCCTTGCCTTCTCTTACCCTTTCTTGCCTTATCATGCCTTTTCCTTGTCTTTTCTTGCCATATCATGCCTTTTCTTTCCTTACTTTTCCTTGCCTTTTCTTGCCTTATCTTGCATTTTCTTGCATTTTCTTAACTTATCTTGCCTTTTCTTGCCCTTTCTTGCCTTTTCTTGCCTTATCTTGCATTTCTGGCCTTATCTTGCCTTTTATATTTTTTTCTTGCCTTATCTTGCCTTTTATATTTTTTTCTTTCCTTATTATACTTTTCCATGCCTTTTCTTTCCTTATTATACTTTTTATTGCCTTTTCTTTCCTTATTTTTCCTGCCTTTTCTTTCCTTTTCGTACCTTATCATGCCTTAACTTGCCTTTTCTTGCATTTTCTTTCCTTTTCTTTCTTTTTCTTGCCTTTTCTTGCCTTATCTTCCCTTTTTCTTTTCTTTTCTTGCCTTATCTTGCATTATCTTGCCTTTTCCTTGCCTTTTCTTGCCTAATCTTGCCTTTTCTCGCCTTTTCTTTCCATATCTTGCTCTTTCCTTGCCTTTTCTTGCCTTTTCCTTGGCTTTTTTTGCCTATAGGTGCATTTTCTTGCCTTATCTTGCCTTTTCTTGTCTTATTCTGCCTTTTATCGCCTTTTCTTGTCGTATCTTGCCTTTTCATGCCCTTTCTGGCCTTTTCCTTGCCATTTCTTGCATTATCTTTCATTTTCTTGCCTTTTCTTGGCTCATCTTACATGATCTTACCTTTTCTTGCTTTTTCTTGCCTTATCTTGCCTTTTCTTTACTTATCTTACCTTATCTTACCTTATATTTCATTTTTTCCTTTTCTTGCCTTTTCTTGCCTTATCTCACATTTTTCTTGCCTTTTCTTACCTTTTCATTCATTATCTTTCCTTTTCTTTCCTTATCTTACCTTTTTCTTGCCTTTTCTTGCCTTTTCATTATCTTGCCTTTTCTTTCCTTATCTTGCCTTTTCCTTGTCTTTTCTAGCTTTATCATGCCTTTTCTTTCCTAACTTTTCCTTGCCTTTTCTTGCCTTATTTTTCTTTTTCTTGCATTTTATTCCCTTATCTTGCCTTTTCTTTTCTTTTCTTGCCCTTTCTTGTCTTATCTTACCTTTTCTTGCCTTATCCTTTTCTTTCCTTTTCTTGCCCTATCTTCCCTTTTATTGCCTTTTCTTTCTTTATCGTGTAGTTTATTGCCTTTTCTTTCCTTATCATACTTTTCCTTGCCTTTTCTTGCCATTTGCTTCCCTTTTCTTGCATTTTCTTGCCTTATCTTGCTTTTTCGTTGCCTTTTCTTGCCTTATCTTACCTTATCTTAACTTTTATTGCCTTTTCTTTCCTTATCATACTTTTCCTTGCCTTTAATTGCCTTTACTTACATTATCTTGCCTTTTCTTTCTTCATCATGCCTTAACTTGCCTTTTCTTTCCTTATCTTTCCTTATATTACTTTTTCCTTGCCTTTTCTTTCCTTTCTTGTCATTTCTTGCCTTTTCTTGACTTATCTTGCCTTTTCCATGCCTTTTCTTGCCTAATCTTTACTTTTCTTGTCTTATCATGCCTTTTCTTTCTTTATCTAGCCATTTTCGTGCCTTTTCTTTCCTTTCTTTGCCTTTTCTTGCCTTATCTTGCCTTTTCTTACCTTTTTCTTGCCTTTTCTTCCCTTACTTTTCCTTGCCTTTTCTTGCCTTATCTTGCTTTTTCTTGCATTTTCTTCCCTTATCTTGGCTTTTGTTGCCCTTTCTTGCCTTTTCTTGGCTTTTGTTGTCTTTCCTATTCTTGCCTTTTCTTGCCTTTTCTTTCTTATCTTGCCTTTTCCTTGCCTTATCTTCCCTTTTCCTTGCCTTTTCTTGCTTAATCTTGCCTTTTCTCGCCTTTTCTTTCCACATCTTACACTTTCCTTGCCTTTTCTTGCTTTTTCTTGCCTTATCTTGCCTTATCTTTCCTTTTCTTTCCTTTTTTTTTGCCTTTTATTGCCTTTTCTTGCCTTATCTTGCCTTTTCGTGCCTTTTCTTGCCTTTTCCTCGCTTGATCCTTCTTTTTCTTGCCTTATCTTACTTTTTCATCCATTTTCTTCCCTTATCTTGTCTTTTCTTGCATTTTCTTGCCTTTTCTTGCCTTTTCTTCTCATATCATGCCTTATCATGCCTTTTCTTTCCTTATCTTGCCATTTCCTTGCCTTTTCTTTCCTTTCCTTGCCAATTCCTTGCCTTTTCTTTTCTTTCCTTGCCTTTTCTTGCCTTATCGTGCCTTATCTTGCCTTATCTTGCTTTTCTTCCCTTACATTTCCTTGCCTTTTCTTTCCTTATCTTGCCTTTTCTTGCCCTTTCTTGCCTTATCATGCCTTTTCCTTGTATTTTCTTGCGATATCATGCCTTTTATTTCCTTACTTTTCCTTGCCTTTTCTTGCCTTATCTTGCTTTTTCTTGCATTTTCTTCCCTTGTCTTGCCTTTTCTTGCCCTTTCTTGCTTTTTCTTGCCTTTTCTTGCTTTATCTTGCCATTTCTTGCCTTATCTTGCCTTTTCTTTCCTTTTCTTGTCGTATCTTGTCTTTTATTATCTTTTCTTGCCTTATCTAGCCGTTTATTGCCTTTTCTTTCCTTATTATACTTTTCCTTGCCTTTTCCTGCCTTTTCTTTCCTTTTCTTTCTTTTGTTTGCCTTTTCTTACCTTATCTTGCCTGATCTTCCCTTTTCCTTGCCTTTCCTGCCTTATCTTGAACTATCTTTCCTTTTCCTTGACTTTTCTTGCCTAATCTTGCCTCTTTTCGCCTTTTCTTTCCACATCTTGCACTTTTCTTGCCATTTCTTGCCATTTCTTGCCTTTTCGTGCTTTTTCTTGCCTTTTCTTTCTTTTTCTTGCCTTTTCTTGGCTTATCTTACATGACCTTACATTTTCTTACATTTTCTTGCCTTATCGTACCTTTTCTTTCCTAATAATGCCATTTTCTTGCCTTTTCTTTACTTTTCTTGCCTTTCCTTACCTTATCTTACCTTATCTTGCCTTTTCTTACCCTTTACTTGCCTTTTCTTACCTTATCTTGCCTTTTCTTGCCAGATCTTGCCTTTTGTTTCCTTATATTGCCTTTGATGCCATTTCTTTCGTTATCTTGCCTTTTCCTTGTCTTTTCTTGCCTTATTATGCCTTTTCATTCCTTCTCTTGCCTTATCATGCCTTTTAATTCCTTCTCTTGCCTTATCATGCCTTTTCTTTCCTTACCTTGCCTTTTTCTTTCCTTTTATTGCCTTTTCTTTCCTCATCTTGACATTTCCTCGCCTTTTCTTTCCGTTCCTTGCCTTTTCTTGCCTTATCTTATCTTAACTTTCCTTTTCTTTCCTTTTCCTTGCCTTTTCTTGCCTTTTCAATCCTTATCTTGCCATTTCCTTGCCTTATGTTGCCATATGTTGCCTTTTTCTTACCTTTTCCTAGTTTCTTACCTTATCTTTTCTTTTCTTCCATTATCTTGCCTTTTCTTACCTTTTCCTTGCCTTTTCTTTCCTTATCATGCCTTTATCTTGCTTTTTCATGACTTTTCTTTCCTTATCTCACCTTTTCCTTATCTTTTCTTGCCATATCATGCCTTTTCTTTCCTTATCTTTCCTTATCTTACTTTTCTGGCATTTTCGTCCCTTATCTTGCCTTATCTTACTTTTTCTTGCCTTTTCCTTGCCTTATCTTCTCTTTTCTTGCCTTATATTTCCTTTTCTTACCTTTCCTTGCCTTTTCTTCCCTTTCCTTGCCTTTCCTTACCTTTTCTTGCATTTTCTTAATTTTTACTTGCCTTTTCTTGCCTTATCATGCCTTTTCATTCCTTATCATGCCATTTCCTTGCCTTTTCTTTCCTTTCCTTGTCTTTCCTTGCCTTATCTTGCCTTTTCTTACCTTTTGCTTGCCTTTTCTTGCCTTATCGTGCCTTTTCTTGCCTTATCATGTCTTTTTGTTCCTTCTCTTGCCTTATCATGCCTTTTCTTTCCTTATCTTGCCTTTTTCTTTCCTTTTGTTGCCTTTTCTTTCCTTTTCTTGCCTTATCTTGCCTTTTATTGCCTTTTCTTTCCTTATCTTTCCATTTCCTCGCCTTTTCTTTCCTTTCCTTACCTTTTCTTGCCTTATCTTACCTTATCTTTCCTTTTCTTGCCTTTTCTTGCCTTATCTTGGCAATTCCTTGCCTTTTCTTTCCTTTCCTTGCCTTTTCTTTCCTTTCCTTGCCTTTTCTTGCCTTATCTTGCCTTTTCTTACCTTTTCCTAGCCTTTTCTTACCTTATCTTGCCTTTTCTTCCCTTATCTTACCTTTTCTTACCTTTTCCTTGCCTTTTCTTTCCTTATCTTGCCTTTATCTTACTTTTTCATGCCTTTTCTTTCCTTATCTCACCTTTTCATTGTCTTTTCTTTCCATATCATGCCTTTTCTTTCCATATCTTGCCTTTTCCTTTTCTTCCCTTATCTTGCTTTTTCTTGCATTTTCGTCCCTTATCTTGTCTTTTCTTGCCTTATCTTGTCTTTTCTTGCCTTATATTTCCTTTCCTTGCCTTTCCTTGCCTTTCCTAGCCTTATCTTGCCTTTTCGTACCTTTTACTTGCCTCTTCTTGCCTTATCCTTCCCTATCATGCCTTTTCTTTCCTTATCATGCCATTTCCTTGCCTTATCTTGCCTTTCCTTTCCTTATCTCACCTTTTCCTTATCTTTTCTTGCAATATCATGCCCTTTCTTTCCTTATCTTGCCTTTTCCTTTTTTTACATTTTCGTCCGTTATCTTGCGTTATCTTAATTTTTCTTCCCTTTTCCTTGCCTTATTTTGTCTTGTCTTGCCTTATATTTCCTTTTCTTGCCTTATCTTGCCATTAATTGCCTTTTCTTGCCTTATCTTGCCTTTTATTGCCTTATCTTGCCTTTTCTTGCCTTATCTTGACTTTTCTTGCCTTATCATGCCTTTTCTTTCTTTATGATGCCATTTTCTTGCCTTTTCTTTTCTTTCCTTGTCTTTCCTTACCTTATCTTGCCTTATCTTGCCTTTTCTTACCCTTTACTTGCCTTTTCTTGCCTTATCTTACCTTTCTTGCTTTTTCTTGCCTTTTCTTTCCTTATCTTGCCTTATCTTGCCTTATCTTGCCTTTTCTTTCCTTATCTTGCATTTGATACCATTTCTTTCCATATCAAGCCTTTTCTTTCCATATCTTGCCTTTTCCTTTTCTTCCCTTATCTTGCTTTTTCTAGTGTTTTCGTCCCTTATCTTGCCTTATCTTACTTTTTCTTGCCTTTTTCTTGCCCTATCTTGTCTTTTCTTGCCTTATATTTCCTTTTCTTTCTTTTCCTTGCCTTTTCTTTCCTTTCCTTGCCTTTCCTTCCTTTATCTTGCTTTTTCTTTCCTTATCTTTCCTTTTCCTTGCCTTTTCTTTCCTTATCTTGCATTTTCCTTGTCTATTCATGCCTTATCTTACTTTTTGCTGCATTTTCTTCCCTCATCTTTCTTTTCTTGCCTTATCTTTCCTTTTCCTTGCCATTTCTTTCTTTCTCTTGCCATTTCCTTGCCTTTTCTTGCCTTATCTTGATTTTCTAGCCATTTCTTAACTTTTCTTGCCTTATCTTGCCTTATCTTAACTTTTCTTACCCTATCTTGTCTTTTATTGCCTTTTCTTGCCTTTTCTTATCTTTTTTTTCTTATCTTGCCCTTTTTTGCCTTATCTTGCCTTTTATTGCCTTATTTTGCCTTATTTTTACTTTTCTTGCCTTTTTTTGCCTTTTCTTGCCTTTTCTTTCCTTATCTTCCCATTTCCTTGCCTTTTCTTTCCTTTCCTTGCTTTATGTTGCCTTATCTTGCCTTATGTTGACTTATATTGCCTTATGTTGCCTTATCTTGCCTTTTCCTAGCCTTATCTTATCTTATCTTGCCTTTTCTTCCCTTATCTTGCCCTATCTTGCCTTTTCTTCCCTTATCTTGCCCTATCTTGCCTTTTCTTACATTTTTCTTGCCTTTTCTTTTCTTATCTTGCCTTTTAATGCCTTTCCTTTCCTTATCTGATGTGAGCAAGCCTAAGGACGCACCTACTATCAAGCTTGTAGACTCGCAGCAAGTTCAAGTTCCAATTGGGCCAATGACAAGAGCACGAGCTAGGAAGTTGCAATCTGATTTCAATGGACTAATGCAAGAAGTTTGGGCTCAAGTTGGTGCGTACAAGTGCAAGGACGTGCATGAGGCACATGCAAAGCCCATGCACGTGATAGAGGCTATTTTGGAAGCTTAATATGCACACCAACTTCTGGATGCATGCGCACATGGAGAATCAGCAAGAATCAACCTATTTAGGCCATGCATCTTCTTGTTAGGACGTGCAATTAATTGTTATTCTATTAGATATTATTTGTTTAGATTATTTCCTATTTTAGTTGAATAATTCGGCCAGAATCTTCTTAGAATAGGAAAGAGAGTTTTGGCCAGCCTTTGAACTCCTTTTTAGGAGTTAGCTTGTTTAGGAATACTTTGGTACTTTGGGAGCCTATATAAAGAGGACTCCTAGCAATAAAAACGCACACAACAATTCAGAATTACATAGCTTTGGCTAATTGAGAGTTTAGATACTCGTTTGTTCTTGCTTAGGCTGGTGAGTCGTCTTGGCTAGAATTTATCTTTCACTTATCAAGCGGACCATCCATCCTCGCTTGTGGCGTGATTCGACCTTAGGTCAAGGTTCAGAAGTTCTTGTTGCGGGTTAAGGTTCAATTTCGTGCCTTAGTTCGAGTGAGTTCTTGTGAGTTGTGATCTGTTCCATTCTAAAGTAACAAACGGTCCGAGTTGTGAATCTTTTCCGCATAGATTCATATCAGTTGGTATCAGAGCTTAGCTTGTTACTTTAGTTCACTATCCTTGTTATTTTTGTTCTTGTTGGTTCGTTTAGTTGCTCGTTATTTTTGTTCTTATTGGTTCGTTTTTTTTTTCTCTTCGCTGTTTGAAAAGAGAGGGAAACAAACGAGTGAAGCAAGAAAAGAAAAGAAAAGAAAGAAAAAAAAAAAGAAAAGAAAAGAAAGAAAAAAAAGAAAAGAAAAGAAAAGAAAAGAAACGAAAAAGGAAAGAAAAGAAAAAGTGCGTGAAGCCTAAAGAGGAAGCAAAGGCCGCAAGCAAGCTTAAAGAGGAAACAAAATCAAAAAGGAAGCGAGCAAGACTAAAGGAAAGACCCAAGAAGAACTTTAACATTCTGGTTGTTAAAGCGTGAAGCTCAAGCAAGGCCGTTCTAGCCTTAGTAAGAACATACAAGTATCACGAGAGGAAAAAGGCAAGAGTGTGCGAGTACCTTAGAGAGAAAAGCCAAATATTTGAGTGCAAACACGAGTGAACTTGAGTGCACCTTACATTGAGAGTATACACGTAAGGGAGTGAGCTTGTGAGGCCATATTTTTTTTTATTACTAACCAATTTTTTCTTGCAGCAAACATGTCACATGAAGGTCAAACCATGGGAAACATAGACCTTAAGTTATTAGTGGATGCATTGGCCGGGAAGCTCGAGCAGATGGTGCAAGCTCAGATGGAGCCTTTGCAACTACGCGTGGATGCCGTGGAGAATTCTCGTGACATCCCCCCAACGCGAGGCGAACTCCAAAGGCGTAGGAGAGGAGTACCTATTGGAGAGTCAAGCGGAGCTGATTCTGAATCGGAAGAAGGCGTAGGCTCAACAAGGAGTCTTAGGAGAGCAAGAACAAGCCGTCCACCTAGGGAGGCGAGGCCAAAGAGAGACGACAACATAGGGAGTATCAAACTGAAGATACCTTCCTTTGCCGGTCGTTCTGACCCGGAGGCGTACTTAGAGTGGGAGAAGAAGATTGAGTTCGTGTTTGATTGCCACAATAGCTCCGAAGAAAAGAAGGTAAAACTTGCCATCACCGAATTTACTGATTATGCTATAACTTGGTGGGATCAACTTGTGACAAGCAGGAGGAGAAATAGAGAACGCCCTATAGCTACTTGGGAAGACATGAAAGTAGTGATGAGGAAGAGATTTGTTCCACGTCATTACTATAGAGAGCTGTATAAGAAGTTACAAGGAATGAGGCAAGGAAGTTTGAGTGTGGAGGAGTATTTCAAACAGATGGAGATGGCCATGATAAGAGCTGATATAGATGAAGATAGAGAAGTTACAATGGCAAGGTTCTTGAATGGACTCAATCCTGAAATTCAAGACAAAGTTGAGTTGCAACACTATGTGGAGTTGGAGGACATGGTGCATATGGCAATGAAAATTGAGAAGCAACTCAAGAGAGGAGAGGGGAGAACAAGAGCTACATCGAATTCTACTTGGAAGCCAAACTACCAAAAGAAGTTTGACAAGCCACAAGCAGCCAAAGTAGAGCATAAACCCGAGAGTTCTCAAGCTAATTCTCAAAGGAAAGTGGAAGTCACTCCAGCTAGGAACCGTGACATCAAGTGCTTTAAGTGTCAAGGAAGAGGGCACATCTCAAGTCAATGCCCTAACAAGCAAGCAATGGTGATCAAGGAGAGTGGAGAGATTGAAACTGAAGAAGAGGATTCGGAGCATGAAAGCATGCCTTCTTTGGAGGACGTATCCGAGGAAGAGTACCAAGCTGCTGAGAGGCTTACTCTTGTGTCTAGAAGAGCATTGAATGTGCAAGTAAAAGAAGAAAATGATGTGGCTCAAAGAGAAAATATTTTTCACACAAGGTGCTATGTCAAAGACAAGGTGTGTAGTGTCATCATAGATGGAGGAAGTTGTGCTAATGTTGCAAGCACTACTATGGTGGAGAAGTTAGGGTTACTCACGGGAAAACACCCTAAGCCTTACAAACTACAATGGCTGAATGATAGTGGAGAAGTACGAGTGATGAAGCAAGTATTGGTAGCATTCCGCATTGGCAACTATGAGGATGAAGTGTTGTGTGATGTTGTACCAATGCAAGCTGGTCACCTATTGTTAGGAAGGCCGTGGCAGTTTGATAGGAAAGTGCATCATGATGGCTACACCAACAAGTATTCATTTATACTTAAGAAGAGAGTAATCACCTTGGCACCCTTGTCACCATCACAAGTTTGTGAAGATCAACGTCAGTTGCAAAAAGAAAGTGATGAGCAAAGAGAGCGTGACAAGAAGAAAAAGAATGAGAGGAGAGAAGAAGCCGAAAAAAAGATAAGAAAAACGGCCAATGGAGAGGAAAAGATTGAGAAAACAAAAGAAGCCGGAAAAACAGAAATTAAAACGGCCAAAGAGAGAAAAAACGAGAGTTGGAAAAAGAGTTACTATGTGGGAACAAGTGATATTAAGCAAGCGTGCTTTACAAAGAAGCCTATGATCTTACTTCGGTATAGGGAGGCACTTTTAAACACTAACGAGCTTGAACCACATGTACCTAGTACGGTTGTGTCTCTTTTGCAGAATTACAAGGATGTCTTTCCCGACGAGCTACCACCTGGTTTGCCACCTATTCGTGGGATTGAACATCAAATAGACTTTGTCCCGGGAGCTACCATACCTAACCGTCCCGCATATAGAAGCAATCCTGAAGAGACAAAGGAGCTTGAGAAGCAAGTCAACGAGCTGTTGGAGAAAGGGTACGTAAGAGAGAGCATGAGTCCATGTGCTGTTCCAGTCCTACTTGTGCCCAAGAAGGATAAAACATGGAGAATGTGTGTTGATTGCCGAGCAGTCAACAACATAACGGTAAAATATCGTCACCCTATCCCTCGTTTAGATGACATGTTAGATGAGTTGCATGGTTCTTGCATGTTTTCTAAGATTGATTTGAAGAGTGGTTATCATCAAATTAGGATGAAAGAAGGAGATGAGTGGAAGACTGCTTTTAAAACTAAGTATGGGTTGTATGAGTGGATGGTCATGCCATTTGGTTTGTCCAACGCACCTAGCACGTTTATGCGACTCATGAATCATGTTCTACGTCCATTCATTGGTAAATTTGTAGTTGTTTACTTTGATGATATACTCATCTATAGCAAGAACGTGGGGGATCATCTAGAACATTTGAAATCTGTCTTAGATGCACTTAGAGAAGAACAATTGTTTGCTAACTTGAAGAAGTGCACCTTTTGTACGGATAAGCTTGTATTCTTGGGTTTTGTTGTTGGAGCTAACGGAATACAGGTTGATGAAGAAAAGATCCGAGCTATCCGTGAATGGCCAAGCCCTACAAGTGTTGCTAATGTTAGGAGCTTTCATGGACTAGCTAGTTTTTATAGGAGATTTGTGAAGGACTTTAGTAGCATAGCCGCACCCATAACTGAAGTCATCAAGAAGAACGTGGGCTTTACTTGGGGAGAAGCTCAAGAGAAGGCTTTCCAACTACTGAAAGGGAAGTTGACTAATGCACCCTTGTTAGCTTTACCTAATTTCTCTAAGACTTTTGAAATAGAGTGTGATGCTTCTGGTGTAGGAATTGGAGCTGTCCTTATGCAAGAAGGAAGACCTATTGCATACTTTAGTGAGAAACTAAGTGGTGCAACCTTGAATTACCCGACCTATGACAAGGAGTTGTACGCACTAGTTCGAGCATTGGAGACATGGCAGCATTATTTGTGGCCCAAGGAGTTCGTGATTCACACTGATCATGAGTCACTCAAGCACTTAAAGGGGCAACACAAGCTGAACAAGAGGCATGCACGATGGGTGGAATTCATTGAGACATTTCCTTATGTCATTCGCTACAAGCAAGGTAAGGAAAATGTAGTAGCTGATGCACTATCACGGAGGTACGCCTTGATCTCAACTCTTGATGCTAAACTACTTGGTTTTGAACACATTAAAGAGATGTATGTTGATGATGTTGATTTTGGCGAGTTGTTTAGATCAACTGAAAGAAGTGCATTTGGTAAGTTCTTTCGTAATGAAGGTTACCTCTTTCGTGAAAACAAACTTTGTGTGCCTAATTGTTCGATGCGAGAATTACTAATCCAGGAGGCACATGGAGGTGGCTTAATGGGGCATTTTGGAATTGCAAAGACCTTGGCAATGCTACAAGATCATTTCTTTTGGCCACACATGAAGAGAGACGTTGAGAGAGTTTGTGGTCGTTGCATCACTTGCAAGCAAGCCAAGTCGAAGGTAAAACCCCATGGTTTGTACACCCCACTACCTATACCTAGTGAGCCTTGGATTGATATCTCTATGGATTTTGTGTTAGGACTACCTAGGACTAAGCGTGGAAGAGATTCGATTTTTGTGGTAGTGGATAGGTTTTCTAAGATGGCACATTTCATTCCATGTCATAAGACTGATGATGCTTCAAACATTGCTGATTTGTTCTTTAGAGAGGTTGTTAGGTTGCATGGCATGCCTAGGACAATTATCTCTGATAGAGATGCTAAGTTCCTAAGTTACTTTTGGAAGACCTTGTGGTGCAAGTTAGGTACTAAGTTGTTGTTTTCTACTACTTGTCATCCTCAACCTGATGGTCAAATTGAAGTAGTGAATAGGACTTTGTCTACACTTTTGAGAGCACTCATTAAGCATAACATTAAGACTTGGGAAGAATGTTTGCCTCATGTTGAGTTTGCTTATAATCGTTCTGTCCATTCTGCTACTCAATTCTCACCATTTGAGCTTGTGTATGGATTTAATCCTTTGACTCCATTGGATTTATCACCTCTACCTTCGAGTGAGCAAGTTAACTTAGATGGCAAGAAGAAAGCTGAATTTGTCAAGCAGTTACATGAGAAAGCAAGAATGAACATCGAGAAGCGCACGGAGCACTATGCAAGGCAAGCAAACAAAGGAAGGCACAAGGTTGTCTTTGAGCCGGGAGATTGGGTTTGGCTACATATGAGGAAGGAGCGTTTTCCTGTACAAAGACGTTCAAAGTTGCTACCACGGGGAGATGGTCCATTCCAAGTGATCGAACGCATCAATGATAATGCCTACAAGCTAGACCTTCCGGGTGAGTATAATGTAAGTGCTTCGTTTAACGTGGCTGACTTGAGTCCGTTTGATGTAGGTGATGATTTGAGGACAAATCCTTTTCAAGAGGAGGGGACTGATGTGAGCAAGCCTAAGGACGCACCTACTATCAAGCTTGTAGACTCGCAGCAAGTTCAAGTTCCAATTGGGCCAATGACAAGAGCACGAGCTAGGAAGTTGCAATCTGATTTCAATGGACTAATGCAAGAAGTTTGGGCTCAAGTTGGTGCGTACAAGTGCAAGGACGTGCATGAGGCACACGCAAAGCCCATGCACGTGATAGAGGCTATTTTGGAAGCTTAATATGCACACCAACTTCTGGATGCATGCGCACATGGAGAATCAGCAAGAATCAACCTATTTAGGCCATGTATCTTCTTGTTAGGACGTGCAATTAATTGTTATTCTATTAGATATTATTTGTTTAGATTATTTCCTATTTTAGTTGAATAATTCGGCCAGAATCTTCTTAGAATAGGAAAGAGAGTTTTGGCCAGCCTTTGAACTCCTTTTTAGGAGTTAGCTTGTTTAGGAATACTTTGGTACTTTGGGAGCCTATATAAAGAGGACTCCTAGCAATAAAAACGCACACAACAATTCAGAATTACATAGCTTTGGCTAATTGAGAGTTTAGATACTCGTTTGTTCTTGCTTAGGCTGGTGAGTCGTCTTGGCTAGAATTTATCTTTCACTTATCAAGCGGACCATCCATCCTCGCTTGTGGCGTGATTCGACCTTAGGTCAAGGTTCAGAAGTTTTTGTTGCGGGTTAAGGTTCAATTTCGTGCCTTAGTTCGAGTGAGTTCTTGTGAGTTGTGATCTGTTCCATTCTAAAGTAACAAACGGTCCGAGTTGTGAATCTTTTCCGCATAGATTCATATCATTATCTCACCTTTTCCTTATCTTTTCTTGCCATATCATGCACTTTTTGGCCTTATCTTGACTTTTCATGCTTTATCATGCCTTTTTTTTCCTTTCATTGCCTTATCTTGCCTTTTCTTTTCTTATCTTGCCTTTTTCTTTCCTTTTCTTTCCTTATCTTGCCTTTTCCTTGTCTTTTCTTGCATTATCATGCCTTTGCTATCAATATCTTGCCTTTTCCTTGCCTTATTTTGCTTTTTCTTGCATTTTCTTCCCTTATCTTGCCTTTTGTTGCCTTATCTTGCCTTATCTTTCTTTTTCTTGCCTTATCTTACCTTTTATTGCCTTTTCTTGCCTTTTTTGCCTTTTCTCTCGTTACTATACTTTTTCTTAACTTTTCTTGCCTTTTCCTTGCCATTTATTGTCTTTTCTTGCATTATCTTGCCTTTTCTTCCCTTATCATGCCTTATCTTGCCTTATCTTTCCTTATCTTCCTTTTTCCATGCCTTTTCTTTCCTTTTCTTTCCTTTTCTTGCCTTTTCTAATCTTATCTTGCCTTATCTTGCCTTTTCGTACCTTATCTTGCCTTTTCCTTGTCTTTTCTTGCCTTATCTTTCCTTTTCTTGCCTTTTCCTGCCTTATCTTGTGTTTTCCTTGCCTTTTCTTGCCTAATCTTGCCTTTTCTAGACTTTTCTTTCCATATCTTGCACTTTCCTTGCCTTTTCTTGCATTTTCCTAACCTTTTCTTGCCTTTTTCTTGCCTTATCTTGCCTTTTCTTACTTTTTCTTGCCTTATCTTGCCTTTTCTTGCCTTGTCTTTCCTTATCTTGCATTTTCCTTGCCTTTTCTTGCCTTTTCTTGACTTATCTTTCCCTTTCGTACATTTTCTTGCCTTTTCCTTGCCTTTTCTTGCCTTATCTTTCCTTATCTTGCCTTTTCCTTGCCTTTCTTTCCTTATCTTGCCTTTTCCTTGTCTTTTCTTGCCTTACCATGCCTTTTCTTTCCTTATCTTCCCTTATCATTCCTTTTCTTTCTTTATCTTGCCTTTTCCTTGCCTTTTCTTGCCTTATCTTGATTTTTCTTACCTTTTCATGACTTATCTTGCCTTTTCTTTGCTTTTCTTGCCTTATCTTACCTTTTCTTGCCTTTTCTTGCTTTTTCTTTCCTTATCTTGCCTTTTATTATCTTTTCTTTACTTATCTTTCTTTTCCTTGCCTTTCCTTGCCTTTTCCTTGCCTTTCCTCGCCTTATCTTACGTTTTCCTTGCCTTTTCTTCCATAATCTTGACTTTTCTCGCCTTTTCTTTCCATATCTTGCACTTTCCTTGCCTTTTCTTGCTTTTTCCATGCCTTTTCTTGCCTTTTCTTGCCTTATTTTTTCTTTTCTTTCCTTTTCTTACCTTTTCCTTGCCTTTTCTTTCCTTTTCTTGCCTTATCTTGCCTTTTCGTGCCTTTTTCTTGCCTTTTCCTTGCCTTTTCCTGCATTATCTTTCCTTTTTTGCCTTATCTTGCCTTTTCTTGCCTTATCTTGCCATTTCTTGACTTTTCTTTCCTTATCTTGCCTTTTCCTTGCCTTTTCTTGCCTTTTTGTGCTTTTTCTTGCCATTTACTTGCCTTATCTTGCCTTATCTTGACTTTTCTTGCATTATCATGCCTTTTCTTTCCTTATCTTGCCATTTCCTTGCCTTTTCTTTCCTTTCCTTGCCTTTTCTTGCCTTATCTTTCCTTTTCTTACCTTTTCCTTGCCATTTCTTACCTTATCTTCCCTCTTCTTCCCTGATCTTGCCTTTTCGTTTCTTATCTTATCAATTCATGTCTTTTGTTTCCTTATCTTATCTTTTCCTTGTCTTTTCTTGCCTTATCATGCCTTTTCTTTCCTTTTCTTACCTTTTCCTTGCATTTTTTTTATCTTACTTGCTTTTTCTTGCATTTTCTTCCCTTATCTTGCCTTATCTTACCTTTTCTTGCCTTATCCTACCTTTTCTTGCCTTATCTTGCCATATCTTTGCTTTTCTTAACTTGCCTTTTCTTGCCTTATCTTGACTTTTATTGCCTTATCATGCCTTTTCTTTCCTTATCTTGCCATTTTCTTACCTTATCTTTCCTTTTCTTGCCATTTCTTGCCTTTTCTTGCCTTTTCATACCTCATCTTGCCTTTTCTTCCCTTATCTTGCCTTTTCTTTCCTTGTGTTGCCTTTTCTTCCCTTTTCTTTCCTTATCTTGCCTGTTCCTTGTCTTTTCTTTCCTTATCATGCCTTTTCTTTCCTTATCTTGTCTTTTCCTTGCCTTTTCATGACTTATCTTACTCTTTCCTACATTTTCTTCCCTTGTCTTTCTTTTCTTGCCTTATCTTTCCTTATCTTGCCTTTTCTTTTCTTTTCTTGACTTTTCCTTGCCTTTTCTTTCCTTTTCATGACTTATCTTACCTTTTATTACCTTTTATTGCCTTTTCTTGCCTGATCTTGCCTTTTCTTGCCTTATCATGCCTTTTCTTTCCTTATCATGACATTTCCTTGCCTTTTTTTCCTTCCCTTGCCTGTTCTTGCCTTATCTTGCCTTATCTTGCCTTTTGCTTGCCTTTTCTTGCCTTATCCTGTCTTTTCTTTCCTTATCTTGTCATTTCCTTACCTTTTCTTTCCTTATCTTGCCTTTTCCTTATCTTTTCCTCCCTTATCATTCATTTTCTTTCCTTATCTTCCCTTATCATGCCTTTTCTTTCCTTATCATACCTTTTCTTTGTCTTTTCAAGCCTTATCTTGATTTTTCTTGCCTTTTCATACTTTTTCTTGCCTCATCTTGCCTTTTCTTGCCTTTTCTTTGCTTTTCTTGCCTTATCTTGCCTTTGATTGCCTTTTCTTGCCTTATCTTGCCTTTTATTGTATTTTCTTTCCTTATCTTGCCTTTGATTGCCTTTTCTTTCCTTATTATACTTTTCCTTGCCTTTTCCTGCCTTTTCTTTCCTTTTCTTTCTTTTGTTTGCCTTTTCTTACCTTATCTTGCCTTATCTTCCCTTTTCCTTGCCTTTCCTGCCTTATCTTGCACTATCTTTCCTTTTCCTTGCCTTTTCTTGCCTAATCTTGCCTCTTTTCGCCTTTTCTTTCCACATCTTGCACTTTTCTTGCCATTTCTTGCCATTTCTTGCCTTTTCGTGCTTTTTCTTGCCTTTTCTTCCCTTTTCTTTCTTTTTCTTGCCTTTTCTTGGCTTATCTTGCATGACCTTACATTTTCTTGCCTTATCTTCCCTTATCTTCCCTTATCTTGACTTTTCTTGCCTTATCGTACCTTTTCTTTCCTAATAATGCCATTTTCTTGCCTTTTCTTTACTTTTCTTGCCTTTCCTTACCTTATCTTACCTTATCTTGCCTTTTCTTACCCTTTACTTGCCTTTTCTTACCTTATCTTGCCTTTTCTTGCCAGATCTTGCCTTTTGTTTCCTTATATTGCCTTTGATGCCATTTCTTTCCTTATCTTGCCTTTTCCTTGTCTTTTCTTGCCTTATTATGCCTTTTCATTCCTTCTCTTGCCTTATCATGCCTTTTAATTCCTTCTCTTGCCTTATCATGCCTTTTCTTTCCTTACCTTGCCTTTTTCTTGCCTTTTATTGCCTTTTCTTTCCTCATCTTGACATTTCCTCGCCTTTTCTTTCCGTTCCTTGCCTTTTCTTGCCTTATCTTATCTTAACTTTCCTTTTCTTTCCTTTTCCTTGCCTTTTCTTGCCTTTTCAATTCTTATCTTGCCATTTCGTTGCCTTATGTTGCCATATGTTGCCTTTTTCTTACCTTTTCCTAGTTTCTTACCTTATCTTTTCTTTTCTTCCATTATCTTGCCTTTTCTTACCTTTTCCTTGCCTTTTCTTTCCTTATCATGCCTTTATCTTGCTTTTTCATGACTTTTCTTTCCTTATCTCACCTTTTCCTTATCTTTTCTTGCCATATCATGCCTTTTCTTTCCTTATCTTTCCTTATCTTACTTTTCTGGCATTTTCGTCCCTTATCTTGCCTTATCTTACTTTTTCTTGCCTTTTCCTTGCCTTATCTTGTCTTTTCTTGCCTTATATTTCCTTTTCTTACCTTTCCTTACCTTTTCTTCCCTTTCCTTGCCTTTCCTTACCTTTTCTTGCATTTTCTTACCTTTTACTTGCCCTTTCTTGCCTTATCTTGCCTTTTCATTCCTTATCATGCCATTTCCTTGCCTTTTCTTTCCTTTCCTTGTCTTTCCTTGCCTTATCTTGCCTTTTCTTACCTTTTGCTTGCCTTTTCTTGCCTTATCGTGCCTTTTCTTGCCTTATCATGTCTTTTCGTTCCTTCTCTTGCCTTATCATGCCTTTTCTTTCCTTATCTTGCCTTTTTCTTGCCTTTTGTTGCCTTTTCTTTCCTTTTCTTGCCTTATCTTGCCTTTTATTGCCTTTTCTTTCCTTATCTTTCCATTTCCTCGCCTTTTCTTTCCTTTCCTTACCTTTTCTTGCCTTATCTTACCTTATCTTCCTTTTCTTGCCTTATCTTGGCATTTCCTTGCCTTTTCTTTCCTTTCCTTGCCTTTTCTTTCCTTTCCTTGCCTTTTCTTGCCTTATGTTGCCTTATCTTGCCTTTTCTTACCTTTTCCCAGCCTTTTCTTACCTTATCTTGCCTTTTCTTCCCTTATCTTACCTTTTCTTACCTTTTCCTTGCCTTTTCTTTCCTTATCTTGCCTTTATCTTGCTTTTTCATGCCTTTTCTTTCCTTATCTCACCTTTTCATTGTCTTTTCTTGCCATATCATGCCTTTTCTTTCCATATCTTGCCTTTTCCTTTTCTTCCCTTATCTTGCTTTTTCTTGCATTTTCGTCCCTTATCTTGTCTTTTCTTGCCTTATCTTGTCTTTTCTTGCCTTATATTTCCTTTCCTTGCCTTTCCTTGCCTTTCCTAGCCTTATCTTGCCTTTTCGTACCTTTTACTTGCCTCTTCTTGCCTTATCCTTCCCTATCATGCCTTTTCTTTCCTTATCATGCCATTTCCTTGCCTTATCTTGCCTTTCCTTGCCTTATCTTGCCTTTTTCATGCCTTTTCTTTCCTTATCTCACCTTTTCCTTATCTTTTCTTGCAATATCATGCCCTTTCTTTCCTTATCTTGCCTTTTCCTTTTTTTACATTTTTGTCCGTTATCTTGCGTTATCTTAATTTTTCTTCCCTTTTCCTTGCCTTATTTTGTCTTGTCTTGCCTTATATTTCCTTTTCTTGCCTTATCTTTCCATTAATTGCCTTTTCTTGCCTTATCTTGCTTTTTATTTCCTTATCTTGCCTTTTCTTGCCTTATCTTGACTTTTCTTGCCTTATCATGCCTTTTCTTTCCTTATGATGCCATTTTCTTGCCTTTTCTTTCCTTTCCTTGTCTTTCCTTACCTTATCTTGCCTTATCTTGCCTTTTCTGACCCTTTACTTACCTTTTCTTGCCTTATCTTACCTTTCTAGCTTTTTCTTGCCTTTTCTTTCCTTATCTTGCCTTATCTTGCCTTATCTTGCCTTTTCTTTCCTTATCTTGCATTTGATACCATTTCTTTCCATATCAAGCCTTTTCTTTCCATTTCTTGCCTTTTCCTTTTCTTCCCTTATCTTGCTTTTTCTAGTGTTTTCGTCCCTTATCTTGCCTTATCTTACTTTTTCTTGCCTTTTTCTTGCCCTATCTTGTCTTTTCTTCCCTTATCTTGCTTTTTCTAGTGTTTTCGTCCCTTATCTTGCCTTATCTTACTTTTTCTTGCCTTTTTCTTGCCCTATCTTGTCTTTTCTTTCCTTATATTTCCTTTTCTTTCTTTTCCTTGCCTTTTCTTTCCTTTCCTTGCCTTTCCTTCCTTTATCTTGCTTTTTCTTTCCTTATCTTTCCTTTTCCTTGCCTTTTCTTTCCTTATCTTGCATTTTCCTTGTCTATTCATGCCTTATCTTACTTTTTGCTGCATTTTCTTCCCTCATCTTTCTTTTCTTGCCTTATCTTTCCTTTTCCTTGCCATTTCTTTCTTTATCTTGCCATTTCCTTGCCTTTTCTTGCCTTATCTTGATTTTCTAGCCATTTCTTAACTTTTCTTGCCTTATCTTGCCTTTTCTTAACTTTTCTTACCCTATCTTGTCTTTTATTGCCTTTTCTTGCCTTTTCTTATCTTTTTTTTCTTATCTTGCCCTTTTTTGCCTTATCTTGCCTTTTATTGCCTTATTTTTCCTTATTTTCACTTTTCTTGCCTTTTCTTGCCTTTTCTTTCCTTATCTTCCCATTTCCTTGCCTTTTCTTTCCTTTCCTTGCCTTATGTTGCCTTATCTTGCCTTATGTTGACTTATATTGCCTTATGTTGCCTTATCTTGCCTTTTCCTAGCCTTATCTTATCTTATCTTGCCTTTTCTTCCCTTATCTTGCCCTATCTTGCCTTTTCTTCCCTTATCTTGCCCTATCTTGCCTTTTCTTACATTTTCCTTGCCTTTTCTTTCCTTATCTTGCCTTTTAATGCCTTTCCTTTCCTTATCTCACCTTTTCCTTATCTTTTCTAGCCATATCATGCACTTTTTGGCCTTATCTTGACTTTTCATGCTTTATCATGCCTTTTTTTCCTTCCATTGCCTTATCTTGCCTTTTCTTTTCTTATCTTGCCTTTTTCTTTCCTTTTCTCTCCTTATCTTGCCTTTTCCTTGTCTTTTCTTGCATTATCATGCCTTTGCTATCAATATCTTGCCTTTTCCTTGCCTTATTTTGCTTTTTCTTGCATTTTCTTCCCTTATCTTGCCTTTTGTTGCCTTATCTTGCCTTATCTTTCTTTTTCTTGCCTTATCTTACCTTTTATTGCCTTTTCTTGCCTTTTTTGCCTTTTCTCTCGTTACTATACTTTTTCTTAACTTTTCTTGCCTTTTCCATGTCATTTATTGTCTTTTCTTGCATTATCTTGCCTTTTCTTCCCTTATCATGCCTTATCTTGCCTTATCTTTCCTTATCTTGCTTTTTCCATGCCTTTTCTTTCCTTTTCTTTCCTTTTCTTGCCTTTTCTAATCTTATCTTGCCTTATCTTGCCTTTTCGTGCCTTATCTTGCCTTTTCCTTGCCTTTTCTTGCCTTATCTTTCCTTTTCTTGCCTTTTCCTGCCTTATCTTGTGTTTTCCTTGCCTTTTCTTGCCTAATCTTGCCTTTTCTAGACTTTTCTTTCCATATCTTGCACTTTCCTTGCCTTTTCTTGCATTTTCCTAACCTTTTCTTGCCTTTTTCTTGCCTTTTCTTTCCTTTTCTTGCCTTATCTTGCCTTTTCTTACTTTTTCTTGCCTTTTCTTGCCTTGTCTTTCCTTATCTTGCATTTTCCTTGCCTTTTCTTGTCTTTTCTTGACTTATGTTTCCCTTTCGTACATTTTCTTGCCTTTTCCTTGCCTTATCTTTCCTTATCTTGCCTTTTCCTTGCCTTTCTTTCCTTATCTTGCCTTTTCCTTGTCTTTTCTTGCCTTATCATGCCTTTTCTTTCCTTATCTTCCCTTATCATTCCTTTTCTTTCTTTATCTTGCCTTTTCCTTGCTTTTTCTTGCCTTATCTTGATTTTTCTATCCTTTTCTTACCTTTTCATGACTTATCTTGCCTTTTCTTTACTTTTCTTGCCTTATCTTACCTTTTCTTGCCTTTTCTTGCTTTTTCTTTCCTTATCTTGCCTTTTATTATCTTTTCTTTACTTATCTTTCTTTTCCTTGCCTTTCCTTGCCTTTTCCTTGCCTTTCCTCGCCTTATCTTACATTTTCCTTGCCTTTTCTTCCATAATCTTGACTTTTCTCGCCTTTTCTTTCCATATCTTGCACTTTCCTTGCCTTTTCTTGCTTTTTCCATGCCTTTTCTTGCCTTATTCTTTGCTTTTCTTTCCTTTTCTTACCTTTTCCTTGCCTTTTCTTGCCTTTTCGTGCCTTTTCTTGCTTTTTCCTTGCCTTTTCCTGCATTATCTTTCCTTTTTTGCCTTATCTTGCCTTTTCTTGCCTTTTCTTGCCTTATCTTGCCATTTCTTGACTTTTCTTTCCTTATCTTGCCTTTACCTTGCCTTTTCTTGCTTTTTGTGCTTTTTCTTGCCATTTACTTGCCTTATCTTGCCTTATCTTGACTTTTCTTGCATTATCATGCCTTTTCTTTCCTTATCTTGCCATTTCCTTGCCTTTTCTTTCCTTTCCTTGCTTTTTCTTGCCTTATCTTTCCTTTTCTTACCTTTTCCTTGCCATTTCTTACCTTATCTTCCCTCTTCTTCCCTGATCTTGCCTTTTCATTTCTTATCTTATCAATTCATGTCTTTTGTTTCCTTATCTTATCTTTTCCTTGTCTTTTCTTGCCTTATCATGCCTTTTCTTTCCTTTTCTTGCCTTTTCCTTGCATTTTTTTTATCTTACTTGCTTTTTCTTGCATTTTCTTCCCTTATCTTGCCTTATCTTACCTTTTCTTGCCTTATCCTACCTTTTCTTGCCTTATCTTGCCATATCTTTGCTTTTCTTAACTTGCCTTTTCTTGCCTTATCTTGACTTTTATTGCCTTATCATGCCTTTTCTTTCCTTATCTTGCCATTTTCTTACCTTATCTTTCCTTTTCTTGCCATTTCTTGCCTTTTCATACCTCATCTTGCCTTTTCTTCCCTTATCTTGCCTTTTCTTTCCTTGTGTTGCCTTTTCTTCCCTTTTCTTTCCTTATCTTGCCTTTTCCTTGTCTTTTCTTTCCTTATCATGCCTTTTCTTTCCTTATCTTGTCTTTTCCTTGCCTTTTCATGACTTATCTTACTCTTTCCTACATTTTCTTCCCTTGTCTTTCTTTTCTTGCCTTATCTTTCCTTATCTTGCCTTTTCTTTTCTTTTCTTGACTTTTCCTTGCCTTTTCTTTCCTTTTCATGACTTATCTTACCTTTTATTACCTTTTATTGCCTTTTCTTGCCTGATCTTGCCTTTTCTTGCCTTATCATGCCTTTTCTTTCCTTATCATGACATTTCCTTGCCTTTTTTTACTTCCCTTGCCTGTTCTTGCCTTATCTTGCCTTATCTTGCCTTTTGCTTGCCTTTTCTTGCCTTATCTTGTCTTTTCTTTCCTTATCTTGTCATTTCCTTACCTTTTCTTTCCTTATCTTGCCTTTTCCTTATCTTTTCCTCCCTTATCATTCATTTTCTTTCCTTATCTTCCCTTATCATGCCTTTTCTTTCCTTATCATACCTTTTCTTTGTCTTTTCAAGCCTTATCTTGATTTTTCTTGCCTTTTCATACTTTTTCTTGCCTCATCTTGCCTTTTCTTGCCTTTTCTTTGCTTTTCTTGCCTTATCTTGCCTTTGATTGCCTTTTGTTTCCTTATATTGCCTTTGATGCCATTTCTTTCCTTATCTTGCCTTTTCCTTGTCTTTTCTTGCCTTATTATGCCTTTTCATTCCTTCTCTTGCCTTATCATGCCTTTTAATATCTTCTCTTGCCTTATCATGCCTTTTCATTCCTTCTCTTGCCTTATCAAGCCTTATCTTGATTTTTCTTGCCTTTTCATACTTTTTCTTGCCTCATCTTGCCTTTTCTTTGCTTTTCTTGCCTTATCTTGCCTTTGATTGCCTTTTCTTGCCTTATCTTGCCTTTTATTGTATTTTCTTTCCTTATCTTGCCTTTTATTATCTTTTCTTTCCTTATCTTACTTTTCCTTGCCTTTCCTTGCCTTTTCCTTGACTTTTCTTGCCTTTTCTTTCCTTATCTTACCTTTTCTTCCCTCATCATGCCTTATCTTGCCTTTTCTTTCCTCATCTTGCTTTTCCTCGTATTTTCTTGCCTTTTCTTGCCTTTTCTATGTTTTCTTGACTTTTCTTAACTTACTTGCTTTTTCCTTGCCTTTTCTTCCCTAATCTTGACTTTTCTCGCCTTTTCTTTCCATATTTGGCACTTTCCATGCCTTTTCTTGCCTTTTTCTTGCCTTTTTTTTTCTTATCTTGCCTTATCTTGCCTTTTCTTACGTTTTCTTGCCTTTTCCTTGCCTTTTCTTGCCTTTTCTTTCCTTTTCTTTCCTTTTCTTGCCCTATCTTGCCTTTTCGTGCCCTTTCTTGCCTTTTTCTTGTCTTTTCCTGCCTTATCTTTCCTTTTTTTGCCTTATCTTGCCTTATCTTATCTGATCTTGCCTTTTATTGTCTTTTCATGCCTTATCTGTCCTTTTCTTGACTTTTCTTTCCTCATCTTGCCTTTTCCTTCCCATTTCTTGCCTTTTCCTTGCCTTATCTTGACTTTTCTTGCCTTATCATGCCTTTTCTTTCCTTATCTTTCCATTTCCTTGCCATTTCTTTCATTTTCTTGCCTTTTCTTGCCTTATCTTGCCTTTTCTTACCTTTTCCTTGCCTTTTCTTAACTTATCTTCCCTCTTCTTCCCTGATCTTGCCTTTTCTTTCCTTATCTTGCCTTTTCAAATCTTTTCATTCCTTATCTTGCCTTTTCCTTGTCTTTGCTTCCCTTATCATGCCTTTTCCTTACTTATCTTTCCTTTTCCTTGCATTTTCTTGCCTTATCTTGCCTTTTCTTGCATTTTCTTCCCTTATCCTTTTCTTCTTGCCTTATCCTACCTTTTCTTGCCTTATCTTGCCTTTTCTTTCCTTTTCTTGCCTTACCTTGCCTTTTATTGCCTTATCTTGGCTTTTCTTGCCTTATCTTGTCTTTTCTTGCCTTATCTTGCCTTATCTTGCCTTTTATTGCCTTATCATGCCTTTTCTTTCCTTATCTTGAATTTTTCTTGCCTTTTCATGCCTTATCTTACTTTTTCCTGCATTTTCTTCCCTTGTCTTTCTTTTCTTGCCTTTTATTGCCGTATCTTGACTTATCTTGCCTTTTATTTTCTGTTCTTGCCTTTTCCTTGCCATTTCTTGCCTTTTTTTTGCCTTTTCTTCCCTTTTCATGACTTATCTTGATTTTTATTGCCTTATCTTGCCTTATCTTGCCTTTTATTGCCTTATCTTGACTTTTCTTGCCTTATCATGCTTTTTCTTTCCTTATCATGACATTTCCTTGCCTTTTGTTTCCTTCCCTTGCCTTTTCTTGCCTTATCTTGCCTTTTCCTTGCCTTTTCTTGCCTTATCTTGCCTTATCTTGCCTTTTCTTTCCTTATCTTGTCATTTCCTTGCCTTTTCTTTCCTTATCTTATCTTTTCCTTGTCTGTTCTTGCCTTTTCTTTCCTTTTCTTTCCTTTTCTTGACTTTTCTTGCCTTTTCCTTGCCTTTCTTGCCTTATCTTGCATTTTCCTTGCCTTTTCTTCCTAATCTTGACTTTTTTCACCTTTTCTGTCCATATCTTGCACTTTCCTTCCCTTTCTTGCCTTTTTCTTGCCTTTTCTTACCTTTTTCTTGCTTTATTTTGCCTTTTCTTTTCTTATCTTGCCTTTTCCTTGCCTTTCCTTGCCTTTTATTTCCCGTTCTTTCCTTTTCTTGCCTTTTCTTGCCTTATCTTGCCTATTCGTGCCTTTTCTTGCCTTTTCTTGCCTTTTCTTTCCTTATTTTTCCTTTTCTTGCCTTATCTTTCCGTATCTTACCTGATCTTGCCTTTTCTTGTATTTTCTTGCATTATCTTTCCTTATCTTGCCTTTTCTTGATTTTTCTTTCCTTATCTTGCCTTTTCTTGATTTTTCTTACCTTTTATTTCCTTTTATTGCCTTTTCTTGCCTTTTCTTTCCTTTTCGTGCCTTATCTTGTCTTTTCTTGCCTTATCTTGCCTTATCTTGCCTTTTATTGCCTTATCATGCCTTTTCTATCCTTATCTTGAATTTTCCTTGCCTTTTCATGCCTTATCTTACTTTTTCCTGCATTTTCTTCCCTTGCCTTTCTTTTCTTGCCTTTTATTGCCGTATCTTGACTTATCTTGCCTTTTCTTTTCTATTCTTGCCTTTTCCTTGCCTTTTCTTGCCTTTTTTTTTTCCTTTTCTTGCCTTTTCATGACTTATCTTGATTTTTATTGCCTTTTCTTGCCTTATCTTGCCTTTTATGGCCTTATCTTGACTTTTCTTGCCTTATGATGCCTTTTCTTTCCTTATCATGACATTTCCTTGCCTTTTGTTTCCTTCCCTTGCCTTTTCTTGCCTTATCTTGCCTTTTCCTTGCCTTTTCTTGCCTTTTCTTGCCTTATCTTGCCTTTTCTTTCCTTATCTTGTCATTTCCTTGCCTTTTCTTTCCTTATCTTGTCTTTTCCTTGTCTGTTTATGCCTTATCATTCTATTTCTTTTCTTATCTTGCCTTATCATGCCTTTTCTTTCCTTATCTTACATTTTCCTTGTCTTTTCTTCTCTTATCTTGATTTTTCTTGCTTTTTCTTACCTTTTCTTGCCTTATCTTGCCTTTTCGTTCCTTTTCTTGCCTTTTATTTCCTTTTCTAGCCTTATCTTGCCTTTTATGGTCTATTCTTGCCTTTTATTACCTTTTCAATGCTTATCTTACTTTTCTTTGCCTTTTTTTGCCTTTTCCTTGCCCTTTCATGCCTTATCTTACCTTTTCTACCCTTATCATGGCTTTTCTTTCTTTATCTTGCTTTTCCTTGCATTTTCTTGCCTTTTCTTTCCTTTTCTTGCCTTTCTTGCCTTATCTTGCATTTTCCTTGCCTTTTCTTGCCTAATCTTGACTTTTCTCACCTTTTCTTTCATATCTTGCACTTTCCTTGCCTTTTCTTGCCTTTTCTTACCTTTTTCTTGCCTTATCTTGCCTTTTCTTTTCTTATCTTGCCTTTTCCTTGCCTTTCCTTGCCTTTTATTTCCCGTTCTTTCCTTTTCTTAACTTTTCTTGCCTTATCTTGCCTATTCGTTCCTTTTCTTGCCTTTTCTTGCCATTTCTTTCCTTATTTTTCCTTTTCTTGCCTTATCTTTCCTTATCTTGCCTGATCTTGCCTTTTCTTGTATTTTCTTGCATTATCTTTCCTTATCTTGCCTTTTCTTGAATTTTCTTTCCTTATCTTTCCTTTTACTTGCCTTTTCTTACCTTTTATTTCCTTTTATTGCCTTTTCTTGCCTTTTCGTTCCTTTTCGTGCCTTTTCTTGCCTTTTCCATGCCTTTTTTTACCTTATCTTGCCTTATCTTGACTTTTCTTACATTATCTTGCCTTTTCTTTCCTTAATTTTCCATTTCCTTGCCATTTCTTGCCTTTTCTTGCCTTATCTTGCCTTTTCTTCCCATATCATGCCTTATCTTGCCTTTTCTTTCCTTATCTTACTTTTTCCTTGCCTTTTCTTGCCTTTTCTTACCTTATCCTGCCTTATCTTGTCTTTTCTTGCCTAATCTTGCCTTTTCTTTCGATATCTTGCAATTTTCTTGCTTTTTCCTTACCTTTTCTAGCCTTTTCTTGCCTTTTCTTGCCTTATCTTGCCTTGTCTTTCCTTATCTTGCATTTTCCTTACCTTTTCTTGCCTTTCTTTCTTTTTCTTTCCTTTTCTTGCCTTTTCTTGTTTTATCTTTCCTTTTCCTGCCTTTTCTTGCCTTTTCCTTGCCTTTTCTTGCCTTATCTTTCCTTATCTTGCCTTTTCCTTGCCTTTCTTTCCTTATCTTGCCTTTCCATGCCTTTTCTTTCCTTATCTTCCCTTATCATGCCTTTTCTTTCCTTATCTTGCCTTTTCCTTGCCTTTTCTTGCCTTTTCTTGATTTATCTAGCGTTATCTTGCCTTTTATTGTCTTATCTTGCCTTATCTTGCCTTTTCTTGCTTTATCTTGCCTTTTATTTTATTTTCTTTCCTTATCTTACATTTCCTTGCCTTTTCTTGCCTTTTCCTTGACTTTTCTTGCCTTATCTTACCCTTTCTTCCCTCACCATGCCTTATTTTGCCATTTCTTTCCTTATCTTGCTTTTTTCTTGCCTTTTCTAACCTTTTCTTATCTTTTCTACATTTTCTTGACTTTTCTTGCCTTATCTTGCCTTTTCCTTGCCTTTGCTTACCTTATCTTTCCTTTTGTTTCCTTTTCTTGCCTTTTCCTTACCTTTTCTTGCCTTTTCTTTTCTTTTCTTTTCTTGCCTTATCTTGCCTTTTCCTTGCCTTTTCCTGCCTTATCTTTCCTTTTTTTGCCTTATCTTGCCTTATCATATCTTGTCTTGCCTATTCTTGCCTTATCTTGCCTTTTCTTGACTTTTCTTTCCTTATCTTGCCTTTTCTTTGCCTTTTCTTACCTTTTCGTGCCTTTTCTTGCCTTTTCCTTGCCTTATCTTTCCTTATCTTGCCTTTTCTTGACTTTTCTTGACTTTACTTTCCTTTTCTTGCCTTTTACTTGCCTTTCCTTGCCTTTTGTTTCCTTTTCTTGCCTTTTCTTTCCTTTTTGTGCCTTTTCAAGGAAAATGCAAGATAATTCAAAAAAAGGCAAGATAAGGCATAGAAAAGGCATGAAAAGGTATGGAAAAGGCATGAAACAGGCATAAAAAAGCAACGAAAAGGCAAGACAAGGTAAGAAAAGGCAAGGAAAGGCAAGAAAAGGAAAGATAATGAAAGAAAAGGCATCGAAAATGTATGAAAAGGCAAGAAAAACAAGAAAAAGGTAAGAAAAGGTGCGAAAAGCAAGAAAAGGCATGATAAGCCCAGAAAATGCAACGAAAAGGCATGAAAAGGCAAAAAAGGGGAAGAAAAGGCAAGGAAAGGCAAGGAAAAGGCAAGAAAAGGCAACATAAGGCAAGAAAAGGCAAGGAAAAGGCAAGAAAAGGGAAGAAAAGGCAAGAAAAGGTAAGGAAAAGTAATGAAAAGGCAAGAAAAGGAAAGAAAAGGAAAGAAAAGGTAAGAAAAGGCAAGATAAGGCAAGAAAAGGCAAGAAAATGAAAGAAAAGGAAAGATAAGGCAAGATCAGGCAAGAAAAGGCAAGGAAAAGGGAAGAAAAGGCATGTCCTTGCCTTTTCTTACCTTTTACTTGCCTTTACTTACCTTTTCATGCCTTTTTTTGCCTTATCTAGCCTTATCTTGTCTTTTCTTACCTTCTCATGCCTTTTCTTTCCTTATCTTCCCATTTCCTTGCAGTTTCTTGCCTTTTCTTGCCTTTTCTTCCCATATAATGCCTTTTCTTCCCTTATCATGCCTTTTATTTCCTTATCTTGCTTTTTCCTTGCCTTTTCATGCCTTTTCTTTCCTTTTCTTGCCTTTTCTTGCCTTTTCTTACCTTATCTTGCCTTATCTTGCCTTTTCGTGCCTTCTCTTACCTTTTCCTTGTCCTTTCTTGCCTTATCTTTCCTTTTCTTGCCTTTTCCTGCCTTATCTTTCCTTTTCCTTGCCTTTTCTTGCCTAATTTTTCCTTTTCTCGCCTTTTCTTTCGATATCTTTCACTTTTCTTGCCTTTTCTTTACCTTTTCTTGCCGTTTTCTTTCCTTTTCTTTCCTTTTCTTGCCTTATCTTGCTTTTTCTTGCCTTATCTTACCTTGTCTTTCCTTATCTTATATTTTCCTTGCCTTTTCTTATCTTTTCTTTCCTTTTCTTGCCTTATCTTGCCTTTTCCTTGCCTTTTCTTGCCTTATCTTTCCTTTTCTACCTTTATCATGGCTTTTCTTTCTTTATCTTGCTTTTTCCTTGCCTCTTCTTGCCTTTTCTTTCCTTTTCTTTCTTTTTCTTGCCTTTTCTTGACTTTTCTTGCCTTTTCCTTGCCTTTCTTGCCTTTTCTTGCATTTTCCTTGCCTTTTCTTGCCTAATCTTGACTTTTCTCGCCTTTTCTTTCCATATCTTGCACATTCCTTCCCTTTTCTTGCTTTTTTCTTGCCTTTTTCTTACCTTTTTCTTTACTTATCTTGCCTTATCTTGCCTTTTATTTTCTTATCTTGCCTTTTCCTTGCCTTTCCTTGCCTTTTATTTCCCGTTCTTTCCTTTTCTTGGCTTTTCTTGCCTTATCTTGCTTATTCATGCCTTTTCTTGCCTTTTCTTGCCTTATTTTTTCTTTTCTTGACTTATCTTTCCTTATATTGCCTGATCTTGCCTTTTCTTGCATTATCTTTCCTTCTCTTGCCTTTTCTTGACTTTTCTTTCCTTATCTTGCCTTTTACTTGCCTTTTATTTCCTTTTATTGCCTTTTCTTTCCTTTTCGTGCCTTTTCTTGCCTTTTCCATGCCTTTTTTTACCTTATCTTGCCTTATCTTGACTTTTCTTACCTTATCATGCCTTCTCTTTCCTTATCTTGCCATTTCCTAGCCATTTCTTGCCTTTTCTTCCCATACCATGCCTTATCTTGCCTTTTCTTTCCTTATCTTACTTTTCCCTTGCCTTTTCTTACCTTATCTTGTGTTATCTTGCCTTTTCGTGCCTTATCTTACCTTTTTCTTGTCTTTTCTTGCCTTATCTTTCATTTCCTTACCTTTTCCTGCCTTATCTTGCCTTTTCTTTCGATATCTTACACTTTTCTTGCATTTTCCTTGCCTTTTCTTACCTTTCTTTCCTTTTCTTTCTTTTTCTTGCCTTTTCTTGCCTTATCTATGCATTTCCTGGCTTTTCTTGCCTTTTCCTTGCCTTTTCTTGCCTTATCTTTCCTTATCTTGCCTTTTCCTTGCATTTCTTTCCTTATCTTGTCTTTCCTTGTCTTTTCTTGCCTTTCCAAGCCTTTTCTTTCCTTATCTTCCCTTATCATGCCATTTCTTTCCTTATCTTGCCTTTTCTTGCCTTTTCTTGATTTTTCTAGCCTTTTATTGCCTTATCTTGCCTTTTGTTGCCTTATCTTGCCTTTTATTATCTTTTCTTTCCTTATCTTACTTTTCCTTGCCTTTTCCTTGACTTTTCTTGCCTTATCTTACCTTTTCTTCCCTCATCATGCCTTATTTTGCCTTTTCTTTCCTTTTCTTTCCTTTTCTTGCCTTTTGTGCATTTTCTCGACTTTTCTTGGCTTATCTTGCCTTTTCCTTGCCTTTGCTTACCTTATCTTGCCTTTTCTTTCCTTTTCTTAACTTTTCCTTACCTTTTCTTACCTTTTCTTTTCTTTTCTTTCCTTTTTTTTCCTTATCTTACCTTTTCTTGCCTTTTCCCTCCCTTTTCCTGCCTTATCTTTCCTTTTTTGGCCTTATCTTGCCTTATCTTATCTTGTCTTGCCTTTTCTTGTCTTATCTTGCCTTTTCTTGACTTTTCTTGACTTTTCTTTCCTTTTCTTGCCTTTTCTTGCCTTTTGTTTCCTTTTCTTACCTTTTGTTTCCATTTCTTTCCTTTTCGTGCCGTTTCCTTGCCTTTTCTTACCTTTTACTTGCCTTTTCTTACCTTTTCGTGCCTTTTTTTGCCTTATCTTGCCTTATCATGACTTTTTTTACCTTATCATGCCTTTTCTTTCCTTATCTTGCCATTTGCTTGCCATTTCTTGCCTTTTCTTGCCTTATCTTGCCTTTTCTTCCCATATCAAGCTTTTTCTTCCCTTATCATGCCTTTTCTTTCCTTATCTTGCTTTTTCCTTGCGTTGTCATGCCTTTTCTTTCCATTTCTTGCCTTTTCTTGTCTTATCTTGCCTTATCATGCCTTTTCGTGCCTTATCTTACCTTTTCCTTATCGTTTCTTGCCTTATCTTTCCTTTTCTTGCCTTTTCCTACCTTATCTTGCCTTTTCCTTGAATTTTCATGCCTAATTTTGCCTTTTCTCGGCTTTTCTTTTGATATCTTGCACTTTTCTTGCCTTTTCCTTACCTTTTCTTGCCTTTTTCTTGCCTTTTCTTTCCTTTTCTTGCCTTATCTTGCCTTATCTTGCTTTTTCATGCCTTATCTTGCCTTGTCTTTTCTTATCTTGCATTTTCCTTGCCTTTTCTTTCCTTTTCTTGCCTTATCTTGCCTTTTCGTGCCTTATCTTACCTTTTCCTTGTCTTTTCTTGCCTTATCTTTTTTTTTCTTGCCTTTTCCTGCCCCAGCTTGCCTTTTCCTTGCCTTTTCTTGCATAATCATGCCTTTTCTCACCTTTTCTTTCTATACCTTGCACTTTTCTTGCCTTTTCCTGCCTTTTTCTTTCCTTTTCTTTCCTTTTCTTGCCTTATCTTGCCTTTTCTTACTTTTTCTTGCCTTATCTTGCCTTGTCTTTCCTTATCTTACTTTTCCTTGTCTTTTCCTTGACTTTTCTTGCCTTATCTTACCTTTTCTTCCCTCATCATGCCTTATTTTGCCTTTTCTTTCCTTTTCTTGCCTTTTCTGCATTTTCTTGACTTTTCTTGCCTTATCTTGCCTTTTCCTTGCCTTTGCTTACCTTATCTTGCCTTTTCTTTCCTTTGCTGGACTTTTCCTTACCTTTTCTTGCCTTTTCTTTTCTTTTCTTTCCTTTTTTTCCTTATCTTGCCTTTTCCTTGCCTTATCTTTCCTTTTTTGGCCTTATCTTGCCTTATCTTATCTTGTCTTGTCTTTTCTTGCCTTTTCTTGACTTTTCTTTACTTTTCTTGACTTCTCCTTCCTTTTCTTGCCTTTTACTTGCCTTTTGTTTCCTTTTCTTTCCTTTTCGTGCCTTTTCCTTTCCTTTTCTTACCTTTTACTTGCCTTTCCTTACCTTTTCGTGCCTTTTTTTGCCTTATCTTGCCTTATCTTGACTTTTCTTACCTTATCATGCCTTTTCTTTCCTTATCTTGCCATTTGCTTGCCATTTCTTGCCTTATCTTGCCTTTTCTTCCCATATCAAGCTTTTTCTTCCCTTATCATGCCTTTTCTTTCCTTATCTTGCTTTTTCCTTGCCTTGTCATGCCTTTTCTTTCCATTTCTTTCCTTTTCTTGTCTTATCTTGCCTTATCATACCTTTTCGTGCCTTATCTTACCTTTTCCTTATCTTTTCTTGCCTTATCTTTCCTTTTCCTGCCTTTTCCTATCTTATCTTGCCTTTTCCTTGAATTTTCATGCCTAATTTTGCCTTTTCTCGCCTTTTCTTTTGATATCTTGCACTTTTCTTGCCTTTTCCTTACCTTTTCTTTCCTTTTTCTTGCCTTTTCTTTCCTTTTCTTGCCTTATCTTGCCTTATCTTGCTTTTTCATGCCTTATCTTAGCTTATCTTGCCTTATCTTTTCTTATCTTGCATTTTCCTTGCCTTTTCTTTCCTTTTCTTGCCTTATCTTGCCTTTTCGTGCCTTATCTTACCTTTTCCTTGTCTTTTCTTGCCTTATCTTTTTTTTTCTTGCCTTTTCCTGCCTCAGCTTGCCTTTTCCTTGCCTTTTCATGCAAATCATGCCTTTCTCACCTTTTCTTTCTATATCTTGCACTTTTCTTGCCTTTTCCTGCCTTTTTCTTGCCTTTTCTTTCCTTTTCGTGCCTTTTCCTTTCCTTTTCTTACCTTTTACTTGCATTTCCTTACCTTTTCGTGCCTTTTTTTTCCTTATCTTGCCTTATCTTGACTTTTCTTACCTTATCATGCTTTTTCTTTCATTTGCTTGCCATTTGCTTGCCATTTCTTGCCTTATCTTGCCTTTTCTTCCCATATCAAGCTTTTTCTTCCCTTATCATGCCTTTTCTTTCCTAATCTTGCTTTTCCTTGCCTTGCCATGCCTTTTCTTTCCATTTCTTTCCTTTTCTTGTCTTATCTTGCCTTATCATGCCTTTTCGTGCCTTATCTTACCTTTTCTTTATCTTTTCTTGCCTTATCTTTCCTTTTCTTGCCTTTTCCTATCTTATCTTGCCTTTTCCTTGAATTTTCATGCCTAATTTTGCCTTTTCTCGCCTTTTCTTTTGATATCTTGCACTTTTCTTGCCTTTTCCTTACCTTTTTCATGCCTTTTCTTTCCTTTTCTTGCCTTATCTTGCCTTATCTTGCTTTTTCATGCCTTATCTTGCCTTATCTTGCCTTGTCTTTTCTTATCTTGCATTTTCCTTGCCTTTTCTTTCCTTTTCTTGCCTTATCTTGCCTTTTCGTGCCTTATCTTACCTTTTCCTTGTCTTTTCTTGCCTTATCTTATTTTTTCTTGCCTTTTCCTGCCTCAGCTTGCCTTTTCTTGACTTTTCTTGACTTTTCCTTCCTTTACTTGCCTTTTACTTGCCTTTTCTTGCCTTTTGTTTCCTTTTCTTACCTTTTTGTTTTGTTTTCTTTCCTTTTCGTGCCTTTTCCTTGCCTTTTCTTACCTTTTACTTGCCTTTTCTTACCTTTTCGTGCCTATTTTTGCCTTATCTTGCCTTATCATTACTTTTTTTACCTTATCATGCCTTTTCTTTCCTTATCTTGCCATTTGCTTGCCATTTCTTGCCTTTTCTTGCCTTATCTTGGCTTTTCTTCCCATATCAAGCTTTTTCTTCCCTTATCATGCCTTTTCTTTCCTTATCTTGCTTTTTCCTTGCGTTGTCATGCCTTTTCTTTCCATTTCTTGCCTTTTCTTGTCTTATCTTGCCTTATGATGCCTTTTCGTGCCTTATCTTACCTTTTCCTTATCGTTTCTTGCCTTATCTTTCCTTTTCTTGCCTTTTCCTACCTTATCTTGCCTTTTCCTTGAATTTTCATGCCTAATTTTGCCTTTTCTCGCCTTTTCTTTTGATATCTTGCATTTTCCTTCCCTTTTCTTTCCTTTTCTTGCCTTATCTTGCCTTTTCGTGCCTTATCTTACCTTTTCCTTGTCTTTTCTTGCCTTATCTTTTTTTTTCTTGCCTTTTCCTGCCTCAGCTTGCCTTTTCCTTGCCTTTTCATGCAAATCATGCCTTTCTCACCTTTTCTTTCTATATCTTGCACTTTTCTTGCCTTTTCCTGCCTTTTTCTTGCCTTTTCTTTCCTTTTCGTGCCTTTTCCTTTCCTTTTCTTACCTTTTACTTGCATTTCCTTACCTTTTCGTGCCTTTTTTTTCCTTATCTTGCCATATCTTGACTTTTCTTACCTTATCATGCTTTTTCTTTCCTTATCTTGCCATTTGCTTGCCATTTCTTGCCTTATCTTGCCTTTTCTTCCCATATCAAGCTTTTTCTTCCCTTATCATGCCTTTTCTTTCCTAATCTTGCTTTTCCTTGCCTTGTCATGCCTTTTCTTTCCATTTCTTTCCTTTTCTTGTCTTATCTTGCCTTATCATGCCTTTTCGTGCCTTATCTTACCTTTTCTTTATCTTTTCTTGCCTTATCTTTCCTTTTCTTGCCTTTTCCTATCTTATCTTGCCTTTTCCTTGAATTTTCATGCCTAATTTTGCCTTTTCTCGCCTTTTCTTTTGATATCTTGCACTTTTCTTGCCTTTTCCTTACCTTTTTCATGCCTTTTCTTTCCTTTTCTTGCCTTATCTTGCCTTATCTTGCTTTTTCATGCCTTATCTTACCTTATCTTGCCTTGTCTTTTCTTATCTTGCATTTTCCTTGCCTTTTCTTTCCTTTTCTTGCCTTATCTTGCCTTTTCGTGCCTTATCTTACCTTTTCCTTGTCTTTTCTTGCCTTATCTTATTTTTTCTTGCCTTTTCCTGCCTCAGCTTGCCTTTTCTTGACTTTTCTTGACTTTTCCTTCCTTTACTTGCCTTTTACTTGCCTTTTCTTGCCTTTTGTTTCCTTTTCTTACCTTTTTGTTTTGTTTTCTTTCCTTTTCGTGCCTTTTCCTTGCCTTTTCTTACCTTTTACTTGCCTTTTCTTACCTTTTCGTGCCTTTTTTTGCCTTATCTTGCCTTATCATTACTTTTTTTACCTTATCATGCCTTTTCTTTCCTTATCTTGCCATTTGCTTGCCATTTCTTGCCTTTTCTTGCCTTATCTTGGCTTTTCTTCCCATATCAAGCTTTTTCTTCCCTTATCATGCCTTTTCTTTCCTTATCTTGCTTTTTCCTTGCGTTGTCATGCCTTTTCTTTCCATTTCTTGCCTTTTCTTGTCTTATCTTGCCTTATGATGCCTTTTCGTGCCTTATCTTACCTTTTCCTTATCGTTTCTTGCCTTATCTTTCCTTTTCTTGCCTTTTCCTACCTTATCTTGCCTTTTCCTTGAATTTTCATGCCTAATTTTGCCTTTTCTCGCCTTTTCTTTTGATATCTTGCATTTTCCTTCCCTTTTCTTTCCTTTTCTTGCCTTATCTTGCCTTTTCGTGCCTTATCTTACCTTTTCCTTGTCTTTTCTTGCCTTATCTTTTTTTTTCTTGCCTTTTCCTGCCTCAGCTTGCCTTTTCCTTGCCTTTTCATGCAAATCATGCCTTTCTCACCTTTTCTTTCTATATCTTGCACTTTTCTTGCCTTTTCCTGCCTTTTTCTTGCCTTTTCTTTCCTTTTCGTGCCTTTTCCTTTCCTTTTCTTACCTTTTACTTGCATTTCCTTACCTTTTCGTGCCTTTTTTTTCCTTATCTTGCCTTATCTTGACTTTTCTTACCATATCATGCTTTTTCTTTCCTTATCTTGCCATTTGCTTGCCATTTCTTGCCTTATCTTGCCTTTTCTTCCCATATCAAGCTTTTTCTTCCCTTATCATGCCTTTTCTTTCCTAATCTTGCTTTTCCTTGCCTTGTCATGCCTTTTCTTTCCATTTCTTTCCTTTTCTTGTCTTATCTTGCCTTATCATGCCTTTTCGTGCCTTATCTTACCTTTTCTTTATCTTTTCTTGCCTTATCTTTCCTTTTCTTGCCTTTTCCTATCTTATCTTGCCTTTTCCTTGAATTTTCATGCCTAATTTTGCCTTTTCTCGCCTTTTCTTTTGATATCTTGCACTTTTCTTGCCTTTTCCTTACCTTTTTCATGCCTTTTCTTTCCTTTTCTTGCCTTATCTTGCCTTATCTTGCTTTTTCATGCCTTATCTTGCCTTATCTTGCCTTGTCTTTTCTTATCTTGCATTTTCCTTGCCTTTTCTTTCCTTTTCTTGCCTTATCTTGCCTTTTCGTGCCTTATCTTACCTTTTCCTTGTCTTTTCTTGCCTTATCTTTTTTTTTCTTGCCTTTTCCTGCCTCAGCTTGCCTTTTCTTGACTTTTCTTGACTTTTCCTTCCTTTACTTGCCTTTTACTTGCCTTTTCTTGCCTTTTGTTTCCTTTTCTTACCTTTTTGTTTTATTTTCTTTCCTTTTCGTGCCTTTTCCTTGCCTTTTCTTACCTTTTACTTGCCTTTTCTTACCTTTTCGTGCCTTTTTTTGCCTTATCTTGCCTTATCATTACTTTTTTTACCTTATCATGCATTTTCTTTCCTTATCTTGCCATTTGCTTGCCATTTCTTGCCTTTTCTTGCCTTATCTTGGCTTTTCTTCCCATATCAAGCTTTTTCTTCCCTTATCATGCCTTTTCTTTCCTTATCTTGCTTTTTCCTTGCGTTGTCATGCCTTTTCTTTCCATTTCTTGCCTTTTCTTGTCTTATCTTGCCTTATCATGCCTTTTCGTGCCTTATCTTACCTTTTCCTTATCGTTTCTTGCCTTATCTTTCCTTTTCTTGCCTTTTCCTACCTTATCTTGCCTTTTCCTTGAATTTTCATGCCTAATTTTGCCTTTTCTCGCCTTTTCTTTTGATATCTTGCATTTTCCTTCCCTTTTCTTTCCTTTTCTTGCCTTATCTTGCCTTTTCGTGCCTTATCTTACCTTTTCCTTGTCTTTTCTTGCCTTATCTTTTTTTTTCTTGCCTTTTCCTGCCTCAGCTTGCCTTTTCCTTGCCTTTTCATGCAAATCATGCCTTTCTCACCTTTTCTTTCTATATCTTGCACTTTTCTTGCCTTTTCCTGCCTTTTTCTTGCCTTTTCTTTCCTTTTCGTGCCTTTTCCTTTCCTTTTCTTACCTTTTACTTGCATTTCCTTACCTTTTCGTGCCTTTTTTTTCCTTATCTTGCCTTATCTTGACTTTTCTTACCATATCATGCTTTTTCTTTCCTTATCTTGCCATTTGCTTGCCATTTCTTGCCTTATCTTGCCTTTTCTTCCCATATCAAGCTTTTTCTTCCCTTATCATGCCTTTTCTTTCCTAATCTTGCTTTTCCTTGCCTTGTCATGCCTTTTCTTTCCATTTCTTTCCTTTTCTTGTCTTATCTTGCCTTATCATGCCTTTTCGTGCCTTATCTTACCTTTTCTTTATCTTTTCTTGCCTTATCTTTCCTTTTCTTGCCTTTTCCTATCTTATCTTGCCTTTTCCTTGAATTTTCATGCCTAATTTTGCCTTTTCTCGCCTTTTCTTTTGATATCTTGCACTTTTCTTGCCTTTTCCTTACCTTTTTCATGCCTTTTCTTTCCTTTTCTTGCCTTATCTTGCCTTATCTTGCTTTTTCATGCCTTATCTTGCCTTATCTTGCCTTGTCTTTTCTTATCTTGCATTTTCCTTGCCTTTTCTTTCCTTTTCTTGCCTTATCTTGCCTTTTCGTGCCTTATCTTACCTTTTCCTTGTCTTTTCTTGCCTTATCTTATTTTTTCTGGCCTTTTCCTGCCTCAGCTTGCCTTTTCTTGACTTTTCTTGACTTTTCCTTCCTTTACTTGCCTTTTACTTGCCTTTTCTTGCCTTTTGTTTCCTTTTCTTACCTTTTTGTTTTATTTTCTTTCCTTTTCGTGCCTTTTCCTTGCCTTTTCTTACCTTTTACTTGCCTTTTCTTACCTTTTCGTGCCTTTTTTTGCCTTATCTTGCCTTATCATTACTTTTTTTACCTTATCATGCATTTTCTTTCCTTATCTTGCCATTTGCTTGCCATTTCTTGCCTTTTCTTGCCTTATCTTGGCTTTTCTTCCCATATCAAGCTTTTTCTTCCCTTATCATGCCTTTTCTTTCCTTATCTTGCTTTTTCCTTGCGTTGTCATGCCTTTTCTTTCCATTTCTTGCCTTTTCTTGTCTTATCTTGCCTTATCATGCCTTTTCGTGCCTTATCTTACCTTTTCCTTATCGTTTCTTGCCTTATCTTTCCTTTTCTTGCCTTTTCCTACCTTATCTTGCCTTTTCCTTGAATTTTCATGCCTAATTTTGCCTTTTCTCGCCTTTTCTTTTGATATCTTGCATTTTCCTTCCCTTTTCTTTCCTTTTCTTGCCTTATCTTGCCTTTTCGTGCCTTATCTTACCTTTTCCTTGTCTTTTCTTGCCTTATCTTTTTTTTTCTTGCCTTTTCCTGCCTCAGCTTGCCTTTTCCTTGCCTTTTCATGCAAATCATGCCTTTCTCACCTTTTCTTTCTATATCTTGCACTTTTCTTGCCTTTTCCTGCCTTTTTCTTGCCTTTTCTTTCCTTTTCGTGCCTTTTCCTTTCCTTTTCTTACCTTTTACTTGCATTTCCTTACCTTTTCGTGCCTTTTTTTTCCTTATCTTGCCTTATCTTGACTTTTCTTACCATATCATGCTTTTTCTTTCCTTATCTTGCCATTTGCTTGCCATTTCTTGCCTTATCTTGCCTTTTCTTCCCATATCAAGCTTTTTCTTCCCTTATCATGCCTTTTCTTTCCTAATCTTGCTTTTCCTTGCCTTGTCATGCCTTTTCTTTCCATTTCTTTCCTTTTCTTGTCTTATCTTGCCTTATCATGCCTTTTCGTGCCTTATCTTACCTTTTCTTTATCTTTTCTTGCCTTATCTTTCCTTTTCTTGCCTTTTCCTATCTTATCTTGCCTTTTCCTTGAATTTTCATGCCTAATTTTGCCTTTTCTCGCCTTTTCTTTTGATATCTTGCACTTTTCTTGCCTTTTCCTTACCTTTTTCATGCCTTTTCTTTCCTTTTCTTGCCTTATCTTGCCTTATCTTGCTTTTTCATGCCTTATCTTGCCTTATCTTGCCTTGTCTTTTCTTATCTTGCATTTTCCTTGCCTTTTCTTTCCTTTTCTTGCCTTATCTTGCCTTTTCGTGCCTTATCTTACCTTTTCCTTGTCTTTTCTTGCCTTATCTTATTTTTTCTGGCCTTTTCCTGCCTCAGCTTGCCTTTTCTTGACTTTTCTTGACTTTTCCTTCCTTTACTTGCCTTTTACTTGCCTTTTCTTGCCTTTTGTTTCCTTTTCTTACCTTTTTGTTTTATTTTCTTTCCTTTTCGTGCCTTTTCCTTGCCTTTTCTTACCTTTTACTTGCCTTTTCTTACCTTTTCGTGCCTTTTTTTGCCTTATCTTGCCTTATCATTACTTTTTTTACCTTATCATGCATTTTCTTTCCTTATCTTGCCATTTGCTTGCCATTTCTTGCCTTTTCTTGCCTTATCTTGGCTTTTCTTCCCATATCAAGCTTTTTCTTCCCTTATCATGCCTTTTCTTTCCTTATCTTGCTTTTTCCTTGCGTTGTCATGCCTTTTCTTTCCATTTCTTGCCTTTTCTTGTCTTATCTTGCCTTATCATGCCTTTTCGTGCCTTATCTTACCTTTTCCTTATCGTTTCTTGCCTTATCTTTCCTTTTCTTGCCTTTTCCTACCTTATCTTGCCTTTTCCTTGAATTTTCATGCCTAATTTTGCCTTTTCTCGCCTTTTCTTTTGATATCTTGCATTTTCCTTCCCTTTTCTTTCCTTTTCTTGCCTTATCTTGCTTTTTCGTGCCTTATCTTACCTTTTCCTTGTCTTTTCTTGCCTTATCTTTTTTTTTCTTGCCTTTTCCTGCCTCAGCTTGCCTTTTCCTTGCCTTTTCATGCAAATCATGCCTTTCTCACCTTTTCTTTCTATATCTTGCACTTTTCTTGCCTTTTCCTGCCTTTTTCTTGCCTTTTCTTTCCTTTTCGTGCCTTTTCCTTTCCTTTTCTTACCTTTTACTTGCATTTCCTTACCTTTTCGTGCCTTTTTTTTCCTTATCTTGCCTTATCTTGACTTTTCTTACCTTATCATGCTTTTTCTTTCCTTATCTTGCCATTTGCTTGCCATTTCTTGCCTTATCTTGCCTTTTCTTCCCATATCAAGCTTTTTCTTCCCTTATCTTGCCTTTTCGTGCCTTATCTTACCTTTTCCTTGTCTTTTCTTGCCTTATCTTTTTTTTTCTTGCCTTTTCCTGCCTCAGCTTGCCTTTTCCTTGCCTTTTCTTGCATAATCATGCCTTTTCTCACCTTTTCTTTCTATATCTTGCACTTTTCTTGCCTTTTCCTGCCTTTTTCTTGCCTTTTCTTTCCTTTTCTTGCCTTATATTGCCTTATCTTGCCTTTTCTTACTTTTTCTTGCCTTATCTTGCCTTGTCTTTCCTTATCTTACTTTTCCTTGCCTTTTCCTTGACTTTTCTTGCCTTATCTTACCTTTTCTTCCCTCATCATGCCTTATTTTGCCTTTTCTTTCCTTTTCTTGCCTTTTCTGCATTTTCTTGACTTTTCTTGCCTTATCTTGCCTTTTCCTTGCCTTTGCTTACCTTATCTTGCATTTTCTTTCCTTTGCTTGACTTTTCCTTACCTTTTCTTGCCTTTTCTTTTCTTTTCTTTCCTTTTTTCCCTTATCTTGCCTTTTCCTTGCCTTATCTTTCCTTTTTTGGCCTTATCTTGCCTTATCTTATCTTGTCTTGTCTTTTCTTGTCTTTTCTTGCCTTTTCTTGACTTTTCTTGACTTTTCCTTCCTTTTCTTGCCTTTTACTTGCCTTTTGTTTCCTTTTCTTACCTTTTGTTTCCTTTTCTTTCCTTTTCGTGCCTTTTCCTTTCCTTTTCTTACCTTTTACTTGCCTTTCCTTACCTTTTCGTGCCTTTTTTTGCCTTATCTTGCCTTATCTTGACTTTTCCTACCTTATCATGCCTTTTCTTTCCTTATCTTGCCATTTGCTTGCCATTTCTTGCCTTATCTTGCCTTTTCTTCCCATATCAAGCTTTTTCTTCCCTTATCATGCCTTTTCTTTCCTTATCTTGCTTTTTCCTTGCCTTGTCACGCCTTTTCTTTCCATTTCTTTCCTTTTCTTGTCTTATCTTGCCTTATCCTGCCTTTTCGTGCCTTATCTTACCTTTTCCTTATCTTTTCTTGCCTTATCTTTCCTTTTCTTGCCTTTTCCTATCTTATCTTGCCTTTTCCTATCTTATCTTGCCTTTTCCTTGAATTTTCATGCCTAATTTTGCCTTTTCTCACCTTTTCTTTTGATATCTTGCACTTTTCTTGCCTTTTCCTTACCTTTTCTTGCCTTTTTCTTGCCTTTTCTTTCCTTTTCTTGCCTTATCTTGCCTTATCTTGCCTTATCTTGCCTTGTCTTTTCTTATCTTGCATTTTCCTTGCCTTTTCTTTCCTTTTCTTGCCTTATCTTGCCTTTTCGTGCCTTATCTTACCTTTTCCTTGTCTTTTCTTGCCTTATCTTTTTTTTTCTTGCCTTTTCCTGCCTCAGCTTGCCTTTTCCTTGCCTTTTCTTGCAAATCATGCCTTTTCTCACCTTTTCTTTCTATATCTTGCACTTTTCTTGCCTTTTCCTGCCTTTTTCTTGCCTTTTCTTTCCTTTTCGTGCCTTTTCCTTTCCTTTTCTTACCTTTTACTTGCCTTTCCTTACTTTTTCGTGCCTTTTTTTGCCTTATCTTGCCTTATCTTGACTTTTCTTACCTTATCATGCCTTTTCTTTCCTTATCTTGCCATTTGCTTGCCATTTCTTGCCTTATCTTGCCTTTTCTTCCCATATCAAGCTTTTTCTTCCCTTATCATGCCTTTTCTTTCCTAATCTTGCTTTTCCTTGCCTTGTCATGCCTTTTCTTTCCATTTCTTTCCTTTTCTTGTCTTATCTTGCCTTATCATGCCTTTTCGTGCCTTATCTTACCTTTTCTTTATCTTTTCTTGCCTTATCTTTCCTTTTCTTGCCTTTTCCTATCTTATCTTGCCTTTTCTTTGAATTTTCATGCCTAATTTTGCCTTTTCTCGCCTTTTCTTTTGATATCTTGCACTTTTCTTGCCTTTTCCTTACCTTTTTCATGCCTTTTCTTTCCTTTTCTTGCCTTATCTTGCCTTATCTTGCTTTTTCATGCCTTATCTTGCCTTATCTTGCCTTGTCTTTTCTTATCTTGCATTTTCCTTGCCTTTTCTTTCCTTTTCTTGCCTTATCTTGCCTTTTCGTGCCTTATCTTACCTTTTCCTTGTCTTTTCTTGCCTTATCTTATTTTTTCTTGCCTTTTCCTGCCTCAGCTTGCCTTTTCTTGACTTTTCTTGACTTTTCCTTCCTTTACTTGCCTTTTACTTGCCTTTTCTTGCCTTTTGTTTCCTTTTCTTACCTTTTTGTTTTGTTTTCTTTCCTTTTCGTGCCTTTTCCTTGCCTTTTCTTACCTTTTACTTGCCTTTTCTTACCTTTTCGTGCCTTTTTTTGCCTTATCTTGCCTTATCATTACTTTTTTTACCTTATCATGCCTTTTCTTTCCTTATCTTGCCATTTGCTTGCCATTTCTTGCCTTTTCTTGCCTTATCTTGGCTTTTCTTCCCATATCAAGCTTTTTCTTCCCTTATCATGCCTTTTCTTTCCTTATCTTGCTTTTTCCTTGCGTTGTCATGCCTTTTCTTTCCATTTCTTGCCTTTTCTTGTCTTATCTTGCCTTATCATGCCTTTTCGTGCCTTATCTTACCTTTTCCTTATCGTTTCTTGCCTTATCTTTCCTTTCTTGCCTTTTCCTACCTTATCTTGCCTTTTCCTTGAATTTTCATGCCTAATTTTGCCTTTTCTCGCCTTTTCTTTTGATATCTTGCATTTTCCTTCCCTTTTCTTTCCTTTTCTTGCCTTATCTTGCCTTTTCGTGCCTTATCTTACCTTTTCCTTGTCTTTTCTTGCCTTATCTTTTTTTTTCTTGCCTTTTCCTGCCTCAGCTTGCCTTTTCCTTGCCTTTTCTTGCATAATCATGCCTTTTCTCACCTTTTCTTTCTATATCTTGCACTTTTCTTGCCTTTTCCTGCCTTTTTCTTGCCTTTTCTTTCCTTTTCTTGCCTTATATTGCCTTATCTTGCCTTTTCTTACTTTTTCTTGCCTTATCTTGCCTTGTCTTTCCTTATCTTACTTTTCCTTGCCTTTTCCTTGACTTTTCTTGCCTTATCTTACCTTTTCTTCCCTCATCATGCCTTATTTTGCCTTTTCTTTCCTTTTCTTGCCTTTTCTGCATTTTCTTGACTTTTCTTGCCTTATCTTGCCTTTTCCTTGCCTTTGCTTACCTTATCTTGCATTTTCTTTCCTTTGCTTGACTTTTCCTTACCTTTTCTTGCCTTTTCTTTTCTTTTCTTTCCTTTTTTTCCTTATCTTGCCTTTTCCTTGCCTTATCTTTCCTTTTTTGGCCTTATCTTGCCTTATCTTATCTTGTCTTGTCTTTTCTTGTCTTTTCTTGCCTTTTCTTGACTTTTCTTGACTTTTCTTGACTTTTCCTTCCTTTTCTTGCCTTTTACTTGCCTTTTGTTTCCTTTTCTTACCTTTTGTTTCCTTTTCTTTCCTTTTCGTGCCTTTTCCTTTCCTTTTCTTACCTTTTACTTGCCTTTCCTTACCTTTTCGTGCCTTTTTTTGCCTTATCTTGCCTTATCTTGACTTTTCCTACCTTATCATGCCTTTTCTTTCCTTATCTTGCCATTTGCTTGCCATTTCTTGCCTTATCTTGCCTTTTCTTCCCATATCAAGCTTTTTCTTCCCTTATCATGCCTTTTCTTTCCTTATCTTGCTTTTTCCTTGCCTTGTCACGCCTTTTCTTTCCATTTCTTTCCTTTTCTTGTCTTATCTTGCCTTATCCTGCCTTTTCGTGCCTTATCTTACCTTTTCCTTATCTTTTCTTGCCTTATCTTTCCTTTTCTTGCCTTTTCCTATCTTATCTTGCCTTTTCCTATCTTATCTTGCCTTTTCCTTGAATTTTCATGCCTAATTTTGCCTTTTCTCACCTTTTCTTTTGATATCTTGCACTTTTCTTGCCTTTTCCTTACCTTTTCTTGCCTTTTTCTTGCCTTTTCTTTCCTTTTCTTGCCTTATCTTGCCTTATCTTGCTTTTTCAGGCCTTATCTTGCCTTATCTTGCCTTGTCTTTTCTTATCTTGCATTTTCCTTGCCTTTTCTTTCCTTTTCTTGCCTTATCTTGCCTTTTCGTGCCTTATCTTACCTTTTCCTTGTCTTTTCTTGCCTTATCTTTTTTTTTCTTGCCTTTTCCTGCCTCAGCTTGCCTTTTCCTTGCCTTTTCTTGCAAATCATGCCTTTTCTCACCTTTTCTTTCTATATCTTGCACTTTTCTTGCCTTTTCCTGCCTTTTTCTTGCCTTTTCTTTCCTTTTCGTGCCTTTTCCTTTCCTTTTCTTACCTTTTACTTGCCTTTCCTTACTTTTTCGTGCCTTTTTTTGCCTTATCTTGCCTTATCTTGACTTTTCTTACCTTATCATGCCTTTTCTTTCCTTATCTTGCCATTTGCTTGCCATTTCTTGCCTTATCTTGCCTTTTCTTCCCATATCAAGCTTTTTCTTCCCTTATCATGCCTTTTCTTTCCTAATCTTGCTTTTCCTTGCCTTGTCATGCCTTTTCTTTCCATTTCTTTCCTTTTCTTGTCTTATCTTGCCTTATCATGCCTTTTCGTGCCTTATCTTACCTTTTCTTTATCTTTTCTTGCCTTATCTTTCCTTTTCTTGCCTTTTCCTATCTTATCTTTCCTTTTCCTTGAATTTTCATGCCTAATTTTGCCTTTTCTCGCCTTTTCTTTTGATATCTTGCACTTTTCTTGCCTTTTCCTTACCTTTTTCATGCCTTTTCTTTCCTTTTCTTGCCTTATCTTGCCTTATCTTGCTTTTTCATGCCTTATCTTGCCTTATCTTGCCTTGTCTTTTCTTATCTTGCATTTTCCTTGCCTTTTCTTTCCTTTTCTTGCCTTATCTTGCCTTTTCGTGCCTTATCTTACCTTTTCCTTGTCTTTTCTTGCCTTATCTTATTTTTTCTTGCCTTTTCCTGCCTCAGCTTGCCTTTTCTTGACTTTTCTTGACTTTTCCTTCCTTTACTTGCCTTTTCTTGCCTTTTGTTTCCTTTTCTTACCTTTTTGTTTTGTTTTCTTTCCTTTTCGTGCCTTTTCCTTGCCTTTTCTTACCTTTTACTTGCCTTTTCTTACCTTTTCGTGCCTTTTTTTGCCTTATCTTGCCTTATCATTACTTTTTTTACCTTATCATGCCTTTTCTTTCCTTATCTTGCCATTTGCTTGCCATTTCTTGCCTTTTCTTGCCTTATCTTGGCTTTTCTTCCCATATCAAGCTTTTTCTTCCCTTATCATGCCTTTTCTTTCCTTATCTTGCTTTTTCCTTGCGTTGTCATGCCTTTTCTTTCCATTTCTTGCCTTTTCTTGTCTTATCTTGCCTTATCATGCCTTTTCGTGCCTTATCTTACCTTTTCCTTATCGTTTCTTGCCTTATCTTTCCTTTCTTGCCTTTTCCTACCTTATCTTGCCTTTTCCTTGAATTTTCATGCCTAATTTTGCCTTTTCTCGCCTTTTCTTTTCTTATCTTGCATTTTCCTTGCCTTTTCTTTCCTTTTCTTGCCTTATCTTGCCTTTTCGTGCCTTATCTTACCTTTTCCTTGTCTTTTCTTGCCTTATCTTTTTTTTTCTTGCCTTTTCCTGCCTCAGCTTGCCTTTTCCTTGCCTTTTCTTGCATAATCATGCCTTTTCTCACCTTTTCTTTCTATATCTTGCACTTTTCTTGCCTTTTCCTGCCTTTTTCTTGCCTTTTCTTTCCTTTTCTTGCCTTATATTGCCTTATCTTGCCTTTTCTTACTTTTTCTTGCCTTATCTTGCCTTGTCTTTCCTTATCTTACTTTTCCTTGCCTTTTCCTTGACTTTTCTTGCCTTATCTTACCTTTTCTTCCCTCATCATGCCTTATTTTGCCTTTTCTTTCCTTTTCTTGCCTTTTCTGCATTTTCTTGACTTTTCTTGCCTTATCTTGCCTTTTCCTTGCCTTTGCTTACCTTATCTTGCATTTTCTTTCCTTTGCTTGACTTTTCCTTACCTTTTCTTGCCTTTTCTTTTCTTTTCTTTCCTTTTTTTCCTTATCTTGCCTTTTCCTTGCCTTATCTTTCCTTTTTTGGCCTTATCTTGCCTTATCTTATCTTGTCTTGTCTTTTCTTGTCTTTTCTTGCCTTTTCTTGACTTTTCTTGACTTTTCTTGACTTTTCCTTCCTTTTCTTGCCTTTTACTTGCCTTTTGTTTCCTTTTCTTACCTTTTGTTTCCTTTTCTTTCCTTTTCGTGCCTTTTCCTTTCCTTTTCTTACCTTTTACTTGCCTTTCCTTACCTTTTCGTGCCTTTTTTTGCCTTATCTTGCCTTATCTTGACTTTTCCTACCTTATCATGCCTTTTCTTTCCTTATCTTGCCATTTGCTTGCCATTTCTTGCCTTATCTTGCCTTTTCTTCCCATATCAAGCTTTTTCTTCCCTTATCATGCCTTTTCTTTCCTTATCTTGCTTTTTCCTTGCCTTGTCACGCCTTTTCTTTCCATTTCTTTCCTTTTCTTGTCTTATCTTGCCTTATCCTGCCTTTTCGTGCCTTATCTTACCTTTTCCTTATCTTTTCTTGCCTTATCTTTCCTTTTCTTGCCTTTTCCTATCTTATCTTGCCTTTTCCTTGAATTTTCATGCCTAATTTTGCCTTTTCTCACCTTTTCTTTTGATATCTTGCACTTTTCTTGCCTTTTCCTTACCTTTTCTTGCCTTTTTCTTGCCTTTTCTTTCCTTTTCTTGCCTTATCTTGCCTTATCTTGCTTTTTCAGGCCTTATCTTGCCTTATCTTGCCTTGTCTTTTCTTATCTTGCATTTTCCTTGCCTTTTCTTTCCTTTTCTTGCCTTATCTTGCCTTTTCGTGCCTTATCTTACCTTTTCCTTGTCTTTTCTTGCCTTATCTTTTTTTTTCTTGCCTTTTCCTGCCTCAGCTTGCCTTTTCCTTGCCTTTTCTTGCAAATCATGCCTTTTCTCACCTTTTCTTTCTATATCTTGCACTTTTCTTGCCTTTTCCTGCCTTTTTCTTGCCTTTTCTTTCCTTTTCGTGCCTTTTCCTTTCCTTTTCTTACCTTTTACTTGCCTTTCCTTACTTTTTCGTGCCTTTTTTTGCCTTATCTTGCCTTATCTTGACTTTTCTTACCTTATCATGCCTTTTCTTTCCTTATCTTGCCATTTGCTTGCCATTTCTTGCCTTATCTTGCCTTTTCTTCCCATATCAAGCTTTTTCTTCCCTTATCATGCCTTTTCTTTCCTTATCTTGCTTTTTCCTTGCCTTGTCATGCCTTTTCTTTCCATTTCTTTCCTTTTCTTGTCTTATCTTGCCTTATCATGCCTTTTCGTGCCTTATCTTACCTTTTCCTTATCTTTTCTTGCCTTATCTTTCCTTTTCTTGCCTTTTCCTATCTTATCTTGCCTTTTCCTTGAATTTTCATGCCTAATTTTGCCTTTTCTCGCCTTTTCTTTTGATATCTTGCACTTTTCTTGCCTTTTCCTTACCTTTTCTTGCCTTTTTCACGCCTTTTCTTTCCTTTTCTTGCCTTATCTTGCCTTATCTTGCTTTTTCATGCCTTATCTTGCCTTATCTTGCCTTATCTTTTCTTATCTTGCATTTTCCTTGCCTTTTCTTTCCTTTTCTTGCCTTATCTTGCCTTTTCGTGCCTTATCTTACCTTTTCCTTGTCTTTTCTTGCCTTATCTTTTTTTTTTCTTGCCTTTTCCTGCCTCAGCTTGCCTTTTCCTTGCCTTTTCTTGCAAATCATGCCTTTTCTCACCTTTTCTTTCTATATCTTGCACTTTTCTTGCCTTTTCCTGCCTTTTTCTTGCCTTTTCTTTCCTTTTCTTGCCTTATCTTGCTTTTCTTACTTTTTCTTGCCTTATCTTGCCTTGTCTTTCCTTATCTTGCATTTTCCTTGCCTTATCTTTCCTTTTCTTGTCTTTTCTTGCCTTAGCTTTCCTTTCCTGCCTTTTCTTGCCTTTTCCTTGCCTTTTCTTGCCTTATCTTTCCTTTTCCTTGCCTTTCTTTCCTTAACTTGCCTTTTCCTTTCTTTTCATGCCTTTCCATGCCTTTTCTTTCCTTATCTTCTCTTATCATGCCTTTTCTTTCCTTATCTTTCCTTTTCCTTGCCTTTTCTTGATTTTTCTTGCCTTTTCTTACCTTTTCTTGCCTCATATTGCCTTTTCTTTACTTTTCTGGCCTTATCTTGCCTTTTATTGCCTTATCTTGTCTTATCTTGCCTTTTATTGTCTTTCCTTGCCTTATCTTGCCTTTTATTTTATTTTCTTTCCTTATCTTACTTTTCCTTGCCTTTTCTTGCCTTATCTTACCTTCTCTTCATGCCTTAATTTCCCTTTTCTTTCCTTCTCTTGCTTTTTTCTTGCCTTTTCTTGCCTTTTCTGCATTTTCTCGACTTTTCTTGCCTTATCTTGCCTTTTCCTTGCCTTTTCCTACCTTATCTTGCTTTTTCCTTGCCTTTTCTTCCCTAATCTTGACTTTTCTCGCCTTTTCTTTCAATATCTTGCACTTTCCTTGCCTTTTCTTGCCTTTTCCTTGCCTTTTCTTGCCATTTTTTGCCTTATCATGCCTTATCTTTCCTTTTCTTGCCTTTTCCTTATCTTTTCTTGCCTTTTCTTTCCTTTCCTTTTCTTTCCTTTTCTCGCCTTGTCTTGCCTTTTCGTGCCTTTTCCTTGCCTTTTCCTGCCTTATCTTTCATTTTTTTGCCTTATCTTGCCTTTTCTTGCCTTATCTTGCTTTTTCTTGACTTTTCTTTGCTTATCTTGCCTTTTCCTTGCCTTTTCGTGCCTTTTCTTCCCCTTTCCTTGCCTTATCTTTACTTGTCTTGCCTTATCACGCCTTTTCTTTCCTTATCTTGCCATTTCCTTGCATTTTCTTTCCTTTCCTTGCCTTTTCTTGCCTTATCTTACCCTATCTTTCCTTTTCTTGCCTTTTTGTGTCTTTTAGTGCCTTTTTCTTGCCTTTTCGTTCCTTTTCTTGCCTTATCTTGCTTTTTCTTTCCTTTTCTATCCTTTTCTTTCCTTTTCTTGCCTTATCTTTCCTTTTCCTGCCTTTTCTTGCCTTATCTTTCCTTATCTTGCCTTTTCCTTGCATTTCTTTCCTTATCTTGCCTTTTCTTGTCTTTTCTTGCCTTTCCATGCCTTTTCTTTCCTTATCTTCCCTTGTCATGCCATTTCTTTCCTTATCTTGCCTTTTCCTTGCCTTTTCTTGCCTTTTCTTGATTTTTCTAGCCTTTTATTGCCTTATCTTGCCTTATCTTGCCTTTTGTTGCCTTATCTTGCCTTTTATTATCTTTTAATTCCTTATCTTACTTTTCCTTGCCTTTTCCTTCACTTTTCTTGCCTTATCTTACCTTTTCTTCCCTCATCATGCCTTATTTTGCCTTTTCTTTCCTTTTCTTTCCTTTTCTTGCCTTTTCTGCATTTTCTTGACTTTTCTTGCCTTATCTGGCCTTTTCCTTGCCTTTACTTACCTTATCTTGCCTTTTCTTTCCTTTTCTTGACTTTTCCTTACCTTTTCTTGCCTTTTCTTTTCTTTTCCTTCATTTTTTTTTCCTTATCTTACCTTTTCTTGCCTTTTCCTTGCCTTTTCCTGCTTTATCTTTCCTTTTTTGGCCTTATCTTGCCTTATCTTATCTTGTCTTGCCTTTTCTTGTCTTATCTTGCCTTTTCTTGACTTTTCTTGACTTTTCTTGACTTTTCCTTCCTTTTCTTGCCTTTTACTTGCCTTTTCTTGCCTTTTGTTTCCTTTTCTTACCTTTTGTTTCCTTTTCTTTCCTTTTCGTGCCTTTTCCTTGCCTTTGCTTACCTTTTACTTGCCTTTCCTTACCTTTTGGTGCCTTTTTTTGCCCTATCTTGCCTTATCTTGACTTTTCTTACCTTATCATGCCTTTTCTTTCCTTATCTTGCCATTTTCTTGCCATTTTCTTGCCATTTCTTGCCTTTTCTTGCCTTATCTTGCCTTTTCTTCCCATATCAAGCTTTTTCTTCCCTTATCATGCCTTTTCTTTCCTTATCTTGCTTTTTCCTTGCGTTGTCATGCCTTTTCTTTCCATTTCTTGCCTTTTCTTGTCTTATCTTGCCTTATCATGCCTTTTCGTGCCTTATCTTACCCTTTCCTTATCTTTTCTTGCCTTATCTTTCCTTTTCTTGCCTTTTCCTACCTTATCTTACCTTTTCCTTAAATTTTCATGCCTAATTTTGCATTTTCTCACCTTTTCTTTTGATATCTTGCACTTTTCTTGCCTTTTCTTTACCTTTTCTTGCCTTTTTCTTACCTTTTCTTTCCTTTTCTTACCTTATCTTGCCTTATCTTGCTTTTTCATGCCTTATCTTGCCTTATCTTGCCTTGCCTTTTCTTATCTTCATTTTCCTTGCTTTATCTTGCCTTATCTTGCCTTTTCATGCCTTATCTTACCTTTTCCTTGTCTTTTCTTGCCTTATCTTTTTTTTTCTTGCCTTTTCCTGCCTCAGCTTGCCTTTTCCTTGCCTTTTCTTGCATAATCATACCTTTTCTCACCTTTTCTTTCCATATCTTCCACTTTTCTTGCCTTTTCCTACCTTTTTCTTGCCTTTTCTTTCCTTTTCTTGCCTTATCTTGCTTGTTCTTGCCTTATCTTGCCTTTTCTTGCCTTATCTTGCCTTGTCTTTCCTTATCTTGCATTTTCCTTGCCTTATCTTTCATTTTCTTGCCTTTTCTTGCCTTAGCTTTCCTTTCCTGCCTTTTCTTGTCTTTTCCTTGTCTTTTCTTGCCTTATCTTTCCTTTTCCTTGCCTTTCTTTCCTTAACTTAACTTTTCCTTGTCTTTTCATGCCTTTCCATGCCTTTTCTTTCCTTATCTTCTCTTATCATGCCTTTTCTTTCCTTATCTTGCCTTTTTCTTATCTTTTCTTGCCTTTCCATGCCTTTTCTTTCCTTATCTTCCCTTATCATGCCTTTTCTTTCCTTATCTTACCTTTTCTTGCCTTTTCTTGATTTTTCTTGCCTTTTCTTGCCTCATCTTGCCTTTTCTTTGCTTTTCTTGCCTTATCTTGCCTTTTATTGCCTTTCGTTCCCTTTTATTATCATTTCTTTCCTTATCTTACTTTTCCTTGCCTTTTCTTACATTTTCCTTGACTTTTCTTGGCTTTTCTTGCCTTATCTTACCTTTTCTTCCCTCATCATGCCTTATTTTGCCTTTTCTTTCCTTATCTTGCTTTTTTCTTGCATTTTCTTTCCTTTTCTTGCCTTTTCTGCATTTTTTTGACTTTTCTTGCCTTATCTTGCCCTTTCCTTGCCTTTTCTGACCTTATCTTGCTTTTTCCTTGCCTTTTCTTCCCTAATCTTGACTTTACTTGCCTTTTCTTTCCGTATCTTACACTTTCCTTGCCTTTTCTTGCCTTTTTCTTTCCTTTTTTTGCCTTATCTTGCCTTTTCTTTCCTCTTCCTAACCTTTTCTTGCCTTTTCTTTCCTTTTCTTGCCTTATCTTGCCTTTTCGTGCATTTTCTTGCCTTTTCCTGGCATTTTCCTGCCTTATCTTTCCTTTTTTTACCTTATCTTGCCTTATCTTATCTTATCTTGCCTTGTTTTGCCTTATCTTGCCTTTTCTTGCCTGATCTTGCCTTTTCTTGACTTTTCTTTCCTTATCTTTCCTTTTCCTTACCTTTTCTTACCATTTCGTGCCTTTTCTTGCCTTTTCCTTGCCTTATCTTGACTTTTCTTACTTTATCATGCCTTTTCTTTCCTTATCTTGCCATTTCCTTGCCTTATCTTTCCTTTCCTTGCCTTTTCTTGCCTTATCTTGCCTTTTCCTTGCTTTTTCTTACCTTATCTTCCCTCTTCTTCCCTGATCTTGCCTATTCTTTACTTATCTTGCCTTTTCATGTCTTTTCATGTCTTTTCTTTCCTTATCTTGCTTTTTCCTACCTTATCTTTACTTTTCTTGCATTTTCTTGCCTTATCTTGACTTTTCTTACCTTATCATGCCTTTTCTTTCCTTATCTTGCCATTTCCTCACTTTTTCTTTCCTTTCCTTGCCTTTTCTTCCCTTATCTTACCTTATCTTTCCTTTTCTTGCCTTTTCTTGCCTTTTCCTTGCCTTTTCATGCCTTATCTTGCCTTATCTTGCCTTTTATTCCCTTATCTTGTCTTTTCCTTGCCTTTATTTTGCTTATCTTGCCTTTTCATTTTATTTTCTTGCCTTATTATGCCTTTTCTTGCCTATTTGTGCCTTTTCTTTCCTTTTCCTTTCATTTTCTTTCCTTATCTTTCCTTTTCTTGCATTATTTTTCATTATCGTGCCTTTTCTTACCTTTTCTTTCCTGTTCTTTCCTTTTCTTGCCATTCCTTTCCTTATCTTACCTATTCGTGTCTTTTCTTGCCTTTTCCATGCCTTTTCTTTCCTTTTCGTGCCTTATTTTTCCTTTTCTTGCCTTATCTTTCTTTATCTTGCCTGATCTTGCATTTTCTTGCCTTTTCTTGCATTATCTTTCCTTATCGTGCCTTTTCTTGACTTTCTTTCCCTATCTTGCCTTTTATTTACCTTTTCTTGCCTTTTGTTTCCTTTTCTTGCCTTTTTTTAGCTTTTCTTGCCTTTTCGTGCCTTTTCCTTGAATTTTTTTTGCCTTTGTTTGCCTTATCTTGACTTTTCTTCGCATATCATGCCTTATCTTTCTTTTTCCTTGCTTTTTCTTGCCTTTTCTTGCCTTTTCTTGCCTTATCTTGCCTTTTCATGCCTTATCTTACCTTTTTATTATCTTTTCTTGCCTTATCTTTCCTTTTTCTTGCCTTTTCCTACCTTATCTTGCCTTTTCCTTGTCTAATCTTGCCTTTTCCCACCTATTCATTCGATATCTTGCACTTTTCTTGCCTTTTCCTAACCTTTTCTTGCCTTTTTCTTGCCTTTTCTTTCCTTTCCTTGCCTTTTCTTGCCTTATATTACCCTATCTTTCCTTTTCTTGCCTATTCTTGCTTTTTCTTGCCTTTTCCTAACCTTTTCTTGCCTTTTTCTTGCCTTTTCTTTCCTTTCCTTGCCTTTTCTTGCCTTATATTACCCTATCTTTCCTTTTCTTGCCTATTCTTGCTTTTTCTTGCCTTATCTTGCCTTGTCTTTCCTTATCTTGCATTTTTCTTGCCTTTTCTTTCCTTTTCTGTCCTTTTCTTGCCTTTTCTTGCCTTTTCTTTCCTTTTCCTGCCTTTTATTGCCTTTTCCTTGCCTTTTCTTGCCTTATCTTTCCTTATCTTGCCTTTTCCTTGCCTTTCTTTCCTTATCTTGCTTTTTTCCTTGTCTTTTCCTGCCTTTCCATATCTTTTCTTTCCTTATCTTGGCTTTTCCTTGACTTTTCTTGCCTTTTCTTGATTTTTCTTGCCTTTTCTTGCCTTTTCTTGCCTCATCTTGCCTTTTCTTTCGTTTTCTTTGCTTTTCTAGCCGTAGCTTGCCTTTTCTTGCCTTTTATTATCTTTTCATTCCTTATCTTACATTTCCTTGCCTTTTCTTGCCTTTTCCTTGGCTTTTCTTGCCTTTTCTTGTAATATCTTACCTTTTCTTCCCTCATCATACCTTATTTTGCCTTTTCTTTCCTTATCATACCTTTTTCTTGCATTTTCTTGTCTTTTCTTTCCTTTTCTGCATATTCTTGACTTTTCTTGCCTTATCTTGCCTTTTTCTTGCCTTTTCTTACCTTATCTTGCTTTTTCCTTGCCTTTTCTTGCCTTTTTCTTACCTTTTTTTGTCGTATCTTGCCTTTTCTTGCCTTATCTTGCCTTTTCTTTCCTTTCCTTGCCTTTTCCTTACCTTTTCTTACCTTTTTTTCCTTTTCTTGCCTTATCTTGCCTTTTCGTGCCTTTTCTTGCCTTTTCCTTGCCTTTTCCTGCCTTATCTTTCCTTTTTTGCCTTATCTAGCCTTATCTTAACTTATCTTGCCTTTTCTTGCCCGATCTTGCCTTTTTTTTAGTTTTCTTTCCTTATCTTGCCTTTTCCTTGCCTTTTCTTACCATTATGTGCCTTTTCTTACTTTTTCCTTGCCTTATCTTCACTTTTCTTCCCTTATCATGCCTTTTGTTTCCTTATCTTGTCATTTCCTTGCCTTTTCTTTACTTTCCTTGCCTTTTCTTGCCTTATCTTGCCATTTCTTACCTTTTCCTTGCCTTTTCTTACCTTATCTTCCCTCATCTTCCTTGATCTTGCCTTTTCTTCCCTTATCTTGCCTTTTCATGTCTTTTCTTTCCTTATCTTGCTTTGTCCTTGTCTTTTCCTGCCTTATCATGCCTTTTATTTCCTTATCTTGCTTTTTCTTGCATTTTCATCCCTTATCTTGCTTTTTCTTGCCTTATCCTACCTTTTCTTGCCTTATCTTGCCTTTTCTTTCCTTTTCTTGCCTTTTATTGCCTTATCTCGCCTTTTATAACCTTATATTGCCTTTTCTTGCCTTATCTTGACTTTTCTTGCCTTATCATTCCTTTTCTTTCCATATCTTGCAATTTCCTCGCTTTTTCTTTCCTTTCCTTGCCTTCTCTTACCTTATCTTTGCTTTTCTTGCCTTTTCGTGCCTTTTCCTTGCATTTTCATGCCTTATCTTGCCTTTCAATGCCTTATCTTGCATTTTATTCCCTTATCTTGCCGTTTCTTTCCTTATCTTTCCTTTTCCTTGCCTTTTCTTGCATTATCATGCCTTTTCTTTCCTTATCTTGCCCTTTCCTTGCCTTTATATGCCTTATCTTACTTTTTCCTACACTTTCTTCCCATGTCTTTCTTTTCTTGCCTTGTCTTGCCTTATCTTGCCTTATCTTGCCTTTTGTTTTCTTTTCTTGCATTTTTCTTTCCTTTTCTTGCCTTTTCTTGACTTATCTTGCCTTTTATTGCCTTTTCTTGCCTTATCTTGCCTTTTATTGCCTTATCTTGACTTTACTTGCCTTATCATGCCTTTTCTTTCCTTATCATGACATTTCCTTGCCTTTTATTTCCTTCCCTTGCCTTTTCTTGAATTATCTTGCCTTATCTTGCCTTTTCATTCCTTATCTTGCCATTTCCTTTCCTTTTCTTTCCTTATCTTACCTATTCGTGTCTTTTCTTGCCTTTTCCATGCCTTTTCTTTCCTTTTCGTTCCTTATTTTTCCTTTCTTGCCTTATCTTTCTTTATCTTGCCTGATCTTGCATTTTCTTGCCTTTTCTTGCATTATCTTTCCTTGTCGTGCCTTTTCTTGACTTTCTTTCCCTATCTTGCCTTTTACTTACCTTTTCTTGCCTTTTGTTTCCTTTTCTTGCCTTTTCTTAGCTTTTCTTGCCTTTTCGTGCCCTTTCCTTGCCTTTTTTTTGCCTTTGCTTGCCTTATCTTGACTTTTCTTCGCATATCATGCCTTATCTTTCTTTTTCCTTGCTTTTTCTTGCCTTTTCTTTCTTTTTCTTGCCTTTTCTTGCCTTATGTTGCCTTTTCGTGCCTTATCTTACCTTTTTATTATCTTTTCTTGCCTTATCTTTCCTTTTTCTTGCCTTTTCCTACCTTATCTTGCATTTTCCTTGCTTTTCCTTGCCTAATCTTGTCTTTTCCTACCTTTTCATTCGATATCTTGCACTTTTCTTGCCTTTTCCTAACCTTTTCTTGCCTTTTTCTTGCCTTTTCTTTCCTTTCCTTGCCTTTTCTTGCCTTATATTACCCTATCTTTCCTTTTCTTGCCTATTTTTGCTTCTTCTTGCCTTATCTTGTCTTGTCTTTCCTTATCTTGCATTTTTCTTGCCTTTTCTTGCCTTTTCTTTCCTTTTCTGTCCTTTTCTTGCCTTTTCTTTCCTTTTCCTGCCTTTTATTGCCTTTTCCTTGCCTTTTCTTGCCTTATCTTTCCTTATCTTGCCTTTTCCTTGCCTTTCTTTCCTTATCTTGCTTTTTTCCTTGTCTTTTCCTGCCTTTCCATGTCTTTTCTTTCCTTATCTTCCCTTATCATGCCTTTTCTTTCCTTATCTTGGCTTTTCCTTGCCTTTTCTTGATTTTTCTTGCCTTTTCTTACCTTTTCTTGCCTCATCTTGCCTTTTCTTTCCTTTTCTTTGCTTTTCTAGCCGTAGCTTGCCTTATCTTGCCTTTTATTGCCTTTTCTTGCCTTTTATTATCTTTTCATTCCTTATCTTACTTTTCCTTGCCTTTTCTTGCCTTTTCCTTGACTTTTCTTGCCTTTTCTTGTAATATCTTACCTTTTCTTCCCTTATCATACCTTATTTTGCCTTTTCTTTCCTTATCATCCTTTTTTCCTGCATTTTCTTGCCTTTTCTTTCCTTTTCTTGCATTTTCTGCATATTCTTGACTTTTCTTGCCTTATCTTGCCTTTTTCTTGCCTTTTCTTACCTTATCTTGCTTTTTCCTTGCCTTTTCTTGCCTTTTTCTTACCTTTTTTTGCCGTATCTTGCCTTTTCTTGCCTTTTCTTTCCTTTCCTTGCCTTTTCCTTACCTTTTCTTGCCTTTTTTTTCCTTTTCTTGCCTTATCTTGCCTTTTCGTGCCTTTTCTTGCCTTTTCCTTGCCTTTTCCTGCCTTATCTTTCCTTTTTTGCCTTATCTAGCCTTATCTTAACTTATCTTACCTTTTCTTGCCCGATCTTGCCTTTTCTTGACTTTTCTTTCCTTGTCTTGCCTTTTCCTTGCCTTTTCTTACCATTATGTGCCTTTTCTTGCCTTTTCCTTGCCTTATCTTCACTTTTCTTCCCTTATCATGCCTTTTGTTTCCTTATCTTCTCATTTCCTTGCCTTTTCTTGCCTTATATTACCCTATCTTTCCTTTTCTTGCCTATTTTTGCTTCTTCTTGCCTTATCTTGTCTTGTCTTTCCTTATCTTGCATTTTTCTTGCCTTTTCTTGCCTTTTCTTTCCTTTTCTTTCCTTTTCTGTCCTTTTCTTGCCTTTTCTTTCCTTTTCTTGCCTTTTATTGCCTTTTCTTGCCTTATCTTTCCTTATCTTGCCTTTTCCTTGCCTTTCTTTCCTTATCTTGCTTTTTTCCTTGTCTTTTCCTGCCTTTCCATGTCTTTTCTTTCCTTATCTTCCCTTATCATGCCTTTTCTTTCCTTATCTTGGCTTTTCCTTGCCTTTTCTTGATTTTTCTTGCCTTTTCTTGCCTTTTCTTGCCTCATCTTGCCTTTTCTTTCCTTTTCTTTGCTTTTCTAGCCGTAGCTTGCCTTATCTTGCCTTTTATTGCCTTTTCTTGCCTTTTATTATCTTTTCATTCCTTATCTTACTTTTCCTTGCATTTTCTTGCCTTTTCCTTGACTTTTCTTGCCTTTTCTTGTAATATCTTACCTTTTCTTTCCTTATCATACTTTTTTCTTGCATTTTCTTGCCTTTTCTTTCCTTTTCTTGCATTTTCTGAATATTCTTGACTTTTCTTGCCTTATCTTGCCTTTTTCTTGCCTTTTCTTACCTTATCTTGCTTTTTTCTTGCCTTTTCTTGCCTTTTTCTTACCTTTTTTTGTCGTATCTTGCCTTTTCTTGCCTTATCTTGCCTTTTCTTTCCTTTCCTTGCCTTTTCCTTACCTTTTCTTACCTTTTTTTTCCTTTTCTTGCCTTATCTTGCCTTTTCGTGCCTTTTCTTGCCTTTTCCTTGCCTTTTCCTGCCTTATCTTTCCTTTTTTGCCTTATCTTGCCTTATCTTAACTTATCTTGCCTTTTGTTGCCCGATCTTGCCTTTTCTTGACTTTTCTTTCCTTATCTTGCCTTTTCCTTGTCTTTTTTTACCATTATGTGCCTTTTCCTGCCTTTTCCTTGCCTTATTTTCACTTTTCTTCCCTTATCATGCCTTTTGTTTCCTTATCTTGTCATTTCCTTGCCTTTTCTTTCCTTTCCTTGCCTTTTCTTGCCTTATCTTGCCATTTCTTGCCTTTTCCTTGCCTTTTCTTACCTTATCTTCCCTCATCTTCCTTGATCTTGCCTTTTCTTCCCTTATCTTGCCTTTTCATGTCTTTTCTTTCCTTATCTTGCTTTGTCCTTGTCTTTTCCTGCCTTACCATGCCTTTTATTTCCTTATCTTGCTTTTTCTTGCATTTTCATCCCTTATCTTGCTTTCTCTTGCCTTATCCTACCTTTTCTTGCCTTATCTTGCCTTTTCTTTCCTTTTCTTGCCTTATCTTGCCTTTTATTGTCTTATCTCGCCTTTTATAACCTTATATTGCCTTTTCTTGCCTTATCTTGACTTTTTTGGCCTTATCATGCCTTTTCTTTCCATATCTTGCAATTTCCTCGCTTTTTCTTTCCTTTCCTTGCCTTTTCTTGTCTTCTCTTACCTTATCTTTCCTTTTCTTGCCTTTTCCTGCCTTTTCCTTGCCTTTTCATGCCTTATCTTGCCTTTCAATGCCTTATCTTGCATTTTATTCCCTTATCTTGCCGTTTCTTTCCTTATCTTTTCTTTTCCTTGCCTTTTCTTGCATTATCATGCCTTTTCTTTCCTTATCTTGCCCTTTCCTTGCCTTTATATGCCTTATCTTACTTTTTGCTACACTTTCTTCCCATGTCTTTCTTTTCTTCCCTTGTCTTGCCTTATCTTGCCTTATCTTGCCTTTTGTTTTCTTTTCTTGCATTTTCCTTGCCTTTTCTTGCCTTTTCTTGACTTATCTTGCCTTTTATTGCCTTTTCTTGCCTTATCTTGCCTTTTATTGCCTTATCTTGACTTTGCTTGCCTTATCATGCCTTTTCTTTCCTTGTCGTGCCTTTTCTTGACTTTCTTTCCCTATCTTGCCTTTTACTTACCTTTTCTTGCCTTTTGTTTCCATTTCTTGCCTTTTCTTAGCTTTTCTTGCCTTTTCGTGCCCTTTCTTTGCCTTTTTTTTGCCTGTGCTTGCCTTATCTTGACTTTTCTTCGCATATCATGCCTTATCTTTCTTTTTCCTTGCTTTTTCTTGCCTTTTCTTTCTTTTTCTTGCCTTTTCTTGCCTTATGTTGCCTTTTCGTGCCTTATCTTACCTTTTTATTATCTTTTCTTGCCTTATCTTTCCTTTTTCTTGCCTTTTCCTACCTTATATTGCATTTTCCTTGCTTTTCCTTGCCTAATCTTGTCTTTTCCCACCTTTTCATTCGATATCTTACACTTTTCTTGCCTTTTCCTAACCTTTTCTTGCCTTTTTCTTGCCTTTTCTTTCCTTTCCTTGCCTTTTCTTGCCTTATATTACCCTATCTTTCCTTTTCTTGCCTATTTTTGCTTCTTCTTGCCTTATCTTGTCTTGTCTTTCCTTATCTTGCATTTTTCTTCCCTTTTCTTGCCTTTTCTTTCCTTTTCTGTCCTTTTCTTGCCTTTTCTTTCCTTTTCCTGCCTTTTATTGCCTTTTCCTTGCCTTTTCTTGCCTTATCTTTCCTTATCTTGCCTTTTCCTTGCCTTTCTTTCCTTATCTTGCTTTTTTCCTTGTCTTTTCCTGCCTTTCCATGTCTTTTCTTTCCTTATCTTCCCTTATCATGCCTTTTCTTTCCTTATCTTGGCTTTTCCTTGCCTTTTCTTGATTTTTCTTGCCTTTTCTTACCTTTTCTTGCCTCATCTTGCCTTTTCTTTCCTTTTCTTTGCTTTTCTAGCCGTAGCTTGCCTTATCTTGCCTTTTATTATATTTTCTTGCCTTTTATTATCTTTTCATTCCTTATCTTACTTTTCCTTGCCTTTTCTTGCCTTTTCCTTGACTTTTCTTGCCTTTTCTTGTAATATCTTACCTTTTCTTCCCTTATCATACCTTATTTTGCCTTTTCTTTCCTTATCATACTTTTTTCTTGCATTTTCTTGCCTTTTCTTTCCTTTTCTTGCATTTTCTGCATATTCTTGACTTTTCTTGCCTTATCTTGCCTTTTTCTTGCCTTTTCTTACCTTATCTTGCTTTTTCCTTGCCTTTTCTTGCCTTTTTCTTACCTTTTTTTGCCGTATCTTCCCTTTTCTTGCCTTATCTTGCCTTTTCTTTCCTTTCCTTGCCTTTTCCTTACCTTTTCTTGCCTTTTTTTTCCTTTTCTTGCCTTATCTTGCCTTTTCGTGCCTTTTCTTGCCTTTTCCTGCCTTATCTTTCCTTTTTTGCCTTATCTAGCCTTATCTTAACTTATCTTGCCTTTTCTTGCCCGATCTTGCCTTTTCTTTCCTTATCTTGCCTTTTCCTTGCCTTTTTTTACCATTATGTGCCTTTTCCTGCCTTTTCCTTGCCTTATTTTCACTTTACTTCCCTTATCATGCCTTTGGTTTCCTTATCTTTTCATTTCCTTGCCTTTTCTTTCCTTTCCTTGCCTTTTCTTGCCTTATCTTGCCATTTCTTACCTTTTCCTTGCCTTTTCTTACCTTATCTTCCCTCATCTTCCTTGATCTTGCCTTTTCTTCCCTTATCTTGCCTTTTCATGTCTTTTCTTTCCTTATCTTCCTTGATCTTGCCTTTTCTTCCCTTATCTTGCCTTTTCATGTCTTTTCTTTCCTTATCTTGCTTTGTCCTTGTCTTTTCCTGCCTTACCATGCCTTTTATTTCCTTATCTTGCTTTTTCTTGCATTTTCATCCCTTATCTTGCTTTTTCTTGCCTTATCCTACCTTTTCTTGCCTTATCTTGCCTTTTCTTTCCTTTTCTTGCCTTATCTTGCCTTTTATTGTCTTATCTCGCCTTTTATAACCTTATATTGCCTTTTCTTGCCTTATCTTGACTTTTTTGGCCTTATCATGCCTTTTCTTTCCATATCTTGCAATTTCCTCGCTTTTTCTTTCCTTTCCTTGCCTTTTCTTGTCTTCTCTTACCTTATCTTGCCTTTTCGTGCCTTTTCCTTGCCTTTTCATGCCTTATCTTGCCTTTCAATGCCTTTTCTTTCCTTATCTTGCCCTTTCCTTGCCTTTATATGCCTTATCTTACTTTTTCCTACACTTTCTTCCCATGTCTTTCTTTTCTTGCCTTGTCTTGCCTTATCTTGCCTTTTGTTTTCTTTTCTTGCATTTTCCTTGCCTTTTCTTGCCTTTTCTTGACTTATCTTGCCTTTTATTGCCTTTTCTTGCCTTATCTTGCCTTATCTTGACTTTGCTTGCCTTATCATGCCTTTTCTTTCCTTATCATGACATTTCCTTGCCTTTTATTTCCTTCCCTTGCCTTTTCTTGCATTATCTTGCCTTATCTTGCCTTTTCATTCCTTATCTTGCCATTTCCTTTCCTTTTCTTTCCTTATCTTACCTATTCGTGTCTTTTCTTGCCTTTTCCATGCCTTTTCTTTCCTTTTAGTGCCTTATTTTTCCTTTCTTGCCTTATCTTTCTTTATCTTGCCTGATCTTGCATTTTCTTGCCTTTTCTTGCATTATCTTTCCTTGTCGTGCCTTTTCTTGACTTTCTTTCCCTATCTTGCCTTTTACTTACCTTTTCTTGCCTTTTGTTTCCTTTTCTTGCCTTTTCTTAGCTTTTCTTGCCTTTTCGTGCCCTTTCTTTGCCTTTTTTTTGCCTTTGCTTGCCTTATCTTGACTTTTCTTCGCATATCATGCCTTATCTTTCTTTTTCCTTGCTTTTTCTTGCCTTTTCTTTCTTTTTCTTGCCTTTTCTTGCTTTATGTTGCCTTTTCGTGCCTTATCTTACCTTTTTATTATCTTTTCTTGCCTTATCTTTCCTTTTTCTTGCCTTTTCCTACCTTATCTTGCGTTTTCCTTGCCTAATCTTGTCTTTTCCCACCTTTTCATTCGATATCTTGCACTTTTCTTGCCTTTTCCTAACCTTTTCTTGCCTTTTTCTTGCCTTTTCTTTCCTTTCCTTGCCTTTTCTTGCCTTATATTACCCTATCTTTCCTTTTCTTGCCTATTTTTGCTTCTTCTTGCCTTATCTTGTCTTGTCTTTCCTTATCTTGCATTTTTCTTGCCTTTTCTTGCCTTTTCTTTCCTTTTCTTTCCTTTTCTGTCCTTTTCTTGCCTTTTCTTTCCTTTTCTTGCCTTTTATTGCCTTTTCTTGCCTTATCTTTCCTTATCTTGCCTTTTCCTTGCCTTTCTTTCCTTATCTTGCTTTTTTCCTTGTCTTTTCCTGCCTTTCCATGTCTTTTCTTTCCTTATCTTCCCTTATCATGCCTTTTCTTTCCTTATCTTGGCTTTTCCTTGCCTTTTCTTGATTTTTCTTGCCTTTTCTTGCCTTTTCTTGCCTCATCTTGCCTTTTCTTTCCTTTTCTTTGCTTTTCTAGCCGTAGCTTGCCTTATCTTGCCTTTTATTGCCTTTTCTTGCCTTTTATTATCTTTTCATTCCTTATCTTACTTTTCCTTGCCTTTTCTTGCCTTTTCCTTGACTTTTCTTGCCTTTTCTTGTAATATCTTACCTTTTCTTTCCTTATCATACTTTTTTCTTGCATTTTCTTGCCTTTTCTTTCCTTTTCTTGCATTTTCTGAATATTCTTGACTTTTCTTGCCTTATCTTGCCTTTTTCTTGCCTTTTCTTACCTTATCTTGCTTTTTTCTTGCCTTTTCTTGCCTTTTTCTTACCTTTTTTTGTCGTATCTTGCCTTTTCTTGCCTTATCTTGCCTTTTCTTTCCTTTCCTTGCCTTTTCCTTACCTTTTCTTACCTTTTTTTTTCCTTTTCTTGCCTTATCTTGCCTTTTCGTGCCTTTTCTTGCCTTTTCCTTGCCTTTTCCTGCCTTATCTTTCCTTTTTTGCCTTATCTTGCCTTATCTTAACTTATCTTGCCTTTTGTTGCCCGATCTTGCCTTTTCTTGACTTTTCTTTCCTTATCTTGCCTTTTCCTTGTCTTTTTTTACCATTATGTGCCTTTTCCTGCCTTTTCCTTGCCTTATTTTCACTTTTCTTCCCTTATCATGCCTTTTGTTTCCTTATCTTGTCATTTCCTTGCCTTTTCTTTCCTTTCCTTGCCTTTTCTTGCCTTATCTTGCCATTTCTTGCCTTTTCCTTGCCTTTTCTTACCTTATCTTCCCTCATCTTCCTTGATCTTGCCTTTTCTTCCCTTATCTTGCCTTTTCATGTCTTTTCTTTCCTTATCTTGCTTTGTCCTTGTCTTTTCCTGCCTTACCATGCCTTTTATTTCCTTATCTTGCTTTTTCTTGCATTTTCATCCCTTATCTTGCTTTCTCTTGCCTTATCCTACCTTTTCTTGCCTTATCTTGCCTTTTCTTTCCTTTTCTTGCCTTATCTTGCCTTTTATTGTCTTATCTCGCCTTTTATAACCTTATATTGCCTTTTCTTGCCTTATCTTGACTTTTTTGGCCTTATCATGCCTTTTCTTTCCATATCTTGCAATTTCCTCGCTTTTTCTTTCCTTTCCTTGCCTTTTCTTGTCTTCTCTTACCTTATCTTTCCTTTTCTTGCCTTTTCCTGCCTTTTCCTTGCCTTTTCATGCCTTATCTTGCCTTTCAATGCCTTATCTTGCATTTTATTCCCTTATCTTGCCGTTTCTTTCCTTATCTTTTCTTTTCCTTGCCTTTTCTTGCATTATCATGCCTTTTCTTTCCTTATCTTGCCCTTTCCTTGCCTTTATATGCCTTATCTTACTTTTTGCTACACTTTCTTCCCATGTCTTTCTTTTCTTCCCTTGTCTTGCCTTATCTTGCCTTATCTTGCCTTTTGTTTTCTTTTCTTGCATTTTCCTTGCCTTTTCTTGCCTTTTCTTGACTTATCTTGCCTTTTATTGCCTTTTCTTGCCTTATCTTGCCTTTTATTGCCTTATCTTGACTTTGCTTGCCTTATCATGCCTTTTCTTTCCTTGTCGTGCCTTTTCTTGACTTTCTTTCCCTATCTTGCCTTTTACTTACCTTTTCTTGCCTTTTGTTTCCATTTCTTGCCTTTTCTTAGCTTTTCTTGCCTTTTCGTGCCCTTTCTTTGCCTTTTTTTTGCCTGTGCTTGCCTTATCTTGACTTTTCTTCGCATATCATGCCTTATCTTTCTTTTTCCTTGCTTTTTCTTGCCTTTTCTTTCTTTTTCTTGCCTTTTCTTGCCTTATGTTGCCTTTTCGTGCCTTATCTTACCTTTTTATTATCTTTTCTTGCCTTATCTTTCCTTTTTCTTGCCTTTTCCTACCTTATATTGCATTTTCCTTGCTTTTCCTTGCCTAATCTTGTCTTTTCCCACCTTTTCATTCGATATCTTGCACTTTTCTTGCCTTTTCCTAACCTTTTCTTGCCTTTTTCTTGCCTTTTCTTTCCTTTCCTTGCCTTTTCTTGCCTTATATTACCCTATCTTTCCTTTTCTTGCCTATTTTTGCTTCTTCTTGCCTTATCTTGTCTTGTCTTTCCTTATCTTGCATTTTTCTTCCCTTTTCTTGCCTTTTCTTTCCTTTTCTGTCCTTTTCTTGCCTTTTCTTTCCTTTTCCTGCCTTTTATTGCCTTTTCCTTGCCTTTTCTTGCCTTATCTTTCCTTATCTTGCCTTTTCCTTGCCTTTCTTTCCTTATCTTGCTTTTTTCCTTGTCTTTTCCTGCCTTTCCATGTCTTTTCTTTCCTTATCTTCCCTTATCATGCCTTTTCTTTCCTTATCTTGGCTTTTCCTTGCCTTTTCTTGATTTTTCTTGCCTTTTCTTACCTTTTCTTGCCTCATCTTGCCTTTTCTTTCCTTTTCTTTGCTTTTCTAGCCGTAGCTTGCCTTATCTTGCCTTTTATTATATTTTCTTGCCTTTTATTATCTTTTCATTCCTTATCTTACTTTTCCTTGCCTTTTCTTGCCTTTTCCTTGACTTTTCTTGCCTTTTCTTGTAATATCTTACCTTTTCTTCCCTTATCATACCTTATTTTGCCTTTTCTTTCCTTATCATACTTTTTTCTTGCATTTTCTTGCCTTTTCTTTCCTTTTCTTGCATTTTCTGCATATTCTTGACTTTTCTTGCCTTATCTTGCCTTTTTCTTGCCTTTTCTTACCTTATCTTGCTTTTTCCTTGCCTTTTCTTGCCTTTTTCTTACCTTTTTTTGCCGTATCTTCCCTTTTCTTGCCTTATCTTGCCTTTTCTTTCCTTTCCTTGCCTTTTCCTTACCTTTTCTTGCCTTTTTTTTCCTTTTCTTGCCTTATCTTGCCTTTTCGTGCCTTTTCTTGCCTTTTCCTGCCTTATCTTTCCTTTTTTGCCTTATCTAGCCTTATCTTAACTTATCTTGCCTTTTCTTGCCCGATCTTGCCTTTTCTTTCCTTATCTTGCCTTTTCCTTGCCTTTTTTTACCATTATGTGCCTTTTCCTGCCTTTTCCTTGCCTTATTTTCACTTTACTTCCCTTATCATGCCTTTTGTTTCCTTATCTTGTCATTTCCTTGCCTTTTCTTTCCTTTCCTTGCCTTTTCTTGCCTTATCTTGCCATTTCTTACCTTTTCCTTGCCTTTTCTTACCTTATCTTCCCTCATCTTCCTTGATCTTGCCTTTTCTTCCCTTATCTTGCCTTTTCATGTCTTTTCTTTCCTTATCTTGCTTTGTCCTTGTCTTTTCCTGCCTTACCATGCCTTTTATTTCCTTATCTTGCTTTTTCTTGCATTTTCATCCCTTATCTTGCTTTTTCTTGCCTTATCCTACCTTTTCTTGCCTTATCTTGCCTTTTCTTTCCTTTTCTTGCCTTATCTTGCCTTTTATTGTCTTATCTCGCCTTTTATAACCTTATATTGCCTTTTCTTGCCTTATCTTGACTTTTTTGGCCTTATCATGCCTTTTCTTTCCATATCTTGCAATTTCCTCGCTTTTTCTTTCCTTTCCTTGCCTTTTCTTGTCTTCTCTTACCTTATCTTGCCTTTTCGTGCCTTTTCCTTGCCTTTTCATGCCTTATCTTGCCTTTCAATGCCTTTTCTTTCCTTATCTTGCCCTTTCCTTGCCTTTATATGCCTTATCTTACTTTTTCCTACACTTTCTTCCCATGTCTTTCTTTTCTTGCCTTGTCTTGCCTTATCTTGCCTTATCTTGCCTTTTGTTTTCTTTTCTTGCATTTTCCTTGCCTTTTCTTGCCTTTTCTTGACTTATCTTGCCTTTTATTGCCTTTTCTTGCCTTATCTTGCCTTATCTTGACTTTGCTTGCCTTATCATGCCTTTTCTTTCCTTATCATGACATTTCCTTGCCTTTTATTTCCTTCCCTTGCCTTTTCTTGCATTATCTTGCCTTATCTTGCCTTTTCATTCCTTATCTTGCCATTTCCTTTCCTTTTCTTTCCTTATCTTACCTATTCGTGTCTTTTCTTGCCTTTTCCATGCCTTTTCTTTCCTTTTAGTGCCTTATTTTTCCTTTCTTGCCTTATCTTTCTTTATCTTGCCTGATCTTGCATTTTCTTGCCTTTTCTTGCATTATCTTTCCTTGTCGTGCCTTTTCTTGACTTTCTTTCCCTATCTTGCCTTTTACTTACCTTTTCTTGCCTTTTGTTTCCTTTTCTTGCCTTTTCTTAGCTTTTCTTGCCTTTTCGTGCCCTTTCTTTGCCTTTTTTTTGCCTTTGCTTGCCTTATCTTGACTTTTCTTCGCATATCATGCCTTATCTTTCTTTTTCCTTGCTTTTTCTTGCCTTTTCTTTCTTTTTCTTGCCTTTTCTTGCTTTATGTTGCCTTTTCCTGCCTTATCTTACCTTTTTATTATCTTTTCTTGCCTTATCTTTCCTTTTTCTTGCCTTTTCCTACCTTATCTTGCGTTTTCCTTGCCTAATCTTGTCTTTTCCCACCTTTTCATTCGATATCTTGCACTTTTCTTGCCTTTTCCTAACCTTTTCTTGCCTTTTTCTTGCCTTTTCTTTCCTTTCCTTGCCTTTTCTTGCCTTATATTACCCTATCTTTCCTTTTCTTGCCTATTTTTGCTTCTTCTTGCCTTATCTTGTCTTGTCTTTCCTTATCTTGCATTTTTCTTGCCTTTTCTTGCCTTTTCTTTCCTTTTCTGTCCTTTTCTTGCCTTTTCTTTCCTTTTCCTGCCTTTTATTGCCTTTTCCTTGCCTTTTCTTGCCTTATCTTTCCTTATCTTGCCTTTTACTTGCCTTTCTTTCCTTATCTTGCTTTTTTCCTTGTCTTTTCCTGCCTTTCCATGTCTTTTCTTTCCTTATCTTCCCTTATCATGCCTTTTCTTTCCTTATCTTGGCTTTTCGTTGCCTTTTCTTGATTTTTCTTGCCTTTTCTTACCTTTTCTTGCCTCATCTTGCCTTTTCTTTCCTTTTCTTTGCTTTTCTAGCCGTAGCTTGCCTTATCTTGCCTTTTATTGCCTTTTCTTGCTTTTTATTATCTTTTCATTCCTTATCTTACTTTTCCTTGCCTTTTCTTGCCTTTTCCTTGACTTTTCTTGCCTTTTATTGTAATATCTTACCTTTTCTTCCCTTATCATACCTTATTTTGCCTTTTCTTTCCTTATCATACTTTTTTCTTGCATTTTCTTGACTTTTCTTTCCTTTTCTTGCATTTTCTGCATATTCTTGACTTTTCTTGCCTTATCTTGCCTTTTTCTTCCTTTTCTTACCTTATCTTGCTTTTTCCTTGCCTTTTCTTACCTTTTTTTGCCGTATCTTGCCTTTTCTTGCCTTATCTTGCCTTTTCTTTCCTTTCCTTGCCTTTTCCTTACCTTTTCTTGCCTTTTTTTTCCTTTTCTTGCCTTATCTTGCCTTTTCGTGCATTTTCTTGCCTTTTCCTTGCCTTTTCCTGCCTTATCTTTCCTTTTTTGCCTTATCTAGCCTTATCTTAACTTATCTTGCCTTTTCTTGCCCGATCTTGCCTTTTCTTGACTTTTCTTTCCTTATCTTGCCCTTTCCTTGCCTTTTCTTACCATTATGTGCATTTTCTTGCCTTTTCCTTGCCTTATCTTCACTTTTCTTCCCTTATCATGCCTTTTGTTTCCTTATCTTGTCATTTCCTTGCCTTTTCTTTCCTTTCCTTGCCTTTTCTTGCCTTATCTTGCCATTTCTTACCTTTTCCTTGCCTTTTCTTACCTTATCTTCCCTCATCTTCCTTGATCTTGCCTTTTCTTCCCTTATCTTGCCTTTTCATGTCTTTTCTTTCCTTATCTTGCTTTGTCCTTGTCTTTTCCTGCCTTATCATGCCTTTTATTTCCTTATCTTGCTTTTTCTTGCATTTTCATCCCTTATCTTGCTTTTTCTTGCCTTATCCTACCTTTTTTTGCCTTATCTTGCCTTTTCTTTCCTTTTCTTGCCTTATCTTGCCTTTTATTGTCTTATCTCGCCTTTTATAACCTTATATTGCATTTTCTTGCCTTATCTTGACTTTTTTGGCCTTATCATGCCTTTTCTTTCCATATCTTGCAATTTCCTCGCTTTTTCTTTCCTTTCCTTGCCTTTTCTTGCCTTCTCTTACCTTATCTTTCCTTTTCTTGCCTTTTCGTGCCTTTTCCTTGCCTTTTCATGCCTTATCTTGCCTTTCAATGCCTTATCTTGCATTTTATTCCCTTATCTTGCCGTTTCTTTCCTTATCTTTCCTTTTCCTTGCCTTTTCTTGCATTATCATGCCTTTTCTTTCCTTATCTTGCCCTTTCCTTGCCTTTATATGCCTTATCTTACTTTTTCCTACACTTTCTTCCCATGTCTTTCTTTTCTTGCCTTGTCTTGCCTTATCTTGCCTTATCTTGCCTTTTGTTTTCTTTTCTTGCATTTTCCTTGCCTTTTCTTGCCTTTTCTTGACTTATCTTGCCTTTTATTGCCTTTTCTTGCCTTATCTTGCCTTTTATTGCCTTATCTTGACTTTGCTTGCCTTATCATGCCTTTTCTTATCATGACATTTCCTTGCCTTTTATTTCCTTCCCTTGCCTTTTCTTGCATTATCTTCCCTTATCTTGCCTTTTCATTCCTTATCTTGCCATTTCCTTTCCTTTTCTTTCCTTATCTTACCTATTCGTGTCTTTTCTTGCCTTTTCCATGCCTTTTCTTTCCTTTTCTTGCCTTATTTTTCCTTTCTTGCCTTATCTGTCTTTATCTTGCCTGATCTTGCATTTTCTTGCCTTTTCTTGCATTATCTTTCCTTGTCGTGCCTTTTCTTGACTTTCTTTCCCTATCTTGCCTTTTACTTACCTTTTCTTGCCTTTTGTTTCCTTTTCTTGCCTTTTCTTAGCTTTTCTTGCCTTTTCGTGCCCTTTCCTTGCCTTTTTTTTGCCTTTGCTTGCCTTATCTTGACTTTTCTTCGCATATCATGCCTTATCTTTCTTTTTCCTTGCTTTTTCTTGCCTTTTCTTTCTTTTTCTTGCCTTTTCTTGCCTTATGTTGCCTTTTCGTGCCTTATCTTACCTTTTTATTATCTTTTCTTGCCTTATCTTTCCTTTTTCTTGCCTTTTCCTACCTTATCTTGCGTTTTCCTTGCTTTTCCTTGCCTAATCTTGTCTTTTCCCACCTTTTCATTTGATATCTTGCACTTTTCTTGCCTTTTCCTAACCTTTTCTTGCCTTTTTCTTGCCTTTTCTTTCCTTTCCTTGCCTTTTCTTGCCCTATATTACCCTATCTTTCCTTTTCTTGCCTATTTTTGCTTCTTCTTGCCTTATCTTGTCTTGTCTTTCCTTATCTTGCATTTTTCTTGCCTTTTCTTTCCTTTTATGTTCTTTTCTTGCCTTTTCTTTCCTTTTCCTGCCTTTTATTGCCTTTTCCTTGCCTTTTCTTGCCTTATCTTTCCTTATCTTACCTTTTCCTTGCCTTTCTTTCCTTATCTTGCTTTTTTCCTTGTCTTTTCCTGCCTTTCCATGTCTTTTCTTTCCTTATCTTCCCTTATCATGCCTTTTCTTTCCTTATCTTGGCTTTTCCTTGCCTTTTCTTGATTTTTCTTGCCTTTTCTTACCTTTTCTTGCCTCATCTTGCCTTTTCTTTCCTTTTCTTTGCTTTTCTAGCCGTAGCTTGCCTTATCTTGCCTTTTATTGCCTTTTCTTGCCTTTTATTATCTTTTCATTCCTTATCTTACTTTTCCTTGCCTTTTCTTGCCTTTTCCTTGACTTTTCTTGCCTTTTCTTGTAATATCTTACCTTTTCTTCCCTTATCATACCTTATTTTTCCTTTTCTTTCCTTATTATACTTTTTTCTTGCATTTTCTTGCCTTTTCTTTCCTTTTCTTGCATTTTCTGCATATTCTTGACTTTTCTTGCCTTATCTTGCCTTTTTCTTGCCTTTTCTTACCTTATCTTGCTTTTTCCTTGCCTTTTCTTGCATTTTTCTTACCTTATTTTGCCGTATCTTGCCTTTTCTTGCCTTATCTTGCCTTTTCTTTCCTTTCCTTGCCTTTTCCTTACCTTTTCTTGCCTTTTTTTCCTTTTCTTGCCTTATCTTGCCTTTTCGTGCCTTTTCTTGCCTTTTCCTGCCTTATCTTTCCTTTTTGCCTTATCTAGCCTTATCTTAACTTATCTTGCCTTTTCTTGCCCGATCTTGCCTTTTCTTGACTTTTCTTTCCTTATCTTGCCTTTTCCTTGCCTTTTCTTACCATTATGTGCCTTTTCTTGCCTTTTCCTTGCCTTATCTTCACTTTTCTTCCCTTATCATGCCGTTTGTTTCCTTATCTTGTCATTTCCTTGCCTTTTCTTTCCTTTCCTTGCCTTTTCTTGCCTTATCTTGCCATTTCTTACCTTTTCCTTGCCTTTTCTTACCTTATCTTCCCTCATCTTCCTTGATCTTGCCTTTTCTTCCCTTATCTTGCCTTTTCATGTCTTTTCTTTCCTTATCTTGCTTTGTCCTTGTCTTTTCCTGCCTTATCATGCCTTTTATTTCCTCATCTTGCTTTTTCTTGCATTTTCATCCCTTATCTTGCTTTTTCTTGCCTTATCCTACCTTTTCTTGCATTATCTTGCCTTTTCTTTCCTTTTATTGCCTTATCTTGCCTTTTATTGTCTTATCTCGCCTTTTATAACCTTATATTGCCTTTTCTTGCCTTATCTTGACTTTTTTGGCCTTATCATGCCTTTTCTTTCCATATCTTGCAATTTCCTCGCTTTTTCTTTCCTTTCCTTGCCTTTTCTTGCCTTCTCTTACCTTATCTTTCCTTTTCTTGCCTTTTCGTGCCTTTTCCTTGCCTTTTCATGCCTTATCTTGCCTTTCAATGCCTTATCTTGCATTTTATTCCCTTATCTTGCCGTTTCTTTCCTTATCTTTCCTTTTCCTTGCCTTTTCTTGCATTATCATGCCTTTTCTTTCCTTATCTTGCCCTTTCCTTGCCTTTATATGTCTTATCTTACTTTTTCCTACACTTTCTTCCCATGTCTTTCTTTTCTTGCCTTGTCTTGCCTTATCTTGCCTTATCTTGCCTTTTCTTTTCTTTTCTTGCATTTTCCTTGCCTTTTCTTGCCTTTTCATGACTTATCTTGCCTTTTATTTCCTTTTCTTGCCTTATCTTGCCTTTCATTGCCTTATCTTGACTTTTCTTGCCTTATCATGCATTTTCTTTCCTTATCATGACATTTCCTTGCCTTTTATTTCCTTCCCTTGCCTTTTCTTGCATTATCTTGCCTTATCTTGCCTTATCTTGCCTTTTCATTCCTTATCTTGTCATTTCCTTTCCTTTTATTACTTATCTTGCCTTTTCCTTTTCTTTTCTTGCCTATCATTCCTTTTCTTTCCTTATCTTGCCTTATTTTGCCTTTTCTTTCCTTATCTTACCTTTTCCTTGTCTTTTCTTGCCTTATCTTGATTTTTCTTGCCTTTTCTTATCTTTTCTTGCATTATCTTACCTTTTCTTGCCTTTTCTAGCCTTATTTTTCCTTTTATGGCCTTTTCTTGCCTTTTATTACCTTTTCTTTCCTTATTTTACATTTCCTTGCCTTTCCTTGCCTTTTCTTGCCTTATCTTACCTTTTCTACCCTTATCATGCATTTTCTTTCCTTATCTAGCTTTTCCCTTGCATTTTTTTTGCCTTTTCTTTCCTTTTCTTTCCTTATCTTGCCTTATCATGCCTTTTCTTTCCTTATCTTGCCATTTCCTTGCGTTTTCTTTCCTGTCCTTGTCTTTTCTTGCCCTATCTTACCTTATCTTTCCTTTTCTTGCATTTTCTTGCCTTTTCCTTGACTTTTTATGCCTTATCTTGCCTTATCTTCCCTTATCTTGCCTTTTCTTTCCTTATCTTGTCTTTTCCTTGCCTTTTCTTTCCTTATCTTGCCTTTTCCATGTCTTTTCTTGCCTTATGATGCCTTTTCTTTCCTTATCTTTCCTTTTCCTTTCCTTTCGATGCGATATCTTACTTTTTCCTGCATTTTCTTCCCTTCTCTTTCTTTTCTTACCTTATCTTGCCTTTTCTTGCTTTATCTTGCCTTATCTTTCCTTTTCTTTAATTTTCTTGCCTTTTCCTTGCCTTTTCTTACCTTTTCTTGCCTTTTAATGACTTATCTTGCCTTTTATTGCCTTTTCTTGCCTTATCCTATCTTTTATAGCCTTATCTTATCTTTTCTTGCCTTATCATGCCTTTTCTTTCCTGATCATGACATTCCCTTGCCTTTTGTTTCCTTCCCTTGCCTTTTCTTGCCTTATCTTACCTTTTCTTGCCTTATCTTGCCTTTTCTTATCTTATCGTGTCATTTCCTTTCCTTTTCTTTCCTTATCTTGCCTTTTTCTTGTCTTTTCTTGCCTTATCATTCCTTTTCTTTCCTTATCTTGCCTTATCATATCTTTTCTTTCCTTATCTTACCTTTTCCTTGTCTTTTCTTGCCTTATCTTGATTTTTGTTGCCTTTTCTTACCTTTTCTTGCCTTATCTTGCCCTTTCTTGACTTTTCTTACCTTTTCTTGCCTTTTCTTGCCTTTTATGGACTTTTCTTGCCTTTTATTACCTTTTCTTTCCTTATCTTACCTTTCCTTGCCTCTCCTTACCTTTTCTTCCCTTTTCCTTGCCTTTTCTTGCCTTTTCTTACCTTTTCTACCCTTATCATGCCTTTTCTTTCCTTATCTTGCTTTTTCCTTGCATTTTCTTGCCTTTTCTTTCCTTTTCTTGCCTTTTCTTGACTTTTTTTGCCTTATCTTGCCTTATCTCTCCTTTTCCTTGCCTACTCCTTGCCTTTCTTGCCTTATCTTGCCTTTTCCTTGCCTTTTCTTGCCTAATCTTGACTTTTCTCACCTTTTCTTTCCATATCTTGCACTTTCCTTGCCTTTTCTTTCTTTTTTCATGCCTTTTCTTTCCTTATCTTGCCTTTCTTGCCTTATCTTACCTTATCTATCCTTTTCTTACCTTTTCTTGCCTTATCTTGCCTTTTATTTCCTTTTCTTGCCTTATCTTGCCATTTATCGCATTTTCTTTCCTTATCATACTTTTCCTTGCCTTTCCTCATCTTTTCTTGACTTTTCCTTGCCTTTTCTTTCCTTTTCTTCCCTTATCATGCCTTATCTTGCCTTTTCTTTCCTTATCTTAATTTTTCCTTGGCTTTCCTTACCTTTTCATTCCTTTTCTTTCCCTTTCTTCCCTTTTCTTGCCATTTCTTGACTTTTCTTGCCTTATCTTCCCTTATCTTGCCTTTTCGTGCACTATCTTGCCTTTTCCTTGCCTTTTCTTGCCTTATCTTGCCATTTCTGGCCAAATCTTGTCTTTTCTCGCCTTTTCTTTCCATATCTTCCACTGTCCTTGCCTTTTCTTACCTTTTCCTTGCCTTTTTCTTTGTTTTTCTTGCCTTATCATGCCTTTTGTTGCCTTTTCTTGCCTTTTCGTACCTTTTCTTCCCATTTGCGTGCCTTTTCTTGCTTTATCTTTCTTTTTTTGCCTGAGCTTGCCTTTTCTTACCTTATCTTGCCTGATCTTTCCTTTTCCTGTCTTTCTTGCCTTATCTTTCCTTATCTTGCATTTTCTTGACTTTTCTTTCCTTATCTTGCCTTTTCCTTGCCTATTCTTGCCTTTTGTTTCCTTTTCTTGCCTTTTCTTGCCTTTTCCTTGCCTCTTCTTGCCTTATCTTTCCTTATCATGCCTTTTCTTTCCTTATCTTGCCATTTCCTTGCCTTTTCTTTCCTTTCCATGCCTTATCTTGCCTTCTGTTGCCTTTTCTTACCTTTTCCTTGTATTTTCTTTACTTATCTTACCTTTTCTTCCCTGATCTTGCCTTTTCTTTCCTTATCTTGCCTTTATCTTACCTTTTCATGCCTTTTCTTTCCTTTTCTTGCCCTATCCTTGTCATTTCTTGCCTTATCATGCTTTTTCTTTCCTTGTCATGCCCTTTCCTTGCCTTTTCTTGCATTATCTTACATTTTCTTGCATTTTCTTCCCTTATCTTGCCTTATCTTGCCTTTTCTTTCCTTATCTTTCCTTTTCTTGCCTTATCTTTCCTTTTATTGCCTTATCTTGCCTTATCAAGTCTTTTCTTTCCTTATCTTGCCATTTCCTTGCCTTTTCTTTCCTTTCCTTGCCTTTTCTTGCCTTATATTGCCTTATCTTGCCTTTTCTTACCTTTTCCTTGCCTTTTCTTACCTTATCTTGTCTTTTCTTTCCTTTTCTTGCCTTTTCCTTATTTTTTTATGCCTTATCATGCATTTTCTTTGCTTATCTTGCCTTTTCCTTGCCTTTTCTTGCATTATCTTGCTTTTTCTTATATTTTCTTCCCTAATCTTGCCTTATCTTGCCTTTTCTTTCATTTTCTTGCCTTATCTTTCCTTTTATTGCATTTTCTTGCATTTTCTTGCCTTTTATTGCCTTATCTTGACTTTTCTTGCCTTATTATGCCTTTTCTTGTCTTATCATGCCTTTTCTTTCCATATCTTGCCATTTCCTTGCCTTTTCTTTCCTTTCCTTTTCTGGCCTTATCTTGCCTTATCTTGCCTTTTCTATCCTTTTCATTGTCTTTTCTTGCCTTATCTTGCCTTTTCTTCCCTTATCTTGCCTTTTCTTTCCTTATCTTGCCATTTCCTTACCTTTTGTTTATCTTGCCTTTTATTGCCTTTTCTTGCCTTATTTTGCCATTTATTGAATTTTCTTTCCTTATCATAGTTTTGCTTGCCGTTTATTGCCTTATTATGGCGTATCTTGCCTTTTCTTTCTTATCTTGGTTTTTTCTTGCCTTTTCTTTCATTTTCTTTCCTTTTCTTGCCTTATCTTGCCTTTTATTGCCTTTACCTTTCCTTTTCTTTACTATTCTTGCCATTTTCTCACTTTTTCTTACCATATTTTTCACTTTCCTTGCATTTTTCGTACCTTTTCTTGCCTTTCCTTGCCTTTTTTTCTACCTTTTCCTGCCTTATCTTGCCTTTTCATCCTTTATCATGCCTTATCTTACCTTTTCTTTCCTTATCTTGCTTTTTCCTTGCCTTTTCTTCCCTTTTCTTTCCTTATCTTGCCTTTTTATTGTCTTTACCTTCCTTATCTTTCTTTATATTGTCTTTACCTTCCTTATCTTTCTTTATATTGTCTTTACCTTCCTTATCTTGCATTTTCCTTACCTTTTCTTGCCTTTTCTAGCCTTTTCTTGCCTTATATTTCCATTTCCTTGCCTTTTCTTTCCTTTTCCTTGCTTTTTACTGCCTTTTCTTTCCTTAACTTGACATTTCCTTACCTTTTCTTTCCTTGTCTTTCCTTTTCCTTGCATTTTCTTGCCTTTTCTTGTCTTATCTTCCCTTTTCTGGCCTTATCTTGCCTTTTCTAACCTTATCTTGCTTTATTTTTACCTTTTTTCTTCCTTATCTTGCCTTTTCCTTCCTTTACTTGCCTTGTCTTGCCTTATCTTGCCTTTTTTACCCTTATCTTGCCTTTTCAATGCCTTTTCTTTTCTTAACTTGCCTTTTCCTTTCCTTTCCTTGCCTTTTCTTTCCTTTTTTTGTCTTTTCTTACCTTATCTTGGCTTATCTTGCCTTATCTTGCATTATCATGCCTTTTTCTTGCCTTGTCATGCCTTTTCTTTCCTTATCTTGCCTTTTCCTTGCCTTTTATTACCTTTTCTTTTCTTATCTTGGCTTTTATTTTATTTTCATTCCTTATCTTGCCTTTTCCTTGCTTTTTCTCTCCTTTTCTTTCCTTATCTTGCCTTTTCCTTGCCTTTTCTCTCCTTTTCCATACCTTTTCTTGCCTTTTCTTTCCTTATCTTCCCTTTACTTTCCTTTTCTTTCCTTATCTTGCCTTTTCATTACCTTTTCTTACATTTTCTTACCTTTTCTTGCCTTATCTTGCCTTTTCTTACCTTATCTTGCCTTTTCTTTCCTTTTCTTTCCTTTTCCTTGCATTTTTTTGCATTTTCTTTCCTTCTCTTGCCGTTAATTGCCTTATTATTCCTTTTCTTTCCTTAACTTGACTTTTCTTGCATTTTCTTGCCTTATCTTACCTTTTCTTGCCTTTTCTTTCCTTTTCTTGCATTTTCTTGCCATTTCTTTCCTTATCCTGTCTTTTCATACCTTTTCTTGCCTCATCTTGACCTATCATGCCTTATCTTCACTTTTCTTACCTCTTCTTTCCTAATCTTGTATTTTCTTGCATTTTCTTGCCTTTTCTTAACTTATCTTGCTTTTTCTTGGCTTTTCTTAGCTTATCTGGCCTTTTCTTGCCTTATCCTACCTTTTCTATCCTTATCTTACCTTTTCCTTCCCTTTTCTTGCCTTATCTTGCCTTTTCTTGTCTTATCTTGCCTTTTCTTGCCCTATCTTACCTTTTCTTGCCTTTTCTTACGTGATCTTGCTTTTTGTTTCCTTATCCTGCCATTTTCTTCCTTATCTTGGCTTTTTCTTGCCTTTTCCTGCCTTTTCTTGCCTTATCATGCCTTTTCTTTCCATATCTTCCTTTTTCCTTGCCTTTTCTTTCCTTTTTTTCCTTTTCTTGCCTTTTCTTGACTTATCTTGCCTTATCTTGCCTTTTTCTTCCATATCTTCCATTTTCCTTGCCTTTTCTTGCCTTATCTTGCCTTTTCCTTACGTTTATTACCTTATTTTACCTTATCTTGCCTTTTCTTTCCTTATCTTGCCTTTTTCTTGCCTTTTCTTGCCATTTCTTTCCTTAACTTTCCATTTTCGTGCCTTTTCTTGCCTTTTCTTACCTTATCTTACCTTTTCTCGCCTTTTCTTTTCATATTTGCCTTTTCCTTTCCTTTTTTTGCCTTTTCTTGCCTTATCTTGCATTTTCTTTAGTTATCTTTGCTTTTCCTTGCCTTTTCTTGTCTTTTATTCCTTTTCTTTCCTTTTCTTGCCATATCTGGCCTTTCCTATCTTTTCTTCCCTTTTCTTTCCTTATCTTTCCTTTTCCTTGCCTTTTTTTTCATTTTCTTTCCTTTTCTTATCTTTTCTTACCTTTTCTTGCCTTATCTAGTATTTTCTTACCTTTTCTAGCCGTATGTTGCCTTTTCTTGCCTTTGCTTTCCTTATATTTCCATTTCCTTGCCTTTTCTTTCCTTTTCCTTGCCTTTTATTGCCTTTTCTTTCCTTCACTTGACATTTCCTTACCTTTTCTTTCATTATTTATCCTTTTCCTTGCCTTTTATTGACTTATCTTGCATTTTCATGCCTTTTCTTACCTTTTATTGACTTATCTTACCATTTCTTGCCTTTTCTTACCTTATCTTGCCTTATCTTGCCTTTTCCTTGCTTTACTTGCCTTTTCTTGACTTATATTTCCTTTTCTTGCCTTATCTTGGCTTATCTTGCCTTATCTTGCCTTTTCATGCATTATCTTGCATTTTCCTTTCCTTTTCTTACCTTATCTTACCTTTTCTTGCCTTATCTTGCCTTTTTTCGTCCTTATCTTCACTTTTCCTCGCTTTACATGCCTCATTTTGCCTATTCTTGCCATATCTTGCCTTTTCTAGCCTTATCTTGCCTTTTCCATGCCTTTTCTTTCCTTATATTGCATTTTCCTTGGCTTTGGTTGCCTTATCTTTCCTTTTATTGTATTTTCTTTCCTTATCTTCCCTTTTCCTTGCCTTTTCTAGCATTTTCTTTCCTTATCTTGCCTTTTATTGTATTTTCATACCTTTTCTTGCCTTTTCTTATCTTATCTTCCCTTTTCTTTCCTTTTCTTGCCTTTTCATTGCCTTTTCTTACATTTTCTTACCTTTTCTTGCCTTATCTTGCCTTTTCTTTTATTTTCTTGCCTTATCTTGCCTTTTCTTGTTTATCTTGCCTTTTCTTTCCTTATCTTTTCTTTTCCTTGCCTTTTCTTGCTTTTTCTTTCCTTCTCTTGCCTTTAATTGCCTTATCTTTCCTTTTCTTGCCTTTTCTTGCCTTATCTGACCTTATCTTGCCTTTTCTTTCCTCATCTTGGATTTTTTTTTGCCTTTTCCTACCTTTTCTTGCCTTTTCCTTGCCTTTTCTTGCCTTTTCTTGCCTTTTCTTACCTTATCTTGCCTTTTCTTTTCTTATCTTGCCTTATCTTGCCCTATCTTGCCTTATCTTGCCTTATCTTTCCTCTTCTTTCCTTATCTTGTCTTTTCTTGCGTTCTCTTGCCTTTTCTTACATTATCTTTCTTTTTCATAGCTTTTCTTGCCTTTTCTTGGCTTATCTGGCCTTTTCTTGCCTTATCTTTCCTTTTCTATCCTTATCTTTCCTTTTCCTTGCCTGATCTTGCCTTATGTTTCCTTTTCTAGCCTTTTCTTACCTTATCTTGCCTTTTCTTTCCTTATCTTGACTTATCCATTTTCTTCCTTATATTGGCTTTTCCTTGCCTTTCTTGCATTTTCTTGCCCTATCTTTCCTTTTCCTTGCCTTTTCTTGCCTTATCTTACCTTTTCTTGCCTTTTCTTGCCTTATCTTGCCTTTTCTTTCCTTATCTTGCCATTTCCTTGCTTTTTCTTTCCTTATCTTGCCTTTTCTTGCCTTATCTTGCCTTTTATTGACATATCTTGCCTTGTATTGTATTTTCTATCCTTATCTTGCCTTATCTTACATTTTTTTGCCTTATCTTACCTTTTCTTGCCTTTTCTTGCCTTTTCTTTTCGCATCTTTCCTTTTCTTGACTTATCTTACCTTACCTTGCCTCTTCTTACATTTTCTTTCCTTTTGCTTGCTATATCTTACTTTTTATTATCTTTTCCTTCCTTATCTTGCATTTTTCTTACCTTTTCTTGCCTTTTCTAGCCTTATCTTGATTTTTCTTGCCTTATATTTACATTTCCTTGCCTTTTCTTTCCATGTCTTTCCTTTTCCTTGCCTTTTTTTGCCTTTTCTTTCCTAAACTTGACATTTCCTTGCCTTTTCTTGCCTTATCTATCCTTTTCCATGCCTTTTCTTGCCTTTTCCTTGCCTTTTCTTTCTTTTTTTTCCTTTTCTTGCCTTTTCTTACCTCATCTTGCATTTTCTTGCCTTTTCTTGCCTTATCTTTCATTTTCTTGCATTTTCTTTATTTATCTTTGCTTTTCCTTGCCTTTTCTTGTCTTTTATTCCTTTTCTTTCCTTTTCTTGCCATATCTGGCCTTTCCTATCTTTTCTTGCCTTTTCTTTCCTTATCTTTCCTTTTCCTTGCCTTTTTTTGCCTTTTCTTTCCTTTTCTTATCTTTTCTTACCTTTTCTTGCCTTATCTAGTATTTTCTTACCTTTTCTAGCCGTATATTGCCTTTTCTTGCCTTTGCTTTCCTTATATTTCCATTTCCTTGCCTTTTCTTTCCTTTTCCTTGCCTTTTATTGCCTTTTCTTTCCTTCACTTGACATTTCCTTACCTTTTCTTTCCTTATTTATCCTTTTCCTTGCATTTTCTTGCCTTTTATTGACTTATCTTGCATTTTCATGCCTTATCTTACCATTTCTTGCCTTTTCTTACCTTTTCTTTCCTTATCTTGCCTTTTCCTTCCTTTACTTGCCTTTTCTTGACTTATATTGCCTTTTCTTGCCTTATCTTGGCTTATCTTGCCTTATCTTACCTTTTCATGCATTATCTTGCATTTTCCTTGCCTTTTCTTACCTTATCTTACCTTTTCTTGCCTTATCTTGCCTTTTTTCGTCCTTATCTTCACTTTTCCTTGCTTTACTTGCCTCATTTTGCCTATTCTTGCCATATCTTGCCTTTTCTAGCCTTATCTTGCCTTTTCCATGCCTTTTCTTTCTTTATATTGCATTTTCATTGCCTTTGGTTGCCTTATCTTGCCTTTTATTGTATTTTCTTTCCTTATCTTCCCTTTTCCTTGCCTTTTCTAGCATTTTCTTTCCTTATCTTGCCTTTTATTGTATTTTCATACCTTTTCTTGCCTTTTTTTATCTTATCTTCCCTTTTCTTTCCTTTTCTTGCCTTTTCATTGCGTTTTCTTACATTTTCTTACCTTTTCTTGCCTTATCTTGCCTTTTCTTACATTTTCTTGCCTTATCTTGCCTTTTCTTGTTTATCTTGCCTTTTCTTTCCTTATCTTTTCTTTTCCTTGCCTTTTCTTGCTTTTTCTTTCCTTCTCTTGCCTTTAATTGCTTTATCTTTCCTTTTCTTGCCTTTTCTTGTCTTATCTGACCTTATCTTGCCTTTTCTTTCCATATCTTGGATTTTTTTTTGCCTTTTCCTACCTTTTCTTGCCTTTTCCTTGCCTTTTCTTACCTTATCTTGCTTCTTTTCTTATCTTGCCCTATCTTGCCTTATCTTGCCTTATCTTTCCTCTTCTTTCCTTATCTTGTCTTTTCTTGCATTCTCTTGCCTTTTCTTATGTTATCTTTCTTTTTCATAGCTTTTCTTGCCTTTTCTTGGCTTATCTGGCCTTTTCTTGCCTTATCTTTCCTTTTCTATCCTTATCTTTCCTTTTCCTTGCCTGATCTTGCCTTATCTTTCCTTTTCTAGCCTTTTCTTACCTTATCTTTCCTTTTCTTTCCTTATCTTGACTTATATGTTTTCTTCCTTATATTGGCTTTTCCTTGCCTTACTTGCATTTTCTTGCCCTATCTTTCCTTTTCCTTGCCTTTTCTTGCCTTATCTTACCTTTTCTTGCCTTTTCTTGCCTTATCATGCCTTTTCTTTCCTTATCTTGCCATTTCCTTGCTTTTTCTTTCCTTATCTTGCCTTTTCTTGCCTTATCTTGCCTTTTATTGCCATATCTTGCCTTGTATGGTATTTTCTATCCTTATCTTGCCTTATCGTACATTTTTTTGCCTTATCTTACCTTTTCTTGCCTTTTCTTTTCGTATCTTTCCTTTTCTTGCCTTATCTTACCTTACCTTGCCTCTTCTTACATTTTCTTTCCTTTTCTTGCTATATCTTACTTTTTATTATCTTTTCGTTCCTTATCTTGCATTTTTCTTACCTTTTCTTGCCTTTTCTAACCTTATCTTGATTTTTCTTGCCTTATATTTACATTTCCTTGCCTTTTCTTTCCCTGTCTTTCCTTTTCCTTGCCTTTTTTTGCCTTTTCTTTCCTAAACTTGACATTTCCTTGCCTTTTCTTGCCTTATCTATCCTTTTCCTTGCCTTTTCTTGCCTTTTCCTTGCCTTTTCTTTCTTTTTTTTCCTTTTCTTGCCTTTTCTTACCTCATCTTGCATTTTCTTGCCTTATCTTTCCTTTTCTTACATTTTCTTTATTTATCTTTGCTTTTCCTTGCCTTTTCTTGTCTTTTATTCCTTTTCTTTCCTTTTCTTGCCATATCTGGCCTTTCCTGTCTTTTCTTGCCTTTTCTTTCCTTATCTTTCCTTTTCCTTGCCTTTTTTTGCCTTTTCTTTCCTTTTCTTATCTTTTCTTACCTTTTCTTGCCTTATCTAGTATTTTCTTACCTTTTCTAGCCGTATTTTGCCTTTTCTTGCCTTTGCTTTCCTTATATTTCCATTTCCTTGCCTTTTCTTTCCTTTTCCTTGCCTTATATTGCCTTTTCTTACATTTTCTTGCCTTATCTTTGCTTTCCTTATTTATCCTTTTCCTTGCATTTTCTTGCCTTTTATTGACTTATCTTGCATTTTCATGACTGGCCTTATCTTGCCTTTTCCTTTCCTTTTCTTGCCTTCTCTTTCCTATTCTTGCTTTTTCTTGCCCTTTCTGACATTATTTTGCCTCTTCTAGCCTTATTCATCAGTTTCTTCCCTTTTCTTGCCTTTTCTTTCCTTACCTTGCCTTTTATTACCTTTTCATTGCTTACCTTCCCCTTTCTTACCTTTTCATGTTTTTTATTTCCTTTTCTTGCCTTATCTTGCCTATCTTTTCATTCCTTATCTTGCCTTTTCCTTGCCATTTCTTTCCTTTTAACAAGCATCTTTTCTTTTCTTTCATTTTCTTGTCTTATCTTGCCTTGTCTTGCCTTTTTCTTGCCTTTCCTTGCGTTTTCTTGCCTTATCTTCCCTTTTATTTCCTCATCTTACATTTTCTTGCCTTATCGTGTCTTTTATTGCCTTTTCTTTTCTTTTCTTGCCTTTTCTTGCATTTTCCTTGCCTTATCTTGACTTTTCTGGCCTTATCTTGACGTTTCTTGCCTTATTATGCCTTTTCTTTCCTTATATTGCCTTTGTCTTGCCTTATGATGTCTTTCCTTGCCTAATCTTTCCTTTTCTTGCCTTTTCCTTCTTTATCTTTCCTTTTCCTTGCCTTTCCTTACCTTTACTTGCCTTATCTTACCTTTTCCTGCCTTATCTGGCCTTTTCCGGCCTTATCTTGCCTTTTCCTTTCCTTTTCTTATAGTATCATGTATTTTCTTTCCTTATCTTTCCTTTTCCTTGTCATTTCTTGCCTTCTCTTTCCTATTCTTGCTTTTTCTTGCCTTTTCTGGCCTTATCTTGCCTTATTCATCCGTTTCTTCCCTTTTCTAGCCATTTCTTTCCTTACATTTACTTTTATTGCTTTTTCATTCCTTACCTTCCCTTTTCTTACCTTTTCATGCATTTTCTTTCCTTTTCTTGCCGTATCTTGCTTAGCTTTTCATTCCTTATCTTGCCTTTTCCTTGCCATTTCTTGCCTTTTCTTTTCTTTTCTTTCATTTTCTTATCTTATCTTGCGTTATCTTGCCTTGTCTTGCCTTTTTCTTGCCTTTCCTTGCCTTTATTGCCTTATCTAGCATTTTATTTCCTCATCTTGCATTTTCTTGCCTTGTCTTGCCATTTCCTTGCCTTTTCCTTGCCTTATCATGCCTTTTCTTTCCTTATCTTGCCTTTTCTTGCCCTTTCTTGCCTTTTCATGCCTTATCTTGCCTTTTCTTTCCTTGTATTGTCTTTTCCTTCCTTATCATGCCTTTCCTTTTCTTATCTTACCTTTTCCATGCCTTTTCTTTCCTTATCTTGCTTTTTCTTTCCTTTTCTTGCCTTATCTTGTCTTTTCTTTCCTTATCTTGCCTTTTCCTTCCCTTTTCTGTCTTTTCCTTGCCTTTTCATACCTTATCTTGCCTTTTCTGACCTTGTCTTTCCTATTCCTTTTCTTTTCCTTGCCTTTTCATGCCTTTTCTTCCCTTATCTTGCCTTTTCCTTGCCTTATCTTATCTTTCCTTGCCTTATCTTTCCTTTTCTTACCTTATCATACCTTTTCCTACCTTATCTTTCCTTTTCCTTGCCTTTACTTGCATTATCTTACCTTTTCCTTCCTTATCTGGCCTTTTCCTTCCTTATCTTTCCTTTTCCTTTCCTTTTCTTCCCTTATCATGCCTTTTCTATCCTTATCTTTCCTTTTCCTTGCCTTTTCTTGCCTTCACTTTCCTATTCTAGCCTTATCTTGCCTTTTCTAGCCTTATCTTGCCTTTTCTTTCCTTACCTAGCCTTATATTGCCTTTTATTGCCTTTTCGTTCTTTATCTTGTCTTTTCCTTGCCATTTATTGCCATTTGTTTTCTTTTATTTTATTTTCTTGCCTTTTCTTGCTTTATCTTGCCTTGTCCTGCCAAATCTTGGCATTTCTTGGCTTTTCTTACCTTATCTTGCCTTATCTTGCCTTTTTCTTGCCTTTGCTTCCCTTTCCCTTGCCTTTTCTTGCCTTATTATGCCTTTTCATTCCTTATCTTGCCTTTTCTTGCCTTGTCTTGCATTTTCTTTCCTTGTCTTGCCTTTTCTTTCCTTATTTTGCCTTTTCTTGCCTTTTGTTTCCTATTCTTGCTTTTTCTTCCCTTTTCTTGCCTTATCTTACCTTTTCTTGCCTTGTCTTGCCTTTTCTTACCTTTTCATGCTTTTTCTAGCATTTTCTTGCCTTATCTTGCCTTTTCCTCCCTTTGCTTGCCTTTTCTTTCCTTATCTTGCCTTTTCCTTGCCTTTTCTTGCCTTTTCTTTCCTTTCCTTATCTTTTCTTTTCTTTCCTTATCTTGCCTTTTCTTGCATTTTTTTTCTTTCCTTATCTTTTCTTTTTCCAGCCTTATCTTGTCTTTTCTTACCTATTCTTGCCTTTTCTTACCTTATCTTGGCTTTTCATTTCTTATCTAGCATTTTTCTTCCTTATCTTGCCTTGTCTTGCCTTATCTTGCCTTTTCTTTCCTTGTCTTACCTTTTCTTTCCTTATCTTGCCTTATCTCTCCTTTTCCTTGCCTTTTCTATCCTATTCTAGCTTTTTCTTGCCTTTTCTTACCTTATCTTTCTTTTTCTTTCCTTATCTTGCCTTTTTCTAGCCTTTTTTTTCCTTATCTTTCCTTATCTTGCCTTTTCTTTCCTTTTCATTCTTTATCTTGCCTTTTCTTTCCTTTTCTTTCCTTATCTTACGTTATTTTTTCTTACCTTATCTTGCCTTATCTTGCCATTTCCTTGCTTTACTTGCCTTTTCTTGACTTATATTGCCTTTTCTTGCCTTATCTTGGCTTATCTTGCCTTATCTTGCCTTTTCATGCATTATCTTGCATTTTCCTTGCCTTTTCTTACCTTATCTTAACTTTTCTTGCCTTATCTTGCCTTTTTTTCGTCCTTATCTTCACTTTTCCTCGCTTTACTTGCCTCATTTTGCCTATTCTTGCCATATCTTGCCTTTTCTAGCCCTATCTTGCCTTTTCCATGCCTTTTCTTTCCTTATATTGCATTTTCCTTGCCTTTGGTTGCCTTATCTTGCCTTTTATTGTATTTTCTTTCCTTATCTTCCCTTTTCCTTGCCTTTTCTAGCATTTTCTTTCCTTATCTTGCCTTTTATTGTATTTTCATACCTTTTCTTGCCTTTTCTTATCTTATCTTCCCTTTTCTTTCCTTTTCTTGCCTTTTCATTGCCTTTTCTTACATTTTCTTACCTTTTCTTGCCTTATCTTGCCTTTTCTTATATTTTCTTGCCTTATCTTGCCTTTTCTTGTTTATCTTGCCTTTTCTTTCCTTATCTTTTCTTTTCCTTGCCTTTTCTTGCTTTTTCTTTCCTTCTCTTGCCTTTAGTTGCCTTATCTTTCCTTTTCTTGCCTTATCTGGCCTTATCTTGCCTTTTCTTTCCTCATCTTGCATTTTTTTTTTCCTTTTCCTACCTTTTCTTGCCTTTTCCTTGCCTTTTCTTGCCTTTTCTTACCTTATCTTGCATTTTCTTTTCTTATCTTGCCTTATCTTGCCCTATCTTGCCTTATCTTGCCTTATCTTTCCTCTTCTTTCCTTATCTTGTCTTTTCTTGCATTCTCTTGCCTTTTCTTACGTTATCTTTCTTTTTCATAGCTTTTCTTTCCTTTTCTTGGCTTATCTGACCTTTTCTTGCCTTATCTTTCCTTTTCTATCCTTATCTTTCCTTTTCCTTGCCTTATCTTGCCTTATCTTTCCTTTTATAGCCTTTTCTTACCTTATCTTGCCTTTTCTTTCCTTATCTTGACTTATCCGTTTTCTTCCTTATATTGGCTTTTCCTTGCCTTTCTTGCATTTTCTTGCTCTATCTTTCCTTTTCCTTGCCTTTTCTTGCCTTTTCTTACCTTTTCTTGCGTTTTCTTGCCTTATCATGCCTTTTCTTTCCTTATCTTGCCATTTCCTTGCTTTTTCTTTCCTTATCTTGCCTTTTCTTGCCTTATCTTGCCTTTTATTGCCATATCTTGCCTTGTATTGTATTTTCTATCCTTATCTTGCCTTATCTTACATTTTTTTGCCTTATCTTACCTTTTCTTGCCTTTTCTTGCCTTTTCTTTTCGTATCTTTCCTTTTCTTGCCTTATCTTACCTTACCTTGCCTCTTCTTACATTTTCTTTCCTTTTCTTGCTATATCTTACTTTTTATTATCTTTTCCTTCCTTATCTTGCATTTTTCTTACCTTTTCTTGCCTTTTCTAGCCTTATCTTGATTTTTCTTGCCTTATATTTACATTTCCTTGCCTTTTCTTTCCCTGTCTTTCCTTTTCCTTGCCTTTTTTTGCCTTTTCTTTCCTAAACTTGACATTTCCTTGCCTTTTCTTGCCTTATCTTTCCTTTTCCTTGCCTTTTCTTGCCTTTTCCTTGCCTTTTCTTTCTTTTTTTTCATTTTCTTGCCTTTTCTTGCCTTATCTTTCCTTTTCTTGCCATATCTTGCCTTTTATTACCTTCTTTTCCTTATCTTGCCTTTTCCTTACCTTTTCTTGCCTTTTCTTGCCTTTTCTTTCCTTATCTTGCCTTTTTCTTGACTTTTCTTACCTTTTCTGCCTTATCTTGCCTTATCTTGCCTTTTCTTTCCTTTTCTTGCATTTTCTTTCCTTTTCTTGCCATATCTTGCCTTTTATTACCTTCTTTTCCTTATCTTGCCTTTTCCTTACCTTTTCTTGCCTTTTCTTGCCTTTTCTTTCCTTATCTTGCCTTTTTCTTGACTTTTCTTACCTTTTCTGCCTTATCTTGCCTTATCTTGCCTTTTCTTTCCTTATCCTTGCCCTTCCTTCCTTATCTTGCCTTTTCCTTGCCTTTACTTGCCTTATCTTGCCATTTCCTTGTCTTTTCTTGCCTTATCATCCATTTTCTTTCCTTATCTTGCCATTTCCTTACTTTTTCTTTCCTTATCATCCATTTTCTTTGCTTATCATGCCTTTTATTGCCATATCTTGCCTTGTATTGTATTTTCTATCCTTATCTTGCCTTATCTTGCCTTATCTTTCCTTTTCTTACCTTTTCTTGCCTTATCTTACCTTTTCTTTTTGTATCTTTTCTTTTGCTGGCCTTTTCTTTCCTTTTCTTGCCTGACCTTGACTTTTCATACATTTTCTTTCCTTTTCTTCCATATCTTTCGTTTTATTGTCTTTACCTTCCTTATCTTGCATTTTCCTTACCTTTTCTAGCCTTTTCTTGCCTTATATTTCCATTTCCTTGCCTTTTCTTTCCTTTTCCTTGCCTTTTACTGCCTTTTCTTTCCTTAACTTGACATTTTCTTACCTTTTCTTTCCTTGTCTTTCCTTTTCCTTGCATTTTCTTACCTTTTCTTGTCTTATCTTCCCTTTTCTTGTCTTATCTTGCCTTTTCTAACCTTATCTTGCTTTATTTTTACCTTTTTTCTTCCTTATCTTGCCTTTTCCTTCCTTTACTTGCCTTGTCTTGCCTTATCTTGCCTTTTTTACCCTTATCTTGCCTTTTCCATGCCTTTTCTTTCCTTATCTTGCCTTTTCCTTTCCTTTTTTGCCTTTTCTTTCCTTTTTTTGTCTTTTCTTACCTTATCTTGGCTTATCTTGCCTTATCTTGCCTTTTCTTGCATTATCATGCCTTTTCCTTGCCTTGTCATGCCTTTTCTTTCCTTATCTTGCCTTTTCCTTGCCTTTTATTGCCTTTTCTTTCCTTATCTTGGCTTTTATTTTATCTTGCCTTTTCATTGCTTTTTTTCTCCTTTTCTTTCTTTTCCTTTCCTTTTCTGGCCTTATCTTGCCTTTTCTTGCCTTTTCTATCCTTTTCCTTATCTTTTCTTGCCTTATCTTGCATTTTCTTCCCTTATCTTGCCTTTTCTTTCCTTATCTTGCCATTTCCTTGCCTTTTGTTTATCTTGCCTTTTATTGCCTTTTCTTGCCTTATTTTGGCATTTATTGAATTTTCTTTCCTTATCATAGTTTTGCTTGCCTTTTATTGCCTTATCATGCCGTATCTTGCCTTTTCTTTCTTATCTTGGTTTTTCCTGGCCTTTTCTTTCATTTTCTTTCCTTTTCTTGCCTTATCTTGCCATTTCCTTGCCTTTTCTTGCCTTTTCTTGCCTTTACCTTTCCTTTTCTTTACTATTCTCGCCATTTTCTCACTTTTTCTTTCCATATTTTTCACTTTCCTTGCATTTTTCGTACCTTTTCTTGCCTTTCCTTGCCTTTTTTTCTACCTTTTCCTGCCTTATCTTGCCTTTTCTTCCCTTATCATGCCTTATCTTACCTTTTCTTTCCTTATTTTGCTTTTTCCTTGCCTTTTCTTCCCTTTTCTTTCCTTATCTTGCCTTTTTATTGTCTTTACCTTCCTTATCTTTCTTTATATTGTCTTTACCTTCCTTATCTTTCTTTATATTGTCTTTACCTTCCTTATCTTGCATTTTCCTTACCTTTTCTTGCCTTTTCTAGCCTTTTCTTGCCTTATATTTCCATTTCCTTGCCTTTTCTTTCCTTTTCCTTGCCTTTTACTGCCTTTTCTTTCCTTAACTTGACATTTCCTTACCTTTTCTTTCCTTGTCTTTCCTTTTCCTTGCATTTTCTTGCCTTTTCTTGTCTTATCTTCCCTTTTCTTGCTTTTTCTAACCTTATCTTGCTTTATTTTTACCTTTTTTCTTCCTTATCTTGCCTTTTCCTTCCTTTAGTTGCCTTGTCTTGCCTTATCTTGCCTTTTTTACCCTTATCTTGCCTTTTCCATGCCTTTTCTTTTCTTATCTTGCCTTTTCCTTTCCTTTTCTTGCCTTTTCTTTCCTTTTTTTTGTCTTTTCTTACCTTTTCTTGGCTTATCTTGCCTTATCTTGCCTTTTCTTGCATTATCATGCCTTTTCCTTATCTTGTCATGCCTTTTCTTTCCTTATCTTGCCTTTTCCTTGCCTTTTATTGCCTTTTCTTTCCTTATCTTGGCTTTTATTTTATTTTCATTCCTTATCTTGCATTTTCCTTGCTTTTTCTCTCCTTTTCTTTCCTTATTTTGCCTTTTCCTTGCCTTTTCTCTACTTTTCCATACCTTTTCTTACATTTTCTTACCTTTTCTTGCGTTATCTTGCCTTTTCTTACCTTATCTTGCCTTAGCTTGCCTTTTATTTCCTTATCTTTCCTTTTTCTTGCATTTTTTTGCATTTTCTTTCCTTCTCTTGCCGTTAATTGCCTTATTATTCCTTTTCTTTCCTTAACTTAAATTTTCTTACATTTTCTTGCCTTATCTTACCTTTTCTTGCCTTTTCTTTCCTTATCTTGCTTTTTTCTTGCCTTTTCTTGCCTTATCTTGCCTTTTCTTTCCTTATCCTGTCTTTTCATACCTTTTCTTGCCTCATCTTGACCTATCATGCCTTATCTTCACTTTTCTTACCTCTTCTTTCCTAATCTTGTATTTTCTTGCATTTTCTTGCCTTTTCTTAACTTATCTTGCTTTTTCTTGGCTTTTCTTAGCTTATCTGACCTTTTCTTGCCCTATCCTACCTTTTCTATCCTTATCTTACATTTTCCTTCCCTTTTCTTGCCTTATCTTGCCTTTTCTTGTCTTATCTTTCCTTTTCTTGCCATATCTTACCTTTTCTTGCCTTTTCTTACGTGATCTTGCTTTTTGTTTCCTTATCCTGGCATTTTCTTCCTTATCTTGGCTTTTTCTTGTCTTTTCCTGCCTTTTCTTGCCTTATCATGCCTTTTCTTTCCATATCTTCCTTTTTCCTTGCCTTTTCTTTCTTTTTTTTTCCTTTTCTTGCCTTTTCTTGACTTATCTTGCCTTTTCTTGCCTTTTTCTTCCATATCTTCCATTTTCCTTGCCTTTACTTGCCTTTTCTTGCCTTATCTTGCCTTTTCCTTGCGTTTATTACCTTATTTTACCTTATCTTGCCTTTTCTTTCCTTATCTTGCCTTTTTCTTGCCTTTTCTTGCCATTTCTTTCTTTAACATTCCTTTTTCGTGCCTTTTCTTGCCTTTTCTTACCTTATCTTACCTTTTCTCGCCTTTTCTTTCCTTATTTGTCTTTTCCTTGCCTTTTCTTGCCTTATCTAGCATTTTCTTTATTTATCTTTGCTTCTCCTTGCCTTTTCTTGTCTTTTATTCCTTTTCTTTCCTTTTCTTGCCATATCTGGCCTTTCCTGTCTTTTCTTGCCTTTTCTTTCCTTATCTTTCCTTTTCCTTGCCTTTTTTTGCCTTTTCTTTCCTTTTCTTATCTTTTCTTACCTTTTCTTACCTTATCTAGTATTTTCTTACCTTTTCTAGCCGTATGTTGCCTTTTCTTGCCTTTGCTTTCCTTATATTTCCATTTCTTTGCCTTTTCTTTCCTTTTCCTTGCCTTTTATTGCCTTTTCTTTCCTTCACTTGACATTTTCTTGCCTTTTATTGACTTATCTTGCATTTTCATTACTTATCTTACCATTTCTTGCCTTTTCTTACCTTATCTTGCCTTATCTTGCCATTTCCTTGCTTTACTTACCTTTTCTTGACTTATATTTCCTTTTCTTGCCTTATCTTGGCTTATCTTGCCTTATCTTGCCTTTTCATGCATTATCTTGCATTTTCCTTGCCTTTTCTTACATTATCTTACCTTTTCTTGCCTTATATTGCCTTTTTTCATCCTTATCTTCACTTTTCCTCGCTTTACTTGCCTCATTTTGCCTATTCTTGCCATATCTTGCCATTTCTAGCCTTATCTTGCCTTTTCCATGCCTTTTCTTTCCTTATATTGCATTTTCCTTGCCTTTGGTTGCCATATCTTCCCTTTTATTGTATTTTCTTTCCTTATCTTCCCTTTTCCTTGCCTTTTCTAGCATTTTCTTTCCTTATCTTGCCTTTTATTATATTTTCATACCTTTTCTTGCCTTTTCTTATCATATCTTCCCTTTTCTTTCCTTTTCTTGCCTTTTCATTTCCTTTTCTTACATTTTCTTACCTTTTCTTGCCTTATCTTGCCTTTTCTTACATTTTCTTGCCTTATCTTGCCTTTTCTTGTTTATCTTGCCTTTTCTTTCCTTATCTTTTCTTTTCCTTGCCTTTTCTTTCTTTTTCTTTCCTTCTCTTGCCTTTAATTGCCTTATCTTTCCTTTTCTTGCCTTTTCTTGCCTTATCTGACCTTATCTTGCCTTTTCTTTCCTCATCTTGCATTTTTTTGCCTTTTCCTACCTTTTCTTGCCTTTTCCTTACCTTTTCTTGCCTTTTCTTGCCTTTTCTTACCTTATCTTGCCTTTTCTTTTCTTATCTTGCCTTATCTTGCCCTATCTTGCCTTATCTTGCCTTTTCTTTCCTCTTCTTTCCTTATCTTGTCTTTTCTTGCGTTCTCTTGCCTTTTCTTACGTTATCTTTCTTTTTCTTAGCTTTTCTTGCCTTTTCTTGGCTTATCTGGCCTTTTCTTGCCTTATCTTTCCTTTTCTATCCTTATCTTACCTTTTCCTTGCCTTATTTTGCCTTATCTTTCCTTTTCTTACCTTTTCTAGCCTTTTCTTACCTTATCTTGCCTTTTCTTTCCTTATCTTGACTTATCCATTTTCTTCCTTATATTGGCTTTTCCTTGCCTTACTTGCATTTTCTTGCCCTATCTTTCCTTTTCCTTGCCTTTTCTTGCCTTATCATGCCTTTTCTTTCCATATCTTGCTTTTTCCTTGCCTTTTCATTCCTTTTTTTCCTTTTCTTGCATTTTCTTGACTTATATTGCCTTTTCTTGCCTTTTTTTGCATTTTTCTTCCTCATCTTCCATTTTCCTTGCCTTTACTTGCCTTTTCTTGCATTTTTTGGCCTTTTCCATGCGTTTCTTGCCTTATTTTGCCTTATCTTGCCTTTTCTTTCCTTTTCCTTGCCTTTTGTTGCCTTATCTTGTCTTTTCTTGCTCTATCTTTCCTTTTCTTGCATTTTCTTTCCTTTTCTTGCCTTTTATTGTCTTCCCTTCCTTATCTTGCATTTTCCTAACCTTTTCTTGCCTTTTCTTACCTTATCTTACCTTTTCTTGCCTTTTCTTACCATGTCTTATCTTTTCCTTGCCTTTTCTTGCCTTTTTGATGTGAATCCCGTTGGGAATTCACTCGGAAGCTAGATCTTTCTACTTCAAAATGGTGGAGACCTTGACCCATCGTTTGTTCCTTGTGCAAGAACCTTGGTGTTGGTTAACCTCGACCCATTGTTGTAGTGAAATGCGAATCTAAAAATCTGATGTGAATATGCCACAAACGGAGATATAATTTTCGTTTGATAACTGAATGGCCTAGCTAAGCAATTCAACCCGCAAAAACCAAAAAAATACCAAACTCACGTTGATTTTTAAACCAAAAAAAACTACCTTTTATTGAATTCATGGCCTCCCTTATATAGAGGCTAAAACTGACCTGGATAGACTCCAAAGTCAACAAGATAAGTTCTGTAGAGTTCCAAACTTATCATACTACCTAAATAAGGTCTAAAATGAATGATTATCCTAAGAATTGAAAAATAGAATCATTATCTACTATTGGAAAACTCTTATTCCTAAAAAATAGCAAATTCCTAAAATATAGCTAAATCACTCCTAAAAAGTCTCCAAGAGAGTCACAGGTATTAGACTTATAAATTGTCTTCCAATGGGCTTAGAAAATGTGCTTTGAGCCCAAACCTCCTTAAACAGCCCATTGAACTCAGATTGAAATTTCTTGGCCCTTGCCCTTAGAACCGGTCCAATTGGAATGCGAACTGGAATTGTCTCCTCCTTTTGATCTTGTAGCACAATGGACGTGTTCACATCATTCCCCTCCTCTTGAAAAGGATTTGTCCTCAAATCATCACCTACATCAAACGAGCTCAAGTTAGAAACATTAAAAGTTGCACTCACATTATACTCACCAGGTAAGTCAAGTTTGTAAGCATTGTCATTGATGCGTTCTAAAACTTGGAAGGGACCATCTCCTCATGGTAGCAACTTGGACCAGACCCATTCACCAGGCTCAAAGACTACTTTGTGGTGGCCCTTATTTGCTTACTTGGCATAGTGCTCTGTTCTTTTCTCAATATTCATCAGTGCCTTCTCATGCAGCTGCTTGACAAATTCAGCCTTCTTCGTTCCATCTAAGTTAACATACTCAGTCGATGGTAAAGGTGATAAATCCAATAGAGTCAAAGGGTTAAAACCATACACAAGTTCAAATGGTGAAAATTGAGTAGCAGAATGGACAGATCGATTATATGCAAACTAAACATGTGGCAAACATTCTTCCCAAGTTGTTATGTTATGCTTAATGAGCGCTCTTAACAGAGTAGATAATGTCCTATTCATAACTTTCGTTTGACCATCAGTTTGTGGATGACAAGTAGTATAGAATAACAGTTTGGTTCCTAACTTACACCACAAAGTTTTCCAAAAATAGCTCAAGAACTTAGTATCTCTATCTGAAATGATTGTCCTAGGCATGCCATGCAGCCTCACGACTTCTCTATAGAACAAATCAGCAATATGTGAAGCATCATCAGTTTTATGACATGGAATGAAATGTGCCATCTTAGAAAACCTATCCACCACCACAAAAATTGAATCTCTTCCACATTTGGTCCTAGGCAAACCACACACAAAGTCCATGGAAATATCAATCCAAGGTTCCCTAGGTATAGGTAAAGGTGTATACAAACCGTGGGGCTTCACCTTAGACTTGGTTTGCTTACACGTGATGCAACGACCACAAATTCTTTCAACATCTCGCTTCATGTGCAGCCAGTAGAAATGTTCTTGTAGGATCGCCAAAGTCTTTGCTATTCCAAAGTGCCCCATTAGTCCACCTCCATGAGATTCCTATACCAACAATTCTCTCATCGAAGAATTAGGTATACAAAGTTTATTTTCACGAAACAGATATCCCCCATGCCTAAAGAACTTACCAGAAGCAACCTTCTCAGTTTCTCTAAACAACTCACCAAATTCATTATCATCGGCATACAACTCCTTAATGTGCTCAAAACCAAGCAACTTTACATCGAGAGTTATGGACAAAACGAACATTCGTGAAAGCGCATCAGAACTACGTTCTCCTTACCTTGCTTGTAGCGTATGACATATGGAAACGTCTCAATAAATCCACCCAGCGTGCATGTCTCTTATTCAGCTTATGTTGACCCTTTAAGTGCTTCAAAGATTCATGATCAGTATGAATCACGAACTCCTTGGGCCATAAGTGCCTTTTCTTACCTTATTTTACCTTTTGTTTACTTATCTTGCCTTTTCCTTGCTTACTTGCCTTTTCTTTCCTTTTCTTTCCTTTTTTTGCCTTTTCTTACCTTTTTTAGCATTTTCCTGCCTTTTCTTGCCTTATCTTACCTTTTCTCACATTTTCTTTCCTTTTCTTGAATTTTCTTAGCTTTTCTTGCCTTATCTTATCTTTTCTTAGCTTTTCTTGCCTTAACTTGCCTTTTCTAGCCTTTTCTTGCCATTTCCTTCCTTTTTTACCTTTTCCTTCCTTTTCTTTCCTTTTCCTTGTGTTTCTTGCCCATTCCTACCTTTTCTTGCATTTTCCTTGCCTTTTCTTGCCTTATCTTGCCTTTTCCTTACTTTTTCTTGCCTTATCATGCTTTTTCTTGCCTTATCACATGCCTTTTCTTGCCTTATCTTTCCTTTTCTTGCCTTATCTTGCCTTTTCTTGCCTTATCTTTCCTTATCTTTCCTTTTCTGCACCATTTCTTATATTTTCTTTCCTTTTCTTACCTTATCTTGCCTTTTCTCACCGTTTCTTTCCTTATCTTGGCTTGTCCTTGCCTTTTCTTACATTTACTTACCTTATCTTGCCTTATCATGGCTTATCTTGCCTTTTCTTTACTTATCTTTCCTTTTCCTTGCCTTTTCTTTTCTTGCCTTTTCTTTCCTTTTCTTCCCTAATCTTGCCTTATCTGGCTTTTCCTGCCTTTTCTTGCCTTTTCATGCCTTATCCTTTCTTTTCTTTGCCTTTTCTTGCCTTTTCTTTCCTTTTCTTATCTCTTCTTACCTTTTCTTGCCTTATCTTGCCTTATCTTGCATTTTCTTACCTTTTCTAGCCTTTTCTTGCTTTTGCTTGCCTTATATTTTCATTTCCTTCCCTTTTCTTTCCTTTTCCTTGCCTTTTATTACCTTTTCTTTCCTTAACTTGACATTTTCTTGCCTTATCTTGCCTTTTCTTACTTTTCTTGACTTTTTTCTTCCTTATCTTGCCTTTTCCTTGCTTTACTTGCCTTTTCTTGCCTTATCTAGCCTTATCTTGCCTTTTCTTGCATTATCTTGCCTTTTCCTTGCCTTTTCTTTGCTTAACTTGCCTTTTATTGTATTTTCTTTCCTTATCTTGCCTTTTCCTTGCCTTTTCTCGCCTTTTCTTTCCTTATCTTGCCTTTTCCTTGCCTTTTCTTTCCTTATCTTGCCTTTTATTTTATTTTCTTTCCTTATCTTGCCTTTTATTTTATTTTCTTGGCTTATTTTGCGTTTTGCTTGCCTTTTCTCTCCTTTTCATACCTTTTATTGTCTTTTCTTACCTTATCTTCCCTTTTCCTTCCTTTTCTTCCCTTATCTTACCTTTTCATTGCATTTTCTTACATTTTCTTAACATTTCTTGCTTTCTCTTGCCTTTTCTTACCTTATCTTACCTTATCTTGACTTTTCTTGCCTTTTCTTTACTTTTCCTTGCTTTTTCTTGCTTTTTCTTTCCTTGTCTTGCCTTTAATTGCCTTATCTTTCCTTTCCTTACCGTATCTTGCCTTTGCTTACATTTTCTTGCCTTATCTTACTTTATCTTGCATTTTTCTTGCCTTTTCCTTGCCTTTTCTTGCCTTATCTAGCCTTTTCTTTCTTATCTTGTCTTTTCTTTCCTTTTCATGCCTTATCTTGCCCTATCTTGCCTTATCTTACCTTTTATTACCACTTCTTTCCTTATCTTGTCTTTTCTTGCATTTTCTTGCCTGTACTTACCTTATCTTGCTTTTTCTTGGCTTTTCTTGGCTTACCTGGCCTTTTCTTGCCTTTTCTATCCTTATCTTACTTTTTCCTTGCCTTTTCTTGAACTATCTTTCCTTTTCTTACCTAATCTTTACTTTTCTTGTCTTTTCTTACCTTATCTTGCCTTTTCTTGCCTTATCTTGCCTTTTTCTTCCTTATCTTGGCTTTTCCTTGCCTTTACTTTCCTTTTCTTGCCTTATCATGCCTTTTCTTTCCAAATCTTGCTTTTTCCTTGCCATTTCTTTCCTTTTTTTCCTTTCTTGCCTTTTCTTGACTTATCTTGCCTTTTCTTGCCTTAACGTACCTTTTTCTTACATATCTTCCCTTTTTCTTACATATCTTCCCTTTTCCTTGCCTTTTCATCTTGACTTTTCTTGCCATGTCCTTGCGTTTCTTGCCTTATTTTACCTTATCTTGCCTTTTCTTGCCTTTACTTTCCTTATCTTGCATTTTCCTTGCCTTTTCTTTCTTTTTTTGCCTTTTCTTGCCTTTTCTTACCTCTCATCTTGCTTTTCTTGCCTTATGTTTCCTTTTCTTGCCATATCTTGCCTTATGTTTCCTTTTCTTGCCATATCTTGCCTTTTATTATCTTTCCTTCCTTATCTTTCATTTTCCTTGCCTTTTCTTGCCTTATCTTTCCCTTTCTTGCATTTTCTTACCATTTCTTGCCATATCTTGCCTTTCATTGTCTTTCCTTCCTTATCTTGCATTTTCCTTACCTTTTCTTGCCTTTCCTTTTTTTTTCTTAGCTTTTCTTGTCTTTATCTTACTTTTTCATACCTGCCTTATCTTGCCTTTTCTTGCTTTTTCTTGCCTTATCTTGCCTTATCATGCCTTTTCTTGCCTTATCTTGCCTTTTCTTTCCTTATCCTAGCACTTTCTTCCTTATCTTGCCTTTTCCTTACCTTTACTTTCCTTATCATACCTTTTCTTTCCTTATCTTTCCATTTCCTTGCTTTTTATTATCTTTTCTTTCCTTTTCTTGCCCTTTCTTGCCTTATCATGCCTTTTATTGCCTTATCTTTCCTTTTATTGTATTTTCTATCCTTATCTTGCCTTATGTTTCCTTTTATTGTCTTTCCTTCCTTATCTTGCATTTTCCTTACCTTTTCTTGCCTTATCTTTCCTTTTCTCACATTTTCTTACCATTTCTTGCCATATCTTGCCTTTCATTGTCTTTCCTTCCTTATCTTGCATTTTCCTTACCTTTTCTTGGCTTTCCTTGCCTTTTCTTGGCTTTTCTTGTCTTATCTTGCCATTTCTGACCTGCCTTATCCTGCCTTTTCTTGCTTTTTCTTGCCTTATCTTGCCGTATCATGCCTATTCTTGCCATATCTTGCCTTTTCTTTCCTTATCCTTGCCCTTTCTTCCTTATCTTGCCTTTTCCTTACCTTTACTTGCCTTATCATATCTTTTCTTTCTTTATCTTGCCATTTCCTTGCTTTTTATTGTCTTTTCTTTCCTTTTCTTGCCTTTTCTTGCCTTATCATGCCTTTTATTGCCTTATCTTGCCTTTTATTGTATTTTCTATCCTTATCTTGCCTTATCTTTCCTTTTCTTACCTTTTCTTGCCATATATTAACATTTCTTTTTGTATCTTTTCTTTCCCTTGCCTTTTCTTACCTTTTCTTGCCTTATCTTGCCTTTTCTTGCCATATCTTGCCTTAGCTAGTCTTTTCTTACCATTTCAAGCCTTATCTTGCTATATCTTTCCTTTTCTTTCCTTTTCTTGCCTTATCTTTCCTTTTCTTACCTTTTCTAGACTTATCCTACCTTTTCTTGCCTTTTCCTTCCTTTTGTTGCCTTTTCCTAACTTTTCTAGCCTTTTCTTGCCTTATCTTGCCTTTTCCTAGTTTTTTCTTGCCTTATCATGCCCTTTCTTGCCTCATCTTACCCTTTCTTACCTTTTCTTGCCTTATCTTGCCTTTTCTTATCTTTTCTTCCCTTTTCTTTCCTTTTTCGTGCATTTTCTTGCCTTTTCTACCCTTATCTTACCTTTTCTCGCCTTTTCTTTGCTTATCTTGCCTTATCTTGCCTTTTCTTGTCTTTTCTTCCCTTTTCTTGCCTTTTCTTGCCTTTTCTTACCTTTTCTTGACTTATCTTGCCTTTTCTTGCCTTATATGGCCTTTTCCTGCCTTTTCTTGCATTTTCTTTCCTTATCTTTCCTTTTCCTTGCCTTTTCTTTCCTTTTCTTATCTTTTCTTACCTTTTCTGTCCTTATCTTGCCTTATCTTGCATTTTCTTACCTTTTCTAGACTTATCTTGCCTTTTCTTGTCATTTCTTTCCTTAACTTGACATTTCCATTCCTTTTTTTCCTTTTCCTTGCATTTTCTTGCCTTTTATTGACTTATCTTGCCTATTTTTGTCGTATCTTGCCTTTTCTTGAATTTTCTTACCTTATCTTGCCTTTTTTCTCCCTTATCTTGCCTTTCCTTGCTTTACTTTCCTTATCTTGCCTTTTCTAGCCTTATCTTGCCTTTTCAATGCCTTTTCTTTCCTTATCTTTCCTTTTCCCTGCCTTTCCTTTTCTTGCCTTTTCTTTCCTTTTTTCCTTTTCTTGAATTATCTTGGCTTATCTTGCATTTTCTTGCCTTATCTTGCCTTTTCTTGCATTATCTTGCCTTTTCTTACCTTATCCTACAATTACTTGCCTTATCTTGCCTTTTTTCTTCCTTATCTTGCCTTTTTTTTTATTTACTTGCTTTATCTTGCCTTTTCTTTCCTTTTCTTGCCTTTTCTAGCTTTATCTGGCCTTTTCCATGCCTTTTCTTTCCTTCTCTTGCCTTTCCTTGCCCTTTATAGCCTTTTCTTTCCTTCTCTTGCCTTTTATTGTATTTTCTTTCCATATCTTGCACTATCCTTGCCTTTTCTTACATTTTCCGTGCCTTTTCATGCCTTTTTCTTTCCTTTTCTTGCCTTATCTTACCTTATCTTGCCTTATCTTGCCTTTTCTAGCCTTTCCTTTCCTTAACTTGCCTTTTCCTTACCTTTTCTTGCCTGTTCTTTCCTTTCCTTTTCTTGCCTTTTCTTGCCTTTTCCTGGCCTTTTCTTGCCTTATCTTGCCTTATCTTGCCTGATCTTGACTGATCTTTCCTTATCTTGCCTTTTCTTGACTTTTCTATCCTTATCTTGCTTTTCCCTTGCCTTTTCTTGTATTTTCTTTACTTTTCTTGCCTTTTCTTGCCTTATCATGCCTTTTCTTTTTTTATCTTGCCATTTCCTTGCCTTTTCTTTCCTTTCCTTGCCTTATCTTGCCTTTTCTTGCCTTATCTTGCCTTATCTTGCCTTTTCTTGCCTTTTATTGCCTTATCTTGCCTTTTCTTGAATTTTCTTGCCTAATCATGCCATTTCTTTCCTTATCTTTCCATTTCATCGCCATTTCTTTTATTTCCTTGCCTTTTATTGCCTTTTACTTGACTTATCTTGCCTTTTCTTCCCTAATCTTGCCTTTTCTTTCCTTATCTTTTCTTTTCTTTCCTTATTTTGTCTTTTCTTATCTTGTTTTTTCTTTCCTTATCTTGCCTTTTTCCTTGCCTTTCCTTGCCTTTTCTTGCCTTTTCTTGCCTTATCTTGCTTTTTCCTACATTTTCTTCCCTTATCTTTCCTTTTGTTGCCTTTTCTTGACTTATCTTGCCTTTTCTTCCACTATCTTGCCTTTTTTGCCTTTTTTGCCTTTTCTTTCCTTTTCTTGCCTTATCTTACCTTTTATTGCCTTATCTTTCCTTTTATTGCCTTTTCTTTCCTTATCATACATTTCCTTGCCTTTCCTTGCCTTTTCTGGATTTTTCCTTGCCTTATCTTGCCTTATCTTGCCTTTTCTTCCCTTATCATGCCATATCTTGCCTTTTCTTTCCTTTTGGTGCCTTTTCTTGCCATTTCTTGCCTTTTCTTACCTTATCTTGCCTTATCTTGCCTTTTCTAGCCTTTTCATTCCTTATCTTGCATTTTCCTTACCTTTTCTTGAATATTCTTTCCTGTTCTTTCCTTTCCTTTTCTTGCCTTATCTTGTCTTGTTGTGCATTTTCTTGCCTTTTCCTGGCCATTTCTTGCCTTATCTTTCCTTTTCTTGCCTTATCTTGCCTTATCTTTCCTTATCTTGCCTTTTCTTGTCTTGTCTTTCCTTAACTTGCCTTTTCCTTGCCTTTTCTTGTCTTTTCTTTCCTTATCTTGCCTTTTCTTGCCTTATCATGCCTTTTCATTTTTTATCTTGCCATTTCCTTGCCTTTTATTTCCTTTCCTTGCCTTATCTTGGCTTATCCTGCCTTTTCTTCCATTTTTCTTTCCTTTTCTTACCTTATTTTGCCTTTTCTTCCATGATCTTGCCTTCTCTTTCCTTATCTTCTATTTTCATGCCTTTTCTTTCCTTTTCTGGACTGTTCCTTGTCTTTTCTTGCCTTTTCGTTCCTTATCTTGCCTTTTCCTTCCATTTCTTGCATTATCTTACTTTTTCTTACATTTTCTTCCCCTATCTTGTCGTATCTTTCCTTTTCTTGCCTTATCTTGCGGATCTTGCCTTTTATTTCCTTTTCTTGCCTTAATTAGCCTGTTATTACCTTTTCTTGCCTTTTATTGCATTATCTTCCCTTTTCTTGCCTTAACTTGCCTTTTCTTTCCTTATCATGCATTTTCTTGCCTTATCTTGCCATTTCCTTGCCTTTTCTTTCCTTTCCTTGCCTTATCTTCCCTTATCTTGCCCTATCTTCCCTTATCTTGACTTTTCCTCCCTTATCTTGTCTTTTCTTTCCTCATCTTGCCTTTTCCTTTTGTTTTCTTACCTTTTCTTTCCTTATCTTGCCTTTTCTTTCCTCATCTTGACTTTTCCTTTTGTTTTCTTGCCTTTTCTTTCCTTGTCATGCCTTTTCCTTATCTTTTCTTGCCTCATCATGCCTTTTTTATCCTTATCTTGCCTATTCCTTGCCTTTTCTTGCCTTATCTTGCATTTGTTCCCTTTTCTTGCCTTTTCATGCCTTATCTTGCGTTTTCTTTCCTTTTCTTGCCTTATCTTGCCTTTTCTTTCCTTTTCTTGCCTTATTTTGCCTTTTATTGTCTTTTATTATCTTTTTTGGACTTTTATTGCCTTTTCTTTCATTCTCTTTCCTTATCTTGCATTTTCTTTTCTTATCTTAATTTTTCCTTGCCTTTTCTTGCCTTTTCTTGCCTTATCTTGCCTTTTTGTGCGTTATCTTGCCTTTTCGTGCCTTATCTTTATTTTTCCTTGCCTTTTCCTCTCCTTTTCTTGCCTTATCTTGCCGTATCTTGCATTTTCCAATCTTGCCTTTTCTTGCCTTTTCTTTCCATACCTTGCACTGTTCATGCCTTTTTTTGCCTTATCTTGCCTTTTCTGGCCTTATCTTATCGTATCTTGCCATTTCTTGCCTTTTCCTTGCATTTTATTGCCTTATCTTTCCTTTTCCTGCCTGATCTTGCCTTTTCTTTCCTTTTCTTACCTTATCTTTCCTTATCTTGCCTTTTCTTGACTTTTCTTTCCTTATCTTCCCTTTTCCATGCATTTTCTTGTCTTTTCTTTCTTTATCTTGCCTTTTCTTACCTTTTCCTTGCCTTATCTTGCCTTATCTTGTCTTTTCTTGCCTTATCATGCCTTTTCTTTCCTTATCTTGCCATTTCCTTCCCTTTTCTTTCCTTTCCTTTTCTTGTCTTTTCCTTGCCTTTTTTTACCTTCTCTTGCCTTTTTTTCCCTGTTCTAGCCTTTTCTTTCCTTAGCTTACCTTTATCTTGCCTTTTCTTTTTTTTTTCTTGCCTTTTCCTTATCTTTTCTTACCTTATCATGCCTTTTCGTTCCTTATCTTGCCTTTTCCTTGCCTTTTCTTGCATTACCTTGCTTTATCTTACATTTTCTTCCCATATCTTGATGTATCTTGCCTTTTCTTACCTTATCTTGCCTTATCTTGCCTTTTCTTGCATTATCTAGCCTTTTATTGCCTGTCTTGCCTTATCTTGCCTTTTCTTTCTTATCATGCATTTTCTTTCCGTTTCTTGCATTATCTAGCCTTTTATTGCCTTTTCATGCCTTATCTTGACTTTTCTTTCCTTATCATGCCTTTTTTTTCCTTATCTTGCCATTTCCTTGCCTTTTCTTTCCTTTCCTTGCCTTTTCTTGCCTTTTCTTGCCTTATCTTCCCTTATCTTGCCTTTTCTTACCTTTTCTTGCCTTTTTTTACCTTTTCCTTGCCTTTTCTTGCCTTATCTTCCCTTATCTAGCCTTTTCTTTCCTTATCTTGCCTTTTGCTTGACTTTTCTCGCCTTTTCTTTCCTTATCTTGCCTTTTCCTTTCCTTTGCTCACTTTATCTTGCTTTTTCTTGAATTTTCTTCCCTTATCTTTCCTTTTCTTGCCTTTTTTCTTGCCTTATCTTGTCTTTTCTTGCCTTATCTTGCCTTTTCTTTTGATTTCTTGCCTTATCTTGCCTTTGATTGCCTTTTCTTTCCTTATCATACTTTTCCTTGCCTTTTCTTGCCTTGTCTTGCCTTCTCCTTGCCTATTCTTGCCATATCTTGACTTTTCTTCCCATATCATGCCATATCTTGCATTTTCTTTCCTTATCTTGCTTTTTCCTTTCCTTTTCTTGCCTTTTCTTGCCTTTTCTTTCCTTTTTTCTTGCCTTATCTTGCCTTATCTTGCCTTCTCTTTCCTTTTCTTGCCTTTTGTTGCCTTATCTTGCCTTTTCTACCTTGTCTTGGCATATCTTGCCTTTTATTGCCTTTTCTTGCCTCATCTTTCCTTTTATTGCCTTTTCTTTCCTTATCATACTTTTCCTTGCCTTTTCTTGCCTTTTCGTGCCTTAACTTGCCTTTTCTTCCCTTATCATGCCTTATCTTCCCTTTTATTTCCTTATCTTAGTTTTTCCTTGCCTTTTCTTGCATTTTCTTTCCTTTTCTTGCCTTTCCTTGCCTTTTCGTTCCTTATCTTGCCAATTCATGCCTTATCTTGCCTTTTCCTCGCCTTTTCTTGCCTCATTTTGCCTTATCTTTCCTTTTCCTTGTCTTTTCTTGCCTTTTCTTGCCTTTTCTTTCCATATCATGCGTTGTCCTTGCCTTTTCTTTCAATTTCCTTCCCTTTTCTTTCCTTTTTGTTTCCTTTTCTTGCCTTATCCTATCTTTTCTTGGCTTTTCTTTGCTTTACTTTCCTTATCTTGCCTTTTCCTTACCTTTTCTTGCATTTTCTTTCCTTTTCGTTCCTTTCTTTTTCTTGTCTTTTCTTGCCTTATCTTGCATTTTTGTGCCTTTTCTTGCCTTTTCCTCGCCTTTTCTTGCCTTATCTTTCCTTTTTTTCCTTTTCTTGCCTTATCTTTCCTTTTCTTGACTTTTCTTTTGTTATCTTGGCTTTTCCTTGCCTTTTCTTGTCTTTTCTTTCCTTAACTAGCCTTTTCTTGCCTTTTCTTGCCATTTCCTTGCGTTTTCATTCCTTTCCTTGCCTTTTCTTGCCTTATCTTCCCTTATCTTGCCTTTTCTTACTTTTTCCTTGCATTTTCTTGCCTTATCATACCTTTTCTCCCCTTATCTTGCCTTTTCTTTCCTTATCTTGCCTTTTCCTTGCATTTTCTCGCCTTTTCTTTCATTATCTTGTCTTTTCCTTGTCTTTTCTTGCCTTATCTTTCCTTATCTTTCCTTTTCCTTGTCTTTTCTTGCCTTATCATGCCTTTTCTTTCCTTATCATCCCTTTTACTTGCCTTTTCTTGCCTTATCTTGCCTTATCTTGACTTTTCTTTTCTTTTCATGCCTTTTTCTTTCCTTATCTTGTCATTTCCTTGCCTTTTCTTTCCTTTCCTTGCCTTTTTTGCCTTTTCTTGCCTTTTCTTACCTTTTCCTTGCTTTTTTTACCTTATCTTTCCTTTTCCTCGCCTTTTCTTGCCTTATCTTGCATTTTCCTTGTCTTTTCTTGGCTAATCTTGCCTTTTCTCACCTTTTCTTTCCATATCTTGCACTATCCTTGCCTTTTCTTGCCTTTTCCTTACCTTTTCTTGCCTTTTTTCCTTTTCTTACCTTATCTTGCCTTACCTTGCCTTTTCTTGCCTTTTCATTCCTTATCTTGCCTTTTCCTTACCTTTTGTTGCCTTTTCTTTCCTTTCCTTTTCTTGCCTTTTCTTGCCTTATCTTGCCTTTTCCTTGCCTTTTCTTGCCTTATCTTTCCTTTTCTTGCCTGATCTTGCCTTTTCTTTCCTTTTCTTACCTTATCTTTCCTTATCTTGCCTTTTCTTGACTTTTCTTTCCTTATCTTGCCTTTTCTTGACTTTTCTTTCTTTATCTTGACTTTTCTTGCCATTTCCTTGCCTTTTCTTGCCTTATCATGCTTTATCTTAAGTTTTCTTGCCTTATCACGCCTTTTCTTTTCTTATCTTACCATTTCCTTGCCTTTTCTTGCCTTATGTCTCCATTTCTTGCCTTTTCCTCGTATTTTTTTACCTTCTCTTGCCTTTTCTTCCCTGATCTTGCCTTTTCTTTTATTATCTTGCCTTTATCTGGCTTTTTCATGCCTTTTCTTTTCTTTCCTTTTCTTGCCTTTTCCTTGTCTTTTATTGCCTTATAATGCCTTTTCGTTCCTTATCTTGCCTTTTACTTGCCTTTTCTTGCATTATCTTGCTTTTTCTTACATTTTCTTCCCTTATCTTGCTGTACCTTGACTTTTCTTGACTTATCATGCATTTTCTTTCCTTATCTTGCCTTTTTCTTTCCTTTTCTTGCCTTATCTTGCTTTTCCTTGCCTTTTCTTCCCTTATCATTCCTTATCTTGCCTTTTCTTTCCTTATCTTGCTTTTTCCTTACCTTTTCTTTCCTTTTCTTTACTTTTCATGCCTTATCTTGCCTTTTCCTGACTTTTCTTTCCTTATCTTGCCTTTTCCTTGCCTTTTCGTGCCTTATCTTGACTTTCCTTGCCTTGTCATGCCTTTTCTTTCCTTATCTTGCCATTTCCTTTCCTTTCCTTGCCTTATCTTGCCTTATCTTGCCTTTTCCTACCTTTTCCTTGCCTTTTCTTTCCTTTTCTTCCCTTATCTTGCCTTTTCTTACCTTATCTTGCCTTTTTTGGCCTTTTCTTTCCTTCTCTTGCCTTATCTAGCCTTTTATTGCCTTTTCTTGCCTTATCATGCCTTTTCTTTCCTTATCGTGCCATTTGCTTGCCTTTTATTTCCTTTCCTTGCCTTTTCTTGCCTCATCTTCTCTTATCTTGCCTTTTCTTACTTTTTCCTTGCCTTATCTTGCCTTATCTTACCTTTTCTTCCCTTGTCTTGCCTTTTCTTTCCTTTTGCTTGCCTTTTCTTCCCTTGTCTTGCCTTTTCTTTCCTTATCTTGCTTTTTCCTTTTCTTTTCTTGCCTTATCATGCATTTTCTTTCCTTATCTTGCCTTTTCCTTTCATTTTCTTGCCTTATCGTGCATTTTCTTTCCTTATCTTTCCTTTTATTGCCTTTTCATGCCTTTTTCTTGCCTTATCTTGCCTTTCCTTGCCTTATCTTGCCTTTTCTTTCCTTTTCTTATCTTATCTTCCCTTTTATTGCCTTTTCTTTCCTTATCATACTTTTCCTAGCCTTTTCTTCCCTTGTCTTGCCTTTTCCTTGCCTTTTCTTGCTTTATCTTGCCTTTACTTCCCTTATCATGCCTTATCTTTCCTTACCTTGCTTTTTCCTTGCCTTTTCTTGCCTTTTCTTGACTTTTCTTTCTTTATCTTCCCTTCTCCTAACCTTTTCTTGTCTTTTCGTGGCTTTTCTTGCTTTTATCTTGCCTTTTCCTTGCCTTTTGTTGCCTTATCTTGACTTTCCTTGCTTTATCATTCCTTTTCTTGCCATTTCCTTGCCTTTTCTTTCCTTTCCTTGCCTTATCTTGCCTTTTCTTTCCTTATCTTACCATTTCCTTGCCTCTTCTTTCCTTTTCTTGCCTTACCTAGCCTTTTATTATCTTTTCTTGCCTTATCTTATCTTTTATTACCTTATCTTGACATTTCTTGGCTTATCATGCCTTTTCTTTCCTTATCTTGCCATTTCCTTGCCTTTTCTTGCCTTATCTTCCCTTATCTTGCCTTTCCTTTCCTGTTCCTTGCCCTTTCTTGCCTTATCTTGCCTTGTCTTCCCTTATCTTGCCTTTTCTTTACTTATCTTGCCTTTTCCTTGTCTTTTCTTGCCTTTTCTTTCCTTATCTTGCCTTTTCCTTATCTTTTCTTGCCTCAACATGCCTTTTCTTTCCTTATCTTGCCTTTTCCTTGCCTTTTCTTGCCTTATCTTGCTTTTTCCTACATTTTCTTCCCTTATCTTTTCTTTTCTTGCCTTTTCTTGCCTTATCTTACCTTATCTTGCATTTTCTTTCCTTTTCTTGCCTTATCTTGCCATATCTTGCCTTTTGTTTCCTTTTCTTGCCTTATCTTGCCTTTTCTTGCCTTATCTTTCCTTTTATTGCCTTTTCTTTCCTTATCAAACTTTTCCTTGCCTTTCATTGCCTTTTCTTAACTTTTCCTTGCGTTTTCTTGTCTTTTCATGCCTTATCTTGCCTTTTCTTCCCATATCATGCCTTATCTTCCCTTTTCTTTCCTTGTCTTAGTTTTTCCTTGCCTTTTCTTTCCTTTTCTTGCCATTTCGTGCCTTTTCATGCCTTATCTTGCCTTTTCCTTACGTTTTCTTGTCTTATCTTGCCTTATCTTTACTTTTCCTTGTCTTTTCTTGCCTAATCTTGCCTTTTCTCGCCTTTTCTTTCTATATCTTGCACTGTCCTTGCCTTTTCTTCACTTTTCCTTCCCTTTTCTTGCCTTTTTCTTTCCTTATCTTGCCTTATCTTGCCATTTCTTTCCTTTTCTTGCCTTATCTTGCCTTTTCTTGGCTTTACTTTCCTTATCTTGCCTTTTCCTTACCTTTACTTGCCTTTTCTTTCCTTTTCTTTCCATGCCTTTTCTTGCCTTATCTTGCCTTTTCGTGCCTTTTCTTGCCTTTTCCTTGCCTTTTCTTTTATTATCTCTCCTTTTCTTTCATCATCTCTCTTTTTCTTGCCTTATCTTGCCTTTTCCTTGCCATTTCTTGTCTTTTCTTTCCTTAGCTAACCTTTTCTTGCCTTTTTGTGCCTATTCTTGCCTTTCTCTTGCCTTTTCTTGCCTTATCTTGCCTTATCTTGACTTTTCATGCCTTATCATGTCTTTTCTTTCCTTATCTTGCCATTTCCTTAACTTTTCTTACCTTTTCTTGCCTTTTCCTACTTTTTCTTGTATTTTCTTCTCTTATCTTGCTGTGTCTTACCTTTTCTTGACTTATCTGGCCTTTTCTTTCCTTTTCTTGCGTTATCTAGCCTTTTATTGCCTTTTCTTATCTTTTCTTGCCTTTTATTGCCTTATCTTACCTTTTCTTACCTTATCTTGACTTTTCTTGCCTTATCATGCCTTTTCTTTCCTTATCTTGTATTTCCTTTCCTTTTCTTTTCTTTCCTTGCCTTTTCTTGCCTTATCTTCCCTTATCTTGTCTTTTCTTACCTTTTTCTTGCCTTTTCTTTCCTTATCATGCCTTATCTTCCCTTTTCTTTCCTTATCTTAGTTTTTCCTTTCCTTTTCTTGCCTTATCTAGCCTTTTATTGTCTTTTCTTTCCTTATCTTTCCTTTTCTTGCCTTTTCTTTCCTTATCAAACATTTTCTTGCCTTTCATTGCATTTTCTTGAATTTTCCTTGCTTTTTCTTGCCTTTCCATGCTTTATATTGCCTTTTCTTCCCATATCATGCCTTATCTTCCCTTTTCTTTCCTTATCTTAGTTTTTCCTTGCATTTTCTTTCCTTTCCTTGCCTTATCTTTCCTTTTCTTCCCTTATCTTTCCTTCTCTTCCATTTTGCTTTCCTTTTCTTTCCTTTTTTTGCCTTATCTAGCCTTTTACTGCCTTATCTAGCCTTTTATTGCCTTTTCTTACGTTATCTTATCTTGACTATTTTTGCGTTATCATGACTTTTCTTTCCTTATCTTGCCATTTGCTTGCCTTTTCTTTCCTTTCCTTACCTTTTCTTGCCTTATCCTCCCTTATCTTGCCTTTTCTTACCTTTTCCTTGCCATTTCTTGCCTTATCTTGCCTTTTCTTCCCTTGTCTTGCCTTTTCTTTCCTGATCTTGCCTTTTGCATGCCTTTTCTCGTATTTTCTTTCTTTATCTTGCCTTTTCCTTTTCTTTTCTTGCCTTATCATGCAATTTCTTTCCTTTTCTTTCCTTATCTTTCCTTTTATTGCCTTATCTTGCCTTTTCCTTGCCTTTTCTTTCCTTATCATACTTTTCCTTGTCTTTTCTTGCCTTGTCTTGCCTTTTCCTTACCTTTTCTTGCCTTAACTTGCCTTTTCTTCCCTTATCATGCCTTATCTTGCCTTTTCTTTCCTTACCTTGCTTTTTCCTTGCCTTTTCGTGCCTTTTCTTACCTTATCTTGCCCTTTTCGTGCATTTTCCTTGCCTTTTCTGTGCCTTTTCCTTGCCTTTTCTTGCCTTATCTTGCCTTTTCTTTCTTTATCTTGCCTTTTCCTTGCCTTTCTTTGCCTTATCATGCCTTTTCTTTCCTTATCTTGTCATTTCCTTGCCTTTTCTTTCCTTTCCTTGCCTTTTCTTACCTTTTCCTTGCCTTTGCTTACCTTTTCCTTGCCTTTTCTTGCCTTATCTTTCCTTTTCTTCCCTAATCTTGCCTTATCTTTCCTTATCTTGCCTTTTCATTACCTTTTCTTGCCTTATCTTGCCTTTTATTGCCTTATCTTGCCTTATCTTGACTTTTCTTGCCTTATCATGCCTTTTCTTTCCTTATCTTGCCATTTCCTTGCCTTTCCTTTCCTTTTCATGTCTTTTCCTTGCCTTTTCTTGCCTTATCTTTCCTTTTCGTCTCTTATCATGCCTTATCTGCCCTTTTCTTTCCTTATCTTCCCTTTTCGTCCCTTATCATGCCTTTTCTTTCCTTTTCTTGCCTTTTCTTGCCTTTTCTTTCCTTTGCCTTGTCTTTTCTTTCCTAATCTTGCCTTTTCTCTCCTTTTCTTTCGATATCTTGCACTGTCCTTGCCTTTTCTAGCCTTTTCCTTCCCTTTTCTTTCCTTTTCTTGCCTTATCTTGCCTTTTCTTGCCTTTCCTTTCCTTATCTTGCCTTTTTCTTACCTTTTCTTGCCTTTTCTTTCCTTTCCTTTTCTTGCCTTTTCTTGCCTTATCTTGCCTTTTCATGCCTTTTTCTAGCCTTTTCTTTCCTTATCTTTCCTTTTCTTATCTTTTCTTGCATTATCTTTCCTTATCTTGCCTTTTCTTGACTTTTCTTTCCTTATCTTGCCTTTTCCTTGCCTTTTCTTATCTTTTCTTTCCTTAATTAGCCTTTTCTTGCCTTTTTATGCCTTTTCATTGCCTTTTCTTTCCTTATCTTTCCTTTTCTTATCTTTTCTTGCATTATCTTTCCTTATCTTGCCTTTTCTTGACTTTTCTTTCCTTATCTTGCCTTTTCCTTGCCTTTTCTTATCTTTTCTTTCCTTAACTAGCCTTTTCTTGCCTTTTTATGCCTTTTCTTGCCTTTTCATTGCCTTTTCTTGCCTTATCTTGACTTTTCATGCCTTATCATGCCTTTTCTTTCCTTATCTTGCCATTTGCTTGCCTTTTCTTTCCTTTCCTTGACTTTTCTTACCTTATATTGCCTTATCTTGACTTTTATTTCCTTTTCTTACTTTTTCTTGCATTTTCTTTCCTTATCTTGCAGTATCTTGCTTTTTCTTGACTTATTTGGCCTTTTCTATCCTGTTCTTGCGTTATCTAGCCTTTTATTGGCTTTTCTTATATTTTCTTGCCTTAACATGACTTTTCATGCCTTATCATGCTTTTTCTTTCCTTATCTTTCCATTTCCTTGCCTTTTCTTTCCTTTCCTTGCCTTTTCTAGCCTTATCTTCCCTTTTCTTACCTTTTCCTTGTCTTTTATTACCTTATCTTGCCTTTTCCTTCCCTTTTCTTTCCTTTTCTTGCCTTATCTAGCCTTTTTTTTGCCTTTTACTGCCTTATCTTGACTTTTTTTTGCCTAATCATGCCTTTTCTTTCCTTTTCTTGCCATTTCCTTGCCTTTTCTTTCCCTTCCTTGCCTTTTCTTGCCTTATCTTCCCTAATCTTGCCTTTTCCTTGCCTTTTCTTGCCTTTTCTTCCCTTATCTTACCTTTTCTTTCCTTATCTTGCCTTTTCCTTTTCTTTTCTTGCCTTTACTTTCCTTATCTTGCCGTTTCCTTATCTTTTCTTGCCTCAACATGCCTTTTCTTTCCTTATCTTGCCATTTCATTGCCATTTCATTGCCTTTTCTTGCCTTATCTTGCTTCTTCCTGCATTTTCTTCCCTTATATGGCCTTATCTTGCCTTTTCTTTCCTGTTCTTGCATTATCTTGCCTTTTCTTTCCTTTTCTTGCCTTATCTTGCCTTTTATTGCCTTTTCTTACCTTATCTTTCCTTTTATTGCCTTTTCATACATTTCCTTGCCTTTTCTTTGCCTTTTCTTGCCTTTTCTTGCTTTATCTTGCCTTTTCTTCCATTATCATGCCTTATCTGCCCTTTTCTTTCCTTGTCTTAATTTTTCCTTGCCTTTTCTTTCCTTTTCTTGCCTTTACTTGACGTTTCTTGACTTTTCGTGCCTTATCTTGCCATTTCCTCACCTTTTCTTGCCTTATCTTGCCTTATCTTTCCTTTCCCTTACCTTTTCTTGCCTAATCCTGCCTTTTCTCTCCTTTTCTTTCCATATCTTGCATTGTCCTTGCCTTTTCATTCCCTTATCTTGCCTTTTATTGCCTTACCTTATCTTTCCTTTTATTGCCTTTTCATACTTTTCCTTGCCTTTCCTTGCCTTTACTTGACTTTTCCTTGCCTTTTCTTGCCTTTTTCGTGCTTTATCTTCCCTTTTCTTCCATTATCATGCCTTATCTTCCCTTTTCTTTCCTTATCTTAATTTTTCCTTGCCTTTTCTTTCCTTTTCTTGCCTTTACTTGACTTTTCTTGCCTTTTCGTGCCTTATCTTGCCTTTTCATTCCTTATCTTGCCTTTTCGTGCCTTATCTTGCCATTTCCTCACCTTTTCTTGCCTTATCTTTCCTTTCCCTTGTCTTTTCTTGCCTAATCTTGCTTTTCTCTCCTTTTCTTTCCATATCTTGCATTGTCCTTGCCTTTTCTTGCCTTTTCCTTCCCTTTTCTTGCATTTGCTTTCCTTTTCTTGCCTTATCTTGCTTTTTCTTGCCTTTTCTTTGCTTTTATTGGCTTTCCTTTCCTTATCTTACCTTTTCCTTACCTTTGCTTGCCTTTTTTTTTCCTTTTCTTTCCTTTCATTTTCTTGCCTTTTCCTTGCCTTATCTTTACTTTTCTTGCCTTTTCTTACCTTATCCTTCCTTATCTTACATTTTCTTGACTTTTCTTTCCGTATCTTGCCTTTTCCTTGCCTTTTCTTGTCTTTTCTTTCCTTAACTAGCCTTTTTTTTGCCTTATTGTGTGTTTTCTTGCCTTTTCCTTGCCTTTTCTTGCCTTATCTTGCCTTATCTTGACTTTTCATGCCTTATCATGCCTTTTATATCCTTATATTGCCATTTCCTTGCCTTTTCTTTCCTTTCCTTGCCTTTTCTTGCCTTATATTGCCTTATCTTGCCTTTTATTGCCTTTTCTTGCATTTTCTTTCCTTTTATTGCTTTTTCTTGCATTTTCTTCCCTAATCTTGTCGTATCTTGCTTTTTCTTGACTTATCTGGCCTTTTCTTTCCCGTTCTTACGTTATCTAGCCTTTTATTGCATTTTCTCGGGTTTTCTTACTTTTTATTGCCCTTACTTGACATTTCTTGCCTTATCATGCATTTTCTTTCCTTATCTTGCCATTTCCTTGCCTTTTTTTGGCTTTCCTTGCCTTTTCTTGCCTTATCTTCCCTTATCTTACCTTTTCTTACCTTCTCCTTGCCTTTTCTTGCCTTATCTTGCCTTTTCTTTCTTTATCTTGCCTTTTCCTTGCATTTTATCACCTTTTCTTTCCTTATCTTGCCTTTTCCTTGTCTTTTATTACCTTATCATCCCTTTTCTTTTCTTTTCTTTCCTTATCTTTCCTTATCTTGCCTTATCTTAACTTTTCTTGCCTTATCATGACTTTTCTTGCCTTATCATGCCTTTTCTTTCCTTTTATTACCATATCAGGCCTTTTATTGCCTTTTCTTACCTTATCTTGCCTTTTACAGCCTTTCCTTTTCTTGCCTTATCATGCATTTTCTTTGCTTATCTTGCCATTTGCTTACCTTTTCTTTCCTTTCCTTGCCTTTTCTTGCCTTATATTGCCTTATCTTGCCTTTTATTGCCTTTTGTTACATTTTCTTGCCTTTTCTTGCTTTTCCTTGTATTTTCTTCCCTAATCTTGTCGTATCTTGCTTTTTCTTGACTTATCTGGCCTTTTCTTTCCCACTCTTGCGTTATCTAGCCTTTTATTGCATTTTCTTGGGTTTTCTTGCCTTTTATTGCCCTTACTTGACTTTTCTTGCCTTATCATGCATTTTCTTTCCTTATATTGCCATTTCCTTGCCTTTTCTTGCCTTATCTTCCCTTATCTTGCCTTTTCTTACCTTTTCCTTGCCTTTTCTTGCCTTATCTTGCCTTTTCTTTCTTTATCTTGCCTTTTCCTTTCATTTTATCACCTTTTCTTTCCTTATCTTGCCTTTTCCTTGTCTTTTATTACCTTATCATGCCTTTTCTTTCCTTATAATCCCTTTTCTTTTTTTCTCTTTCCTTATCTTGCCTTTTCTTGCCTTATCTTGACTTTTATTGCCTTATTATGACTTTTCTTGCCTTATCATGCCTTTTCTTTCCTTTTATTACCATATCAGGCCTTTTATTGCCTTTTCTTACCTTATCTTGCCTTTTACTGCCTTATCTTTCCTATTCTTGCCTTATCATGCCTTTTCTTTCCTTATCTTGCCATTTGCTTGCCGTTTCTTTCCTTTCGTTGCCTTTTCTTGCCTTATCTTTCTTTATCTTGCCTTTTCTTACCCTTAACTTGCCTTATCTTGCCTTTTCCTTGCCGTTTCTTCCCTTATCATGCTTTATCTTGCCTTTTCTTTTCTTATCTTGCTTTTCCCTTTCCTTTTCTTGCCATTTCTTTCCTTTTCTTGCCTTATCTTGCCTTTTCTTGGCCTTTCTTTCCTTATCTTGCCTTTTCTTGCGTTATCTTGCTTATCTTGCCTTTTCTTCCCCTGTCTTGCATTTTCTTTCCTTATTTTGCCTTTTGCTTGCCTTTTCTCGCCTTTTCTTTCCTTATCTTGCCTTTTCCTTTTCTTTTCTTGCCTTATCATTCTTTTTCTTTCCTTATCTTGCCTTTTAGTTTCATTTTCTCATCTTATCTTGCTTTTTATTGCATTTTCTTCCCTTATCTTTCATTTTCTTGCCTTTTCTTGCCTTGTCTTGCCTTTTCCTTGCCTAATCTTGCCTTTTCGTACCTTTTCTTTACCTTCTCTTTCATTTTCTTCCCTTATCTTACCTTTTCTTTCCTTATCTTGCCTTTTCCTTTCCTTTTCTTGCCTTAATAGCCTTTTATTGCCTTATCTTGCCTTTTCTTGCCTTATCTTGTCTTTTCTTGCCTTACCATGCCTTTTCTTTCCTAATCTTGCCATTTGCTTGCCTTTTCTTTCCTTTCCTTGACTTTTCTTGCCTTATCTTGCCTTTTCTTCCCTTGTCTTGCCTTTTCTTTCCTTATCTTGCAGTATCTTGCTTTTTCTTGACTTATTTGGCCTTTTCTATCCTGTTCTTGCGTTATCTAGCCTTTTATTGCCTTTTCTTATATTTTCATGCCTTAACTTGACTTTTCATGCCTTATCATGCCTTTTCTTTCCTTATCTTTCCATTTCCTTGCATTTTCTCACCTTTTCTTTCCTTATCTTGCCTTTTCCTTGTCTTTTATTACCTTATCTTGCCTTTTCCTTCCCTTTTCTTTCCTTTTATTACCTTATCTAGCCTTTTTTGCCTTTTCTTGCCTTATCTTGACTTTTCTTGCCTAGTCATGCCTTTTCTTTCCTTTTCATGCCATTTCCTTGCCTTTTCTTTCCCTTCCTTGCCTTTTCTTGCCTTATCTTCCCTTATGTTGCCTTTTCTTGCCTTTTCCTTGCCTTTTGATGTGAGCAAGCCTAAGGACGCACCTACTATCAAGCTTGTAGACTCGAAGCAAGTTGAAGTTCCGATTGGGCCAATGACAAGAGCACGCGCTAGGAAGTTGCAATCTGACTTCAATGGATTAATGGAAGAAGTTTGGGCTCAATCAAGTGCGTGGAGGACCAAGGACGTCCAAGAAGCCCAAGGGAGGCCCATGCACGTTTTGGAAGCTGAATGGGAGGCTTGACATGCACGTAAGCTTCTAGATACATGCGCACATGGAGAATCAAGAGGAATCAGCCTATTTAGTCCGTGCATCTAATTGTTTTGGACGTGCACCTAGTAGTTATTCTATTAGATATTATTTGCTTATATTATTCCTTATTTAGTTGAATAAGTTCGGCCAGAATCTCTTTAGAATAGGAAAGAATTTTGGCCAGCCTTAAACTCCTTATTTGGAGTTAGTTTCGTTTAGGAAAGTTGTAAGACATGAGGAGCCTATATAAAGAGGCGTCCCCCTTCAATAAAGAACACACACAATTCGGAAATACTTAGCATTGGCTAGTTGAGAGTTTGATACTCGTTTGTTCTTGCTTAGGCTGGTGAGTCGTCTTGGCTAGAATTTATCCTTCACTTATCAAGCGGATATTCCATCCCCGCTTGTGGCGTGATACGACCTTAGGTCAAGGTTCAGAAGCCCTTGTAGCGGGTTGAGGTACAAATTCGTGCCTTAGTTCGTGTAAGTTCTTGTGAGTTGTGATCTGTTCCATTCTAAAGTAACAAACGGTCCGAGTTGTGAATCTTTTCCGCGGAGATTCATATCAGTTGGTATCAGAGCTTAGCTTGTTACTTTAGTTCATTATCCTTGTTATTTTTGTTCTTGTTGGTTCGTTTTGTTGCTTGTTATTTTTTTGTTCTTGTTGGTTCGTTTTCTCTCCTCGCTGTTTGAGAGAAAAGAGAGGAAAACAAACGAGTGAAGCAAGAAAAGAAAGAAAAGAAAAGAAAGAAAAAAAAAAGAAAAGAAAAGAAAAGAAAAAAAAAAGGAAAGAAAAGAAAAAGAAAAAAAGGAAGCCGCAAGCTAAAGAGGAAGCAAGCTAAATTGGAAGTCTCAAGCTAAAGAGGAAGCAAGCTAAATTGGAAGTCTCAAGCTAAAGAGGAAGCAAATCCGAGGGAAGCTAGCAAACTAAGGAGGCGCAACAGCTGATCAAGAAAGGGGACGAGCAAGACTAAAAGAAAGACCAAAGAGGAACTTTAACATTCTGTTTGTTAAAGCGTGGAGCTCAAGCAAGGCCGTTCTAGCCTTAGTAAGAACATACAAGTATCACGAGAGGAAAAAGGCAAGAGTGTGCGAGTACCTTAGAGAGAAAAGCCAAATATTTGAGTGCAAACACGAGTGAACTTGAGTGCACCCTACATTGAGAGTATACACGTAAGGGAGTGAGCTTGTGAGGCCATAATTTTTTTTTACTAACCAATTTTTCTTGTAGCAAACATGTCGCATGAAGGTCAAACTATGGGAAGCATAGACCTTAAGTTATTAGTGGATGCCTTGGCCGGGAAGCTCGAGCGGATGGTGCAAGCTCAGATGGAGCCTTTGCAACTACGCGTGGATGCCGTGGAGAATTCTCGTGACAACCCCCAAACGCGAGGCGAACTCCAAAGGCGTAGGAGAGGAGTACCTATTGGAGAATCGAGCAGAGCTGATTCTGAGTCGGAAGAAGGCGTAGGCTCTACAAGGAGTCTTAGGAGAGCAAGAACAAACCGTCCACCTAGGGAGGCAAGGCCAAAGAGAGACGACAACATAGGGAGTATCAAACTGAAGATACCTTCCTTTGCTGGTCGTTCTGACCCGGAGGCGTACTTAGAGTGGGAGAAGAAGATTGAGTTCGTGTTTGATTGCCACAATAGCTCCGAAGAAAAGAAGGTAAAACTTGCCATCACCGAATTCACTGATTATGCTATAACTTGGTGGGATCAACTTGTGACTAGCAGGAGGAGAAATAGAGAACGCCCTATAGCTACTTGGGAAGACATGAAAGTGGTGATGAGGAAGAGATTTGTTCCAAGTCATTACTATAGAGAGCTGTATAAGAAGTTACAAGGAATGAGGCAAGGAAGTTTGAGTGTGGAGGAGTATTTCAAACAGATGGAGATGGCCATGATAAGAGCTGATATAGATGAAGATAGAGAAGTTACAATGGCAAGGTTCTTGAATGGACTCAATCCTGAAATTCAAGACAAAGTTGAGTTGCAACACTATGTGGAGTTGGAGGACATGGTGCATATGGCAACGAAAATTGAGAAGCAACTCAAGAGAGGAGAGGGGAGAACAAAAGCTACATCGAATTCTACTTGGAAGCCAAACTACCAAAAGAAGTTTGACAAGCCACAAGCAGCCAAAGTAGAGCATAAATCCGAGAGTTCTCAAGCTAATTCTCAAAGGAAAGTGGAAGTCACTCCAGCTAGGAACCGTGACATCAAGTGCTTTAAGTGTCAAGGAAGAGGGCACATCTCAAGTCAATGCCCTAACAAGCAAGCAATGGTGATCAAGGAGAGTGGAGAGATTGAAACTGAAGAAGAGGATTCGGAGCATGAAAGCATGCCTTCTTTGGAGGACGTATCCGAGGAAGAGTACCAAGCTGCTGAGAGGCTTACTCTTGTGTCTAGAAGAGCATTGAATGTGCAAGTAAAAGAAGAAAATGATGTGGCTCAAAGAGAAAATATTTTTCACACAAGGTGCTATGTCAAAGACAAGGTGTGTAGTGTCATCATAGATGGAGGAAGTTGTGCTAATGTCGCAAGCACTACTATGGTGGAGAAGTTGGGGTTGCTCACTGGAAAACACCCTAAGCCTTACAAACTACAATGGCTGAATGATAGTGGAGAAGTACGAGTGATGAAGCAAGTATTGGTAACATTCCGCATTGGCAACTATGAGGATGAAGTGTTGTGTGATGTTGTACCAATGCAAGCTGGTCATCTATTGTTAGGAAGGCCATGGCAGTTTGATAGGAAAGTGCATCATAATGGCTACACCAACAAATACTCATTTATACTTAAGAAGAGAGTAATCACCTTGGCACCCTTGTCACCATCACAAGTTTGTGAAGATCAAAGACTGTTGCAACAAGAAAGTGATGAGCAAAGAGAGCGTGACAAAAAGAAAAAGAATGAGAGAAGAGAAGAAGCCGAAAAAAAGATAAGAAAAACGGTCAATGGAGAGGAAAAGATTGAGAAAACAAAAGAAGCCGGAAAAACAGAAATTAAAACGGCCAAAGAGAAAAAACGAGAGTTGGAAAAAGAGTTACTATGTGGGAACAAGTGATATTAAGCAAGCATGCTTTGCAAAGAAGCCTATGATCTTACTTCGGTATAGGGAGGCACTTTTAAACACTAACGAGCTTGAACCACATGTACCTAGTACGGTTGTGTCTCTTTTGCAGGATTACAAGGATGTCTTTCCCGACGAGCTACCACCTGGTTTGCCACCTATTCGTGGGATTGAACATCAAATAGACTTTGTCCCGGGAGCTACCATACCTAACCGTCCCGCATATAGAAGCAATCCTGAAGAGACAAAGGAGCTTGAGAAGCAAGTCAACGAGCTGTTGGAGAAAGGGTACGTAAGAGAGAGCATGAGTCCATGTGCTGTTCCAGTCCTACTTGTGCCCAAGAAGGATAAAACATGGAGAATGTGTGTTGATTGCCGAGCAGTCAACAACATAACGGTAAAATATCGTCACCCTATCCCTCGTTTAGATGACATGTTAGATGAGTTGCATGGTTCTTGCATGTTTTCTAAGATTGATTTGAAGAGTGGTTATCATCAAATTAGGATGAAAGAAGGAGATGAGTGGAAGACTGCTTTTAAAACTAAGTATGGGTTGTATGAGTGGATGGTCATGCCATTTGGTTTGTCCAACGCACCTAGCACGTTTATGCGACTCATGAATCATGTTCTACGTCCATTCATTGGTAAATTTGTAGTTGTTTACTTTGATGATATACTCATCTATAGCAAGAACGTGGGGGATCATCTAGAACATTTGAAATCTGTCTTAGTTGCACTTAGAGAAGAACAATTGTTTGCTAACTTGAAGAAGTGCACCTTTTGTACGGATAAGCTTGTATTCTTGGGTTTTGTTGTTGGAGCTAACGGAATACAGGTTGATGAAGAAAAGATCCGAGCTATCCGTGAATGGCCAAGCCCTACAAGTGTTGCTAATGTTAGGAGCTTTCATGGACTAGCTAGTTTTTATAGGAGATTTGTGAAGGACTTTAGTAGCATAGCCGCACCCATAACTGAAGTCATCAAGAAGAACGTGGGCTTTACTTGGGGAGAAGCACAAGAGCAGGCTTTCCAACTACTGAAAGGGAAGTTGACTAATGCACCCTTGTTAGCTTTACCTAATTTCTCTAAGACTTTTGAAATAGAGTGTGATGCTTCTGGTGTAGGAATTGGAGCTGTCCTTATGCAAGAAGGAAGACCTATTGCATACTTTAGTGAGAAACTAAGTGGTGCAACCTTGAATTACCCGACCTATGACAAGGAGTTGTACGCACTAGTTCGAGCATTGGAGACATGGCAGCATTATTTGTGGCCCAAGGAGTTCGTGATTCACACTGATCATGAGTCACTCAAGCACTTAAAGGGGCAACACAAGCTGAACAAGAGGCATGCACGATGGGTGGAATTCATTGAGACATTTCCTTATGTCATTCGCTACAAGCAAGGTAAGGAAAATGTAGTGGCTGATGCACTATCACGAAGGTACGCCTTGATCTCAACTCTTGATGCTAAACTACTTGGCTTTGAACACATTAAGGAGATGTATGTTGATGATGTTGATTTTGGCGAGTTGTTTAGATCAACTGAAAGAAGTGCATTTGGTAAGTTCTTTCGTAATGAAGGTTACCTATTTCGTGAAAACAAACTTTGTGTGCCTAATTGTTCGATGCGAGAATTACTAATTCAGGAGGCACATGGAGGTGGCTTAATGGGGCATTTTGGAATTGCAAAGACCTTGGCAATGCTACAAGATCATTTCTTTTGGCCACACATGAAGAGAGACGTTGAGAGAGTTTGTGGTCGTTGCATCACTTGCAAGCAAGCCAAGTCAAAGGTAAAACCCCATGGTTTGTACACCCCACTACCTATACCTAGTGAGCCCTGGATTGATATCTCTATGGATTTTGTGTTAGGCCTACCTAGGACTAAGCGTGGAAGAGATTCAATTTTTGTGGTAGTGGATAGGTTTTCTAAGATGGCACATTTCATTCCATGTCATAAGACTGATGATGCTTCAAACATTGCTGATTTGTTCTTTAGAGAGGTTGTTAGGTTGCATGGCATGCCTAGGACAATTATCTCTGATAGAGATGCTAAGTTCCTAAGTTACTTTTGGAAGACCTTGTGGTGCAAGTTAGGTACTAAGTTGTTGTTTTCTACTACTTGTCATCCTCAAACTGATGGTCAAACTGAAGTAGTGAATAGGACTTTGTCTACACTTTTGAGAGCACTCATTAAGCATAACATTAAGACTTGGGAAGAATGTTTGCCTCATGTTGAGTTTGCTTATAATCGTTCTGTCCATTCAGCTACTCAATTCTCACCATTTGAGCTTGTTTATGGATTTAATCCTTTGACTCCATTGGATTTCTCACCTCTACCTTCGACTGAGCATGTTAACTTAGATGGCAAGAAGAAAGCTGAATTTGTCAAGCAGTTACATGAGAAAGCTAGAATGAACATCGAGAAGCGCACGGAGTACTATGCAAGGCAAGCAAACAAAGGAAGGCACAAGGTTGTCTTTGAGCCGGGCGATTGGGTTTGGCTACATATGAGGAAGGAGCGTTTTCCTGTCCAAAGACGTTCAAAGTTGCTACCACGGGGAGATGGTCCATTCCAAGTGCTAGAACGCATTAATGATAATGCCTACAAGCTAGACCTTCCGGGTGCGTATAGTGTAAGTGCTTCGTTTAATGTGGCTGACTTGAGTCCGTTTGATGTAGGTGATGATTTGAGGACAAATCCTTTTCAAGAGGAGGGGAATGATGTGAGCAAGCCTAAGGACGCACCTACTATCAAGCTTGTAGACTCGAAGCAAGTTCAAGTTCCGATTGGGCCAATGACAAGAGCACGCGCTAGGAAGTTGCAATCTGACTTCAATGGATTAATGGAAGAAGTTTGGGCTCAATCAAGTGCGTGGAGGACCAAGGACGTCCAAGAAGCCCAAGGGAGGCCCATGCACGTTTTGGAAGCTGAATGGGAGGCTTGACATGCACGTAAGCTTCTAGATACATGCGCACATGGAGAATCAAGAGGAATCAGCCTATTTAGTCCGTGCATCTAATTGTTTTGGACGTGCACCTAGTAGTTATTCTATTAGATATTATTTGCTTATATTATTCCTTATTTAGTTGAATAAGTTCGGCCAGAATCTCTTTAGAATAGGAAAGAATTTTGGCCAGCCTTAAACTCCTTATTTGGAGTTAGTTTCGTTTAGGAAAGTTGTAAGACATGAGGAGCCTATATAAAGAGGCGTCCCCCTTCAATAAAGAACACACACAATTCGGAAATACTTAGCATTGGCTAGTTGAGAGTTTGATACTCGTTTGTTCTTGCTTAGGCTGGTGAGTCGTCTTGGCTAGAATTTATCCTTCACTTATCAAGCGGATATTCCATCCCCGCTTGTGGCGTGATACGACCTTAGGTCAAGGTTCAGAAGCCCTTGCAGCGGGTTGAGGTACAAATTCGTGCCTTAGTTCGTGTAAGTTCTTGTGAGTTGTGATCTGTTCCATTCTAAAGTAACAAACGGTCCGAGTTGTGAATCTTTTCCGCGGAGATTCATATCACCTTTTCTTGCCTTTTCTTCCCTTATCTTACCTTTTCTTTCCTTATCTTGCCTTTTCCTTGTTTTTTCTTGCCTTTTCTTCCCTTATCTTGCCTTTTCCTTATCTTTTCTTGCCTCAACATGCCTCTTCTTTCCTTATCTTGCCATTTCATTGCCTTTTCTTGCCTTATCTTGCTTCTTCCTGCATTTTCTTCCCTTATCTTTCCTTTTTTTGCCTTTTCTTGCCTTATATGGCCTTATCTTGCCTTTTCTTTCCTATTCTTGCCTTATCTTGCCTTTTCTTTCCTTTTCTTGCCTTATCTTGCCTTTTATTGCCTTTTCTTACCTTATCTTTCCTTTTATTAACTTTTCATACGTTTCCTTGTCGTATCTTGCTTTTTCTTGACTTATGTGGCCTTTTCTTTCCCATTCTTGCGTTATCTAGCCTTTTATTGCATTTTCTTGAGTTTTCCTGCCTTTTATTGCCCTTACTTGACTTTTCTTGCCTTATCATGCATTTTCTTTCCTTATCTTGCCATTTCCTTTCCTTTTTTTGCCTTTCCTTGCCTTTTCTTGCCTTATCTTCCCTTATCTTGTCTTTTCTTACCATTTCCTTGCCTTATCTTGCCTTTTCTTTCTTTATCTTGCCTTTTCCTTACATTTTATCGCCTTTTCTTTCCATATCTTGCCTTTTCCTTGTCTTTTATTACCTTATCATGCCTTTTCTTTCCTTATCATCCCTTTTCTTTTCTTTTCTTTCCTTATCTTTCCTTTTCTTGCCTTATCTTGACTTTTCTTGCCTTATCATGACTTTTCTTGCCTTATCATGCCTTTTCTTTCCTTTTATTACCATATCAGGCCTTTTATTGCCTTTTCTTACCTTATCTTGCCTTTTACTGCCTTATCTTTCCTTTTCTTTCCTTATCATGCCTCTTCTTTCCTTATCTTGCCATTTGCTTGCCTTTTCTTCCCTTATCATTCCTTATCTTGCCTTTTCTTTCCTTATCTTGCTTTTTCCTTACCTTTTCTTTCCTTTTCTTTACTTTTCATGCCTTATCTTGCCTTTTCCTGACTTTTCTTTCCTTATCTTGCCTTTTCCTTGCCTTTTCGTGCCTTATCTTGACTTTTCTTGCCTTGTCATGCCTTTTCTTTCCTTATCTTGCCATTTCCTTTCCTTTCCTTGCCTTATCTTGCCTTATCTTGCCTTTTCCTACCTTTTCCTTGCCTTTTCTTTCATTTTCTTCCCTTATCTTGCCTTTTCTTACCTTATCTTGCCTTTTTTGGCCTTTTCTTTCCTTCTCTTGCCTTATCTAGCCTTTTATTGCCTTTTCTTGCCTTATCATGCCTTTTCTTTCCTTATCGTGCCATTTGCTTGCCTTTTATTTCCTTTCCTTGCCTTTTCTTGCCTCATCTTCTCTTATCTTGCCTTTTCTTACTTTTTCCTTGCCTTATCTTGCCTTATCTTACCTTTTCTTCCCTTGTCTTGCCTTTTCTTTCCTTTTGCTTGCCTTTTCTTCCCTTGTCTTGCCTTTTCTTTCCTTATCTTGCTTTTTCCTTTTCTTTTCTTGCCTTATCATGCATTTTCTTTCCTTATCTTGCCTTTTCCTTTCATTTTCTTGCCTTATCGTGCATTTTCTTTCCTTATCTTTCCTTTTATTGCCTTTTCATGCCTTTTTCTTGCCTTATCTTGCCTTTTCTTGCCTTATCTTGCCTTTTCTTTCCTTTTCTTATCTTATCTTGCCTTTTATTGCCTTTTCTTTCCTTATCATACTTTTCCTAGCCTTTTCTTCCCTTGTCTTGCCTTTTCCTTGCCTTTTCTTGCTTTATCTTGCCTTTACTTCCCTTATCATGCCTTATCTTTCCTTACCTTGCTTTTTCCTTGCCTTTTCTTGCCTTTTCTTGACTTTTCTTTCTTTATCTTCCCTTCTCCTAACCTTTTCTTGTCTTTTCGTGCCTTTTCTTGCTTTTATCTTGCCTTTTCCTTGCCTTTTCCTTGCCTTTTGTTGCCTTATCTTGACTTTCCTTGCTTTATCATTCCTTTTCTTGCCATTTCCTTGCCTTTTCTTTCCTTTCCTTGCCTTATCTTGCCTTTTCTTTCCTTATCTTACCATTTCCTTGCCTCTTCTTTCCTTTTCTTGCCTTACCTAGCCTTTAATTATCTTTTCTTGCCTTATCTTATCTTTTATTACCTTATCTTGACATTTCTTGGCTTATCATGCCTTTTCTTTCCTTATCTTGCCATTTCCTTTCCTTTTCTTGCCTTATCTTGCCTTTCCTTTCCTGTTCCTTGCCCTTTCTTGCCTTATCTTGCCTTTTCTTCCCTTATCTTGCCTTTTCTTTACTTATCTTACCTTTTCCTTGTCTTTTCTTGCCTTTTCTTTCCTTATCTTGCCTTTTCCTTATCTTTTCTTGCCTCAACATGCCTTTTCTTTCCTTATCTTGCCTTTTCCTTGCCTTTTCTTGCCTTATCTTGCTTTTTCCTACATTTTCTTCCTTATCTTTTCTTTTCTTGCCTTTTCTTACCTTATCTTACCTTATCTTGCATTTTCTTTCCTTTTCTTGCCTTATCTTGCCATATCTTGCCTTTTCTTTCCATTTCTTGCCTTATCTTGCCTTTTCTTGCCTTATCTTTCCTTTTATTGCCTTTTCTTTCCTTATCAAACTTTTCCTTGCCTTTCATTGCCTTTTCTTAACTTTTCCTTGCCTTTTCTTGTCTTTTCATGCCTTATCTTGCCTTTTCTTCCCATATCATGCCTTATCTTCCCTTTTCTTTCCTTGTCTTAGTTTTTCCTTGCCTTTTCTTTCCTTTTCTTGCCATTTCGTGCCTTTTCATGCCTTATCTTGCCTTTTCCTTACGTTTTCTTGTCTTATCTTGCCTTATCTTTACTTTTCCTTGTCTTTTCTTGCCTAATCTTGCCTTTTCTCGCCTTTTCTTTCTATATCTTGCACTGTCCTTGCCTTTTCTTCACTTTTCCTTCCCTTTTCTTGCCTTTTTCTTTCCTTATCTTGCCTTATCTTGCCATTTCTTTCCTTTTCTTGCCTTATCTTGCCTTTTCCTTACCTTTACTTGCCTTTTCTTTCCTTTTCTTTCCATGCCTTTTCTTGCCTTATCTTGCCTTTTCGTGCCTTTTCTTGCCTTTTCCTTGCCTTTTCTTTTATTATCTCTCCTTTTCTTTCATCATCTCTCTTTTTCTTGCCTTTTCTTGCCTTATCTTGCCTTTTCCTTGCCATTTCTTGTCTTTTCTTTCCTTAGCTAACCTTTTCTTGCCTTTTCTTGCCTTTTTGTGCCTATTCTTGCCTTTCCCTTGCCTTTTCTTGCCTTATCTTGCCTTATCTTGACTTTTCATGCCTTATCATGTCTTTTCTTTCCTTATCTTGCCATTTCCTTAACTTTTCTTACCTTTTCTTGCCTTTTCCTACTTTTTCTTGTATTTTCTTCTCTTATCTTGCTGTGTCTTACCTTTTCTTGACTTATCTGGCCTTTTCTTTCCTTTTCTTGCGTTATCTAGCCTTTTATTGCCTTTTCTTATCTTATCTTGCCTTTTATTGCCTTATCTTACCTTTTCTTACCTTATCTTGACTTTTCTTGCCTTATCATGCCTTTTCTTTCCTTATCTTGTATTTCCTTTCCTTTTCTTTTCTTTCCTTGCCTTTTCTTGCCTTATCTTCCCTTATCTTGTCTTTTCTTACCTTTTTCTTGCCTTTTCTTGCCTTTTCTTTCCTTATCATGCCTTATCTTCCCTTTTCTTTCCTTATCTTAGTTTTTCCTTGCCTTTTCTTGCCTTTTCTTTCCTTTTCTTGCCTTATCTAGCCTTTTATTGTCTTTTCTTTCCTTATCTTTCCTTTTCTTGCCTTTTCTTTCCTTATCAAACATTTTCTTGCCTTTCATTGCCTTTTCTTGACTTTTCCTTGCTTTTTCTTGCCTTTCCATGCTTTATCTTGCCTTTTCTTCCCATATCATGCCTTATCTTCCCTTTTCTTTCCTTATCTTAGTTTTTCCTTGCATTTTCTTCCCTTTCCTTGCCTTATCTTTCCTTTTCTTCCCTTATCTTTCCTTCTCTTCCCTTTTGCTTTCCTTTTCTTTCCTTTTCTTTCCTTATCTAGCCTTTTACTGCCTTATCTAGCCTTTTATTGCCTTTTCTTACGTTATCTTATCTTGCCTATTCTTGCATTATCATGACTTTTCTTTCCTTATCTTGCCATTTGCTTGCCTTTTCTTTCCTTTCCTTACCTTTTCTTGCCTTATCTTCCCTTATCTTGCCTTTTCTTACCTTTTCCTTGCCATTTCTTGCCTTATCTTTCCTTTTCTTCCCTTGTCTTGCCATTTCTTGCCTTATCTTTCCTTTTCTTTCCTTATCTTGCCTTTTGCATGCCTTTTCTCATATTTTCTTTCCTTATCTTGCCTTTTCCTTTTCTTTTCTTGCCTTATCATGCAATTTCTTTCCTTTTCTTCCCTTATCTTTCCTTTTCTTGCCTTATCTTGCCTTTTCCTTGCCTTTTCTTTCCTTATCATACTTTTCCTTGTCTTTTCTTGCCTTGTCTTGCCTTTTCCTTACCTTTTCTTGCCTTAACTTGCCTTTTCTTCCCTTATCATGCCTTATCTTGCCTTTTCTTTCCTTACCGTGCTTTTTCCTTGCCTTTTCGTGCCTTTTCTTACCTTATCTTGCCCTTTTCGTGCATTTTCCTTGCCTTTTCTGCGCCTTTTCCTTGCCTTTTCTTGCCTTATCTTGCCTTTTCTTTCTTTATCTTGCCTTTTCCTTGCCTTTCTTTGCCTTATCATGCCTTTTCTTTCCTTATCTTGTCATTTCCTTGCCTTTTCTTTCCTTTCCTTGCCTTTTCTTACTTTTTCCTTGCCTTTGCTTACCTTTTCCTTGCCTTTTCTTGCCTTATCTTTCCTTTTCTTCCCTAATCTTGCCTTATCTTTCCTTATCTTGCCTTTTCATTGCCTTTTCTAGCCTTATCTTGCCTTTTATTGCCTTATCTTGCCTTATCTTGACTTTTCTTGCCTTATCATGCCTTTTCTTTCCTTATCTTGCCATTTCCTTGCCTTTCCTTTCCTTTTCATGTCTTTTCCTTGCCTTTTCTTGCCTTATCTTTCCTTTTCGTCTCTTATCATACCTTATCTGCCCTTTTCTTTCCTTATCTTCCCTTTTCGTCCCTTATCATGCCTTTTCTTTCCTTTTCTTGCCTTTTCTTGCCTTTTCTTTCCTTTCCCTTGTCTTTTCTTTCCTAATCTTGCCTTTTCTCTCCTTTTCTTTCGATATCTTGCACTGTCCTTGCCTTTTCTTGCCTTTTCCTTCCCTTTTCTTTCCTTTTCTTGCCTTATCTTGCCTTTTCTTGCCTTTCCTTTCCTTATCTTGCCTTTTTCTTACCTTTTCTTGCCTTTTCTTTCCTTTCCTTTTCTTGCCTTTTCTTGCCTTATCTTGCCTTTTCATGCCTTTTTCTAGCCTTTTCTTTCCTTATCTTTCCTTTTCTTATCTTTTCTTGCATTATCTTTCCTTATCTTGCCTTTTCTTGACTTTTCTTTCCTTATCTTGCCTTTTCCTTGCCTTTTCTTATCTTTTCTTTCCTTAACTAGCCTTTTCTTGCCTTTTTATGCCTTTTCTTGCCTTTTCATTGCCTTTTCTTTCCTTATCTTTCCTTTTCTTGTCTTTTCTTGCATTATCTTTCCTTATCTTGCCTTTTCTTGACTTTTCTTTCCTTATCTTGCCTTTTCCTTGCCTTTTCTTATCTTTTCTTTCCTTAATTAGCCTTTTCTTGCCTTTTTATGCCTTATCATGCCTTTTTCTTGCCTTTTCTTTCCTTATCTTTCCTTTTCTTGTCTTTTCTTGCATTATCTTGCCTTATCTTGCCTTTTCTTGACTTTTCTTTCCTTATCTTGCCTTTTCCTTGCCTTTTCTTATCTTTTCTTTCCTTAACTAGCCTTTTCTTGCCTTTTTATGCCTTTTCTTGCCTTTTCATTACCTTTTCTTGCCTTATCTTGACTTTTCATGCCTTATCATGCCTTTTCTTTCCTTATCTTGCCATTTGCTTGCCTTTTCTTTCCTTTCCTTGACTTTTCTTACCTTATATTGCCTTATCTTGACTTTTATTTCCTTTTCTTACTTTTTCTTGCATTTTCTTTCCTTATCTTGCAGTATCTTGCTTTTTCTTGACTTATTTGGCCTTTTCTATCCTGGTCTTGCGTTATCTAGCCTTTTATTGCCTTTTCTTATATTTTCTTGCCTTAACATGACTTTTCATGCCTTATCATGCTTTTTCTTTCCTTATCTTTCCATTTCCTTGCCTTTTCTTTCCTTTCCTTGCCTTTTCTAGCCTTATCTTCCCTTTTCTTACCTTTTCCTTGTCTTTTATTACCTTATCTTGCCTTTTCCTTCCCTTTTCTTTCCTTTTCTTGCCTTATCTAGCCTTTTTTTTGCCTTTTACTGCCTTATCTTGACTTTTTTTTGCCTAATCATGCCTTTTCTTTCCTTTTCTTGCCATTTCCTTGCCTTTTCTTTCCCTTCCTTGCCTTTTCTTGCCTTATCTTCCCTAATCTTGCCTTTTCCTTGCCTTTTCTTGCCTTTTCTTCCCTTATCTTACCTTTTCTTTCCTTATCTTGCCTTTTCCTTTTCTTTTCTTGCCTTTTCTTTCCTTATCTTTCCGTTTCCTTATCTTTTCTTGCCTCAACATGCCTTTTCTTTCCTTATCTTGCCATTTCATTGCCATTTCATTGCCTTTTCTAGCCTTATCTTACTTCTTCCTGCATTTTCTTCCCTTATCTTTCCTTTTTTTGCCTTTTCTTGCCTTATTTGGCCTTATCTTGCCTTTTCTTTCCTGTTCTTGCATTATCTTGCCTTTTCTTTCCTTTTCTTGCCTTATCTTGCCTTTTATTGCCTTTTCTTACCTTATCTTTCCTTTTATTGCCTTTTCATACATTTCCTTGCCTTTTCTTGACTTTTTCTTGCCTTTTCTTGCCTTTTCTTGCTTTATCTTGCCTTTTCTTCCATTATCATGCCTTATCTGCCCTTTTCTTTCCTTGTCTTAATTTTTCCTTGCCTTTTCTTTCCTTTTCTTGCCTTTACTTGACTTTTCTTGACTTTTCGTGCCTTATCTTGCCATTTCCTCACCTTTTCTTGCCTTATCTTGCCTTATCTTTCCTTTCCCTTACCTTTTCTTGCCTAATCTTGCCTTTTCTCTCCTTTTCTTTCCATATCTTGCATTGTCCTTGCCTTTTCATTCCCTTATCTTGCCTTTTATTGCCTTACCTTATCTTTCCTTTTATTGCCTTTTCATACTTTTCCTTGCCTTTCCTTGCCTTTACTTGACTTTTCCTTGCCTTTTCTTGCCTTTTTCGTGCTTTATCTTCCCTTTTCTTCCATTATCATGCCTTATCTTCCCTTTTCTTTCCTTATCTTAATTTTTCCTTGCCTTTTCTTGCCTTTACTTGACTTTTCTTGCCTTTTCGTGCCTTATCTTGCCTTTTCGTTCCTTATCTTGCCTTTTCGTGCCTTATCTTGCCATTTCCTCACCTTTTCTTGCCTTATCTTTCCTTTCCCTTGTCTTTTCTTGCCTAATCTTGCCTTTTCTCTCCTTTTCTTTCCATATCTTGCATTGTCCTTGCCTTTTCTTGCCTTTTCCTTCCCTTTTCTTGCATTTGCTTTCCTTTTCTTGCCTTATCTTGCCTTTTCTTGCCTTTTCTTCGCTTTTATTGGCTTTCCTTTCCTTATCTTGCCTTTTCCTTACCTTTGCTTGCCTTTTTTTTCCCTTTTCTTTCCTTTCATTTTCTTGCCTTTTCTTGCCTTTTCCTTGCCTTATCTTTACTTTTCTTGCCTTTTCTTACCTTATCCTTCCTTATCTTACATTTTCTTGACTTTTCTTTCCGTATCTTGCCTTTTCCTTGCCTTTTCTTGTCTTTTCTTTCCTTAACTAGCCTTTTTTTTGCCTTTTTGTGTGTTTTCTTGCCTTTTCTTGCCTTATCTTGACTTTTCATGCCTTATCATGCCTTTTATATCCTTATCTTGCCATTTCCTTGCCTTTTCTTTCCTTTCCTTGCCTTTTCTTGCCTTATATTGCCTTATCTTGCCTTTTATTGCCTTTTCTTGCATTTTCTTTCCTTTTATTGCATTTTCTTGCATTTTCTTCCCTAATCTTGTCGTATCTTGCTTTTTCTTGACTTATCCGGCCTTTTCTTTCCCGTTCTTACGTTATCTAGCCTTTTATTGCATTTTCTCGGGTTTTCTTACTTTTTATTGCCCTTACTTGACATTTCTTGCCTTATCATGCATTTTCTTTCCTTATCTTGCCATTTCCTTGCCTTTTTTTGCCTTTCCTTGCCTTTTCTTGCCTTATCTTCCCTTATCTTACCTTTTCTTACCTTCTCCTTGCCTTTTCTTGCCTTATCTTGCCTTTTCTTTCTTTATCTTGCCTTTTCCTTGCATTTTATCGCCTTTTCTTTCCTTATCTTGCCTTTTCCTTGTCTTTTATAAACTTATCATCCCTTTTCTTTTCTTTTCTTTCCTTATCTTTCCTTATCTTGCCTTTTCTTGCCTTATCTTAACTTTTCTTGCCTTATCATGACTTTTCTTGCCTTATCATGCCTTTTCTTTCCTTTTATTACCATATCAGGCCTTTTATTGCCTTTTCTTACCTTATCTTGCTTTTTACTGCCTTATCTTTCCTTTTCTTGCCTTATCATGCATTTTCTTTGCTTATCTTGCCATTTGCTTACCTTTTCTTTCCTTTCCTTGCCTTTTCTTGCCTTATATTGCCTTATCTTGCCTTTTATTGCCTTTTGTTACATTTTCTTGCCTTTTCTTGCTTTTTCTTGTATTTTCTTCCCTAATCTTGTCGTATCTTGCTTTTTCTTGACTTATCTGGCCTTTTCTTTCCCACTCTTGCGTTATCTAGCCTTTTATTGCATTTTATTGGGTTTTCTTGCCTTTTATTGCCCTTACTTGACTTTTCTTGCCTTATCATGCATTTTCTTTCCTTATATTGCCATTTCCTTGCCTTTTCTTGCCTTTCCTTGCCTTTTCTTGCCTTATCTTCCCTTATCTTGCCTTTTCTTACCTTTTCCTTGCCTTATCTTGCCTTTTCTTTCTTTATCTTGCCTTTTCCTTTCATTTTATCACCTTTTCTTTCCTTATCTTGCCTTTTCCTTGTCTTTTATTACCTTATCATGCCTTTTCTTTCCTTATCATCCCTTTTCTTTTTTTTTCTTTCCTTATCTTGCCTTTTCTTGCCTTATCTTGACTTTTCCTGCCTTATCATGACTTTTCTTGCCTTATCATGCCTTTTCTTTCCTTTTATTACCATATCAGACCTTTTATTGCCTTTTCTTACCTTATCTTACCTTTTACTGCCTTATCTTTCCTATTCTTGCCTTATCATGCCTTTTCTTTCCTTATCTTGCCATTTGCTTGCCGTTTCTTTCCTTTCGTTGCCTTTTCTTGCCTTATCTTTCTTTATCTTGCCTTTTCTTACCCTTAACTTGCCTTATCTTGCCTTTTCCTTGCCGTTTCTTCCCTTATCATGCTTTATCTTGCCTTTTCTTTTCTTATCTTGCTTTTCCCTTGCCTTTTCTTGCCATTTCTTTCCTTTTCTTGCCTTATCTTGCCTTTTCTTGACCTTTCTTTCCTTATCTTGCCTTTTCTTGCGTTATCTTGCTTATCTTGCCTTTTCTTCCCCTGTCTTGCATTTTCTTTCCTTATTTTGCCTTTTGCTTGCCTTTTCTCGCCTTTTCTTTCCTTATCTTGCCTTTTCCTTTTCTTTTCTTGCCTTATCATTCTTTTTCTTTCCTTATCTTGCCTTTTAGTTTCATTTTCTCATCTTATCTTGCTTTTTATTGCATTTTCTTCCCTTATCTTTCATTTTCTTGCCTTTTCTTGCCTTGTCTTGCCTTTTCCTTGCCTTATCTTGCCTTTTCGTACCTTTTCTTTACCTTCTCTTTCGTTTTCTTCCCTTATCTTACCTTTTCTTTCCTTATCTTGCCTTTTCCTTTCCTTTTCTTGCCTTAATAGCCTTTTATTGCCTTATCTTGCCTTTTCTTGCCTTATCTTGTCTTTTCTTGCCTTACCATGCCTTTTCTTTCCTAATCTTGCCATTTCTTCCCTTGTCTTGCCTTTTCCTTGCCTTATCTTGCCTTTTCGTACCTTTTCTTTACCTTCTCTTTCGTTTTCTTCCCTTATCTTACCTTTTCTTTCCTTATCTTGCCTTTTCCTTTCCTTTTCTTGCCTTAATAGCCTTTTATTGCCTTATCTTGCCTTTTCTTGCCTTATCTTGTCTTTTCTTGCCTTATCTTGCCTTTTCTTCCCTTGTCTTGCCTTTTCTTTCCTTATCTTGCAGTATCTTGCTTTTTCTTGACTTATTTGGCCTTTTCTATCCTATTCTTGCGTTATCTAGCCTTTTATTGCCTTTTCTTATATTTTCATGCCTTAACTTGACTTTTCATGCCTTATCATGCCTTTTCTTTCCTTATCTTTCCATTTCCTTGCATTTTCTCACCTTTTCTTTCCTTATCTTGCCTTTTCCTTGTCTTTTATTACCTTATCTTGCCTTTTCCTTCCCTTTTCTTTCCTTTTATTACCTTATCTAGCCTTTTTTGCCTTTTCTTGCCTTATCTTGACTTTTCTTGCCTAGTCATGCCTTTTCTTTCCTTTTCATGCCATTTCCTTGCCTTTTCTTTCCCTTCCTTGCCTTTTCTTGCCTTATCTTCCCTTATGTTGCCTTTTCTTGCCTTTTCCTTGCCTTTTCTTGCCTTTTCTTCCCTTATCTTACCTTTTCTTTCCTTATCTTGCCTTTTCCTTGTTTTTTCTTGCCTTTTCTTCCCTTATCTTGCCTTTTCCTTATCTTTTCTTGCCTCAACATGCCTCTTCTTTCCTTATCTTGCCATTTCATTACCTTTTCTTGCCTTATCTTGCTTCTTCCTGCATTTTCTTCCCTTATCTTTCCTTTTTTTGCCTTTTCTTGCCTTATATGGCCTTATCTTGCCTTTTCTTTCCTATTCTTGCCTTATCTTGCCTTTTCTTTCCTTTTCTTGCCTTATCTTGCCTTTTCTTACCTTATCTTTCCTTTTATTAACTTTTCATACGTTTCCTTGCCTTTTCTTGACTTTTCCTTGCCTTTTCGTGCTTTATCTTGCCTTTTCTTCCATTATCATGCCTTATCTGCCCTTTTCTTTCCTTATCTTAATTTTTCCTTGCCTTTTCTTTCCTTTTCTTGCCTTTACTTGACTTTTCTTGCCTTTTCGTACCTTATCTTGCCATTTCCTCACCTTTTCTTGCCTTATCTTTCCTTTCACTTATCTTTTCTTGCCTAATCTTGCCTTTTCTCTCCTTTTCTTTCCATATCTTGCATTGTCCTTGCCTTTTCTTGCCTTTTCCTTCCCTTTTCTTGCCTTTTCTTGCCTTATCTTGCCATTTCTTGCCTTTTCTTGGCTTTTATTGGCTTTCCTTTCCTTATCTTGCCTTTTCCTTACCTTTGCTTGCCTTTTTTTTCCTTTTCTTTCCTTTCATTTTCTTGTCTTTTCTTACCTTATCCTTCCTTATCTTGCATTTTCTTAACTTTTCTTTCCGTATCTTGCCTTCTCCTTTCCTTTTCTTGTCTTTTCTTTCCTTAACTAGCCTTTTTTTGCCTTTTTGTGCCTTTTCTTGCCTTTTCCTTGCCTTTTCTTGCCTTATCTTGCCTTATCTTGACTTTTCATGCCTTATCATGCCTTTTATTTCCTTATCTTGCCATTTCCTTGCCCTTTCTTTCCTTTCCTTACGTTTTCTTGCCTTATATTGCCTTATCTTGCCTTTTATTGCCTTTTCTTACATTTTCTTGCCTTTTCTTGCTCTTTCTTGCATTTTCTTCCCTAATCTTGTCGTATCTTGCTTTTTCTTGACTTATGTGGCCTTTTCTTTCCCATTCTTGCGTTATCTAGCCTTTTATTGCATTTTCTTGAGTTTTCCTGCCTTTTATTGCCCTTACTTGACTTTTCTTGCCTTATCATGCATTTTCTTTCCTTATCTTGCCATTTCCTTGCCTTTTTTTGCCTTTCCTTGCCTTTTCTTGCCTTATCTTCCCTTATCTTGCCTTTTCTTACCATTTCCTTGCCTTTTCTTGCGTTATCTTGCCTTTTCTTTCTTTATCTTTCCTTTTCCTTACATTTTATCACCTTTTCTTTCCATATCTTGCCTTTTCCTTGTCTTTTATTACCTTATCATGCCTTTTCTTTCCTTATCATCCCTTTTCTTTTCTTTTCTTTCCTTATCTTTCCTTTTCTTGCCTTATCTTGACTTTTCTTGCCTTATCATGACTTTTCTTGCCTTATCATGCCTTTTCTTTCCTTTTATTACCATATCAGGCCTTTTATTGCCTTTTCTTACCTTATCTTGCCTTTTACTGCCTTATCTTTCCTTTTCTTGCCTTATCATGCCTCTTCTTTCCTTATCTTGCCATTTGCTTGCCTTTTCTTTCCTTTCCTTGCCTTTTCTTGCCTTATCTTACCTTATCTTGCCTTTTCATGCCTTATCATGCCTTTTATTTCCTTATCTTTCCATTTCCTTGCCTTTTATTTCCTTTCCTTGCCTTTTCTTGTCGTATATTGCCTTTTCTTGCCTTTTCTTGCCTTATCTTGACTTTTCTTGCCTTATCATGACTTTTCTTGCCTTATCATGCCTTTTCTTTCCTTTTATTACCATATCAGGCCTTTTATTGCCTTTTCTTACCTTATCTTGCCTTTTACTGCCTTATCTTTCCTTTTCTTGCCTTATCATGCCTGTTCTTTCCTTATCTTGCCATTTGCTTGCCTTTTCTTTCCTTTTGTTGCCTTTTCTTGCATTATCTTTCTTTATCTTGCCTTTTCTTACCCTTAACTTGCCTTATCTTGCCTTTTCCTTGCCGTTTCTTCCCTTATCATGCTTTATCTTGCCTTTTCTTTTCTTATCTTGCTTTTCCCTTGCCTTTTCTTGCCGTTTCTTTCCTTTTCTTGCCTGATCTTTCCTTTTCTTGACCTTTCTTTCCTTATCTTGCCTTTTCCTTGCCTTTTCGTGCCTTTTCTTGCATTTTCCTTGCCTTTTCTTGCCTTATCTTTAATTTTCTTACCTTAACTCAACTTTGCTTGCCTTATCGTGCCTTTTCTTTCCTTATCTTGCCATTTCCTTGCCTTTTCTTTCCTTTCCTTGCCTTTTCTTGCCTTATCATGCCTTATCTTGCCTTTTCTTCCCTTGTCTTGCATTTACTTTCCTTATCTTGCCTTTTGCTTGCCTTTTCTCGCCTTTTCTTTCCTTATCTTGCCTTTTCCTTTTCTTTTCTTGCCTTATGATTCTCTTTCTTTCCTTATCATCCCTTTTCTTTTCTTTTCTTTCCTTATCTTTCCTTTTCTTGCCTTATCTTGACTTTTCTTGCCTTATCATGACTTTTCTTGCCTTATCATGCCTTTTCTTTCCTTTTATTACCATATCAGGCCTTTTATTGCCTTTTCTTACCTTATCTTGCCTATTACTGCCTTATCTTTCCTTTTCTTGCCTTATCATGCCTCTTCTTTTCGTATCTTGCCATTTGCTTGCCTTTTCTTTCCTTTCCTTGCCTTTTCTTGCCTTATCTTACCTTATCTTGCCTTTTCATGCCTTATCATGCCTTTTATTTCCTTATCTTGCCATTTCCTTGCCTTTTCTTTCCTTTCCTTGCCTTTTCTTGCCGTATATTGCCTTTTCTTGCCTTTTCTTGCCTTATCTTGACTTTTCTTGCCTTATCATGACTTTTCTTGCCTTATCATGCCTTTTCTTTCCTTTTATTACCATATCAGGCCTTTTATTGCCTATTCTTACCTTATCTTGCCTTTTACTGCCTTATCTTTCCTTTTCTTGCCTTATCATGCCTGTTCTTTCCTTATCTTGCCATTTGCTTGCCTTTTCTTTCCTTTTGTTGCCTTTTCTTGCATTATCTTTCTTTATCTTGCCTTTTCTTACCCTTAACTTGCCTTATCTTGCCTTTTCCTTGCCGTTTCTTCCCTTATCATGCTTTATCTTGCCTTTTCTTTTCTTATCTTGCTTTTCCCTTGCCTTTTCTTGCCGTTTCTTTCCTTTTCTTGCCTGATCTTGCCTTTTCTTGACCTTTCTTTCCTTATCTTGCCTTTTCGTGCCTTTTCTTGCATTTTCCTTGCCTTTTCTTGCCTTATCTTTAATTTTCTTACCTTAACTCAACTTTGCTTGCCTTATCATGCCTTTTCTTTCCTTATCTTGCCATTTCCTTGCTTTTCTTTCCTTTCCTTGCCTTTTCTTGCCTTATCATGCCTTATCTTGCCTTTTCTTCGCCTGTCTTGCATTTACTTTCCTTATCTTGCCTTTTGCTTGCCTTTTCTCGCCTTTTCTTTCCTTATCTTGCCTTTTCCTTTTCTTTTCTTGCCTTATGATTCTTTTTCTTTCCTTATGATATGAATCTCCGCGGAAAAAGATTCACAACTCGGACTGTTTGTTACTTTAGAATGGAACAGATCACAACTCACAAGAACTCACACGAACTAAGGCACGAAATTGAACCTTAACCCGCTGCAAGAGCTTATGAACCTTGACCTAAGGTCGTATCACGCCACGAGCGGGGATGGATGATCCGCTTGATAAGTGAAAGATAAATTCTAGCCAAGACGACTCACCAGCCTAAGCAAGAACAAACGAGTATCAAAACTCTCAATCAGCCAATGCTAAGTATTTTTCCGAATTGTTGTGTCTTTATTGAAGGGGGACGCCTCTTTATATAGGCTCCATATGTCTTACAACTTTCCTAAACGAAACTAACTCCAAATAAGGAGTTTAAGGCTGGCCAAAACTCTCTTTCCTATTCTAAAGAGATTCTGGCCAAACTTATTCACTAAATAAGGAATAATATAAGCAAATAATATCTAATAGAATAACTACTAGCTGCACGTCCGAAACAAGTAGATGCACGGACTAAATAGGCTGATTCTTCTTGATTCTCCATGTGCGCATGCATCTAGAAGCTTACGTGCATGTCAAGCTTCCCATTTAGCTTCCAAAATGTGCATGGGCCTCCCTTGGACTTCTTGGACGTCCTTGGTCCTCCACGCACTTGATTGAGCCCAAACTTCTTGCATTAATCCATTGAAGTCAGATTGCAACTTCCTAGCTCGTGCTCTTGTCATTGGCCCAATTGGAACTTGAACTTGCTTCGAGTCTACAAGCTTGATAGTAGGTGCGTCCTTAGGCTTGCTCACATCAGTTCCCTCCTCTTGAAAAGGATTTGTCCTCAAATCATCACCTACATCAAACGGACTCAAGTCAGCCACGTTAAACGAAGCACTTACACCATACTCACCCGGAAGGTCTAGCTTGTAGGCATTATCATTAATGCGTTCTAGCACTTGGAATGGACCATCTCCCCGTGGTAGCAACTTTGAACGTCTTTGGACAGGAAAACGCTCCTTCCTCATATGTAGCCAAACCCAATCTCCCGGCTCAAAGACAACCTTGTGCCTTCCTTTGTTTGCTTGCCTCGCATAGTGCTCCGTGCGCTTCTCGATGTTCATTCTAGCTTTCTCATGTAACTGCTTGACAAATTCAGCTTTCTTCTTGCCATCTAAGTTAACATGCTCACTCGAAGGTAGAGGTGATAAGTCCAATGGAGTCAAAGGATTAAATCCATAAACAAGCTCAAATGGTGAGAATTGAGTAGCAGAATGAACAGAACGATTATAAGCAAACTCAACATGAGGCAAACATTCTTCCCAAGTCTTAATGTTATGCTTAATGAGTGCTCTCAAAAGTGTAGACAAAGTCCTATTCACTACTTCAGTTTGACCATCAGTTTGAGGATGACAAGTAGTAGAAAACAACAACTTAGTACCTAACTTGCACCACAAGGTCTTCCAAAAGTAACTTAGGAACTTAGCATCTCTATCAGAGATAATTGTCCTAGGCATGCCATGCAACCTAACAACCTCTCTAAAGAACAAATTAGCAATGTTTGAAGCATCATCAGTCTTATGACATGGAATGAAATGTGCCATCTTAGAGAACCTATCCACTACCACAAAAATTGAATCTCTTCCACGCTTAGTCCTAGGTAGTCCTAACACAAAATCCATGGAGATATCAATCCAAGGCTCACTAGGTATAGGTAGTGGGGTGTACAAACCATGGGGTTTTACCTTTGACTTGGCTTGCTTGCAAGTGATGCAACGACCACAAACTCTCTCAACGTCTCTCTTCATGTGTGGCCAAAAGAAATGATCTTGTAGCATTGCCAAGGTCTTTGCAATTCCAAAATGCCCCATTAAGCCACCTCCATGTGCCTCCTGAATTAGTAATTCTCGCATCGAACAATTAGGCACACAAAGTTTGTTTTCACGAAATAGGTAACCTTCATTACGAAAGAACTTACCAAATGCACTTCTTTCAGTTGATCTAAACAACTCGCCAAAATCAACATCATCAACATACATCTCCTTAATGTGTTCAAAGCCAAGTAGTTTAGCATCAAGAGTTGAGATCAAGGCGTACCTTCGTGATAGAGCATCAGCCACTACATTTTCCTTACCTTGCTTGTAGCGAATGACATAAGGAAATGTCTCAATGAATTCCACCCATCGTGCATGCCTCTTGTTCAGCTTGTGTTGCCCCTTTAAGTGCTTGAGTGACTCATGATCAGTGTGAATCACGAACTCCTTGGGCCACAAATAATGCTGCCATGTCTCCAATGCTCGAACTAGTGCGTACAACTCCTTGTCATAGGTCGGGTAATTCAAGGTTGCACCACTTAGTTTCTCACTAAAGTATGCAATAGGTCTTCCTTCTTGCATAAGGACAGCTCCAATTCCTACACCAGAAGCATCACACTCTATTTCAAAAGTCTTAGAGAAATTAGGTAAAGCTAACAAGGGTGCATTAGTCAACTTCCCTTTCAGTAGTTGGAAAGCCTGCTCTTGTGCTTCTCCCCAAGTAAAGCCCACGTTCTTCTTGATGACTTCAGTTATGGGTGCGGCTATGCTACTAAAGTCCTTCACAAATCTCCTATAAAAACTAGCTAGTCCATGAAAGCTCCTAACATTAGCAACACTTGTAGGGCTTGGCCATTCACGGATAGCTCGGATCTTTTCTTCATCAACCTGTATTCCATTAGCTCCAACAACAAAGCCCAAGAATACAAGCTTATCCGTACAAAAGGTGCACTTCTTCAAGTTAGCAAACAATTGTTCTTCTCTAAGTGCATCTAAGACAGATTTCAAATGTTCTAGATGATCCCCCATGCTCTTGCTATAGATGAGTATATCATCAAAGTAAACAACTACAAATTTACCAATGAATGGACGTAGAACATGATTCATGAGTCGCATAAACGTGCTAGGTGCGTTGGACAAACCAAATGGCATGACCATCCACTCATACAACCCATACTTAGTTTTAAAAGCAGTCTTCCACTCATCTCCTTCTTTCATCCTAATTTGATGATAACCACTCTTCAAATCAATCTTAGAAAACATGCAAGAACCATGCAACTCATCTAACATGTCATCTAAACGAGGGATAGGGTGACGATATTTTACCGTTATGTTGTTGACTGCTCGGCAATCAACACACATTCTCCATGTTTTATCCTTCTTGGGCACAAGTAGGACTGGAACAGCACATGGACTCATGCTCTCTCTTACGTACCCTTTCTCCAACAGCTCGTTGACTTGCTTCTCAAGCTCCTTTGTCTCTTCAGGATTGCTTCTATATACGGGACGGTTAGGTATGGCAGCTCCTGGGACAAAGTCTATTTGATGTTCAATCCCACGAATAGGTGGCAAACCAGGTGGTAGCTCGTCGGGAAAGACATCCTTATAATCCTGCAAAAGAGACACAACCGTACTAGGTACATGTGGTTCAAGCTCGTTAGTGTTTAAAAGTGCCTCCCTATACCGAAGTAAGATCATAGGCTTCTTTTCAAAGCATGCTTGCTTAATATCACTTGTTCCCACATAGTAACTCTTTTTCCAACTCTCGGTTTTTCTCTCTTTGGCCGTTTTAATTTCTGTTTTTCCGGCTTCTTTTGTTTTCTCAATCTTTTCCTCTCCATTGGCCGTTTTTCTTATCCTTTTTTCGGCTTCTTCTCTCCTCTCATTCTTTTTCTTTTTGTCACGCTCTCTTTGCTCATCACTTTCTTTTTGCAACAGTCGTTGATCTTCACAAACTTGTGATGGTGACAAGGGTGCCAAGGTGATTACTCTCTTCTTAAGTATAAATGAGTATTTGTTGGTGTAGCCATCATGATGCACTTTCCTATCAAACTGCCATGGCCTTCCTAACAATAGGTGATCAGCTTGCATTGGTACGACATCACACAACACTTCATCCTCATAGTTGCCAATGCGGAATGCTACCAATACTTGCTTCATCACTCGTACCTCGCCACTATCATTCAGCCATTGTAGTTTGTAAGGCTTAGGGTGTTTTCCAGTGAGCAACCCCAACTTCTCCACCATAGTAGTGCTTGCGACATTAGCACAACTTCCTCCATCTATGATGACACTACACACCTTGTCTTTGACATAGCACCTTGTGTGAAAAATATTTTCTCTCTGAGCCACATCATTTTCTTCTTTTACTTGCACATTCAATGCTCTTCTAGACACAAGAGTAAGCCTCTCAGCAGCTTGGTACTCTTCCTCGGATACGTCCTCCAAAGAAGGCATGCTTTCATGCTCCGAATCCTCTTCTTCAGTTTCAATCTCTCCACTTTCCTTGATCACCATTGCTTGCTTGTTAGGGCATTGACTTGATATGTGCCCTCTTCCTTGACACTTAAAGCACTTGATGTCACGGTTCCTAGCTGGAGTGACTTCCACTTTCCTTTGAGAATTAGCTTGAGAACTCTCGGATTTATGCTCTACTTTGGCTGCTTGTGGCTTGTCAAACTTCTTTTGGTAGTTTGGCTTCCAAGTAGAACTCGATGTAGCTCTTGTTCTCCTCTCTCCTCTCTTGAGTTGCTTCTCAATTTTCGTTGCCATATGCACCATGTCCTCCAACTCCACATAGTGTTGCAACTCAACTTTGTCTTGAATTTCAGGATTGAGTCCATTCAAGAATCTTGCCATTGTAACTTCTCTATCTTCATCTATATCAGCTCTTATCATGGCCATCTCCATCTGTTTGAAATACTCCTCCACGCTCAAATTTCCTTGCCTCATTCCTTGTAACTTCTTATACAGCTCTCTATAGTAATGACTTGGAACAAATCTCTTCCTCATCACCACTTTCATGTCTTCCCAAGTAGCTATAGGGCGTTCTCTATTTCTCCTCCTGCTTGTCACAAGTTAATCCCACCAAGTTATAGCATAATCAGTGAATTCGGTGATGGCAAGTTTTACCTTCTTTTCTTCAGAGCTATTGTGGCAATCAAACACGAACTCAATCTTCTTCTCCCACTCTAAGAACGCCTCCGGGTCAGAACGACCAGCAAAGGAAGGTATCTTCAGTTTGATACTCCCTATGTTGTCGTCTCTCTTTGGCCTTGCCTCCCTAGGTGGACGGTTTGTTCTTGCTCTCCTAAGACTCTTTGTAGAGCCTACGCCTTCTTCCGATTCAGAAACTGATATGAATCTCCACGGAAAAAGATTCACAACTCGGACCGTTTGTTACTTTAGAATGGAACAGATCACAACTCACAAGAACTCACACGAACTAAGGCACGAAATTGAACCTTAACCCGCTGCAAGAGCTTCTGAACCTTGACCTAAGGTCGTATCACGCCACGAGCGGGGATGGATGATCCGCTTGATAAGTGAAAGATAAATTCTAGCCAAGACGACTCACCAGCCTAAGCAAGAACAAACGAGTATCAAAACTCTCAATCAGCCAATGCTAAGTATTTTTCCGAATTGTTGTGTCTTTATTGAAGGGGGACGCCTCTTTATATAGGCTCCATATGTCTTACAACTTTCCTAAACGAAACTAACTCCAAATAAGGAGTTTAAGGCTGGCCAAAACTCTCTTTCCTATTCTAAAGAGATTCTGGCCGAACTTATTCACTAAATAAGGAATAATATAAGCAAATAATATCTAATAGAATAACTACTAGCTGCACGTCCGAAACAAGTAGATGCACGGACTAAATAGGCTGATTCTTCTTGATTCTCCATGTGCGCATGCATCTAGAAGCTTACGTGCATGTCAAGCTTCCCATTTAGCTTCCAAAACGTGCATGGGCCTCCCTTGGGCTTGTTGGACGTCCTTGGTCCTCCACGCACTTGATTGAGCCCAAACTTCTTGCATTAATCCATTGAAGTCAGATTGCAACTTCCTAGCTCGTGCTCTTGTCATTGGCCCAATTGGAACTTGAACTTGCTTCGAGTCTACAAGCTTGATAGTAGGTGCGTCCTTAGGCTTGCTCACATCACCTTATCTTGCCTTTTAGTTTCATTTTCTCATCTTATCTTGCTTTTTATTGCATTTTCTTCCCTTATCTTTCCTTTTCTTACCTTTTCTTGCCTTGTCTTGCCTTTTCCTTGCCTTTTCGTACCTTTTCTTTACCTTCTCTTTCCTTGTCTTCCCTTATCTTACCTTTTCTTTCCTTATCTTGCCTTTTCCTTGCCTTTTCTTTCCTTTTCTTGCCTTATATAGCCTTTTATTTCCTTTTCTTGCCTAATCTTGCCTTTTCTCTCCTTTTCTTTCCATATATTGCACTGTCCTTGCCTTTTCTTGCCTTTTCCTTCCCTTTTCATGCCTTTTCTTGCCTTATCTTGCCTTTTCTTGCTTTTTCTTGCTTTTTCTTGGCTTTTCTTTCCTTATCTTGCCTTTTCTTTCCTTTTCTTTCCTTTTCTTGCCTTTTCATGCCTTATCTTGCCTTTTTGTGCCTTTTCTTGCCTATTCCTTGCCTTTTCTTTCCTTATCTTTCCTTTTCTTGCCTTTTCTTGCCTTATCATTCCTTTTATTTACTTTTCTTAACTTTTCTTTCCTTATCTTGCCTTTTCCTTGCATTTTTTTGTCTTTTCTTTCCTGAACTAGAGGTTCTTGCCTTTTTGTGCCTTTCGTTGCCTTATCTTGCCTAATCTTGACTTTTCATGCCTTATCGTGCCTTTTCTTTCCTTTCCTTGCCTTTTCTTTCCTTATCTTTCCTTTTATTGCCTTTTCTTACATTTTCATGCCTTTTCATACTTTTTCTTGCATTTTCTTCCCTTATCTTGCCGTATCTTGCTTTTTCTTGACTTATCAGGCCTTTGCTTTCCTGTTCTTGTGTTATCTATCCTTTTATTGCCTTTTATTGCCTTAACTTGACTTTTCTTTAGATATCATGCCTTTTCTTTCCTTATCTTGCCATTTCCTTGCCTTTTCTTTCCTTTACTTGCCTTTGCTTGCCTTATTTACTGTTATCTTGCCTTTTCTTACATTTTCCTTGCTTTTTCTTGCCTTATCTTGCATTTTCTTCCCTTATCTTGGCTTTTCTTTCCTTATCTTGCCTTTTCCTTGCATTTTCTCGCCTTTTCTTTCCTTATCTTTCCTTTTTCTTGTCTTTTAATACCTTATCATGCCTTTTCTTTCCTTATCATGCCTTTTCTTTTCTTTTCTTGCCTTTTCATTGCGTTTTCTTTCCTTTTCTTGCCTTATCTTGCCTTTTATTGCCTTATCTTGCCTCATCATGCCTTTTCTTTCCTTATCTTGCCATTTCCTTGCCTTTTCTTTCCATTCCTTGCCTTTTCTTGCCTTATCTTACCTTTTCTTGCCTTTTCCTTGCCTTTCCTTGCCTTTTCTTCCATTATCTTACCTTTTCTTTCCTTATCTTGCCTTTTCCATGTCTTTTCTTGCCTTTTCTTTCCTTATCTTGCCTTTTCCTTATCTTTTCTTGCCTCAACATGCCTTTTCTTCCCTTATCTTTCCTTTTCTTGCCTTTTCTTGCCTTATCTGGCCTTATCTTGCCTTTTCTTTCATTTTCTTGCCTTATCTTGCCTTTTCTTTCCTTTTATTTCCTTATCTTGCTTTTTATTGCCTTTTCTTAACTTATCTTTCCTTTTATTGCCTTTTCTTTCCTTATCATACTTTTCCTTGCCTTTCCTTTCCTTTTCTTGTCTTTTCCCTGCCTTTTCTTGCCTTATCTTTCATTTTTGTCTCTTGTCATGCCTTATCTTCCCTTTTCTTTCCTTATCTTCCCTTTTCGTCCCTTATCATGCCATTTCTTTCCTTTTCTTGCCTTTTCTTGCCTTATCTTTCCTTTCCCTTGTCTTTTCTTTTCTAATCTTGCCTTTTCTCTCCTTTTCTTTCGATATCTTACACTGTCCTTGCCTTTTCTTGCCTTTTCCTTCCCTTTTCTTTCCTTTTCTTTCCTTTTCTTGCCTTATCTTGCCTTTTCTTGCCTTTCCTTTCCTTATCTTGCGTTTTTCTTACCTTTTCTTGCCTTTTCTTTCCTTTCCTTTTCATGCCTTTTCTTGCCTTATCTTGCCTTTTCGTGCCTTTTCATGCCTTTTTCTTGCCTTTTCTTTCCTTATCTTTCCTTTTCTTGTCTTTTCTTGCATTATCTTTCCTTATCTTGCCTTTTCTTGACTTTTCTTTCCTTATCTTGCCTTTTCCTTGCCTTTTCTTATCTTTTCTTTCCTTAACTAGCCTTTTCTTGCCTTTTTATGCCTTTTAATGCCTTATCTTGACTTTTCATGCCTTATCATGCCTTTTCTTTCCTTATCTTGCCATTTGCATGCCTTTTCTTTCCTTTCCTTGACTTTTCTTACCTTATATTGCCTTATCTTGTCTTTTATTGACTTTTCTTACTTTTTCTTGCATTTTCTTTCCTTATCTTGCAGTATCTTGCTTTTTCTTGACTTATTTGGCCTTTTCTATCCTGTTCTTGCGTTATCTAGCCTTTTATTTCCTTTTCTTATATTTTCTTGCCTTAACTTGACTTTTCATGCCTTATCATGCCTTTTCTTTCCTTATCTTTCCATTTCCTTGCCTTTTCTTTCCTTTCCTTGCCATTTCTAGCCTTATCTTCCCTTTTCTTACCTTTTCCTTGCCTTTTCTTGCCTTATCTTGCCTTATCTTGCCTTTTCCTTATATTTTCTCGCCTTTTCTTTCCTTATCTTGCCTTTTCCTTGTTTTTTATTACCTTATCTTGCCTTTTCCTTCCCTTTTCTTTCCTTTTCTTGCCTTATCTAGCCTTTTTTTTGCCTTTTCTTGCCTTATCTTGAATTTTCTTGCCTAATCATGCCTTTTCTTTCCTTTTCTTGCCATTTCCTTGCCTTTTCTTTCTCTTCCTTGCCTTTTCTTGCCTTTTCCTTGCCTTTTCTTGCCTTTTCTTCCCTTATCTTACCTTTTCTTTCCTTATCTTGCCTTTTCCTTTTCTTTTCTTGCCTTTTCTTTCCTTATCTTGCCGTTTCCTTATCTTTTCTTGCCTCAACATGCCTTTTCTTTCCTTATCTTGCCATTTCATTGCCTTTTCTTGCCTTATCTTGCTTCTTCCTGCATTTTCTTCCCTCATCTTTCCTTTTTTTGCCTTTTCTTGCCTTATATGGCCTTATCTTGCCTTTTCTTTCCTATTCTTGCCTTATCTTGCCTTTTCTTGCCTTATCTTGCCTTTTCTTACCTTATCTTTCCTTTTATTGCCTTTTCATACGTTTCCTTGCCTTTTCATACGTTTCCTTGCCTTTTCTTGACTTTTCCTTGCCTTTTCTTGCCTTTTCATGCTTTATCTTTCCTTTTCTTCCATTATCTTGCCTTTTCTTCCATTATCATGCCTTCTCTGCCCTTTTCTTTCCTTATCTTAATTTTTCCTTGCCTTTTCTTTCCTTTTCTTGCCTTTTCGTGCCTTATCTTGCCATTTCCTCACCTTTTCTTGCCTTATCTTGCCTTATCTTTCCTTTCCCTTATCTTTTCTTGCCTAATCTTGCCGTTTCTCTCCTTTTCTTTCCATATCTTGCATTGTCCTTGCCTTTTCCTTCCCTTATCTTGCCTTTTATTGCCTTTTCTTACCTTATCTTTCCTTTTATTGCCTTTTCATACTTTTCCTTGCCTTTCCTTGCCTTTACTTGACTTTTCCTTGCCTTTTCTTGCCTTTTCGTGCTTTATCTTGCCTTTTCTTCCATTATCATGCCTTATCTTCCCTTTTCTTTCCTTATCTTAATTTTTCCTTGCCTTTTCTTTCCTTTTCTTGCCTTTACTTGACTTTTCTTACCTTTTCGTGCCTTATCTTGCCTTTTCGTGCCTTATCTCGCCTTTTCGTGCCTTATCTTGCCATTTCCTCACCTTTTCTTGCCTTATCTTTCCTTTCCCTTGTCTTTTCTTGCCTAATCTTGCCTTTTCTCTCCTTTTCTTTCCATATCTTGCATTGTCCTTGCCTTTTCCTTCCCTTTTCTTGCATTTTCTTTCCTTTTCTTGCCTTTTCTTGCCTTTTCTTCGCTTTTATTGGCTTTCCTTTCCTTATCTTGCCTTTTCCTTACCTTTGCTTGCCTTTTTTCTTTTCTTTCCTTTCCTTATCTTGCCTTTTCCTTACCTTTGCTTGCCTTTTTTCTTTTCTTTCCTTTCCTTTTCTTGCCTTTTCCTTGCCTTATCTTTACTTTTCTTGCCTTTTCTTACTTTATCCTTCCTTATCTTACATTTTCTTGACTTTTCTTTCCGTATCTTGCCATTTCCTTGGCTTTTCTTGTCTTTTCTTTCCTTAACTAGCCTTTTTTTGCCTTTTTTTGCCTTACCTTGCCTTATCTTGACTTTTCATGCCTTATCATGCCTTTTATTTCCTTATCTTGCCATTTCCTTGCCTTTTCTTTCCTTTCCTTGCCTTTTCTTGCCTTATATTGCCTTATCTTGCCTTTTATTGCCTTTTCTTGCCTTTTATTGCTTTTTCTTGCATTTTCTTCCCTAATCTTGTCGTATCTTGCTTTTTCTTGACTTATCTGGCCTTTTCTTTCCCGTTCTTGCGTTATCTAGCCTTTTATTGCATTTTCTTGGGTTTTCTTGCCTTTTATTTCCCTTACTTGGCATTTCTTGCCTTATCATGCATTTTCTTCCCTTATCTTGCCATTTCCTTGCCTTTTTTTGCCTTTCCTTGCCTTTTCTTGCCTTATCTTCCCTTATCTTGCCTTTTCTTACCTTTTCCTAGCCTTTTCTTGCCTTATCTTCCCTTATCTTGCCTTTTCTTACCTTTTCCTTGCCTTTTCTTGCCTTATCTTGCCTTTTCTTTTTTTATCTTGCCTTTTCCTTGCATTTTATCGCCTTTTCTTTCCTTATCTTGCCTTTTCCTTATCTTTTATTACCTTATCATGCCTTTTCTTTCCTTATCATCCCTTTTCTTTTCTTTTCTTTCCTTATCTTTCCTTATCTTGCCTTTTCTTGCCTTATCTTGACTTTTCTTGCCTTATCATGACTTTTCTTGCCTTATCATGCCTTTTCTTTCCTTTTATTACCATATCAGGCCTTTTATTGCCTTTTCTTACCTTATGTTGCCTTTTACTGCCTTATCTTTCCTTTTCTTGCCTTATCATGCCTTTTCTTTCCTTATCTTGCCATTTGCTTGCCTTTTCTTTCCTTTCCTTGCCTTTTCTTGCCTTATCTTTCCTTATCTTGCCTTTTCATGCCTTATCATGCCTTTTATTTCCTTATCTTGCCATTTCCTTGCCTTTTCTTTCCTTTCCTTGCCTTTTCTTGCCTTATATTGCCTTATCTTACCTTTTATTGCCTTTTCTTTCATTTTTTTGCCTTTTCTTCCTTTTTCTTGTATTTTCTTCCCTAATCTTGTCGTATCTTGTTTTTCTTGACTTATCTGGCCTTTTCTTTCCCGTTCTTGCATTATCTAGCCTTTTATTGCATTTTCTTGGGTTTTCTTGCCTTTTATTGCCCTTACTTGACTTTTCTTGCCTTATCATGCATTTTCTTTCCTTATCTTGCCATTTCCTTGCCTTTTCTTGCCTTTCCTTGCCTTTTCTTGCCTTATCTTCCCTTATCTTGCCTTTTCTTTCCTTTCCTTGCCTTTTCTTGCCGTATATTGCCTTTTCTTGCCTTTTCTTGCCTTATCTTGACTTTTCTTGCCTTATCATGACTTTTCTTGCCTTATCATGCCTTTTCTTTCCTTTTATTACCATATCAGGCCTTTTATTGCCTTTTCTTACCTTATCTTGCCTTTTACGGCCTTATCTTTCCTTTTCTTGCCTTATCATGCCTTTTCTTTCCTTATCTTGCCATTTGCTTGCCTTTTCTTACCTTTTGTTGCCTTTTCTTGCCTTATCTTTCCTTATCTTGCCTTTTCTTACCTTTAACTTACCTTATCTTGCCTTTTCCTTGCCTTTTCTTCCCTTATCATGCTTTATCTTGCCTTTTCTTTTCTTATCTTGCTTTTCCCTTGCCTTTTCTTGCTGTTTCTTTCCTTTTCTTGCCTGATCTTGCCTTTTCTTGACCTTTCTTTCCTTATCTTGCCTTTTCCTTGCCTTTTCGTGCCTTTTTGTGCATTTTCCTTGCCTTTATTACCTTATCTTTAATTTTCTTGCCTTAACTCGACTTTCCTTGCCTTATCATGCCTTTTCTTTCCTTATTTTGGCATTTCCTTGCCTTTTCTTTCCTTTCCTTGCCTTTTCCTTCCTTATCTTGCCTTTTCTTCCCCTGTCTTGCATTTTCTTTCCTTATCTTGCCTTTTGCTTGCCTTTTCTCGCCTTTTCTTTCCTTATCTTGCCTTTTCCTTTTCTTTTCTTGCCTTATCATTCTTTTTCTTTCCTTATCTTGCCTTTTTATTTTCATTTTCTCGTCTTATCTTGCTTTTTCTTCGCTTATCTTTCCTTTTCTTGCCTTTTCTTGCCTTGTCTTGCCTTTTCCTTGTCTTATCCTGCCTTATCTTGCCTTTTCGTACCTTTTCTTTACCTTCTCTTTCCTTTTCTTCCCTTATCTAACCTTTTCTTTCCTTATCTTGCCTTTTCCTTGCCTTTTCTTTCCTCTTCTTGCCTTATATAGCCTTTTATTGCCTTTGCTTGCCTTATCTTGCATTTTATTGCCTTATCTTGCCTTTTCTTGCCTTATCTTGTCTTTTCATGCCTTATCATGCCTTTTCTTTCCTAATCTTTCCATTTTCTTGCCTTTTTTTCCTTTCCTTGACGTTTCTTGCCTTATCTTGCCTTTTCTTACCTTTTCCTTGCCTTTTCTTCCCTTGTCTTGCCTTTTCTTCCCTTGTCTTGCCTTTTCTTTCCTTTTCTTGCCTTATCTTGCCTTTTCTTTCCTTATCTTACTTTTTCCTTACATTTTTGTGCCTTTTCTTGCCTTTTCTTTCCTTTTCGTGCCTTTTCCTTGCCTTTTCCTAATCTGATCCTTTGCTTTGTGATTCGCATCATTGCCTTTCCTTAACTTATCTTTCCTTATCTTTCCTATTCCTTGCCTTTTCTTACCATTGCTTGCCTTATCTATCCTTATCTTTTTTATCTTGCTTTTTATTGCCTTTTCTCGCCTTATCTTGCCTTTTCTTTCCATATCTCGCCTTTTTTTTGCCTTTTCTTGCCTTTTTCTTGCCTTTTCTTGCCTTTTCTTGCCTTATCTTACCTTTTGTTGCCTTTTATTATCTTTTCTTACCTTTTCATGTTCCTTGCCTTTTCATACCTTTTATTGATTTTTCTTGCCTTTTTTGCATTTTTTTGCCTCATCTTGCCTTTTCTTACCTTATCTTGCCTTTTCTTACCTTTTTTTGCCTTTTCTAACCTTTTCTTGCCTTATCTTCCATTTTCATTCCATATCTTGCCTTTCCTTTCCATTTTCTTGCCTTTTCATGCCTTATCTTTTCTTATCTTGCCTTTTCCATGCCTTATCTTACCTTTTCTTGCCTTTTCTTTCTATATGTTGCCTTTTTCTTGCCTTTTCTTATCTTTTCTTCCCTTTTCTTTGCCTTTTATTGCCGTTCCTTAACTTATCTTTTCTTATCTTCCCTTCCCTTTCCTTGCCTTATCTTCCCTTTTCCTTGCCTTTTCTTACCATTGCTTGCCTTATCTTTCCTTATCTTGCCTTTTATTTCCGTATCCTTCCTTATCCTACCTTTTCCTTACCTTTTCTTGCCTTATCTTATCTTTTTTACCTTATCTTGCCTTTGCTTGCCTTTTCTTTCCTTATCTTGCCTTTTCCTTGCCTTTTCTTTCCTTTTCTTGCCTTTTCTACCTTTTCTTGCCTTAACTTGCCTTTTTTTTTGCATTAGATTAGTTTATCTTGCCTTGTTGTGGGTTTCCTTGCCTTTTACATGGCTTTTCTTCCCTTATCTTGTCTTATCTTGCCTTTTCGTGCCTTTTCTTGCCTTTTCATTGCCTTTTCTTGCCTTATCTTTCCTTGTCTAACCTTTTCATGCATTATCTTGCTTTTTCTTGCCTTTTCTTCCCTTTTGCTTGCCTTTTCTTGCCTTATCATGGCTTTTGTTTCCTTATCTTGCATTTTCCTTGCCTTTTCTTGCCTTATGTTGCTTTTTCCTTGCCTTTTCATGTCTTATCTTTCCTTTTCTTATCTTTTCTTTGCCTTTCTTATATTTTCTTAGCTTTACTTATGTTATGTTTCCTTTTCATGCCTTTTCATTGCCTTTTCATGCCTTTTCTTACCGTTTCTTACCTTGTCTTGCCTTTTATTGCCTTATCATGCCTTTTCTTTCCTTATCTTTGCTTTTAATTTCCTTTTGTTGCCTTATCTTACTTTTTCTTGCCTTTTCTAGCCTTATCTTGCCTTTTCTTGCCTTTACTTTCCTTATCTTGCCTTTTCCTTGCCTTTTCTTGCCTTTTCTTTCCTTTCCTTGCCTTTTCTTGCATTATCTTGCCTTTTCTTACCTTTTCCTTGCCTTGTCTTGCCTATTCTTCCCTTATCTTGCCTTTTCTTTCCTTATCTTGCCTTTTCCTTGCCTTTTCTAGCCTTTTCTTCCCTTATCTTGCATTTTTTTTCCTTTTCATGCCTTTTCTTTCCTTAGCTTTCCTATTCCTTAACTTTTCTTGCCTTATCTTACTTTTTCTTGCATTTTCTTGCCTTATCTTGCCTTTTCTTGGCTTTTTTTCATTTTCTTGCCTTATCTTGCCTTTCATTTCCTTATCTTGCCTTTTCCTTGCATGTTCTTGCCTTATCTTGCTTTTTCTTGCCTTGTATTGCCTTTTTCTTACCTTTTCTTGACTTATCATGGCTTTTGTTTCATTGTGTTGTCTTATCTTGCTTTTTCCTTGCATTTTCTTGTCTTATCTTGTCTTATCTTGCCTTTACTGACTTTTCTTGTCTTTTCTTTGCTTTTCTTGTGTTTTTCTTGGCTTTTCTAGCCTTAGCTTTCCTTTTCATGCCTTTTCATTGCCTTTTCTTGCCTTATCATGCCTTTTCTTTCCTTATGTTTCCTTTTCATTTCCTTTTGTTGCCTTATCTTGCCTTTTCTATACTTTTCTAGCCTTATCTTGCTTTTTCTTATCTTATCTTGCCTTATCTTACCTTTTTCTTACCTTTTCTTGCCTTTTCTTGCCTATTCTTCCCTTATCTTGCCTTTTCTTTCCTTATCTTGCCTTTTCCTTGCCTTTTCTAGCTTTTCTTCCCTTATCTTGCCTTTTCTTTCCTTATCATGCCTTTTCTTTCCTTTTCTTTCCTATTCCTTGCCTTTTCTTGCCTTATCTTACTTTTTCTTCCATTTTCTTGCCTTATCTTTCCTTTTCTTTGTTTATCTTGCATTTTCTTGCCTTTTTTTTCATTTTCTTGCTTAATCTTGCCTTTTCCTTGCCAGTTCTTGCCTTATCTTGCCTTTTCTTGCCTCTTGCCTTTTCTTGACTTTTCTAGACTTTTCTAGACTTTTCTTGCCTTTTCTTGCCTTTTCCTTCCCTGCCTTTTCTTGCCTTTTCTATCCTAATCTTGCCTTATCTTTCCTTTTATTGCTTTTTATTATATTTTCTTGTTTTTCTTGCCTTTTCTTGACTTATCTTGCATTTTCTTACCTTTTCTTACCTTATCTTGCCTTTTCTTGCCTTATCTTGCATTTTCTTTCCTTATCTTGCCTTGCCTTGCCTTGCCATTTTCTTGACTTTCCTTGCCCTATCTTTCCTTATCTTGCCTTTCCATTGACTTATCTTGCCTTATCTTACCTTTTCTTTCCATATCATACCTTTTCATTGCCTTTTCTTACCTTTTCTCGCCTTAACTTTCCTTATCTTGCCTTGTCTTGCCTTAGCTTTCGATATCTTGCCTTTTCTTGAATTTTTCTTTTGTTATCTTGCCTTTCCTTGCCATTTGCTTGCCTTTTCTTGCCTTTTCTTTCCTTATCTTGCCTTTTCCTTGAATTTTCATTACTTATCATGCCTTTCCTTGCCTTTTCATTATTTATCTTGCCTTTTCTTGCCTTTTCTTGCCTTATCTTGCCTTTTCCTTGAATTTTCATTACTTATCTTGCCTTTTCCTTGCCTTTTCATTACTTATCTTGCCTTTTCCTTGCCTTTTCATTACTTATCTTACCTTTTCTTGCCTTTTCTTTCTATTTCTTGCCTTTTCCTTGCCTTTTCATTACTTATCTTACCTTTTCTTGCCTTTACTTTCTATTTCTTGCCTTTTCTTTCTATATCTTGCCTTATCTTATTATTCTTGCATTTTCTTGTCTTATCTTGCCTTTTTTTGGCTTATCTTGCCTTTTCTTGCCTTTTCTTTCCTTTTCTTGCCTTATCTTGCCTTTTATTAACTTTTCTTCAATTATCTTGCCTTTTCTTTCTTTATCTTGTATTTTTCTTGCCTTTTTTTGCCTTTTCCTTGCGTTTTCTTGCCTTATCTTACCTTTTCTTGCCTTTTCTTACCTTATCTTACCTTTTCTTGCCTTATCTTGCCTATCATTTCCTTATCTTGCCTTTTTCTTGCATGTTCTTGCTTTTCTTGCCTTATCTTACTTTTTCATGGATTTTCCTTGCCTTATCTAGCATTTTCTTGACTTTTCTATCCTTTTCTTTCTTTATCTTGCTTTTATCTTGCCTTTTCTTTCCCTATCTTGCCTTTTTCATGCCTTTTCTTGCCTTTTCTATCCTTATCTTGCCTTATCTTGCCTTTTAATGCCTTTTATTATATTTTCTTGCCTTTTCCTTGCCTTTTCTTACCTTTTCTTGATTTTTATTGCCTGTTCTTACCTTTTCCTACCTAATCTTGCCTTTTCTTACATTTTCATGCCTTATCTTGCCTTATCTTACCCTATCTTGCCTTTTCTTACCTTATCTTGCCTTTTCTTACCCTATCTTGCCTTTTCTTACCTTATCTAGCCTTTCCTTGCCATTTCCTTGCCTATTCTTGCCTTATCTTTCCATATCTTCCCTTTTCCTTGCCTTTTCTAGCTATATCTTGCCTTTTCTTTCTAGATCTTGCTTTTCCATGCCTTTTCTTGCCTTTTCCTTGTTTTTTCTTGCCTTATCTTTCCTTATCTTGCCTTTTCTTTCCTTATCTTGAATTTTCTTTTCATATCTTGCCTTTTCTTGCCTTATCTTGCATTTTCTTGCATTTTCTTTCCTTATCTTGCATTTTCTTGCCTTTTCCTAAATTTTCATGCCTTTTCTATCCTTATCTTGCCTTTTATAATCTTTTCTTATTTTTTCTTATTCCTTGCCATTTCTTGCCTTTCCTTACCTTTTCTTGATTTTTCTTCTCTTTTCTTACTATTTCTTGCCTTTTCAGGCCTTTTCTTGGCTTATCTTTCCTTAACTCTCCTTTTAATTGCCTTTTCACGCCTTTTCTTTCCACATCTTTCCTTTTTCTTGGCTTTTCCTTGCCGTTTCTTGCCTTTCTTTGCCATATCTTTTCTTATCTTGTATTTTCTTGCCTTTTCCTTGCCTTTTCTTGCCTTTCCTTGCCTTATATTTCCTTATCTTCCCTTTTCTTGCCTTATCTTTCCATATCTTACCTTTTATTGCTCTTTCTCGCCTTATCTTCCCTTTTCCTTTCATTTTCTTGCCTTTCCTTGCCTTATCTTTCCTTATCTTACCTTTTCTTGCCTTATCTTTCCTTTTCTTGCCTTATCTTACCTTTTCTTTCCTTTTCTAGCCATATCTTGCCTTATCTTGCCTTTTCTTTCCTTATCTTGCCTTTTCCTTGTCTTTTCTTGCCTTTTCTTTCCTTATCTTGCCTTTTTCTTACCTTTTCTTTCCTTTTCTAGCCATATCTTGCCTTATCTTGCCTTTTCTTTCCTTATCTTGCCTTTTCCTTGTCTTTTCTTGCCTTTTCTTTCCTTATCTTGCCTTTTTCTTACCTTCTCTTGCCTTTTCTTTCCTTTTCTTGCCTTTTCTTTTCTTATCTTGCCTTTGTCTAACCTTCTTTTGCCTTTTTCTTGCCTTTTCTTGCCTTATGTTGCCTTTCATTTCCTTATCTTGCCTTTTCCTTGCCTGTTCTTGCCTTTTCTTGCCTTTTCTTGCTTTTTCCTTGCCTTATCTTGCCTTTTCTTTCATTTTCTTCCCTTATCTTATATTTTCTTGCCTTTTCTTACCTTTTCTATCCTTATCTTCCCTTTTATATCCTTATCTTGCATTTTCTTATCTTTTCTTGATTTTTCTTCCCTTGTTTTGCCTTATCTTGCCTTTTCTTACCTTATCTTCCATTTTCTTGCCGTATCTTGCATTTTCTTTCCTCATCTTGCCTTTTGTTGCCATTTCCTTGCCTTATCTTCCCTTTTACTTGCCTTTTCTTGCTTTATCTTTCGTTATCTTTCGTTATCTTTCCTTTTCTTGCCTTATTTTGCCTTACCTTGCCTTATCTTTCCTTATCTTGCCTTTTCCTTGCCTTTTCTTACCTTATCATTCCTTATCTTGCATTTTCTTGCCTTATCTTTCCTTATCTTGCCTTTTCTCGTCTTATCTTGCCTTTTTTTCCTTTTCCTTCCTTATCTTAGTCCTTACCTTTTCTTGCATTTTCTCGCCTTATCTTGCCTTTTCTTGCCTTATCATGCCTTATCTTGCCTTTTCTTTCCTTTTCTTGCATTTTCCTTGCCTTTTTCCCTTTTTTTTCTTTCCTTTTTTTCCTTTTCTTGCCTTTTCTTCCTTTTCTTCCTTTTCTTTCCTTATCTTAGCTTATCTTGCCTTTTTGTGCTATTTACTTGCCTTATCTTGCCTTTTCGTGCCTTTTCTTGCCTATTCATTGCCTTTTTTTCCTTATCTTTCCTTCTCTTGCCTTTTCATGCCTTATCTTGCTTTTTCTTGCCTGTTCTTGCCTTATCATGCCTTTTCTTTCCTTTTCTTGCCTTTTTCTTGCCTTTTCATGCCTTATCATGCCTTATCTTGCCTTTTCTTGGCTTTCTTGGCTTTTTTTGTCTTTTCTTGGCTTTCTTGGCTTTTCTTGCCTTATCTTTCCATTTCGTGCATTTTCATTGCCTTTTCTTGACTTCTATTGCCTTTTCTTTCTATATCTTGCCTTATCATATTTTCCTTGCATTTTCTTGTCTTATCTTGCCTTTTTTTGGCTTATCTTGCCTTTTCTTGCCTTTTCTTTCATTTTCTTGCCTTTTCTTGCCTTTTATTACCTTTTCTTCAATTATCTTGCCTTTTCTTTACTTATCTTGCATTTTCTTTCCTTTTTTTGCCTTTTTTTGGCTTTTCTTGCCTTGTCTTACCTTTTCTTGCCTTTTCTTGCCTTATCTTACCTTTTCTTGCCTTATCTTGCCTATCATTTCCTTATCTTGCCTTTTCCTTGCATGTTCTTGCCTTTTCTTGCCTTATTTTGCTTTTTCATGGATTTTCCTTGCCTTATCTTGCCTTTTCTTGACTTTTCTTTCCTTTTCTTTCCTTATCTTGCCTTTTAATGCCTTTTATTATATTTTCTTGCCTTTTCCTTGCCTTTTCTTACCTTTTCTTGATTTTTATTGCCTGTTCTTACCTTTTCCTAACTAATTTGGCCTTTTCTTACATTTTCATGCCTTATCTTGCCTTGTCTTACCCTATCTTGCCTTTTCTTACCTTATCTTGCCTTTTCTTACCCTATCTTGCCTTTTCTTACCTTACCTAGCCTTTCCTTGCCATTTCCTTACCTATTCTTGCCTTAACTTTCCATATCTTCCCTTTTCCTTGCCTTTTCTAGCTATATCTTGCCTTTTCTTTCCAGATCTTGCTTTTCCATGCCTTTTCTTGCCTTTTCCTTGTTTTTTCTTGCCTTATCTTTCCTTATCTTGCCTTTTCTTTCCTTATCTTGAATTTTCTTTTCATATCTTGCCTTTTCTTGCCTTATCTTGCATTTTCTTGCATTTTCTTTCCTTATCTTGCATTTTCTTGCCTTTTCCTGAATTTTCATGCCTTTTCTATCCTTATCTTGCCTTTTATAATCTTTTCTTATTTTTTTCTTATTCCTTGCCATTTCTTGCCTTTCCTTACCTTTTCTTGATTTTTCTTTTCTTTTCTTACTATTTCTTGCCTTTTCAGGCCTTTTCTTGGCTTATCTTTCCTTAACTTTCCTTTTAATTGCCTTTTCATGCCTTTTCTTTCCACATCTTTCCTTTTTCTTGGCTTTTCCTTGCCGCTTCTTGCCTTTCTTTGCCATATCTTTTCTTATCTTGTATTTTCTTGCCTTATCTTGCCTTACCTTACCTTATTTTTCCATATCTTGCCTTTTCCTTGCCTTTTCTTGCCTTTCCTTGCCTTATATTTCCTTATCTTCCCTTTTCTTGCCTTATCTTTCCATATCTTACCTTTTATTGCCTTTTCTCGCCTTATCTTCCCTTTTCTTTTCATTTTCTTGCCTTTCCTTGCCTTATCTTTCCTTATCTTACCTTTTCTTGCCTTATCTTTCCTTTTCTTTTCTTTCCTTATCTTACGTTTTCTTGCATTATCTTGCCTTTTCTTGCCTTTTCTTACCTTTTCTTTCCTTTTCTTACCAAATCTTGCATTGTTATCTTGCATTTCCTTGCCTTTTCATTTCCTTTTCCATTCCTTTTCATGCCTTATTTTGCCTTATGATGCATTTTCTTTCCTTATCTTACCTTTTTCTTGCCTTTTCTTGCCTTTTCTTTCTTATTCTTGCCTTTTCCTTGCCTTTTCCTTGCCTTTTCTTGCCTTTTCTTGCTTTTTCTTGGCTTTTCATGCGTTATCTTGCCTTTTCCTTGCCTTTGCAAGCCTTTCCATCCTTTTTTTTGCCTTATCTTACCTTATCTTGCCTTTTCTTTCCTTATCTTGCCTTTTCTTTCCTATTCTTGCTTTTTCTTGTCTTTTCTTGACATATCTTGCCATTTCTTGCCTTATCTTGCCTTTTCTTTTCTTATCTTGCCTTATCTTGCCTTTTGTTTCCTTTTATCTTTTCTTTGCCTTTTCTTGCCTATTCCTTGCATTTTCTTTCCTTATCTTACCTTTTCTTGGCTTTTTTTTCCTTATCTTGCCTTTTCCTTGCCTTTTCTTTCCTTTCTTGCTTTTTCTTGCCTTTTCATGCCTTACCTTGTCTTTTCATGCCTTATCTTACCTTTTCTTGCATTTTCTTGCCTTTTCTTGGCTTATCTTGCCTGTTATTGCCTTTTCATTCCTTATCTTACCTTCTCCTTGCCTTTTCTTGCCTTTTCCTTGCCTTTTCTTTCCTTATCTTGCCATTTCCTTGCCTTTCCTTTCCTTTTTTTTTCCTTTTCTTGCATTTTCTTGCCTTTTCTTTCTCTATCTTTCCTTTTTCTTGCCTTTTCTTGCCTTAATTTTCCTTTTCTAACCTTATCTTGCCTTATCTTGCCTTTTTCTTGCCTTTTCTTTCCTTTTTTTTTACTTTTTCTTGCCTTTTTTTGACTTATCTTGCCTTGTCTTGCCTTTTCTTGCGTTATCGTGACTTACCTTGCTTTTTCATACCATATCTTTCCTTTTCCTTGCCTTTACTTTCCTTATCTTACCTTTTTCTGCCTTATCTTGCCTTTTCTAGTCTTGTCTTACCTTATCTTGCCTTTTCATGCCTTATCTTGCCTTTTCTTGCCTTGTCTTGCCTTTTCTTACCTTTTTATGCCTTATCTTTCCTTTTCCTTGCCTTTTCCTTGCCTTATCTTGCCTTTTCTTTCCTTTTCTTACCTATTCTTGCCATTTCTTGGCTTATCTTGCCTTTTCTTACTTTATCATATCTTTTCATGCCTTTTCTTCCCTTGTCTTTTCTTATCTTGCCTTTTCTTTCCTTATCTTGCATTTTTCTTGCCTTTTCTTGCCATTTCTTGCCTTGTCCATGCCTTTTGCTTGCCTTTTGTTTTGCCTTTTTTTGCCTTTTATTGCCTTATCATGTCGCTTCTTGCCTTTTCTTTCCTTTTCTTGCCTTTTCCTTCCTTATCTTGGCTGTCCCTTGCCTTGACTTTCCTTATCTTACCTTTTCCTACCTTATCTTCCCTTGTCCTGCCTTTTCCTGTCTTTTCTTACCTTATCATGCCTTTTCTTTCCTAATCTATCCTTTTCCTTGCATTCTCTTGCCTTATATATCTTGTCTTTTCATGCCATATCTTGTCTTTTCTTGCCTTATCTTGCCTTATCTTGCCTTATCTTGCCTTATCATACCTTTTCTTTCCTTATCTTGCCTTTTCCTTGCCTTTTCTTGCTTTTTCTTGCCATACCTTGTCTTATCTTGCCTTTTCGAACCTTATCCTGCATTTTCATTGCCTTTTCTTACTTTTTCTTGCCTTTTCTTGCCTTATCTTGCCTTTTCTTACCTTATCTTGCATGTTCTTTCTTTATCTTTCCTTTTCCTTGCCTTTTCATGCCTTTTCTTTCATTTTTTCCCTTTTCTAGGCTTTTCTTTACTTTTCTTGGCTTATCTTGCCTTTGCTTACCTTTTCTTGCCTTTTCTTTTCTTTCCTTGTCTTTTCTTGCCTTATCTTGCCAATTCTTGCATTTTCCTTGCCTTTCCTTGCCTTTTCTTGCTATTTCTTGCCTTATCTTGCCTTTTCTTGCCTTGTCTTGTCTTGCCTTTTCCTTTCTTATCATGCCTTTTCTTTCCTTATCTTGCCTTTTAGTTGCCTTTTCTTGCTTTTTCTTGCCTTTTCTTGCTTTATCTTGCTTTTTCTTGCTTTTTCTTGCCTTATATTGCCTTTTATTGCCTTTTCATGCCTTTTCTTGCCATGTCTTGCCTTTTCCTACCTTATCATGCCTTTTCTTACCTTATCTTGCTTTTTCTTACCTTTTCTTCCCTTTTCTTTCCTTATCTTGCCTTTTCATGCCTCATCTTGCCTTTTCTTCCCTCGTCTTGCCTTTTCCTTGCCTTTTCATGCCTTGTCATGCCTTTTCTTTCCTTATTTTTCCTCTTCCTTACCTTTTCTTTCCTTTTCTTGCTTTATCTTGACTTATCCTGCCTTTTCCATCCTTATCTTGCATTTTCCTTGCCTTTACTCGCCTCATCTTACCTTTTCCTGCATTGTCTGGCCTTTTCCTGCTTTATCTTGCCTTTTCCTTGCATTTTCCTTGCCTTTTCTTTCCTCATAATACCTTTTCTCTCCTTATCTTGCTTTTCTTTTGACTTTTCTTGCCTTATCTTGCTTTTTCTTGCCTTTTCATGCCTTATCTTGCCTTTTCTTACCTTGCCTTGTCTTTTCCTTGCCTTTTCTTACGTTATCATGCCTTTTCTTTCCTTATCTTGCCTTTTCTTGGCTCTTCTTTCCTATTCGTACCTTTTTTTTCCTTTCTTTTTCTTGCCTTTTCTTACCTTTTCTTGCCTTTTCTTTCCTTATCTTGCCTTTTTTGCCTTTTCTTGCCCTATCTTGCCTTGTCGTTGCCTTATCTTGCTTTTCCTTGCATTTTACTGCATTTGCCTTCCCTTTTCTTGTCCTATCTTGCATTTTCTTTCCTTATCTAGCCTTTTCATTCCAATTCTTCCCTTTTCTTTCCTTATATTGGCTTATCTTGCCTTTTCTTGCCTTATCTTGCCTTTTCATGCCTTTTCTTACCTTTTTCTTGCCTTTTCCTTGCCTTTCCTTTCCTTTTCTTGCCTTTTCTTGCCTTAGCTTACCTTATCTTGTCTTATCTTGCCTTGTCTTGCCTTATCTTGCCTTTCCTTTCCTTTTCCTATCCTTTTCATATCTTATCTTTCCTTTTCTGGCCATATCTTCCTTTTTCTTGCCTTTTCTTGCCTTTTCCTTGTCTTTTCTTGACTTATCTTACTTTTTCTTGACTTTTCAAGCTTTATCTTGCCTTTTCTTAACGTGTCTTGCCTTTTCCATGCCTTATCTTGCCTTTTTTTGCCTTTTCTTTCCCTGTCTTGCCTTTTCCTTGCCTTTTCTTGCCTTATCTTTCTTTTTCTTGCCTTTTCTTCCCTTTTTTTGCCTTATCTTACCTTATCTTGCCTTTTCTTTCCTTATCTTGCCTTTTCTTGCCATTTCTTTCCTATTCATCCTTTTTCTAGCCTTATCTTGCTTTCTCTTGCCTTATCTTGCCTTTTCTTGCCTTTTCTTTCCTTTTTTTGCCTTATCTTGCCTTTTCTTTCCTTAACTTACCTTTTCCTTGCCTTTTCTTGCCTATTCCTTGCCTTTTCTTGCCTATTCCTTGCCTTTTCTTGACTTGTCTTGCCTTTTCCTTGCCTTTCCTTGCCTTTTCTTTTCTTTTCTTGCCTTTTCTTCCCTTATCTTGCTTTTTCTTGCTTTTTCTTCCCTTATCTCGACTTTTCTTACCTTTTCTTGCCTTCTCCTTGCCTTTTCTTGCCTTATCTTGCTTTTTCTTGCCTTTTCATGCCTTATCTTGCCTTTTCTTTCCTTGTCATGTGTTTTCCTGGTTTATCATGCCTTTTCTTTCCTTATCTTGCATTTTCCTTGCCGTATCTTTCCTTTTCTTACCTTATCTTCACTTTTCTTGCCTTATCTTTCCTTTTTTTCCTTATCTTGCCATTTCCTTGCCTTTTCTTTCCATATCTTGCCTTTTCTTCCCTTTTCTTGCCTTTTCTTTCCTTATCTTGCCTTTTCCTTGCCTTTCCTTACATTTTCTTTCCTTTTCTTGCCTTTTCTTGCATTTTCTTGCCTTAGCTGCCTTATCTTGTCTTATCTTGCCTTGTCTTGCCTTATCTTGCCTTTCCTTGCCTTTTCCTTGCTTTTTCCTTGCCTTTTCATGCCTTATCTTGCCTTTTATTCCCTTATGATGCCTTTTCTTTCCATATCTTGCCTTTTCCTTGCCTTTTCTTGTCTTATCTTGCCATTTCTTGCCTTATCTTGCCTTTTCCTTGCCTTTTCTTGACTAATCTTACTTTTTCTTGACTTTTCATGATTTATCTTTCCTTTTATTGTCGTATCTTGCCTTTTCCATTCCTTTTCATGCCTTATCTTGCCTTTTCTTGTTTTTTCCTTGCCTTTTCTTGCTTTTTCTTGCCTTTTCTTGACTTTTCTTGCCATATCTTGCCTTTTCTTTCCTCACCTTGACTTTTCTTGCCTTATCTTGCCATTTCCATGCCTTTTCTATCCCTACCTTGCCTTTTCCTTGCCTTTTCTTGCCTTATCTTTCTTTTTCTTACCTTTTCTCCCCTTTTCTTGCCTTATTTTACCTTTCTTTCCTTTTCAATCCTTATCTTGCCTTTTCATGCCATTTCTTTCCTATTCTTGCTTTTTCTTGCCTTATCTGTCTTTTTCTTACCTTATCTTGCCTTTTCTTGCCTTTTCTTTCCTTATCTTGCCTTATCTTACGTTTTCTTTCCTTAACTTACCTTTTCCTTGCCTTTTCTTGCCTATTCCTTGCCTTATCTTGCCTTATCTTACCTTTTCTTGCCTTTTTTTTCCTTATCATGCCTTTTCTTGCCTTTTCTTTCCTTTTCTTGCATGATCTTTCCTTTTCTTGCCTTTTCTTGCCTTGTCTTGCCTTATCTTGCCTTTTCTTGCATTTTCCTTACCTTTTCTTTCCTTTTCTTACCTTATCTTTCCTTTTCTTCCCTTTTATTTTTGTATTTTGCCTTTTCTTACCTTGTCTTGCCCTTTCCTTGCATTTTCTTGCCTTATTATGCCTTTTCTTTCCTTAAATTGCCTTTTCCATGCCTTTGCTTGTCTTTTCTTGCCTTATCTTATCTTTTCTTGCCTTTTATTTTGTTATCTTGCCTTTTCCTTGCCTTTTCTTGCCTTTTCTTTTCTTTTGCTACCTTATCTTGCCTTTTATTGCCTTTTCTTTCCTAATCTTGCCTTTTACTTGCCTTTTCTTGCCTTATCTTGCCTTTGCTTTCTTTATCTTGCCATTTCCTTGCCTATTCTTTCCCAATTTTGCCTTTTCCTTGCCTTTTCTTTCCTTTTCTTGCTTTTTCTTGCCTTTTCTTGCCTTTTATTGCCTTTTCTTGCCTTTTCTTGCCTTTTCTTGCCTTATCTAGCATTTTCTTGACTTTTTTTTACTTTTCTATCCTTTTCCTTGCCTTTTATTGCCCTTTCTTCCCTTCTCTTACATTATCTTGCCTTTTCTTGCATTTTCATGCCTTATCTTACCTTATCTTGCCTTTTCTTCCCTTATCTTTCCTTATCTTGCCTTTTTTTGCCTTTTCTTTCCATTCTTGCCTTTTCTTTTCCTTTCTTGCCTTATCTTGCCTTGTCTCACCTTTTCTTCCCTTTTCTTGCCTTTTTTTTCCCTTTCTTGCCTTTTCTTTCCCTTTCTTGCCTTATCTTACCTTGTCTTACCTTTGCTTCCCTTTTCTTGCCTTCTCCTTGCCTTTTCTTGCCTTTTCTTGCTTTTTCTTACTTTTCATGCCTTATCTTGCCTTTTCTTTCCTTGTCTTGCCATTTCCTTGCCTTATCATGCCTTTTCTTTCCTTGTCTTGCATTTTCCTTGCCTTATCTTACTTTTTCTTGCCTTATCTTGCCTTTTCTTTCCTTATCTTGCCTTTTACTTGCCTTTTCCTTGCCATATCTTGCCTTTTCTTGCCTTATCTTGACTTTTCTGGCCTTATCTTGCTTTTTCTTTCCTTATCTTGCCATTTCCTTGCCTTTTCTTTCCTTATCTTGCCTTTTCCTTGCCTTTTCTTACTTTTTCTTGCCTTTTATTCCTTTATCCTACCTTATCTTGCTTTTTCTTTCCTTATCTTGCCTTTTCCTTGCTTTTTCTTTCCTATTCTTTCCTTTTCTTGCCTTTTCATGCCTTATCTTGCCTTTTCTTTCCTTATCTTGCCTTTTCATTGCCTTTTCTTACTTTTTCTTGCCTTATCTTGCCTTTTCTTTCCTTATCTTGCCTTTTACTTGCCTTTTCTTGCCTTTTCCTTGCCTTATCTTGCCATTTCTTTCCTTATCTTGTCATTTCTTTCCCTTTTCTTTCCTTATTTTGCCTTTTGCTTGCCTTTTCTTCACTTTTTTTACTTTTTCTTGCCTTTTTTTGCCTTATCCTACCTTATCTTGCTTTTTCTTTTCTTATCTTGCCTTTTCCTTGCCTTTTCTTTCCTAGTCTTGCCTTTTCTTACCTTTTCTTGCCTTTTCTTGCCTTTTCTTACCTTATCTTGCCTTTTCTTGACTTTTCTTGCCTTTTCTTGCTAAATCTTGCCTTTTCTTACCTTTGCCTTGCCTTTTCTTTCCTTTTCATTGCCTTTTCTTCCCTTCTCTTGCCTTATCTTGCCTTTTCTTGTATTTTCTTGCCTTCTCTTTCCTATTCTTACCTTTTCTTTCCTTACCTTACCTTTTCTTACCTTTTTTGCCTTATCTTGCTTTTTCTTGCCTTTTTCTTGCATTTTCTTTCCTTTTCTTGCCTTTTCTTTCCTTATCTTGCCTTTTCCTTGTCTTTCCTTGCATTTTCTTTCCTTTTCTTCCTTTTTCTTGCCTTAGCTTGCCTTATCTTGTCTTGTCTTGCCTTGTCTTGCCTTATCTTTCCTTTCCTTGCCTTTTCCCTGCTTTTTCCTTGCCTTTTCATGCCTTTTCTTGCCTTATGATGCCTTTTCTTTCCTTATCTTGCCTTTTCCTTATGATAGGGCAAGATAAGGCAAGAAATAGAAAGAAACGGTAAGAAAATGCAAGAATAGGAAAGAAAAGGAAAGATAACGCAAGAAAATGTAAGTAAGGGAAAGAATAGGCAAGATAAGGCAAGAGAAGAAAAGATAAGGCAAGAAAAGTCAAGGAAAAGGCATGAAATGGCAAGAAAAGGCAAGATAAGGCAAGATAATGCAAGAAAAGGTAAGATATGGCAAGAAAAGGAAAGAAAAGGAAGTTAAGACAAGAAAAGGCAAGAAAAGCAATGATAAAGTAAGAAATTTTAAGAAAAGCTAAGAAAAGGAAAGAAAATGTAAGAAAAGGTAAGAAAATGGAAGGTAAGGCAAGAAAATAAAAGATAAGAGAAGAAAAGGCAAGAAAAGGAAAGAAAATGTAAGAAAAAGAAAAAGAAAGAAAAGCCAAGATAAGGTAAGAAAAGGCATGGAAAATGCAAGAAAAGGCAAAAATTTGCAAAATAAGGCAGGAAAAGGCTTGTGAAGGCAAAAAAGGCAAGATAAGGCAAGAAAATGTTAGAAAATGCAATATAAGGCAAGAGAAGGCAAAAAAAGGAAAGATAAAGCAAGATAAAGCCAGAAAAGGCAAGAAAATGAAAGAAATGCAAGATAAGGCAAGAAAAGATAAAATAAGGCTAAAAAAGGCAGGAAAAGGCAAGAAAAGGAAAGATAAGACAAGAAAAGGCCAGAAAAGGTTAGAAAATGCAAGAAAATGTAAGATAAGGCAAGAAAAGGAAGATAAGACAAAAAAAGGCAAGAAAGGGAAAGATAAAGCAAGAAATGGCAAGAAAAGGAAAAAAGCCAAGAAAAGGAAAGAAATGGTAAGAAAAGGCAAGATAAGGCAAGAAAAGTAAAGATAAGACAAGAAAAGCCAAGAAAAGGAAAGAAAAGCCAAGAAAAGGAACGAAAAGCCAAGATAAGGCAAGAAAAGGCAAGAAAAAGGCAAGAAAAGGTAAGAAAAGGTAAGAAAAAGAAAGAAAACCAAGAAAAGGAAAGAAAAGGAAAAAAAATGGAAAAATAAGCCAAGAAAAGGCATGAGAAGGCAAAAAAGGCAAGATAAGGCAGGAAAAGGCAAGATAAAGCAAGAAAAGGAAAAAAAGGCAAGATAAGGAAAGAAAGGGAAAGAAAACGCAAGATAAGGTAAGAAAAGGCAAGAAAAAGGAAAGAAAAGGCAAGATACGGATAGAAAAGGCATCTTCTTCTAAAGGGACATATTATCATGACCCCACCTTGGAGATCGACTATATGGAGGAGGACAGGGAGACTCAATAAGTGGAAGAGATGGTCTCTAAACTCACGAGGGAAAACCTTATGAGTACGAGTTTCTGGTCCAGAAGAAGATGATGGTTCCCAAGGAGTTCACTCGCCCCGAGAATCCACTAGCCCATGCTAAAGGGTTCAATGAGGTCGGACGAGAGTACTCATTCGACATCACTAAGGCCAATGAAATCTTTGATAACTTGCTCAAGTTGTGCAAATGGCACATGAGTAAATCCCAAACACGGTCAACTTTGTCATTTTTTTCAACCTGATAGAGCTTGCTATTAAGGATGGCCGATTGAAATTTTTCAAGGATCAGAGTGTAATACCCGATCATTAGTTGGATTTAATCAAGTATTCTAAGTCATTATTGTTAGAAATATTGATCATCAAAAAGTTCTAAAAATGTCGTTAGATATAATTTGGTACGAGATATCAAATAATACTTTAAACTAAACTCAATTATAAATATAAAAAAAGAAATAGAGAACGTGACAAATAGATAAATTACTATAAACTAGAGATCGAAAAAGTTGGATAATTTTTAATCACATCCACCGAAACAACAATTAAAATAATAATAGATTTGTTTCCCTTAATTTAAAGTGAACCTCTAATTGTACCAAGATAAATCTGAAAAGATTTATTAAAAAAAGAGGAAGGGTTAACGTGGTAAATGAAAGGATATTGAGTAACAGGTGAAAAGTGAATTTGGATAATTTTAGCAAGAATAAGTACAAAAGAAAAGGAGTGAAACGTGGAGGTGACAAGTAATTGACACCAAGGTAAAAACAAAATATTAAACGGTGAAAACTTGGGGAAGATAAATTGATGACTTGCAATCTTTATAAAGAAATAAGGACAAATAAATGAACAGAAATAAAGAAGAAGTTGCCAAGAAAATTTAAGGAAAAACGTCACCGAGATAAGGTTACTGAGTAGGAATGATTAATATATTTTCAGTAATAAACTAAGATGGATGTTTAGATGATTGTTTTGAAGAAGTTAAAAATCGTAGACATGCTTATTAAATTAAGTAAATTAGAAGATCAATTAATCTTGTCAACCGAAGGTTTCTGAGATTCTTATGAAGATAAAAATATGGGAAGGTCGAGACTTTGTGTGGATTCATTTCTTGGTAATTAACGATAACAAGCAGGATAAAACTAAATTGTTAGGGAAATATAAGAAGGAATGGAAGATGGGAACCAAGAAAGAAATTAGAACTCGATTTGCAAGATACTGATGAAGTTTGTTTGGAAATAGAATTATGTTTCATGGAAACGTTGGTAAAGATAAAAATCTTACTGTATGGGTTACAGCAAGTTATTAAGATGATCACTGATTTAATTAGGTAGTGCAAATATAATTTCTTATAGAAGAAAGATATCAGAGTTTTAATGTCTTTAAGGTTTAATTAAAAACTATCGAGGCAAGTTAATGACTTTCTATGAACCGAAGAATAAGTATAAGTTTTCGAGGTTGAATTAAAGTTTGGATTAAAAACGTTGTGCAAGAAATTCTTAGATAATAAACTTTTTTTTGGAGAAAATTAGACAATAAATGTTGGAGATGTAAATAAGCTACTAGAATTTGTCCGTGTATTTGAGACGAGTTAAAAGTAACGTCTTTTGTTCACATCCTTATTTGAAGGAGGTTGAGCATGTGATGGATGTTGTCGACACTAGAGTACCAAGTATTGGTACACAAGGATGTAAATTTGAAGGAGATTCGGTTGGTCGTTTCGTGAAATATCGGTAAATAAATAATATATATCTCGTACTTTTTTTGATGTACTCTATTATTTGCCAAGATATGAATATGGCATAATGTTGAGCGTATATTGTGCATTTGTTATATGAGCATTATAACGTGAAATTATGATTTGTGAGTATTTGGTTAATTTTGTCCCAAGGGGGCACTGCTTGATTTGTTCACTATATATTTTTGCTTCATTTGGAGCTTATGAATTTGTGTGATATGAAGAACTATATGATATGGGTGGCTCTGTTATTTGATATGGACGGCTAGTAGGTAAGTAAATCTACCCGTGACTAACCGGGGATATTGGCATGTGTGCACATATACTGAGGTTACAATAGATTCAGATATGATATGTTTGGCAGGCGGGATTGATCTATTTGGCAGGCGGGGTTGGTTTTTGCTGGTGCCTTTGAGATATGGTGTCCTCGTGTCAGGGTTGGAGTCACACTATCTAGATCTTTCTGAATGTTCATCAGTTTCTGTGATTTGATTTTGGAATTATGCGTTCATGAAATTGCGTGACGGAATGGGACGTTGTGTAGTTTGCTCATATTTATGTGCCTTTGTGATGATATACAAATATTTGGCCATTTGGTAAGTATGTGTGATACCCCAAAAATGATATGTTTGTCTGAAAGCCTTAAGTGATTTGACTTGGCTATCCATATCAACAAGGTGCACCTTCTTTTCTGGCACACATCTTGACAGAACTCCAAGGTTAAACGTGTTTGGCCGGGAGTAGGATCAGGATGGGTGACCTCCTGGAAAGTATTTTCTGGGATGCGTGTGAGTGAGGACAAAACACGCTGGAAAAGGCTTGTGTTGGTCTGTGGAGACAGCCGATCAAATTACGGGGCGTTACAATTGGTATCAGAGCGACCTCGGCTTGTACGGTGTGGTTCGGGGATCGAACGTACCTGCAACCGAGGGATTCTGGGACTGTCTGTATTTAGCGCGGCGAGGACGTCGCGTATTTAAGGAGGGGTGAATGAGATACCCCATTAATGATCTGTTCTATCTAAAATGCTTAAGTGATTTGATTAGTACTATCCATACCAACAAGGTGCATCTTCTTTTCTGGCACACATCTTGAGAGAACTCCAAGGTTAAACGCATTTGGCTGGGAGTAGGATCAGGATGGGTGACCTCCTGGGAAGTTTCCCAAGGTGCATGCGAGTGAGGACAAAGCACGCTGGAAAGACTCGTGTTGGTCTGTGGAGCTAGTCGATCGAATCACGGGGTGTTACAATTGGTATCAGAGCAAATACGGTTCTCAGACTGTTCTGTGTTCTGTTTGGCGCGACGAGGACGTCGCGTATTTAAGGAGGGGTATATGTGATACCCCAAAAATGATATGTTTGTCTGAAAGCCTTAAGTGATTTGATTTGGCTATCCATATTAACAAGATGCACCTTCTTTTCTGGCACACATCTTGAGAGAACTCCAAGGTTAAACGTGTTTGGCCGGGAGTAGGATCAGGATGGGTGACCTCCTGGGAAGTATTTTCTGGAATGCGTGTGAGTGAGGATAAAACACGCTGGAAAAGGCCTGTGTTGATCTGTGGAGACAGTCGGTCAAATTACGGGGCGTTAAAGTATGACTTTTGAATAATGTACAAGTCATGTATGATTCTTTTGCATGTTAGTAATAAGCATGTGTTAGGTATGTACGTGCATCGATTGGTTAAATAAAGTGTGATGCATATCTTATTTGTTTACGGAGTGTTCCAAAACACTCACCCCCTCTCATCAGTTGATGTACGAAAAATTGAGAATAATTAAACACGCAATCAAATAGTATAGTGGATAAGTAAGGTTCGTAACTGAGGATTGGAACACGAAATCGAAACAATTAATTATGCAAAGCAAAAGAATTAAAGGTTGTAAAGACATAAACTTAAGTAAATAAACAAAATCAAGGAACGTAAATAAATAAGTTGTGAATCAATGGAGACAAACGAGCATGATACCATTATGGATTAATTACCTATGTCGAGATTATGATTCTTATAAAGTTCTAACTAGTACCCAGAGTATTTTAACGCATCTCCCTAACGCTTTTGCTCATTAGGGTGACAAAATCAAACTAGCAAAGACCTAGGTTATTAATTAACACTTGCGCTCATCAATTAGACCTAGAACGAGACTAATCCAATTATGAAGATTCCTCCTAACAGGTTACTCTTACGATATTAAGATATCTCATTAATACCTAAGAATATGCTAATTAGTTCTTTCCATTAACTCAAGTGCCTTTCGGTCCACTATCATTAATTCACATCATAATCTAAGTGGCCAATTTAGATTAAGCATTAAGCATACCAATTAATAACTAATGCCAAAGATATTCGAACCACAATGTAACATAGATAATCAATCACATAATTAGGATATCACACTCACAAGAGATCTACTCGCTAAGCATAATCATGAAGCATAAGATAACAATGAAGGACATAGTGTAGAATAGCATAAAAGATAGAGAAAGAGAGGGCTTAGTCGTTGAAGCAAGTCATTCCAATCTCCTCCTTCTGCTAGACCACCAAGTACACTTTATTAATATCAAAGAGTACTCTCAAGTTCCTGGAATAATTGTCTATAAAACCTAAGAGCTAATGGTCTATATATAGCCAAGGATCTAACTATATATTAAAAAAATCTAGAAGAGGTTAACCTAAATAAAAAGACCGAATAGCCAATAACAAGAGGCCAAAAAATAAGAAAAAACATATATTCTAAAGTCTTAGGTCCATAACAAAAGGCCAGAGATTGAATCAATTCAAAACGGGCATGACATCCGACTAAAAAGGGAGCCCACAAAAAGTTGAATTTAGGAGCACTTGCGGGCGCCAATGAACTTCCCATTGCAAGTTGGGCGTCCCAAACTTCTGTACCTCCCCCCTGCGATCGCAAGTTGGCTGCCTGTCGCTAGTCTCTACATCTTTTCTGTATTTTTCATTTTTGGCCCTCTTTTGCTCCGAATTTGGCCTCAACTGTAAAAGATAAAATGTAGATCTCTCTTTAAACTTTCCAACGGTATCTCATTTGTTGTAATCCGATACTTGAGCACAGATTTATGACTCTTGTAATATGGTCCCTCAGAATCACTCCTCTACGGAGCTCGACTTTTCTATCACGAAATACGACAAAGGGTAGAAGTCCACTCTATGACTCAAATACATGAAAACAACATAAAACTCAATAGAACAAGACAAAAGCGAACAAAAACATGACCAATTACACACAAAATATGAGTGTTCATGCACTCATCACCAGTTTTGTAGAAACTCATACATGAGTTATATCGGTCGGGAGAACTATTCTGATCATCTCTACTCCACTTTGTTCTTCAACACTAGTCTTAAGGTCTATGGTTTGTATTTTTTTCTTTGATCTAAGAGCTCTATAGTCACACGATTTGTTTTGATCTTAGGAATGTTTAATTAATAAGAGTATAAGAATTCTGAGTTACAAAGGAAGAAGTTTAGATTATATTGTTTTGTAAATTTTGGGGTTTGAAATAAAGATTCTTTTAGATGACAAAGTTTATGACTTGCAAATATTTGAATACGTATGAGGTTTGGTAGATCTATGTTCGGTATAAGGAATGATACGGGGTCTAGTGCCGGTCACCGATCTGAGTTTGGGTCGTGACAGATTTTGTATCAGAGCTCAAGGTTCGAGCCTTGTTTGAATTATCATGTCAAGTATCTTAAGTTGTGCAATAGAGCATAGGATTCCCATACCTTTTTGTCAGATTCATCTGTGTCGTTTGCTTGTTCTTTAATCTTTTTCGTGTTAACAAAGATTTGTTTCTATTTGAACATGATGGTGTGATGAATTGGAACGTTGTACATCTAATATTGCTTGAGATGTGTTTGTTTGAAATTCTTTTATGAAAAACTTTTGTGATGCATTCTTATTATCACAAAGCATTCACTCTACATTATGGTGAGAATTTTTGTACCATTTGTATATGTATTCCTTTGAAGAGCCCATTTGAGTATATATATATTTATATATATGAAAATTGTTCCTTGAGTGAGATTTTAGTGAAGTGACTGATCACCACTTTGTCCAAATAATCTATACACCCTTATATATTTGATTCTTTCCTATATATATACTGGACCATTGGTTTGAGTCTCGCCAAGTGTTTAAGTTATGTCTTTGTAAACTATTCAAGTTTGTTAATCTGTGCATTAGGAATATGTTTTTGAGTTTAACTATGTTGGAAAAGTGGAAGCTATGAACAATGTTATGTGGAAGGAGAATACATGAGAAACTAAGTCATGAGTATGTTATAGAAATAAAAAATATATATTGGAAAAGTAATATTAGATTAATTATGGATGAAATAATAAGATTAAGTTATATGGAACTAAAGTACAACTAAGTTACTACTTTTACAACTTTGAATACTTTGAGAAAGTTAAGATTGAGCATAAATTTTGGTATGGATTATATGGTTATGGATTTTGGCAAAGAGAACTTTTGATGAGATAATTTGCACAATGGTTGTGGACAAGGTAGTCCAACAATATAAAGCATAAATGGTCAATAGTTTTGACCAAACTACCCAAGTTTACAATTAGATTTGGGAAAGAGATTTTGGAGGCTAAAGGAAAGCCTCTTGATTTCAGTAAAGCTTCTCTTTATAATCAGATAATGATTTGATGTATATAATTTAAGTGTTGAAGATTGTGAGGCAAAGTTACAACATAAAACTTTGATAATTTACAAATTGGTTAGCTTATAGCTACAATACACACATCAATATCGAGATGATGTTATGCAAGCTCTATAAGATTTGGAAGCAAATGATATATGTACAAGAGAAATTTAAGATAAATCATCAACTAAACAATGACTCGGAGAGGGAAATGAACAAAAAGATTTGACTAGTAAAATATTAATTTGAGATAGCTTAAAGTCGTTAAAGAAAATATAATAAAGTAAATTACTCTCAAAGGAGAGGATAAAGAAATATGAAAATACGAATACACATGGTACGTAGACTTTGGAACCTATGTTAGTTTGTGCAAAATTTTGAGATGTAAAATGACAAGATATGACTGACTTAATAATCACAAAAGTTGCATTAGTATGAAGAGAAGTTACAATGAAATTTTAGGTTCAAACTTCTGAAAATGACAAGGAGATGAAAACTAGTATGTGCTTCGATTAAAGTATTTGTAGATACTATCCCATCAAGTGAATCCTTAAGCATTTATGTGGTTTAAAAAAAATATGTTGAATATCTACGAAACTCTAAGATAAATACGTTAAGAACTATAGAATCAATGTGAAAATTTTGGCGCAAGAGATGATAGATCCATTGAAGTATGCTAGTACCTTTTGAACATTAACTATTGAAAATTATTATAATATAAGGATTATGATCCAAGTGCTAAAGCTTATCAGAAATAGGTTTAAGATTTTAATAAAATACATGGTATATATGGATAATGAAAAAGAGCAAAAAAAAAGATATTATAACTAACGTTGTGAACATCATGCAACTACAAGTTATATGTTTAGTTTATCCACGAGAAAAAAATAAGGATTGTTGGGAGATAAGTAGTTATGACGAGGTGTGTATGGATTTGAAGTATTGCAAGGTTATGATAAATTTGATTATTGAAGGTTATGAAATGATATGGCTAGTTGTTGAATAGGTTTTGATTTTTAATAACCCAATAGACACATACAACTTTAAGCACCAAAAGACTTTTGGTTATATCATGATGACAAAACCTTTGAGAATTTGTGGATCAAATGGGTGTACAATTTTGGTACTTCCCACTGATTGAAATTTATTGAAAGAATTATAAGTATAAAAAATGATTTGAGATATATGGAAATAACAAAGATAAGAATATTACAAATAAGTAAGTTTGAATCTAAAAAAAATAATAGAGAGATAATAGAAGTTATGACTAACTTCTTGATAATGTCAAAAAATATTAAGTTTGGAATTACGCTAAAGTTAAAATACATACGATATGAAATTGAGAGCAACAAGCTTAAAACATATTGAGGTTCTTCTTGAAAGAATTTGACTGGAAGATTAGAGCCTAGAAATCATCTAGTATGGTCTAGCTGTAAGTGTATTGCACCATTTATGGATAGTGTTATTTTACTGTATGAGAGACTCAAAGAATTGATCGACTGATTGATGAACAAATAGTTGAGATTCATTAAATTTGGCATATTGAAAATGTAAAAAAATAATAATTGATGGATCAGAAAGTTTGAATGCTTTGGAATAGAGAGTTTTAATTTACAAAGTAGAGTGAGAAAATAATACACAAAGTTCAAAGACCTATGATGAGATAAGTATTCATCTATTTAGATGATAGGTAAGAAATTTTTGTTTAAATAAATTTGGGGACCGAATTTTTATAAGGAGGAGAGAATGTAATACCCGATTATTAGTTAGATTTAATCAAATATTCTAAGTCATTATTGTTAAAAATATTGAACATTAAGAAGTTCTAAAAATGTGGTTAGATATAATTTGGTAGGAGATATCAAATAAAACTTTAAACTAAACTCAATTATAAATATAAAAAATAAATAGAAAAAAAGAAATAGAGAACGTGACAAATAGTTAAATTGCTACCAAAACCCGAAACTACTATATACTAGAGAAGTCAAAAAAGTTGGATGATTTTTAATCACATCCACCGAAACAACAATTAAAATAATACTAGAGTTGTTTCCCTTAATTTAAAGTGAACCTCTAATTGTACCAAGATAAATCTGAAAAGATTAAAAAAAGAGAAAGGGTTAACGTGGCAAATGAAAGGATATTGAGTGAAGAAATTATTCCGAACGGTTTGGAGTGAATGGGGGGACCACGCTGGCAAGTGAAGTTATGTGATACTGGTATGCGCAGTTATGTGATAATGGCATGTGTATTTGTGACACCGGTATGTCCCGTTTATGATAATGGTGTGCGCGTGGCTTTTTTTATTTTGGTCCCCGTATTTAAGTATTTTTGCAAAAAAAATTATATTGGCATGCGCAGTTATGTGATACTGGCATGCACTGTTATGTGATACTGGCATGCGCAGTTATGTCATAATGGCATTTGTTTCAGGCCTGTGTTTGCGCGTAACTTTTTTTATTTTGGTTCCCGTATTTTAGCATTTTTGCAAAAAAAATCATGCATATCTTCATTCCAAACGGTTCGGAATCTAGGCATTCCTAACTCAATCCACACCCTAATGAGGTGGAAAGTGAATTTGGATAATTTTAGCAAGGATAAGTACAAAAGAAAAGGAGTGAAACTTTGATGTGAAAAGTAATTGATACCAAGGCAAAAAAAATGGAAACGGTGAAAACTTGGGGAAGATAAATTGATCACTTCCAATCTTTATACCGAAATAAGGGGATTTGGATTCAGGGGGACTACATAAAAGCCATCCCCATGGTATGGACTAAATATGGACCCTTAGATTTGATCAAATTCTTATTTTATAGATCTGACGGCCAGAATCTGTTGAGGGTATTTTCGAGTTTTTACCCAAACATACTCACTAGGGTTCCACCATTTTCCTATATAATCTGAACAACAAAAAAATCGTCATCCCCCCCCCCCCCCATCCGCCGCCCTCCCGATTCCCCCCCCCCCCCCCCCCCCCCCCCCCCTTCCAATCGCCTCCCTCCCGATTAACAAAAATCCACTAAAACAAAAAACAACGTTCACGGGCTACATCAAATATAGTTTCAGCTTGTTAACAATTTCAGCTACATCGACAGTAACTTTCATATTATAGTTTTTTTAGTATTCGACATATTATCAACGGCAGCTACTCCTATGTTAAAGTTACTGTCGTTATATTAATTTTCAGTTTTATTGATACTGGTTTGTACCTTGAGTAATATTAGTTTTTTTGCTATATAGAAATTGGTTTGTACCTTTAGTGATATTGATATTTTAGAGGTGTAGATATTTGTCTTAAGCTTTATTGATATTGGTTTGTAACTTTAGTGATATTGGTGTTTAATAGGTGTAAATATTGGGTTTCAGCTTTATTGATATTAATTTTTAACTGTGTTTATACTGATTTTCAGCTCGAAAATAATATCACTACTGCTCTAAACCAATATCATAGTAGAATAAAACCAATATCATAGTAGAATAAAATCAATATCATAGTAGAACGAAACCAATAACATAGAAGATGGAAACCAATATCATAGTAGAATAAAACCAATATCATAGTAGAATAAAACCAATATCATAGTAGAACGAAACCAATAACATAGAAGATGGAAACCAATATCATAGTAGAATGAAACCAATATCACGGTGGAATGAAACTAATATCATAGTAGTATGAAACCAATGTCATAGTAGAATGAAACCAATAACATAGAAGATGGAAACCAATAACATAGTAGAATGAAACCAATATCATAGTAGAATGAAACCAATAGCATAGAAGATGAAAACCAATATTCGATAAAATGAAAATCAATATTCCCATACTTGTATTCCCATAAATTGTATTATTTTACCGATATTTTTTTTAATTATTGTATTTCCAAAATTGCCCCTGTCCCTTTTAGTGGGGATTACCCATGTCCCCACTGAATTTGAACCCAAAGTTCATAAGGACAAATATATCCTTAAAAAAAATAAGGACAAATAAATGAACACAAATAGAAAACTTAGAGAAGGAAAGAAAGAACAGAAATAAAAGAAGAAGTTGCCGAGAAAATTTAGGGGAAAACGTCACCGAGGTAAGGTTACTGAATAGGAATGATTAATATGTTTTCAGTAATAAACTAAGATGGATGTTTAGATGATTGTTTTGAAGAAGTTGAAAATCGTAGGCATGCTTATTAAATTAAGTAAATTAGAAGATCAATTAATCTTGTCAACCGAAGATTTCTGAAATTCTTGTGAAGATAAAAATATGGGAAGGATGAAATTTTGTGTGGGTTCATTTCATGGTAATTAACTATAACAAGTAGGATAAATTAAATCAAGGAATTTTTTAAATATTAAGTCAAGAGATAGGTTACAATGAAAGAAAAGATAAAACAAAATTGTTAGGGAAATATAAGAAGGAACGGAAGATGGGAACCAAGAAAAAAATAAGAACTCGATTTGCAAGATACTAACGAAGTTTGCTTGGAAATAGAATTCTGTTTCATGTAAATATTGGTAAAGATAAAAATCTTACTGTATGGGTAACAGCAAATTGTGAGCATGATGACTGATTTTATTAGGTAGTGCAAAATATAATTTCTTATAGAAGAAAAATATCAGAATTTTAATGTCTTCAAGGTTATATTAAAAACTATCAAGGCAAGTTGTTGACTTTCTATGAACCGAAGAATAATTATAAGTTTTCGAGGTTGAATTAAAGTTTAGATTAAAAATGTTGTGTAAGAAATTCTTAGACAATAAACATTGGAGATGTAGAAATAAGCTACTAGAATTTTTCCGTGTATTAAAGACTTGAGTTAAAAGTAATGTGTTTTGTGCACGTTCTTATTTGAAGGAGGTTGAGCATATGATGGATGTTGTGGACACTAGAAGACCAAGTATTGGTACAGAACGATGTAAATTCGAAGGAGATTTGGTTGGCCGTTTCATGAAATCAGTAAACAAATAATATGTGACTCGTGGTTTCTTTGGTGCACCCTATTATTTGCCATGATATGAATATCGTATAATGTTGAGCGCATATAGTGCATATTATAAGTGAAATTATGATTTGTGAGTATTTAGTTAATTTGGTCTCGAGGGGGCACTGTTTGATTTGTTCACTGGATATATTTGCTTGCCCCTCTCTTTTCAGTTTTGCAGGAACTCGTATATAAGTTTTATATCAGTTCGGAGATCTATTATGATCGTCTCTAGTCCACTTTGTTCTTCGGGACTGGTCTTGAGATCTCTTGTTTGTATTTTACTCTTTGATCTAGAAGCTCTGTAGTCACAAGATTTGTTTTTATCTTGGAAATGTTTAATTAATAAGAGTATAAGAATTTTGTGTTACAAAGGAAGAAGTTTAGATTATATTTTTTTGTAAATTTTGGGATTTGAAAAAAAAGATTCTTTTAGATGATAAAGTTTATCATTTGAAAATATTTGAATGCGTATGAGGCTTACTAGATCTATGTTTAGTATAAGGAATGATATGGGATCTAGCGTCGGTCACAGTGAGTTCGGGTTGTGACACATAGGGAAACGGCCTTCTTTACCGCTCAGATCGCGGTAGTCGGCCCAAGGAGAGGCCAGAGATAAGACAACCCCAGGCGAGAGAGGACTCTTCCAAGAAACCTAAGGGAGAGACTCGGGGGTGAGATAGGTTGAAGCACAGTGACCACCCAATGGCGCCAAAAAATTTCCGTCCAAATGGAGTCGACGATAAGTAGAAGGTTCACCACCCTCGTACCAAGGGAGATCTCCACGATAAACATAGCCTACAATGAAGCGTCTTTAACTGGCTTGGAGGTAAAGGGACTACTCTGAGCCACCAGGGTATGTCAAGTTTGTGTGGGCTTTGTTACTAGGGAGTGTGGGCTCTGTTACTGGGGAGGTTCCTTTCTTTGTCATAGAGGCAAAGACCTCTTATAATTGTCTACTGGGGAGGGATTGGATCCATTCAAGTCAGGTTATCCCATTTTCCATTCACCAGTTCTTGATTCAGTAGAAGCCTAACAGAAAGGTAGAAATCATAGCCGCTGATGAGGACCCCTTCTGGGTGGCTAGAAATTGTGTTAAAATTGTACCAACTAGTGTTGCACAGAGCGATATAGACGACCAAATGGTCGGGTATGTGCATTCGGTTGAACAAGAAATTGCCTCTTTCCAATGACCGGCTGATGTTACACCCAAGACCAAGCGTTGTACCTTGCTCACCTATGAGGAGTGAAGCCATTGAGAGGTGACAAGGTAACTGGTGTTCTATACCTTGTCATGATACGAAGCGGCTGAGTGTGTCTTCGAATATGATGGCCAAGACCTCCTGGAGCTGATGAAGATAAGTAACCTTCACTCTACTTCATGCAAGCTAAATGATGCCTGTGTTAGGATGGAAGACCCTCTAGAGGGAGATGTTCCTTCATTCTGATAGGATATGATGATCTTTTGAGAAGGCTAAATACGGCCTTAGTTACTTTTCATAGTCTTCCCTTAGTAACATGACTTTTATCCGGCCTACCCAAGGCTGATATATAAATAAAAGTTGTGTCTTTCGGCCCCTAGAAGCTGGTAAATTCCAAATTTTCATTAATTCTTCTTAAAAGTCTTAGTAGTTACATTTCATAGCTTTGATAAATGCCGGGGGATTTGGATGCACACATTAGAGAAGACAATACAAGAAAGTCTAAAAGCTGCATGTTGACCCTTCTCAGTTGGCCGTATCGAAGCATCAACATGCGAGGGGCAATGTTGAAGGATGAAAATTTTATCAAGGAATACCCAGGTCGGACCCCTTGGATCGTCTCTTAGTATGTCTAGGCCCAAATGGTCGTGGGGATAGATCATCATGGGATGCAGCAGCCCGAATCATCGTGTAATTGGATAGTCAGGATCGTCGCAAAATTTGGGCTTCATAGGTTGTCGCGTGATTTGGGCTTGCTTTTATTGGATCGCCGTGGGCTTGGCATGACTTGCATCATCGCGGGCCTCACATGGCTTGGATCATCGTGTGCCTCACATGTCATTGGATCCTCGCGGACTGCTCTCAGACCAAATTGTTATGGGTTTCACTTGAGGTCGATCGTCACCAAGCTCACCCTAGGAGGATTGTCGCCAACTTCACTCCACTCTATGCAGATTGTCTCCCTCTGGTAAAATGAGCATATATTATTTCTCAGATCTCAGATTGAGATGATTCAAACTTCTGTAAAATATTAAGACATAGATATACAATGTTGTAGTTTATAGCTTTTTCTAATTCGGAGCTTAAAGAGGTCTAAAATCTGTTGGAAGTCACCCTAGGCGGATCGTCGCCAATTCACTCTAGGTGGATCGTCGCCCAATGGTAAAATGCGCATATCTTTTGACGTAGACCTCTGATTGACGCAATTCAAGTTGCTCTAGAAAGCAAGACATAGATCTACAACTTGTAGTTTATGGCTTTTTCTAATTCGAACAAAAAGGGTGTCAAATATCTATTTGAAGTCAACCTACCTTTAATGGTCGCGGGTTTCGTCCACTGCGATGGTCGGGGGGTTTTTCCCCTTGGATAGTCATGGGTTTTGTCCCCTGGATGGTTGCGGGTTTTGTCTCCTTTGATCGTTGTGGGTTGCATCTCCTTGGATCATCGCGAGTTGTTACCCTCCTTAGATCGTCGCGAGTTGTTACCCTCCTTAGATTGTCGCCGGTTGTGGTCTTCTTGGATCGTCGCGGGTTGTGACCCTCCTTGGATCATCGTGGGTCTGTGACTCTCTTTGGATCGTCGCAGGTCACGTCCTCCCCTGATCACCGTGGTTCTCACCTCTTTGGATCGTTGTCACTTTGACATACCTAGGATCGTCGCCCAAATTACAACCTGGGGCTAGTTTGTCGGCCTATTGGCAGTTGATTCGGGAGATTCGTCTTGGGCAGGAAGGAGATTTTGTAATGACACTGGACTCGGTGTTGATATGGCTTGAAGAGACCACATTAGAGCGGACTTGAAGAAAGTTAGAGGAGCTCAAAGACACCCGATGCACTTGAACTCTCAAGAGTTAGAAGCAAACAGGGAATCTACAAGGGACGAGATAAGCTCGAGGGGATCGGATGTACTCAGACTCCTAGAGTTATACATGGACGCGGATACGGAAAGACGGGATCAGCATGGAAGACGTATAAACTTCACCGGAGGACTCGGAGTTGGATAAGGATAGATGTTAGAAAGGGATAGGTTCTTAGTCCTCGTATCCGGCTAAAAGTTGGCTTAAGTAATAGGCCGGGGTTGGGAGTCTTGTGTGTATATAAACATAGGCCGGATTCATTTGAGGGACACCACAAAAATCACGAACGAACTCCTTATATTCTCTTTTTCCCTACTCAATACAGTCTCTTTCCCTCAACTCTCTATCCCTTTACTCTTTTGTTTTCCCTTTTCTGTGGCTCGTTGGGATCGCCCTTGAGACGACCACTCTGGACCATCTCGAGATCGTTCTTTAGCGCTCTCAAAAATTTTCCATGCAACACAAATATTCTTCATTTTGTGGATCCGGTGTCGTTTCTTATTTGCAATACTTGGTGTACCAAGATCCTTTGATTCTTGGAGTGGAACTTGGCAGTTCGGACTTTTCATTAATGCTCATCTTTTATCTAACCGGGCTAAGTAACATGCATTTTTGTGCAGGTGGTTACATGGTCAGAAGTACTGCTTCCTTGTCACGAAGACTAGTCGGATTGTATAGTCTTTACTGTCTTTATGAGACTCAACATTTCAAGCCTCCTTTCCCAATTTACTTGTCACTTGGTATGTTTCTGACCTCTGGAGAAAGCCCATTTTAGTATTACCTTATAACTTTAAAGATCATATACTAACTTGTCAACAGTCTTATGTTCGATAGGCATTTAGACTAGCTTTTTGTAGCTTCGTGGCATTTTGACTGGAGAGTATTATTTGCTTCCGGGTTAAGAAAACTTATGTAATGTGTTTCTTGGCCACAGCGTAGCAGACTCTGTAGATATCGCTTGGTGATGTTTTTGTACCGAATTTGCATGCCACATTAGCCGCGAGTTGATCATTTATCATGATCCATCTGCAGTAATCTGTCAGAATGGATCGTTGATCATTGTTATTGTTCATACGACCAAATCACTCCCTTCTGTTTGGCAGGGAGTGGAATGCGATTTAAGTATACTCAAGAAAATGACCGCGGAATAGCCAAGAAATTGGCCATCCATAGTAAATGAAATTTTCTTTCATTTTATAATTAGGAAATTCAATTTATTGTTATAACTGAAACTATGAACAAGAGCATGAGTATAAAGATACTCTTGAAAGATCAATGACTAATAAAGAAGAATCGAATTGAGTTCATGGCTTTACGTCAGTCGGGTTCTGATAAAAATTTTGATTTCCGAACTTACACCAACTATTCTGTCACTGCTCACAATTCATATAGATATATATAAAGTGTGCAGTGAGGGAACAAGCAACGGCTTTTAATATGACCTTTGGCTTCAGGTAAGATGTCAACCGAAGGATCAATGCCGAAGGATATACAGCTGCGACTTAGCCTATTAGGCTGAATCTCGTAGAATAAAGTACACTCGACTAAAGCTTACCTTGGAACTGATGGTGCCGGACTTAGTTGTTGCTTGGTGGTTTTCAAAAGGAAGCATTAGTGGCATTCACTGGACTGAACTTTGCTCTGACCTCTTCACTTCATGGTGTTTGTTTCTAGAAGTACATTTTAGCCTTGGAATGTGCGATCTTTCTGCTATCGTTGCTTGCATGATGTTAGATGACCATTCCATTCCTTTGTTTATTTTCTCAGAGAGGTTGAATGCCCAAAGAGAACAACTTTACGACCAAACAGGGTTGAACGCAAACCCTGATCATGCGGAAGACCAACAGCAGCAACAGCTTGTTGATAATAGCCACGAAGTTGACGACTTCAGTCGTGCTCTGGAGCCGGAGCTGCTTGACGACGGAGTGGACGAGATGCTTGGAAGATGGGCAATGAAAAGAGACGGGAAATTCTTCGGACTGAACCGCCAAGCGTCCGGCCGCCAGAACTTGAGGACAATGCACTCATGCCAGATACTTATAGTAGCATTTGATTGTCCTGAAGCTGTAAACACGTGATAAGGTATAGGCTAGAGAATCCCCTGAGGCATCTTACGGTGATCTGGTGATCTTCAAAGTGACGGATGCATGGGTAAATAGCCTTGCCTGACGAGACTTCATAATTGAAAAGAAAAGACTCAAATACTGCTTTTTTTTTCCAAAGGCACATACTACTACTTACTACAATCTACATTTCTTGCTTGATTCTTCCGACTGCACGATGTGCAAGAGGAAAATAAAATTACCAATGAGATTCCTACACCCAATTTTTTGCATTGGTGTTGGGAATTTTGATTATCCCTCTTGATAGACGGGGAGGGATTGCAATAACCTTCGCCTTGAGCGCAGTTTCTCCGGACTCAAGCGCCCTGGAAGCTTGGAGAGCCATCTCGGAATGAAGCTGGAGGCATGACATAGCCATCTGAGAAGGAAAATCCGCCTCAGAACGTTATTGATCAACTTGCAGGATGTTTTGATAAAGGTCGAAACAAAACAGAAGAGGAATGCCATCTGATACAACACGAATATAAAAGAAAATAATTATGCGCAAGACATCATATCCCGGTACATTTTTTGGTTGGCAAGAACAAAAAAAAACTCACCTAAATGCCATAACAAGTCAATTTGGGTAAGAAATAAATCCTCTTTTACCGGACTTTTAACTAGAGATCTTAAAAATGCGATTTTTCTGATTCAGATATGCTTGAAGACTGATACAAAAGACTATCCAACTACAGTGGAAGTTCCTGGAAGACCTTATTGTCTGATTTTTGTCTATATTTTTCTTTTATTTGTCTAGGGGATGGTGTTGTCATGAAGTGGGAACGCAAGAAAGGCATTTTGTTAAATAGATGCAGAGCTGATAACTTACCGTATAACAATCTCTGTCGGTATCCGACTCCACTATTTTGAGGGCCCATGCTCCGACCCATTCGAGCCCTTCAGACACTTCAGCATTTCCTTCGGTTAGGGAAGATGCCACAAAAGATGGATGAAGTGCCATCAGTATGCATGAAGCTGCGAAAAGCACAGCTCTCCGAACATATGCTTCTTTGTGATGGCATATATCCCTGCACCAATTTAACAGAACTAAGTGCCAGAAACTAAACCCTCTAGCTCATCAGCAGCCATACATGAGCATGTCTAAAGGCTAGTAGTGTCCACCGGTTAAAAGCCCAAAGAAGACAGTTTGTTTTTTATCTTAAAAGTTCAAAATAAGTAGAAGCAAGTTCCATAATTTACCTTGATCTTAACATATCCAAAAGTGCAGGAGCCAATGCGGTAGCTTCCGGATGCATGGCAACACATCTCATGCAAACACCAAGCATATAAATGAGTTTCCCCAGAACAATAAAATCTCTACCCAGCAAGTCAACTCCATGCCTTTTCTTATCAAAACCCTGCATGGCTGGAAGCATAAAGGCTGCTGCGTAAACAGGGAATTTATTAGAAGTTAATTCCCACTGGTTTTGTTGCATGGCTGATCCAACACTCCACCTGCGTGTCTTCCCTTTCCCAGTTATGCCAGAGCTTGGTGGAAGTTCTCTCTCATAACGGTGAGAGTAGTTCAGCAGACCTCCGGTTTCTGATACTACTCTCCATGAGCCAGCTCCAGGAGGCCCAGAACTCCTGGGCAGAAACCATGGCTGACTCTCTGTTATAGTTGATATTAAGGGGTTTGATTGAAGCTTGCGCTTCATTATCTTAGAATCAGCAAGCTCCTGAGCTGCTTCTGTCATTACATCAAGAATCATTATGCGCTGGCTGGTGTCTACATTCGGCGAGTACAACAGCTTATTTAATGTATCTAAAGACTGAAAGGGGCTTGTAACAAGCAATCCAACCAGTGATCTTTGTCGTTTTTCTTCGGTTGAATCTTCCTCACCTTCTACACTCACATCAGAGCAGCGGACCTGCACAAGAGTTCTAGCAAGGTCGCCAGCTAAATGCATCAGTTCATCAGGTGATGCACGTACAAGCTTCTCAGTTACTTCAAGTGCCCTTTCTACCTGTAACAGAACATGATCAACATTAGTTAAAAACCATTCCCATCTAATGAATCAAGCCACAACTACGAAAACGTGCTGCATATTTTACGCTTCTCAGTGTAGAGGCAAAACCAAAATCTCAGCAATGTTCTTATGACGAAAGAGATCAATAATATGAATACTAGCCAGGGAATTGAAAGAAAAATGTAAATAATTTGACATATACCATTCAAACATCACTAACAAGGCATGGAATAACCTACCCCGTCAGCATCATCAGATTTTCGTAACGCTCCAACCACATCAACCAAGTTGGAAAACTTTCTTTTCAGATCTGAGTCATCATCTGCCAGGTCATATGGTTGCAAAGATGAATCGCAAGAGGAATCAGAGCATTTACTAGCATCATCATTGTCACCCTTGTCAGAAGATGAATCATAATTCAGTGTCACCGGATCAACAATTTCATCTGGGTCAATTAAGTGGAACTGGGAAGATTGCATGTTTGCCCCCTTTTTATCCTTGATCTTTCCATCATCTTTGCTCTGTTCCAACTCCTTTACTGTTTCTGAGCTGGTCAGATTGTAAGCTTTATCCCTGCTACTGTCTACACACGAACTGGACTGCTTCCTTTTAGGCTTAGTCATTCCAAATTCCCAATCAACAGTCTCCCCAGGGCACGTATCATCAAGATAGAGAGGATTCTTAGGATCAATGGCTTTTGAAAATGCCAGGGCAATAGCACTAGCCATTTTTCGAACTATATGTGCAGGGTTCTCCAGTCTACCTGCCAGTAAAAAGACCAGAGGTAAGGAAGAAGCATAACATTCGAAACACTAACACAAGCTGGCTGTAGTAGCAATAATTTACAGCTAACTCCTTGGAGGATCGAGTGCATTATATCTTTAGATTTTTCAAGTTCTTCTTTGGACATCAGCTCCATGCAGAGACCCATTGTACCAGTTACATCTGCACCACACATTAAACAAAATGAGGTTTAGTTCTTCTACAAGAGCTAAGGCTAAGACCACCACTTTAGTTCTTTTACAAAGGCCATCTTATGAGTTGCTATTACTCCCTTTTACTGTAAGTACTCCACATGAACAACAGATTAAAAACTCCTAGCAACTGAGACGTACAAGCTTGTTGCTCCAATGGAACTGATTGCACAAACTCTGTTTTAGACCACACACTGGCCAGGCGCTGTACCACTTCCAAGAGACTTTCTACATCATCACCTTTAGTGAGTGAATTTCCTAGAGGTGGACATTCTAATATGGAATGTTGGATAATCCATCGTCCACAACGGATAGGAAACACTTTCCATAGCAAAAATTTGTCAACAAACATTGACCTGCAAACAGAAGCAAATAACTGGATCATTTACCTGAAGCACGGAAGAAAACTACAGCCTTAATAATCAATAAACAGCGGAGCGTACAAATCATTGATCAGTTTCACCTGAATGCCTAAATCTGTACATGCTATCATTAGACAGTCGATTGAGAAAGCAATTTTAGAGGGAGGGGGCAGAGTGACAGACTGATATGGCTATAATTGTCCACTTCCTCTGATGACTAAGAAATGAGACAGAAAAATATCGTTTCCTAACCTGACTGATGGTTGATTCTTAAAAATTCGACTGTACAGCATCCACATAATCCAGTAAGCTTCGGAATCTGTGACATCTTCCATTTCCAGCTGAAGCAAAAGATGCTCAGAGATTCTTTCCACAGAATAGGGGTCTGTTATTGCTTCCATCATATTTAACCAAAACTGTGATTCAAAATGAGACTCAAAGATATTGGTCATCTCTGATTCAATACTCGAGAACAGTAAGCTCTTAACATGTCCAACAACTCGGGGGATTAGCTGAGCCATCAGCACATCTGATCATGAGAAAAAAGCATGTCCAACTAATTATCAGTGATGGATAACAAATCTATCCCCAAGGGGGGGAACAACGAATAGCACATATTTAGATAGGCGTGAGCTCAATCATTCAAGCACTTTGGGTCTTTTATTTGCAAACTCCACAAAGCTTTTGCAGAGTTGGAGATTCCTGCAGCTGTTGCTCTGTTTGAACGGCTTGGTGATCCAGTAAATTGAGAACAAAAGACATATTTTTCAAAAAAAAGATATTTTAGTACAAACATCGATGAGACTGGGCCAGAATAGCTATAAGAATAACTGTGTCATTAATTAAAGCACAGTATGAGAAAGTTGATAAAGTTGGCCAAACAAAAGCTGAGCATGTGTGGTTGAGATGATAATATTACCTGTAGACCCACGTCGACAAACTCGAGAAAATATTTCCCCAGCAAATAACAGAGCACCACTGATACTAAACTTGTTGAAGAAAAGTTCATGGTCTGATGGGCTGGTCGTTCTTTGTATCACTCCATCCAGAAGTTGAATGATGATGTGGTTGAAAAATGAACTACGCAACTAGTAAAGGAGAACATCTCTAAATAGAATCCATACTATGCAGAAAGTATAATCTGCCATGCAACATATCCTGCAAGGAGAAGTTGCATTGCAAAGTAACTACTAACTACAGAGCAACACTTGTAGCGGATAGGGAAATGGAGGATAATATCACAGTAAAGCTAGTACAGAAGTAGGTGCTATGTCATGACCCACAGTAAACCTTCTCTCGATAAATTGACAAAAGGAAGGTTGATACAAGGATACTGTGATGAAATTGACCTTGGCGCCCCAGGCCGTGCTTTGTCAGGAATCGATGCAACAATTTGTGCCACCCTAGAGATAATAGGCTGCAACCCTGATATTGGAAGATTATTCGGATGGTTGGAACTGCCAAATTCTCCAACAATTTGGAGCACCCCATTATTCTCAAGCAAGCACAGTACAAGCAACCTGTCAGCAAAAGGAGAAGAAATCAACTGAACTGACAGATTATTATGGTTCTCCAGTGCTGGCGCACCATGCATCCATTAGAACTCGAGCTTTTCCTCTCAACAATTTGAACAACTGCTGTCATCTCTGTCATTTGCAAATATTCAAACGAAGGTAAAAAGGTACCTCTCAGCATTAGACTGAACAGCATTTAGATCAAAGCCATCATTTCTTCCACGGTCCTGCAGGAAAGGAACCAACACCTGCACAACCTCCGACGCAACCCCGTCGACAAAGAAAACATCGTACAACTGCTCCCTCGCAGAAAATGGAAAGCAAGGCAGCCAATCGGAAGCAACATCTGCACGAAACGAAACTGCCAACTTGAGCGAAGAAAGCGAGTCCACGCACCGAACCCGAGCAAAGGAAGGGTGAAAAAACCTATACCAAGCAACAAAACCCGAGCCAGCATAGGGAACGCAGGCCCCCGGTAGAACGCGTCCCGCCACTCCTCCCTATCGCCTCCGCCGCCCGCAACCTCAACCTTCTCAAAATTCATTTCTTCCTATTTAGCTATAACACAATCTCGAAGCTCCCACACAATTCATAAATAAATAAATAAATAAAAAGAGGGATTACCTACCTGGTCTACGCAACAGCCATCCTCAAGACCACCTAAGAAAGGTAAAACCGAAAAAGGATGATTTTAATTTCCAAATAAATAGTTATTAGGGAAAGCGAGGGAAACGGTTACTTTTAGAGCGGGGAGGGAAGAGGAGCGGCGCGAGGGAGCCAAGGGCGGAGACGACGTCGTCCACGCGCGTGGCCGCTTTTAGAGCGGCGGTTACCTCGCCGGCCTTGTCCAGTACTCGCCTCTCCACCTCCGTCCTCGTCTTCTTCTTCTTCGGGTCCTCTTCCATCGCGCCGGCTAGTGTGTGTTACTTTGGTTTGTTAAAATAAATTGTTAGTTTTTTTTTTTAATGAATGACGAGAACTCATTTTTTTGTTTATAACTAAAATATATTTAATCGTATATGATTATGATATAATAAATTGTTTAAGAAATGTTTGTAAACGAAAAATGTGGATGATATGATTTGGAAACCAAGATTCCAATGTTTTAAAATTTGACCACATGAACGTTCTGAATCGAATCGATAGGTTAATTATCAATTTTAATTTAGGAAAAATACATTTTAGTACTCGTAGTTTCACATTTTCTAAATTAAGGTCATGTAGTTTCAAATTGCGTTTTTAAGTCCTGTGATTTTTTTTTCTCTGACACGTCTCAGTCCCGGATAACTGTCCGGCCATTTGGCGTCCACCTGGATTCCACGTCCCCCAAAACGGCATCGTTTGGCGTCCTACATGGACATTCCATTAGTTAAGTGTTCGTTTTTTTTTTGTAAGTAAAATGGTTAAGTGGTCGTTGACATGACATGTGGCAAATTATCATATTAATCCTTAAACTTGAAGAAATGGTACGGTTCCCCCCTTCATCATCTTCCTCAATTAAAATTCATCACCAAAAACCCATCATCTTCTCCAATATTAGTTGATCAAATTGGACTGTTCCCATTCTTCAGCTTCCCAAATTAAAACTCATCACCAATAACCTAAAACAAAAACAAAATCCAATTAAAATCCAATCATAATCTTCCATAATTATGATTATGGCCTTTCCCTCCTCTCGGGCCTCAACCACTACACTCTTCCGCTCCCAACAATCTCTCTCTATCTTCATTAAATTAACGACAACCAATAAATCTCCAAAATAGCATCGACCTCTTCGAAACTAACATTAAGCATTAGGCCAAAACTTGCTGCATCGGACCCGAACCCCGAAGGGTTATAGCTTTTTTTTAAGAAACCTAAAGGTTATAGATCGGAGGTGAGGAAAAGAAGAAGAAAGGGGGAGAAATGGAAGGAAGGGGAAGCATTGGGAGAACATGTCTCTTTTTTATTTCTGGGTTTCGGGAAGAAGGAAAGAAAAATATTATTTTATTTATTTTGGGACTATTTTAGTAATTTGCCACACGCCACTTCACCTACAACTTATACAACGAAACGTCCATATAGGACGCCAAACGATGTCATTTTTGGTGATGTGAAGCACCCGTGGGTGGCCAAATGGCGGAGCAACTGCCCGGGACTCAGATGTGTCCGAGGAAAAAAAATCACATGGCTTAAAAATGCAATTTGAAATTAGATGGCCTTAATTTAGAAAATGTAAAATTACAAGGTACTAAAATATACTTTTTCCAACACACGGTCTCTGTATTTGCTCTGTTTAATTATTAGTGTTGGAGAATTGGTTTATTAACCAAGGAAGAGATGGCCAAATACAAGTGAGTGTATTAGGCTTTGGCCCAAATATTTAATTAGAGAGAGAATCATAATTAAATATAATAACTAAGTAATTAGTGTGCAACTTTGAGCTAATTTAATTGAAGGTCACACTAATTGATTTTGGGTGTTTGTGAGATCAATACGAAGCTCGTTGATAGAGCTTCGTAACGATATATAACACTTGCGAAAATACAATTCTCGGGGTGAATAAAAATTGGCTTTAAAGTAGTATGGTTGTTATTAAAATAAGTAGAATCTCACATTGATTAGCGCACCATGCTGAGACAAGTTTATAAGGGACTAGAAGTCTAGAATGAGTAAACTGGTGGAGAAGGGAGAGGCTTCTCGCGCCGTCCGTCCGTCCGTTCGTTCGGCCCGGCTCGGCTCGGCAAGCACGCACGCCCCGCCCCGCCCCGTCCCGGGCTCGGGCTCGGGCTCAGGTGCGGGTTGCGGGTTGCGGGTTTTGTTCCAGGTTCTAGGGCCTTATCTTTTTAGAACTGGGCCGGACTTATTGTAGCGATCCTAGGCCCAAAAAGTCCTCTGGGCTTCTTGGATTTCCGTTTGGACAAGCCCACACTCTAGAACCTTCTTCTCCTTCCAGGTGGCTTTGAATTTAAATTTTGAATTTAAAATTCATGCCAATAAATGGGATAACAGCCTAATGAATATGGGAGTTTTATGGGTCTTGTAACAGCTCATTTAATGGGTGGTTAATGGCCCTATTAAATCCGAATTTGGCTGTTGGAGGTCCAAGGCTGCCTATAAAAGGAGCCCACCTCCTTCATTCCAATTCATCCCAACTATCACTCTTCCTTGAGCTCTCTACTTCTCCCTCCATAGCATAGCATTTTTTACTTTCATTTGTGTCGGAGTTCTAGAGCTACGAAAGGTTCGAAAGGTGTACGAAAGTGCTTCCTTTTGTACACGAGGTTGGGCGTTGTACCTTTGGAACTCTCTTACCAACGGAGGCCTGAAGCATATAGGCGGGTGATAAGAGTTTAAGGGCACACGGTAAAACTGTGGCCTCGTCCAGGATTGCATCCGAAATCCCTAGCTCGAAGAAGACGGTTTTACACACTTACTTACAAGTGTGATCGTGAGCATACTTCTACCCTTCTCTTTTTTGTATCGCTTATGTTTATTTACTCGAGTTAAAACCATAAATTACTTATGTTTATGAAAACAATTAGGAGGCTAGATTACTGCATCGGGCTGGACCTCTCTCACTTGCGGCAGATGCTTTTGTATGGTTCTACGCAATTGGAGATTGGAGTTCAAAGCACGTGTGAAGATGTTTCTCGTGATACTAATAGAGGGCACACAGTTGCCACAGTCGCTGATTTTTTTTTGCTTGGCAAAGGATGCCGGATTTAAGGTTTTTTTAAATTTATTGATATCTTTATTTTAATTAAACAATTGTTTTGAAGACGTGCATGCAATAATTAGGCCCATGCCTTTGGTTACCTCTGGCGTTGAGAAAGGAAATCTTAGGGAGCTAACTCTAGCTAGGATGTATGATTTAGGCTTAAAATGTCGTGATGTGTGCACAAGGTAGCTTCAGATTCAACTGTTTTAATCTACCTAATTATGTGGTTTGCTGCAATTCAATATTCTTGAACATTTTCTCATCTTTGTATTTAGGACATTCATCACAAATTTAGGCCAGAAAAAGTTAAACTTGTTCGTCGAGATAATGTTGCAAATGAAAGTTGGGAAACGTTTCTCTCATACGAGGATACACACCAGGTACTTAAAAAGTTAGGTTATGAGCTTGAAGGATCATACATGGTTAAATCTCTTGCATGTGATTGTTGTGTATCAAAAAATTTATGTAACTTATATATTGGTAGAAAGTTATATCCATTTTTTTTTCCAAGTTTCTTTGCTCTTCGATGTTGTACTAATCAAGCGTCGAGCGCAGTTAGGCTCTACAAAGTTTCAACTTAAAACTTCGGGACTTAACTATAAGCTCCTTGTTGCTTGGTCCACTTCCGTTGAAGCACCCAACTCTGCGTTTAAAGTTAAAACTTTCAAGTTGCCGCCAATCTTCTCTCACTCGCACTTCCAACAACAACAAAAAAATAATCTTCCCCACCACTTGCTCGCCAAAATGCCCCACCCAACACATCGCTTCCCGAACACCACCCCGGCCCGTACTCGGCCTACGTCCACCTCCCTTTCTGTCGCAAACGCTGCCACTACCGTAACTTCCCCATCGTGGCCCTGGGCTCGGCATTGCCCCCCCCCCCCCGACCCTGACCCGCGGATCACCAGCTATGTACAGCTTCTCCAACGGGAGATAATGTCAACAAGACTGTCTGGCCCGAGCCAGACGCCTCTTGAGACCGTCTTCTTCGGAGGTGGGACTCCTTCTCTGGTCTCCTTGAGCTTGGTGTCCTCGATCTTAGACACATTAAGGGGGAATTTCGGGATCAGTGTGAGTGCAGAGATAGCAATGGAGATGAATCCGGGGACTTTTTGACGCGAAGAAGCTGAAGAAGCTAGTTGGGCTGAGGGTGAACAGGGTGTCCTTGGGGGTGCAGGCGTTTCAGGAGGAGTTGCTGAGGGCTTGTGGGCGAGCTCATGGGGTTAAGGAGGTGTACGAGGCAATCGAGATTGTCCAGGCTTGTGAATTGGAGCCTGGACTTGATCTCTTCACTGCCTAACCAGACTCTGAAATCGTGGGAGGAGAGCTTGAGACTCGCTATCGAAGAAGCTCGGCCAAAGCACGCGTCTGTTTACGACTTGCAGGTGGAGAAGGGCACCAAGTTTGGAATCCTATAAGGAAGGTGGTGTGCGATGTTCCTTTATCGGAAAAATCACTTCTTTAGGTGTAATTGATTGATTCTTTTTTGGTGGGTGATTTGCAGGTACACACCCGGGGAGTTCCCTCTTCCATCAGAAGTGCAGTCAGCTGAGTTCTATAAGATGGCTTCTAGGGTCATTTCGGATGCTGGTTACAGTCATTATGAGATTAGTAGCTACTGCAAGGAAGGGTTCGAATGTAAGCACAACTATACATACTGGTTGAACCAGCCATTCTACGCATTTGGTCTTGGCTCTGCGAGTTATCTTGATGGGGTGAGATTCTCTCGGCCAAGGAAGATGAAAGAGTACGCGGATTATGTGCAGCGTTTGGAGAATGGTGCAGGAGACAGCCCTGGGGTTAATCATGTTGATCCCAAGGACTTGGCATTGGATGTGGTGATGCTTTCGCCGAGTACGGCAAGGGTTTTGGATGTCCGGTCATTCAGGGAACGGCTCGGAGGCCCCCTCGTCAGTTCCTTACTCAACGTGTATAACCCTTGTATTGAAAGCAGACATGTAGTCTGTTTGGATGAGGAGATGAATGCCATTTCCGCGGACGATCTTCCCTGCCTTGTCATGGATGAAGCTGCAATGTCAAGAAGGTTAGCCTTCGCCAGGCTTAGTGGCCCTGATGGTTTCCTCTTATCTAATGAGCTGATCTCCCTTGCCTTTGGAGTCATGTCTCATTGAAACTCCAATCTCTCCTGATCCCTGAAGCTCCAGTAGAACTTTACCGAGGACGGACCGACAGACTGCGAAAAGATACAACTTACCATCTGCTGGTACGGATTCAGCATCTGATTATCTGGATGACCCATTAGAGTTGAAGTCTCTCATCGACAAGTTGCATGAGCTCCGAGAGTCTCAGGGTGTGGCTCATTAGAGATGGCACAAGATTGGAGCTACTCTCAGACTTCGAACACATCAAGGAAGCAGTGAAGGTTCTTTCCAATGGTAAAGAATTTTACCCATTGAACCATCCAGTTGTACTTAATCACCTGATTTAATTGCGCTTTACAGCAAGTGATGATCATTATGCGCACTATTCCGTTCAATAAATACAATGTCTCGTTTAAGATTATATGTGACAAGTCTGTTTTTTTCCACATGGTCAAAACCTTTGAACTGAATGATCATTTTTCCTTAGAATTATTGAAAGGGCACATGTGCGCAACTCTCTCTCAACTACATTAGTCCGGGCAACTACTTGATGGGGAACACAAGGAATATAGCACAACCAAACTAGTTATTAGAGAGATCAAACTCGTAATGATGTTTTACACCAAAAAATTGGTAATAATATTTTCCTAACTTAATCGAAAGATCTCGAGTTTGAATTTTTTGAAACATGACAATGTAAGAAGTGTTTTGTCAGTTGTCACTATTCAATTGATCTATTGAATGCACGGATATTAGATGATTTCGAAAATAAACTAATTATACGCTAGTATTAAGTATTAGTTATATTTGAAATAACATCCATCTTTTAAATAATGGGGCGGATTTGGTAGGACTGGGCTAGTCCTCATTTATGGGGATTAACTCAAACCAATATCACTACACATGCAAACTAATATCACTTCATATGTAAACCAGCCTCTTGCAAACCAATATCATTTCACATTCAAACCAATATCACTTCACATGCAAACCAATATCACCTGGTAAGTTATTGACCATCAGATTTAAAGATAATCAAATCTGACGGCCCAAAATGTAGTCCCCACCTATGGACAAATTTTCTTTAGTGCCCACTCAATCCGGTCTCGAGCTTTTGAAAACCACACATTTAGAAACTTTACACTTATTAATTGTCTTGATATTTAAATTTTAATATTGATATTCTAATATAATATTGAGTTCCCATCAACAACCCAACAATGTATTTTGTAAATATCTTGTGATTTTAATAAAATTCATTCCACTTATTTAAAAATTCATGAATGTTAATCAGTAAATGTATTTGAGCAGGCTCTCTGCTTTTTTAATAAGCAAAATATATTTAAAACAAAAGAAAAAGAAAGTTACATAATATCCAAAAACTCACAAAATAATTTCTAGTTATCTCACATGCAAAGTCTCAAAAGATATTAGTAAACTCTCTTGGACAAATGTACAATTTGAAATCGCGGGTATGGATTGGGCACGGAATGCTCAGATTCCGAACCGTTCGGAATGAAGACACGCAGGGACTTTTTTACAAATGGGCTAAAATACGGGGACCAAAATAAAAAAAGCCACGCACAAACGCAGGCCGGATACAAATGCCATTATCACATGACTGCGCATGCCAGTATCACATAACTGCGCATGCTAGTATCACATAACTGTGCGTGCCAGTGTGACCTTTTTGCAAAAATGCTAAAATATGGGGGACCAAAATGAAAAAAACTACGCGCGCCATTATCACCAACGGGGACTTGCCACTGTCACAAATACACATGCCATTATCACATAACTGCGCTTGCCATTATCACATAACTGCGCTTGCCACTGCGGTCCCCCTTCACTCAAAACCGTACGGAATCGATTCCTACACTCCGTACTCAATCCACTCCCTGAAATCGCAGACTTTTGTAAAAAATCTTGCGGTATTAAACTCTGAGATAAAACTTGCAACAGAAAAAAGTGCACATAAACGCTAATGTTGCGAAAGTTCCGGAAGAAAAAAATCATTAAGATTTCTCATGAGGCGGCGCAATTACCTGCTTTAAAATATTGTTACCCGGCAATTAGGTATGGCAATTAGACCCTTACCCTAAGGGTCTACCCTGATCCAGACCCGAAGGGTCCAAGACCCGTTGACTTTGACCGGGTCTAGACCCTGATCCTGCCCTGATCCTGCCCTGATCCTGATATTTTAAAAGGATAAGAGCATGAATATGGATCTATAGGATCATGTCCTGATCCTACCCGAATTTTTTAAATTAATATAATATATATTAATTATTAGACATAATACCAAATTCTCAATTTTTTTGGTAGGTAAATATTCTTTATTAAAACAAAAATTCAAAACAGAACAAACTAAACCGATATTTACATCAGTTATAACCCCACCCCCAATAAAACGTTCTCTCAATCGCAAGAGGTGAAGAAGATGGACCTATAAATCTTTGTAGACAATCAAGAAAGTGAGCAGCGATTAATTGTGAATGATCGATGCATCCGTCCAAAAGACCCACTCTTCGGCATGAAAGAGCACGGAATTCAGGAGAAGCTCATTATCGCACCTCGCCTTATTGAAGATAATACCAGTATGAAACAACCACAGGCCCCAAGTAATAGCAGTGAAAATCACGAACCAAATTCTCAATTTTAACTTATCCAACTTCAACTTTTTTTGATTTGCTTGTTTGATTTCTTTTTATTGATATGTTTAATGAATAAAAATATCCCATTGCAATTTGAAAACTATAAAAAGATAATTTAATTTTTTTTGAATTAAATATTTTATAAAAAAATACGGACCCGCGGATCGCCATGATCCTGCCCGATTTTTAAGGATCCAGATCCTGCCCGAATCTTTATTTTTAAAGAGAATAAGGGTAAGGATCTGGATCGACCATTTAAAAACAGGGTAAGGATCTGGGTCCTATGGATCCTACCCGGATCCTGCCCATTGCCATCCCTACCGGCAATGCTCTAAGTACCTTCGTACCAAGTTACAACTGACTTCACAAATAACAAATGGATTGATAGAAGAACTACCAATTTTCTGGTAATATATGACTAAAAATTTAAATTATGAAAATAAAATCAAGATAATATTGAATTATACTTAAAAAGAACTATTACTTAAACAATATATGTTATTTCAAGAAAATATAATTAATTCTTTAATGAATAAAATATATTCATGTTTTGTTATATTATAATTTTCCTAAAATGCAAAATTGTTACCAACGAGAATTTTATGACTTGCTTTTTCTCTGGAAAGACATCATCGTCTTTTTTTTTTTCGGGGAAATATATTCACTTTCACTAAAAATAAGGAAAAAGTCTCATCTAGTACCTCTGGTTTCACATTTTTAGAATCAAGGCCATGTGGTTTCAAATTGGGAATGTAGTCACATACACACTTTTTCCCGGACAGGTCCAAAGTAGTTGCCTGGCCAAATAGGCTTGAAACGCTGTCATTTTTTACCCGACGTGGCAGACACGTGGCGACAAGTGGGTTTAGTCGATGATGACGTGTAATATGATAAATTACCAAAATAATCTCTAATTTATATATTTTTTCAGAAAAACCCAAAATAATCCCTAGTTTCTTCTTCCTCCAAACGATACAATCTCACCTTATTGGCCTTCTCCCCAACAAGGCGGGATTGTTGGTTTTGGCGGTGGAAATTTTAGAGGAGTAGAGAAGGCCAAGTGCTACATTGACGAGATCACCATCGAGTCCGCCTCAAGCGTTCCGGCCCATGCCGGAATTAAGAAATGGCGGCATGTTAGCAAGTCCTGCAAGCAGCAGAGCAGGCTCCGACGGCCGTCGTCGTCAGAGGGATGAAGAAGTTTCAGGGAGTGAGGCAGCGGCCGTTAGGAAAATGGGCGGCGGAGATTCGAGATCCGGAGCGGCGAGTGAGGCTGTGGCTGGGGACTTTCGATGATGACGCCTTCCCAGTGGCAGACAACTTTGGAGACATGTTCCTAGACTTCCCGGACGATCTGGAGCTTGGCCTAAGGGGGCGACTATTTCTCACATGATACTAAATAGGACTTTTTCCTAATCATAATTCAGATCATAGAGACTTGTTAAAAAACCAAAGACCAACAACGCTACTCTCCGGAGCTTGTGAATCAGAACTTCAGCCATATGGAGACGCAAATTCATTCGGACTGCAAGGTGGCGGTCGAGTTCATAAATAGACATACAAACGTCATTGAATGGAAAATCAAGAATGCGGCTCTCTTGACCAGGTTGTCTATTTTTCTATTGCATCTATGTAAGCTATGTTTTTCACCGAGGTCGACTAATGAAGTGGCCAATCGAATTGCGACTCAGACTCGTTTGAATTTAGTCACATCTAATTGGCCACAAGAGCCACCTCCAGAGCTCTGCTCCTTATTGTACCAGGACTGTCCCAAGTCAAGTTAATATAAGGTGATTCCTTTCTGAAAAAAAAAACAACGCTACTCTCCTATCCGAAATCTTAGCAACGTAACACACCTATATACTTACCCAACCCATCCCAAGGCTTCAACATGGACAGTACCAAAACAACCATCCCACCCACCAACGAAGAGGATGTGATAAGATCATCGTCTTCGTTGATATAAAAATGAACAAAATTGGTTTTAGTCTCTGTTTTAATTTTTCCGGAAAAATATCATCGTCTTCATTAATAATTATAATTTTACTTACTTGTTTCCGAACCTTTCTCATTGCTTTTGTATTTTAAAAGAAAAATATCAATGTTGATTTTGTGTTTTAAAATAAAAGTAACAATTTTGTGTTTCGAGACTAAAATCAAGATAGAGACTAAAACAAGACTGAGACTAAAACCAATTTCTCAAATTTTTTTGGTGAAGTTGCTTTTGTATTTTAGAAAAATTAAAATATAACAAGACTTGAATATATTGTATTCATTAATGAGTTAGTTCTATTTCTTTGAAATAGCATATATTGTTTAGGTAATAGTTCTTTTTTATCTATGACTCAATATTACTTTATTTTAATTCCATAATTAAATTTACTAGTCATATAGCACTAAAAAATTGATAGTCCCTCCACCAATTACCAAGTCACTTATGACTTGATATGAAAGACTACCATAAAGTTTCTCGCAACCCTCTACCTTAATCTGTGGACTAATTAAGCATCATGTTATTTTTATATTATTCAGCAACCTTCTAAAAGAAATTGTAACGAACAATGAGAAACATATATATTATATAGCCAGCTAGCTATCACTTTATTTTACAAGCTTCAAAAAGAATATTACATTAAAACATAAAAAAATCATCTCCCCGGCCTGAAGACAATAAAATGGAAATATATAAGAACCAATCACGAGATATATATATATATATATATATATAGCGGGAATTAACTTACCAGTCTAAATGAACAGTAATAATCTAGCCCGAATACGAGAATAAAATCTCATAATCCGCAATCGGTAATAAATTTAACAGGAGAACGTTGACTACATTTATTTAGTCAAAACGACGGAGTAGTACAAGCAATGTAAGCAAGGAAGAGGATGGCGGAAGAAGCGCCGTCCTCCTCGAGATTGGAGCTGCTCCTCTTGAACTTGCAAGCCTTCCCTTTGTTGCTTTGGACCTGCAGCTTCTGCCTTTGAGGTTGATGATGGTATTGTTGGTAATTGCAATTAGCTTCCATGTTGTTTTGCTCCTGAAGAAGTTGTTGTTGCTCTTGCCTCTTCTTCATTTTAATGTGTTAATGATTTTTTTTTCAATATTCCAAGAAATTAAAGATGGGTGTGACTTTAAAAATATGGGGAGAGAGGAGAGGGTTTCTGCAATTGCATGGAAATTTTACTCATACAAGCCCTGACTTATATAGGCCCATAGCTTTATCTCATTGCCCTTGATCTACAATTTAATTACATTATTTTGAATTGTTAATTATTGGGAGTCCTTGTGTGGGGTCATCCAAACGGCGGAATTTGTTATTTTGTTAGAAATTTTATATATATGTGCATGTTATTTGATATGCACATTCTAACAAAAGATTAATAAAAGATTTGATATTAAAAGTAAATGTTCAAATTTGAATCTCATGAATAGAAAAAATATTGTTAATAGAATTTCATCATTTTTTCCATAAAATTTGACATTGTTTGATTCTAGATTTAGCATGTCGTAAACCCAAAAACAAAATTTTGAGATGCACATTGATGCATATATAGGTATGGTCCTTGTTTCTTGTAATTATCATCCGACACTATTGCAGAACTTGCCGGAACATTGGATTTGAATTCGGAGTTTTTCCCCTCTACTGCCCAATCATCTTCAATGACCAACAAATTTCTCTTAGCTGGTGTTAGGAAGTATATTTAAGCTTGAACACCAAGCTATAATAACTGAGCAACTAACTAATCATTGGACATACATTAACGATCATTAAATGATTGGATCTGTTGCTAAAAGAGAGGAAAAAGATCATGTGGACATTTTATCAGACCACTTAAATAAGAAAGAATTTGTAGCTAAATGGGTACAATCGCTCGTAAGTTGTTTCAATCAATGTTTTCTAAAACTGACCAGGAAGGCGACCCGTAATTCTTAAATTTCCAGTTCACCCGGTCCGACTGGTCGGGTCACCGGTCAGACCAAAATATTTATTTTATATTAATATTAATAAATAAGGTTTAATAAATTTAATTTATCATTAAAATAATAATATAACAAATATGTTCAAACATTTAGCAACTTTGCTATACAATTTATCCAAACAAAGTCTTCAAACATAAATTAAATAAGTTTAGAAGTACAAAAAGATGATTATACAAGTTTTCTTATTTGACATATTAGTCCAATTCATTTGATTAGTTGACATATTATAAAAAATTGTTAAAAAGATAAGTTTGTTGTGATCCAAAAGTGATGTACATGCTCCGAGCGTTGAAGTTTTATTTTGTTTCTAAATTAAATCTGATAAAATAAAATAAATAAATACAAAATTTTCTGATCCGGGCGAACCGGGTCACCTGGAAGCACCAAACCGGACGGTCCGACTAGATTTTGGATGATTTAGGCAAAATTGACCTGGGTTTGATCTTGGGTAATGGTCTGACCAGTCAGACCATAATCTTTAAAGCATTGGTTTCAATCTAATTAGTAGGGATGGCAATGGGTAGGGTAGGGTAGGGTATTTGACAGGACCCTACCCATACCCTAGTTTTTTTGGATGGACCCATACCCTACCCTCGACCCTACAAATTTTTTATTGTTAGATTCATACCCTACCCTCCTGGAGACCCAGGGTCTGCAGGGTCCGACTCTTTGACGTTTTGTATTTTGATAATTTTTAATCAAAACTTAATTTTTATATAAAATTTAAATAAATTCAAGACATCTACTACGTCACACATCAACATTCAATAGAAAATTGATGAAACATCAAATTTTGTAATTTAATTTCAATAGTCCAAGGTTTTTTTAGAGTTTGAAGTGCATAAACAATTCAACAAAAGAAAAATATAGCATGTCAGTTTCTAGTGATCCATCATTCACGACATCTTCTAAGGTAGTTGCGGAATAACATAATAAATATGTTAAAGTTAACCGTAAAGTATATTATATATATTATCAATACGGTTTAACAAGGGTCTAACTAGAGTCTAATTAGGGTAGAGTCTAAAATAGGGTAAAAATGTAAGGGCAGGGTCCGACCCACAGGGTCTAGCTATGGATTCATACCCTACCCTAGACCCTACCTCTAAACATGGACCCATACCTATACCCTACCCTAGACCCAGTCAAAGTTAACATACCCTAGACCCGTAGGATAAGGGTAGGGTCCGACCCTCAGTGTATGGGTATTTCTATCAGATGTATCTGGGTGTGAGCAAATACTAATTGAAATTTGGTAAATTCGATAAAATTTTGATAATTTGTAGTTCGGGATAGGTAAATCGTATTCAGTAATAAATTCGGTAAATTTTGGTTTAAAATACCAATATTTTAGAAATTTTAGTTAAATGATAATTTGTCAAATATATAATCCAAATTATAGAAAATTTACTAAAAAATCTTGGCTTAGTCAAAAAGTCGATGCTCCGAATAAGTTTTATACTAATTAGACTTGATGAATTTGTATTTTTAGGCTTGAATTTGTATTCATTGTAAATATATTTGTATTTATAGATTACATTTAATGATGAATTATATTTTTTCCCAAAAAATTAGTTTTACCAAATTTATCGAAATTTAATTTGGTAAATACAAAATTTAATGAATACTATTCATGATGGAGATTGGTAGAGCTTTTTTAACATTTTAGTATTTGAAAAATTCGGTATTCAATATTTGAGATTGATAAATACCGAATACACATCTTTAGATGTATCGACTTCGAATCCTAAACATACCATATCGTAGCATTTGGCAATTTGACGTCTGATTTAGATTTGGCCCATAATGTTTGTCGTTTTCATCCCTCGCAAGGGATAACTAGCTAGCAACTGCTCTTTCATTTCATGTGCAGGCCCATGTGAGCATGTGTCCATGTTCTTGTCGTCTCGTGTTTCTTTGTTCTATAGGTTGACCCACTTCAATGGGGTCCAATTATTTACTTTCTTCTGCCATTTTAAAATCCTTACAATCTAATAATTTGTGCCTTTTTCTTTTAATATGAAGCTTTTTTTTGGTAATTTTATGATATTTAGTACTATCATTTATGATGGATTCATGCATATTCTCAATTATCATGAAACTTAATTAATTAATGAACAAATCATTACAAGAAAAAGCCATAATTAAATAGTCACCTCTTGTAGCGCAGACCGCATACCATTTTTTCGTAAGGTATGTTACAAGATCGATGGAGAATTGTCACTGGTAAAGCCATGCTCACGTACTCGAAGTCAAGATTGGGATCACCGCATAAATGCCCTGAGAATTTCTTGGAGAAGAAACGTTGTATCTTTCTGTTGGTAAATAATAATAGGCCATCAATCAAGAAGAACGAAACAAAATAAAGACAACAATTTGGTGATCCAGTTCGTCAACAATGACAACATTTGGGGGCACGCCAAGCCAGAATTTTTTTACTTGATTTCTTGTGCGTCACTATACTTTTTGTCACACATTGGACGAGCTATTACATGGATTTATATAGAGGAGCAACCATAAATTAGGTTTAGAGTCCCAAACAAACAAAATAAGAAACTAATTAAGGCATCGCCAGGCGGACTGGCAACCGACAATCAATTGGCGCCCGCCTGTTCACAGTTCCTTCCATCTTCTGTTTCTCCCCCTTACGACCAACAAGGCATTAGCGACCGCCAATGCCTTTTTGCGCCCACCACTCTCTTGGCAACCGCATATTTCTGCGATCAGGCTTTAAAACCCAAAAATCTCCCACCTGGAGACTGAGCTTAACACCAGTCACCTTTCACAAGATGACCCTCTTCTCCACTTGGCACGTCTGACCTCTTCTCAGTTCACTAGGCCAGCTATAGCCATGTTCAGCTTCAGCTTCTCCAAGGTAACCACCTTGGTCAACATATCTGCAGGATTCTCACTTCCTTGAATCTTCTCAAGCTGCAAGACCTTCCTCTCCAGAAGATAATGTATGTAGTGATACTTTAACTTAATGTGCTTAGTCCTTGAATAGAAAATGGGATTCTTTACCAAATGTATCGCACTCTGGCTGTCACTGTAGAGTACAATATCCTTCTGCTCCTTCCCCAATTCACCCAAGAAATTTTACAACCATACTATCTCTTTGCTCGCTTTCGTCATTGCCACATACTCACTTTCTGCATTAGACAAATCCACAATCTTCTGCATCTTAGAAGTCCAGAAGATCGATGTTCCTCCAACCGTGAATACATACCCTGTATTTCTCCTTCTCCCATCAAGGTCGCTGGACTCCGAGTTCGTGTTAACTTATCATGTCAGCTTCACAACACTGCCCTCAAAACACAGGGCTTTCTCAGCAATACCTCTCAAGTACTCAAGGATCCACTGTATTGCCACCCAAAGGAATACACATGGATTTGGCATCATCCATACTAAACCTCTTCAACACCTTCTTGATATAGTCATTCTAAGAGAGAAATAATTTTTCTGCTGCTTTGTCTCGCACAATTCTCATCCCAAGGATTTGCTTAGTCTCACCCAAATCTTAGATGGCAAATCTCTCAGACAATTGCTTCTTCACCTTGCTCACTTCTCTAGCACTAGAGCCTGCTATCAATATGTCATCAACATAAAGCAGGAGGATGATATAGCTATTGTCAAACCTCTTGAAGTAGCAGCAATGGTCTGCCATACAGTGGAGAAACTTAATCTCTTACATGAATCCATCAAACTTCTTGTACCACTGTCTGAAAGCTTGCTTTAACGAATACATGCTCTTCCTCAACCTGCATAGAAAGTCCAATGTTACTTTCTGACAAGTACCTTTCTGGTTGCACCATAGAGAAAGGATGTCTTCACATCCATCTGCTCTAACATCATATTCTTTGCAACAACCATACACAACACCTTTTGAATAGTGATTAGCTTTACAACATGAGTAAAAATATTGATAAAGTTAATACCATATTTTTTATTAAAATTTCTTCACAACCAGTCTTGCCATATAACGCCTTGTGCTATCCGCCTCTTGCACAACTCTATACACCTACTTATTTTGCAGTGTCTTCTTGTCTCTTGGGAGTTGGACCAGTTCCTAAGTCTCTTTACTCCTCAATGACCCCATCTCATCATCCATTACAAACTTCCACATCCTCACTCCACTGTGCCTCTGCAAAATTCTCTGGTTCACCTCTATCTATCAAAAGGAGATAGTAGTTAGTTGGCAAATACATGTTCGGTGACTCACGCTGTTTGGTGGATCTTTGTTTCGAAATCACTGGAGGTGGATAACTTGGTTCTACCTCCTCTTCGCCCTCCTGGACATTCAGTACTTTTTTGCTCTCACCCGAGTACGAAATGTAACTCGACCACCTCATTGCTAAAACACATAGCATCTGATGGACTTACCTTTTTCTTGTACAATACCTTCTCATTAAATATGATATCTCTATTCTGAATGAATTTGCGATTTTTCTCATCCCAAATTCTAAAGCCAAAATCATCTCCTTCATACTCAATGAATGTACACTTCATAGACTTGACATCCAGCTTGCTCCTCTCAGCTGCATCAATATGAACATACTCAATACAGCCAAATACACAAAGATAAGAATGATCAACCTCGTTACCACTCCTAGTGATGTGAATCCTGTTATGGATCCACGCAGAAGTCAGATCTATCTACGTTCAGATTGATGAAAATCTCGATCCGTTGTTTGTGCCTCCGCAAGAACCTCAGTATGAACAACCTCGACCCGCTGTTGTTGGGAAATAAGAACCTTGATTTGATGAAGACGCTACAAACGACGATGTAGATCTGCTTGATAAGCCGTAGGTGAACGAAATCTCTCCGCTGTATTCGAACAGTTCTGAAGAACCAAGAGAGCAAAGCCCACATTTTTGTATCTAGATTATTCTCTCATTCTCATTAATAATGCCTCTATATATAGGCAGAAAGTTACAAAGAGATTCCTAATTAAATAAAACTTCTAACTATGTCAAAACTATGTTTGGAAAGGGAAACTAATAAAGAAAATAACTCTAACCCTACTAGGAATGCTCAAAAATGTGATAAAACTTTCTAAATAGATATAAAGTTGCAAGAACTCATAATAAAACAAAATTGTCACATAAGTGATTTTCTAAATAGACTAGAACTCTTATAAAACAAAATTATCTCATAAGAGACTTCTAAAATTGACCAGAACTCCTTAAAAATGAATTTAATACATAATTAACTTCATAAACACCCATGGCAACGTGTATGGGCTTTTTGCTGATCAGATTCATATCACCTTACCTCCTCTGATTTCCCATTCTTCAAAAAGATTGATAGTCCTCTATTGATCAAGAATGCAACATCTGCACAAAACCTCTTTGATATATCATACTTCAATCTCATGCCAGTGGCCCTCTTATTGAGTGTTCTGTTCATCCACTCTGCGATGCCATTCTGCTAGGGGGTTTAAGCTATTCCCTATGCGAATCTCATTTAGAGCACAGTAATCATTGAACTCCTTAAGCTCGTACTCTCTACCGTTATCCGATCTCAAGCACATAACCTTAAAAGCTGTCTCATTCTCTACAAAGACTTTCCACTTTCTAAAGGCATCAAAGGCATTAGACCTATGTTTTAGAAATTAGACTCATACCTTCCTAGTGGAATCATTAACGAAGGTCATATAGTATAATGCACCACCCAAGGATGTCACTCGGATCGTGTCCCACTAATCACTGTGGACCAACTCGAGCTGTTTCTCCTTCATGGACCTGTAACCTTTTGAAAAACTACCCTCTTCTGCTTCCCAAGAACACAATGCTCACTAAGACTGACACCAACTGTCATTAGACCTGGTAGCTTCTCTTTTGAATACAACACATTCATCCCCTTCGCACTCATGTGGCTAAGTCGATTATGTCAGAGCTGCATATTTTCTGTTGCACCTGCAAGGTCAATGCTATCATAGGTGTTCCTCTTTATTTATAACGTACCTTCTTTTAAACCTCGAGTCACTACCATATCTCTCATGGTAATTTTCTATAACCTGCAGCCTTCCCATGATCATTTATTTTTGTGTTAGCTGACTTGTCCTCCCTCATTGTTGCCATGCACTCAAAGGTGTGCCCGAGGCTACTCCAGATTCTCTCCTACGAATCTTTTTGCTCATAATCAAATCCCTCACCTCGTCCAACTTAAGCTATACCTTCTCCGCTGAGGTACTAACTGCAGTAATAGTACCATTCCAACTATCAAGCAAAGATGACAGCGAAATAAGGGCTTGTACCTCATCATCGAAGTTGATCTTAACTGAGCTCAACTGGACAATTGTTGTGCTACACTTGTAAGATGTTTGGCCACCATAATAATCTATGTCATCTTGAGGTTAAATAACCTCCTCATCAGGTACACCTTGTTTGCGGCTACTTCTCGTACATCTCCGACAAACTCTCCAGCATCTCCTTGGTAGTCTTTGATTTCACCGTATGCAAGGCAATATTTCTAGACAACAACAAGTGCACCACGCTCAATGCCTTTTTATCTAACAAGTTCCAATCTTCCTCTTTCATGTCTTCGAGCTTCTTCTCACCAAGTTGTAGGTGCAAATCCTTGCCATATAGATAGTCATCTATCTGCATCTTCCAGAACTCTTAGTCTATACTATCAAACTTCTCGACAGGGGACTTCCATTCACCCATCATGATTGCTCCCACCGACCCCTAAACCTTTAAGTTCTGAAACTAATTGTTAGAAAATAATAATAGGCTATCAATCAGGAAGAATGAAATAAAACAAAATGAAAGACAGCGATTTGGTGACCCAGTTCATCAAGAATAACTACGTCTTGGAGCGTGCCAAGCCAGGGATTTTTCACTAGATTTCTTATGGTCGTTACACTTTTTATCACATATTGGACAAAGCTATTGGTTTATATAGAGAAGGAACTCTAAACTAGGTTTAGAGTTTGAAATAAAAAAAATAGGAAATTAATTAAAGCATTGCCAGGTAGACTGGCAACCACCAATCAATTGGTATCTGCTAGTTCACTGTTCCTTCCACCTTTTGTTTCTTCCCCTTTGCGACCGCCAATGCCTTCTTGCGCCTACCAGCCTCCGCAATCAGGCTCCAAAACCTAACACTTTCTCTATGTGTTTCTCTATCCGTGAAAAAGTGTAATCTCTTTTACATACTTAAAAATGATATCCCTAAAAAATAGAGGAGTAAAGATGTTATCACATATAACAAACTCTACTCACTCCAAATCTTTTAAGTTTAGGCATCAACTACGACTACAACAAAAGGGCCACATGAGAAATGGGGAGCGTAATTGTTCCCATGCAAAATAGCCATGAAGAGTTTTCGATTTTAATTCAACTCTACACAAAAATCAATTTACATTTTAAAATTTGTTTTTTTTGTAAAAAAATCTTATTAATTAAAAATAACAAATTTTGGCCCATAAATTTTTTGGTTTTTTTTTCCGAAGCCACTTAACTTGTAGTCAAAATATCGAGGAGATAAAGAGATTTCGAGTTCGAATTTTACAATGAAAAAAATATCATTGAAAATCCATCTTATATACGAATTCAAAACTTGAACATTAACATTCCATTCTACTAAACATACTGTTTTTCAAAATTTTAATCCAACTCTATACACATTCAATTTAATTAAAAAAATTATTTGTCTAAATAAATCTTTTTTTTTGTAAAGGTAAATTTATCAAAAATACACATGTCAGAGATTGAACCCCAAATTTTTATCAATTTATCTACGCCTTCCCCTCGGCAAAAAATCTTATTGATTGGAAATAACAAACATATTTTCCCCATAAATCTTTTTTTTTTTGCAAAGCTCGTTCATAAAGAGAATATCAAATTACCTGTTAGAGATTGAACCCTAGACTTTCATCAATTAATGTACCTTTTTTCTTAAAGGTATTCATGTACTCTTGTATCATTAAGTTAAATACTATTTTAGCAAAAAAAAATTATTGATTTGGAAAAAACAAATATATTTGTCACATGAATTACTTTTTTTTTGTAAAGCCACTGTTTGGTTTGAACTTCAATATTAAAATAGAATTCAGATTTGAGAAAATAAATAAAAAGTAGAGCCGCTGTTTGCTGCTTCATAACTAGAGGAACTTCCACACAAGTATGTGTAAATATTACTATTAATAAACCTTACTTCTAAAAAAGCAGCTTCATAACTCCAACTTGTACCCTAAATTTTACTAGACAAGCCATTAAATGGCAAATGGAAGGGAAGGAGACAGCGACCGCCCCTTCAACTCTAAACATGCCGGCCTTCGCTTACAAGAAGATGAGATGTTGGCGATTCAAACAACAAGCCATTACCCCACCAAAACAGTCACCGGAGGGCTGTTTTGACCCAAGTGAACTAGGTGCCATGTATTCTGATATAAAACACTAGGTACCACGTATCTTGTAAAGTTAGTGGGTTCTACTTATTCAAAAAAAAATAGTGGGTTCTAGGTGCCCGTATAGCTAGCTACTAAAAAGACAACAAATGGTACAGTGTGACAACGTGAATCTCAAGTTCAATTCCTTTAGAATGTAACGTGGATCTTGAATTCAATCCCTTTAGAATGTAACAGTCTTAAATAATTATCAAGACTTTGAGTTTTGTCTTTTTTTTTAATATCTAATTGATTCGAATCTGAATTTGTTAGTACAGTGTGTTCAAATATGAGGAGGTATCATAGTAAGGCTGCTGCTCTCGCAGAGATCAAAGTGCGGAACTTGAAAAATAAAAGCTCCATCTCGGCCAACAGCCAAAACGACTCTCGCGTTGATGGTTGCTGAAACTGAAGATCGGAGATGAATCCCGGTAAGAGGGGCATGCCATCTAGACATGGAATTTGGCATTAATTACGGGCTTCAATTGGGAAGACGACACCCCAACTATTCTACAAGGAATTAAGATAGGGGCACGTGGAAACACCCAAACAAAAATCTATGATCCTCCATAGTTTGGGTGTGCCACAAATGGTAGGGTGTTAGCTTTTGATGATTTCTAATCATATCTATACATATATGGCGATTATAGCATATTATAATCTAGAAATCATATCAAAATTAATCGTTAAATAAATTCACGAATGAATTCGTTAAAACATAAATACACTTACTTGTTGTAGTGCAGTATCCACAGGATCGTAACGGGTTCTTGTCACTAGTCGGTTCTTACTCACGGTATGTCGGAGTCAAGAACAATTTCCACGACCTCTATTTACCTTGGAGACGAATCAAGAATTCAGGGATCAAATTCCCTATATGTGTGTTTCCTATAATCCCAATCCTCCACCCTTTCTACTAACTCCCACGTTCCTCCTCTCCTTCATTTAAAGGAGAAATTATACCCCATTGCCATTACAATGGTGGTATCTCCACTAAGCCAAATTAGTGGCAATTATTAGTGGAAAAAATTAGTGGCTTGTCCACTAATCATTAGTGGTTTGTCCCTAAATTAGGAGGAGGTTAATTAATTGGATTTGGACTAATGAGGTTAATCATGGGTGATATACCAACAATCTCCCACTCACACATGATTGAACATATTCAATATTTTCTCTTATCGTAATAGGCAAATATTTCGTGCGACCAGCATACATCGAGTGCACGTAGCTAAACTCAAGAGCACATTTCGGCCACTTGAATGATAGCATCTTGATACCTCCATTACGTAAAGTATGCCTTACCCTAGGTCTCATCTCACATTCTTTGTTTCCACATGTAATTTCTGAAACAATCTATTCGTGTTCACTATTGTATTGCTCTCAATACAATAGGTGCACCAGTGAACCACGAAGCTTTTCGAATGTGATCAATAAAGAACCTTCTCCCTTAATAATATTTTTTCCATCATGATCCAGCCTGCTTTTCCAGTCAGCCTTGCCAGGTCGAATCAAACATGACCCTTTAAAGACTTTCCAAGCTAGCAGCACTGAATCATATTTCCAAAATATATTTAGGATCTTAAGGGTAGAGTTCCGGAAACCATAGTTTTCGGAGTTGGTCTCACACTAGGGAAACTGAAATCACTAAATAATAAAATTGATTTCTCATCCATTGGTCGAAGAGCACACATGACACTATTCATGTGCTATGGTGTTCTTTCCTGTTAAAGGAGCACATGTCTCTCGCAAATAACACCATACTAGAGCATCAGCCTTGATGTTTACAAACAACAGCTTTAGTCTACACAAAGACTACTCTAGGCTATCTAGACAGAATTATGGTAAGTTCCACTTACATCTTACCATTGGATCCCATATAATCCAATAAGTTCCAAGAACTCATTTAATGTAGCAATTATTGCTTACACATAATCTTGCGCTTTAACAAGACTGCTCTTGTAGTTAAGCAAGACGGCATTCATATTTTAGAACAGGCACTCGATAATTCATGATGTTCTAAAATTGCCTCATCCCAGTCAAGAATCAACTCACTGACTCCCACTGAGGTAAACACCCGTGTGAGTGGGCTACTTCTCTGTCTGACATGCATTGGAGTAAATGTCACTCAAAATAACATTTACATCTGTATTGCTGACATAGCATCAAGTTCCATTGAATAGTAAATTCAACAGATGCTATACGAGCACAAATAACTCACTCGCAAATCCTGGGACCTGACATGTTTCTCAAAGCACATTTGAGGTACAACTTTGGATCTGCCTTCATATCTCATGTAGATATGTGTTTCATGCTCATTTCTTTACACACAACTATTTCGCAAAGAATCTGCTCACTGATTCTCTTGAGGTCGTTAGGGATAAATAGATTAAGACTCTTCTTAATAATACCACTTCTTACATAGCAGCTATAGAAGCAAATTAGTCTGTCCCTACAGCTCACTTGGAGATAGACACAAGTCTATATATAGCTACTCCACGAGATAGCTACTCCAATTAGCAAGAAGAATAAATCCTGATATGGATTCTCATACTTCCACATCTCGTGCCCAATAGACATTAGTATAACCTCTCAATATCAAGTCTCGACTTGATAACTCAATGATGATTCTATAATCATTTTTGAGTACTTCATAATTTCTTTGACCACTTGTCAATGTGTTTTACTTGGATTGAGACAATCCATAGCATTCGCTTAAAGGACATCTATCACATCCTTTAGCTTCTGAGGTATTTTTGGATATAAATCTTTATTCAGAAAATGACCTTTTGACTACTAGGGCATACAATAGATCGATGTCACCACATTTGAATCGTCCAACACAAACGATTCCTCGAAATCTTAATTCCGAGTATGTAATCAACCTCTCTCATACCTTTTATCTCAAAGTTGGCTGAAAACCACACTTTGACCTTGATAAGATATCTTTAGTCAATTCTGGCTATGCGTATGCCATCTACATACAATATACTATGACAAACTTTTTCTTGAGCATTTAATATAGACATCATAGTACTTGTCAATCAATTCGAAATCATATGACATGATCAAAATCAAACGACGAGTACAACACTGTCTTGAAGACTGTATGAGGCCATGAGCAAATCTCAACATTAGCAAACTCTAAGTTTACTGCCTCATTCTTTTGGATTTGACCCTCTGGTTGAACCATATAGGTTTCTCCATCCAATTCTCCACCGAGAAGTATAGTCTTTACATCCATTTGATGTAGCTCTAGATCAAACAAGTCATTATAGCCAGAATAAACTTAAAAGGCATGAATCTCACAACAACCGAGAATGACTTCTCATAGTCAGTGTCTTCGCGTTGTGTGAATTCTATGACAGCTAAGCGAGTCTTTTATGCTTTGTGATCAAGAATCTATTAATTCTCAAATTGCGCCCCTTAGGTAGGTCAACATTTAACCAGTTCTTAAACATGGTTTTGTTTTATGAAAGTCATAACTTTCTTCATTGCTCTAACTAATTCATTCTAATTGGGAACCGATAGAGCATCAGAAATATACTTGTGTTCATTCTCATCTTATAGGATTTGCTAAGAGAGTATTTCCCACACCTTCGACTTTAAGTCGTTAGCGTAAAAAATTTATTCTTTTAGCTTCACAAAATTCCAGTTTTGATAAACATCTCTTATATTCATCGTAATTTGGAATTGTATTCCTACAGAAGTTATATTCCAAATTCACACTGAATTTTAGAATTTTACTCCCACTGAGATAAAGATCAATCATTCTCTAACTGAGATTCATACTCATAATGAGATGAAGATCATTTTGATCATGAACTTCCGGATCAGCCGGAGGTGGTAAATCTTCCTCCTCCATAATTCTCACACTCGGAAGGAGTGATCCATATGATTCTAGCTCATCAGTTTTATACAAGGTAAGTCGCTACTCACCTCTCCCAATTTAGAAAATTTATTCTCCAAGAATATGACGTCTCGTGGTAAAAATTTATATCACTTGTCCATTGCGTTGTTCACCCATGAACACGTATTACTCAGATACTTATGAGTATTCGACAAAGACACTCTTTGTAAGATACTCACACAGATGGACGTAAGAAAATCTACTCTCACAGTCTTAAGTAGCTTAGATCAAGGTGTCGACCTATCTACAACTGGTGAGGAGTAGAAGTGACACTTAGAGGGCAAAAAAAAATAGAACATATGTGGCGGTATGGAGCGTACATCCATCAAAGGATAAATGCTAATTTGCCTCCGCTATCACATGTCTAATCATGTCAAGAAGAATTCAATTCCTTCTTTCCTCTATCTCATTCTAATTAGATGTGTAAGGAATGAACCACTCATGTTCAATTTTTTTTTATCACATGATATTTTAAATCAGAAGATAATCATGACTACAATCAATTTGTAAAGTCTTGATCTTCAGATCAAATTGATTCTCAACATTATACACGAATGCCTTGAAGTTACACAAAACTTCAGACTTGTGAGAAATCAAATAGATTTGACCATATCTAAATATAGTCATCTATGAGATAAAATAATAATAATAGGCCTCATGCCTTGCCCTCACACTCACTCGTCCACATACGTCAGAATGAATTAATTGCACTGAACAATCATATCTAGTTATTTCGCCAAATGGCTCTCATTTAGATTTTTCCATCTAGAAACGTTCGCATGTGGGCAAATACAGCTTTCTCTAAATACCCTTTAATCCTACCTACACAAGACAATTCATGCGTTCTTGACCAATTTGGCCCAGTCTATAATATCACAACATAACATCATCTCGAGACGTTAGAAAAGTTGTGATCACGAAAAAACCATCACTATGTAAATCTCACAGATCAACATCCATGATGAGAAACCATTTATTAAATAACTAAAATGAGTAAAGACTTATCCAAAAAATTAATTAAGTGTGATGTACTCAATCATCCAATGGAAACTAAGAGTCAGTAAAAACTCGAACAGACATAAAATCCATGAATTTCTCGGAGTATATAACATGTCATGTAGAAGCACGGTATGTAGGCTCATTCTACATGAGCCAACCATTTTAACTTCTACTCATGTATATATAATGGAGCTTGTTCCAACTGGTACTCATCGAAATTTGACAAATATTTCATATTTCTTTGTCACATGGTCTATCTCTATTGAATTGCCACTCACAATTAAGTGATATTCAATTAGAAGGGTGGAGCTAGACACATTTAATTCACTCATAAGTGAGTTAAATGAACGTCTCGTCTTCTCGGCAGTGCAACCTATTGCATAGTACCCCTTCATTTGACAGTTAAAACATTTTAGCTCAGAAATGTTAGCCCTTTAGGTTCTTCTCAGCCTCAGAACTCTTCTTTCGGGCTGAGTCCGGATTAAGTCTGTTCAGTTTCACTTTTTTATTTCCCAGAAATTCCATTTGCCTTCACCAGAGTGGCCAACCTCACTATTTACTCCCACTGGAACAAGCACTAGTCACATACACTTCATGTTGAACTTCGATTGCTAAGAGGCGGCCCTCTTTAAGCTCAAGGTGACAGTCCGCATTCATGAAATGTCATAACATTATCAATATGCATTAGGGTCATTCACATGATCCAATTTTGTAGGCATGGAACAGTTTGAATTTCATACTCAACATTTGAGCATGTGGCCAGCCATAGCTAGCTTGCTGATCACAATGGACATCTCACATAGACACCTTTTTCATTGTGCGATCAACTCATTTATTGAGTACATCCACAGATTAGACTATAATCACATCAATAGTCTTTAGAACCTATTGTTCTTTCAACACATAGCTATCCACATAGCTTTGAGAAATTATGAATATTGTATGTCGAGAATCTTTTCAGCAATACAATAATTTACTAAACACTCATAACTTTTAACCTATATTAAAATTCTCGATTAACCTCGAATTCGAAGAAAGTCGCGGGTATGCTTCCCCTCACCCTTCGAGAATTAATTTCAAACTTCAAATGTCAAAAGTTCTTCGCTTAGTAAATTCAAGTGGATATTTCTCATGGTTGTAATAAGCAATTAAATAAACAAATTATTTAATTACAACAGCACACATGCATCGTTATTACAATCATGAAAATACATGAAGTTTTATACATATATGTACAAAAAACTTCCAACAAGATTTCAACCCACACAAAAAAAATCTACGCATTATTAAAGACAATATCTCTATATACGACACGGGCTGGAACAGAGTTCATGATTGTTCACTTGCTAGGATAGGAGAATTCATGAACGTATTCATGAGCACAGAAGCGACGTACTTTACGCCCACTTCGCAACCTCATTGACTTATTATGAGGGATTTCCTCTAAAATTCTCTTCCCACCTAGATATGTAACCAGACGTTCCACAACTTTTCTGTGAGTAGTCCCAGTTACTGGAGAAATGAAAGTGTCAACATCTTCCGTAATCTTCAGCGTAGCTAGAAGATCCATGAACATCAATACCCAGTTATACCCACTGTTATAACCTCCAGCCAAGATACATTCTTGTATCTCATTGTGAACAGATACAATATGCTCGGTAAGCACTTGTTCATTATCTTTATGCACCCTCCGAGAGATACGACGCTTTAATATCTTTCGGCGCATATCTTGTGCCTTTGCAACAAGCACAGGTGCAACACACTTTCTTGGACAACACTTCATCCTCATTGATAACCTGCATCATAACGCAAGTTATGTGGGTCAACTCACAAGTAGTCCCAATTGATTAAAATCACAATTTTAATCATATCAATGATAAAGCGCACCAAGAATATTCATGATGTAGCATTTTATTGCGTGATCCTTGTAGGTTATAATCTTTTCCATATTTTTAGTGTCTCAATTCTAAAAATATTAGTTTAAATATAGTTTAGAACTCATTCTAAAATATATTATATCAATTTTTAAAACTATCATAATAATTTTAAAATCAAAATTTTATTTGAAATAAAATTTTATTTGAATAAAACTCATTTTATTCAACCAAGTCTAAAAGATACTCTTTTTAATCAAAATAGTCAAATGGGCCGCGTTGAAACAAATTGGCCCAAAAAACCACACTCGCATTGACTTTAAAAGTCAAAATGTGGGTTGGGCTCTTTGAAAACCAAAAACGCCCCATGACTACACGGCCCGCGTTGACCCACGGTCAAGCCCGCGTTTTTTTTAACTAGGAAATTACGGTTTTGCCCTTTTCGAGTATATATACTCCGGCAAAAAATCCGTAAAATGACGGAATTGCTCTTCTCACATCTTCTCCTCCCTTTTCTTCCTCTTCGTCGATTGAAGAAGAGAAAACGCGGCCGACTCCGAAATCGACGACCACGGTGAGAGGACGGCAAAGCGACGGCTGAGACCGGTCCCAACGGACTTGCCTTGGTCTCACGAGCGCGTCGATGGCAATCTCGTGAGCCGTCATGCCTCCGATCACCATCCCCGTCATCTTCTCCCTCCCGCGTATCTCCGGCGTCGCCGGCTTCATCCTCTTGATTCCGGCAACGTCGACGCGAAAAAATGGTACGATGATGTCGGGGACTCATCGGGGATTCGAGAAAACTCGATTTCCGGCCTCCAAAACGTTGTATTTAGATCGGATTAAGTTGGATGCAATTTGGGGAAAAAAGGGACGAAATTAGGGTTCTTCCCGATTTGGGGATTTTGACAAATATCAAAATAGTCCCTCAGAGTTTCACGCGTTTGCACATAAGGACAAATTCCTTATTGGCTTCAACGCGTAAATAATTACAGATTAGTCCCTCATGGTTTCACGCGTTTGCACAATAAGGACAGATTCCTTATTCGCTTAAAAACGCATACATATCAGATTAGTACCTGGGATTTTCACCCGTGTGCAAATAAGGACGAAGTCCTTTGATGCACGTTTTGAACCACAATTTCAATTCAATTCCCAGGGGTTACCAATTTAACAAGTAGGGACAACAGAATGTAAATAAGCAAGAACAATATCTAAACATCCGATTTTTGAACTCTAAAAAATCACATACATGATTTTTATTTTCAAAAATTAATAGTATCCAGAACAAGAACCAATCAAGCTCTGATACCAATGATGATTTCTAATCATATCTATACATATATGGCGATTATAGCATATTATAATCTAGAAATCATATCAAAATTAATCGTTAAATAAATTCACGAATGAATTCGTTAAAACATAAATACACTTACTTGTTGTAGTGCAGTATCCACAGGATCGTAACGGGTTCTTGTCACTGGTCGGTTCTTACTCACGGTATGTCGGAGTCAAGAACAATTTCCACGACCTCTATTTGCCTTGGAGACAAATCAAGAATTCAGGGATCAAATTCCCTATATGTGTGTTTCCTATAATCCCAATCCTCCACCCTTTCTACTAACTCCCACGTTCCTCCTCTCCTTCATTTAAAGGAGAAATTATACCCCATTGCCATTACAATGGTGGTATCTCCACTAAGCCAAATTAGTGGCAATTATTAGTGGAAAAAATTAGTGGCTTGTCCACTAATCATTAGTGGTTTGTCCACTAAATTAGGAGGAGGTTAATTAATTGGATTTGGACTAATGAGGTTAATCATGGGTGATATACCAACAGCTTTGGTCTCTTTGATTTTGGTGTAACTAGGGATTAACTTTTTAGTCATGATGATGTAGGGATACTTTCGAAATATTTATTTAGATAACGCTTATCATTATATAGATCTAATACATGTTTATTTAGTACTTTGAATGTTGTACATATTATAATGATGGTATCATTAAATTTTTTGAGGAGTGCTACAATCTTTACTTAAAAAATATCATGAGCTATCAACTAAAAATAACGTGGATTGCCATTATTTTATATTTAGGGAGAAGTTTGCTTTAGTACTATTTAGTTTAATTTTTTATCAAATATTTTGTAGTTTTGTTTTGTCTTTTTTGGTGATAGAGATTTTATAATTTATATTTTTAGGGACAAAAAATGCACTAGAGTGTTAATTTAAAAAACCTAAATGCAAAAAAAAAAACGGAGCCACATTCCATTTTGTAAAAAATCTCAAAGCACACAATACTAAAATAAAATTTTCCCTTATGTTTATATTTTGGTTTGTCCTATATGCTGTATATTTTGAGAATATTAGAGTGGTGTCCATGACCAATTCTCGGTGAATTGTTGGTAGTTTATGCTGGGAGGAAATAATGGTCTAAGCCTTGAGACATTTGGAGGGGACTTTAATTATGGAGTTGGATAGCTGGCAGGAGTTAGGAGAATAGGAAGTAAAAATAAGGTGAATAGAAAAGTTAGAAAGCTAATTTGATTGAATATTAACTGCCAGAGAGAAAAAAAGGACTTCACGGAGATAAATCTGTTTTTAACATTATATTCATTTAAAATTTTTTTTTAATCAAATCTCTATAACCAATATTAACAAAACTGAACCACATAATATTTTATCAAAAAAAGTCAAACTACAAGTATTAATGTGAACTTTGTTTTCTACCGACAAATATTTAGTTGAGAAAATTATTCTGGTGTAACTAGATATCTAATTAGTACCCTTGAGAACACAACAGTTTAAATAATTGTTAGAAAAATTTTGTTATTTTTTTAAAGTTGCACCGGACTCCAAACTTTTATAAAACAATATCACAAATTAGAATATCCATAACATCCCGTGGTGGTCATGTGCGCTTCCTACAGCTAATTTTCGTTATTCCCTCCAAATTCATTTTTCAAATTTTCATTATGTGCCATACCAATTGCTCGTACAATTACAAAGTTTTCTAACCAATTTCTGATTCAGTCTTGGCAAATTATGCTTCACTTCCTACGCTTATTATAATCAATCAAACAAGTACACGTGGTATTACATATCATTTATGTAGACATTTTTTTAATGTATAGTAACTAACGTCACCCGACTGGGAACGTCATCTTCCTCGCTTTGGAGTGAGTATTCCTGGCATGAGGGGCATCATCATATCCAAAATCACAATCGTACCTAAGCTCCTCCTCCATCCAGTGCCTTTTTGCGAACGTGACAATCAGATTGATAGTCGGGTTATCCATATCAGTCACCTCTATAATCCTATTACCCTCTTGATAGGGGATAGGCATGGGAGGGCAGGAAACCTGGCATTTGCCCAGGCCGTGGGGAAGGATGTTTAGTACCCAAAATGCCCGAACCCAAAAATTTTTTGCTGAGAAAATCTGGCTTAGCCCCGTACCCTTGGTTGAGAATTCACATTCTTGCCCCATGAGTTTTCCACCCTAGAACCTAATGAATTAAGGCATGTTGAAATTGCGGAGACTTCAGATTGCTTCCCGCGGTTCGGGCTCTGGCTCTCTTTATAAGTTTTTTTTAGAAAAAGTGACTCATAAGTCATCCATTAAAATAACAAGTTGGATTGCATAGATACTAAAAGCAAAAACATAGGTAAAACAACAGAAAATCTAGAGATTACCTTCCTAAAGGAAGGGAAAGATCGGATCAGAATACTGCTAATAGAGATGGCAGCTGAAAGATAGTGAACCACAGGCGAGGTATGGTTCAACAAGGGCCTGCTTAACAGAATCAATTCTGGTCGGACGAATCCTCCCCAGGCAGAGTCAACACCATGAAACCAAGGCATAAAAAATATATTAGATAGATCAAAATACTGTCTAGATCCATACAGAACATGGTCAACCAAAAGGTGAACCAACACAGTATGCACCACAAGACAAATATCTAGCAAAAACAGCAATAGAGACGTGAACCACCTCTGGATGCACATCAAGAAAATTAACACAACAACCCAGAGGTTAAAATAGAGACATAAGCTAACATAAGTGGAAATCAAGACACAAAGCAACGAGCACTGCCGAAAGGGAGATCTACAAAGACCAACCCCTCCAGATATCAGGTGAAGATGCCTCTGGCTCACCAAAAGTTGAGCTAGGACCCGGGGTGTGCAGACGAGAATGATATAAAAGCCCTGGAGTCTGAGTGGCTGCGATCTAGAGCGGAAAAGAAGAGGGGAGGGTTAAACCAAACATGTGTGCATGCTTGGTTAAGTTTTGGTGGGATGAGGCCTGGAAAGGAGGGATATGCGGTGGCGGTCGACTACCAAGACAGGAGCGGCGGACAAGTGGTAAGGCTCTTCTTGGCCAACCGGGAAGGTCTAAGGCCATAGACAGGGCCCCGGGCGACCTCGGAGATGGAGGAAGAGGGAGAAAGGGTTGACCGGCGGAGGGGAGGCCATAGGTGGTGGGAAGGATGGACGGTAGAGGAGATAACAGTAGTGGGTAGAAAGGGTGGCTAAGATGGCCTACAATGGAAGTGATGCGGCGATATTAAAGTTTTTTGAGAAACCTACGACCATCCGCATTCGTGCCCTGGCTCAACCTAGGTCACGAAATAAACAATTAATTTCTCTCTCATCCACATCAGCACAACCCAATTATCCCTTATTCTACCCACATCCGCAACCTGTCCCAACCTAGGTCACAGAATAAATAATTAATTTCTCTCTCATCCACATATTATCTACTTTCATTTTTGTTTATATACAAATTATATTAAATATACGTAAATATTTATTCCGTAATTAATATAACTCGTAATAGAAATAATATAACAAGACAAATTAAGAATATAGTATATAGTAAAAGAAGAGAGAATTTGAGATTGTGTGTGAAAATGTGTTAATGTTGGACTCTATTTATAGAGATTTGAAAAATACAAATTTTCATATAAATTATAATTATTTTTTATCACAGATAATTCTAAATTTTTTTAACCACATAAATAATATCTAAAAATTTTATTTATACGAATAACATTGTACCAAGTGTAACTAACTAGATAGAAAAGTAATATAAAAAAAAGCAAGGGCGAGGGCAAGGGGCAAGTTTCGCCCCCACTTTACTTGCCCTTTTTTTAATTTTTTTTGCCACATGACAAGGTCAAGGGCAAGTAAGGGCATGGATGTCAGTAGTCTAAGGACTGCTCCAACCAGGGGAGAGAGGGTGCTCTTTTTTTTTTGAAAAAAAGAAGGAAAGTTGCTGAGTTGCTTGCTTTTCTAACAATATTCATAAAACCGAACAAATAATTTTATAGTGATCTTTATTTCTCACATATAAAATGACAATTCTGGCACCATTAATTTTCTAATAAAATCTAAGTTTCTGGAAGAGAAAAAATTGAATCGACCATCATAAATTTGTCACTAGGCAACTAATCAATAAATGTAAAATGTTCCAAAACCACGGCTCAAAACCATGATCCGATGTGTTAGCCCTAATGTGGGCCCGTTTCTAAAATTTTCAAAACCACGGGCCAAAGCTGGACACCTTGATCCGATGCGTAACGACGGCCCATTGGTTTTGTTCAATCTGTGGTTAAGCCTATGGTTTCCAAATGGAACTGTGTTCGAGAATCCAACTAGAACTTCAAGAAAAGGAATATCCGATTGTACACCTTTTTGGATGCCTCTCGATCGTATCAACAATTGTCCTTGAAAGTTAATATTCAAAAGTTCAAACTCCCACTCTTCCATCTCATCTGCCTGTTTTGTTCAATCTGTAACAGTTTCGTACTAACAAGCAATGTTTTAAAACCATACGGGAGGTGACCCAGAAATATGATATAATCTAATTTGTATAAAATTATAGAATTTTCTCACTTTTATGGTCTAAAGTGATAATATATGTAAGGTGACAATATTTGACTTATCATTTTATGCCAAAGTATGTCAAATATTCATGAACTTTGGTATATATTTTATCCAAACAAAGTATTTAAACATTAATGTAACAAGTCAAGAAGTACAGGAAGATGATGATACAAATTTTCTTGTTTGACATATTAGTCAAATTTGCTTGACTTAATTGACATATTATCTAGAATTGTTAAAAAGATAATTTTTTTAATCCAAAGGTGATGTACACACTTCGAGTGTAGAAGTGGAAGTGTTGGTTCTCAATTAAACTAGATAAAATGAAAAAATAAACAATAATTTTTTACTGTTCCAAGCGAACTGAGTCACCAAGATGTGTTTGTCCGAGCAATATGACCGAATTTTGAAAGGTCCAAGTCCAACTACTCTCCAAGTGGTTGGGTAGCCGTCGGACTGCGGGTTTTAGAAACATTGCAAAAAAATAATTTTAAACTTAACTAAATAGTTTCGATTTAAAATATTTTGAAATAAACAATTATTAAATATCTGTTCAAAAAATTTGATATCATTTAAAAGTATTATTCATTTTAAATTTTAATTAACCAATTTATTTGAACCAAAAGGAACTTCGGTAAAAGGAATATCCGGCTGTGAACCTTTTTGGATGCCTCGACCGTATCGATATTTGTTCTTGACACTTAAATATTCAAAAGTTCAAACTTCAAACTCCCACTTTTCCATCAAACTAACTGTTAGACCAGGCGCATCTGCGCCTTTTAGGCGCCCCGCCCTGGGCCACGTGGAAAAAAAAATAAAAAAAAGATAAAATAAAAAGGGGCGGTGCCCTCTTAATTAGTGGGGGCGAAACTCGCCCCCTTCGCCCTCGCCCTCGCCCTCGTCCCTTTATTTTTTTTTAACTTTTCTATCTAGTTAGTTATACTTGGTACAATATTATTCGTATAAATAAATTTTTTGGATATTATTTATGTGGTTAAAATTTTTTTGAATTATCTGTGATAAGAAATAATTATAATTTATATAAAAATTTGTATTTTCAAATCTCTATAAATAGAGTCCAACACTAACATATTTTTACACACAATCTCAAATTCTCTCTACTTTTACACACATATTTTCTTGTTATATTATTTCTATTATGGATCCAAATGATCCTAATTTTCTAAATTTTCAACCATTTGGATCTTATAATCCTTCATCTTTTCCAACTTCCGAAGACAATCCGAACTCTGAATCTTTTTTTTACTCTCAATTGTCACCAAATCTTTCCCAAATTCCGATATATGAACACCGTAGCCCACCAAATATTCCACAAAATTTGGCTCACGATGTGGCCGGCAACAAAAAACCTGGAAAAGGGTCGTCAACTATTTGGAGTGTTAAGGAAGACACTGTCATAATTTCATCTTTCATCTACGTTAGCGAAGATAGGGAGCGAGGAAAAAAAATTTCTTGTTATCTTAATTACGGAATAAATATTTACGTATATTTAATATAATTTTTATATAAACAAAAATGAAGTAGATAATATGTGAATGAGAGAGAAATTAATTGTTTATTCTGTGACCTAGGTTTGGACAGGTTGCGAATGTGGGTAGAATAAGAGATAATTGGGTTGTGCTGATGTGGATGAGAGAGAAATTAATTGTTTATTCCGTGACCTAGGTTGAGGCAGGGCACGAATACGGATGGTCTTAGGTAGACGACATCCAGTCCACTAGATTATTCTCGATATTATTAGTCTTTTTTTTGGTAGAATTCTCGATATTATTATTTGAATTGGTCACTATCGCCTTTTTGTGGTTGGTTGTGGATTTTCGTATTGGTCAATTTCCCACGCATTTCCACTTTTAAACCCCAAACAGGTAAAGCGTGTAAGCTTACTTTTCTTGACGTACTTTTCACATGTTCCGATTGCTGGCCATACATATGTGGTAAGATACACAAAGATTAGTACGTGGATTTTTTAAACAATTTATAACGAAGTCAAAATTTTATATAATAAATTGATTGATTTTTAATATATCACCAGAATTACAATTAACAATATGGTAATTTAAAAAATTTTAGTTAAGAATACAATTAACGTGGTCGGGGAAGAGCATGCTTAACTAATGCAATTTTTTATATCAGAGATGACGTAATGTAATTTAATCTAAAAATGATGTAATCAGCGAAGAGCAAGCATGCTTCACTAATGTCATTATTTGAACTTACACCACCCATAGCAGTAATCCACCCAACTCGGTCTACAGAATAAATAATTAATTTTTCTCTCATTCATATCCAATCTAACCTAATTATATATTTTTCTACCTACAGCAGCAACTCAGTTCACAAAATAAACTATTAATTTCTCTATCATCCACATATTATCTACTATCATTTTTTGTTTATATTAAAATTAGATAATACAAAAATGATTATTTTTTTATTTTAACAAGAATAAAATTGTGATTAACTAAAAAAATTATGAATGCAAAAGTTGGAATACTAAATTAGATAGAAACAATTCGAGGTACAAATGGAAGTCAAAAATGATAAATTACGAATATAGAAATTTTAAATTACAAATACATAAATTTTAAATTACATAATTAATTATCATTTATGAACTTTTGCCAAATATACTCAATTAAATCACTTTTCAGAGCGTTATGAGCTTCTCTATTGCGAAGTTGTTCCCTAGCAGTCATGTAGGTGGATAGATTTTTGATGCGTTCAGTAGAGAATTGAAAAAGTTCTTCTTTGTCCTCTTCATTACAGAATTCAGCCAGATCATGATAACAGAGATATGTGTCTCGTTCATCCTCTACTATCATATTGTGCAAAAGCCTTCATAATTCTTCCCATTAACTTCTTGTAACAAAGAAGATATGGACGTCGAATGAATGCAAAACGAGCTTGTAGAACTCCAAATGCTCGCTCCACATCTTTTCTGTGTTGACACTAAGTCGTTTATAGCGACCTTTCATTGAAGGCACGTTTCTTTCATGGATCTCTTCCGGCTTTTCTGTTTGAGCATTATGGTACAAAGCACTCACTCGGTACCAGAGCGAAGCACCCTTCTGATTTTTTCCAATAACGCTATCTTCGCTACAGAAGATGAAAGCTAACATTAGGGCAATGTCTTCTTTGACACCTCAACTACTTGGTGCAGGCTTTTTAGTTTTTTTCTCGCTAGCCCCATCGAAGGACAAATACCGTGGCATATTTTGTGGGGTTGGTGTAGGAAAGCAAGAATTTGGGAAAGATGGCGACAATTTAGAGGTATAAAAAGGTTGAGAGTTCAGATACTCTTTAAAATTTAGATAAGCTAAAAGATTATAAGATTCGAATGATTGATAATTTAGAAAATTAGGATCATTTAGATCCATAGTAGAAATATAACAGAGAAAATTTAAAAGAAGAGATTATGTAGTGAAAGAAGATAAAATTTTAAATGGTGTATGAAAATATGTTAACATTGGACTCTATTTATAGAGATTTGAAAATTTTTCATTTTTTAATTTAGTTTTGCTAAAGATAAGGTCAGTTTAGATAACCACGAAAATATTATTCGAAAAATCTATTTTTACGAATAACATTATGCCAAGTGGAACTAAATAGATAGATAAGTAAAAAAAAAGCTGACTGGGCTTGTTGGCCGCGCGCGAAGATGGAGCTTATCAGGCTCCATCGCGCGGCCAATCCTTTCTTTTCTACCTCATTATTTTTTTTAATAATAAAAACTACCAGCGCGAGCAAATCGCTCGCTACTGCGGGTGGTCTTATGGACTTCTTTATTTTCTCTCTAATTAACAGTAGATTAGCTAACTAACTGTAACTGGTAATGTAAAAAAAAGGAAAATTACTCTCAAGTCCCCCGTGTTTGTTTAAATATACTAAAAAATCTCTAGTGTTTGCAAAATATACGCCAAAGTCATTCATGTTTGATTTTATTATACTTTCGGGTCCTCTGCTGACGTCATCGACTTTTTTTTTTTCATTGAAATATGTTAATAATCTGGGCCTTTTCTGTTACTTTCGTAAACTAGACTCCGAATCCACTCTCTTGCCTTCCATTTTTAGCACTCCTGCACAAGGTTGAAGACGACCGACTCCAACCAAGAGCTTGCATTCCTCAAAGCATATATATTTCACAAACTCAGCTTGTATTTGGGTTTCGGATTTTTTCCTCCAAGCTCCTGAGTTTTAATTGCTTCCTCAAGTTTCTGGTTCCGTTGTTTCGATTGGGTTTTATTGAGATATTTTGATTGAATTTGGAGACTCAAGTTTCTATATTTTGATTTTCACTAAAAATGTTTGGGGTTAGGGTTTTAATTGAAAGTGGGAGGAAGAATAAGGGAGAAAGAAAGAAGGGTTTTTTTTAATTTTTTAGTGGGAGGGATATTTTAGTCTTTTCAAGTGGGTGTTTGCCGGAAAAAATGACATATTCCGACGACAGAGACCCGAGAGGGAGAAAAACTAAACTACAGGGATGTGAGCATAATTTATCCTAAAATCAATACGGGCAACTTTGGCGTATATTTTGCAAACACGGAGAACTTTTTTGTATATTTAAACAAACATGGAGACTTAAGAGTAATTTTTCCAACAAAAATTATTAAAAAACATGAGACTGGTTTTTTTTAAAATTAATAATATAGGAGCGAGGGGGTGGGAGCTAAAACGCCACAGATTGGAGGAGGAAAAATCGTAACAATTCAACGAAGAAAAAGTAACAGCAATATTTCAGCTATTTTTTGGGATTTTAAATTATTTTGAGATTTTTATCTATATGAAAATAAAAATTTTAGCCCTAGCATCTTGTATCAAGGTAATCGAGAAAAATCAACAAAATAGGTGCATATCTATTATAATTAATTGATATCGAGTTTCAACAATTTGAAAATATAATATATTAGAAATTTTTTTACACCTTTAAACCATTTAAACCGGATTAATTAACCCAGAATCATCGAAGAACATTCTAGAGAGAGAGGCGGCCACTTGGTAGCCCCCTTACCCCCTCGTGTCGAGCCAACGAAAGCAATGACGCCCCCTAGGAATAGGCCGCGCAAGAGATGGGGTGACGTGGCATCAACTGACCAAAGCTTCTGCCTTCTTGTCCACTTCTTGAACCGGAACCCAAAAAAAAAGACAAGCCCTCCTAGAAAGTTCCACCGCTTCCAACTCGCCTTGACCTTTCCACCCACTCACAAGGCAATATTGAGCATCACAGCATATGTCCACGTCATCCACGCGATCAACCAATCGGACGGACAAGATTCGGCACTGGCTGTACCCTGCCATAGGTTAATAATTGCTGGTCAGATTTCAAAAAAAACATGACACGATATAGAGGGAAAGTTACATTTTAGTGCATTATGTTTTTTCTTTTCTTTATTCCGCGCTGGGTCGGATTATGGTCACAATTGAGAATTTTTTTCTATTTTGGAAAATTTTCAAGATATTATCCTCGCGCTGGTCTGAGAATTCAGCATTCTATTATGGACAAGGTGATTCAGGACCCATTTTCCATTTCTTTTTTAAAAAGGAGACAGATAAACCAATTATTTAGTAAAGTAATTTTCACGCAGTAATTTTCATATTTATTACTTGTATTAACCATACTTGTACTAAATTATTTTTTGTTCGATTTTACCATTTTCTTTTAATATAACATATTTTATTTGAGGCCACTTATTATTCAAATACTTATTAGGTCAACTAATTTACATTCGAGTAAATCCAGATCTTAGATAATAGAAAAATTATTAATAGAATATATTGCAGACACAAAACTGTATTTTTCATCATTTTTTACTCTTTAAAAAATAAATATTACTATTTCATAATAATACGAGAAATTTAATGAGATTTTTGATTACGATAGACCTAAAATCACGGTACAACATTTTGAAAAGTTCACTAGAAAATTTGAGGGTCGTCAAGTTTAACTCCTTCGGATATATTTTTAATGGTGTAAAAAATATTACTTTGAATAAATTGTTCTTTTATCCAAAATGAACCACCATAAGCTCCTAGACAAAATTGAAAAAAAGTCGCTCCATAAAGCATTTTCTTATTTTAATCACATGCTAAAAGAAAAAAGTCACATTTAAAAGAAGATAATTAAATAACAGAAAAGGGAAAAAACGAATGAATTGCCTTTTTACCTTATGTATTCTAGTCTACTACTTAAAACTCTATCCAAACATTAAGTTTATGAACTTGATAACTTAAGTTTTATATTGTTTAGATTTTTTAATATGTTAGATTGTGCATTTTTTTATTTATCAAAATGAGTCCTTAAACGTTCTTATCCACAATAAAAGGGCTACTTCCTCCATATTCTCTAAATTTGACTACCAAAACAAAAAAATAAAATAAACAGAAGCCATATAAATGAAAAAGAAGTGGACCGAATAGACCTTATTCTGAAAAATGATGTGCAAATTTGCAAACTTTCTTGCTAAATAATTGAAGGGAAGATGCACGTAGGGGTGAGCAAATGCTAAATACAATTCAGTAAAATTTAGGTAATTGGTAGTCCGGGATCAGTATATCCGTATTCGGTAAAAAAATTTTGAAAAATTCGGTAAATATTGGTATTCGGTAAATTTTTTTTGAGAAATTCGGTAAATATTGGTATTCGGTAAAATTTTTTTGAGAAATTCGGTAAATATTGGTATTCGGTAAATTTTGGTAAATACCGATATTTTATCGAATATATCAAATTTAATGAAATAGTAATTTACCAAATATATAAGCCAAATAATATATAATTTACCAAAAAGTTCCTCCACATCATCAAAAAATCCATGCTCTTGATAAACTTTATACTAATTAGGCTTGATGGACTTGTACTTATTAGATTAAATTTGTATTTATTTAAACTATTTTGTATTTTTTGATTAAATTTAATGATGAATTATAAAATTTTCAAAATTTTTGTAAATTTGATAAATACTGATTTACCAAAATTTAATTTGGTAAATACCAAATTTACCAAATAATATTTGGGACCGACATGGGTAGAGCCTTTTTTAGAATTTATGTATTCGGTAAATTTAGAATTCGGGACCGGTAAATATCGAATGCACACCCCTAGCTGTGCGGGCACAAAGATAAGATCGGGACCAGATTTGGCCCTGGAGGCCAAATCCAGCAAGGTGCTGGAGGATTTTTATTGAAGGACATGTGGGGACTATTTTACAAAAATGCAGAAATACGGGGTGGTAAAATTAAAAAATCTCACAACTATTGAATCGTAACTGGGTAAACCATTGAATCGTAACTGGGTAAACTACTGAATCATAACTGGGACGGTTCCGATTTGTCCGGGACGGGAAAAAATGGACCATTGAATCATAACTAAGTAGACCATTGAATCATAACTAAGTAAACTATTAGATCGTTCAGGACAGTACTGGTTAGATTTGGTCTTCTAGGACCAAATTCGCTCCCGATAAGATCAGGTGTGGACAGCTGCACACGCACCCAGCTACCAAACCGCAACCCGTGGCCCACCGGGCCTTCCGGTAGCCCATCCCACTTTCCCGCTTTTTATAATAACCACAAAAACCCTGTTTATCACCAATAATCATCCATCCTACTCTTTAACGTCTCCATTTTCGCCACAATCTACTATTTCAACTACTGTGCTCTCTCTCTATCTCTCTCTCTCTCTCTCTCTCTCTCATCATCCACCATGGGTAATGATCTCCCCTGGATCCTCGCTTCTCGTCCTACTTCCGCTTTATACTCGCAGATTTTTCAGATCTTGTGTTTTAATTTGATCCGATCTAACCTTTTCTCGCTGTTTTCGGTGTTTTCTTTGAGCAGGCAAGATCAAGATTGGAATCAACGGTACTAGATCCTCTCAAACCTATTTGCCTCTCTAGATCTCTGTCCTTTTTTATATATAGTTTTCTCTTTTTGTTTTCGCGATCCATGAGATCTGACGGTTGAGATCGTGACTGGTGTTCTTCTGATCAGGTTTTGGAAGGATCGGACGGTTGGTGGCGAGAGTAGCTCTCCAGAGGGACGATGTCGAGCTCGTCGCTGTTAACGATCCCTTCATCACCACCGACTACATGGTTAGTTAATTAATTCATGACGCCGTTCGGTTGACCGTTTGACTTGACGGTTTGGATCTAACACTGTGAGCTTCCCTTCCCACGTAGACTTACATGTTCAAGTACGACACCGTTCACGGCCAGTGGAAGCACCACGAGCTCAAGGTTAAGGACGAGAAGACACTTCTCTTCGGCGAGAAGCCCGTCCGTGTCTTCGGCTTCAGGTATCCCCTTACCCCCTTCCTCTTCCTTCGTTATATTGTTACTGTAAAAGCTTGATTAGTGAGTTGCGTACCTACTCGCTGCTGTAGGAACCCGGAGGAGATCCCATGGGGTGAGACCGGAGCTGACTTCATCGTCGAATCTACCGGTGTTTTCACTGACAAGGACAAGGCTGCTGCTCACTTGAAGGTTTGCATCTTTATGTTCATGTCTCGTGTTTTAATGGATGGTGATTTTGTTGGGCTATGTGTCGATGTTTTGGTGTGTAGTAACTTTTTTGAAATCGATATTTGCTGATAACATGCTAATCTAGTTGCGGATACTATATGTTAACTTCAATTGCCATCTGTGTAGTGCATCTTTATTTGTTCCTAGACAGCTCAGTCATTAATCTAGTTGCGGTTACTATATGTTAACTTCAATTGCCATCTGTGTAGTGTATCTTTATTTGTTCCTAGACAGCTCAGTCATTAATTTGTTGTTATGTGTTAGGGTTAGGTTAGACTTCATTAGTTAGTTTGAATTCAGTAAGGTTGCTAGCACATAAATACTGCTATTAGTTATTTTGTTATTTCCATCAATTAGAGGTTTACCTATACAAGGTTAGGGTTTATTCAGTATTAGTTCGTGAATGGCTATATAATGCCTTCACGCCTTAGGGTTTATGAATCAATCAAGAAATAAGATTAAGAATTCTCGTTTAGTTTATCTCCTTGACGACGAGGTTCGAAGCCTTGAAATCCCACTGCGCACTGCTACAACTTGTTCTTATCATTTGTTCTGCCTGTATTTTTATGATCTCCTTTTTGAACTTGCTTGTGTATATTTTGATGACAGGGTGGTGCCAAGAAGGTCGTCATTTCAGCCCCAAGCAAGGATGCGCCCATGTTTGTGGTTGGTGTCAACGAGAACGAATACAAGCCAGAGCTTGATGTCGTATCCAATGCTAGTTGCACAACCAACTGCCTTGCACCCCTCGCTAAGGTCACTTGTTTGGACACCTAGGTTCTCTGTGCTTCAGACCGTTGTAAACTCTATACGATCAGTGGTTCTAACATTTTGTTGCTCCAGGTCATCAACGACAGATTTGGCATTGTTGAAGGTTTGATGACCACTGTGCATTCAATCACTGGTATGCTGGGTTTTCATTTTATTTTTCTTGTTCGCGTGCTGTTTCTTGAATTTCCTGTTACTGATTTTGCACCTGGTGCTACTGTCTTAGCCACCCAGAAGACTGTTGATGGGCCATCAATGAAGGACTGGAGAGGTGGAAGGGCTGCTTCATTCAACATCATTCCTAGCAGCACTGGAGCTGCCAAGGTAAGTGGTCAAGATTGGCTAGTTGTATACTTTAGAATTGTCTTGAAATCTTGGATTGTATTGGGTGAGATAGCGTAGTGCCAGTGACTGATGCGTTGTTTATCTGTTTTCCGCAGGCTGTTGGAAAGGTCCTACCTGCCCTTAATGGCAAGCTCACTGGAATGTCTTTCCGCGTTCCTACTGTTGATGTCTCTGTTGTTGACCTCACTGTCAGAATTGAGAAGCCTGCTACCTATGAGGAGATTAAAGAGGCTATCAAGTGAGTTTCTTCAAGTTGTCTTCTGCTATATTGCTGAATCATGATTTGTATTGTAATTAATTATCTGTCTCGTATCTGCAGGGAAGAGTCCGAGGGTAAGTTGAAGGGTATCTTGGGCTATGTCGATGAAGACCTTGTTTCAACTGACTTCCTAGGTGACAGCAGGTACAAAATAACTATTTTTCTAGAGCACGGGTGATTATGCCTGTGAGAATCTCTATCTATATACTTGGATAAGGATTGGGTGTGTGTACCTGGTGCAAGATGTTGGCCCAGGTAGTGTTAATTAGATGTCCATTCACAAGGAATTGAATGCTTACGTGAATTTTGCAGATCGAGCATCTTCGATGCAAAGGCTGGAATCGCTTTGAACAAGAACTTCGTCAAGCTGGTGTCGTGGTATGACAATGAGTGGGGCTACAGGTAATTCATCAATTTCCCTTGTTCTAGACTCTTATTATTCACACGTCAGTTGTTGATTGCTGGCTGCGGCAGTCGAAGCATTATCATTCTTAATCTCCTCCTCCTGCTATCTTGCAGTACCCGTGTTGTTGATTTGATCGTGCACATGGCCTCTGTCCAGTAAAACAACGTTCAGCTCCATGCTAGTGTATTCTTGTTTTGAGGTGTTGGTCCCGTTTGAGAACGGGGACGAGACATGTATCAATAATAAGGTGTTCAACGGCGGCAGTATTTTCACGAGTGTTTCATAATTTAGCCTGCTAGGTGAACTTTTTGACGTTTTTTGCTGCTAAGAGCTCCAACTGGAATTGACTGTGTCTTTGGTATCTACTAGTAGTTGATTTTGTACCATCTCTCTCTCTCTCTCTCTCTCTCTCGATTGTTTCCGCTCGGTTGATTTTTATTCCTGCAAAGATGCATAAAAAAAAAGTTAATCTGGAGGTTTCTTAGTCGAACAACTTAATTCTTGAAGAGCTTTCTTAAATATTGGATGGTTGAATGATTTACCCCTAGGACGGTTCATTTGCTTTCCAGGATCAACTCATCTCGTGGAGGGAATAAATGCCTCGCCCCTAAAAGGAGGAAATTTTGTTGTTATCGATGGGTGTAATTTAGTTTGTTCATCTTCAAATTATGTCAATAGTTATTTGTAATTGTTAGTATCTAAATTGTCTTCTGCCAAGATCATGGAACACTTGGGCTGAATTGATCTGAATCTTCTTTTAGCTAAGCTTCCTTGATAAAATTCAGTCATTAGTTTATACATCCTATTTAGTGAGATCCTCCCTAAGCCATGTCACAATTCTGTCACGACCCATCATGAGGTCGGTGACCGGCGTTAGACTCCACTGTATACAAATTACAAAATGTAGATCTAGCCAGCCTCAAAACATAGCATAAAATTCATAAACTTTTATTTAAAGCAACACCAGGGCACGCTATATAAACATGCTTCTCAAAACATAAGATATACAAAGATGGTGTGAGAACCATCACCAAAAGTCTGAACAAGTTCTCTGTGATACATGTTCAAACCAAAGCATAGTCCAGGATCTAGCCTCTGAAAACCACTACGGAGCGTCTATACAAGAGTACAAAAGACAGCATGATCCGGAGACCTCAAAAGAGTATCCCTCGAATGAAAGAGATGGGCATGCACCACGGACTCCAGAACCCGAGGCAAACTATGATAGCTTTAACCTGAGATGGATTAGTAAGGGGTAAGTGTTTTGAAACACTTAGTAAGAAGATAGAACATAAAATATTGGTTATATCTGCTACATATGAGAGACCACAAAATGCAACACCACAAAATGCATGCCAACCATATGATATCACACACACAAAAGTTCACATAGTGAACAAACGATAAGCTATAAACAGATTTAGACGGGCCACTTCCTCTCCAGCACAGGAATATCAACATGGCCATCAGATCTCTTTTCCATAATCACATACTAAGTTTAATAGTAGTAAACTAGGATATCCCCAGTCTATGTGCACATAGGCTAACATCCCCGGTTAGCACGGAAAAACTTGTCCATATCTCACCAAAAATAACATAGCATACCCACACAAATTGGCCCCACGCTAGAAAAGACATATTCTCTAGCTAGCCATTAATATGTGCCATATCTCTCACAGACCAATCCAAACTCGCCCGATCTTATCACAAATGCACATGACCACTTCATGAACATACTTTATATGCATGAGACGCACATAATCAAGGCATGAAACATGCACATGCACCAAACAAAACCAAATTTATCATGTGCTATTCGCTTACTCAAACGAATATCACTCAATAGTGCTGATTTTTCGAGTCTTATTCTCCCGTCACTTTCAACTTTCAACCGTTCTTCCCAGATAGTTTTCTTCACTAAAAGCACTTTGAGGAAGCCTTACATGATCTGTATAATAATTTTCTATTACAAATTGAGGCCAGTTCCTCATTTTCCCTGCCAAGTTACTTCCGACACTTTAAAACAACCAACCAAGGCATAATCGCAAACCATCGTCTGAAATAGCCCAAAGGTACCAAAGTAGCTCAACTCCTTTCAATCCTTACTTCATTATTAACTAACCCACATGTATACAATTCACTCATGATAAAAATTGTACCTAAGAATCAGTTTTGCCAACCAAACACCTATATAGCACATGGTAAGCTCAATCGCTTCTAAGTTCGATAGATATCACATATAACCCGATATCACACAAAACCTGATTCATTTATTCACTGTACTTAAACTCCCTTGTATGTTCTTGATAACTCAGAGTCCAAAAATCAACTCAGAAACCTTAAGAAAGAGGCAAGAAATTTCGAGACTCAGCCATAACTCAAAAGAGAAGAGAAAGTTGAGAGAGAGAGTAAGAGGAAAGAGAAAGAAGTAGGTGACAAAGAACAACTGGGTAAGCTATATTTTGCCTCGAACTAGATTTTTATTCCTTCATCAAAGTTGTAGAGGACATAAAGAGCTTTCTGAGCATATATTATATGTCCAATTTTGATAAAGGAATCGGCGTGGAATTAATTTTGAACATTGGACTAGTTACTGGAGTATCAAGTGAGGTGGTCGAAGAAGAATTGCTTGGTAAGTTATTTTCGGATTTGAATTGGACTTTTATGCCTTCATGGAAGTTGCAGAGGACTCAAATACCTTATTAACGGTGTATTATATGTTCTATTCTAATCAAGGAGTCAATAGAAAATCTATTTTGAACAACGGACTATCTACTGGAGACAGAGATGAGCTACTGGAAGAAGAACGGCTTGGTAAGCTTAGTTGGACTCCGAATTGGACTTAGGTTCCTTCCTACATATTGTAGAAGACTTAATTAGCTTTCTAACGCCATATTATACGCCCTGTTTGGATGAAAGAATCGCCTTCAAGACCTGGTTGAAAGTTGGACTAGCTGCCTGGTTCAGGATTGAGCAGGGTTTCTGAGTAAAGGCTTGGTAATGGGGTTGTGACCGCCGGCTTTGTCAAAATCCTACCACACCAAAATCCGAGGAAAAAAAGGTGTGGTAGGGAAAGAGAAATTAAAATTAAAATTAAAAAAAACCCAAAACAGCCCAAAAAATCACCCGCAGCAAAAGTGGCAACCTAGACAAGAAAAGAAAAACCTAGCAAGCGTCTAGAGAAAAAAAGTAACGCAACACCAAAATCAAAAAGTTGGAGCCGGCTGAAGAACCAAGAGAGCATCCTGATGAGCCACATAGCGATTCAAACCTGACCAGGAGATCCACTCGGAGAACATCCTCTGAATCGTCACGATCAATCTCATAGTACACATAGCCTGTTGATCAAAAATCATTCGATTTCTCTGTTTCCAGACACACCAACAAACAGCAGCGAAAAGGGTATACCAATAACGCTGAGCAATATCACCTTTCACCAAGCCCATCCAAGCATCAAGGGACCCCGAGATAGTCCCGCCAATACACCACTGCAACCCCATTTTGCAAAGTGATACCAAACACAAGAAATTGCACCGCAATGGAGGAGGATGTGGGCGGCATTCTAACTCGCCATTACAAACCATACACAGAGAACCATGCCCCCTAACAATACTGATCCTTGAAAGATTATCCTGAGTCGTCACTTTACCCTAAAAAGCCACCCAAAGAAAGCAGCTAACTTTAAAAGGAATTAAACGTGACATACCATTAGTCATAATCTTTGGGGCGGAGATAGAGAAACCATTGAAGACTAGGGAGTATAAATTCTGGACCGAAAAACCACCACAAGGATCAGGCCGCCAAATATAAGAGTCGGATCCATGAGAAACAATCTGACGAGAAGGATCCTCAATAACCCGCAAAAGTTCCTCGACCAAATCCTGCTCACCAGCCCGAAGAGTACGCCTCCATCGAAATTACCAACACCAATCAGACCCGTTCCAAATCCCACAGTCTCGAACACAGTTATCACGATTAAGGCTAATACGAAACAACCGTGTGAACAGGGTGGATAAAGGACAAGATGTAGCCTAAGGATCGTGCCAAAACCTGAAATTGTCACCGCTTTTCAGAAGCAGACCTACCTTATTACAGAACAGTTCAGCAAGGGTAGCATTAGAGCTCGCCAAACGCCAGATTGAAGACCAAACACCAGATCTGCGGAGATTACAGTGAACCTTGGACAATGGAAGAGGCAATTGTTGATCTGGTGTGCCGTGAATAGCCAAAATGACCTTGACCCACAAGGCATCCGGCTTATTAAGAAACCTCCAAATCTATTTCAGCATAAGGGCTTTGTTCTTTAATTCAAGTTGGACAATACCCAAACCCCCACACTCGGTTGGAAGACAAGCGTGAAGCCAAGGAACAAAAGATAGACTACGCTTAGTGTAGTCGCCACTCCAAACAAAATGCCTGACCATGCCAACCAACTCCTCCCTAACACCGACCGGCAGCTGGAAAATATACATGAAGTATATAGGCAAATTAGCAAGCACCGACCTGGCCATAGTAACGCTACCACCTAAAGAGAGAAGAGCACCCTTCCAGGAGGCCAAACAGTTTTCAAATACTTCCACGACAGGCTTCCAAAGTGATTTACGGCCCAAAGAGGCCCCGATAGGCAGACCTAAGTATTTGAAAGGGAGAAGTTGCTTCTTGCAACCCCAACCCGAGGCATCCGTATCCATCCACGCCTCAGAACCATTAATCCCCGTGATACAACTTTTCTCAAAATTAATCAACAAACCAGAAACAATCGAGAAAGAGGCCATCAAGAACTTCATATTAGTAAGGCTATCCAAGGAGGCTTCCGAAAAGAGAAGGGTATCATCCGCATATTGCAAAAGTGAGAGGCTACCATTCGAATTAGGAAGTGGAATACCCTTCACCAAATTTAGACTTTCAGCCCTTAAAATCAACCTCCGCAAGCCTTCAGCAGCCATGATGAATAAGTAGGGGGACAGCGGGTCTCCTTGCCTAAGACCGCGCTCCATCCTGAAAAGAGAGGAGGGAGACCCATTGATGAGCACGGAGGCGGAAGCACCTCTAATACAGGGAGAGATCCAACCCCTCCACCTTGGACCAAAGCCCATGGCCAACATCAAATTCTCCAGGTAAGTCCAAGAAACACAATCAAAAGCCTTCTTAAAGTCTATCTTTACAAGAACCCCACTGATCCTAGACCTCTTGAGATACGAGATCATCTCACTGCACACAATAACCCCATCAAGAATTGGCGACCTTCCACAAAGGCAGACTGCTCAATCCCCACAACTTGTCCGATAACCTTCCGAAGCCGTAAAGACAAAAGTTTTCAGATGATCTTATAAAAACTACCAATCAGAGAGATAGGCCGAAAATCACCAAAGCTTCTAGCCCGCGGCTTCTTTGGGATCAATGCAATAAAAGAAGCTTTGACTTCAACAGGAAGCCAAGCAGTCTGAAAATAATGCTTCACAAAAGAAGTCACGTCCTCGGCGATAATATCCCAACAGCATTTGTAAAAAGAATAACAAAAGCCGTCAGGTCCCGGGGCCTTGTCGGGATCACAAGCCCACACCGCTTCCTTGATTTCCTCATCCGATGGAAGACGATCAAGCCACTCCGCATCCTCACCCTTCAATTTATCAAACATATCAAAGTTAATAAATGGCCTAGCCCAATCCATCTCTTTGAACTGATTCCCAAAGAAAGAAGTAACCGCATCCTTAATGTCCTGTGGCTCCGAGAGAAGGCGGTTCCCAAAAAGAATCTCATTAATACGATTAGCTTTAACCCTCATACTAGAGACCGCATGAAAATATCAAGTATTACGATCCCCGTTCTGTCCCCAGTTCAAGCGAGAGCGCTGGCGCCAAAAAGAATCCACCCACACTTGTTTACTCCAAAGATCCTTCTGAGCAACAGAACGCCTAGCAAACTGAGCCTCCGAGAGAGGACCAGATTCCTCAATTTTGTCCAGCGCATCCACCTCATCCTCAAGAGCAGACACCTCCTCTTCAATCTCGGCCAGCGGAGAGGAATTCCAACCTTTGAGCTTAGATTTCAGCAACTTCAGCTTCGAAACAATCTTACAAGGCCCATGCGAAATCAGATCAAATTCCTTCCACCACTCTGCAATTGAATCGCGTAAGGACAGATTAGAAAGCCAAGCAGAATAGAAGCGAAACGGCTTCGGGCCCCAATTTCGATCCGTGGTCTTCAGCGAGAGAGGACTATGGTCAGATTTGCCTTCGCTCAGGCCCGAAAGATTACAGTCCGGAAAAGGACCAATCCAGTCAGAAGTAGCCAAAACCCTGTCGATCTTACTGGCCGAGCCAGATGTGTTCCTTCAAGTAAAACGCCTGCCACTAGGAGGAATATCAATAAAATTAAGATCATTCAAAAAGCACCGAAACTGACGAGAAGAAATAGAGTCCTAGTTAGAAAACCACCCCCCCCCCCCCCCCCCCCCCCCCCTAACACCGACCGGCAGCTGGAAAATATACATGAAGTATATAGGCAAATTAGCAAGCACCGACCTGGCCATAGTAACGCTACCACCTAAAGAGAGAAGAGCACCCTTCCAGGAGGCCAAACAGTTTTCAAATACTTCCACGACAGGCTTCCAAAGTGATTTACGGCCCAAAGAGGCCCCGATAGGCAGACCTAAGTATTTGAAAGGGAGAAGTTGCTTCTTGCAACCCCAACCCGAGGCATCCGTATCCATCCACGCCTCAGAACCATTAATCCCCGTGATACAACTTTTCTCAAAATTAATCAACAAACCAGAAACAATCGAGAAAGAGGCCATCAAGAACTTCATATTAGTAAGGCTATCCAAGGAGGCTTCCGAAAAGAGAAGGGTATCATCCGCATATTGCAAAAGTGAGAGGCTACCATTCGAATTAGGAAGTGGAATACCCTTCACCAAATTTAGACTTTCAGCCCTTAAAATCAACCTCCGCAAGCCTTCAGCAGCCATGATGAATAAGTAGGGGGACAGCGGGTCTCCTTGCCTAAGACCGCGCTCCATCCTGAAAAGAGAGGAGGGAGACCCATTGATGAGCACGGAGGCGGAAGCACCTCTAATACAGGGAGAGATCCAACCCCTCCACCTTGGACCAAAGCCCATGGCCAACATCAAATTCTCCAGGTAAGTCCAAGAAACACAATCAAAAGCCTTCTTAAAGTCTATCTTTACAAGAACCCCACTGATCCTAGACCTCTTGAGATACGAGATCATCTCACTGCACACAATAACCCCATCAAGAATTGGCGACCTTCCACAAAGGCAGACTGCTCAATCCCCACAACTTGTCCGATAACCTTCCGAAGCCGTAAAGACAAAAGCTTTCAGATGATCTTATAAAAACTACCAATCAGAGAGATAGGCCGAAAATCACCAAAGCTTCTAGCCCGCGGCTTCTTTGGGATCAATGCAATAAAAGAAGCTTTGACTTCAACAGGAAGCCAAGCAGTCTGAAAATAATGCTTCACAAAAGAAGTCACGTCCTCGGCGATAATATCCCAACAGCATTTGTAAAAAGAATAACAAAAGCCGTCAGGTCCCGGGGCCTTGTCGGGATCACAAGCCCACACCGCTTCCTTGATTTCCTCATCCGATGGAAGACGATCAAGCCACTCCGCATCCTCACCCTTCAATTTATCAAACATATCAAAGTTAATAAATGGCCTAGCCCAATCCACCTCTTTGAACTGATTCCCAAAGAAAGAAGTAACCGCATCCTTAATGTCCTGTGGCTCCGAGAGAAGGCGGTTCCCAAAAAGAATCTCATTAATACGATTAGCTTTAACCCTCATACTAGAGACCGCATGAAAATATCAAGTATTACGATCCCCGTTCTGTCCCCAGTTCAAGCGAGAGCGCTGGCGCCAAAAAGAATCCACCCACACTTGTTTACTCCAAAGATCCTTCTGAGCAACAGAACGCCTAGCAAACTGAGCCTCCGAGAGAGGACCAGATTCCTCAATTTTGTCCAGCGCATCCACCTCATCCTCAAGAGCAGACACCTCCTCTTCAATCTCGGCCAGCGGAGAGGAATTCCAACCTTTGAGCTTAGATTTCAGCAACTTCAGCTTCGAAACAATCTTACAAGGCCCATGCGAAATCGGATCAAATTCCTTCCACCACTCTGCAATTGAATCGCGTAAGGACAGATTAGAAAGCCAAGCAGAATAGAAGCGAAACGGCTTCGGGCCCCAATTTCGATCCGTGGTCTTCAGCGAGAGAGGACTATGGTCAGATTTGCCTTCGCTCAGGCCCGAAAGATTACAGTCCGGAAAAGGACCAATCCAGTCAGAAGTAGCCAAAACCCTGTCGATCTTACTGGCCGAGCCAGATGTGTTCCTTCAAGTAAAACGCCTGCCACTAGGAGGAATATCAATAAAATTAAGATCATTCAAAAAGCACCGAAACTGACGAGAAGAAATAGAGTCCTAGTTAGAAAACCCCCCCCCCCCCCCCCCCCGCGTTCATCTCTAGAAATCACCGTGTTGAAGTCGCCAAGCGCCAACCAAGAGTCAATAAGAGTTCCATCCAAGCAAATCCAATTACGACTACGGGACACACTCCTGCAATTAAAAAAAGCCGCACTCCAAACCACCAGAAGAACGGCCAACAGACGGGACCGCATCCCAACCGAACGCATCACGCCTCCAAAATTGCCGAACCAACCGAGAGGAGGGTTGCTCGAATCATTCATACATGAACTCAGTCATTACTTCATGTATGAATCGCAACACAACATCCATGGATTAAATTTCCAAACTATTGCCAACCATGGTGCGCAATTTTAGCCACTTCAAGTGATATTGGTGTTGTTTGGCAAAACAGATTAGAAGTAGATAACAGATAGAGATTTTTAGGAGATTTGATAAAATTAATTAGCAGATAACATATTCAATTTAGTAGATTATATATTTTTGATTAAATTAATTATTAATTTATAAATTAAACTTAAATAAATAATTTAATATATTTTCAAATAAATATTTTGATAAAGGACAAATAGTTAACTATTGAATATATTAATTTCTAGGAGATAGGATAATAATATGAATAACAAGACCATGTCATTTATTGCAGTATAATAATTTAATCATTTATAATCATTCGAGACCAAAACTTAAATTGATATTTCATCCAATTCCACTTACTTTTCAATTGACATCGTCTTAATTCTTTGTCGATATATTGCAAATCCTTCTTTTCCTACGTGCCACCAGCTCTAAACCCGTCGCTTGTTCCTCTAACACATATGTCAACAAACAAATTGAATTGTTCTTCTATCCAATTAGCTCTTGAACTATTAATACTTCTATCTATCTTATTTTTCTGAGACATCTATATTGCGATACAAAATTATAATTGTTAATTCATATTGTAAATCATACAAAATCATCTAATGCAAACAATAAAATTCAACAATACTTCTTTTCAAATAAGAGCTCAGTAGCATAATAGTTAGTTTAAATAGCATAATAGCCGAAGCCGAGGGATAGTAGAGCTTGCTAGTTTGAAAGAGAATTTATTAGAGAAAATAATTGATGCATTACTGGAACATCACCAGCTCAAAAAAAAAAAAAACTTTTGACATCACCAAGTATACGACTTGCACGAGTATTTTTCTTTTCATTATCATAAGAATAGTGATCAAACTTATTTCTCAATTATGGTCCAAAATTAGTAGTAATCTTCAATGCAAATTTTCAATACTGTACGTTTCAACGTTAATTTATCGCAATTTAACTTGTATGATTGAACATTAGTTAAGAGTCGTAGTCCTAGTTATGAACTTATGAGAAGTTCAAAATTGAGAAATTGATACCTATTATCACCTAACACGATGATAGGAAATATTTCTTTTTAATCTCTGTAATGACTTAGAATTGATCCTAATTAATATTATTGTTCGGCTAAAGGAAAATCTTAATCAATATCGTTACCCTAATAAAAATCAGAAATAATTAAATAGAATCAATAATGAGCTTAATAATTTTTTAAACTGATAAGCGAAATAATTTTAATCTTAATCAATGTTGTACAATTAATATTCACTATGAGGTTGGATACTTTAAGGTTAGATGTTGTCCTTCGCAACAAAACTCAAATTCCTAAACCACCAAGCAATAATATTAATTAGCAAATAAAAAATTATAAAAATCGTAAAAATTGATAAAACGAAAAAGAAAAATAGTTATGGTTTCATCTTCCCTCACATGTGAGAGAGTGAGTGAGGTTACGACACCAATTTTTTAATACCTAACTATTAGTATTTATATAGTGAAGGAGGCAAAATCTTAAGGATAAAAACTGATTGTAAATTGTAATCTCATCTTAATCTAATGTGAGTTAGTAGTTTAAAGAAAATCTCTTAGTATATGTTTAGTTAAATAGAATCTTAAATTTTTTTCAAATAATTTCTAAGAAAAAATCTCTTAATATTTTAAATAATGGTTAAAAGATCTCCTAATATTTATTTAATAGAATAGAATTTTTAATTTTTTTTCATATAATTACAAAATAAATCTAACCTTTGAAACTACTCCCAAACTACTAATAAATTACAATTTACTAATTTTACCAAACAGATAGATTGTAGATCTACTCTTAATCTACCAAATAATTATTATCTGCTACTAAACTATTGGTTTCCAAACTGAGCCATTATGTTGATAAGTGACCGTTTTATTCATGACCAATTTGGTTATTTGCAGGGGGTCTGGATTGGGCACGAAATGCTCAGATTCCGAACCGTTCGGAATGAAGACACGCGGGGACTTTTTTGCAAACGCGCTAAAATACGGGGACCAAAATGAAAAAAATTACGCACAAACGCAGGCCGGATACAAATGCCATTATCGCATAACTGTGCATGCCAATATCACATAACTGCGCATGCCAGTATCACATAACTGTGCGTGCCAGTGTGACCTTTTTGCAAAAATGCTAAAATATGGGGGACCAAAATAAAAAAACCACGCGCGCCATTATCACCAACGGGGACTTGCCACTGTAAAAAATACACATGCCATTATCACATAACTGCGCTTGCCATTATCACATAACTGCACTTGCCATTATCACATAACTACGCTTGCCACTGCGGTCCCCCTTCACTCCAAACCGTACGGAATCGATTCCTTCACTCCGTGCTCAATCCACTCCCATTTGCAGGAGCTTTATAAATCAATTAACTTTCCTAAGATTCACCTTCTGATTGTATATTTTCAATAGCATAAATATTTGTTGAAAATAAGCCTAGAAATTAACTAGAAACCAGATTAGTTATTTTTCTTGGATTCACCTTCTGATTGTATATTTTCTGTTGAATTGGTCTAGTTAGTTTGATAGAGATTTTAGCTCTGCGTCAATTTTGCAGTAAAGGAGCTGCTGCAAATTGCTCCACAATATTCAGCGCTTCATTTGATCTTGAAGATTGTTTTGGGATACTAGATGCTCTATTTTTTTTAATTCTTATGCTCATTGATTTCATTTGCAATATGAATTTTTATCATGATTTTTATCTAGTGCAAGATAGTCATAGATCCTTTGTATTTGAAGAAAATGATTAACCAAGACAAGCAAGTATTATTTAGTCTCTGATATCCAAATTCTGGTCACTTTTCTGACAACACTCGACTAAAAGTACAAAAACATCACTAACTCTATAATTACTAATTTGTCGCTCAACCCTAACCTTATCATGTGCCTTCAATCTGCCGTGATCTAAAAATCCCCGATAGCAAAAGTGCGAATTGACATCTCTATCAAGTTGGGGCTTTTCTAGACAATCGTTATGGAAAAAGATCGATCAATAGTTAGCCTACTTCTTTTTTTTAGAAGGAATAGTTAGCCTACTGGTTGGTTCCTCTTGTTACAATATATACCCGTACAATCCCACCAAAAAAATATATTCATGTCCTTTACCTTCTTTTTCTTTTAATTATGTCTGATTTAGTTTGAAAGTTTTTTACATTGCAAGTGTCCCTTCGCCGATGGAGCTTTCATCGGAGGAATCTTGAGATTCGGTCTTTTTCTTGAAAATAGAGATTGGGTCCTGGGTTTGCTCATGATGCGTGAAAACCCATTCGCAAAGCTGCAAGGAGCATTGTGTTCCTCGAATTAGAACTTAGAATAATGAACATTCTGTGATTCGTACAAGCATGAGAGAGCATGCTGGATTAAAAGCATATGACAGAGGTTACGGATGAGTGATAATTTAGTAATTCTTGAATTAGGGATATTTTTTGTATTTTTTGTGGAATCTCGTCAGAAAAGTGACTGGAATATGAGTCTAGGATTAAACGATCTGACTTACGAAAAACTAAAGATTAAACAATACTAACTTGCCCTAATTAATCAATTTCATCAAATATTACGAACTTATAGCAATTTTGCCCTTTTATCTATTAAGTATATGATTGATTCTTTAAACTCTAACTAGCTAGCATATCAATGAATGTTAAACAAGAGACAATAGCAAATTGTTTACGATCGCAAAATTCATTCCGCAAATGAAGAAGCCTCAACTTCTGAAGAAAACCTACATGAGCTCGAGAACATGACTAATGATCGAAACTAGTCTACGGCAATGTGACGTGGTTAACATGAAAATCGAATAGATGAGGATGATTCATTACATTTAAAATCAAAAAACACAAAAAATATTCATAATAGTAACAACTTTTCAGAATATTTTGTTGTAGTCCGATTGCTTTTATAAATGGTACGATTTCTTCTCTTTTTTAGACGATAGTTATGTCTCTTGAAAACGGAATAACAACATGGTCTCTAGTTAGATTATAAGTTCACCGGAACCTAGGATAGCTCAAAGTATCATATGGTTTAAGTCTGTGTTTAATTTAGGAAGGATCTTAAGGATGGTTAGGAACGAGAAAATGCCATGCACATATTTAACCTACATGCCCATATCTTGTCTCTAAAACAGGGTGCATTGTTCATATCTGATTGTTTTGCACAATATTGTGCATTTTGAGATCAAATAGAACAATATAGACCCTATCCTCATTGTAAGTGTGTTACACATGCAGCATGTTGATTGGTGTAATCTTTATAAGGTTGTCAGAACCTACAAAGACATTGATTTAGTCACTGTCACTGGGTTCTTGCCGGGGCTTAATGAGAGCTATGCGCATGTCTGTGAGCAAATACTTACGATGGTCCGGTCCTAGACGTCTTGTTCATCCACCTCAGACTATTTTCTGTTGATAACACTAATTTCAATTCTGATGCCCAAGCTCACCCAGTACTTGGAGCACAGGGAAATCCAGGTGGTAAATTTTTGTTGGAACAACTCTAATAATCGCTCTCACTGCACTTGGTGTAATCGGGATGGCCATATGGTGGACAAATGCTTTAAGAAACATGAGTTTCCCCCAAACTTCAAGCCCCGAGGGTCACCACAGGGGTCTTTAAATAGAGGGAGTAGTTGTGCTGTTGCTCCTCCACACAACAAGGGACCTTACCATTTCTTAAATGCAGTTGGCCAGTTGATTTCTCAATCTGCACCACCTGATACTCATACTCTTGCTGCAGAATTTAAAAAGCTTGGTCCCTGTCTCGAGCAAAATAATGATCACCTCTGTGTATCAGGTATTTTCTGTCATGCGGCTCCCTTGTTCTCTTCTTTCTTGACTGGTTAATGGATCATTGACTCTGGCGCCACAGATCATATAGCGTATTCTTCAACATCTTTTATCACCATGACACTAGTTTTTGGTTTATTCGTGGGCCTTCCTAATGGTGCTCAGGCCTCATCTACACACATTAGTTTGGTGCAGCTAAATCCTTTACTGTCACCAATTGTTGGTTCCAAAGTTTTAGTTTCAACTTGATTTTCATCAACAAGTTGATGCACAATTCGCCTAATCACTTTGATTCGAGGGTGCTTCTTGTGTCTTGCAACGTACGAGAATGATTAGTGAACCCACATAAATTTATGGGCTCTACCTGCTTGAAGTGGGACATCAGCAGCATCCAAAAGCCAAACCAACCACCTCTCCTTCCAACAACATCCATCTTTGAAGTGTTGGGGCAAGCATAATCCGTCCTCTCATGATGGTTTTCAATATTTTCTCGCCATAAAAGATGACTATTCCCGAGTTGTTAGGGTATATCTTATGAAGTCAAAATTTGAGGTCTCTGCAACTTTGTATTCGGGGGCTCCTTTTGTAACTTACTTTGGTTCTATTTTATTTCAATAAATCTACCTTCCAAAAAAATGTAAGGTAGTCTGCATATACCAGTTCAGAAATTTTGAATTTGAATAAAAAGAAAAAATGTATGTCGGTTACTATCTTACTCATGTATGTTGTTGCTCTCTCATTATAAGAGACTATTGTTTATATTATAATCGTGTGAATGATTATTGTTACTTGTTAATTCTGTTGGTAATATTAGTAAATTTTGAATTGAACACGTATATAAAACATAATCAAAATAATAGAGAAGAGTAAGAGATTGCTTACTACCACACTTTGAGCAAAGTGTATAGTACCATCTTCTTGGAGGTAGGGAGCTTCGAATTCAAGCGTAGACGAGACTACAGCAAGGCATGTGCCTTGAACTCTTATTACCAGCCTTATAGTTTCAAGCTTCCAAGGGTAAGAGAGTTCTCAAGGTACGACACACAATCTCGTAAATAATAGGAAGCTCTATTGAATACCTTTGGAACATTTCGTAGCTGCAGAACTCTCACACTATGCAAATAAAAAATGCTATGGGCCGGGGCCCACCCTTTTGATTTTGTTGTTATCGTTTGATATTGGTTGTTGTCTCTTTGGTTTCATTTATTGCCTGTTTGGTAAAGAAAGATTTTCGTTTGGCCTAGTGTGTGTGGGATCATTTCTAACACCTTTTTGTGCTCGTTAGTACACATATATCGTGCAATGGTTACTAGATAACTTTAAGTTCCAGTGGACAAGAAATATGATAATTGTGTGGGTTCACTGAGGATATCTCCTAAGACCTTTTGTACCTCGTAGTGCGGATGAATACCTTCTACGGGGGAGAATGAATACATGTGGAACTCTTGAGTTCTATCCAAGTGTTTCGTTTGGAGTTTTGTTCGAGTATCTTGTATTATATTTGGAGTCATTGAGTTGAGATTGATATATTATTAATGTGATGTGTTAAAATGTAGTGTGCAAGTGGAGATAAAAAAGGAATTAGATGATGGATAACTCATCAATCTCCGTTGATTTCAAGTAACCGAGAAGACGAGTCGAGTCAATAAAGGTTGAGCATATAATGACATGTTTTATGAAATTTGAGATAATTTAGAATTTAGATTCTCCTCCTATTGTATAAAGAGCTAAAATTAGATTTGTCAGGTTCAATGATTCATCAACGGTGAATATTAAAATTTTAATGATTTATCAACGGTGAATATTGAAATTTTGGTTAGTATATTGATCATTTGTCTTGTAAATTTTGCCTAGTGTAGTAAATTAATTGACTTTTTAAATTGGTTTAGCCACGAAAGAATCGGAAGACAACCACCCAACATTTTAGGGAGCGAATTCGGTGCGGGAACTAATAGGCGGACTGGGACTGGCATAGACTCGACCAGTTTATCTTTCCAGTAATCTCAGATTGTTTTGTTCTCATATCCTTCCGGGACTGGCATAGACTTGACCAGTTTATCCAACCGGAACATAAGGCCTACATTGAAGCTGTGTTCATCCCCGCCCTAGGTGCTGCCGACGATTACTGGTCATGGCGCCATAGCAGTACTGGAGTTTTTTCTACAAAGTCGGCCTACCTTGCTGCGTTGGGCTCCTCCCAACCCGACCAGTCCATGCGAAACATATGGCACTACGTATGGAAGCTTCGCATCCCAGAAAAGCTGAGAACTTTTGTCCGGACCTGCGTGTGGGAGAGAATCATGACCAACAGGGAGCGATTCAGGGGAAAGATCAGCCCATCCCCCTACTGCCCAATCTGCAAAGATAAAGTGGAGTCGATCATCCACCTACTCCGGGATTGTCCGAGATGCAAACAGATTTGGAAAGATATCGTCCCAACAGCGGCTTGGGGCCGTTTCTTTCACGCTGACCTCAGCCTTTGGTTGCCAGGAAACCTTCGGATATCTGATTGCTTAGATGACGGGACCCCTTGGAGCTCTATCTTCGCCACGGCCATTTGGTGGATCTGGCGTTGGCGCAATAATGAGGTTTTCGGACAGATTGACATCCCGAAAGATAAAGTAAGTTTCATCAGAAGCCAAGCTAAAGAATTTGAAGTTGCCTGGCAAGTCAACAATAATCAAGCTCCCGCTGGTACGAGAGCTTTGCGGACGGATAAGTGGAAGCCCCCAGTCGAAGCTAGCTTCAAACTGAACACGGATGGGTCCTCGAAAGGCAACCCTGGCACAGCGGGTTCAGGTGGGGTCATCAGGGATTCGATGGGTCGATGGTGTGTGGGTTTTGTCCAATCTTTAGGCACGTGCACCGCGCTAGCATCAGAAGTTTGGGCTCTCCAGCGTGGTCTCAGACTAGCGACGCAAAGGAACATCAGGCCGCAGTCGGTGGAAACCGACTCTCTAATAGCGGCACAATTCATCACCGAGGGTGCTCCTCTAGGCCACTAGCTGGCCGCCCTTGTGACAAGCTGTCGTGACCTTATCCAGTTCCACGGGCAAGTTAAGGTTACCCATTGTGTGCGAGAGAGTAACAGGGTAGCGGATTGGCTATCCAATTTTGCTCTTGTACACCCTAGCGGTCTTTTTATTTTAGAGGAACCTCCGGACGGTTGCGTGTCCCTCCCTCGTGAGGACTTAGTAGCTTCGTTGTAATTTATGTTTACTTAATGAAAGGGTGCATGACACCCACCATTCCAAAAAAAAAAACTAATACTGCACTGTACAGAATTTATACTAAATTATTAGATTAGATCTTTAACTCATGTATAAGATCTAACGGCTAAGATTCACGCGAGATATTTATGTCATTTTGCTATATATATATTTTCTCTCTCTCTCCTCACCCTCCCGTTTTGTTCCTCTCAATCTCTCTCTCTCTCTCTACAAACTTAATTAAAAATCACACCGTCGAGGAGGGGAGGATGCCGACGATGATGGCTACCTCTGACAACGTCGACGAAAGCTAGCGGGTGGGCAAAGCTTGGCTTCGGATGGCAGGCCGGTGAGCGGCGGCGGTGAGAGATCCTCTTCTCTCGCGTCTCGGATGGTGTTCCGATCTGCGACCTAAGCTGTAGGTCCGACCATGTTCTCCCCATCTCCAGTGACCCACCCTTCCGTTTTCAGTGAGTTGAGGGTATTTGCCCACGCTGGTTTTTCGATCTTGAAGCGGTGGATGGGTGCCAGGTCAATTAAAAATAGAACCGACGAGGAGGGGGGGAGGCCAACGACGACGAAAGCTACCGGGTGGGCGAAGCTCGGCCTCGGATGGCAGGCTGGCGAGCGACGGCAGTCATAACTCCTCTGATTTTTGCTCGATCGATTGCTTCTGCTTTTTGGTTGGGATTTAGAGGTTGTGGAAGGATTAGAAGAGGAGAGGAAAAGGGATGAAGGGGGTGGGGAAGGAGATGGAAACGATTTAGGGGGTGAATCCAAACCCAAATCTTCCCATCATTCAAATATGTTTATGTCCTAATTTCTTGGATTGGCTGTTAATTAATTTAAGGCCATGGAATCGTTTTTATTGTTTTAATGTTGCTTCGATTTAGATCGACAAGAATGAGTGTGAGCTTGATTTGGGAGAAAAGTAAGTTATCAACAAGAATTTAGGTTCACCATTTCTGGCTATATCAAATGGCATACTTGGTTATGATAAAATGGTATGTTCGGTTACGATAAAATGACATGTCCGGTTACGATAAAATAGCACGCCCTGTTATGAGTAATGACATGTCCGGCTATGAGTAATGACATGCTTTGGCTATGACTACAGGCATGTCGGTTATATCTAAATTGCATGGCCGATTAATATTTAATAAATTAAAATTTTAAATAATTAATCAAATGGTATGCCCGACTATGACAAATGGCATACCTGATTAACATGTAATAAAATTTATAATTAATTAAACGGCATGCTCGGCTATAATTAAATGGCATGTCCGGTTATCTCTAAATTACATGGCCGGTTGATATTTAATAAAACTTATAATAAATTAAAATTTTAAATAATTAATTAAATGACATGCCGACATACCCGGCTATAATAAAATGACATGCCCGATTAATATGTAAGAAAACTTATAATTAATTAAATGACATGCCCGACTATGTCTAATGGCATGCCCGACTATGTCTAAATGGCATGCTCGGCTATGTCTAATGGCAAGTCCAATTATGTCTAAATGGCATACCCGATTAATATTTAATAAAATTTATAAATTAAATAATTTATTAAATGGCAGACAAGCATAGTTTTTATAACTGTTTTACCTTCCTGAAGTCGTGCAGAAAAAAATCTATTTCGATAGTCCTTTATGGCTCCGGTGGTAACTAGCCCGGCTATGTCTAAACAGCATGTCCGGCTAATATTAAATAAAATTATAATAAAATAATTAATTAATTAAATGACATTCCGTTACGTAAAATTGTATACCCAGTTATGAACAAATGGTAAGTTTGATTATGATAAAATAGTATGTCGATTAAAAAAATAAAGTGCAAAATTTAAAAAATGGTACCTGTTATTGGAAAAATTAAATAATATAAAAACAAAAAAAGACGTGCATTCCCGTCAAAGAGTCACACGACTTTTGGTTTTCAAACAATTGCAAGCGTGTGCACGTGTCTCCCTTAAATGGACATATTTGTCCTTCTCCCCAGTGGGACGGATTAGTATAATCCGTTCCCAATCCATGCCCAACATTTTAGAGCATTACGACAAACAAAATCAACAACCACCATTTTTTTCTGTTCTCTGGTTACACTTGCGAGCAACTAATTAACCTGCAATTTAGACCTGACCATTGTTAGAATCTGATTCGTGATTTGATTCAATTCGATTCGTCAAAAATTTGATTCAAATTCGTCCAGAGACAAATTGAATACGGTCCAAGATTTGTATAATTCGTCGAATCGATAAATTCAAATCGAATTTAATTCGAGTCAAATTCGTGTCTAATTCGTCTATATTATGTAGAACAAATTAAAAAAATAAATCTGGGCTAATTTGAGATGGAGGGGACAAAAGTGGATAAAATTGAAATTTTGAAAGTTGACCTGACCCATCCGTCTTGTCCAACCTTGAATACCGTTTCATCTGATGCCTGAAAGCTTTTGCCTTGACCGTCCCGTCCTTTAAATTGGGGACTCATGTTCCAAGTTGTCCCATGTTGTCCCTTATACAATAATTATTGATGGATAATGGGACAATTAGGCTTTGGATTGGGTACGGAGTGAAAGAATTGATTCTGGACGGTTTGGAGTGAAGGGGGACCGCAGCGGCAAGCGCATGTATGTGATAATGGCAAGCACAGTTATCTGATAATGGCAAGCACAGTTATGTGATAATGACATTTGCTTTTGTGAAAACGGCAAGTCCCCGTTGATGATAATGACACGCATAATTTTTTTCATTTTGGTCCCCCGTATTTTAGCATTTTTGCAAAAATGTCACAGTGGCATGTGTAGTTATGTGATACTGGCATGTGTAGTTATGTGATATTGACATGCGCAGTTATGTGATAATGACATTTGTATCCGGTCTGTGTTTGCGCGTGACTTTTTTCATTTTGGTCCCCGTATTTTAGCGCGTTTGCAAAAAAATCCCTGCGTGTCTTCATTTGGAACGGTTCAGAATCTGGGCATTCCGTACCCAATCCATACCCGGACAATTAGACGCATGTCACTTTTTACAAGTAGATTTTTTTGGCGTGGTTTCTAATGTGTTTCGATAACTAAATTCGAGACATCTTTGTTAAATTAAAATAACTTAATTATTGTATTATTTTTTGTGTATACTATCATGATTAGAGAAAATATTAATATCATTTTTGAGCAGTTTGTGAAAAATACTACCGTGATTAGACCTCTGTGTTACATGCATATTATGAGAAATTAGTGGAATTTAGTTTTATTATAGAATCTCATGTTCTTATAATTGATATCGTTTTTTATTTTTTATATATCCAAATTTATTTCTAATCCTAACCCTAATCCTAAATCCTAACCTTACATTTACCCTAACTCTAACCTCAATACTAACACTAACCCTAACCCTGAACTGTGAACTCTAACCTTAAACCCTAACCCTAATCCTAAATCATAACCTTACACTTACCCTAACTCTAACCTCAACACTAATACTAACCTTAACCCTGAATTGTGAACTCTAACCTTAAACCCTAACACTAACACTAAATCTTAACCCTAATCTTAACACTACACTAATCCTAAGTCCTCAACTAGCCTAAAACTAAACCTAACGCTACACTAACCCTAAACTCTAACAACACTAACGTTAAATCCTAACACTAATATTAACCCTGAAATTGAAATATTTGAATTTTTATTTAAATTTTAAAAATTAATTCAAATTTAATTCAAATTCGAAAACTCATAATTCGTATTCAATTCATTCTTAAAAAAATTAAATATAGTTTAAGATTTTGAGAAATTTAAATTCGAATTAATTATTTCAATTCGAACCGTGGTGAGATTTACTGCGATCAATACAAGAACCTGCCAAATAAACGCCTCGTTGCCGCTTATATACATTTCCCGACAATAAATCCCAAATCAAATTCCCCCGACATCGCTCCTCAGAACACAGAAAAGAGAAGAAAAAACCCTCCTCAAAGGCCGTCAGATCTCGTTTTAAGCCAAATCGAACGGTCCAAAAGCCCTCAAGCATTCAAATTTCCACTTTTTTCGATCTCTCCGCCAATCGCCCTCTCCCCCGCTTTGAACCCACCAAACCCTCTCTCTCTCTCTCTCACAAGTTCGATACCATCGTCAGCTCCTTCTCGTGAAAGCTTTCTACTTTCCGATACCGTTCAAGCGAAAAACGTGAAAACATTGTCGGGTTTTATTTAGAGTACGGGTGTTAGAAATAATAATTTTGATCTCTTGATATGAAGAATCCCTAATTTCTTGTCTTTTGACATTCCGCTAAATAATATAGAGTGAGATGGCCACGTCAGCTTTCAAGTCAACCACCAAGCGGATGTCGGTGGGGGGCTCCCCGTCCTCCGCCGGCGGCTCTTCCTCCTCTAACCGGCGACCCGAAGCTCACCGCAGGTCTCGGAGCCTCAGCCGCTTCTCCCGCCGGCTCCCCGGCGACTACACCGAGGAGGAGGAGGAGGAGGAGGGCGAGACTCCGGCGCCGCCGACGAGGGGGAGGTTCGTGAACACCATGAGGGGAACGGGATTCGCGGAGGCCACACTCGACGATCTGTCCATCACATTCTTCGGCTCCGCCGGCGGCGACCAGGGCCGGTCGGGCTCCAGGGGCGACGGAGGGGGAGCGAGCGCGTCGCAGAGGAGGGGGAGGTCGGTTTCGAGGCAGGGGGCGAACGGGAAGGGCACAGGTGTGAACAAGAACGCGAGGGCAGATTCGGAAACCAGCAATTCTCGGCGGAGACGATCGGTTTCTGTGGTCCCCTACCGGACGAGCGACTCGGAGGTGAAATAATTTTTATCTCTAAGCTCTCAGATTTTTGTTCTTTTTCCCGTAATTTGGCAATTCGATTACTCTGATCGGGTATTAATAGGCGTGGAGGAGAAGTGACGTTTGGGGACCATGGAGTAATGATTCTTTTCTTGAAACTTTAGAAGTTAATGGCTTTTTTGAGTAAATGGAGCGCTTTTGGTATTCACTTTACTACCACCACAACCATGATTACGATGGTTGGAAAAGCGGTGGTCGGAATTATAGAGACTTTAACATGGTATCAGAGCAGATTGATCCCGTACTCATTGTTGTGCCCGCACGACCTCCATTTTTTGCACGTTGGCGAAAGTCGAAGCTCGTGCAATCTTTGATCTGATGGGTCTCGTTTCAGGGAGCGTGTTGAGAATCGCACACCACTAATTGCGAGTGTGGGCTAGTTTATAAGTGTTCAAAATCCACAAATCCATTGCTTTAAGGTTTTGGGTTGGATATGAAAATTCTAACAGGAGGAACAGCTTTCAGGAATGGGGCGGGGCGGGGCGGGTCGATAGGGGTGTAGGTAGTTGCTAGGTAAGTGATTGGCGAAGGAAGGTGCTATGGACTTGGGGTGCCAAGGGAAGGAGTGATCAAGGTAGAGAGCAAATTTGGTGGTGTAATTGGATGGAGCTGACTCCCTAAAATTTAGTCAAGCGAGAATGTAGTATTCTGCCTTTTATGTTGAGTTGGATTGAATTGAAAAAACAAGTTTATGAATCCTGTGCTGTGCGTGGTTATTGTTGGGTGACTTTCGAAATTGGAAGAACAAATTTGGTTGCTTCATTCATAGTTTTAGTTCTTGTAGATTTTAAGCAATGCTCCGTGCCTTTCTGTTGATTGTTCTATTATTTTGCATGTGACAGAGTGATCTTGATCATCATCATCATCATCACACTTTGAATAATCATGCCAAATTGAGGGACTCGAGTCTAGGAAACAGGCGGGTCCTTGCATCAGATAAAACTGCATATTCTAATCCCAGACCAGGACTTCAGAGGTCTCTTAGCCAAAAGGATTTGAGGCAACATGACGGCTATTCTGTAAGGCTTATTTGCTCTCCAGACTGATTGTACTCAGAGCCATTCTTATGGGATTCCAGAGAAATTCCTTGAGCTATTCATTTAAGTTATATATTTCATGCATATCGTGCATACATAAGGATGTTGCTTAATATTTAATTAGTTAAGTCCGGTATTTTCAGAGCCACTCGTCTGTCCTGACTGATGATGAAGGAAGAGATGCTTACTGTGATAAGAATGGCCCTGAGAGGACAATAAGAGCAGTTTATGCGCAAAAGGTTGGGTTTAATTTTGATCTGAATCTCTTTCTGTGATGTATATGACTAGTACACTTGTGGCTTGCGTAAAAACTCACTCAGTCCATCTTCCTCTGCTCCCCAGGTAGAGCATCCTACTGGCAATGATATGAACGGTGGGTTGTACGAAGTAATGCGGAAAGAACTTAGGCATGCCGTGGATGACATCAGAATGGAACTTGAGCAAGTATGTTTTCCCTTCTCTTATCAAAAAGTTTATTGTATTCTGTGTGCCACTACAACTTTTCGAATCCTTCTTACTGTAGTGTATGCTAACATTTGTCTTTGGTCCTTGGAACTCGTCCAGTCCACTATGAACAAAAGAAGTACATCTGGCTCAGCAAGTGACGTCTTCTTGGAATCTAGAGGTTCTGATGTCATGCGCGTTGTAAAGAGTTATGCATCAAAGTTGGAAGAGGTAAGTTTAGTGACTTATCATCTTGGTTCTATGAAATCTTATCACGGCGTTGTTGCTGTTGATAAGATTAACTTGCTTCGGGATCAATCAAATGGCCACAGCCTTGGAGCTTTTACTTTTCACATCTCTTCTCAGTAACTTGTGCTTTTAGAGAAACAGTGAGCTTGTTAAGCAAGGTGTCATTTCCTAAATAAATACCAATTTAATGTCGATTTTCTCCTGTTTTGGTTTCTTTCACTAGTGATTGACGCTACTCGCATTGTTTCAGTCAGAGAAGCGAAAACATGATTTATTAGCAGAAATGGTGTTGGAAGAGCAACGTGGACAAGAGATAACTAGGATTGTTAAGGAATTGCTACCTGATACTCATAATGCTTCCAAAGACAAGCCGCTTAGAACCAGAAAGGTAGAAGGAAGTCGTGACAGTTGGATCCTACACTTTTTTCTTTTCAACATAAACGTCAAATTCTCGAAATCTTTGTGAAGGAGAAGCCATTGATCTCTAGGTTTCAGTTCTCACAAATTCTTATTGCTGTTTCTTCTCAGAGGAGTAATGACAGAAGTCGGATGTCTAAGCGGTTGACTGAGGAGGCGGAGAAATACATTGAGGACTTCCTTTCAAATATTGAGGATACAGATATCTCATCCTTAGATGGCGAACGCAGTGAAACAAGTTCTACCTTGGGAGGGACACTAAAGAATGAAACTTTTCAAAGCCCACCATTAACCAAATCTCTTCCTGTTGAAATGGACGGGGTTGTGCTTCCATGGTTGCAATGGGAGACTGCCAATGATACTTCTCCTCTGCCGTACTCGATCAAGACGGAACCAACCTTAGTCCCCAAGGCTAATAATGCATGGCACACCCTGCAGGTGATCTACTATTTCCATTAAATAAAGCTTCTAATGATCTCGTTCACAAAACTTGCATGTCTTTTTGCCTTTTCTTATCTACGCCGAGACGTGCTCCATTTCTGAATATGTCCCGAACTTGTCTCTCCCTCATTGTAGGAATCAAGTCCAATAGAGCTGAGTAATCATGCTGCTAGCAGCCGTGGGAGTTGGAGCCCTGTAGTCGCGGACGATCAATCAGCGAGTCCGGGTGAGGTGACAGGGGGTCGTCGTTATGGAGAAACGAGAAGCTCTCATCGGCAGCTGGGGTCCCTTGGAACAAAACCATCTTTCGATGTTGAGGAGTATCTTAGCCGACCAAGCGAAGAGGAGTTTCTCTTGGAAAGATGGAGGCAAGACGCGAGAGTTTCTTCAGGGAGCCTCCTACTTTGCAATCAAATGCCCTTTATCCGCTAACAGTGCAGCTCTTATACACCATTTGTTAGATCACAGGGTGATTCCCTGGTGGGGATAATAGACCCGTCCAGAACTTCTGTGATGGTATTAGGACATATAGTATTGGAGAAGATGATGGTTTTCTCCGGTTACCTAGGGCTGCTTGATGAAATTTGTCATAAGAAACTGGAATACACATTTTGTATGGGTTAAAAGCACTGGTGGTCATTAAACTAATTGCGGTTCCTATGATGGTCACCAATTCTCTCCAAAAATTGCTGATATCAGCATGGTGTCACAACGCTATTCCTCCCCCAACACACTTGGTCTCGTTGCCCTATATGCCCTAGCCACCACCACATCCGAGCTCTCAGTTGGGGGAAGTTGATCCTACTTAGAATCAATGTTTTAAAAAATAGGGAAAAGTCCACTTTAGTACCCTGTAGTATTGCGAAAAATCAAGTCAGTACCCTGTGGTTTAAAACGTATCAATTGAGTCATACTTATTCCAATTAACATCAATTAGAGGCCCGGGCAGCTGCCCGGACCTGCCCGAACCTACCCGACCCCTGCCCAAACTACGTGGCCAGCCACGTCACCAAATTTTGATGACATGGCGCCACGTGGAGAGGAGGAGGAGGAGGACGCGGGTTGGAGGAGGAGGAGGAGGAGGACGCGTGGGGAGGAGGAGGAGGAGGACGCGGGGAGGAGGAGGAGGACGCGGGGGGAGGAGGAGGAGGAGGAGGAGGACGCGGGGGGAGGAGGAGGAGGAGGACGCGGGGGGAGGAGGAGGAGGAGGAGGACGCGGGGAGGAGGAGGAGGAGGAGGAGGACGCGGGGGGAGGAGGAGGAGGAGGAGGAGGACGCGGGGAGGAGGAGGAGGCGGAGGACGCGGGAGGAGGAGGCGGAGGAGGAGGAGGAGGAGGAGGGGAGGAGGAGGAGGAGGAGGAGGAGGAGGAGGGAAGGAGATGGATGTCCACGTGGCGCCACGTCATCAAAATTTGGTGACGTGGCTGGCCACGTAGTTCGGGCAGGGGTCGGGTAGGTCCGGGCAGCTGCCCGGGCCTCTAATTGATGTTAATTGGAATAAGTATGACTCAATTGATACGTTTTAAACCACAGGGTACTGACTTGATTTTTTGCGATACCACATGGTACTAAAGTGGACTTTTCCCTAAAAAATATGATCGAACTAGTGGTTCAAAGTTTTTAGAAAAGCGATCAAATTAGTTGTTCAAGGTTTTATAATATGGGAATAAAGGTTTTAAAATGAGATTTTTATATTTCTAATTTTTCAATTTTTATATTTGATTTGTTTTAAAAAATGATGATATGCTATTTATTAATATCAAATTCTTTTATATTAGGAATTTAGGGTCACGTGTACGCCGTGTGTTTAGTGACGTGTCACTTTTACCAAAAAGTTGATCTTAGGATTTTAATTGACCCATTTTGAAGAGTATAGAGTGTTATTTAGATCAATTTTAAGTACAAGGTTCTAATTGCTCTTTTGCACAAATAGAGGAGGTTAAATGAACTTAATTCCTAAAATATGCGATCAAATTAGTTGTTCGGCCAGATTGATTGCCAATCCGAGGATATATCCGACTCTTTTTGTATCAAAATCATAGAGAGTCCAACCAGAGATCAATGTCAGATTGGTTTGTTCATCCGGTTGGATTGACTAGTCCAATCCAAATTTCGTCGAGTTTTTAGTGAAGGTTTAAGCTCAATTACAAGGAGTTCAACATCCCATGCTAAAACCGGGTCGGGATGAGTTAGAAAAATAAAAGCAATCAGGCAATATGTTTCAATACCAGTGGACATACTCCGAAAGTGATAGGAGACAAGAGAGATGGCCAGCTGAAAAGAACGAAGTTCTGCTTCCAGAGGAGTCGAAGTGAACAAAAGCTGCGAATGACTTTTTACAATGAGGCCTTGAAAATATCTAGGGATGCAGGCAATACGGGCTCGAGAATGGAGATCCATCCAAGAGGCATCACAATTGAGCGTCACGTCGCCTGCTAAAGGGGCTGCCCATGAAGAGGTAGTACGGGGAACTTCAGGCTTGAGGCTGAGTACCTGCAAAAATTCGTTGCAGTACTCAGAGGCATGAGAGGCAGTCAAAGCTGGAACAATCTTCAAATCCTCAAATAAGAACTTGTTCCTAGTCCCCCAAATATGCCAGAAAATAAACAAGGCGAGGGACACCAAAGAGGCATAGTCCGAGGACTTCAAAAGGCCAACCAGGTTGCAAAGCCACATCTGAAAATTTTGACAAGTATCAGTCAGAACCCTGCCCCCAAGAGAGGAGGCAAACCAAGTTGCTCTCGCATGTGAGCACTCAAAAGGAGATGCATAATAGATTTCGGAGCCGAAAAGCAAACAGAGCAAAGGTCATTATTGTGTATATGCCTCAAAAACAGTTTCTGGGAGGTTGGGAGAGCATTATTTGCAAGTCTCCAAGCAAATATCTTAATTTTTTTTGGGAAACATTGAGCTTCCAAATAGAGGACCAGATGCCTGGGTCAAAGGTGGTACCACTAGAGCCCGATCGAGCCAAGACAAGTATTGACAGGTGAGCTGAATTAATAACCGTGTACCCCTTCTTTACTGAGTAAACCCCATTAGTATCAATTTTTCAAACCAACCTATCAGGAGAATCCATACGACAAATCTGAATTATGGAGATGGCCGCAGCCTCAACAGGGGTAAAAACCTGATCAATCATGACCAAATTCCAAGAACGGGAATTCTGAATTATCAGGTCAGCAACAAAAATAGTCAGGAGGTTTGATTGGGTCGAAGTAATTCTGTCCAGTGGGAGGGAAGGAACCCACTCGTCTAACCAAATATTAGTCGAGAGATCATTACCCATACGAGAGAAAAGTCCTCCTGAAAGGGAGTCAATACCAGCAACAAAACTTCTCCACATCCAAGAAGACCGATGACCCTTTTTTACCTGCATCAAGTGCGAAGAGGGGAAATAAATTCCCTTAAAGACCTAAAAAACAAAGAGAGGAAGGATTGCACAAAAGATGCCAAACTTGTTTGGCAAGTAAGGCAAGGTTAAAATATGAAAATCTTTGAACCTTAGTCCACCAGAAGCCTTGGAGGCTGAGAGTTTGTTCCAAGCCAGCCAATGAATTTTTCGGGTCTCCGGATCACCCGACCACCAAAACTTGGCAATAATGCTGTCCAATTTCGAACAAAAGGTGACCGAAAATAAGAGACATTGCATGGAGTAGCTCGGGATATCAGCTAAGAATGCGTTGATCAATTTTTCCTTACCAGCCAAGAATATAAGTTTCTACTTCTAGCTCAAAGCTTTCGGACTTATTCGATCAAGGAGAAAGCCAAGTGTCTCCTTTTTAGAACCACCCCAAAAAGATGGCATACCCAATACTTCTCTGAATGGAGCATAACCTTCATGTTAAGAATGTCCGCGAACAGAGCAATGTTTGTAGGACTTTCCCATTTGGAAAAGGAAATACTGGACTTATCAAAATTCATCTCGTGTCCCGTGCTCAAGGAAAAGTTCAATAAGAGGCATTGTAATGTAGTAATTTCCTCCACACATACCTTAGCAAAAATAAGGGTGTCATCTACTAATAAAATCTGCTAAATGCTCGGGCAATGAGAGTTAAACTAGAATCCACGAATGCTTCCCTGCATTCTAGCCTGATTCAGGTAGTGCACCAATGTATCAGATACAAAGAGAAAAAGAAAAGGAGAAAGTTGGTCCCTTTGCCTTATCCCCCTCGAAGATTTGAACCAGCCAAGAGGTTGGCCATTAAACATGATATTATATGAAGTCGAACTCACACAGCTCATGATGCAAGCAATCCACTTACTCAAAAAATCCAACCTAACAAGAACTTGTTCCAAGAACTTCCAATTGACATGATCATAGGGCTTCTTAAGATCTAATTTAATGGCCATAGACATGTTCGAATGGCGAGAATTCGTCATGAGGTGATGGAAAGCCTCATGGGCTACAATGATATTATCCTGAATGGACCATCCTTTAACGAAAGCCTCCTGAGATTCATGAATAAGCGATGTCATCTAGGGACGAAGCCGATTTGCAAAGATCTTAGAGTAAATTTTATAGGTAAAATTACATAAAGCAATCAGCCTGAAGCCATGAACGTTCACTGGACATTTCAATTTGGGAATGAGGGCAATAAAAGTCCTGTTCAGATTTTCCAGAACATACGAAGAGTTAAACATCTCTGTTACAAGAGCAATTAGGTCACGACCAACAGAGGCCCAATACTTATGGTAGAATAAGCCTGAAAAGCCATCAGGCCCCGGGGACTTACGACCTCCCATTTCAAAGGCCACAGTGGGAATTTCTCATCCAAAATTGGACCAAGCAAGCCAGATTCCATTTTATGGGTCACCAGTCGGGGAATACAATTGAGGATCTTAGAGGCATTAGAAGTGGGGACCTCCTGAAATAGCTTGTAGAAATGATCATTGACAATTAATTTAAGTTAAGCCTCAGACTCAACGCATACTCCATCTAAGTCTTGTAGCTTGACAATCTAGTTAGTACGCTTATTGGAACACGAGGAATGAAAAAATTTATTAGTCCTTGACCATTGAGTCCAAAAAATCTCCTCTTTCTCACAAAGGAGATCAAGCTCAAGCTTAATTGAGATTTCAACACTCTTGCAGATATTAGCATGAGCAACCAGCTGGATATGTTTCAGTTGTAGAGAAAGAGAGCTTATCCTCTTCCTCTGATTTTGACTTTTATTTAGGCTCTAAAAGGTTAAGTTGGAGGAGTACCAAATGGTCTTGCGAGATAAAGTATCCAAAGCCAAGGCCCTAGAGGGGCCATTCCAGGAATGATCAACAATGTCAGAACATCCAACTTCCTCCTCGAATCTAAAAGGGCATTTAACCCTAGTAGATGATAAAAAATGGACCACCATTGGACAATAATTAGAAGGATGTATTGACCCATGAACAACATGAGCTTCAGGAAAGAGAGAACTCCAAAGCATATGCCCTAAAGCTCGATCCAACTATTGGAGAATATTTTTGTCTCCAAATTGAAGATTTGGCTAGGTAAAAATGTTTCCCTTAAACCCCAGGTCAATAAGTTCACCATTATCAATAAAATTGTTTAGAAGAGCCATCTCCACAGATCAAGAGGATTTTCCCCTTGCTTCTCCCGCGGAGAGGAGACAAGATTTAAATCTCCCACGACTAGCTAGGGATCACAGCAATTGATCATAGAAAATTTGTCAGATTCCAAAAAATGACGTTTCATGGAAGAGTCTGACTCACCATACAAGAAGGTAGTAAGCCAAGTACTACCAGTAGAAACTTTCACACAATGGGTGTCAATGTAGCTCGAATTCTAGCCAAGCACATCAACAATAACAGCATCAGACCACCAGAGGGAAAGTCCCCCAGAGAGGCCACACAGATCAATATGGAAAGCATTAGAGAAATTATAGTTGTTTCTAATCTTATCAACCCTCCCCCTATGTTGCTTAGTTTCCATTAAGAAAAAAAATAGAGAGGGAGAATTGCATAATACAGCTCTTTAAACTACGAACTGCCGAGGACTGGCCCAAACCCTGGCAATTCTAAGATAAAACATTCATGGGTACTCGGGAGACAGCATCGCTGCCTCCCAGTACAGAGAGGAGAAGGAGCTACCTGAAGATGATTCCGACGGGAGATCACCAAGCACGACACCACCAGCTCAGTCAGAGGATGAGTCTTCGACATGAATAGAGGGAAGGACTTGAACCGATCGGACTGCATGATTCCTTGTAGAGAATCTTCTCTGGCTACGACCACGCATAAGCACTTCTGGAACTCTCCTTGGCAGATACAAAGAGGGGTCACAGCCCTCATATCCAGGATGCTAGATAGCCCCAAAATGAGGGTTCGGATATCAGTCACACTAGACCCGAGCTTTGAATTTTTTTTTGGTCAAGAAAAATTTAGGTGGGTTGGCCTAAATCCTCAGGATCTTGACGATATTAGGATTCGATCTCTCCTAACTCAAGCTTAAGGGCAGACCCGTATCCATCCAGCCACACTTGCGTTGGTCGAGCTTTGAAGTTTTAACAAGGTAAAAACTATATTTAACCGCCGCAAGAAATCCCGCCTTACTACATCAATGCAATACGAACTTTATCCCTTGCTCTCACTCTCCCACCACTAAATTCACTTAAAAAAAAATGCTCTCATCTCCTCCGCTCTTGTCCCTCTCCCTTAAACCCCTAAACCCAGCTCCCCCTCTCCCACCGCCCAATCTCCTCCTGCCACGTCACCCCTTCCCCAACCACCTTCCCAGGGCCCGGAGGCCCTCCCGCGCTGACGAGCTTCCGGTGGACGAGGAGTTCCTGGAGAGGTTCGCGCCGAAGGAGAAGGAGAGCGAAGACGAGGCCCGGGCCAAGAACTGGAAGCTCCGTGGGTGGGCCCCATGGGAGGAGGTCCTCTCCCTGGAGGCGGACTTCGCCCGGAAGTCCCTCAACGAAGGGGAGGAGGTCGCCCTCAAGTCCCCCGAGGCGATCGAGGCGTTTAGGATGCTTAGCCCTAGGTACAGGGAGAAGCGGTTCAAGGAGTTGGGGATAACCGAGGACGAGTGGCTCCAGAGCCGGTTCGAGATGAAGGGGGAGATCCCGGAGCCGCTCGAGACCCTCTGGACGGGTCCCGTGGTGGTCACCCAGGTGGCCCCCCGGGACTGGCCCCCGAGGGGTTGGGAGGTCGACCGCGAGGAGCTCGAGTTCATCAGGGAGGCGCATAGGATGGTGTCCGCGGAGCGGGTGGTCGTGGAGGAGCTCGAGGCCCGCGGGGAAGGGAGGACGTGGGTGGGCGAGGATGAGGTGTGTCTGGATAGGTACAAGGTGTTTCTGAAGCAGTACAAGGAGTGGGTCAAGCACAACAAGGACCGGTTGGAGAAGGAGTCTTACCAGGTTTGGTCGGTTTCATCGTGGAGAATATTTTACTGAAAATGTTGTCCTGCATTTGTTTGAACCCGAAAAACGTTTTCTGGCGAAAAAGACGGGGCCTTAGTTTGTTTGTGAAATGATAGGATAGGTGCAATGGAAAAAGAGGAAGGGAATTTGATTGGTTATGTTAGTTTTCTGGTGCTATTGCAGTATGACCCGGATTACTATCCAGGAAGACGGAAGAGAGGGAAAGATTACAAGGAGGGAATGGTGAGAGATGTGTTTCAGATTGGTTTTTTTTATCTTCTTTCTTTTCTGTATTTTGTTTCTCTTCTTTCCTGGTAAATTATTGGCAATTGGAACATGTACTGATGGATAATCTGTTTTCTCGTGCAGTATGAGCTCCCGTTTTATTACCCTGGACAGGTTGGTTCACGGACTCTCCAAATTGCAGATAGAGTTTTTGTCTTGTGTGAGGAGAGTTTGATAGATGGTGTTGTTTTGATGCCTTGCTTGGGTCTAGTACGCATGTTGTTTTCTTAGCTGATTGTGTTCAGATAATCAGATTATATGAATGACGGGATGCCAGGCACGTGTTGTCTGTACGCAGTCTTGTTTGGTCTTTGGCTTCCTGAACTTTCCAAAGTGGGATCATGTGATGAGCCTGTTAATGTTGATGCAGATATGTCAAGGAAAAGTTGTCACTATAGCCTTGTACCAGGGAGCCTTTGTTGACATCGGGGGTGTGTATGACGGGTATGCAGCACTACTAGCATTGATGTCATTGAGCTTCTGTACAGTTGCTTGTTGGCCTCAGTTTGAGTGTGTGGTTGTGAAAACTTCATCGTCCATAAATTCATGACTGATTCAATGTGCATTTATGTGCTTTAGGTGGGTTCCAATAAAAGGAAACGACTGGTTTTGGCTCCGCCATCACATCAAAGTTGGTATGCCTGTCCTTGTTGAAATTCTGGTGAGTGTCATCTGCCTTACACAGAATGCACGGAGGCATCTGCCACGTAACCAAGGCATCCATCCCACATGCATCTTCATGTGAACCAAGTTTACTTGTGCATGTTTTATGGAGCTACATTGTGCCTTTCTTTGCATTGAACTCTTATCCACATGTCCATATATAAATTTTTCAATGTCTAACCAATTTGATTAGCTTGATTTTTTTGCAGGCAAAGAGAGATCCTTACCGCTTTCGGTTTCCAATTGAAATGCGTTTTGTACACCCTAACATAGATCACCTTATGTATGTAACTTTTCTTTGCCATGTTGTTGTACTCTTTCTCCTTGAGGCCTGTCATACTGAACCATGTGACATAGCCAAAGCTTGCGTGTGTTTCTGGCTGATGCTTGCGTTGCATAGGTTCTGTCACTTAAACCTGTGTCATATGCTTGTGTTGCTCCAAAAAGAACCCTCTCTAAAAAGGGCCCATTCCACAACCTCTTTTGGGATTTTGCAAGCATGAAAATAAAAGGAATTATAAGCTCTCATATCTAAGATAACAACAAGATAGCTGAGTATGTTAAAAACTCCTTCTCTGCTCATTCTTTGGTCCTAATAAAATCATTCGCCTTTCCAGATTTAATAGATTTGATGCTCCTCCGATATTTCAGCGTGATGAAGATACCAATCTAGATGAACTACGGGTGAGTGTGATCCCTTCACAAACACGCAATTCATACCCCATGAATCCTCTAAACTTGATAATCTCGTAATGCCATCTCATGCCAGTGAACATATCTTTGTTCTGTCACGACTTCCAGTGTCAAGATTATGTACCGCATCTTAACCATTTAATTATAGTCTGTAAAATTGTGAAAGTTTGAATTGTTATGATAATTTTGTTTTATGGTTGTGACGGTAGTATTTATTGCCAGTGATTTGTCAAAAAAATGAATGATGATATTATTCCCGACCCTAGATTTTCCCAACATTACACTCTTCATATGTGGAACCCAACTTGTCACTCATCAAAGTTGCATCACATTCTATTTTAACTTCTTGCTTGTGTTATCCATATGTAAATGTTGCCAGCCATACTTTTCGAACTTTGAGGTTTTCAGTTGATCACTATAACGTTTTTTAATCACCTTTGTTCCATTGGAAACCTATTCCTTTATGCATACGAATGAGACTTGTATCTTTTTCTTTTTCCAGCGGGATTGTGGGAGAGCTCCTATTCCTAGAGTAGATCCAGAGACGAAGCCTGAAGAGGAACCACTTTTGTCAAATCATCCTTATGTGGATAAGGTACTGTCTTCTGCTATCCAGCCGAAGAGCTGTAAGTTCTAAAGAAAGAGCTTATACATATACCACATGTGTAGATGCCTAATATACTAAATTGTTGTTGCTCTGTGTTTTATGTCCTATGCAGTTGTGGCAGATCCATGTTACTGAACAAATGGTTATTAATGATGTCGAGGAAAATCCAAAAAAGTACAAGGGCAAAAAACTATCTGAATTGACTGACGATGAGGACTATGACGAAGAAAATAGTATCATATACACGCAGGTTCCGTATAAGACAGGCCACCTGCCTAAAGTAATCCTGGTATGGAGCATTCTCTTATGGCATCATGTATAGAGTTATTGTCTGTAACTTTCGGCTGATATCTTTCATGATTGTCAGAGAACAAGTGTCAAAGAGCTTGACTTAGAAGCTGCCTTAGCAGAGCGCAAGGTACTTGCTCAATTTTCTAGACATTTTTGTATATAATGGCTAAATTAGCATTGCACAATCGCAATTGTCCATGGATAACAGGAATACAAGTCTGGAATTTAATTTACATTCTGGAAATAAACTCAGATTCATCCACTATACAGCTTCTATCTCTATCTGTTTTGGAAGTCAGCTTCCTCGTTTCAGCGTCATTTTTGCAACTTGATTTTACTCTTTGCCTATGGTTCATCTGTGCTGCCGTTTTCCTAGCAATAGCTTCCAACAATCGTGTCTTCAGTCTATATAAAAGCACTTCCTTTCAAAAAAAAAATATAATGAGCAACTGTCAGTCTTGCAATAAATCTGTTATGTTTGTCTTAGCACCATCCTCCACCCCGTGCTACTTACCGAGCACTTCAGCAATGGGTTTTTTTTCTTGCCTTGGTACCACCCTTACTACCAACTTTTCCAACTCTTCAATGCAGCATCATAATAAGCTCAGAAGCGAAGCGATTAGAAGAGGAGAGAAGTACAAAATTGACAAGCTGAAACGTAATATTGAGATGGATGAATATGATCTAATGCATTGGCGTCGCTCATACGAAGAAAGAGAAGCTTTGATCAGAGATATCAGCTGGTAATCTTCCTTCTTTACTGGTCTCACGTCTGCTCAATACCACCAGGTCCTGACTTAGAAGCTGCTATTACACTCCTATGTTGTTCGTATCCGGCTATACTGTTATTTTACTTGAAATTGGTGGTAGTCAACGTGCTGTTTTGCAATGATTGCACCAGAAATTGTTGGTACCTAGCCGAATTTTAATGTTTGTGATGATTCACCATTCCAAGCCACTCAATTTAATTAGAGGTTTGATATAAAAAATAGGGGGAAAGGCTTTCACACTGACAACTCTCTGTTGCAATCTTTTGGCATAACATTTAGGGGGTTCTGCTCTGTGACCTTCTAACTGAAATTCCTCAAATTGTCTTGTCACAGCCGTCAAGCCCTTGGTCTGCCATTGGAAGAGCCCGGCAGGTTTATGCCTGAGAGTTACTTTACGAAGGGTAAATACGACCCGCGGAATCCAGTGTATCGCTACGACTATTGGGGGGAACCCAAAAACTCCGAAAAGAGTCGAGAGCTAAGGAAGGCAGAAAGTCACAATATGTCTATCGTAGGCAAGGGCACTGTTTGGTACAACATGTCGTATGAAGAAGCGATGGAGCGAAAACGGCAAAGAGAAGCTCGCCCCAAGGAAGAGCAAATAGAAGTTGTAGACTTCCAGCCAAGCACCAATGACGACGATGATGACTACGAAATAGATTTCAACTCCCTGACCGACATATCTTCCGGCCAAACTCGTACTAACGGCACGGAATATCAAGGGCTGTCTCCTAGTGCGGTCTTTGAGGAGTAGCATATGTCAGCTTGCCAAACTTTAAGAGAGATAATGGCACATAGAGAAAACAAGGTACGGGTGCAGTAGCAGCGGGAGATTCAAAGTTTTGCCAAGACCAGGGCATAGGTTGCTTCTAAAAGGTAAGCCAGAAAATGGCGCAAGTGGAGCAAAACCATGGTGGTATAATCAGTTAACCAGTGTAACATAAGAGCACGTACTTAAACCCATTTAGGGTCTTTCATCTCGGCATAATCATCTTCCTTTTTTAAGAGAAGTGATCTGCAACTTTATCAAGCTTCTACCTGGCGCAATAAAAGTGCGAAAACCTATCCTTTTTACGTAGAATGAATGTACCGACAACGGCACACCGATTGTGCCAACGACAATTAATGCTCGTAGCAGCAATTCTCGCCATAGAAACTTTAATCCGTGCAGACCACGAACCGGCTTCTAAGAACTAGATCCTTTCGACGCAAAGGAGGGAAAATGCAGCCTGAGGAAACCAACTCCCTTCTCCATTAACAAGAAGCGAGAGAGCAGCAACTGGTTATCTATCATTTACAACAGCCAAAGCCAACAAAATTATAGACCCCCGAACAGCCTGCAAAGTAAGTCCTCGTGACCTTCAGAATGTGGTCCGGCTGTACTCTCAAACATGGAGGGATGATGGTGCAAGGAGTCAAGAAGCATCCAGATGTCTCCTTGACCTGATTTTATGTCCTCCAGATTGAACGAATAAGCTAATCAATCTCGCCCTCCTCAACATCTTCTGCAGGATCGTTCGCTGGCTCCGGAGTAGTTTTGGGTAGTTCAACCTCTTCCTCGTCGTCTTTCATGTACAGTCCTAGTTGTTCCAATGGATTACTTCCCTGAACTTTGAAGCTACCCATGCCATTCTGCATACGGTCTGGAGTAGTTTTGGGTAGTTCAACCTCTTCCTCATCTTCCTCGTCGTCTTTCATGTACAGTCCTAGTTGTTCCAATGGATTACTACTTCCCTGAAGCTTGAAGCTACCCATGCCATTTTGCAAACGGTCAGGGCTTATGTCCTCTTCAAAACTTGGTCCCTGTTCATCGGCTGCAGTCCTGAGCATTTCTAGGTCTTTCATAAACTGACTGTTCTCGTTGATATAAACCGTCTTTTCCATCTGTAATACCAAGACTTCAGTAGCAATCAAGAATGAAAACCAATATCAACTTTGCAAAGATGCTCGATGCAAAACCTGTAGCAGGGCTTGACGTGCAGCTTCTCTTTCAAATTCCCTCTTCTTCTTTGCTTCGGCGGCAGCTTCAGCCTCTGCTTTTCTTCGAGCCTCTTCGGCAGCTTTTGCTTCTGCTTGCAACCGTGCTTTTTCTGATAATTGCGTGTGAAAAAATATTCAGTTATCTCAGTATCATAATTCCATAGCAAAGGATGGTAATGGAACAGTTCCAGACCTTCTCTCTTACGTCGTTCCAGCTCCTCCCTTTCAATCCGCAATGTCTCAGGGTCCCTCTTTTCACTCTGACAGAAGATATCGCATCATCATTTGTCAACTAAATTCACATCCCAGTACAGTTATGAATGATAAGAAAAAGATGACACTGTAGCAAATTTGTACTTACTTTCTCTAGCGCCTTTTCCCTGGCCTTAAGTATGGTGTCAGCAAAACGACTCCTCAATATAGCTGCGCGATAAGCTTTATCGGGAGACACACGCCTATCAGGTGGAGCTATCTCCCCTATAATATTTTAGGCCGACAGGTGAATTGAATCCCCAAAGTAACAAGAGAAGTCTTTCACATACTGTGCTCGCTTACCCTCTTGATTGTCAGGCACTTCATCTGCCGTTGGCTTGTTCTGTGCATTCTGATCATCTTGGACAAGTGAAGTCATGGGTTCTGCGACAGTACATGAAAAGCATCACTTAAGATATTGTGGCTCAACATGTTCAATACGAAGCATAGACACAAAATCATATGCCTAAATAAATATTTAAACTCACGGCCATCAATGACAGCAACACCATCACTTCTCTTTTCGTCTAAATTTTCTCCAGCATTTTCCTATTGTAAGCAGAGAGTATAACAAAATTAATATCCCCGTCAGGACACATAAACCAAAACATTATTTGCGAGAGAAAAAACACGTCTTCCCCCAATAAAATTCCTGAAAAAACAGTGGCTGTACCAAGGTAGCATCTGGAGGACCTATAACTTCCGCTGCATCAACATCAACACCAGATGAGCTGGCAGAATCTGAGTCCAAAACAGAAAGCACACAGGTACATATTACAAGTAGATAGAAAATCAACTTGAGAAACATCTTCGGGATAAAAAGACCTTCATGTGTAAATCTTATGCACAGAGAATAAAGTAATTGCTTCATAATCAGATTACACTGGATGCTAGGATACAACCACGCAGTTTGTAACATAGATAGATATTAAATAGTAGTGATAGATGCAGAGGCACACAAGATGATGGCATGAACATCACAAATTGTGCCATATCAAGCTCAAGCAGCCTAAAAGGTTCACATTCCAATGTATCAAAGTTCCTTCCACTAGAAAAAAAGTAAACTGCTTCATGAAATTAAGCTAATATAGGTCAGCCTGATGATGAGCAGCTAACATTCAGGCTTCAGCAAAAAGATATCAATGCCACACATGGACTGTCGAGCACAAAATAAAGGACCACCCAACTGGCAGAAGAAAAATCCTTCTCTTTTTGGTAGGAAAAAAACCCTTCTTCTTAATTGACATATAAACTGCAATGCTCGAAGACTGCTGCTTCCTTATCAAGACTCCGAGCCATCTATTCTTGAGAACATTAGTTATCAAAACTGACAGATAATAACAACAAACGTACCACAGTACACAAGGAAATCAAAAGCCTGAGTTTTCAGAGTTTCACATCAAAATGGTAAAACTTTTTAACAATAAAATTAACTAGTCCCCATTTCATAATCTGGTATTTAGCTATTCTAATACCTCATGGTAAAAGCTGTCTAAGACAAATCCTTACATAACAAAAAAGACGGCACATAAATCTGACGAATATATGCAACCTGTATTCCAAGGCAAATTCGCAAAAAACTTGAAAACAGAAATAGCTAGAGAAACACAAACCACTTGATGAACCAGAACCACTGCTGGAGCTACTTGAACTACTACATTTCCTTTGTCTTTGTGTTGCATCCTTCTCTATCTCTACTGGAGGGAAACTAGAGACGGGAGGATCATTCCCACCTACGTCCACCTCTTCTTCTACTGCTTCATGGCCTGCCAAAAATATGGCAATAAGTTTCAAGTATACAGTGAGACAGCAGTAAAATACAGATGTTGCTCTGGTAATATATGAATTATATAACACCTTTGAACAGCTGCAGTGATGAGTTGCTAAATCCGGACTCATTGAGAAGCTGAATTAGAAAATGCCAGACCAATGTACTTTAGAGAAAGTATATGACAAAAAATATAGAAGGCAAATGAATAATGAGTTAAATATGTGCGGCTAAGGGGGAATACCTCCATTTCACATGGTTCTGTGTTTAAATGTTTTTTCTGTCTTTCCAAAAGATGGTCATCTAACAGTTTTCTTAATTTGAACAGTGTCTCATGGCTAAGAGCATCAATATCAAGCTCAATCTCATCTTCCCCGGTTTGGTCATCTGGAGGACAATGCTCTTTCAGAAACTCCACAATAGCTACAGGAAGATCACCAATACAGTCCATCAAATCAGTGCTCAACTTTTGCTTCTCCTCATCTGTCATTGTCTGCATGACAGGCTCCGTCTTGGTACTATTTTCACTAGGCATGATTTTTGTCTTCTTCGAATGTAAAGTATCTGTACTGGTTTCAACTTCTACATAAGGACCAGCGCCAGAATGCACTGGCTCTGCGTCAAAGTTTAGTGGAAGCTTTTTCTCTAAAGCTTTCCATCTAACTTCAAAAAATTTACCAAGCGTATCAGCCATGTAATGAACCTCATTTCCTGGTGGGTTGTACTTCTTTGCATTTGCAAAAGTAAGTCGCACATCAGTAGCAAATTCTAATGGGCTTGAATATTGACCTGAAGTTAGCTTAGTCTTCACTGTCCCCAAATCCATTGGTTGCTTGATGATTGTATAATAATCTGGGATATTCAACTGCACCACATCAACTGGAGTGTTGAATATCCAACTAAACTGTTGTGACATTAAACGGCTTAACAACGCCTCGCACTGTTTCATCAACATGGAGGTAGACGCACTGGAGGCTACAGCAGCCTTTGGCTGTTCAACACGTCCCTTTTTCCCATGGGAACCACCGCGGCCAGGAGGACCTCGTTTTTTAGTATTTGGTGCTGATACTTTAATTGGCCTATGTACAGCCTCTAGGGGTGGCCTCTTCTGGCCGTCACTACAACTACGTATATCACTTGAAGGAGATAATACAACTGCAGTAGAACTAAACGGGGCCACCCTCCTCTGGAAGACCCTCACCTGTTCAAGTTCCTTCTTCAATCTGAACTCTAAACTCTTCCTCTCTGGTTTTGACATCTTCGACAAAGACAAAACCTGCATCGGTACATCAAAATTATCATAACCTCCCACATTCAGACTTATGCATTTCCTCTTTGGGGCAAAGGAATCCTCAGAAGCTGTCATCTCCGTGTCGACACGCCCTGAGCTGCCAAACCCCTCAGACTCGGCCATGGTCTCGACAGCATGGCGATAGTCCGGAACGAAACCAGCAGCTTGCCCCTTGGAATACTTCCTCGACTTCCCCATCGATTTATTAACAGAACAATTTATGGATTCCTTCTGCCCAAAATAATCTACGGGAACAGTGGGAGCCATAAGACTGAGTTCGAGTAGCCGCACATATCAATCCCGATGATATGATACTTCTCCTTTCAACTTGCCAGCCGCCTCCACCAACCAGCCACTTCTCAGTTCAAGAGTGCACTTAAAGCACTCCACTTTATTTTATCACCATATTCACACGTACTTGAACATCTAGAATTGGGTCCAACGACTACGTTCCAGAGCTTCAAAGATCGACCAGAACAGCAAGCGGGGTCAAATATTGGCACCCCCGAAATACGCAGCCCGCGAATTGTTAGGGTTCCAAGTGACACCCCAAAGATGCAAAGGCTTTCCTTTTTTTCAAATCAAAACTCCAAATCTTAACCCCTCCAAAACCCTAACCCGACCCCTCTAGAACCCCCCAACCAACCCCCAACAAAGGAAAAATATAGAAGGGGGATAAAAATATCAGCTTTCCCGGAGCTCGTACGAGCTAAAGCAGAAATCAAAACCGAACCGAACCCATATAAATGACCAAACTAACCCTCCTCTACCTCCCCGTCTCTACCCCGTTCCAATTTCCACAGTTTCACAATTTAATTGAAAGTTCGAAAGGGGAAAGAAACAACTAACGGCAACTGGAGATCTCAAATCCTAATTCGGAAACCGAGAGCCCCCAAATTCCGCGCCTCCTCTTCGATACTGAGCTCCACCCGGAGGAGAGAGAAAATAGAGAGAGAAGGAGATTTTGGATGGGCCTTTTTTCAGCTCTCGATCTGCTCACTCTTTTTTAAAGGCCCAAACCCGCGTGTGTCCGCCGCCGACACCGAGCGAATCCCAGCCGTCCGCTTCATCCCCACTCGGTTTCATCCGACGGTCGGATGCCCCAGGATGAGGGATCTAACGGCTGTGATTTTATTGGCGGGGTTTCCTCGCATCTACCACGCGCTCTCGGTCCGGGAAATGGTCTGACGCCACGCGCGCTTTCTATAAAGGGATATGGAGCCGTAGCGTTTTAACTTTCTGGGAATATAATACAATACGATGGAGTGACGTGAGTGCTTATCACTAATGAGTTAATAATAAACACTGAGAACAGAGAACATAATTGAAAAACATCCAATCAACCGGTAATAGATGTTGTTCTAATTTGATAATGAGGTCTTCAGTTCAGTTCGAGCTGAGTTTTTGGGCATCGAAAGATTTTAAATATTTGTTGCAAAAATTTTGTTATCTTTTAAAATTTTCATCCGTCTCAAACCAAGAGTTAACCGATATACTAATGTCTGAATACCACCATGGTTACTAGGAAAGGTCCATTTTAGTAAATTCGTTGTTTGATCATCTTATAGTTTAAAAATGTCTTAACTCATTAATTATTGAGAAAAGTTTACTTTAGTACCCTTTGGTATCGCCCAAAATTACTTTAGTATCCTGTGGTAAAAAACTGATCAATCGAGTCATACTTATTCCAATTAACATCAAAAAGGTCCTCGGGCAGCTGCCCGGACCTGCCCGAATCTACCCGAACCCTGCCCGAACTACGTGGCCAGCCACGTCACCAAATTTTGATGACGTGGCGCCACTTGGAGAGGAGGAGGAGGAGGAGGAGGAGGACGCGGAGAGGAGGAGGAGAAGGAGAGGAGGACGCGGAGGAGGAGGAGGAGGACGCGGAGAGGAGGAGGAGAAGGAGAGGAGGACGCGGAGGAGGAGGAGGAGGACGCGGGGAGGAGGAGGAGGAGGACGCGGAGAGGAGGAGGAGAAGGAGGACGCGGAGAGGTGGAGGAGGAGGAGGAGGAGGATGCGGAGGAGGAGGAGGAGGAGGAGGACGCGGAGGAGGAGAAGGAGGAGGAGGACGCGGAGGAGGAGGAGGAGGACGCGGAGGAGGATGCGGAGGGGAGGAGGAGGAGGAGGGAAGGAGATGGATGTCCATGTGGCACCACGTCATCAAAATTTGGTGACGTGGCTGGCCACGTAGTTCGGGCAGGGTTCGGGTAGGTTCGGGCAGGTCCGGGCAGCTGGCCGAGGATCTTTTTGATGTTAATTAGAATAAGTATGACTCGATTGATCAGTTTTTTACCACAGGGTACTAAAGTGAACTTTTCCCTTAATTATTTGAATAATTTTTGGACAAAAATACTCCCAAGTACATTAAGGGAAAAAATGGTTTTACTTTTTTTGAAAAAAAATTAAATATGAAAAAAAACTCCTCTCCGCTCTTATTATTTTCATTTATTTTTTCCAAAATTATTTTTAATTTAATAATACGTGGGGTTTAAAAAAAAAAAGACATCAATGATGAAATTGAGGAGCCCAAACTTGGAGACTTACTACAGAGCGCACTGTGTTATGTTTGTTGGCTGCATCGTTGGGGTTACTTTGCCGAGCCCCCACTTGTTTAGGGGCTTCGTCGGTTTTATATTTATCTGTGTTTGCTTTTGCTTGGATCAGCTTTGGTTTGATTCGAAATCCATACAGATTTCAATTCCTCTCCTGTAGCTGCAGATGGAGAAACATTCAAATGCTCACAAGGCTGGTGTAATGCCCCATGATTTGGCCGACTGTCTCCACAGACCAACACAGGTCTTTTCCAGCGTATTTTTTCATCACTCGCACGCATCTCGAAAAACTTCCCAGGAGGTCACCCATCCTGATTCTACTCCCGGCCAAACGCGTTTACCCTTAGAGTTATCTCAAGATGTATGCCAGAAAAGAAGGTGCACCTTGTTGATATGTATAGTACCAATCAAATCACTTAAGACTTTCAGACAGAACATATTCATTTTCGGGGTATCACATACACCCCTCCTTAAATACGCGACGTCCTCGTCGCGCCAGACAGATCACAGAACAGTCCCAGAACCGTTTTTGCTATGATACCAAATGTAACGCCCCATGATTTGACCGACTGTCTCCATAGACCAACACAGGTCTTTTCCAGTGTATTTTATCCTCACTCGCACGCCTCCCAGAGAACTTTCCAGGAGGTTACCCATCTTGGTCCTACTCCCGGCCAAACGCGTTTAACATTAGAGTTCTCTCAAGATGTGTGCCAGAAAAGAAGGTACACCTTGTTGATATGGATAGTACCAATCAAATTACTTAAAACTTTCAGACAGATTATATTCATTTTTGGGGTATCACATACACCCCTCCTTAAATACGCGACGTCCTCGTCGCGCCAGACAGATCACAGAACAGTCCCAGAACTATTTTTGCTATGATACCAAATGTAACGCCCCATGATTTGACCGACTGTCTCCACAGACCAACACAGGTCTTTTCCAGCGTATTTTTTCCTCACTCGCACGCATCCCAGAATACTTTCCAGGAAGTTACCCATCCTGATCCTACTCCCGGCCAAACGCGTTTAACCTTAGAGTTCTCTCAAGATGTGTGCCAGAAAAGAAGGTACACCTTGTTGATATGGATAGTACCAATCAAATCACTTAAGACTTTCAGACAGAACATATTCATTTTTGACGTTATCTTGTGGTTTTTAGCCGTAGCTTGTCTCGGCAGAACTCCGCCTTGGTCGTTAGCTTTCGTGGCTTCTCGACCGCCCATCGCTTTCACCCGTGCCACTCTGCTAGCTTCGGCTTGGTTTTCGTCGTCTCTTTGGCATTATCTGTTTATGTATTTCCTTCTTATATTTTGTAACCCTGTTACTTAATGCTAGGTTTCGTGCCACATTCAAAAAAAAAATCTATGAATGCAACAAAGTTGAATTTGAAACTAGACAATAATAGTGAAAGCTTATGTACTGCCACATAAATTAATATACATGAGATTGTACCAAAATCAAGGAAGCAACCAACTAATTGTCGTTGTCAAATTTTTTTGGGCTAGTGTCTTTAGACTTTAGTTTGGGTTTTCTGGTGCTGTGATCGTTACTGGTATTGTCGATGTTTGTATCGTGGTCTCTTGTCTCGATGTTTTTTATTGTGACAGTGTGGCTCAAAACTTTTGTTCAATGCCTCAAGATTTCATAACAACTTTTTGATGTGCAATTGTAAAATAATATTCAAATATTTATTCATTTGAGAGCAGAATATTTTATTTTATTTTTTAGAGAAGTGAGATTATATTATAGTGTGAAATAATCCCAAATTTTTTGTCACAATTTAGTACATTTTGAACAATTTTAAAAACAGATAACATAATTACTTTTAAAAAAATTACTTTAAAAAACATAGAAAATGAAAAAAATGAAATTTGATTGTTATTTAGATTATGAATATATATATATATATATATATATATATCATGCACCAATTTAGTTTTAATAAGTTTAAGATCCATGCATTTATTAAGTGCAAATGTAGGCTTTCTAAAGTAATTAAAATAGCGTCTTTGGTCATATTATTAAGTTTAAGATCCATGCATTTATTAAGCCGCTCGAGCTCCTCAGCTGCTCGCTCGCCTGGACTACCTTCTCCCAACTCCGCTACGCCCTAGCCATTTCTCACACTCCTCCTCCTCCCCGCCCCTCGTAAAAATTCTAGATTCTACAACTCGAATCTGGACACTCCTCCTTCCTTTTACCTCAGTCTCCGAGAGTATCAAAGCTAAAAAAGCTTAGTCGCGAACCTCGATAAAATTTTTGAGAGAGTGTCAATTGTTGAAGAGGAAAACACGGGCATCACGGAAAGGGAAGGGACATGGAAAATTGCCTACAGCGAGGTGGTCCTAGTGTAGTGGAGGAGATAGATCGATCGTACGAATTCCCAGATTTGTCCTTTCATCTTTTGGGACCCGAATGGAATCACTTTCTTGAGTAAATTGAGACTTAGGAATGTGATTCAATTTTCATTAATTTTTAAGTTTCCAAAGATAGCGTATGAGAATATTCTCATTTTCAAACTTTCAATTCTAATTAATTTGTATAATTTTCTTTACATTATGACTTCACCAAAAAATACTTATTAATGAACTAGCCCGTAGTCATAGAAACTAAAACATAGTTAAACCATTTTATGCATGAGCTCCCTTCTCTTCTTATATTTTAAATAGACATTTCTATTTCTACTACTACTTCGTTTAGGGGTAGGGGATGCACTGTTGCCGTTGTGCAACCCATCTGAAACTAGAACAAAAAATTTCAATGCCGTAGAGGAAGCAGCACATGCGAACATGATTCCAAGAAATATCTTAAGAATCTTAGGCCATCTTCTTCTTCTTCCTCTTTTGGGTTGGTGCAACGACTCTGACGGTGGCAGGTAGCTCATCATCGGTTCCTCTTCTCTGCCTTCAGTAGCTGGCACCGGACCCGGGACGGTGGTCGGAGACAGGTAGCTCTTCATCGGGATGGTGGTGTTGCACGTGTGCTCCTCACCACAAGGAGAGGAGGACGAAGTGGTGAACACTACCAGCAAGATGAATATTTCAGCTCTTCGCTTTTTTTTGTGGTTAATCTCAGCTCTTCGTTTTACCACTATTTACGGGTATATATATAGGTTCTCACCCTAACTCATATACCATAAACAAAAATTATTAAGAAAAATTTGATATATTTACACCGAGTTCTATTAAGAAGTATTAATGAGTAGGTGTGCCTAATATAGATTTACTTATTTATTAAGTATCCCGTAAACACTTTTGGATATACAAGACTGCTTTGTATTCAGAGGAAGTTCGTCTGGGCTCGGACCAACGCGGAGCTCGCTTGGTCATTGAGCTCGCCTGGATCTCCTTTCATGGTTCAGCTCGCCTTATTCCATATTAGTTTGTATAACAAGTGTTTATATGCATTATACTATTTTCCTATCCCATGTCTAAAATTTGATAGTAGAGATTTTGTCATCAATTTAAAATGACTTGGAAAGTATCTTGATCTATAATATTCTAAATAAAAAGAATATTAAAATTACAAACAAGAAGGAGTACAGATAACAATTCCAGAATTTTGCGGTTACTAATAATAGGAAATTCTTTTTGCGTTTAAAAAAAATGCAATGGTTAAGGATAGATCAAACATAATATAGTCGGGTAATATATTGTATGAAGTTAATAGAAATCATTCATCATATTTCTATTTCTGTAACTTGATATTTTTTATAATTTGATATGACTCAAATCTAGATTAATTAGTAGAGTCATATCCTGCATTTTATGAACTATAGTCTTTTCCTATCTCATGTCACACTGATTCATCCATCATTATCCTTAAGTTATAACTGTAATTAAAAGAAATTAGTTGTGTGGTTCCAAGTTTGGTTGGCTATACTAGCTCTTAGATCTAGCCGTTCTTTAGAGTTAGTTTCTTAATCCTTCTGCATATAAGTAGCTCAAGTAATTAGATCAAAGTTTAACATAATCAATCATTACATCATAAAAATAAGCTATAAAATTTCTATTTTTATAATCTGATCTAACTCAATACGTGATTAGTTAGTATAATGAGGATGAGCATATGAAATTATACGTAGTTTTTTATATCCCATGTCATAAATTTTGGAAATGAAGATTTTGTCATCTATTTAAAATTGAGAGTCCATTTTCACATTTGTGTATATCTTAAAAAATTTACATATAGCTGTAAATGACTAATCAAAGAGCATCCTTATCTAGTTTTATAAGTTAGTCTTGGGATATCGGCCAAAGAAATATTAGTGTCATGATTAATGCATAATAAAAGTTAACACAAACTTACTACATAAAATTCTTTTTTATATAATAAGAATTTATTTTGGCATTTAGAAAAAAATAGTTTATGATATCAAAGGAAGAGAATGTAGTCAGTTAAGAAGTCTTTATATAAGAAAAAAATACGACTTCATTTTAATTATGTGTCCTAGTCATGTAAACACTAATTTGTCCACCAATCCACTTGTCATTTATGGATTGGTGGATATAACCAAGTCACTTGATGACTTGATACGAAGGAATCACCATAAAATTTCTCCCCCTTAAGGGTGCAGGCCCAGCGATAGAGTGGGCCAGTCCTTAAGTGGGCCAATGAGAGCATAGAAGGTGTCGAACTTTGGCTAGAAAAGAGGGCCATGTATTGTGTAAAACCTTCACCTTTTTTTTAGTCCATAATTACACCCTCACCTTTCCTCGTACTTTTTGTAAAAGAGGGAGCTTTTATCTTTTTTCCGGTGTTGGTTTCCTTACGGCAAGAAGGGGTAGGGATAGATACAGTAATATTTATGTTAAGTGATTTTCTCTAAAGTGATAACCTCTCTAAACTGATAAAATATTTTGGTCTCGAGTCAGGACATGTGTTAAAATTTAATAACCTCTTTATCGTAATAATAATACTTTTTCATAAAATTTTAGTGTTAAAACATGGTCCTAATTTTTTCATAAAGTGATATTTTTGAATAATAACATATATTTTTACACATTTTACGAATTCAAAAAATATCTTAAGAAAGTAGTTTGTGCTAGACTCGTTTGTTTGATACATTTCACATCATCAAGGAGAATCAAGGAGAAAATGGGGAAAAGAGAGAATAGAGGTAGAGGAAGGGGATAGAAGAACATAAACGTATTGTTTCTTTAGGAATTTGATGTCGATGTCAAGAGTGCCCTTACTCTACCTTTCAACTACTATTTATACTATGATGATCAATTACAAAATGGTCATATAACTATTCGCCTATTCATCCTAGTACAATGTATGTTACAACTCCGCCCTTCAGAAGAACCTTGTCCTCAAGGTTCAAGGAACATCAAAAGCATGAACTCGAGCTCGTATGTCAGTCACAATATGTCGCGTCATTTGAATCCAAATTGCTTCAAGAACCCAATACTTGATTCATACATCATAGAATTTTATCCAAAAAGTAAACTTCTGTTGATGTATAGGGCTTTCCATCCTAAGAGTAGCAAGCTTCCTAAGTAGGAACATTAATGGCTGTAGCTGGAACATCAGAGACATCCTCCCAGTATGTGTAGAGCTGATAAATTATAATAGTGCAAGGGTACATGTCTTAGCAAGTTGTGCAATACCATACCATTTATGCCAGGAATCAGGATCAAGTTGTGGGTCAGCAAACTGAGCTGCAATTATGTCACCAATAGCATCAAAAGTGTAGGTACTGTATTTAGCATTCCTATTGATGTTACCACAGTACCAAACAATTACACTCATCAACTTGTTGCTCAAACATGTTGCTTTCGTTAACAAATAAGGCCATAATAGAGTGTTTACATCTTTTCCAATGAGTAACTTATCCCTGTTCACAATACTCTTGTGTACAACAGAGAATTTAGCATCACTGATATGAATCCCTTGCTGCTGTAGATAATCAATTTCCTCACCATCCTTTCCCAAACCATCTTCACCTGATAAACATAATCACTCATAGGTCTCATGAGAACCTTATTCTCAAGGTTCAGAAAATAATGAGCAGGAAACCACTTATTCAAATTTGTGTCATTCTTTGTAGGTAGCATCTTGAACACTTTAAGTGTAAGCCAAGAAACCAAGAGTAGTACAACTTCATTCACAACAGCATCATCAGCTATATGGCCGAACATATCTATACTGAGAATGTAGGCAGGTGTACTTGGCATTCCCATTGCTGCTGCCATAAGTTGTAGGACTGTTTCTAAATTGAATTGCAGGGTTGCTGAACTATTAAATGGCAGGCCTGGATAGTCTTCCACTTGTAACAACACTTTTCGCACAAGTTTAGCATCGACAATAGCTGCTAAGTCAATTGCACCACCCATCTGAACCAACAAATTCATGAAAGAAGCTCCGAGTCTATAACCCACAAGGGAAATAGGTAAAGTTGTAATCTGTACAGAACCTGGAGTGCGTACTGCCATCCCAAAATGAAATGTAACTTTCAACTTCTCAAACTTCCTCACATACTTCTTGACTACACTTACCTGGTTCCCTTGATCATAAGCATTGATCACTGATTCATAGACCTTATTAGTAACATAAACTGCCAATAGTGTATTCAACATATCTCTTCTTGACTACACTTACCTGGTTCCCTTGATCATAAGCATTGATCACTGATTCATAGACCTTATTAGTAACATAAACTGCCAATAGTGTATTCAACATATCTGGTGCTTTTATTGGATCAAATAGATCAGTCCTCCTAGGCACTTTCTCAATATTATGCGTGTTCTGTAGCAAAAGCATATTGTTGGCCAATTCTGATATGAAATTCTTCAAAAACTCTTCTCGAACCAACAGATCTTGGATCATAGATGGGCTTGTTGGGATGAATTTGTACAAGCTCTATGTGCACGTTTTGGGAATGAAGTGCAAGTAGGGTTTGACAGCTCAGAAAGGGATCATGGGAGAGTTTTAGAATGTGGGTTTGGTGATGATAAATCTTTTGCGTTCGAGAACTTGATTCCGGTTGAGGGAGTGAAAACGTACACGTCTCTTGCTGATAAAGTTCATGGTAATGTTACTGGTCGTGCTATGTTAGGGATCAATGTTGTTTGCGGTCATGAGATGCAAGTAGCAAGTGATGTTGCCCATATAGAAGAAGAAACAGGTTCTGTAGGACCCAATGCTATCAGAATGTTGAATGAAGGTGGCAATGATGTTGATTTTGTTTTTGATGACAAATCTAAGACGCTCGATGAGAATCCTTATTTGGATGTGGAGTTGAAGCCCCAGGAGATTGTTCTCAACAGGTTTAAGCTGTTTGATGTCTACGATAAGAAACCATATATTTGCTTTCTCTTCTAAGTAAAAGAAAACCACATCAATCTTTCTCTCATCCGGAGTACGATTAACCCTAAAGTGCTTTTCACATCTCCGTACCCATGCCCTAGGATTAATTCCAGAGAAGGAAGGAAAGTCAATTCTAGGATTTCCAAGAATTACCTGATAATTTTCTTGGCGCTCCATCAAATAGTGTTGTTGGTTCACCTCGTGAATACCCTCAAATCTCTGTCGATTAACCGATGGCTCAGGGTCCTCATCATTGTACGAATTAATGTTCTCGAAGCCCTCGTCACATTGGGGAACCGCCGTACCCATTTTCGAGCCATTACCCATCTCGCCTCTACTGGTGAGCTTCAACCGGAGTAGGCACCGGAGAGGGAACCGGAGTGGAAACCGAGGGTAAACACCGTACTTCTTCCAATAATTTGCCCACCACTTGACCAATCCTCCTCAAAGTCTCCATCGTCATGCGATGGTGAGCTTCTAATCGTGTCTTCCATGCGGGCAACCCTCTGCCATCCCTTTGCGAGAATCTTCAAGTTGCTTCTGCTAATTTTCAATTTTCCAATTAAAAACCCTAATTTCTCGCGGCTGCTTGAGAATCTAGAATTGCTCATCCATGTTCTTCCAAAGAGTTTATAAGCCACAAAATCCGAGGATTTATGGCTCTGATACCATGTAATATTCTAACTAGGATTCAAGAATCAGAATCAAGGAGAAAATGGGGAAAAGAGAGAATAGAGGAAGGGGATAGAAGAACAGAAATGTATTGTTTCTTTAGGAATTTGATGTCAATGTCAAGAGTGCTCTACTCTACCTTTTAACTACTATTTATACTATGATGATCAATTACAAAATTGTCATCTAACTATTTGCCTATTCATCCTAGTACAAGGTATGTTATAATAATTTTAGGTAATTTGAATATAAACACCGTAATTTTTTGGTACTTGCATTTTATTGTTCGAAAATACAATTTTTAATTTTTTTTGGAGAAACAAAATATAAACTTATGTTATGTAATAAACTCTTTAAAGAGATATTTTTCTCGAGTCCCTTTGATATCATTTTAGAGAAGTTTTACTATAGTTCGAGAAAGGAGGAGGCGTGAACCAATGGGAGATAGATAGATAGATCGGGAAAACTCAAATAGGGATCGCAATTGACTTTTATTGGGAGGGTCTAGTCGGATCCACATCTGAAAAGAATAAGACCAGTTGATATTGATTTGATTAAAATCGGTTCCTATTCTAATTCTTATTTAAAAAACAAATAAGAGAATATAAATAGATTTACGAGATTCTGCATGGATATAACCCAATTTTTCAAGGTAATATTAAAATGATATGTATTACTAAACTTAACACCACATTTTCAATCGCTACTCACTAACTTCAAATTTCTTTTGATTAGCTTTTTGTGTGTGTTATTCTTTATTTTAATGAACGAATCAACTGAATACACTTTTTCAAATGTCTATTTTCTATTGCGAACAATCAAGTGGCATATTCTTTTTTTTCATTTCTCTTGGACAATCAAATGAAAGTTTAATTTTTTAAAAATAAAATGATTAAAAAAACACCATCAGCAAATCGTCGTGATCCTATCTGGTATTTTAAAACTCAAATTCTAACTGAATTCTTATTTTTAAAGAAAATAAAGATAATAATCTGGATTCATCCTAAAAAGAAAATACAGATTCATATCCTATAGATTCTAACTGATCATGTCCCTCAAATGCTTCGCGAGGTTTCGGGTCTAAGGGGGTTTTTGGTTGTTATGGGTATTTAGGTAAAAGTCATGGGTGGTGATTTCCAGGTTATTTGATGAAAAATGAGACAAATATATGTTCAAACTTCCGAGTACAATTCTTAAAAAAAATTCCAAGTACAACTGTTGACTATACCTTTCAAAAAAGTACATTAATTTAACTTATTTAATAAATTCTTAAGATATTATTTTATGATTGATTTACTTATTTAATAAATTTTATATCAGCATTCATTTTCCAAATAATTTTCAAATAATCCTTATAAACGTTGTATTATTGTTAAAAAATCGCAATTGAGTATTCAAATGCGTTATAATACAAGATTTTAGATAAGTTGAATATAGACAAAATAATATTTTTGTATTTACGTATTTGTTACCAAAAACTCAATTTTTGTGATTGGAGGTAAAGTATAAAACTCTCTTATGTTATAACATCTTTAAAGTAATATATTTTTTAATACTAACGATATCACTTTAGAAAAATTTTATTGTACTACCCGACAAACAACGAATCTTGCCCGTCTCGGTACATTGCATTCACATCAAACTTTGTAATAGGAAGACGTCGCCCTTGTCCAAATGACTGATTTTGTAATAGGAAGACGTCGCCCTTTGTAATAGGTCAAACTTAACCGATTTGATAAGTACGCTAAGTTATTTAATAAAATAATAATATGTTATGTTCCAATATAGAAATGTCAATTGGTCATGAAAAATTTTTAAAATGCGATTAGATATATTCATTTATATGTGTTAACTTAATTTAGAATACAATAAATAGCTTGATTCAAAGTGGTCAGAACTTAAGAAATTATACTAAAACATAAATTAAATGGTATGAAGCGATAAGATTCAAAAAAAATAACCATGAAAGGAAAAGATAAGAAAATAAAGGAAACAGATGTCGCAAGGAGGAAAAAAAAGGTATAAGGATACGTGGCTGGCTTAAGAAATGCACACCAAGTTATTAAAAAAAGAAGAAGAAGATAAAGGTAAAGTTAGTGGCGGCTGAATTCTGGTGAGTAATATAAATTACTCAGATTTATCCTTTCCACCGATATGGCCAACAGTAGAAAGATAAGGAAAAGAAAAACCAAACAAAGAAAAATAAAAGAAAGAAGCGAGCGATCTAGAGGGGAAAAAAAGAAAAGCTGATTAGTTGAGGTAAGTTAATTAAGTCTAAAAATTTATCATTTTGGTATTATAATAAGATAGATTTGTTTAGGAGGTTGTGTGTTTAGTGAGTTAGAGAAGTTCGGAAAATTAATGGCTTTTCCTACTTAGAATGGGAACATGAAATGTAAAATAAGATACTATAATTAAAGGTAGTTGAAATTACTTTGCAAGAAAATTTATCAATTTTGGACTTGGTTTGAATATGATAATAACGGAAACTGGAAGAGATTCCATATGTTGAAACATAAAAAGAAATAAAAGAAGAACTAATTTAGGAAAAGAAATGAAAGAATCGAAAGAAAGAGGCGACCAAGGAAAATAAGAGATTTAATACAAATCATTCCTAAGTAAGTTCATCCAATTAATAGTTAGCTCGATTGTTGTATTCTGAGTCCGAAAATTAAGTGGGGGAGATGACTTTTATTTGGACGTAAAGCAAGTTAATGTAAAGAGCATAGAAAGAGGAAATGAATAGGCGACAACTTAATCTGTAAAATATATATATATATATATATATATATATATATATATATATATATATATATATACACAATAATTTGTAATTACTGATAGGTGTAGATACAGAAGCTTATGAGCTTTAGAATGAGAAAATGTAATTTCGTAGAGCCTATTTCGCATAGTTAATTTGAAGGGTTAAATTGGGTGTGGTAAATACATTGTAAATTAAATTGGAAAACGTAGGTGTGAATTATGGAAGGTTAAAACTAAATTATCAACATGTTGTTGTACTTTGACAAGTCGAGCAAGGCGTTGATTGTGGAGGGTTGGATTAAGAAGAGAAAGCTACATATTGGAAAATGATAATTGCCAGCTTGTGAGGCAGTTTGGAAAATCTCGAACGGTAAACAAATAATAAGTGACTCTTGCTTTATTTGATGCACTCTATTTATTTGTTATGATTTGAATATGGTATTGTTAGTGCATATTGTGCATTTTTCATATGAGCATTATGATGTGACATTATGATTTATAAGTGTTTGCTTAATTTGGCCTCGAGTGGGCACTAGAGATGTTGGTTCATTGGACCTATTTGATTCGTTTGGAGCCTATGAATTTGTGTGATACGAATATCTATATAATATAGATAGCTCTGCGATATGATATGGTTGCCTACGGCGGGCAGAACTATTTGGCCAATGAGGTTGGTCTGATATGATATGGTTGTCTATGGCGGGCAGAACTATTTGGCCGATGAGGTTGGTCTGATATGATATGGTTGCCTACGGCGGGCATAACTATTTGGCCGATGATGTTGGTCTGATATGATATGGTTGCCTTCAGGCGGGCAGAACTATTTGGCCGAGGAGGTTGGTCTGATATGATATGGTTGCCTTCCGGCGGGCAGAACTATTTGGCCGAGGAGGTTGGTTGATGATGGTGCCTATGAGATATGGTATCCTCGTGTCGGGGTTGGAGTGACACTATCTAGGTCTTTCCAAATGTACGTCAGTTCTGCTATATGATATTGGAATTATGTGTCATGTGTCAAATTGCGTGACGGTATAGAACGTTGCGTAGTTTGCTCATGTTTCTGCGACTTTATGATTATATGCTATATTTGGTCATCTGGTAAGTATGACATTTTAATAATGTACATCTCCGCATAATTTATTTGTCATGTTAGTTATATGCATGTTTTAGTTATGTTTGTGCATTGAGTAGCTAAATAAATTGCGATGCATATCTTATTTGTTTACTGAGTGTTCCAAAATACTCATCCCCCCCCCCCCAGTTTTGCAAGAACTCGAATACGAGTTGTATTGGTTTGGAGGTCTACTCTGATCGTACCAAGTCCGCTTTATTCTCCGGGACTGGTCTGAAGGTCTCCCATTTATATTTTTCTCATTGATCTAGAAGCTCCATAGTCACATGATTTATTTTGATCTTGGGAGTATGCATTAAAAAGAAAATGCTTGGCTTATATTTTGTAAATTTGGAATATGAAACTAAAGATTATAAAGTTTTAATGTTACGTTTAAATGTTTATGATTATAAATTCGAATATGTTAGAGGCTGGCTAGATTTATTTTGGGAATAACATGAGTTGAAGTCTAGCGCCGGTCACCGACCTCTAGTTCGGGTCGTGACAGAGCGGCTCATGATATCTTTTAGGGATAGTTATGAGTAAGGTGCACTTTCTTTTCTAGCACACATCTTGAAAGAACTCTAAGGTTAAATATTTTTGGCCGAGAGTAGGATCAGGATGAGTGACCTCCTGAAAATTTTTTGGGATGCGTGTGAGTGAGGACAAAGCACAGTAGAAAAAATTTATGTTGGTTTGTGGAGACAATCGGTAGGATCACGGTGCCTTAGAAGAAATAAATATGAACTTGGATCAACCTTTTGAAATATAATATATAGTACGGTATATCGTATATATAAAAAATATATGGTAGAGTATAAATTAATACCGTACTTTTATTCTGTTACCCCACAATGGACTACATACTATTTCCTATATCCTATTTAGAGAAAGTGTTTCAACCATTTATGCTTCATTTGTATTTAAAGATTGAATTTCTACATAAAAAGTAGGTAATAAAAGAAAGCGAAACGAAGATTTTTGCCTAGATCCTATGAATTTTACAATGAAATTTTTTGTACAGTCTAAGTTTAAAATCAGGGTATAATATGGGTATGACAGATCCTATCATACTCTATATGAATCGTAATCTTAATCTTCAATATTTTAAAATTTGTAATCGAACAAATTGGCCGACTGGTCAAAGTGCCACCAAAAACATTTTCACTTTATAGCTAAAATTCAGTGAATGGTTAAATTGATGGATATCCGGCCAACTTGCGGTGTGAAGTCTCAATTGACCGGGATTTTGATTGGTTCGACTGGAAAAGTAAAAAAACATCACCGACTCCAACACTCAAAAGTCAAAATTATCCCAACTTTCCCCCTAAATCGAAACCCACCAAACAACAAAGCCTCGCCACTCCACCAATTCTAGTTTTTAAAAAATATCTGACTCCACCAAATCAACCGGACCTCGTCGCCGAAGAAAATCGAAATCAATAATCCAGGCTCCATCGACACTAACCTTGTTATTTATGGACAGATTTGCAAGGACTCGACTCCGGTGGATCTGAATGTTACCGCTATAAGAATTATCTATTAAGTATTGATAATTCTATTAAGGGCTCTTATATAGCTGGATTTTATTATTGATTATTTTAATAAGTTAGAGTCCTATTATGAGTATGGTTATTAGTTTAATCTCAACCGTCCATTGAGAGCTTGATGAACGCGCCCGATTGAATCTAGATATATAGCTTGGTCCTCTCTCTGCCTATAAATAGATGCTAATGCCATCTATCGGTGGGCATCACTAATCGATAGGAAAGACGAGAGAAACCTAGCTATAGTGAAGATGGTGTTCAACTCTACATCAACCAATCCGGGTACGCTTCCGCATACCGTTTATTGTCTATGTAATTTAATTTACATGTGGTATCAGAGCTTACCGGGAAACCTTAAAGCAAAAGCGGCAAAGTTCAAATCGGCGCCTAACTTTTTGCATATTTTTCAGTTTGGCCCCTCCGTTCCGGCGAAAATCTTTCAGTTCAGTTCTATGGTTTTGTAATCGTCAATTTCAGAGCCCAAACCATAATGCGCATGTACGAAATCACAAGAACTATATATAATCTATTCTACAATTCATCGTGCATACGAAATAATTCTAAAAACCAATCCAAACTATGGAGCAGCATTAAGGTTTCCCAGAAAGCTCTTTCTTCCGCCGATTAGAAAAACTAATTGAAATCTCATATTACAGTAGCTTTCCCGTCACTAACTTAGACTGATAACTGAATATAAAAGCGGCCGATGGAACGGGAAAGCATAAACGATATTTGGATTAATTATTGAAGGGTTTTTAATTATTCAGGTCATTATGATATTGGCTAGAAGATAATATAAAAGTTTAACCCATTAAATTTCTGATGAAAATTTTAGAAATTAGACCCCAATAAAAGTTTGGAGGTTATTAATTACAATTTTAATGTGGGTAATACTCTTGATGTTACGAGTTATAGATTATTATTCTAAATTATAATTAATGATTATTCAAGATGATTTATTGAATGTTGATATAGATCTTGCTTGATATTAAAATTATACATTTTATAGTTTATGTTTGTCAGTCACCAAAGTGGCCAAACTTTGATGTTATATACATGTATATTTTTTGTCATTTATTCATCGATTATTGCAATACCAATTATATGACTTGATGAATAAATTGACGTTTGCTAATTATAAAAAAATTGATTCTACCTAAAGGTAGGTCACTATTCGGTAACTAGCAAGCATAAAGGCGATGAACTAAATATTTGGATCATATAAATATGGATATCCAAAGATAACGTGTATTTGATTTTAATTATTTAGTTCTTCGATAAAAGTTATGTATGAATTTATTTTTTGGTCAGATACATGTGTTTATCCAAAGATAGCACATATATTTGATTTAAATTATTAAATTCTACGATAAATATTTTATATGGTATTGATTATGATAGTATATTATAGTTTCTACCCAAAGGAGAGCTATAATATACTTTTATTATTTTATTTGAATCCATTATAGAATACTAATTTGAGCATGTATGTTAAAATTGCATCTATGATAGTTCATGCTTCTTGTGTTGATCTGTTTGATGGTTTAAACTTCTCTGAATGGAGTGAACAAGTCAAGTTCTATTTAGGGGCTTCGGATCTTGACTTGGCACTCTTGGAAGAAAAACCTCAGGCTATTACTGATGAAAGTTCTGAGGATGAGAAGACGTTCTATTATGCATGGGAACGGTCAAACAGATTAAGCTTAGCATTTATACGCATGAAAACTGCCAGCAATATTAAGAGCTCAATTCCACAGATAGAAAGTGCAAAGGAATATCTTTCTACTATGGAAGAGAGATTTTATTCTGCAGATAAGTCTCTTGCTGGCACATTAATGGCAAATCTTATGACCATGAAGTTCAATGGGTCGCAAAGTATGCATAATCATGTGCTAGAGATGACCAATTTGGCAGCAAAATTAAAGACCCTTGGCCATGGAACAGATGACTCATTCTTGGTGCAAATCATATTGAACTCACTACCTCCTGAATATGGGCCATTTCAGATTAGTTACAATACTATAAAGGATAAATGGACTATTAATGGATTGGCCAGTAAGCTTGTTCAGGAGGAAAGGAGATTAAAGGACCAAGGAAGTCATTCTATTAGCCTAATGGGTAAAGGAGCTGAGAAATCATGCCAGGTGAAAGCCAAGAAATTTAAGAGGAAGGGTCCTGCTAAGGTAGCACAACCTACCATGAATGAAAGAGGGGTGATAAGTCTCAGTTCTGTAAAAAGGAGGGACATTATCGGAAAGACTGCCCGAAACATAAAGTTTGGTTTGAAAATAAAGGTAAAGATAACATCTTTGTATGTTTTGAATCAAACTTATCTGAGGTACCTTCCAATACTTGGTGGATTGACTCTGGTACTACAACTTATGTTTCCAATGTTATGCAAGAATTTAGTTCGATCCAAACCATATACCTAAATGAAAGATTCCTCCTCATGGGAAATCGAACGAAGGTTTCAATTGAAGGCATTGGGACTTACCGTTTAGTCTTAGACACTGGTCATTATTTAGACTTATTACAGACTCTCTATGTGCCTTCAGTATCTAGAAACTTGATTTCTCTTTCTATGTTGGATATTTATGGTTTTCATGTTAAATTTGGATTTGGATGTTTCAGTTTATTTAAGAATACAACCCTCATTGGTTCTGGTGTTCTATCTGATAGTTTATATAAGCTGAAACTTGATAGTGCCTTTTCTGAATCTTTGCTTAGTGTTTCTAACGTTGGTATTAAGCGTAACATTGAGAATAATAGCTCTACTTACTTGTGGAATAAGCGTTTGGATCATATATCCAAAGAAAGGTTAGAAAGATTAGTAAGGAATGAGATTCTCCCAAATATGGATTTTACTGATCTTGCCATATGTATGGATTGCATTCAGGGAAAGCAAACCAAACATAGCAAGAAAGGAGCCACGAGAAGTACTCAGCTTCTTGAGATAATACACACCGATATTTGTGGACCATTTAATGTTCCATCTTTTGGTGGAGAAAAGTATTTTATTACCTTTATTGATGATTTTTCACGGTATGGTCATATCTATTTACTTCATGAAAAATCTCAAGCGCTTGATGCCTTTGAGGTGTATATGAATGAAGTTGAAAGGCAATTAGATATGAAAGTAAAAATCGTAAGGTCTGATAGAGGTGGTGAATACTATGGTAAACATGACGAAAGTGGTCAATGTCCTGGTCCATTTGCAAAGTTCCTTGAAAGGTATGGCATAACTGCTCAATACACAATGCCAGGTATACCACAACAAAATGGTGTAGTGACGTACGCAAATTTGACATAACAATTTAACGTACAAATAAATAGTATAGTGTATAAGTAAGGTTCTTGAACTAAGAGAGAGAGAACATAAAAATTAAAATAATCAATCGTATGTAGCCAAATTGAAACAAGTTCGTAAAGTAAAGAATGATATGGGGTTGCAAGACAATAAGTAAACTAAGAAATGTAAATAGACTGTTTGTACTTTAATGAAATAAAGAGAGAACGATGCTTTTATGGACTACCTATCTATGTCAAGATCATTGTTATTTATGAAGTTCTAACTAGTACCCGGAGTGTTCTAGTGCATCCTCCTTACGCTTTCGCTCATTAGGTCGATAAAACTAAGCTAGAATAGTTCACGAATACCAACTAATGCTTTTGCTCATTAATTAGATCGTGAACTAAGCTAAACTCAATTATAAAGTTAACTCCTCGTGGGTTATCCCTTAGCATCAAGATGTCTCATTAATACCTAAGAATATGTCAATTGATCCTTTCGTTGAATTTAATGCCTTTCGGTCCACTATCATTAACTAACATCATAATCTAAGTGATCAAGTTAGATTAAGCATTACGATCATCAATTGACAACTACTACGAAAGATGATCAAACTATAACCCAACATAGATAAGTAATCACATAATTAAAGCATCGTACTCACAAGAAAAACTACTCACAAGTCATGTTCATACAAGAAGAAAACTTATACAAGAAAATGATAGAAAATAACATTAAGGAGAGAGATAGAGAAAACTCAAGATGTGGTCAAGAGCTTCCTCAAGCATCCTTCTTCAAGCTTCCTTCTAGCATTCCTCCAATGGTGCTCCTCCTTGGCAACTCTCAATCTCCAACTATATTCTTCAAAAACTAGATATCCCAAAGAGAGCAATTCCCTCCTCTATTTATAGTGAATGAGATGAGATTTTTTTCTTCACTCATCCATCAAAAGAGAAGGTGGATGGATGAATATTCTCTCTTTTGAGTTGGAAAGCCTTTCTTTTGAGTTGGAAAGCTTCTTTGGATGGTGGAAAACTCTTTGGAGGTGAAAAACTCTTCTTTCCAACAAGGAACACCAAGGAGAATTATTTATATAAGGCACTCAAGTTTCCAGCCATGTGAAAGAAAGAAACGCACTCATGGTCCCATAATGGTTCTTGAATTTTTGGCCAAATTCGTCCAGATTTGCTGGCAGAATTAAAGCTTGACTTTGGACGTGATTTTTATCCCTTTTGGACTTTGAATTTGAAGACGCCCATAAGAGACAAATGTGTAGCCCAGGATGTCTTCTTTCCAGAGCCACTGAGCTTGCCTCCATCGGTCTTCGGATAAGAAAGTTATCTGTATTTAAGTCGCAAGAGGTCAAACTCGCCCATATCTTCGAGTGCTTGATCAAGCGTCAATCTTTTAGGCCACTCCAATAGACTTCAACATGAACCAATGGTGCACCAACATCCTCCTTCTCATCTCACAAGGGCTTCTAGCGATAAACATGAAAGAAACACAATAAAAATTAAGAGGTTACACAAAAATAAACATAATACGAACTAAGAGATATTAACATCGAATAACATGTAAACCTACTAGAAACGATAGGAATTCAATACTAAAACATACGCAAACAATGAATATTTTCACACTCATCACACCCCCATACTTGAATCATTGCTTGTCCTCAAGCAAACTCAACCATGGGATACTAAACAACATCACAAGAGAGATCAAAACGCAATAAGGAAAAGAGGAAAAGACTTGGCATGATTAATTCAAAATTTAACTCGCCTCAAAATCTCAAACTCACATCAACAGATCACTCTACAACCTAGCTAGTTCATTAACCAAAACATAAAAAAAGTAAGAACCGGTAGACACCTCACATCTATATTATTTAACCAAGTATTAACACGATGTAAAATACACTAGAAGGTTGACCACTCAGAAGTTCGGAAATTTTTTGCTCACAATTTGTAAGTGGTTAACTTCCTATCTCTCACGTACATGGCCGATTTTTTTCAAAATATCCGACGTCCTACTCAACAATGTCTTAAAGTCGTGAGATTGCTTGTGATCAGGGGGACTTTCATTCGGGTTGTAATGGGGCTGAGGTATAGGTGAGATAAAATATCTGGATAGTAGTTAAACCACCCAATCCGAGGACATTGTACAAATGCAAACTAGTCACTCGTCTATTCTAAACATCCTCACCATAAACAATTCAAGCACACTCCCCAATTCACCCATTTTCTAAGACCGTGTAGATCGAGTCATGCCATCTTATTCATGCCTTATTCTATTTTTACTTCTCTTTTTCACCACTTTTCATTTCTTTTCTTCTTCTTTTTTTCACAAACTTGACATTTACTAGGCAACAACTCAATTTTTTTTCGAATAGCCTCTCAATTACCCAAATCACAAATAGATTAAACCCATATCAACACCAAGTTTCCAACTAATCCCAATACATATTATCCCCAACCTATGCATCCACGGATCAAATGACCAAAGGTCGGGAGGATAGTAGGTATAAGGCTTAAAGTTGGCTTACATATAATATGATCAAAGAATGGCTAGGCTCAATGGGTTAAAGCAATGGATTCAAGGGATTTTTATCTCTACAGCTCTGGGCTTAATGTCAAAGAAATTTACCCCCGTCATCCCACTAACGCACACACAACCAAGACTATGTCAAGTACTAGTAGGATACCTCAATCAACCGGACTCAAGTAGGAACCTCAGGAATGTATAGAGACCGTTGTCTCCACCTTTGGCTCAAAGTTCCTCATAAGGTTTATTCGTCAACCCTCTAGTCAAGTATACATAGTGAGACCACTAGTTTAAGCAACCGAGGGTGAGGTTTCTACAAGTTTCTAATTTTGGTGCTCGAGTTCAATCCCTAACTAGGTATGTGGCAATCTTCTAAAATAAGTTTAATAATTTTGAGGGGGGTCAAATTTTGAAAAAATCATGCTATACTCATCAAATCATTCTTATGTGGAACCTCTCACCCCTACACTTAAATGACACATTGTCCGCAATGTGGGGGCAACACACAAAATAAAACATCACATTATATAACACAAATGAAAAAAAATGAAAAGTAAAAGAAAGATAAGTGGAATGTTCCCTGAGGCTAAGGTGCGGATGGAGGGAGCAAAGTTTGCACTTCTCGAGCACACTCCATCTTGCTCCCTAGGTATAGCTTGCACCGCTGGCCATTGACTTTGAATGTTTGGCCCTCCAGATTCTTCACTTCAATGGCTCCATGAGGGACGACATTGACAATCTCGAATGGTCCGCTCCATCTTGATTTCAATTTTCTGGGGAACAACTTCAAGCGTGAATTATAGAGGAGTACTTGTTGACCAACCTGAAAGTCCTTGGCTCCAATACGAGTGTCGTGCCTCTTTTTGGTGGTGTCTTTATATAGCCGTGCACTTTCAAAGGCACTTGAGTAGAGTTCCTCGTGTTCTTGGAGTTGCAGCACCCGACGTTCTCCTGCGAACTTGTAGTCGTAGTTCAATGTCTTGATTTCCCAAAATGCTCGGTGTTCAAGCTCCACTGGGAGGTGACACGCCTTGCCATAGACCAGGCGATATGGTGTTGTGCCTATAGGGGTTTTGAAAGCAGTGCGGTAAGCCCATAAGGCATCATCAAGCTTACCCGACCAATCTTTCCGTGCTGAGCTCACCGTCTTTTCTAGAATTTTCTTTAGCTCCCTATTAGATACTTCAACTTGACCACTGGTTTGAGGATGATAAGGTGTGGCAACCTTATGAGTGACTCCATAGCATCGGAGAAGCGTGGCAAAAGGTTGGTTGCAGAAGTGTGAACCACCATCACTGATGATTGCGTGAGGAACACCGAATCGGGCGAAGAGCTGCTTGAGGAATCGTAAGACCACCTTGGCATCGTTTGTTGGAGTAGCCCATGCCTCTACCCATTTGGAGACGTTTGTTACTTTTAGAGAGGGGGAAAGGACCCATGAAGTTGATCCCCTACACATCAAATAGCTCAACCTCTAGAATACCAGACTGGGGCATTTCATCTCGTCGAGAAATATTACCTGTTTGTAGGCCAATAGAACCCACACTCAAGAACTCGTGAAGCTGTTCTTGATGCTCCGAAGTATCCAGCGTAAACTGATCCATGACACTCTTGGAGAATAGATGGTATTTCCTCGTCTGGAATACATCATCGTAGAAGGCCATCCACACATCTCCTGAATAGATATGGCTCATCCCACACATAGAAGCGCACATCACTGAGGAACTTCTTTCTCTGAGGGTAGCTCAAGTCTTCGGGCATGACTTCACTCACCAAATAGTTGGCAAAATCTCTGAGGGTAGCTCAAGTCTTTTGTCCAGCAGTGTAAGAACTTGCTCTTCTTGCTCCGGAGTAAGCTTGTTGGAGATAATTATTGGCAGCCTTCCTCCTTCTCTTAAGAAAGCATATCGCAAGTGAGGAGATAACTCTTTCAGCTCCACAGCAGGGGCTTTAACAGTGGATGGTAGCATAGGAGCCCCCTTGTAAAATGCTAGCTATAATTTTTCCTCCTCTTTGTCTACTTCTTCATTTTCTTCGGCCTCTTCAACTTCGTGAACTTGTTCAAGGGTTTCTGCCTCTTCTTCCTCTATCAAAGACCAGCTCCACTATTCTTCAGAATAAAGTATTTCATCGGGTATCGTGTCCATGTGCAAGCAATCTTCATCCTCGCGGTGGTGCTGCATTGCTTTGGCCATTTGATACTCTATTGTTTCTTTTCCAACACGTAGAGTTAGCTTCCCTCCATTGACATCAATTAAGGCACGGCTGGTGTTGAGGAATGGCCTTTCTAGGAGAAGAGGACAATTCTTGTCTGGGTCAAAGTCCAAGACTACAAAATCTGTTAGAACATAGAATCGCTCGAATTTGACTAGACATCCTCCGCAATTCCATGTGGTCTCTTGACAGTATGGTCTTCTAGCTGAAGACGCATCTCTGTTGGCTTAAGGTCTCTAAGTCCTAGTTGCCTGAAGATAGTTAATGGCATGAGGTTAATGCTGGCAACAAGATCACACAAGCATTTAGGAAATTCAACATCACCAATAAAACAAGGGATAGTAAAACTCCCTGGATCCTTAAGCTTAGCCGGCAAATCCTTAGAGATGAGTGAGCTGCAATTGACGGTTAGAGATATCGTTTCTTCTTTGTTCCACTTCTTCTTATTGGTGAGGAGTCCTTTGAGGAATTTGGCATAATGTGGCATTTGATCAAGCATCTCCCAGAAAGAGACACTTATCTGAATACCCTTCATCATTTCAATAAAACCAATGAATCTTTTATCTTCCATTGGTTTCTTTTTGAGTCGTTGAGGAAACGGTGGAGGTGGAATCCTTGGTGCTGGAGGAACATAAAATTTCTCTTCTTCAATGGGCTGAACTAGCTCTTCTTCCTTCTCTTTCTCCTTCACTTTCTCCTTCTCTTTGGATGTTGTAGAGGCTCTGTCGATCTCCTTGCCACTTCTCAGAGTAACAGCTTTGACATCTCCTCTTGGGTTAGCCTCTGTGTTGATTGGTAGTGAACCTATCGGTCGTCGAGTATTTGCTGCAGCTAAGTTTCCAAGTTCAATTTCCATCTTTTTGTGTTTTGTTGCCTGCCCTTTGAGGAATGTCTCTATCTCTTGCTGTCGAACTTCACAACGATCCATCCACTGCACAGTTATGGATTGTTGTTGAATAGACCGCTGGACTACTCCAACTAACTGGTCGATCTTTGTGAAGATGTTGACTTGGTCGCCCACCAACTGGTCGATCTTATCTCCCATTGTTTTGACTTGATCTCCCACATATGATTTTCTGGGCTCTTGATGAGTGCCAATGTTATATGGCTGCTTTCCAAATCGAGAGAAATTTGGTTGACTTTGGTTTGAGTAACCTAACTCTCCTGGTTGCCTATCAGTAACAGCTTGAATTTTTTCCAATACTGGACAGTCATTGGTGGGATGCTTTTCTTTGCAAAGTTCACAAACATCTTGCACCGCAGCTATCTTTTCCTTGCTTTTAGCCAGGTCTTCAAATCTTCTGGTAAGGGCCTCCAGCCTGGCTTCGAGCTTGGTGTTGCTATCCACTTCCAGTATCCCTCGGGTTGCTCCTCTGTGTGGTATTCTGGCATGCTCCTTTGGCCACATGCCAATGACTTCTTCCATCTCCTCCATCAAATGAGTGGCTTCGTCAGCAGTATTCCTTAAGAACACCCCTTGAGATGAGGCATCAATATGATCACGAGATGGGCCATCTAACCCATTGTAGAAGATCTTCATGAGGTTCTCCTGTGATATGCCATGTTGAGGGAAAGCTCCTTGGAGATCTGTGAATCTCTCCCAAGCTTCATAGATGCTCTCCCCATCTCTTTGGACAAAGGTGTTGATTTCTTGCAAGAGTTTGGCCGACTTGGCCATGGAGAAGAACTTCTGCAGGAAAGCATGGGCCAAGTCTGTCCAACTCCTTATTGTCTCTCCTTTCAACTTGTTGTACCATACACGAACTCGATCCTTCAGAGAGAAGTGAAAGAGACGTAGCTTCAAGACGTCATCATCTATTCCTTGAAACTTCATGATGTTGCATATATCCTCGAATAGAGAAAGATGGCCCTGAGGATCTTCACTCGATAATCCGTAAAATTGGACAGAATTTTGCACAAATCCCACAATGGCTGCTGGGATTTGGAATGAGTGGGCTCCTACTGGTGGTTGTTGCAACCCATTAGGATTCCCATTCCATGTAGGAAAAGATGATTCCAGCAGGGTCCTTCTTCGTGGCGCACCTGCAAGGGCTTGGGTTACTTCCAAAGTAGTGTCATAAAGAGCTTGGGTCGCCTCATTATTATCATCCTGATTTTGTGCCATGGATCTGGATTGGTCTCTCCTTTCACAGCTAATTCTCCTTTCGAGTATTTCGATGTCAATCTCAGGTAAGGCATTTGTGTCAAGGCCAAGTCATGCACTCCGGGTTCTTGGCATGCACTAAAGAGACTCGCAAAAGCGAGCGCACAAAATCAGCAAATATGCTGTACACAAAACCAATTGCTTTTGGTTTTATGTCCTAAAATCTCAGTTCTGTGTCGACGGCGCCAATTTGACGTACGCAAATTTGACGTAACAATTTAACGTACAAATAAATAGTATAGTGTATAAGTAAGGTTCTTGAACTGAGAGAGATAGAACATGAAAATTAAAACAATCAATCGTATGTAGCCAAATTGAAACAAGTTCGTAAAGTAAAGAATGATATGAGATTGCAAGACAATAAGTAAACTAAGAAATGAAAATAGACGGTTTGTACTTTAATGAAATAAAGAGAGCACGATGCTTTTATGGACTGCCTATCTATGTCAAGATCATGGTTATTTATGAAGTTCTAACTAGTACCCGGAGTATTCTAGTGCATCCTCCTTACGCTTTCGCTCATTAGGCCGATAAAACTAAGCTAGAATAGTTCACGAATACCAACTAACACTTTCGCTCATTAATTAGATCGTGAACTAAGCTAAACTCAATTATAAAGTTAACTCCTCGTGGGTTATCTCTTAGTATCAAGATATCTCATTAATACCTAAGAATATGTCAATTGATTCTTTCGTTGAATTTAATGCCTTTCGGTCTACTATCATCAACTAACATCATAATCTAAGTGATCAAGTTAGATTAAGCATTAAGATTAAGTCATGTTCATACAAGAAGAAAACTTATGCAAGAAAATGATAGAAAATAACATTAAGGAGAGAGATAGAGAAAACTCAAGATGTGGTCAAGAGCTTCCTCAAGCATCCTTCTTCAAGCTTCCTTCTAGCATTCCTCCAATGGTGCTCCTCCTTGGCAACTCTCAATCTCCAACTATATTCTTCAAAAACTAGATATCCCAAAGAGAGCAATTCCCTCCTTTATTTATAGTGAATGAGATGAGAGCTTTTTCTTCACTCATCCATCAAAAGGGAAGGTGGATGGATGACTATTCTCTCTTTTGAGTTGGAAAGCCTTTCTTTTGAGTTGGAAAGCTTCTTTGGATGGTGGAAAGCTCTTTGGCGGTGAAAAACTCCACTTTGGAGGTGGAAAGCTCTTCTTTCCAAGAAGGAACACCAAGGAGAATTATTTATACAAGGCACTCAAGTTTCCAGCCATGTGAAAGAAAGAAAGGCACTCATGGTCCCATAATGGTTCTTGAATTTTCGGCCAAATGCGTCCAGATTTGCTGCAGAATTAAAGCTCGACTTTGGACGTGATTTTTATCCCTTTTGGGCTTCGAATTTGAAGAAGCCCATTAGAGATAAATGTGTTGCCCAGGATGTCTTCTTTCCAGAGCCACCGAGCTTGTCTCCATCGATCTTCGGATAAGAAACTTATCTGTATTTAAGTCACAAGAGGTCAAACTCGCCCACATCTTCGAGTGCCTGATCAAGCGTCAATCTTTTAGGCCACTCCGATAGACTTCAACACGAACCAATGGTGCACCAACATCCTCCCTCTCATCTCACAAGGGCTTCTAGCGATAAACATGAAAGAAACATAATAAAAATTAAGAGATTACACGAAAATAAACATAATACGAACTAAGAGGTATTAACATCGAATAACACGTAAACCTACTAGAAACGATAAAAATTCAATACTAAAACATACGGAAACAATGAATGTTTTCACACTCATCAGGTAGCGGAAAGGCAGAATCAGACTTTTATTGAAATGGTTAGGAGTATGATGAGTAATACGAAAGTGCCCATCTCGTTGTGGATATATGCTCTCAAAACTGCTATGTACTTATTGAATAGGGTTCCTAGTAAGGCTATTCCGAAAACTCCTTTTGAGTTATGGACTGGAAGGAAATCTAGTGTGAGACACTTGCATGTTTAGGGTTATCCAGCGGAAGCGAGATTATATACCCCACATGAAAGTAAATTAGATTCTCAAATAGTAAGTGGTTACTTTATTGGTTACCCAGAGAAATCTAAAGGGTACAGATTGTACTGTCCAAACCATAGTCTGAGAATTATTGAAACTGGTAATGCAAGGTCCATAGAGTATGGTGAAGTCAGTGGGAGTGATCAAAGGGAAAAAATTAAGGAAGTTGAGGTGAATGCAAATTTGCCTGTATCGATTTTTTCTTCCATAATTATATAGAATGCTACTCCAAATGTTGAAAAAATGCAAGTCAACATGGATGAAAATTTGGGTCAACAAGTACCAAATAATTCACCAAATTCAAATAAACAACAACCACAAGAAATAATCTTAAGGCATTTCGTAAAAAAAAGAAAGTCAGCTATTTCAGATGATTTTGTGGTAAACTTGCATGAGATAGACTTTGATATTGAAGTCGATAAGGATCCAGTTTCATTTTCACAAGCTATTGAATCACACGAGTTTGAGAAATGGATGCATGCCATTAAGGAAGAGTTAAAATCCATAGAAAGGCTAAAGGTCTGGGATCTTGTCGAATTGCCTGAAGGTTCCAAGCCCTTTCTGCGACAACCCAAGCAAACCTTGTGCTCTATCATGGAATATCTCTATTTCAATCACATAGGATGCTTCACCCAAATCTTTCATCTCAAAATTTTCTGAGAGGAAGTCTTTAGTCTCACGTAATATTCCTAAGTCATTTGCAGCAAGCAAAATGTCATCAACATATAGGACTAGAAATATATACTTGCTCCCACAGATCTTTTGGTATATACACCGATCAACAGCATTTTCTTTGAAATCAAAAGATGTGATGGTATCATTAAACTTGAGATCCCACTGTCGGGAAGCTTGCTTAAGCCCATATATCGATCTCTTAAGTTTACACACCAATTGTTCTTTTTCTTCAACCAAAAACTCTTCGGGTTGATCCATATAAACTTCCTCTTCAAGGTTCCCATTAAGAAAGGCTATTTTCACATCCATTAGGTATAACTCCATATCATAATGAGCCATCAATGCCATAATTATCCTTAAAGAGTCTTTCTTAGAGACTGGTGAAAAAGTCTCATTATAATCAATACCACTTTTCTGAGTAAAATCCCTTGCTACAAGTCTAGCTTTATATCGTTCGATATTGCCAATGGGGTCATGTTTGGTCTTGAAGACCCATTTACACCTTTATGTATAGGAACGGGATTGGCATTACAAACCGGATGTTCAAATTTCTCCAAAACCCTTTAATTTAGTCTTAAACAATGTTCTAAGAATGAACTTGAACAAAAATTAATGGAGCATATCCCTTATGCTCAAGTTGTTGGCAGCCTACAATACTTGCAGAATTGCACAAGACCGGACATTAGCTTTGTGGTCGGTATGCTAGGCAGGTATCAAAAGAATCCAGGTAATGAACATTGGAGAGGTGCAAAGAAAGTGTTAAGGTATTTTTATAGGACCAAAGACCACATGCTCATGTATAGAAGATCTGACACTTTAGAGGTGATTGGATATTCAGATTCAGATTATGGCGGATGCGAAGATAGTAAGAAGTCTACTAGTAGATATGTATTTTTTTTTTTGCGGATGGAGCAATTTTATGGAAAAGTGCCAAACAGACTACAATAGCTATATCCACTATGGAAGCCGAATTTGTGGCATGTTTTGAGGCTTCGATCCAAGCAAAGTGGTTGAGAAACTTTATTTCGGGACTTGCGGTTGTCGACACCATTAGCAAGCCACTGAAAATTTATTGTGCAGTATTTTTCTCCAAGAACGACAAATACTCTAGAGGTACGAAGCACATGGATTTGAAGTACCTTATTGTTAAGGAGGAAATTCAGGAACAGAGGGTGTCTATTGAGCACATCAGTACAGATCTCATGATTGTAAATCTGTTGACAAAGCCATTACAACCAAAACAATTTAGAGAGCATGCACTAAGAATGGGTCATGGCTGTATTTCTGATTACTTTTGATAGATGACACTCTGAGTTCACTGATACATTTCTGATATACATTATAGTTTTCTTGTTTCATTATTGATGTATACATTATGGATTTATGAGAAAATAAGAAAGTCTCTATGAGACATTATTGTGGACTATTATTAGTTTTATGTATCCCTTTATTGGTCTAGTATGTTGAGTTGCTAGTGTCGTAGTTATGGAAGGAAGTATGTCACATAATTGACATATAACCGCTATAGCTCGCATTTAGTAGCTTATCATATGATGAAATTATGATTGTGGATTTTAAGTTGAGATTACTTATGTTGTGCACCTTATGTTATACTATTAACCTATATTTGAGCCAAGTGGGAGAATGTAAGAATTATCTATTAAGTATTGATAATTCTATTAAGGTGGCTCTCATATAGTTGGACTCTATTATTGATTATTTTAATTAGTTAGAGTCCTATTATGAGTATGGTTATTAGTTTAATCTCAACCGTCCATTGGGAGCTTGATAGACGCGCCCGATTGAATCTAGGTATATAGCTTGGTCCTCTCTCTGCCTATAAATAGATGCTAATGCCATCCATCGGTGGGCATCACTAATCCATAGGAAAGATGAGAGAAACCTAGCTATAGTGAAGATGGTGTTTAACTCTACATCAACCAATCCGAGTATGCTTCTCCATACCATTTATTGTCTATGTAATTTAATTTACAACCGCTCCACCCCTCTTCTCATGTTTTTCTTAATTCAAAAAGAAGAACCATGTGTTGGCAAATTCTGGGTATGGAGGATGAATAATAGTGTAGCACGATCGTCAAGTATCTGTCAATTCTTTCAGACAAAGTTTGACCCTCCGGATGTGAACCGCGAGTACAACGGGTTTATGAACACTTGTCGTCAGGATACAATGACACTCTAACACTGTAATCGAGTTCAAAATTTGTATGACCTAGAACACGCTAGGAGAGATTTCTGATGATGCTTTTAGTAGGAGTAGGAAATAATGATTTTTTCGATAGTCAAATGAGAACACGTTTATGCTACTTATAGAGGTTGGCACCACAAAGTGATGTCCTTTCATCACCCAAGAAATTCCTGGAACAATATTCAAAGGTGGCTAATATAAGGGTCACTTCTCTTGAGTTTAAACTCAAGAGACACCGATTTTCAAAATGAAACAAAGGCCACCGGCGTGGCAATTTTTGGAAAAATCATGAAAAAGGCCACCACCGGCGTGGCCTTCTCCGCCACCAGTGTGGCAATTTTTGGAATTCCACAGAAAAGCCACCGCCGGTGTGGCATTCCCCGCCATGGGCGTGGCAACTCTCAGAAGGTTGTAGATCGTGAAATTCCCTTTTTGAAAATATATAATAATAGCGAAACGGATAGACGAGTCAAAAGTTATGCATCTTTGAAAATATCCAACATTCTCTCCCTATTTTCAAAACATTAAAATAGTAAACAAAATAAAAGTTAGAACAACGGAGTGACTGCATCACTTAAGTGACTGCCTACGTACCCACGAGAGATCAAGCCAACGTAGTTCAAGCTAGGATAGGAATGAGCATCATCGTAGAAGTCAATACATAAACGATAGGTATCTTTTGGAACCTTCACTTAGAGTAAGAAATTCAGAGCCTTATCGAAGTTCTATGGTAAATGAGTCTTGAACCAAGTACCCCTTGCGATAAAACCAAAACCTCCAAACATATTGACTTCAAAAGCTAGTATGTTCTGTAGCTTGCATGTTAATGGCCTCATGCTTATATCCTGAATTCATGAGTCTTCTTTAGAGAGCGGTCTTACTCTCTTAGGAAACGACATGATTTCTATGCTCATATAGGTAAGTCTCTTGAGGTACTTCTGCGAGACACTTATAACCAAGGTAGACTTATTAAAAATTTGCATTCATCCTCGTTTATGCAGAACCGCTGCACTAATTAGAAATGGAAGGTTTAACTTGGTGTACCATAACTAATATAATGACTTGTTGGTACCCATTGAACTTTGTTTGCCCATTTCAAAATATTGGTTGGGTTTTCGTCATTGGCGGTCAACCTTCTTTCACAGACCTCAGCCCATTTTCTTACACTTAATTGAAAATATTGCCTTTGGTAGACTCTTCGTAAAAGGGTCATCCAAGTTCTTCTTCATTTCAATATAGTTAACCGCAACTACTCCTCTCTTAAGCAATTGTCTTACCATTTGATGTCTAAGACTTGCATGTCTAGACTTTCCATTATAAGTCTTGTTAGAGACGTTATAGATTGTAGCTTGATTGTCACAATTAATCAAGACTGCTGGAGATGGCTTCTTCCACAATGGGATCTCTACTAGTAAGTTTCTAAGTCATTCTGTCTCCTTACTTGCATCGGCCAACGCTATCAACTCTGACAACATCGTTGAATCAGAAAAAAAAGTTTGCTTCTTGGAACCCCAAGATACTGCAACACCTCCTAATGTAAAGATCCATCTATAAGTGGACTTGGACTTGAATTCTACATTATTCTAATTAGCATCACTATATCCTTCCAATACATCAGGATAGCCTTGGTAATGCAAACCATAATTTATGGTTCCTTTCAAGTAATTCAACACTCTTACAAGTGCTCCCCAATGTTCAACTCCTGGATTACTTTAGAAATGACATAAATCTCTCATAGCTTGAGCTACGTCTGATCTTGTACAATGTATATCGTACATAAGACTCTCAATGACACTAAAGTACTCAAGTTGTGCGTGAGTGCATCCGGCATTCTTTATTAACTTGATACTAGGATCTAAAGGAGTGTGGGCCTATTTGTCATCAAAGTGACCATACTTTTTGAGAAATTTCTCAATGTAAAGAGATTGGGTTAGTGCCAACTCATCTGTCTTTCTTAGGATTTTGATTCCCAAGATCACGTCAGCCTCTCCTAGATCTTTCATATCAAAGTTAAAGCCAAGAAACTTCTTTTTTTCTTCTACACAAGATATGTTTGCCCTAAAAATAAGCATGTCATCAACATATAAACATAGAATCACACAACCAAACTCATCATGCTTACTATAGATACATTTATCAGTGTTATTAACAACAAAATCATATGACAATGCAACTTTATCAAACTTCTCATGCCATTACGTGGGAGCTTGCTTCAGGCTATAAAGAGATTTCACTAACTTAAAAACTTTCTTTTATTGGCCTGGTGGTATAAAACCCTCCGGTTGTTCTATATAAATTTTTTCTTCTAAGTCACCATTTAAGAAAGTGGCTTTTTACTTCTATTTGATGTATAATTAACTTGTGAATTGATATAAGTGTAATTAAATATTGATTGGATGTAATGCATGCAACATGAGCATATGTATCAAAGTAATCAATTCCATATCTTTGCTTATATGCCTTAGCAACTAACCTGGCTTTAAACTTATCAATGGTACCATCGGCAGTCAACTTTCTTTTGAATATCCATTTACATCCTATAGGTTTAGCACCATAAGGTAAATCACACAATATCTATGTTCTGTTAGACAAAATTGAATTCATTTCATCATTGATAGCCTTTTTCCAGAAAATAACATCTCTAGAACTCATATCTTCATAATAGGTTTTGGGATCATCATTAATATACATAACATACTTAACAATGTTAAGAATTTCATTCTTATTACCCTCTACTAGATATGTTATGAATTCTGGACCATAGTTCATTTTTACTCTTGTTCTCTTACTTCTTCTAGGTTCAACATCTTTCGTATGAGCTAAAGTATCATCATTGTTGCTTGTCTCTTGAGAGTCTAGACTAGAAAGCAATGGATCTCCAACGGGTTCATTTTGAAAACTATATCTAGTTAAGTTCTCAAAGAATTCTACATCTACAGATTCTATAATCTCAAAGGTATCAAGGATTAAAAATCTGTAGGTTGTACTATTATTTGAATAGCATACAAACTCACATTTATAAGTGCTATTTCCTAACTTTGGTCTTTTAGGATCAGGCTTCCTAACATATACTAAGCATCCCCACACTTTCAATTTTTTCAAGTTAGACTTTCTCTTAAACCATAATTCATAAGGAGAAACATTTTTCTTTTTCAAGAAAACTCTATCCAAGATATAACATGCTGATAAAGTAGCTTCACCCCACAAAGAATTAGGCAAACTAGAACTTATAAGCATAGCATTAACCATCTCTACCAAAGTTCTATTTTTCCTTTCCGTAAGACCATTTTGTTGGGGTGTGTATGGTGAAGTAACGTGATGAACTAAATCATGTTCTTGATAAAATAAAGTAAACTCAGTAGGAAAGTATTCACCACCACGATTAAATTGTAAGACTTTAATTTTCTCTCCTAGTTGTGTCTCTACTTCATCTTTATAAATCTTAAACTTGTCAAAACTTAGACTTCATCAAGTAAACATATGCATATCTAGTGCAATCATCAATGAATGTAACATAGAATTTGTTTCCACCACGAGTCTTATGACTTTTTAGATCACCAACATCACTATGCACCAATTCAAGTATTGAGAATTTCTAACTACGGATTTAAATGATGTTCTATGTATCTTCTCTTGTACACATATTTGACATTTAGAAATATTTTTGAAGTTACAATCAGAGATCAATTCCAATCTTTTCATGTTTCTAAGAGAACAATAATTCACATGTCATAATCTAGTGTGCCAAATATCAACGGAGTCAACGATATAAGCATAATCATTTTTCATTAGATTGAGTTTAATCATCCCATTACAAGTGTATCCTTGTCCAACAAACATTCTATCTTTTGGACAATACAAACTTATCAGATTCAAAAGTAACCTTGAATCCGACCTTGTTAATAAGGACTCCAGAGACAAGGTTCTTTACAATATCAGGGACATGTAGTACATTCTTAAGAGTAAGAGACTTTCCCGACGTAAACAAGAGTTCAACAGTGCCTTTGCTAATGACTTTGTGACCTTGGTTGTTTGCTGAAGTGACTTCATTTCCTTCTTCGATAATCGGCTCGTATATCTTGTAAAGATTTTTGTCTTTACAGATATGGATGGTTGCACCAGTGTTGTACCACCATCCACCACTATTTTCAAAAACATCATTGACACTTTGCACTACGGCAACAAGTTTGCCCTTTTCAAATATTTCTTTCGTTGACGATAGTCACGGGCATAATGACTGAGTTTCTTACACCAGAAGTAATCGCCCTTCTTCTTATCCTTTTTGCTAGGATTTTTCTTCTTAAACTGAGAGTTATTCTTTGACTTTAGAGAATTCTGAAATTCAACGCTGTTAGCCTTAGAAATATTCTCAGTTTGATGACTATCCTTCATTTCTTGTTTACGATAGTCCTCTTCAATATGAAGAAGAAGCTGCAAACCTTTAAGGTCATAGTCAGTTTCAGCATGCTTAAGCTTCTTCTTGTAATCATTCCATGAAGGAGAAAGACGAGAGATTATGACTCCAACAATAAATGAAGACACAAGATCAATACCAGCATCCTTCAGTTGATTGACGATGAGTAATAGTTTGCATATCATGAACTTTTTGTTACTTGCGTCAGAGATCTTGTGCTTATTATCAAGAGCGGTCCACAACTCATTTGCAGCCGGGATGCTTCGATGAGTGTTGTAGATATTAGTATCCAGAGTATTCAGGATGTGGCCACGGCACATGAAATCCTCTTCTTGACACTTTTTGTGCTTGGCCTTTAATTCGTCACTGTCCTTCACGATTGCAGCAGGAATCTCCGCCAAGCCATCTTCAAGAATATGCCACAATTTGATAGTGATGAGGAAGAACTTCACCGTCTCTTGCCAACGAGTAAAGTTTTCACCATCAAAGCGTTGCAGGCGGTTCAAGTTCTGGTTCATGACTTGTAAAGATTGTGCAGCAATGATTGAAGTTTCACCCTCCATTGTATATGATTGAGTTTTTCTGAAAACTGTTGGCAAATTTCGGGTATGGGGGATAAATATTAGTGTAGCATGAGCGTCAAGAATTTGTCGATTCTTTCAGTCAAAGTTCGACCCTCCAGATGTGAACCGCGAGTACAACAGGTTTATGAACACTTGCCGTCAGGATACAATGATGCTCTAACACTGTAATTGAGTTCAAATTTTGTGCGACCTTAACTCGACCAAGAACACGCTAGGAGAGAATTCTTATGATGTTTTTAGTAGGAGTAGGAAGGAATGATTTTTTCGATAGTCAAATGAGAACACGTGTATGCTACTTATAGAGGTTGGCACCACCAAATGATGCCCTTTCATCACCCAAGAAGTTCCTGGAATAATATTCAAAGGTGGCTAATGGGAGGGTCACTTCCCTTTAAACTCAAGGGACACCAATTTTTAAAATAAAAAAAAGGCCACCGGCGTGGCAATTTTTGGAAAAACCACAAAAAAGGCCACCACCGGTGCGGCCTTCCCTGCCACCGTCGTGGCAATTTTTGGACTTCCACATAAAAGTCACCACCGGCATGGAACTCTCGAAAGGCTGTAGATCGTGAAATTCTCTTTTCGAAAATATATTATTATAGCTAAACGAATAATCGAGTCATAATTTATGCTTCTTTTAAAATATCCAACACCGTGTAGGTCGAGGGATGTAGTATGTGATATTATGTATGATTCTATTGTTTATCTAATTTTTAAGGATCTAAGAAAAAAATATGGAAGAATAGAAAAGATCAGGAAGAAGATTTTAAAAGATTAGTAAGATATTTTGACCTGTGAGGGTTAAATAGTTAGTCTTCTTTTAATTAACTGGGATGCTAAAATAATGTTAATAGCTAATTAAAAAGTTTGGTTCCATCCATTTGTTGTATAGTGGGTAATGGAGTATAAAGAAAGTATAGGCTAGGAATACCGAAAAATGATACTTTCTTTAAAGGTATTAATTCCTCCCATTATGATATAAATGGCTCTCAAGGAATCAACCTTACAGGATACAAAGCCTATATTTCTCAAAAATTCGGAGTTACACTCTCACGAATTTCTTGAAGCAAGAATTGCAAGTTTTGGAACTCAAAAAAGGAAGAAAGAAATTCACAGGAGGGAGGATTATATTTTCTAGTGATTGGAATCTGGAACTCTTATGAGTATTTATAGATACTCAAGAGTTATTTCCGAAGGGTAGCAACCATTTCTCATAAAAGATCCAATCCACCGAAAAGTCGCAACTCAAGTCGAAGACGTATGTAACTCACGAAGAGGCACCTCCCCTTTCTCCCTTTATTTAACATTTAGTCTCTTTCTTTCTTATATATATATGTATATATATATATATGTATATATATATATATATATATATATGTATATATATATAAGATTTGAACTAATAAAGCTAAGCTTAATTAGTATCTCAAAAGACTCACTTATTTATAGTCTATCTAGCATGCTCAAACTTCTACTCTAGATGACAAAATACAATACTATAGTATAAATATATACAACAATCCCCCACTTATTTATATTATACAACTTACATTACTCAACGAATGACCATGAAGTAGACTAGACCTTTAACTTATGGTTGAACATGAAACTCTAAAGAATCATATTCTTGTTGTGTATGATTTTTTGCTTCTTTAATCTTTGGTAGGATCTTTGAATTGGGCCTTATGCTGAATCCTGGTGTTTACAAGTGCTCTAGGATTTTACCTAGATAATCTCTAAGAAGCGGCTTCTCACTTCTCTACTTGTATAGGTAGACTTATCAAGAATGTCCACAATGCATTCTACAAAGCTATAAATCTATTAAGAATTTGAAATCTAACCTCTACTTGTTGTGGTAACTATAAGAGCATAAGTCAGACATAGGCTTTCGAAATAGTATCACCCCCACTATTTATAAGTTATGCACTTTGAAACATATCCAAGTTTTAATTTTTCCTTGATTGTCTCCGTCATTCAACTGTGTCTTCACTAATACGGACTCCATTGTAGAAACTCAATACCTTTAAAACTGTTGTATAGTGGGTAATGGAGTATAAAGAAAGTATAGGCTAGGGACACCGAAAAATGATATTTTCTTTAAAGGTATTGATTCCTCCCACTATGGTATAAATGGTTATTAAAGAATCAACCTTCCAGGATACAAAGCCTATGTTTCTCAAAAATTCGGAGTTACACTCTCACCAATTTCTTGAAGCAAGTTTTGGAACTCAGAAAAGGAAGAAAGAAATTCACATGAGGGAGGATTATATTTTCTAGTGATTGACATCCGGAACTCTTATGAGTATTTATAAATATTCAAGAGTTGTTCCCGAAGGGTAGCAACCATTTCTCATAAAAGATTCAATGCATCGAAAAGTCGCAACTCAAGTCGAAGAGGTGTGCGACTCACGAAGAGGCACCTCCCCTTTCTCCGTTTATTTAACATTTATTTTCTTTCTTTCTTATATATATATATATTAATAAAGTTGAGCTTAGTATCCCAAAAAATTTACTTATTTATAGCCTATCTAGCATGCTCAAACTTCTACTCTAGATAACTAAATGCAATACTATAATATAAATATATACAACACTGTTAACTCGACCGGTTGGACCGACCAAACCAGAATATACAAAATTTATGTGTCACCTTCTAGCTCGATTTTAAAAACATTGTCAATCTTAGCTTTGCTTATTGAGTTTGAAGAGGGAGGGCTTATTAACCTAAGCATAGGGATGGCAGAAATACCCATACCCTGAGGGTTGGACCCTACCCTTACCCTACGGGTCTAGGGTATGTTGACTTTGACTGGGTCTAGGGTAGGGTCTGGGTATGGGTATGGGTATGGGTCCATGTTTAGAGGTAGGGTCTAGGGTAGGGTATGAATCCATAGCTAGACCCTGTGGGTCGGACTCTACCCTTACATTTTTACCCTATTTTAGACTCTACCCTATTTAGACTCTAGTTAGACCCTTGTTAGACCGTATTGATAATATATATAATATACTTTACTGTTAATTTTAACATATTTATTATGTTATTCTGCAACTAGCTTAGAAGATGTCATGAATGATGGATCACTAGAAGCTGACATACTATATTTTTCTTTTGTTGAATTGTTTATGTACTTCAAACTCTAAAAAAAACCTTGGACTATTGAAATTAAATTACAAAATTTGATGTTTCATCAATTTTCTATTGAATGTTGATGTGTAACGTAGTAGATGTCTTGAATTTATTTAAAATTTATATAAAAATTAAGTTTTGATTAAAAATTATCAAAATGCAGAACGTTAAAGGGTCGGACCCTGCAGACCCTTTAGACCCTGGGTCTCCCGGAGGGTAGGGTATGAATCTAACAATAAAAAATTTGTAGGGTCGAGGGTAGGGTATGGGTCCATCCAAAAAAACTAGGGTATGGGTAGAGTCCTATCAATACCATACCCTACCCTACCCTACCCATTGCCATCCCTACCTAAGCACAAAAGAGAACGGGCAGAGTTCTAATTTAAGGCCTTCCCTTTGATAACGTTAGATAAAGAAAAATATCACTTTAGAGTGATTATAATATAACAAAAATTTATATTTTCAGCTCCGAAATTATAAAAATTATGTTTTTGGTCAACACCCAAATACCAAAAAGTACATTTTTTCTATATCCAACTCACCAAAAAATTTATCAATAAATTTTTGTTATTTATGTCAATATTCAAGTTATCAAAAAATATATATTAATACTAATCACACTCATTAGTTATTAAAATGTAAAATATATAAAATATATTTATTTATTAAAAAAATATTACTTTATGCCAAAGTTGGGATGATACTTAATATATATATTTTTTGAAAAATATTAATTTATTGTATTTTAATTATTAAACGGGAACTTAAGATCATTAGTCACCCGATGTTCATTTAACAATTATTTAAACGGGAACTAAATCAATAATTAATTACTGATTTAAGTTAAACTTCCAGTTTAATAGTTATCGACAAGTTCTAAGTTGTGACTGCTCTTTTCTTATCAGAAACAATGTACGATCAAATCTTGTCCGTCGAATATAACATCGCACGATATAATAAAATTATGCTAATATGTAATAGAAATAACAAAGCATGTTATAACCAGCGACAAGAAAACAAAACATCATGTATTTTTTGAGTGGTGGAGTGTAGGTAGGCAGGTACACCAGTATCGATTTTTTCCTTTTCATTGCTAAAATTTATCGCTACATGGTTTATAGAACAGAAACTACAGTGATAACTTCGTTTTTGTACTTAAGAATTCTACATTAGTTATATTTTGTAAAAATTAATACCATCAATAAATTTTACCTATAAAAAACAAAACGAAACATGTGTTGTTATTTTTTTTATAAGTAAAAATTGTATTTTATCAAGAGTTCATAAAATACACCAAAGATTATAAATAATGCATATCAAAACAACGCAGAAATAATCACCAAAGGAAACATCTCTTGTTATAAATAAAGGTTTCGAGACTACATTGTTGATTACACTTCTTATTCTTCCATAAGCATACAACAAAAACACCCCCAATCTCACAAGGAGAAGAACAAACGACAGGTACTCAACTCAAAGCTTGGATGACCCCATTGGGTGGTGGACGACAATGTTGTTGTAAGCATCCAGTGTCAGGAAATCATCTAGAGTAGGAGCAGTGCACTGCCTGGTAAACATCTTACAAGCCGCTTTGTACATCCCCTTCCTGAATTTCTCCTTGCCAACTTCCTTCTCGATCCGAGCCATCTCGTCCTCGACTACTCTCCCGAACAGATCACGGGTCACTATCACCCCGAGCCCGTCCCCGTCCAGCTCCACTCCGTACCTGATCCACTGCCAGTTCTGGACCCTGCTGATCTCGGCCGTCGCGGCGTCCTCCATCAGGTTGTAAAGTGGCACTGATCCTGAACCAGTGAGCCAGGCTGCCAGGTACTGGATCCCGACACGGGTGTTGAGGCGCAGGCCCTCCATTGTGCGCACTCCCCTCGGCCTCTGCAGCAGGTCCTCCTCAGATACGGCTGAGGCATCCTCGCGCTTCTTGGCCTGAATTTGGTTGGCAGCATCGCCCATGTTGCTTGTGAAGACTTCCATACAAGCTGGGATTAGTCCCGGGTGGGCTGCCCATGTTCCGTCATGCCCTGCCCTCACTTCTCTCAGCTTGTCCTTCCTGACCAGCTCCAGAGCCGCCTCATTTGCCTTCGGATCGTCCCTGATCGGGATCTGAGCCGCCTGTTCATCGCAAAATCTTGTCAATACGCTACATCTACATCTACATTATTAACGAACACTAATCCGAATCTCGGACAACATAACAGAGTACATACCATGCCGCCCATGGCGTGTACGCCGCGACGGTGGCACGTAAAGATGAGGAGGTCAGAGTAGCTCCTCATGAAATGCTGGTTCATCCCGACGAGGACTCGATCCGGGAGTAGGCGATCCGGGTGGCCCTGGAAAGTCTTGACATAGCTGAAGATGTAATCCCACCTCCCACAGTTGAGCCCAACAGAGTGGTCCCTTAGTTCGTACAGGATCTCGTTCATCTGGAATACTGCTGGAAGTGTCTCAATCAAGACAGTGGCCCTGATGCTCCCTCTTTCGATTCCTGCCATCTTCTCTGCTCTCTCGAACACGTTGTTCCATATCTTCGCTTCCCTGTTATTACCAACAATCAGTTACAACTCGGATTTTGGAATCCGTTTTTTTCCAAAATTTGTTTGGTGCACGGAGGATTATGAAGTCTAATGCAAAATTTAGGTGATTGAGCCAAATTGCGTCGAAAGAATTAACAGAGACCAGTGTTCAATAACCAATAGGGTAATTATTGGTGTCGGATGTACGGGACTAGAATTTCTATAACTAATCCAAAAATTAGGTTTAGGTTCTGTGTAGGTAGATTTTATACATTTATAAACAATTTATAAACAAGTAAACCACTCTGCTAACATACGATGAAAATGGGGTAATATGAAGATAACAATGAGCAGAGATCCACCCGACCTGATAATATTACATTAGAATCTTCATATATAATCTAAAACCTTAAATAGATATTAAATAAACATTTTACTTTTATAAATAAGCTCGCTAATCCACGGCTTACCTGGAATGCTCCATTTTAGGAAGGTAGAAGAAGGGTCCAAACCCAGCACCTTGGTTCCGGCGGAAAGCTGCGTGGTTATGGTAAAAGTAGAGGCCGAAGTCGACGAGGCAGGCGGTGGCCGGTTCCCCGTCGATGAAGATGTGGGCCTCGGGCAAGTGCCAACCTCGCGGGCGGACAAAGAGCTTGGCGGTTTGGTCGTTGAGCTTGTAAACCCTATTTCTTGCCTTGTCGTTGAAGGTTATTGTCCCATCAACTGCGTCCTTCAGGTTCACCTGCCCTCTCATCAGGTTCTCCCAGCTTGGAGACAGTGCATCTTCGAAGTCAGCCTACCAAACACGTCACCAAAGTTACATAACATATGTATTCGCGCGCACTTAATGTACCGAATAATTCTAAAATAAGATCCCAAAATTAAATTACGTTATTTTAAAGGACTTGAACTTGTAACATCTAACTAATACAAAACAATCTCAATCTCATTTAGTTGATCAAAATTTTAGATTTCGGTTAATACTATATAGGATTATGATGATCAATTAATTCAGATCCCACCTAGATGTAAGGGTTAGATAACATAACTCTATTATTACTACAAATTGCACAGTCGGCAAGACCCTGAGCAGTGTAATAAGCATCCCATCTATAGCTGTGGAAAATTATATTTTCTTATCATACTACGAGATATTTACTTTTTAGAAAACTACTAGATATTTCATTTACTTATAATTATAGTCCACCAATTTCGGGAGACGAGAAAAAAAAATTCTTCTGTAGTCAATTCTTCTATAAAAATTACTAACCCAAAATTATCAAAACAACTTGCAAATAAAAGAAAAAAGCAAATAAATTTAATACCATGAAAACTTTGGCTCCAGAGTTGAGAGCATTGATGACCATCTTCCTCTCAACAGGGCCAGTGATCTCCACCCGTCGGTCCGCAACGGCCGGCGGGACTGGAGCACACGCCCAATCACCTTCCCTTACGTAACGGGTCGCGGGATCAAACCCTGGCGCTGCCCCGTCATTGTACCTCCTCCTCGCCTCCCTACGACACTCCATCGCGAACCTGATGTGGCCCCTGAACTCCCTCTGCAAATTAGCAACAAACTGCAGAGCGTCCTTGGTAAGAATCTTCCCGAACTCCTCGTCGTAACGTCCCCTAACGTCGACTCCTTCCGGCACGTCGTAGCCCATCTTCTTGTTGGTCGGTGTAGTGTAGCCGTATGTTCCCATCATTTTCGCTTTGTTTTAAGAAGGGTTTTACGTTAGTAAGGCAATGGAATAATAAAGGAAGAGGCGAATTGTATGGATAAGTACGTAAGAGATTATCGGGTACAGAGCATATGTTATATAGGATGGGGGATTGGGTTGACACGCACAAGTACAGAGGTGTGATCATTTTTATGATTTTATCCAATAAACAATTCTCTATTTAAGTTAAGACATTGATTATTTTTTTAATACAATATTTATTCAAGACAATATATTAATTATTTTACTAAATAGAGATTTGTATTATTGTCATTAATTTCTTTACGAGGTAAGGTATTGAATATTTTCTTAATAGTGATTTTTATATAAGGAGTTCTCTATCCACATTCATTATTTTTCTGAATTATGCCTTTATTCAAGACAATGCATTGATTATTTTTATAATTTTCATTAATTAGTTTCTTTTTTCAATAAAAAATGTCTTCTGATACTTATCTATAATAAAAAATATTATTAATTACGGTTATATTATTAATTATGTAATTATAGTACTGCTGAATCCAACATGATGTACTACCGAACGTCATATAATGTGTATCATCGTACGCCAACATGGTGTACCACTGAATTCAACATAGTATACCCGGACCAACATGGTATATCACCGAACCCAAAATGGTCATCAAACGCCATATAATTTTGCATTTTTCAAATGTCCCTGCCTATTGACTAATATTACAAAAATGTCATCTCACATGCGGACACAACTATTTATCTTTTTCTTGTGTGATTTTTTTTTGAAGATGCGTTGATATGCCTCAGGAGCGGCTTTGGATTGGGTACGGAGTGAAAGAAAGGATTCCAAACGGTTTGAAGTGAATAGGGACCTTGTTGGCAAGCCCACTTATGTGATAATGGAAGCGCATTTATGTGATAATGACAAGTGCAGTTATGTAATAATGGCAAGTGCAGTTATGTGATAATGGCATTTGTTTTTGTGACAGCGGCAAGTCCCAGTTTATGATAATGGCGTGCATGGCTTTTTTCATTTTGGTCTCCCATATTTTAGCATTTTTGCAAAAAAGTCACAATGGCATGCGTAGTTATGTGATACTGGCATGGGCAGTTATATGATACTGACATGCACATTTATGTGATAATGACATTTGTATCTAGCCTGTGTTTGCACGTGGATTTTTCCATTTTGTTCTCCGTATTTTAGCACTTTTATAAAAAAGTCCCCGCCTGTCTTCATTCCGAACGGTTCGGAATAGGGGCATTCCGTACCCAATCCAAACCCCTCAGGAGCACTAAATTTGGGTTATATAACATGACCATTTATTCGTAAATTTTAAAAAGGAAAAGTTAATTTAGTATTACATGGTTTTACGTATTTGTAGGTATTATTTTTAAATTTATAAATAATCCATCAGATATGAAGATATATTTTTAAAATCATGTGACATCTTTATTTTTTTTAAAATTTTTTAATATAACAATAATATATAACTTTTATAAAATCAAAAAATAGAAAACACCTTAAAAGATTGGGAAAATTATGCTCAGGTCCCTGTAGTTTGCGTCCCTCCTTCTGGGGTCCCTGCATTTCTGAAATCGTTCCTGACGTCCCCGGAGTTTAGTTTTAGAGACTCTCGGGTCCCTGACGGCTCGTTTTTTCATTTTTGGTCATAGAAATGACCAAAATATCCTTAAACAAAAAATAAAAGATTGGAGAAGGTGAATTTTTTATTTTTTGCTTAAGGGTATTTTGGTCATTTCTATGACCAAAAATGAAAAAAAGAGCCATCAGGGACCCGAGAGTTTCTAAAACCAAACTACAGGGACAACAACATGGATTTTGGAAATCCAGGGACCCTAGAGGAAAGGACGCCAAACTACAGGGATCTGAGCGTAATTTTCCCTAAAAGATTTCCTTCTATCATATCTCTCTCTCTCGCTCTCACTTTCTCCTCATTTAGTAGGTGTGTTGCGACACCAACTAAATTTTCGAAATATACAATTTTTTGTTGTGGTTTTATCCGAATTTAGAGCCTCTGTTTCCGGCAAGCCAACAATCTCATCATATCTAATGTGAGAGAGAGACGTACAAAATATTCATTTTTCCGGCTTTGTTAGTTCTAAAATGTTTAATCTTATAAGAATTAAGGTACTAAAAGTTGGAGAAAGTCAAAATATCACATTCATATTAATGATGGTTCATTTTATGGCACATGATCCAACAATTTTCGAACTATAAAATACCGATAAGTAAATGCATCAAACTACAAATTATTAAATTTGAATTTCCCCAATTTTCAATTAAATGTGACGCAAAGTTGTTGATAATCTTTGGTGGGATGGATAATGAGATATGGTATCGGTATTTGTGCCGGCCTCGGAATGTGCAATGTGATAGGATACATCATCGTTGTCACATCGCCAATTTTTTTGATTATGTGGATAATTCTGCGGAACCATTATTGGAGGAACAAAGAACATTGGACGATCATTTAAATAATTGACCCATATTTTTTTTGAAAGTAAATACCACCACATATATAAATATAAAAATCAAGTCAGAAAATCCGAATATAAAAGATCATCAAGGATCAGCTAGGCCTGACGATGAATCGAATTGGGTCAAATTCGAATCGAATTAGTTCGAATTCGAATTCATCAAAACCTTAAACCGTATTCAATTTGTCCAAAGTCGAATTGAATACGAATTATGATTATTCAAATTCGAATTGAATTCGAATTATTTTGTTAATTCTAATATTGAATAAAAAAATTAAAAACAACCAAATTTTTTGAAAACATTCAAAATTTTCGTAATGTTTTTTAAAAAATTCAAAAATTTTGAATTTTTTTGATATATTTCAAAATTAAGGTTTAATATTGAACATTTTTTGAGAAAAAGAAACAAATTAAAGATTGGACTTGCATTTAATGTACCAAATTAAGTTACATACATATCTTTTGCTCTACCTGATGACATAATTAGATAGTAAAATTAGTACTTCTTGGTACTTTTTAAAAAAATATATATAATATGGACGAATTTATACGAATTAGAGTCGAATCGAATTAAATACTCGAATTCCAATTCAATTCTCCGGTTTGACGAATTGTAGAAATCTTAAACCGTATTTAATTCGTCTCTTGACGAATTCAAATCGAATTTTGGACGAATCACATTGTGACCAAATCGAATTGAATTGAGAACGAAACGAATCGAATCGAATCGAATCACGAATCGAATTCTAACAACAGCCAGGTCTAGGATCAGCGGATGTCAAGAGGCCCAATCCGGAGGGAGCATCTAGTTGACCCATACTTTTTTTTCCAAGGGTAATTGACCCATACTCGGTGCCTTTGTTTTCTTGCGGAATTATTTTCAGGGAGATAAATCAGATAATTTTATTACAGCCTTCAAAAAAAGCTAATTATATTGTTTCAACTATACCACAAATCAAAGTATCGCCTTGTTATTTTCTTTTAATCTTATTTGTACCTTTTTACGTCATGTTTTATTTTGACAATCTGAAAAGAGCAGGGTTTTTAAAAACGATCCGGAGATTGATCCGCAGGTCGATCCGAGATTGTCCTATCCTCTGAGTCGACCGACCAGTCCAACTGATCAGACCATATATTTTTAATATATTTTTATTTTAAAATAATATATTAAAAAATTATGGTCTGAAAATAATATATAAACTAAATAATAGGTTTAAAAATCCATATTCTCGATATGCCAACAATTTATTTCATCTCTAGTATAATTTTCTTTGATGATTTAGTTTATTTTGTGTTGGTTTGGGAAAATCGAGTGCGTGATCTAATTTTTTAGGTTGGATTGGGAAAAATCAGGTTGTACCAGGTGGTCTGAGTCAATAAATTTGACCAAACCGCAGATTCTAATTCGCAAGATTGGCGTCCTTACCCCAAAACTTGGTACATCTAGCTACCCGATTCGCAGTCCTTGGAAAAGAGCGAACTTATTTTGACATATGTTTGACAATCTAATTTTTTCTTAGGAAATAAAGGGTAAAAACCTCTTTTCCCTCTTAATTACTGCCAAAAAAATATTTATACAACGAAGAATAACGCTCCCTGATTTGGTCGACTGTATCCATAGATCAACTCGCGTATTTTCTAACGTATATTGTCATTGGGAGGTCACCCATCTTGAAGTTGCCACATGCCAAACACGCTTAGTTCTTTCAATATGTTTGCCCAAAAAGAAGGTGCAATGTATTGATACGGATAGTACCAATCAAATCACTTAAACGTTTCTTAATAGATCTTAATGGGGTATCATATTCACCCCTCCGTAAGTATGTGACGCTCCTGTCGCACCACATAGAATAATCCCAGAATCTCTCGTTTTCAGATGTGAGATCGGTTCATCCATGTCTCCCTTCACCTGGAATGCTTGCCAGGAATCGTTCATTGTCCGTGCATTCTCGCATCGGTGATCACTCCCCACTCTAGCCCCACGCGTCTCATGCCCACCGCCTCCAGCTTGGTTAGTCCTCGAATCACACTTACTAGCCGAGGTCTTACTTTGATATCACTTGTAACGCCCAGTAATTCGACCGACTATCTCCATAGACCAACACGAGCCTTTCTAGTGGGTTTTGTCCTCACTCACATGCACCCTGAAAGACTTCCCAGGAGGTCCCATCCTGAAATTGCCCTAGACCAAGCACGCTTAACCTTGGAGTTATGTTTGCTAGAAAAGAAGGTGCATGTTGTTGATATAAATAGTATCAATCAAATCACTTAAACGTTTCTTAATATGTCTTAATGGGGTATTAGACAAAGTCTCACTAATATTCAATAAATGGATACCCTATAAATTGTAAGAAGATATCATAGTTAATTTTTTTTATATTACAAACATAACTAAGATAAGTAGTCAAATTTGAATTTGGTAGCTATTGTCACTTAAAATAAATATTCTTAAATACATCCCTAATTATTCTCCCTACATTAAAAAACCTAATATCATAGATTTTAACTTTTTACAAAATTGTGAAAAGTTACATAGTTATTAGCAATACAAGTCTAGATTTTGACATAGATCCAGAGTTCAAATTCTATTCCTTTTTCCCTTAAATTAATGAGCTAACAATTGACATGCCACTCAAATATAGAATTGACGAGATAACGCATATAAATCGACGACTTGATAGGATAGCTCAAATAACCTGAATTATCATGTATTACTTGGCCATTATTATTAATTAGTTAAAACTTATTTTCTTTAGTTAGAAAATTTAAAATCTCAGGTAGTCGTGTGCCAAAACGGAACGGACCCGTCGCTCGATGAACCTAGTTAGTATTCTACAAGGCTTAAAACATGGGCCCAGTGATAAAACAATTACGGGCCTAGACCAAAAAGGGCCACAAGGCCTGTCAAACCCTAAACAGGCATCAACAACCGGGACACGCAAGAGGACGCGTAATTGACTTTGACCTCGAGATATATCCTTATATATAATATATATATATATCTTCATTGAAACGAACCAGAGCAAAAGAAGAAGCGTAACCGACTTGGCCTCTCTCTCTCTACCTTCCTTCGTTTACCTTCTTTTCCCTAGGATTCGCCGGTTCTCCGTCCCCTTCCGGTAAGATCCTTCGTGGCTCTGTGTTGTGGGGAAAGGCGTTGGTTTGGTTTCCTCGGGTTCCTGTTCTGATTCGGATCGGATCGGATCGGATCAGATCTGTTCTCCTGATTCTTTTTTTCTGTTTGAATTCTGTTGGGTTCGAATTAGTTGTGACCTAGGGTTTATTTGGGGAAGAAATTGTACCCCGCCTTGTGTTTTTTTGGGGTTTAGGGTTTCGATTTGGTCCGTTGCGATTGGGGATTGTTGTTGGTGTTCGATTGTTTTGAAATTTGTGCTATTCATTGATTGGGAAGAGCTTGTGGTTGTTGTGTAATCGATGGCAACAGGGCGGATTGATGTCTCGAGGGTAAGGGGTGTGCAACGCGGTGGTTTGTCGAGGGGTATTGACGGTCGGGTTAGGGATGTGCACGGTGTGGGGCGGAAGCGCGGTGCCCATGAGGTTGTGCGTCGGTTGGATGTCAGGAGTGGGTATAGCTGTAGGGATGAGGTGGTGGGAAGATCGGAGCATGTTGTTCCTGGGGATGTCGAGGATGGCGAGATCCTGCAGGTTGATGGTGAGTTCCAATTGCCTCCAGAAAAGAAGAGGAAGTTCTCTTCAGTTGCATTGGATAAAGAGGGAAAGAAAGGGGAGTTGTTGTTGAAGGAAGGTGTGTCGATGGCTGCACCTTGTCTTGTTCTTGACGGGGATTTGGTGGACGATGCTGTTGTGGGGAATTGTGGTGTTGCATTAGAATCACCATTGGTGTTTACTCAATCAGATCAATCGAGCCATGGCAGTGTTGTAGATGACGAGCAAGCCCCTAAGGGGGAAGAATTGGTGGAGCCTCGAAATGCATACATGTCTCGTTGGGCGTCTGATGAAGATGATGTACCTGGAGACAACGAAGAAGCCTTGCGTGGAAGTAGATCTAGATCAATGGAATCTGATTGCAGAGATTCTAGTGTTGGATTTTCTGGTACAAATGAAGATTCTGAAAGTGAATTGGATAATCAAGGCCTCATAAATCATGGGTCCAAGGAAATGCTATCAGATGGATCTACGAATTCTCCCCAAAGAAGTGTTGATATGTGTCAAGGTTGTCGAAGTGTATTTGAGTATGAGAGGCTGAATGAAATTAGTGAGGGAACTTATGGTAAAGTTTACAGAGCCAGGGACAAGATGACAGGGCAGATTGTGGCTTTAAAGAAGGTGAAGATGAGTGCCGACGTGGTAGAAAATGGTTTTCCAATAACTGCTTTGAGGGAAATTAACCTTCTCAACTCGCTGTATCATCCTAACATTGTGAATGTGAAAGAAGTTGTCATGGGTGATCTAGATAGTATTTTTATGGTGATGGAATGCATGGACCATGATCTCAAGGGTGTGATGGAGGTCATGAAACAACATTTCAGTACAAGTGATGTCAAGTGTTTGATGCTCCAACTACTGGAAGGTGTTAAGTATCTTCATGACAATTGGGTGCTTCACAGAGACTTGAAAACATCAAATATTCTTTTGAACAATAACGGGGAATTGAAAATATGTGATTTCGGGATGTCTCGTAACTATGGGAGCCCATTGAAGCCATATACACCTCTCGTGGTTACTTTGTGGTACAGGTTAGTTATGGTTTAATTAATGTAGTATACTGGTTTATTTTGTTATGTGGCTTGTTGTCATTCTTTGATTATAAACTTATAATGGTTCTGCATTGCAGGGCACCTGAACTTTTGCTTGGTGCAGAAAAATATTCTACGTCTTTAGATATGTGGTCTGTCGGTTGCATAATGGCAGAGCTGTTAGCAAAAACACCTCTATTTGCTGGGAAGAATGAAATCGATCAGCTTGCTAAGGTAATTTTTCTTGTATGTTTGTTGGCCGCTTGTTTTACTTTTTATCTTCCCCTTTCTTCTCTGAATATAATACTTATGTTATGAATTAAACATGGCAGATCTTTAGAATGCTCGGCACTCCTAATGAGGAGACGTGGCCTGGGTTTGCAGCATTACCAGGGGCTAAAGCAAAGTTTGTTCAACAACCATACAATCTTTTGCGCAAAAAATTTCCCGTCCCATCTTTCATGGGATCTCCGGTTCTATCTGGCTCGGGGTTCGACTTATTGTCCAAGCTCCTTGCTTATGATCCAGAAAAGGTGATTTACTTGTATATGATTCTAGTTTTTTCTGTTAACTTATATACTGTTGTGTTTTATGTTTACCTTTTTACTGTGTTTTTGTTGCAGCGGATAACAGCTGATGATGCTCTAAACCATCCCTGGTTTCGCGAGGTTCCTCTACCCAAAGCTAAAGAGTTCTTGCCTACTTTTCCTCCACAAAGTGCAAGAACCAGGTAGTTTGTCAGATTGCTGAAAGCAGCTTGAAGCATGGGAAGAATGTAGGATCTCTCCAGAATTCGTGCCTTTTCTTGTTGTTAATTGTTGCTTGACCTCCAGGTTTAGGAATGCAATAAAGAAGAGGCTGGATTCTAAGGCAAGCCTGGTTGAAACAAATGTACACTATTGTTAGATATTGCCTTTTAATCTTGTTAAAACAGATTGGTGCCGATCCGGGAATCAAAATTTTGTTGATGATCCCTCACTTCAATTATGCAGAAGGTTGTGATACCGAGACTTTCCTTTTATAATAGTTCTTTTTTCATTGTTCGGATTCCATGAATATTGTAAATTCTCATCTTCTTTTCCAACGCAATCTTATTTTCTTTTCTCGATTTTGAGTTGCTATTTACTGTTCTCTGTTGTGTCCAACTTTTAAGTGCAAGTGGGAATTGGTCATGAGAAGGGAGAAGCACAATGTGTTGCGCCTAATTAGCAGAAGTCTGTTGGAGGTGAGCCAGTTACATTGTCTCTTGATTCTGTAAGTGTTGTTGCTCTCTGAAGTATCTTTTGAAGTGCTGGCGTATAGGAAAATGTCGCATCGGTTTGGCTTTAGTTTAATAGCGGTATTGAAAGAGTTGTTAACAGAAACCTACCTAATCTCTTCGAATCACCACTTGTCTCCATGACCAGAAATTTCTTTGTTTATTCTCACTATGCGTTTGTTACTATGGTTTGTTACATGTCCATTACGCTGATGGCTTAAACAAGATCCGGCAGTCTCCTTCGCTCCATCTGTGTTTTTCCTCTACCTTTTCAGTGCCCCTCTTCCTTGTAAGCAGGAAACTGCCATACCAGTGCTATATTTTTACGATTTATACAAATGAACATCTTGTTATCCTTTGTTTTTTAATGTAATTGCTTTCTTAGTTCCTCTTCTTGTGGACCTTTAGAGCATTTCTGATCTGTATTGGATGTGGTGGATCATTATGGTTCGTCAAGTTCCCTTGTGTTGCTAAATGCTTCAACATGGGATTCAGTGCTGCGAGGTAAATGTCCCTGCCAACATAATGTGGAACTGGAAGGTATTTGAAAGACTATTTGTAAACATATTATTCTTCTGCTCCTTCTAAATAAGGTCTTTGTAGACCTTAGTTTAACAATGAAGGATGCCCTATTGCATACACAGTTTAATCTGATTAGATCGAAGTCCAAGCAAAGAATTACATCCACTGTTAACCATGCCATCCAGCATGCTGATGTGACGAAGTAGAACTGAATGTTATTGTCTTTCCAAGAACAAAGAGAACAAGTGACATCTCAAGGAAGAAGATTGTGTTGATCAGCGTACGGTCGATTGTCCAGCCAAAAACGGTGAAACCTCCCGGGTTTGATAGCAGGTACATCACTGTAATTGGGGAACGGCAATGAATTAGGTTGAGAAGGTAAGCAATGAAAAATTTATTAATTGAAAATTCCACTCGGCTTCTATCTGACTTCATCTGCTTTATCAGAAAATATCTTTTCCGTGTTCTTCTCATTATGTAGCTTCTAAACAAAAATGTTTATTTGCCGAAGTAATAACTGTGAAAAAAAATTTACTATCTAAATGAAGTGATGTTATTGTCCTTGGTTTATCTACTCTGCCTTCCGTCCCAACTTTCTTAAACACGAGATACCAATCTGAAAGAACATAATGTGTCGAAGGATGTCCTACGGACCGGATGGAGCCAAGTCTCCAAACTATAGCAAGTTTCCAGTAGTCAGATATCCTGATCTAATGTGACATCAGTTGGACAGTGGCAAGTTGGTTTTCTCTGTATCCTTGGTGATTGCAGTTGGCTTATTTATATATACTTTTGAAGACATGAATTAGGCTATTTCGTTTCGTGGACTTAGCTTCTCTCTTTTTTGGTTGGCAACTTTGGGTAGAAAGAGCCTTGCTACTCCTGCAGATCTACTCTAATTCAAGGTGATTGGATATTTGTGGTGGTTACCGCAACTTGCAGCTGCAGCTTTACTCCTCGATTTAAGTACCATCTTTAAGAGAAGTTCTATTGTTGTTATATTGTTTACGGCATGGACGGGCCATTAAGAGCAGAAAAGAGGAGCAAACTGTTGAGCTATTTAAGTACATACCAAATGCTTGTCGTTTGTGATACGAGGTCATATGAGAGGCCAGTTGGGTCGTCGTTGGTACAGGTATGTAGTCGCCGGCTTCCAGGTCGCTCTCTGAATAACTTATGGGCAATGAGCCAGCTGAAGAGGAAGGATCAAACTTTCCTATGTTACTGGTTATGCTGCCCTGAGAAGATTCACTGGAGGTGCAGGTAACTATAGAATGCCATCTTGTAGCAACTGATGCAACTGCTTGTGCTCTGTGGGTAATCTTTGCAGCCGCATGCAGGCATATGACTACCCCAACTAGCTCGACTATTGAAGAGACCTGGAAGAGTTGAACACATAAGAGAACACATTACAGCAGAGGGAGTTCTTGCCCCGGAATCTAATGCGCGCAGTCATCATCGTAGAAGGGTAACACAAGATTTGAAAGGCCAAGATTTATGTACTTACTGCGAAATCACCACCATTGATGAGGTTGATGATTCCTCGGTTCCCGGTAGTTTGAACCAGCGCCACAAACTGACTTGCTGTCACGAACAAGAGCTCCAGAATGAAAAACAGACGAAACCTGTGGCTTATCCTTGACAGATCATGTGTCATACGCATATGCTCTTCTATGTATACCGAAACATCCAAGTCTCTTTCCAAAAGCTTGCCATAATTTTCGAAGTGTATCACTTGCAGATTGCAGACAAGGTTGAACAGAGCGCATCCTGACAGGTATAGTAGAGTTGAATAAGTCCAGGAGACGATTAGAGCAACCAGTATGCCGATGTCTTGCCACCAGGAGTCGCGGTGACTGTACAGCATTCGTACCATTTCGCGCACCGTTTTCAGGAGCAGGCAAGGCAGTACCCATGCAACCAGCAACCGGAAGAATTCCTGACAAATGCATATAAGTGTTAGATCAATGTTTCTACTTCATTGACTAAGACATTGACAAGCTGCAATTTAAAAACACACTTTTCACGGATTAGTAGGCGTCATGGTAGTCAATGTTCACTTAACAGTCAAATCTGCACCAAGAAATTGCCAACTACCTAAATCTAGTGGTTTAATCAATCTTGGTCTCCTCCATGATCAAAGACATCCCTAGAATAGATAGCCAACTAAAAGTGCACCCAACATTAATCTTATCAAAAGAGCCCATGATTCGAGCTTATTATCGTTATGGAGAATAAATATTCAAAATTTGAAGTATGTGTAAACAAAATGCATAAAGACGTTACTAACTCACATGGATTTTTCTGGCATATTCATCACGGAACTGGCCCATGTGGCCATGAAACCTATCAACGAACAAGAACCTCCTCACCCCGTACTTCCTCAACTTCCGAGAGAGACAGAGCAGGGAGAAGCCAGCGACCAGGAGCTGGAACACCAGAATCTCGAGCTCGAAGCTGTTGACCTCGAACTCCTCGCACCCCGGGCATGACGACAGCTTTATCATACCCGCTGGGAGCGAGAGGCCGACGAGGAGGAAGACGGACCACGAGAGAGCGAGGCTCAAGTACGAGTTTTGCAAGAAACCCAGTAGCTTAAGGAAGGTTTCCAAGCGGGTGATGGAGTTGGTGAGGCTTGTTTCGTCGTTTTGGAGGTCTACGAGTGGCTCTGCGGCTTCTTGGGAGGTGTCAGTTTGTGTGTTGGGAGCTTCCATTTTGATGTGGTGAGCGAGAGACAAGAAGTGAGAGAAGTTGGTTTCCTCTGTTTAAATACAGTTGGAAAAGCTCAGGAGGAAGACGAAAACACTTTCGGTGCAGAATTCCCTTCTTTAGCAGGTGCGGAAAATGTTCATTTTAACACCAAGTGATCTTAAGTTTTTTTTACCAAGTACTTTCAGTTACAGAAATATTTGAGAAACTTCTATCATAAAAAAGAAAAAATAAGATACTTCATAAAAAAGTGTGAAATCACAGATTATTAGAGTAAAATTTTATCACCAAATGAGAGTTGGTCCAAATGATAATAACATAAATTCACTTAAGAAAATTTTTTAGTTCTTAAATTTTACGAATGTAAATGACACCATTAGGATAATCGTCTTTAAATAAGGGCTTATAATGTTCAACTCTCTTTTCATAGATTTCACAGAGGAAAAGTGAATTTTTGCCTTTAAACTATGCACATTTTAAAAATAGACATTTAATTTTCTTAAGATAAAACATATCTAATTTGATGAAATATACTGAAGTTTCTGTTGACAACATCTATTTAGGATAAAAAAAAAATATATTCCGAAAACTGGAGTGCAGGAATATTTGAACTGGGCATCATCACTTTTTCATCTACTCAGGTTTTCTTCCTAAAAAAGATGTATGAAGCTGTGTCCCGGCTAAAAAGGGTGTTTGAAGGCTGAAGCTGTGTTCTTTTCTTTTCGGTGAAGAAATTTTGAAATTGTGTTCTTTTCTAATCTACTAATCTTGCTTTTATTAATCTTTCGGTCAATTTGTTTGCGCGGCTGTTTGGTTTGGCCATTCATGCTTTTTCTTTTGCAAAATGTTTTTCGAAAACTGTCGTACGATATTTTTACAATTTCTTGTTTAATGATAAGGGCAAATTATCCTCAGGTCCCTGCATTATAGTTTTATCACCAGCAGGTCACTGTGTTCCAAAATAGTGTATGAGGTCCCTGCTTTTTAGAGAAATGTTGGTCTCGGGTCCCTGGCTGACGTCAGTACCTTTTTCCCTTTTTTGTCACGTGAAATGACCATTATACCCTTGAATTAAAAAATAAAAAATATAATCTTCAACCTTAAGAATACAAACCCAGAAATTCAACCAATAATCAAACAAAAAAATCCTAATCTGTCGAATCCGTCGAATTCTATCGAATCTGTCAAATCCGTCGAACGACTTTCGCCTTGGGCTCTAAGACCGAGCCGACATCGGGCTGCCTCCCTCCTCCTCCTCGAAGACCCGACCCAACATCGGGCTGCTGCTACCCGACTTGATGATGTGGGCGTGGAGCTGGACGCCACCGCTGAGCGACCTCGACCCAGAATCTCTTCTTCTCCGACCGAGCTCCGGCAAGGACGCATCTTTCTTCTTCTCTGATGGCTGTTATGAAGTCGCACAGATCCTCAATCCTCAGACGCCGGAAAGAACTTCTTCCCCATTATTCAACGATGTCGACGACGTAAAGCTTGAACGATACTTGACTTGGCTCCTGACTTGAGGCGGAGCTTGGAAAAATTGAAAGTGAAGAATGGGTTTCTGGGTTGTTAAAATGGACTTTTGGGTTGTTAAAATGAGTTTCTTGGTTAGTATTTTTAGGTTTTTTGGTTGATTAAATTGCTGGTGAACAAATCGATTAAAGAGCAGGGACATTTTTTTGCTTTTTTTGTTGATTAGGGATGAATTTCTGGGTTTAGATGTTCTTGACTTGAGGTTGAAGATGATGTATTTTTTAGATTCTATAGGCCATTCCGCTTTGAAGCGGCATGGTTTACACATCCGAGCTTCAAACATGTGGTGTATGAGAAATGGAGTAGGCAACACGAAATTGCACAAGCTCTATACAAATTAAAAGAATCCCTGAAAGAGTGGAACCGGTGCATTTTTGGCAATATTATAAAGGGTAAGAAAAGGCTGTATGAGTGCCTTTGTGGTTTACAATGGGTTCTAGGGCACCACTTGAACTCAAGCCTGGAAACATTTACAAAAAATTACGATTGGAGCTCGAACAAATGCTACAATAGGAAAAAATTATATTGCTACAAATCTAGAAAATAGTAGATTACATAGAGATAACAATATGAAATTTTTTCACATAACGATGTGGGTGAGGAGGCGGCGTAATAAGATAGATTTTCTGGAAGACGATGGTGGCTGCTGGGTGTCAGAGACCAGGGAGCTTCAGGCGCTGGCTGAATGCTTCTACCACTTTTTATACTCGGTTGAGCCACAAAGGCTTAGGAGTTTGCTATTGGTTGGCAGATTCTCAGCGTGGTCCAAAGATGAAACTAACTCATTATTGAGACTCGTGATGGGTAAAGAAATTAAGCAAGCCCTCTCTAAGATGGAACCTCTTAAAGCTCTTGGCATTGATGCCTTTCAACCAATTTTCTTCCAAAAATCCTGGAATATTATTGCAGCCTCGGTCGTGGACATAGTTAAAAAAGTATTTACCACTGGGACTCTTCCGCACACGATCAATGAAACACTACTTGTGCTTATTCCTAAATTACCAAGCCAGGTTACCATTCAAGACTTTAGGCCAATAAGCCTATGCACTGTGGTCTACAAACTTATAACAAAAGTTATAGTTAATTGGTTGCAAGTGAAGCTCCCTTAGATGATTTCTCTAGTACAAGGGTCCTTTGTGCCAAGCCGCCAAATAGTGGACAATATAGTGGTGCTGCAAGAAGTCATTCACTCTATGTATAGCAAGCAAAGGGCAAAGTGATGGTGATGGTGATTAAGATAAATGTGGAAAAAGCTTATGAAAAGTTTAATGGGACTTTATTAAAAAAATGCTTGTTGATTTTGGGCTTCCTACCTCTAGCTCCAAGATGCGTATTCTTTAGAATGGCGAGGTAACATATGAGTTTGCTCCATCAAGGGGCATTCGTCAAGGTGACCCCATGTCACTATATTTGTTCGTGTTGTGCATTAAAAGGCTATCCCATTGGATTTCAGAAATGGTTCTTCAAGAGCACTGAAAACCAATTAAAGTTGTGGGGGCATGTTCGGCGCTCTCGTATCTTTTATTTGCTGATGACATATTGTTTTTTGTAGAGCCTCTCTTCAGTAGCTCAGAGTGATTAAAGTGAGTTGAACATATTTTGCTCAACCTCTGGACAAAGCGTTAGCCAGGCCAAATCCTGAGTTTTCTTTTTAGGAACGTATGCTCGGAGATACCTGAGAAGTTGAGTGAAGAACTGGGCTTTTAGGCTACTCATGATTTGGGTAAATATTTTGGCATCCCATTTTTACACTCGAGAGTCACCAAAAAGACCTTTGACTACACATCAGGGAGAGCGCACATGCTCGGCTGGCAGGGTGAAAAGCACATCAGCTGTTGATGGTGGGTTAGCTAACATTGGCGAGTATCCATTTATATATTATGTAGCTAGTTTGTCTCCCCCCGAATCTGTGTGATACATTGGATATAATCAACATAAACTTTATCTGGGGGGATTCCGATGAAGCGAGGAAGATCCAACTTGTTCATTGGGATGAAATTTTCCTTCCAAAAGAATGGGGAGGCCTTGGAATCAGAAGTGCCAAAAGGGCCAACGACACGCTAAAGACTAAGCTTTGCTGGAGATTCATTAGTCAACCCCAAGTACTTTAGGCACAGATCCTGCACTGTAAATATATCAAAGAACCAGGGGTAGTAACCATCTTCCATCCCAAGTCCAAACAATCTGCTATTTGGACAGGGTTGGGGAGGCAAGCTGAGGCACTAGTCGAGAGCATTAAATGGTCAGTGGAAGATGGTCAGATCACCAAATTTTGGTCTTATTGTTAGTTATCTAATGAGTGGGCTATTACTACATTGGGTATCACGGTCCCAGAGGATAAAAAAATCCAATCAAGTCTCCAGTTATTAACAGGCAGGTTCAGGTCAAAAGTGGGAAGAATTTAGTGGTTTCCTAATTGAAGACCAGTATTCCCAGCTACAAGCAATTTTTGTGGATGATCCAGGAGGCGTAGCAGATACAATCGCATGGAAATACTCAACCACATGAGTCTTCTCTGCCAAATTGGTATATACGACCATATTAACTCTCCCGACAACCGAGTCTTTGACATGTAGGAGAGTGTGGAAGTAGCTGTGGAAAATATGTGAGCCAAAGAAAATTAGAGCATTTTTGACAAATGCTGAACACCATCGAAAAAAGTTAGCTCACACCCTTAACTACCGTCACTATGAAGATCAACCAAAAACCATTCTCTATTTACTAAAGGACTGCCTCCAGGTCAGAGGAGATGGTAGAATATGATAGTAGAATATGGTAACTACTCAAGGACTTTCCCTCATTTTTGGAGCTTGATCAGGACCAAAGGCTTGAAGCTAACATTTGCTGCTCGCTGAGATCAGAGATGGAGTATAGTATAACTGGGTTTTTGCAGTTGCGTGTTGGTCAAGTTAGAGATGGCATACAGATGAGATCTTGAGCGTGTCTCCATAATCTCGAACTAACCGCCATTTATATATAAAAAGGCAGATGAGTTTAAAGTAGCCTAAAAATCGAAGAATCCTTGGGATAGCCATCGAGAATTGAGAACTACGAGCTTATCTCAGTGGCAGCCCCCACTATAAGGATGGGTTAAAGTAAACACGAACATGGCTCTAAAGGCAACCCAGGTTTGGCAGGAGGAGGGGGTGTCATCCTGAATGAACATGGCCTTTTGCAAGTAGACTTTATCAACAACACGGGGCATTGCACATTAGTAGCCTCTGAGATTCGGGCTATTCGAAAAGGTTTGAATCTGGCTTGGGATGAGGGGCACTGAAAAGTTATTTTGGAGAGAGATTCACAAGTGGTGGCACACTGTCTCACCGAGGGCATATCACCCCAACACATGCTATCGTCCCTCGTGATTAATTGTCAAAACCTCATCTGCTGGCAATGGCAAGTGGAGGTCCAACACTGTTGTAAAAAAAGAAACAAAGTGGAATATTTTCTATCTAATTATGCTTTAGAGTTTGCACCAGGGCTTTATATTTTGCGACATCCCTCATCGACCTGTATTCCTCTACTTATTTAGGATAGCACGAGCTCTGTGTATGTGTAATCGCAAGTTTATATTTCAATGAATGGGTGTTGAACACTGATGCGTTTGAAAAAGGTGCATTTCACTTCATCATTTTAGGGTCATTTAGACCTATTTTCGGGTCTTTAGTTAACTATTTAAAATCATGTTTGCCATTTCTTGGTTTGTTGCCTTGAATGGTTTCAGTCGTATTTTTTTCGTGTCTTTTAGAGGTTTGTTGAGAGTGAGGAGCACTCGAAGATGCGGAGCAAGGAGGGAAACGTAACAGAAGAAGACAAAATTAGATTAAAAGCTGCATCTGGCGTATGGTACGGCGAGATTCGCACCGTCCGGTGCCATTTCTGTGATTTCTTTCGAACGATGAAATTGCCTGACATACGATGTTTGCTCTGTTTGCAGCCTCGCGAACCCCCTGGATGCTTTTTGTCGGTGATAAGAACGTCGAATGGCAGCTCAAAGGCTCACCTCTGCACACTCACCAAACAGTAAAATCTTCCAGTAGATGACATTTTTCCACCGAATAATGAGCGATCCTGCCATCCGGTGCATTTTTAAGGCCACTGAACGAAGAACGATGACTTCAACAGATTTTGCCCATAGAGATTAGATATTTTAGGGGCATTTTGGTACATTTTATGGCATTTTAGAGTTTGTAAGCTTTAACTTGAGACTAAAATTAGTGTTTTTAGTAGAAGAAGAGGGGCGTTTTGAGTAAGGAGCGGATGCGAGGTGGGGTTCGAGCGGCTCTCCACGATTGAGCTTTCTCTTTCCATTTTCTCTCATTTAGCTTTTGTGACATTGTTCTTCTATTTATGCATTGTTGTTGAATGATAATGATGCGTGAGTAGTCACCTTTGTGTTGGGTGCCCTCGTGTACCCCGCGTAACTTGGTTTTGAATGGGGCTTTACCTTGAGAACGTGTAATGGGTATAATACTTAATGCTTTGGTTTGATGGACCTTCGTGTTAGGATTATGTGTGTAGAACTCTCTCCCAACCTTAGGTCCTTGCCAATAGATCTTAGCCTCCCTCGAAAGACTTAATTATCATGGGAAGAGTGGAAATACTACCTGTTAAACTAGTTGTTCATGATGTGAGAACCTACGTTAGTGACACCGTAGGAAGAACACTAATTGGCTATTAAGTGGTTCGATAATTAGCTGGGTTTAGGAGGATAGCTGTTGACTCGTACACTCTTGTGAGGTTGACAACTCACTATGAAAAGGGGTGTCCATGGAGTGAGCCGTTTGAAACCTAGAAATCGACTTTGTGGTGTGATGGACTCAGAAGGTAAAACACCATGCCTTAGGCTCACCTAGGTCCACCTGGTACTTAATAAGCCTATAAGAACCCGTACAATATTGAACCCGCTCCCTATGATTCGATATTTTCATACCCGTACTCCCTATTATTGCAATGGGGTGTATACACCTATGTATTCAAATAAAAAAAAGAAAGATCAACTCTATAGGCAAAAGAAGCAACAAACTCCACTTCATTTTATCTCATTCCCCATTACTTGTTGCTGTAATCTGCAAATAGCTCCTCACCAATGACTGTTCATAAATTTCTAGGCTAGTCCCGAGCATAGGGAAAGCAATTTAAGCCATGCTCAATTCAACCGTTAACCAACAAAAGTTCCTCTTACATTGGCATGCAACTACTATGATGCATAGTTAAATCTCTATTACTGCTACATATTTAGTACAAGATACTATTGCTACAACTTAGATGCAGGCAAGGACAATGGAGGGAGACAAGCAATGATCCACTGAAGGAGGTCTCATACAACATGAAGATTTCCCTTGATACGGGGATGAAGGGTAGGATCCGGAGAGGAAACATAGAATCTCTAGGGTTAACAATGGTCCGAAAAGGAATCTGGAATTAAAAATAGCTGAAGGTATCAGTGAGGGAGGGCGTGGAGGTACGAGAACTGATATGTGATTGAGGATATTGAAGTACTGGATATGTCGTTCGAAGCCTTAAACCAAAATGACACTCTCAACAATGGTTCATTGGTTGGCATAGTCTGGTCAGAGAAACCAATCAATGCTACATCCTTTATGAATATGATGAAGAGTCTATGGACTTCTCAGAAAGAGCCTGGAGATTACATAGATCGCCACGAACAAGTTCCTCTTTCAGTTTGCTGACTTGAAGGAGATGCAGAGGGTGCTACATGACCAACCATGACATTTTGATAGACAAGCAATTTTGCTCCAAGAGATTCATGGTGGTGATCAACCAGCCCACATCCAATTGTATTATGTCCCGATATGGGTACGGGTCGATGATTTTCCGTAGAGAGGATAGACTCTCATGATGGCCAAGACTTTGGGCTCCTTTCATAGTTCATTCATTGAGTGAGATGGCGCACCAAAAATAAAAGAAAAATATCTGAGGCTGCGGATCCTATTTGACATGCGAAAGTCTTTATCGAAAATAAAAATGCTTTATTTCACGGGAGGTAATATGACCATAGTATACTTCAAGTTTGAGAGGCTCCCCTCGATATGCTAATGTTGTGGTACCGTGGGTCACACGGAGAAAAATTGTGAAATGGCCCCTTCTAATGATGACCATCCAGTCTCTACGAATAAATACAGAGTATGGATGCAGGCCTCACCATTTAAACTATAGCGTGTCGTGACTGAAGCTAAGGCAAGTCGTGATGTGGTTCTTATTGCTAAGTGAAGTCTCTACGGGGTATGGATGTTGGATCAGACAAAGAATTTGTGCTTAAGTTGGATCACCATGTGACTTCTGATTTGTTTGGTAATGGCCTCCTTGATATTCAAACGGGGGTCTCTTCGTAGGTGGTCATTCAGGAAGAGAACTAGCTACAGATGCATTCCGCTAACACCTGCCTTAAACCACACGCACAAAAAACCACCTACCTGCCCATCACTAATCCCACCCTCGAAATAATACCCAACCCAACCATTAAATATATTCCCCCCCATCTCTGTACCCCAGCTATTGTACCTACCCAAACTCACACACCCATATTGCCCTAACAAGATGATGACAACACCAATCTCAACCCCATAAAGGAGGGATCCAATCGGCACCTACCCTTAAAGCAATTTGGTTACCAGATGCGAATAATACTTCTAATCTAATCCATGACCAACCCTCTCCTCACCTATACAAAAACCACCACCAGCTGCCCCACACTCACACCAACCACCAAGCCAAAAATCACCCTCCCTAACCAACTAAAAACTGACTTCCCTTTAGAGGTTGAACTTTCTAAGCGAGCTACTACTAACCCTCCACCGGAGGAAAATTTCTTGAGGCGTTGGAAAAAATAAGCCAGGCTCCCAAATTCTTATAGGGACCAACCACACCATGTATGTCGTTGATCAAATACTTTTGGGCTAAAGAAATATTGCGTATAGTGAGCTATCAGAGATCCAAGCAAGCAAAAGATTAGCTATTACTTTCGAGGATCAAGATGAGACCTCTATTGTCAGAGGCTAAGATTCAGCCCCGCCCGGCACTATGAATCTCGTCAGTTGGAATTATCGCAGGTTGAGGAGCCCTGAGGCAGTTAGTTAGCTTAGCAGGCTAGCCAAAGCCTGTAACCCCATGGTGCTTTCCTGTCTAAAATGAAATTTAAGGTAGCTGAGATGGAAAATTTGAAGTGGCAATTGAACCACAAATGTGGGCTGTTTGTCTCTTGTGAAGGGTTCGATCGAGCGCGTAGTGGCAGGCTGGCCCTTCTTTAGAGACACATTGTGATTAGCTTGTTGTCATTCTCCTAGAACCATATTGATGTCGATGTTGGTGAAAAAGAGAAGTGGAAATTTACAGGGATATACGGTTAGCCTGAAACAGGGGAGAAATATGGAACTTGGGATCTCTTTTGTGAGCTGAAAAATAGGTCTCATTTACCCTAGTTATGCGGCGGAGATCTAAATGAAATCATCTTCAACTCTGAGAAAATAGGAGGGAATTTAGTACCGTTCACTCCACTGGATGCTTTTATGTCAGCCATAGAAGCTTGTCAGTTCACAAAAATCCAACAATTATGACTGTTATTTACTTGAAGTAATGGTTGGGAGGATGAGGAGTGTATAGATAGCAAACTTGATCATTTTGTGGCTACAGTATACTGACTCACTATGTATCCGACTTCCCACTCTGAAGTTAGGGAGAGAATTGAATTTGACCATAATCTTATTTGTTGCTATATACGACGAATATCGAACTAGGTACCACAAAAAGATTCATCTTTGAAGCTATGTGTTATTGCCATGAGGTGATTAAACGTCAAATAGAGGAAGGTTGGCATATGATAATGGGAGGCGGGGACATCAATTAGAACCTGACTGCCTGTGCAGAGAAATTATAGGTCTAGGACCGATACACCTTGGGCCAGGGTGAAAAGGGAAGTTGGAAGGTGGAGGACCACATTCACACCATCTAGTAAGGGTCAGTGTTGGCTAAAAGTAATCAAAGGTTGGAAGAATGCCTATCGAGGAGGGATGAGTTACCGTGCAGGGAGGAGACTTTGTGGACACAAAGGTCTCGGGTAGATTTCAATGAGGTGACAGTAATACCCAAAATTTTCACCAGAAGGCCAGCTATAGGCATGCTAAAAATTAGGTAATGAAGATAAGGAATGACGAGGGAAGAGTAGCCCAGGACGTGGGTAGGGTTCACGAGATCTTTAGGAACTATTATTGTTCACTTTTTTCCTCTTCTGGCTGTTTGTAGGTGAATGACATTGCGAATAAGGTGGCCCCAAAAGTAACAGAAGATTTGTGCCTATTGCTATCTGCACCTTAGGCCTGCATGGAGATTGAAGCTGCCCTCCGAAAAATGCACCTCACCAAAGCTCCAGGCCCAGATGGTATGCCACCACTTTTTTTTCAGAAATTCTGGTCAGTAGTAGAAAATGATGTCACTCACACCGTTCTCTCTGTGCTCAATGAGGATCGTGACTTGGCATTTATCAACAAGACTCTCATCACACTGATCCCAAAGGTGAAGAATCCAGTTCTTTGTTCTGAATTTTGCCCCATTACCTTATGTAATGTGATTATGAAACTCATTACAAAAGCTATCATTAACCGATTGAAGAGTGCTACCAGAGATTATCCACAAAAATTAGAGAGCCTTTTGTTCATGGAAGATTAATATCAGATAGCTCTCTTATTGTCTTCAAGATATTCCACTACCTGAAGAAGAAGAGGAAGGGGAAGACTAGTTACTGTGCCTTAAAACTAGACATGATGATGGCATATGACATGATTGAGTGGCTCTTCCTGGAACAGATGATGGTTGCTTTGGGATTCCCTACCTCCTTTATTGACCTAACGATGAGATGTGTTTGCTCTGTTCAGTATGCGGTGCAGGTCAATGGGATAATTAGAGAATTCTTCTCCCTTAGCAGAGGCCTTCGGCAAGGGGATCCATTGTCACCTTATCTCTTCCTCTTTTATGCAGAGGGTCTTGTAGCCTCTATCCGAGATGCGACCAGTACATGTGTCCCCCATGATATTTGAGTAGCACAACATGCCCCAATCATCACTCATTTGTTCCTTGCAAATGATGCGCTACTATTTGCCAGGGCCATAGAGGAAGAATTGCGGTCCATGCTTAGACTTTTAGCTACCTATGAGCAGGCATCTGGTCAGAAAGTGAACCTTCAGAAAAGCTCAGTCTTTGTAAGTCATAACTTGCCTGCGAGAAGGAGGTATAGATTTTCGTAGGCTTGCTAACTTCAACAAGACTATGCTTGCCAAACAGACATGGCATCTTATTTGCACCCCGTCCTCCTTGACAACGTGGCTTTTTAAAGCTTGCTATTTTATAAGATTTTCTATACTCGGAGATACAGAGTACACGCTGAGTCATGTCTGGCTAGTATATTGTAGGGTGCATCTGTGTTGAAGGAGGGGCTTACTTGGTGGGTGGGTAATGATTGTTCGATTAATATCTGGTCTCATCATTGGCTGACGAATTTCTCTACTGGTCACTCAGATTATAGGTATCCTGGGTCCGATGATTTACAAGTTGTGCTAAACTAATTGGAGCTGATTGAGTCCATGTTCTCCCCGTCGGATGCAAAGAAAATAAGGGCTATTCATTTAAGTCCAAGGCATCCAGCTGATTTTGTTCAATGGAGGTTCACACAGAACGGCGAATACTAGGTTATAAGCGCGTATCACTAGTTTGCCGAGGCATTCACGCGGAAGATGTACATTGCCCCGCCTGTCACTCCCACGATGAAATGATACGACATATCTTCATGGATTGTCCCGCTTTGACCTCAATATGGACAGAACACAGATTCAGTATTGAAGGTATAGCATGCAATTCATTTTCAAGAACTATATCCCAGTTGCTTCAGCGGGTGACTCCGGAAAGAAGAGCTACATGGCTAGTATTAATTTGGGTTGTTTGGAAGACTAGAAACCATTTGGTCTTCAATGTAGATGTTCCTCGAATATCCCTCGAGAAGTGTCCAGGGCGTTGGGCTTTCTGGTGGTTACCCCATTACCAACCCCCACACCACCACTGTCAGGTCGGCTCCTCCCCAACACTGGGCTCGACTCTACAAGGCTGGCTAAAAATCAATTATGATGCGGGCTTAGGCGATGATGGTTGCGGCCTTCAGCTTCCGGCTGCTCCTACCCCTATATCTCTCACCCCACTATTCTAGAAAACCTCGGAGTCAAGCTTGGGATCAAGTTGGCGATCCGCTACATAGCTGCATATGTGATTTTTGAGTCGGATTGCCATCCGGTGATATAAGCGCTATGTATGACTACACAAGACCATAACGATCTCGCTACAATCACAGATGACTGCCTACTAGCTTCAGGAGGGCTAACAGAGTGTCACTTCTCGTTTGTCCGTCGAGAAGCCAATATGACAGCTCATACCTCCTCTCCACTGGAGGTGCTTCCCTTTCTTGATCTAGATATTGTGTAACTACTGATGTTGGCTGTACCTAGACCTGGCCATTATTAGAATCCGATTCGTAATTCGATTCGATTCAATTCGTTCTCAATTCGATTCGATTCGGTCATAATTCGATTCGTCCAAAATTCGATTCGAATTCGTCAAGAGATGAATTGAATACGGTTTAAGATTTCTACAATTCGTCAAACCGGAGAATTGAATTCGAATTCGAATATCTAATTCGATTCGAGTCTAATTCGTATAAATTCGTCCATATTATATATATATTTTTAAAAAGTACCAAGAAGTACTCATTTTACTATCTAATTATGTCATCAAGTAGAGCAAAAGATACGTATGTAACTTAATTTGGTACATTAAATGCAAGTCCAATATTTAATTTATTTCTTTTTCTCAAAAAATGTTCAATATTAAACCTTAATTTTGAAATACATCAAAAAAATTCAAAAATTTTGAATTCAATTTGGTTGTTTTTTAATTTTTTATTCAATATTAGAATTAACAAAATAATTTGAATTCAATTCGAATTCGATTCGAATTCGAATAATCATAATTCGTATTCAATTCGACTTTGGACGAATTGAATACGGTTTAAGGTTTTGATGAATTCAAATTCGAACTAATTCGATTCGAATTTGACCTAATTCGATTCGTGGTCAGGTGTACCATGTCTCTAGTTGACGGTTCTTATGAATGAAATTAATAGTTTCCCTAAAAAAAGAAAGGTGTATAAGCTATTTTACGAGAAAAAAAAATAAAAAATTGTATGATATCATCAGGAATTTTACTTTAGTTACATTTACTCGAACTATCGAACATTCTATAACTATTTTTTGAAATATCAACAACCTAAACGTGATTTTGTCTAACAGCAGTAACCCTACCGTAACTTTCCCACATAACAAGCCTAAGTTAGGAAATTAGGGTTTAGGGTTTTGGTCCATAACCCCTTTCCCTATCCTTCGTCCCCCGAGACCGGAATACAAAAGGCAAATTATTAAAAATAAAAAAAACAGAAAACAATGCCGCGAACGACCACCTTGGAGCTCCCAGGTTGCCCGCCGCTCCGAGCCCTAACGTTCGATTCCCTAGGTCTAATCAAAGGTAATTCAATTCAATTCTATTCCCAATAATTTTAGAATTGGGGTTTTTCGTTTTTGTTTTAGTTAAGTAATTCTCTATTAACAGTTATCGAGTCCCGCGGCGAACGAGGGCAGCCGCAAGTGGTAGAGAGGTGGGGTACCCCCGACGCCTCCAAGTACGTCATCGCCGCTTCTATTGACGACCGCGAGAAGGATCCCGTGAGTGCTCCTTTTTCTTCGGTTTTCGAGTCGTAAAGTTTTGATCTTTTTTGCTTGGTTTGGTTATAATTGTAATGGTTCTTGTGGGTTTTTGTTGTGGAGCAGTTATTAGCCGTTTCGAGGAAATGTGGCGAGGTGGGTCAGCTACTTGTTGCTTTTGAAGTTCTTTTGAATTCGAGTCTTCGCTTTGTTAAATGTGGTTACATTTGTCTACAGGTGGAAGTGATCAATCCGCTTAACGGGGAAGCTTCTGTTACGGTTGATTGTGGGGGTGATGATGGTGTTCTTAAGAGTGAAGATAATAATGCCGTGGGCTTGCATTTGTTCCGGAGACATAGGTCGTCTGGGTAATTTTCTGTTTCTCCTTGTCTTTCACAGTTGGTAATGTCCTAAATTAATTGTTCTTGGCGAAAAACTGGGAATAGTTCTTTTCAATATATTTTGTTCTTGGCATGTAGGTCCTGCAAATTGCTTACATGTTCAGCAAAAGGTGATGCAGCATTGAGATCTATTGAAACCAAAGGTTTGACAGGTGACGATGAGGTTACTGGTCCCTCTGGGACGTGGAAAGTTTGTGCTTCTGGCCATATTGAATGTTGTAAAGTCGATGCAAGTGAAAACTATGCCATATTTGGAGGGTGAGTGGGTTTGGTGCTGGTCAAATGTGGCATTCTGGCTCAATGTTGAAGTTTTCTTTTTGTAAATAGTTTGATGTTTTCTTTCAGGAAGGGTGTCGAAGTTAATTTATGGGACTTCGAGACCTTAACTAAAATTTGGACTGCAAAACCTGTAAGTACTTTTTACTCTGTAATGTGCAATGACTTGGGGGTGCTCTTACTTATGCTCTTCTTTCTTTTTCTGCAGCCACCAAAAAATAGCCTTGGCATTTTCACCCCTACTTGGTTTACATCTGCTACTTTCCTCACTGATGACGATCACCGCAAGTTTGTGGCAGGTACCAACAATCATCAGGTAGCTTTTCTTTGTACATTTTCTTTTCAGATCAATTTCTGTTTTCTTTACTTGGAACTTTGATGCTTAAGGATCCACTAGTTATCAATCATGCTCAACTTTTGGTTTTCTCAACAGGTCCGCCTTTATGATATGTCTGCTCAGCGTCGGCCAATTATGTCTTTTGATTTCCGGGAGACTCCTATTAAAGCAATCACTCAAGATCAAGATGAATGTACAATCTATATTGGAAATGGGTCAGGTGACCTAGCTTCTGTGGATATTCGAACAGGTAGGTAACATGGGTTTACAAGTAACTTCAACAGAGAGATGGAACTTGGTGATAGTTAGCATACTGGTTTCTATCTGCTTGTAACAAAATTCACTGCATGTTTTTTTCAAAGTTCCCCTTGTAATATGCACTATGCAAGTGAGAAACTTATTTTCTACTTGGTTATTCATGGTGCACGTGTACAAGTTTGAGAAGATCATTGTCTTTGAAGGGACTTTTAGTAGAGTTGTTGTTAATGCTTTAAAGTTGGGAAAATAAGTCATTGTGGTGGAGTTATCCACTTATCCTAGGGGCGATCACAGCGTTTGGGTCCAGTACCAGGCTATTCCTGCCTTTTCTTTTTTCACCAGATTTGAACAGTTTGTCTTGCTAGATTGTCCTGTCAAACTTTCATTTTTATTGGAAAATCTTTCTTTCTTTTTTGTCTCTAAAATGTATGTTGGTGATGGTGAAGTTTCCAGTAAGCTTTTACAGGTTATCATATGTTTTTGTGATCTTTTTGTGTGCGTCTCTTGGATGCTTTATTAATCGATATCTAATGACACAGGGAAACTGCTCGGATGTTTCTTGGGGAAGTGCTCCGGAAGTATAAGATCCATAGCTAGACATCCGGAGCTTCCCATAATAGCATCATGTGGTAAGCTGGCATGCTTGCCATTTTTCTTTAATTCTTCTATGGCTGTCTATCAATTTTTTCTACTATTTCTTTCTGTCTAGTGCTAGATTACATCCATTTTCCTCTTCCGCCTTTGGCTTAGGACTCATAATCCGGGTGGAGTCAGATTGTTCATTGTTTTCATTGCATACAACTGTAAATCTGCAACAATATAAGGCTGTATCTCATCTCATCTTTTAAGGGTTTTCAAGTAATTTTAAGGAACCACTAGGGATTGTAGAATGTTCATATTACTCTGATTACCTTTCCAAACGGTTTTATCTGTCGATTGTGTTGTCCTGGTGACTCTTCTTCTAGTTTAACTTACTCAAACACTTATCATTTTACTCCTCCGGGTATTTGAATCAGCGGTACTAAACAATTTTACCTGCTCTTTATTTTTGCATTTACAGGTCTGGATAGTTACCTGCGGCTGTGGGACAAAAACACTCGCCAACCTCTTTCAGCGGTATATTTTTTGTAGCTACTTCCATTGTGTTTCCAATTTTTCGTTATTTAGAATCTCACAGATTAAATCTGGTGGAAATTGTTAACTAGCCAATGTCACTTCATGTGTTCCAAATGGAATGAATTATATAAGACTGGCAATGATTGATGTCTTATTTATGGACTTCTTGAGGTTCTGTGTAATTTGATGATCAACAGGTGCCTGAACTAAAATTGACTAAACTCAACTGATATATTGGAGGTGTACATCAGGAGTGGATATTCATTTCCAAACGAGAAGGAATATCAAAGATTTATTATTTGTTGCTCTCTCTTCCATAGTTTGATCTGTTATTGTTGTCTGATGCAGATTTACCTGAAGCAGCATCTGACAAATGTTCTTTTCGACTCCAATTTTATTGACAAAGGTCAGTTTTGGCTATCGTCTTCTAGTCCATGGAAAGACTGCACTCTATATAATTAAAATACGGAAGAGAATGAAAAAGAAAAAAAGAGGGAACACTGGCACTTGACAGTTTAACGTGATGCTTATAAGATTAACTATAGCCTTATGGGATAAATACTTTTAGACGTTTACTAAGTAGAGCTCCATGGTGACGAATTTTGTGGTTACAATAATTGCTCATTTTCCTGCCTTGTTTTAGAGCGAAATTGATTTACAATTTGGTTGCATACTCGCGTAGTTGTTTTTGCAGAAAAGCTTTCTAAAAATGAAATGTTTACTGCTATTTGTGACTACCATACTCACCTTTGGTTAAGTACTATCAAGTTTGGTTTGATAAGCTCTCAACCCGAGAATTGGCACGAGGGGGATGATAAGCTCTCAACCCAAGAATTGGCACGAGGGGGATGATAAGCTCTTATCCTGTCAACCATCTTTTTATTCTCGTGGTGTCTGATGTTATGTGATCCTTTCTGAATCAGGAGTTGCAGATGATGCACAGACCACCAACAATAACCAAAGAGAAGAAGTGGAAACATTGCCTATCAAAAGAAAGAAGGAACCTAAGGATAAAGATGGCAAGAAGAAAAAGTCCAGAGCTGCAAGCGGAAGTGAGTCTAAATCGAAAAAGAAAAGCCAAAGAACAGAAGACGAGCTTTGATGACAATGCCGAATATAGGCACTACAGGAGGTTGCATTTCATGCATCTCTGTAGACAACCTGGTGTTTCTGCCTCTTCCATTTCAATACAGAAGAACATGTGTCCTAATTAATTTCTCAGGTTGCATCAATCCGGGTTAGATGTTTAGTTGTGGGAGTCTCAATTTTGATCCTATGAATGTTGTTCTATTAAACTTTGAAAGTAACATGGCTACTGCTAAAATGAAAGAGCGCAATGCATTGGCATCTTTGCACGAATCTGATAAACAATCATATGCTCATTTGGCTGTGCTTCTTGCACAATCAGATTACAAGTTATTCTAAGAAAAGTAGCAGAAATCGACAACAAATTATCACAACCAAATGCATATGGCATTGCGTGAACATTCTGATCGTAAGACCCAATTATTGAGCAGAGGGTTCCTCCTTTTTCTCGGATGACAAGTACCTGAAAAGACAAATGAATAATGTAATAAACGTTAAGCACAGCGGCTGGTAGACGGAGCAAACGGTTGAGACAACAACATTATCAGCAAGGTAAGAAGGCTGAGAGGCTCCACATAACATGTTCAAGCAAACATGGTCCCCTAAACCTATCCTCAGAGAGCACCCTAGAGGACAGTGTCCGAGCAGGAGATGGGAATTTAGCTCAGAGAACTCTCACGAAATGATATCTAATTTGTAGGTATTGTTCGCTGAAAGGTCAATCCGAAGAACTTAATCAGGGGCGTTGAAGTCCTTGTGTCATCGAAAATGAATGTTTCAAAACTATTTTGGGAATGCACTCCGATCAATCATAGTAAAAGATGCAACAGAAATTATCATAATACTGCAGGAGTGATGGTTTAGAAGCTAAACTAAAATGACATCACAGAGGGTTACTCTTACCCTTGACCCTTTGCCCAGCGTGAGAACAGATAAAGTTGGACAGTCTCGTTTGAAGCATGGCAAGCCAGAAGAAGGTAGTTGCGGGGTTGCACCATCCATGCAAACCTCATGAACAGTGCCGAATAGACACACATGGCTGCAAAAATAAAGAACAGAAGATGAACAACGAGCCCACCAATCAACTAGCCTGAAGCTATCAATATGCGACCAATTAATATTTACCGGCTGTCATGTTTCCAGAAATCTTTTCTGGTGGTTTGTTTATATCAGCAATCCCCTGTTACACAAATGTTCCCATGAGTCAAGGAGTGCACAACTGAGAATCAAATTAACCAAATAGCAAACAACAATCATTGAATCAATTTGTAAAAGAGTTGTTCTAGCTTATCCAAGAGGTCCAGTGTTCGAGTTATCGTGAATGCAATAATGTTAAATACTTGTCGGGAGAGCTTTGCCACCATGCAAAGGTCTTACTTGGCTCAAACCTAGTTTAGTCGGCTCAGTGAGGTATTCAGATACCATACGGTTTTGATAAAATAAATGAACCAAACAGCATAATGCTGAGCTACAACTCAATGCAAGGAAAGTTAAACATACAGCTGCAACGAATCCCCAGTTGGCAATAGGTCCCCAAAAGTGAGTCGTTTTAGGGCCAACAGGACTATTCAAAAATGCTCTGAAAGAAGTTGCCATTGATGCTAACTGTTTGCTACTCGCCCCTGCAAGAACAAGAAAATTTGGTGAGTTGTGTATTACTCAATCTTAAACAGCTCATCATGATCAGTGTGACACCTGATTCATTACAAACTAATCACAAAACCAAATCGCAAAATCATTACATGATTCGGTCACGGAAGTATATGAACATTCCACATACGGTCTCAGCCAATTCACTTGAAGCACTAGGGAGGATGTCAAATAAAAAGCGACCGGAAGAAACGTCCTTACAGTAATGCAGTCGACCATAAAAGAAACATACTAGAAAAGGACCATGGCAGGTGCATAACCAAAAAGTCATTCTCAGTCAACATCTTCCCGATGGATGACTGCAGGCTGCCCTTCTGAAGCAACTGGCGAGTCAGTACAGACCAAACAAGAATCAACGGGCCATCAAGCAAGGCCATCTCTTCCATGTCTTTTGAGATGTTCATATTCCCATGAATCATTCAGAACAGGATACAAGCTTGGTAAAATTCTCCCCTCTAAAGAATCCGAGATGCTACTCGGGTAGACTAGTCTCATCAAATACTCTTCTGTTCTCACTTCCCATTTCATCCGAGCATATACACTTATAATCGAATCTAAAGCACAACCATACTCCTGGATTAGAATCATTTTGGCTCTTCCTAATTAGTTTTATGAGATTTTCACTTCTGTCACCTCAATATAAAGCAACCGGGTACAGAAAAAAAGGAAAGAAAATCCAAATACCGTCACTTAAGCGAATAACAAACTACTGAGATTGTGAAAAAGAACCAATTTGGGAACCACGAATGGAAGACTACCAAAATACAGTCTCTTTTATATGGAAATTGCAACAAAAACCCAAATTTAAATCGGAGAGACCAATCCAAGAGAGACCCAGTTCGCTTCTTCCCCTTCCATTTCAAACCCACAAATAAAGTGGACAACTTTACAGGGTTAAAACGTTCAACCCGATCAGCCACCAACTAAAAGAAGAAGTGAAGAGCGCATTTCTAAAGCAAAAAAGAATGGATCAATTGTTTTTGTTCTAGATGGAAAAGGGTCATTGAAGTAGAGGCGTACCTGGCGGGAGATGGCCCCAGAAGTTGTAATCTCAGAGACAGAGAGAGAGAGAGAGAGAGAGGTTAGGTGGTCGGGGAAGGGAGAGGAGAAAGGAAGGAGGAAAAGATGTTGAGATGGGATCAGTTATCGCCTGCGGCCGTGCCTAGTTTCCAAACAAAGTTTTTTATTTTATACTATCTGGTATCCGCTTTATTCGATAGCCTAATATATATTTGAGGATGAAACTTTTAAAAAGTAATAAAATATTTTAACAAGTATTTAAACTGATGTGTTAACTCAGGTTAAGTTAAAATAACGTAGTTGATCTAAGTATTTGTTATTACGGTGACCAAATTATTAAGACATAAATGTACTGATTTCTTGACTACTAAATTCGGATTTGTTTCGTGTGACTATAAGATGGTAGTTTGTTATTGCCATTTATATATCTTTATATATCGATTCAAAAAATTCTCCAATTTTAGCTTTTTTCGATTGGGTTCCAATCCAACCAAGCATAGGAACAGCGATGTTGAAATTGTTTTGTCGTTATTAAAAATTCTCTCGAATCGAATTTTGATTATTCCTAATCGAAAAATCTCCAACATTTTTTCATTACAAAATTGAAGTGTCAGGTCAGTGTCTGCACATTTTACCTTTCCGAGAACTGAACAACAACTACACCTGCAAAATGGTACAAAAAGGGATTGTACCATACTGTATATACCAAAACAGATCAAAATTTTGTACACAACCAATAAGAGACCTTTCATTCAATACACTGAAGCCCTGCGCTTGCACATACAATCAGGAACTGGGAATGCAATGACATCCTGGTCTCTCTTGTTTGATCTAGCCTCAGGCTGGCCTTGTGATTTCCTGTGTATTCTTCGTACCGCGCTTCCGAATTCTTCGTCCGAGACAATGGCGTCCTCCAGTAGAGGAATCAAGGCTCGTTTGTTGGGTTTTATGTACTTCCTGTGACCTGCATAGGCTCTGTGTCCCTGTCCAGTATGAACACCAGTCGAAAAAGTTACGCGACGACTCGGTTTAAGTAATTGCAGGATTGATTTTGTGTGTTTTACCTGCATGATCTTGGCCATGTTTCCTCCATGAGATGGGACAAACACGTCGCTGCCGAGCGAAACAATGAAGTCGATCGCACTCATGGCGGATGCCTTGGTAGCGTAAGGCGATAACTCGTCCCCGCGGGCCAGCATCTCCTTTGTGACCAAGTTTGGAAACTCTGCTCGAAGAGGCTGCAGGGCCTGGTTGCCTCCGAATGGATGTCCTCCTGCGACATATATCCGCGCTCTTCCCGTTGCCCCTAAGCCTTTCAACAGCCTGAAGAAGCAAAAAAGGCAATCTAATATTCTTCTATTCCTTGCAGTGACAAGTCACAGAGCTGCAGATTGCTTTACCTTGCGATCTCTAAGGCGTTCAAGGGACAAAGGCCAGCTAGTCTTCTCTGAGTGTAGGTCATGTTTAACCTTCCGGTGAGGTAATCCGGGTTGGACTTCCTAGCTTTGGCAATGGCTTCATCATGTTCAGGGCCTAAACCGGTCAGGCATCCGCTTCTGGCCCAGACATCCTTCTCTAGCCTGAGATGGAGGGCGATGTATGGACCTTCGATCCACATTCTCTTGGCCATCCTATTCCCGAGTTCCTGAATAGGCGCCGCGAATTTTAACGCGTGGAATGCTACCTGTTAACCAGTAAGGAAACATTGCAGACATGTTAATAAAACAGAAGAGCAGCAGATGTTTGCCCATTTTAAGAAGAATTCGGCCCTCGTCAAAACTCTACCTTGCATTTAAGCTTCTGCAGATCAGATGGAAGATTCTTGGAGAGTTTAGAATCTAACCCTTTTAGTACAAGAAGGCCTTCGTTTTCCAACTACACAAGGATCGCCAAATTAGCTCAGTAACAAATTTTGCAGCATTCTATAGGCGAAAACCGAAACTCTGCAGAAGTGGCTCATTATCTTCATTTACCTGTTTAGCGAACCTGGTCCGGATCCAAAGTGGCGAAACATCGTGGGGAATCTGGTGTTCGACCGACTGCCTAGACATCAAATGCGTGGATGGAAGAGATGATACTATCCTCACATCGGCTTGCACGATCTTCTTGAAATGCGCAACGTCGAAAATATCCGAGAATTCACTGCAATTAGTTTCATTAGAACACACAAAACATAGCATCAACTGAGTAAACCTGGTGCAACTTGTGTACCACCTCTCATCACCCCAAATGGGGTTGATCTGCAAGACAGGAACAACGAGCGCGGCTTCGAGAATCCGAGCAATAACAACAGCATCAACAATCTGATTCTTCTGCTGGTTCAACCCGCCCGAGGCAACAACCACCAAGAACCTCCTTTTCTCCTTGGAAATCACATTAGACCTCTTCCTGTACTCGAGGCTAAACTCCAAGCAAGGCCTATACCCTCCCCCATCCGGCTGCTCCCAGAACTCCCTCTCCACCTCGCTCGCATTCCCCGCTACCCCTTGCGCAGGCAGCGGCATCAGCACCGCCTTGTCCATCATCCCGCCCTGATCGAACAACCCCACCTGGCTCGGCGAAAGGGAGGCCAAGAGCGTCCTCGGGACGGACCTGGAAGGCGAAGGGGAGATGCACTGAGAACATGGCGCGGTGTCTATCGATCCTGGCGGGAAGACGACGAAGACGGAGGCAGCGAAAAGGGCGAGGAGGACCAGGGTTGCCAAGTGGTTGGTGCAGAGTTGGTGAGACTTTGTTGGGGAGGAGGAAGAGAGGAGGTGGAGAAGTGGAGATGGGAAGATGGTGAGTAGAGGGTTCTTGATGCTTCTTGCTCTAGCCATTGTTGCTTCTTGGGCTTGGAGAGAAGGTGACCTCTGCTTTTTATTGGCAAGTTTTCTTTTGGAGGGAAAAGCTATGGATGAGTTCTCTGTTGAGAGGTGTGGGTTGGAAATGACTTTTATAGCCTTTGTTGGTGTGAGCAACGATTGTTGAAGTGGAAGGGTGTTTTCGTCAGAAAAATTGGAGGTCGTTACTTGGCCGTCATTTTGGCGGGGGGAAATGGAGGATGAGTGTGATAACCAGAGTATGAAGAGAGATGTAGGAAAATATCACAATTTTGGATGTTGAAGTCGTACCTTATTCTATAGATCTTAGGAATTTTTCACTACTAAATTCACACCTTTATTTTAAGGTTTGCGTGGTCCGTATATAATTTTTATACTTTAAATATAAAACTTAAATAAATTAAAAATATTTCATACATCACACGTAAAATAAATAATTCAAGCTACATCTAACCAGCAAAATTTTACATTTGAAGTCATGTTCTACAAGTTATTCAACACAAATCAACATAAATGGTATAAGGTTAGGAGGAAATATTTTCAATGTTTCTATATTTATGATGAGATGGTTTAACTGAGAACCGCAAGTAAAAAAAAAAGTATGGTAAGAATTTATCATACTCATACCTTACTCTAAACTCTACATCTAAAAAGGATAAAAGGATCAATATATCCTTAATTTTCAAGACATGCATATCCACACTCGTATCTTATTTTAGACACAATCAAAAGTCAACGTATCTGATTCACGAGATAAAAGTTTGGTTTGTTTCATACTCATATCTTACCATATACCCAATCAGAATTGAACATCCCCTAGATACTTGTCACGACCTGAATTTATAGGTCGGTGACTAGTGCTAGACCCTAACCCATTTACAACACAAAATGAGTCTAGCCAACCTCAAATATGTTTTAACTTTACAAAATCATCAATTTTAATATCTCAATAAATTATTCTTTACATTGTCCCAAGATCAAGGTGAATAGGTCGGTGACCAGCGCTAGACCCTAACCCATTACAATACAAAATGAGTCTAGCCAACCTCAAATATGTTTTAACTTTACAAAATCATCAATTTTAATATCTCAATAAATTATTCTTTACATTGTCCCAAGATCAAGGTGAATACTGTGCTGCAGAGCTGCTAGACAAAAGAGCAAAATGGAAGCTAGAGATTTAATGCAAGTTTTTTAGAAGCAAATTGACTTGACACCAATAAAATATCTTCGGACGGATACAAGCCTCATAAAAGAACATGCAGAATTGGAAAGAGAAATGGTAAGTATTTTAGAATACTTTGTAAGCAGATAGAATATAACATATTGATTATGTCAAATACATGTGAGAAATAAAACATTAACTATGTTCAACATCATTCAAGAAAATACTAATATGCATACTAATCATATGGTAACACATGCAAGAAACATATCATCACTCACATGAACACAAAATCAAATAGTCAACAAATGATGAGCTCTAAACAGGTTGAGACGGGTCACTTCTTCACCAGCACAGGGATATCAACATGGCCATCTGATCTCCATCATCATAATCATATACTAAGTTTATGATAGCAACTAAGATATCACCACTCTATTTTTACATAGGCTAATATTCATGGTTAGCACGGACAAACCTGTCCATTTCTCACCAAAAATAAAAATAGCATACCCATCACATAATCAAAGGTCTAAGACCATATTCAACAGAAATGGACATGTCATACCCTCACAATCAGCCCCAAGCTAGGAAACACATATTCTCTAGCTGATCATCCACATATGTCACATCTCTCATAAACCAATCCCAGTATGACCAATCATATCACAAATGCACATGGTCACTTCATAAATAAAACCCATATGCATGAGACACATGTATTTAAGGCCTGAAACATGCACATATATCAAACAAAACTAAATTTATCATGTTCTATTCGCTTACACAATGAAGACTGATTGACATTCGGTCATTCCTAATTCAATTCTTCTTTCACTTTGGACCTTTGTCCAACAGTTCTTCCTAAGATTATTTCTCTCACCAAGAATCTCGAGGAAGCCTCATATACTGAAGCCGTTATTCTTGCACCACCTAAATTCTAAACTCAGGTAGTTAGTTTGTAGTTTAATAAAGCTTTCACGTTGATTCTTTGATCCAAACAGGACATATATTATAGTTTTAGAAAGTGAATTGAGTCATCTATAATCTGCACGAAGATGCCAAAGTCTGATTTGAAATAAAAAATAACTTACCAATCTATTTTTTCTTGGCCTGCTTCTTTCTCTTTATTCTAGCTCTCTCTCAACTTTCTCTTCTCTTTTATTTTGTGGCTTAGTTTCAGAGTTTTCTGTCTCTTTCTTTGAGTTCCCGAAGTCCCAAAAGAGTGTGTGCAAGTAAGAATCCAGCATGATTCACATCTTTAACTAATTCTAACGAGTTTCCAAGTGTTGAAAGGTGATTGGTTACTTGTAAAATGAGATCCAATCAAAATACAGTAATTCGTGACTCATTTGGAAAACTTACATTCTAACATATTGTAGATCTATTTCTTATCTTTTGATACCATTTTGAATCAGCTCATTTGGATTCATAATGAATATGTTATGATCAATTTACCACATCATGTTCAGAATTGACCGATGTAGTCTGATATAACAAATCATTTTTTTCCAACTATGTTTGGCACTCTATTTACATAGCAATGTTACTCCAAAATACTAATCCAATACGTCAATACGACTAAGTATACTTCACTTAAGTCAAAAAAAATATAATTAACGGAGAAGGATTTTACAATACCCTAATAAGAGTATGACTTGTTCTCTACTCATATCTTACGTTAGACTCAATCAAAAATTAACATACTCTAGATTCACGAGATAAAAGTATGATACTATTCATACTCGTATCTTCTTTTTAGATCCAATCAGAAATCAACATCCCACAAATGCCCATGTATAGCTCGATCTATACTCATATCTTACCACAGACTCAATCAAAACTCTACATCATTTTTTTTTGAAATCTCTATTATTTAGAGTCGAGCACTGTCAACCTTATTTAGGAGGCGTCTCTCTAGATGGTATTTTTTATATTCATAAGACTTAAAACTAAGAATTTCTTAACAGCTTGTTTGGAACCAATTCTGTCAGGAAAATAATTCTATTTTTGATTCCTAATAGAAATGAAACATAATCTCTTTCCTTTTTTCTTGTTTGGAATCAAAACTTGAACTTAAGAAATGATTTATTTTATTTACATAAAGACCCTTACAGTTTATCATAACAACAACAAAATATAATCTACAGATTTAACATTTACTTAGAGTACTAATTATAAACTAATATGCTGAGCTAAATAATCATTAATGACCAATGGCTAGTAGCTAAGTTAATAGCATAATTATAGTCTTCTTCTTTGATGTATTTGTTGTTGGACAAGTGCATTGTTGCAACTCTCTTGCACAATGCTGCAGCAGATTTATTATCTGGACTGCTGAAGAATGATTATAATGGTAGCATCCTGTGTATATGAAGAAGAAAAAGGCGTGTGTAGAAATCATCCAACTTTCCACCCAAAAAAAAAGAAAAGAAAGAAATCATCCAACTTTCATTTTTCTGTTGTTCCACCAGCCAGAATCGTTACTACACAATGCATCACTATCGATAGAAGTTAAACCCAGATCAGAATTATCACCAAAATAGCACAACAACAAGCCAACTCATATAATCTATTGCTTGCTGGAATAAAAAAATATGAATCAGGAACAAAGCAATAGAGGAGTTCGATATAGCGTTAAATTGAAAATAACACGGGAGAGGAAGAAAGTGTTGAGGTTTTGGGGAGAAAATGGTTCGAGTAATATTAACTAAGGATTATGGGTGTTATTGGTATTTCGTTACAATTCTGTTTGCTGTTCCTAGAATTCCGACGGAATTTCTTTCCCGGTGTTTGGACCTGAACATAATTATTTTCCCGAGTGAACTTGGTTCCAAATAAACTCAATTTTTTAAAAAGTCAGAAATCAGTTTCTTTTTGTGTTTCTAAAGAGGCAGTAAATGAATCCAAGTTGCTTACCACTCCGAACAATCTCATTAGTTTAGATATAATTTAGTTACCTGTTATGGGCTTCGCGTAATCCTAACGCGAGGCCGGCCCAGTAAAGCCGGACGAGGCCTATAAATGATCCTTAACCAAGTCAAAACACTCCCAAGCAAGAACACAAATGGCCAAGTACAGAGATGGGAGAGGAGAACCCGTCGCCTCCGATCTCATCAGCTTCCTCAACGCTTCCCCGACCGCCTTCCACGCTGTTGGTAACTTCCTTAACTAATTGTCTCTTTTGTGTTTTTAGTTCTGGACTCTTTCTGGGTTGTCTTGACTTGGTGGTGTGTAGCTTGTGGGAGTGAGAGTTTTTCACTGTTTGGTGGTGTGGTTGATTTGGTAGATGAGGCGAAGAGGCGGTTGAAGGAGGCGGGTTACGTGCAGATTTCGGAGAGGGAGGATTGGGAGTTGGAGGCTGGCAATCGTTACTTCTTCACTAGGAATCACTCTACCATTGTTGCTTTTGCTATTGGTAAAAAGTATGGTTCTTTCTCTTTTTTGTTTTCGTTGGGGTCGGATTATTGGTGGGATTTCACGTTTCGTTCGTTGCTGATGGTAGGGTGATTTTTTTCTTGTTGATCAATTGAAATTGTTTAGGTATGTGGCTGGCAATGGGTTCTACATTGTTGGAGCTCATACCGATAGTCCTTGCCTGAAGTTGAAGCCTATTTCAAAGGTATGCAGCAGCCATTCCTCAGACGCTTGTTGCTTGGAGAACTGTTGGAAATAGTTGTGATTTTCCAGTATTGAGTTTGGGGCTTTCTGGTGTGAGTTATATTGTGTATGATTATGGTTGAAATGGTGGTTGGTCAGGTGAGCAAAGGTGGCTACCTGAGTGTTGGAGTACAGCCTTATGGTGGCGGTTTGTGGCACACATGGTTCGATCGTGATTTAACAGTAGCAGGCCGAGTAATTGTTAGACAAGAAAAAGATGGTTCTGCTTCATATTCCCATAGACTGGTTAGACTTACTGAGCCAATTATGCGTGTTCCAACCCTTGCAATCCATTTGGACAGGTACGAGGTCAATTGCTTATACTTGTTCCGTTGTTGACTTGCGCGTATATGGAAAATTTGATACTTGTTTTGGACGTCCCTTTTTTTTTTCTTTTGGGTTTAAGTTCTACAAGCGCTTTCCCTTGTCTGCAGTTAGAAGCTGGATATCTGCTTCTTTGGTTTCTAATATTTCTGTATGTTGACAGGGGCGTTAATACTGACGGATTCAAGGTGAACACACAGACTCATCTCCTTCCTCTCTTGGCAACAGCAGTGAAGGTAATCTATCTCTTTTCACTGGACCAAGTCCCTTGTCTTTTATTGCAGTCGTAAATATGATTCTTATCTTTTTGTCTTTGGTTTTAGGAGCTTAAAGTTAATGACAGGTCAATATGAAGCGTATCTCTTAAAATGGATTAAATAATGATAGGGGTCCCTTTTCTAGTTTTTGAATGTAGTAGAGGGTCCTTTTCTCAAGTACCCGTTATGCAACATAACCTTCGGGGATGAATACAAACATTTCTAGTTTTGATGAAGCATTTGTATGTTTCCTACCACCTTTGCAGGCTGAGCTCAGTAAGGTTGCTGCTGACAATGGTCCTGCTAAAGGTGAAGCTCAAACAGATGGAAGTAAATCTGATAAAGGAAAAACCAGCCATCATTTGATTCTTCTAGAGGTTTGTTGAGATTGTTGGGAGCATTTCTTTTACCCTTCATTTATTGTTAAAATTTCCCTCCAGAGGAATGTGGGTTCAGGGCTTCTACTTATCTCTGACTTCATATGTTCTATTCTCTTCCCTGTTTCTACACTTCTTTTTTGTAGAGGATCGCGACTCAGATAGGCTGTGATCCAGCAGATATATGTGATTTTGAACTGCAAGCATGTGACACTCAACCAAGCGTAATAGGTGGTGCTCTTAAGGAGTTTATCTACTCTGGAAGACTTGATAATCTATGCATGTCATTTTGCTCTTTAAAGGTAATATAATGATTCATGTGTTATTAGATATTTTAGCTTGGACTTATCATCCGTTGCCTAACTGTTTCTGGCAATCGGTTCTGTTGATGGTTGGCATGATGTCTACTGTTCTCCACTACTGTAGTTGGAAGTTAGATCATAGATGATCAATTTCTGGCTTGCTTGGAGTATTTTGCTTCATCTTCATGATCCTTAACCCCAAACTGGCTTCTAAGCAGTAAAAGTTTGGGTCATTAATTTGTAGCAGCTGACCTTTCATGTTATTTTGTATTATGATTCCAGGCACTGATTGATGCTACATCCTCTGCCACTGACCTTGACGATGAAAACGGTGTCAGGATGGTTGCTTTGTTTGATCATGAAGAGGTTGGATCTGATTCAGCACAGGGAGCTGGATCTCCTGTAATGATTGATGCTCTTTCCCGAATCACTAGCTTCTTTAGCTCAGATACCAAGGTGCTTACTTTTCTGTTGACAGTTCTAGTTTGCGAGCGACCTCAGTTGGCTCCGCTATGTTGTGAAAGTTGCACATATGTTATGCTCCTTTTTTTTCCGAAAATTCTCTTAAAACAGGTAGTGTCCTGTGAATGTTTCAAATGAACACTACTCTCGCTTGTCAGATGTTCTTGGTAGACTCTGGTCTTTTTTGTGCTTCTAGGGTGACTCTGATTATAAGTAATAGAAGATATATTGAGCTTTGCCAATTTACTATCTTTGGTACTTTATCCGTTAAGTGTTTGGTTGGCATGTTTATTTCTGATACTAAACTCTCTTTTTTGCAATTCTAAAAAAAACTCTATTTTTGTCTGTTTACTTACTTTTTCAGGTCCTTCAAAAAGCTATACAGAAGAGCTTCCTTGTATCTGCTGACATGGCACACGCATTGCACCCTAATTATATGGTATGCCATTTTATGCATGATCAGCTTCAGTTTGTATAAATCGGTCCTTTTGGTTTGGTTCAAGATGCTGTACGTTTTTTATTAGGACAAACATGAGGAAAATCATCAGCCAAAGATGCATGGAGGACTTGTAATCAAACACAACGCTAATCAACGATATGCAACAAATTCGGTTACTTCCTTCATATTTAGGGAGATAGCGTCGAAGCATGATCTCCCCATCCAGGTAACTACTCTCCTTATTTCATATATTTCTCTTGGGGACTGAAAGCATTATTTGATCCGTTATCATCTTCATGATTTCGGCTTGTATGGATTTTTTTTTTCAAGAGCTAGCATGGAATTTGAACTCACCACAGCGCATAAATTTAGGTTATGGTGGCTTAAATTATATCCTGTATAATCTGGGGTGGAGAACATGGCTTTAATGTGCTCCCTTTAGTAACATAGGTCGTTGACGTTAGGGCAATTTCTAATAGATTATTTGACGAGTTAAAGTACTAAGTTACAACTCAGAGATTCTGTGTCAGGCAATAGCTGCATGATGTTCGAAAAGAAAAGTGCTCAGATGGGTTTGGGTAGATTAAATGCGATAAACCGATCCCTCTTCTTGACTGTCTTTGCAATTGCAGGATTTTGTGGTCCGCAACGATATGGCTTGCGGATCGACCATCGGTCCCATTCTGGCCAGCGGCGTGGGGATTCGCACTGTCGACGTAGGCGCCCCACAGTTGTCAATGCACAGCATACGAGAGATGTGCGCCGTCGACGACATTGATCATTCCTACCAGCACTTCAAGGCCTTCTTCCAAGTTGTTTCTCATATTGATGCCAAAATCATAGTCGACATCTAGCATTGTGCTACTCTTCCGTGCCAAATCCCGCGACCGAAGATCTCTGGACCATCTTTCCAACTAATAGGATCATTGTTCAAGCTTGCTACTCTTTTCTGTATGTATTCTTTTGGTGCTTTTCCGAATGTTCGCTTCATCTGTCTTATTACCAGTCCCGTTCCCCTTGATGTTGTCACCTACGCTTCCTTGTCAACTGCTAAGGCATCATTTAGTCCATTTGGGATTTCAAAATCTATCGGCCCGCAGCTCATTGGCCAATTTACGCATTGGTTTGGGCCTTTTCTTTTCACCTCAGCTTCTCCATTTTTTGGGCCTGCGGCGTCCATTCCTATTGGAAACAGAATTGGCCCAATTTACTCCAAACTTATTGGCTATTTGGTTGTATAGCTAGAGCTTAATGTTTTGCAAAAGACGACGTTTGTAATCTTACGTGGTTGTTCCATTTTTCACATTTTTGGAGATCTTTTACTGAGGCTTATCAATCCACTATTGGTGTTTTGGTGGAAACTACCATTGTTTTAAAATTTGCGGTTCGACAAGTACCGAATTATTTTTATCAAAAAAGGGGAGAGCGGTTCGATTAGTTTTTAGCATAGTTGATTATCGATTTGACTAGTCGGACTAGTCAATCTAGATCAAATTGTCCAGAATTTATTGTCTTAAAAAATATTTTTTTCCAGTTTTGATAGATTAATGTGATTTAAATAACTTGCAATAATATTAGAGAATATTTTAAAATTATTTGACATTTTAATATAAAAATATTATTATTTGGTAAAATATTTTTATAAAAAAAACCTCGGCACCGATTGTGGGACCGGTCAAACATAAAATCGGAATAAATTCGGGTCAACTCTCAGTTTTAAAAAAACATTGGAAACTGCAGTCCAGTGATAGTAGTTGAGGGCTTTTATATGACAACTAGTTGTGTGCTTCACTCACCTAGTCATTCATTGATTTAGTGGATAGCATATCCCCGCTGGGAATCTACATTGAGTTTGTGAATTCTTGTTTTCGCGGATAGTTTAGCTGAGATCTTGTATACACTGGCATGCAGGGTATTGTGCAAAGTTCAAGAGTGTCGGGTATGTTTATAAATGTAAAAAATCCACTACCTTATTGTCTTAAGATTTTGGGGTAAATTTGGAGATTCAAATATGGTATCAGAGCGGATTGATAACGTGTCTATTATTGTTCTCGCACGATCTTCATTTCATTGCACGTTGGTAACGTCAAAATTCATACAAATTTTGGCTTGATAGGTTTCGTTTGAGAGGGCTAGTTGAGAATCACATATTGCTAAATGCAATAGTGGTGAGCTTGTTTTTATGAGTATGAAAATTCTCAACTCACTCCTTTAAAATTTTGGTTTGGATATAAAGATTCAAACATAAATTTGTAAAAAATATTTCTGAAAATATTTAAAATCATAAATAAGTTCAAACCAAATATGGTAAGTCAATTAGATGGTGTTCTATCACCGGGAAAGTCGGTTACATATTTGGTATTATACAGTTGGCTAACGGTATTCCGTTTGAATTTATTTACAATCCATATATGCAATTCAAAACTCAACAACTACCATATATATAACTTTTATTTTTATCTAATTACTAACCAGTACGTAGAATTATTGCTAAATAATTATTGTAACTTAACCAAAAATTATAAATTCAATCCTGAAAATGTATTTACGTTTTAACGTTTTTAGTATAATTCAAATCCAAATTAGTCAATCGTCAGAACAAATCGGGTCTACCAGGTGGGTCCCAAGTGCTTGCCTATATATATGTACGAGAGACTTTCTTTTCCTTATTCATACACATTCATTCATACTTTAGTTGTAAAATTATAAGGACACACAGAGGAGAGAACAGAGAGAATTGAGACAAGGTACACCTGCCTCTCTATTTCGTAAGCGGCAAGTCTTCCCTAGATCTCTTTTCTAAATATTATAGTAATAAAAATGAAAATCCAATTGGGATTTATATTGTTTTCATTTTTATACCACTTTTATGCTCTCTTCACCCTGTATTCTTCATTTTAGTTTCAATTTTGTTTATATAGCCGTAAATTATATACACGTTGTACGGTCATGTCCTCGTACAATTATCGATCATGCATAGCGATCACCTTGCTGGGTCTCATCTTTTCTACGTGGGTATTTTTTCGATTTTTTTGGCAAAAGGGAATTTAGTCTAGCGACATAAGGAGTGTACAATTTATATGAGGTTCAATGTTTAAACTCTAGCCTGGTTTAAAAATTTACCTTTCAAAAAGAAAAGTTTTTGTTTTTTTTATCAAATAACAGTTTTTAGATTTAGGAATATTTTGGTACTTTTATCAGCATCTCTTAAAAAAGTGACCGAAATTAGAATCTACAGATTAATCAGATTAATTCAAAAAATATCAAAAACTAAATACTACTAAATTTTTATGATTAATCAAAATTTTAAAGATCGTGAACTTATAGTTATTTTTTCTTTAATTTAAGATATGTCTTTGTACGTGAAAATAGAAGTTACGGTTGCTGTCGTATAAAAGAAAATGCCCTTCTTTTTTTAGAGTTTCTAAGGCTCTTCTTCCGTTGTAAACAAATCTCTTACATCCTTCTCATTTGACTATTTGTTCAGGATTTTCCCCTTCTTGGGATAGAAGAAAGGAGTCAACTATCATTTTTTTGGTTGGATCCTATTTAGAGATCATTCTATTTATACAATTTCTCTATTAACAATAATAATGATTGCACCAAAATATACTTAAAAGAATACAAATCTTTTATTAACGAGATCAACTCATGTTAATCTTTGTGTTAAAAATTACAAAACTATTGGATCTTGTTGGATCTTTTTTAAGGATCTTTCTTTTACTGTATATTTTTTTATGAATAAAGATTGAGCCAAAACATTCAAATCTTTCACTACGGGCCAACTTGTATTATTCTGTGTGTTAAAAATTACAATATTTTTTTACAGTTGAATAGTGTTGGATGGATCCTATTTAAGAGATCATTTTTTAATGTAATTTTTTATAAATAAGATTTAACGAGAATGTGCTTAAAATAATTTAATTCTTTTGCTAATCTGATGTGCTTGTATTAATCTTTGCGGGTTTTTTCGGATAATAATTTTGTTCTTTTTCTCGAAAAGGTCATCTTCTTTAGAAACATGGAGTGAGTGTTGATGTCAGTAGTGAGGTTGACTCTTTTCTCCTAGTTTCTTTCACCTGTCTTATCTATTTCCTATGTCATATATTTTTTGGAAGTGGTGAGTGTGTTTCTCTCTCCCACTCACTTTTTCTGTTTGTACAAAGTCTTCTCGAAATAGAGTGAACCCTTCTAAAAAAAAAGAATGAGCCCCTATATTCATTTTAACCAAATTTTTATTTCTTATTACTCAAATCAACGCTAGTAAATGAATGTATTTGATTATTTCCAAGTTTTATTTGATGTGGTTCATCATATTTTGAGAAAAGTACACATTCAAACCATATGGTATGATTATTTTTGCGTTCAACCCCTGTGGTTTAAAATACATCAAACTTTTTATATTTTATCACCTAGAGGTGTGCTGCTCGAAAGTTCGACATATTTTTAGTTAATTAGTTGTCCATGCACTAATACCTCTGTTGTGTACAGCAAGAAAAGATGGATGCTCCTAATGATCAATCAAATTTCCTAAGGGAACAATCTTGCATCGATGCCGCATCTTCAAGTGAGCGAAAAGTTTCCCGGAAGAAGTACCATAGGCACACTCCCAGCAAAATCCAGGAGCTTGAAAAGTATGGTCCCTTTCTCTTCTTGCGTGACAATATTGATAGTTGTAGTAGTAGTTCAATTCATTCGGGTAAGTGCCCATTTGGCTGTTTAAATATTTATCTATCTTTAGCCTTGAATGATCATGTTGGTCTTCTTATGTTTATAGTTTCTTTAAAGAGTATCCACACCCTGATAAGAATCAAAGGGTTGAATTGAGCAGGAGGCTTGGCTTGCAAATCAAGCAGGTCAAATTTTGGTTCCAAAATAAAAGGACTCAGTTGAAGGTGGTCTAGCTAAATTGATCTTTAAATGCTTCAATTTTGTTTCTTAGTTTGTTAAAATTATGTCGTAGTTGTTGATTGCAAGCAAACTTTTATTTGTTTCATTGTCAGTCTCAATCGGAACGACGCGAGAATGAATTACTAAAGAAACAATATGAGAAGCTCCAAGCTGAGAATGAGCTTCTTCAGCAGGCCTACGCTAATCCACTTTGCCATTGCTGTGGTGGCACTACATTGCATCCTTTTGTGTCATTTGAGCATGAAAAATTGAAGATCGAAAATGAGCAGCTGAAGAGTGAATTGAGAGTTCTTTGTTCTAGTTCGAAAAATTTGTTAAACGATTCAGTTACCTCATCATCAGCCAGCCATCTTTCTCCCTTCTCGATCCCGAAGCCAAATATTGCTATGGATGGGAATGATATTCCTTAATGTTATTGTAGATTTCCTAAAGACAATTGTAATACAGACATTATACTTGCTCACATTTAGTTATTTTATATTATTGCTCTACATTAATAATATTCGGCATTGCACTTAATGAATATATAATGTTTGATTGTTTGGATGTATCCATATCTGTGTTTCCATGAACTAGTGTTATCATTGAGAATATGAGATCTCAGATAACTATAGATATGGTTCTTAAAAGACCACAATCAATGATCATCGAGAATGAGATATTAGTGATGCGATTGAGATTAATGTGTAGTCTGCATCATATCCTTAGAGGATGTAGTGATTCTCACAACTACAAGATACTCGGTTTTTGATGATGGATGCGCAGATACTTTAGAGAGTATTGGCATACCCAACCGAGAAACTGTTTGGTGTATTCTATTTACGTGTTTACGAAAATATTAGTTTGTGGAGTAGTGAGCTTTGGAGAGCTTTGACCATGACTGATGCTTACACTCCTAACGGGGTAGATACGACATCTCTTGGGTACATCACGAAGTACATGTGCGTGGTAGTTGAGCCAAGAATAAGATTCATTCTTCAAATAAATTTGGAGAGAATACTTGTCTTCTTATAACTGATTGGATCGTTAGTCATTGGCCAATGCACGTCACTTTTAGACTAGTGACAATATGCTAAATTGTGAAACTTTATTAGAAAGAAATAAAAAGTTACTGCAGGTGGTGAGAAGTATGCCAAGGCCTAAATGAGTAAATACCTAAGTATGCTAAAACAAAAATACACCTAAGTATGCCAAGGCCGAAATGAGTAAATACCTAAATACCTAACCCACTGCCATAATAGAAACTCTACTCAAGCTAACCCACAAATCGGGTAGGCATGAGTAGATAACAACCCAAACAAAAAATACTTCTTTTTCTTCATATTTCTCTTCATTGACATAGTCATGACGAGTGAAGTGGGAGGAGGAGGTTCATCTGCCACATCTTTCAAGTATTTGGATGCCCTCGAAGATGGAGGGGTAACGTCCTCGCCACACCATTTCATCTTCGTAATGCCACCTTTAGATAGCCTTGAAAGTGAAAGGAAAACATCGACCTCATCCGGTGACATGTCCACCCATCAAGATGAATATTTTGAACCACTACATACTGAACCACTCCCACCCGAAAGCAGATCATGGCCACTCAATAAACTCGGGGAGCATGGTACCAAAACTGAGTCAAAAAGTGTAACGTCCACCTCAATAGTGTCCTCATGCACCGTAATAGGAGATGAGTTCGCATCCATCTCTGCCACGGTATTCAAAGAACCCAGTCCCTGCTCTTCCTCCACACTCACCTCATGTGCAACCTGGACAATAGAAACATTAATTACCATATCATGTGATCCATACATCGCATCAACACTATATGCATTCTGACCATTATAGCCGGGAGAGACATCAATCTATCCACCAAACACATCAGTCACAGTCGATTCCAAAACCAAGCATGAAGATCTTGGAATTGAACACAAAACAAAAAGAATCGCATCATTATCCACTTCCACCTCACATGAAACTATACCATTGGAAGTTGAAAAAGAGTTCAAACTTGGAGATAAACTTGCATCCGTAAGTACAATTTGACCATCCAAATTAGTGCCATTTGACACCAACCTCAAGCCTGTAGAACTTGGATCAGAACTTGGGACCGTGTCCAATAACAAAACCTGGTTCGCAAGAGGAGCTAGTAACGTCTCATTGGCAATGTTTCTAGAATTTGCCTCCTGCGTAGCCATAGAATGCAAAACCACAATTTCCAAGTTATCCACCTTATTTAAAATAGGAGAAGAAGGCACATCCTCTTGGAATAGCAAATTTTCAATGATTGATCTCGTAGAAACCTCTACGTCCTTTGCCATTGATTCATCATCCCTTCTAAGAGAATCAAAGCAATTAGACAAAGAGAGTTGGTCCCTTGCCAAATTAGTCATGCACGAGTGACCAACTACCTTACAAAGCATTTTACTACCTGCAACAACAACAATCTTGCTTCCAAAATCAGTAACATGAGCGATAGGACCTGAGGCAGCCGAGTGTTTTTCCATGCACGTAACCTTGTCATGCACACATACACCTTTCGTAACCAAAGCTAAAGCAAGAGATGTGTCATGTTCCTCGTCATTGATTTCCCCTTCCTCCCGAGTAGAAGAGATAGAGCCAAAAGCTGGCACATTACTCGTGACCTTCTGTTGCCAAACTCGCGAGCTCTAAACCATATTGATCTTAGATTGACCTTGATTAGTCGCCCTCTATTCTCCACTGCTCCTGACCAATCAGACGTAACTTCCTACAAGTTGATTCTCGATGGCAAAGAATCCTACAAGGCGTACAAAAATCAGGAAGGTCCTCAAAGATCACCTTGACCAAGTAACTCCCTCCTTTCAAATCCAATACGAGCTCCTCCGTGAGAGGCTTAGACATGTCTACCTCTACTAACACACGAACCATGACACCATTGAAATGGTTTAAGGCAGTTGAGTCCATTTGAAAGGGGTCACCTACCGATGAAACCAGACCAAAAATGATATCTATTGCAATGTGTTCCATGTTGAGTCCTTCAAGCTTCACCCAAACTTGAGCAAAAGAAGATGGAGCCTTAGTTGCTTTGAAGAAGGGAACCCATGATTGTAAGTAGAGCTTACCTTGTGGGAGTTTCCAAACACTATAACTCCAAACTTCCTCCCTATCTTGCTCTGAGTTGAACTGAAATCCAAAAGACCCCACGCCTAAAGGAATCATTTTCCATAACTCATTTTTCCAAGTCTTCTTAATGGCCTCGTAACTCAAAAGTGGAGCAATGTTGAGCACCCTTTAAGCATAATCAAACACCCAATCACTGCATGTTGACCGAAATTCTCGCATATACTTGATCTTTCCTCACTCAACACAACCATTGCCATATCATCTCAGATAATAGGATGGATGTAATTACCTGGTTTGATCCATTCATCTTTGGAATGAACCGTGGTAGTATACAATTTCTCTTACTGCCGAGGCACTCCCGATGGAGAAACCTGCCCACCTAGAACATATGAATCCACTAAGCTCTTAGGGTCAAGAACATGCCTGATCTCTGCATTTTGAACCTCCTGGCTGTTAGAGGTTGAGAAGCATGAGAAGCCGATGATGTACCAGCCTCAAGTAAGGTAGTATAGCTCACCTTTACGAGATCTCTCCACCATAGAAACAAGGTGAACTGCATAAAAATCACCTTCTATCACCATACTCTGTCGGAGCCATAGAAGAGCTTGCCTGGTGGGGAAGCAGGCGGACGAAAAATTTTGGCGCACACCTCAACTTCAAGACTATGATACAGAGAGATAGTAACATGCTTTGTCATATTGATAAAATTCTTCCACGCCGGGAGCAATGAGGGAAGAATCGCCAAATTCATCGTGCCATGGCTGTCAGTCGACATAAAAAACATCGGGTCCCAGCTGCCAGACTTGTGATGGCCACATCGGGGGCCAAACTCGGGATGGGACTAGCCTCTTCAACAACTTGGGATGGCGGGAGGAAAGGCGTAGCCGTAGGAAAGGCAGCGAATAGAAAAACCCTATTCGCTGGTTAGTTTAAAGCAAACTCAGAACCCAAAGGAAAAGCTCGCCCGTCCTGAGGTTGGACATCTGATGATGGTAGAAGGGGCGCCGTCCCCCCAGGGGCCTGTGGTGGCCAAGCCATGGCCCCACCATCGGTGGTAGGGCGTGAGATCAGGAATGTTTTTCGCCCCAAAATTGCCCTTCAGAGAGAGAAAAGGCTGTTAGTTTTTTTTATGAAACGAAAGAAGATTAATTACCTTGGATAGTGACAATATGATCAATTAGTAGAATGAGATAATATGATTAAGTTATTTGAATAGATACTTTATCCTATTCTAGACTTAATTGAGTATTCGCGAATGAAAGGACCGATAGGAGTGTGGCGGCCGACAGGAATCTGGCTCCCGCAGGTTTGCGCTAGCCCACTTTGGCTGCGCCAGCCAGCCACCCAGTGTCGGGTCTTCTCCATCTCGTCTGTTTTACCTTCTCCATTTTATTCCTTGACCCGATCATCACCCTCGATCATCCTCAGACTCTTCACTTAAACTAATAGACTCCTCCAATCGTCTTTAGTCTCCATACCCAACAGAAAGTAGGCCGGAAACACAGTAATCCTAAGTCTGCATCTTTATTTGGAATAGAACTCTGCAAACACCTCAAGAACAGACAGTTTCTGACATCTTTTCCCAAGGAAAATGATGAGAAATGTCATCAGCAACACCTAAGAATATGTTTGGTACATGAAGAGTTAAAACTCTGCCACAAGTCTCATAAAAAATGATGTCTGTAAGCCAAAAGTGGTGGTGGCTCTTTGATGAGGAAAGAAACTTCTGCACCTCGATGGTCACTTGCTGTGGAGATTTCTCAATTGGCAGATCAACAACAATGCCCTTCTACTTAGAATAATCGATCACTAGAAATTAAGTTTTGGCAAACGGTCATATCCTCATCGATGTAGCAGCAACCATGCTCATTATTACAATATCAGAGCAAGTTTTGTCCAATAAACTATGATGTGCATATACATTTGAAAGAAAAATGACCGAAATGTTGTATATTTATGTAGGTAATGGATTATAAAGAGAGTATATGCTAGACACACCAAAAAATGATGCTTTCTTTAAAGGTATTTATTCCAACCAATATGATGTAAATGGTTCTCAAGGAATCAAACTTCCAGGATATAAAGCCTATGAACTCAGAAATTTGGAGTGACACTCTCACGAATTTCTTGAAGCAAGAACTCTCAAGTTTGGACTCGAAAAAGAAAGAGGGAATTCTGAGGAGGGAAGACTCGATTTCTGATTTTTCACCACCTCCGGAACTCGTCTAAGTATTTATAAATACTCAAGAATTATTCACGAAGGGTGGCAACCATTTCCCAGAAAAGATCCAATGCACTGAAAGGTCGCAACTCAAGCCCAAGAGGTGTGCAACTCACGAAGAGGCACCTCCGATTTAATATTTATTTTATTTTCTTTCTTTCTTTCTTATATGAATAAGTATATATAAAAGATTTGAACTAATAAATCTTCTATTAGTTTCCCTCCATAATGGATGGAAGCCAAATTGAGCTTAATTAGTATCCCAATATACTCACATATTTATAGCCTATAGCCTAGCCAAATCTAGCATGCTCAAACTTCTACTCTAGATGACAAATAGACTACATGATAAAATGCAATATTATAATGTAAATATATAGAACAATCTCTCACTTATTTGTATAATACAACTTGCATTACTCAATATTTGACCATGAAGTGGACTAAGCCTTTAACTTATGGTTGAACATGAAACTCTAAGGAATCATATTAACGTCGTGTATGATTTCTTGCTTCTTTAATCTTTGGCAACATCTTTGAATTGGGCCTTATGCTGAATCCTAGTATTCATAAGAACTCTAGGATTTTACAAAGATAATCCCTAAGAAGCAACCTCTCACTTCTCTACTTGTATAGGTAGACTTATCAAGAATGTCCACAACGCATTCTACAAAGCTATAAGTCTATTAAGGATTTGTAATCCAACCTCTACTTGTTGTGGTAACTATAATTGCATAGGTCAGATATAGGATTTTTAAAATATTATCACCCCCACTATTTCTAAGTTATGCACTTTGAAATATATCTAAGTTTCTATTTTGCCAATGTCTAATATTGAATTGCCTTTTTAACTCTCATACATCAGGTGCCAAGTATATAACTTATACACTAAGATAGAGTTTATTTCAATCAAGACATTGATTCTATTGGTAATAGCCCCATACCTTGCATGAACGTTTTGATCTTATCTCCGGATAATGACTTTGTTAACGGATCTACTAACATTTGATTTGTCGGGAGATACTCAAGTGTTATCTTTCCCTTTTTAACCATGTTTCTAATATGATTATATCGCATAGCAATGTGTTTGCTATGGTTTGATATTCTCTCATTCTTTGCATTGTGAATGCCAGCTTGATGTATATATATATAATCTTATATATATGTATATATATATATATATATATATATATATATACATATATATAAGATTTAAATTAGCACCCGTATCAAAGAATTAACCTGATGATTGACAGTACTGTTGAGAGGATATATAAGATTTGATAGTGGATATATAAGAGATGATTTAAATCTTATATATAAGAGCATATATATGATTTAAATCATCTCTTGTATACCCGTATCAAATCTTATACATCAGAGCCATATTGGTATCAGAGCCATAACTGTTGAGAGGTGTCTCCAAAAACGGACTGTCCTCGCATCCCTTGTGGATCCTAAAGGGTTAAAACTCCCTGGTGCCTCTTGGTAATCAACAGTATTGCTATTGATTGGCCTTTAACTGCTCATTCATCATTGTTACTGTTCATAGGAATAGTGAGTTACTGTAGCAACGCCATTTTTACTATTGCAGTATAGCTCCATCTTGCATCCACTATAGATTCTCCGCCTTATGGCTGGTTAGGGTTGCATATTGCATCTGAAGGGTTAGATCAGCATGGTAGTAGGCCGTAAGACCCTGGAGGGGCAGTGAGACTGTGGCTTTGTGTTGATTACTTCCCTGTATTTGCATATTGTACCTCTCATCTGTCATGGACCCGTTTGTTTGTAATAATGCATCATGCATCTCATCTGCGAGTGATCTGGCTGAATCCAGTAACGAACAAAGCCGAATAAACAGTAATGAGCTGATCATTGAGGATTTTAAAGGCTGCATCAATAATTGGAAATTGCCAAAAATTTCAAAACATGACATATATCACATTCCAAAGATTTCATTTTTGAAACATGACTATGTCATCAAACAAGAAGAACACTCAATGTCTGTTTCCAAACCTATTGAGACTTATCAACTATTGTCCAAAACCTCTCTTCAAAATCATCTGAAAAAGGGTTTTAATTTCATCCATATAGGACTCGTCCAGGTCGGTATTATACCCCTGACTGTAGCCGGTTTGGATGCATCGATTCTAGCTATCCTCCGGGATGCTAGACATCTGCGTTTTAAAGATTCTTTAATGAGCTCCGTCGAGTCAAGCCTCGCTGGTGGCCCATTATCATTTGACTGCCATCCAAATCTTACTTTATCTCTTAAAGACCCAAACATTCTGCATGCCTTAACACTTCAATTAAAAACATTTAATTACTCCCTCATGCAGGGCACTGTTAACATCTCATTGAGTTTTAAAGTGCATTATAAAGCCATGATTTCTGCATTTGCAACGAAGCATCATTTTCAACCAACCAAAGGACAAACCGTTTTATTGCAAACTGACTTTACTCGGGCTAACACTGTCATTCCTAAAGCCATCCAATGGAAGGATGTAACCCTTCCTGACGAATGGATCTTAGAAGGTTTAGACCAATCTGAGATTCAAATGCCTGAAGCCCAACCCAGTAATGATGTTTCACGTATCAACCGTTATTCTGGTGGTACTGTTGGAATATCGTTCAATCGTGCTACGAGCTCGAGATTTACAGGGACCCCCTCCCTTTCTCGCTGTGAAAGCACATCTTCATCGATGAGAGCCCCCAACCATCTCCCATCTGTTATCCACCTACCTGACAAACCAAGGTTCTCAACATCACATATACCCAACCCCACACTCCACCATATCAACTATAGATCCCAAATCCCACACCCTGTTTATACACAAAATAAAGCCCCTGTGGAAGAAGAGTCTCCTCCCTCTTCCCCTACCCCAAGCCAAATCACAGAAAATCAACAATATCGGAATGAACTTAACGTTCTTGAAGCCCCCTTCGAGATCAATAAGGATTTTCTCCGATCTGATTTCAATGCCCCTCATAACCAAAGAAAGGTCAAATGGTTCTTTCGGAACTTTTTAAAACCTGAACGTGATGGAGTTCAAACCTCTTATTATGAGTGGATTACAGAATATCGTTGCCAGATCTTATTCTTTGACTGGTTCGAACAATTCTTAATGCCTACTTGTATACAAGAGATGATTGACAGTTATAACTCCAAGACCCAAACTGCAAATCCCATCACTCGTGCCCAATGTCATCGCGAACAATGGGATACCACGAATGGAGAAACAATATCATCCCCTCACCCCCCTCTGAGACAAATTAATCTCAATATTGCCAATAATCCCATAGAAGCCGCTCCCTACAAAACCCCAACAGATGACGTCCTTTTAAATTCAAAACGTATAATTGCCCAGAACAATTTCTGTAATACTCACCTGAGCACTATAGGAAAACAACTGGAACGCATTGAAGGACATCTCCCATCTTCTCAAGTCCTATCATCGTCTTCTTCTGACCCTCCACTTGTATCTAAACCACAACAACCCATTTTTAGACCTTTTAAGGTCTCCCAAACAACCACACGCCAAATTCAGGAGAACTGAGATTTTGCTGATATTTTGCGAAGGCAGATATCCAGTATTGATCTCACCCCTTCCTCTCCTCTCATCGCCCCTGATACTCCTCTCAGGCAACCCAACACCATCCACACCCTTGACAAAGATTCCGATTCTGAATCCAACCGATCATCTTCCTCATCTACCACCCCCATGATCCATCGTCTTCACTGGCCCCAATAGTCCATCCCTGTTCCGGGTCCAGACATTGCCATAGAACAAAAGCCCAGTACCCTAAACCAGGCTAAGTTCAATGCTAATTCCATTTACGAATGGAACATTGATGCCATGACAGAGTATAACATTCTCAGTTTACTCCAACAAATGACCATGGCCGCCAACGCCTACAAAACCCAGACGACCATATCTGACAAATCCATTACTGAGATTCTCATTTCGGGATTCTCCGGCCAACTGAAAGGTTGGTGGGACTATTACCTCACTGAGACTCAACAAAAAGAAATCCTAGAAAGCCTTCAACATGATGAGAACCATTCGTTAGTTCTTTCTAAGAATGAACCGATCCAAGATGCGGTTTCATCTCTTATCTTTGCCATATCACTTCATTTCATCGGTGATTCGTCTCACCTTAAAGATAAAAATGCCGAACTTCTCTCCAACTTGAAATGTCACAAGTTGAGTGATTTTCAGCATTATAAAAACACCTTCCTCACCAGGGTAATGCTTCGCGAAGATTCAAATCAGCCTTTCTGGAAAGAAAAGCTCATTGATGGTCTTCCGTTCATGCTAGGTGAAAGGGTCAGACGAACTCTTAAAGCCTCCCATGGAACCCCTATTGACTATGGTGAGCTCATCAGCATAACACAACAACAGGGACTCCAAATCTGTCAAGATTTAAAGTTACAGAAAAATATCAAGCGTGAGTTAAGGCAAACGAAACAAGAACTTGGATCGTTTTGTCAACAGTTTGATATTTCTCGAGTTCCTGATTCCAAGAATTGCAATTGCCCTTCCTCATCCAAGCCTTCTCATCATAAAAGATCTTCCTATTACAAACGACCTGACAAGCGTAATAAGGACTCTCACCTCAAAAAACGCTTTTCAAGACGTTTTCCAGACAATGACAAAAAGAAGTCCTATAGACGTGATCCTCCGCCAACGGATGACCGCTTCAAGAATACTATTTGTCACAAGTGTGGCAAAAAGGGACACATCGCCCGGCACTGTCGCATACACACAACATTTCATGCCTTAAACATTGATCCTGATATCATTGCCCAAATATCCACCCTTCTGATTAACGATTCTTCTTCCGACCCTGACTCAGTCTCGGAAGACTCTGACCAATTAGATGAACTTATCCATTCTTCATCTTCGTCTGATTCGGAACACAGTATATGTGTTTTGACTAAAGACCAAGAGTTTTTACTCGCCATGGCAAATAAAATCGAAGATCCCACCAAACGCAAGGACTATTTATCTAAAATACTTAACAGTGTTGATGAAGGCCCTTCAACTTCCATCACCATCCCTCCAAAGACTTATGATCTGACTCGCATCCTTCAAAATAAGCAAGTTCAGAAGTCTAATATCCCCACCATTCCAGAGCTACAAACGGAAATCAAGCTCATTAAAACTGAGCTCAAAGATTTACGTTTACAGCAACAGGAAACCAGTACTGTCCTCCAAAACCTTTTAACCAAACAGCCTATCGATCCAAACTCCAGCGACTCAGATGATGATTTCCCGCTTCAACCTGATTCCAATGAATTTTTACATGTTTTGAAACAGGTCACTTCTCGAAAGTACCTCATTAAAATTATTATCAAATTTTCTGATGATTTCCAACTTAATACTATTGCCTTATTTGATACGGGTGCTGATTTAAATTGCATCAAAGATGGTTTAGTGCCTAAACGCTTTTTACATCGTACACATGAAAAACTTTCTGCTGCCAACAATTCAAAAATGTTGATCACACAGAAAACTGATGCTTTTATCAAAAACAATGACACTAGCATCAAAACTACATTTTTACTCGTTTCCAATATGAACCATACTGTCATTATTGGAACACCTTTTATCAACTTAATCACCCCTTACACAGTTAACCATGATGGCATTATTTTTAAAATTAAAAAACCAACTTCCAAAACATTGTTTTTCCCGTTTTTACAAAAACCAACAACACGAGAATTACACTTATTAAAACAACGTCACATAAACTCATTAATTTCTTCCAAAGAACATGATCTTATTGACACAAAACATCATATTCATTTGCAACGAATTTCAACACAACTTGAAGATCTCGCTCTTCAAAATCAAATTGTTTGTTTTAAAAATAAACTTCAAACTAATTTGTGTTCTGATTTGCCTACTGCTTTCTGGGATCGCAAGAAGCACGTGGTTGAACTTCCCTATGAATCAACGTTTTCAGAACGCCAAATACCTACAAAAGCCCGACCAATTCAGATGAACTTTGAAATGGTTGAATTTTGTAGAAAAGAAATCAATGATTTAGAAAACAAGGGTTTGATTTCTAAATCAAAATCACCTTGGAGTTGTGCATCATTTTATGTTGGTAAAAACTCTGAAATTGAAAGAGGTGTTCCTCGCCTCGTTATCAATTACAAACCTTTGAACGCTGTTTTACAATGGATCCGGTATCCAATTCCCAACAAAAAAGACTTACTCAATCGCCTTCATAACTCTTTCATCTTTTCAAAATTTGATATGAAATCTGGATTTTGGCAAATACAGATTCATCCAAAGGATCGGTATAAGACTGCATTCATTGTTCCTTTTGGCCAGTATGAATGGAACGTTATGCCATTCGGTTTAAAAAATGCCCCAAGCGAATTTCAAAACGTCATGAATGACATATTTGCATCATTTTCATCATTCTGCATAGTCTATATTGACGACGTTTTGATCCATTCCCAATCAATTGAACAACATTTCAAACATTTATATGCTTTTTATAATGTCGTAAAGAAAAATGGTCTTATTTTGTCCCAAAACAAAATCGTTTTGTTCCAAACAAGAATTCGTTTTCTTGGTCATTACATCCACCAAGGGACGATTACCCCAATCGAACGCTCCATTACTTTTGCGTCCAAATTTCCTGACAAAATCTTGGACAAAACTCAACTCCAACGTTTTCTTGGATCTCTAAACTATGTTTTAGAATTCTTTCCCAACATCAACCGCATCATAAAACCTTTACATGATCGGCTTAAAAAGAACCCTACGCCATGGACAGATATTCATACTAGTATAATCCAACGCATTAAAAGTCAAGTTCAAAGCATTCCTTGTTTACATTTAGCTGATCCATCTGCTTTCAAGATAGTTGAAACTGATGCCTCAGATTTAGGTTACGGTGGCATATTGAAACAACGCCCCCATGATCATGAACATATCATATCATTCACTTCAGCACATTGGAATGATACTCAGCGCAAGTATCCAACAATCAAAAAAGAGATTTTGAGCATTGTATTATGTATTACAAAGTTTCAAAGTGATCTTTTAAACCAAAAGTTTTTATTACGTATAGATGCCCAAGCGGCTAAAGATATTCTTCAAAAAGATGTTCAAAATATTGCCTCCAAGCACATATTTGCTCGCTGGCAAGCTATTTTAAGTATTTTTGATTTTGACATTGAATACATTAAAGGAGAAAGCAATTCCCTACCTGATTTCCTAACGCGAGAGTTTTTGACAAATAGGTAGCCAGTTATGCCACCAAAAAGCTCCCAAGGGAGCAAAGCCAAAAGTATTGCCTCATCCTCCTCAAAGCCAGCTACCTCATCCTCCTCAAAGACAGCTGCCTCATCCTCCTCAAAGCCAGCCCGAACTTGGGCCGCTATTACTGAAGATGACGAACATAAAGAACTTCCCCTTGCCCTTCGCAGCTGATCCGAAGGCAGCACTGAAGTGCAAAAATGGTTAATTGAACTCCAAAACAATCCAGTTTACCCGACTGAATTTGTTGAGGTCTTCCAACGCCTCTCCCAGAATTCCCAAGCCCCAAGCCCCAACACCCAAATGACCTCCCCTAACGTTAGCCATACAATCGTTTCTCAAACCCAACCTCTTCCCCGTAACCAACCAAGAGCTGTTTATTACCACAAACCCCAAACCCAATCTCTTGTGTTTGTTGAACGAGATTACAACCAAAACGACCCAACTATTGCCGCAGCAAGAACTTTCCCTCCTGGCCAACACTCTATCCCCTCAGACATAGCCAAAACACAAGCCTACTATGCTGCCATATTAGAACACACTGACTCCATCAAAGTCAGGCATTTCTATAGCAACACAGATAAAGCCTCCCCAGCCTATTCAACCTGCCAAATTGCAAAAGTCATACATCCATCGCAATGGACATCCTTATAAGGACAACCCTTGCACAAACCAAAGCATCTACCACTGACTCCAAACACCACCCATAGCACCCTATACAGCTACTGGGACTACCAAAATGCCTGGTTCAATGCTTTCTTGAACCAAAATGCTAAAATGACCCACACATGGCTGTTCTATTTCAGACAGCCATTTGATTGTCTCAATCTTCCATTATGGTTCCTTACCTGGTGGAGTTATTATGGTTGTTCCTTAACCATCCTTACGGATGACGTTCTTGGATGCTACAACCTTTTCAAAGCCCGCTACAACCCTTCGGCCATTGAAAAGCCATTTGGCCCATTGTTATTATTTTGCGCCAAGTTCTACCTTCCATGGGTATGCACCTGGCACTATGAATTTACCCCTTATGACGATCGGACTGATGTCAATATGTTAGTCCGCCGCTTCAAGGTAAAATGGTGGAACGCCTTCCGAGCAGAAGAGAAACTGACCACAGAAATAGTTCTCAAATGGTTCAAAGACAACGCCGTCGGAAAATCAAAGCACACCGCCATTGACAACAGTATCGCACAGTTTCTGGCCCAGAAGGCGAAGATCCAGGCAATGCTGGCATCAGCCAGCACAGAGAAGGATTACTTTGCCATAATGAGCCAAGTAACAAAGACCCATTCCAACGCCTCTTCATCGCCCTACGCAATGGAAGGAGAAGACGAGGAAGAGCCCTTCACCTCCCTCGATGAAGATGATGGAGCCGGCTTCTTCGGCCTCCCCTGAACAAAACTCTCCAAAGACTTCTCACCACAACGGCTTCAACGACTTCATACCACAACGGCTTCAACGACTTCATACCACAAAGTCACAAAATCATACGTACCATTGTACGTATTTCCCATAGATTCACAGGATTTATTCCTGCCATAACAAAGATGGACCCCAGCCACCGAAAAAGATAGTCACAAGACGAATCAATGCACGAGGTGGACCCCAGCCACCGAAAAAGATAGTCACAAGATGAATCAACGCACGAGGTGGACCCTAGCCACCGAAAAGCAAGTCACAAGATGAAGCAACGCACGAGGTGGACCCCAGCCACCGAAAGCACAAAGCAGACAGCAGGCAAACAGGAAAGATTCCTCCTGCCTCAACGCCACTTCCCCCTATATATAGAACCCTCCTTATTGCTATCAGGCAGAGTGTATTTTAGTTGGATAGTTGCCCATAGTCACCAGAGCTTCTCTCCTCTCTCCGGACTTCCACTGTAATCCTCTCCCTCCTTATTGTTCATTGCTTATCTCTGTTACTAGTTTTAAAGCTTATCTTCATATTGTAATTTCTTAAAGTTTATGCTTAAAGAATTAATATCCTGTTCCGCATCGCATATTGATCCTGTTCCGCATCGCATATTGGTATCAGAGCCATATTGAGAATACCAATAATGGTATCAGAGCCATTATTGTATACAACCTGAATATATAAGATTTGATATTCGTATCAAATCTTATATATAAGATTTGAACTAATAAAACTTCTATTAGTTTCCTCCACAATGTATGAAAGCCAAATTGTGCTTAATTAGTACCCCAAAAGACTCACTTATTTATAGCCTATCTAGCATACTCAAACTTCTACTCTAGATGACATGTTGGAAGTTGAACGGTTGCACCCATTATTACCATAATTATGGATACATAAGTGAGTTCATGAATTATGTAGCCTCCCTATTTAGTGGGAGGAAGTCGTAGAGTCTGAACAGTTACAGATGAGTTTATGATGGGCAATCGGATGGTCTCTTTCTGGGTTCTATATAAAGGATAGAATCCATAGAATTGGGATGGGGGAGAACACGATTGACTACACACTATACACACCACACAAGTGACATACTAACATTGACGTTCGGGTCTCTCTCTAAGCCTCTGAACTTTTAGGCTGTGTAATCCAATCCCATCTTTGAATACGTGAACTAGGACGAGCCAGTGACAAACTTCTATTACAATCCTGTGACGAACCTGTGACGAACCTGTGTAGGCGAATCTTGTGGAGAATCTGTGCTACAAGAGGTATTTTATTTTATGGCTTAATATGAATATGTTCATGTCCTTGGATTTATCTTTATATGAATGAGAATCATATGCATGAAATCCTTCATTGGTATCAGAGCCATATGATGCTTTGTTCTGGTTTATAAATGATTTTTTCAAAGAAAATGATTTTGTAAATTTTTCTTTGCAATAATCATAATTGACCAAGTTGGAAAAGTCAACGTGGGATCCCATGAATTAATGGGCCCTCTATGTTAGACTTTTTGGGCCTCACTTTGGGTATTAAGTTGATTTAAGTTATTCTAAGTTAACTTGGGCTCTCATATGTCTAATAAAAGATTATATGAATATTTTAACCATGTTGGTTTGAAAAGGATATTACGATAATTTTTTACAAACCTAATATTTTCTTGAAGGGTCCGAAAAATATTTTTTCCAATATTTTGAAGTATATGTACTGATAAAATGGAAAAATTAAACATGACATATTGATCACGTATGAAAGGTCAGTTGTGAACATATCCTTGATGAATTATGACATCATCATTTGATTAAAATTATGATTTTTTGATCCTTGGGAGAAATACGAGTATTGACCCAAAATTACTGCATCGTGCTACAGGTTTACAACGTTCAGGAGGACTCCGCTCATGCTTTTCACCAAAGCACGTGTTGCGAATGTGCGCAACATGCAACGTAAGTTATTGAAGTGTCGTATATACTGAAGGGAGCGTAAGGATAGCAGAAAGGTGCTAGAAGAGTACATAATTTTTGTTCACAAGAAAATACAAGAGTGTATCTGGGCTGGAGGTTATGAACGCAGATATGATTGGCACACAATGTTCAAGCATCTTCTAGCAACGTTGAAGATAAAAGAAGAAATCAATGTTTTCCGACCTCTTGGACATGGCAGTATAAAGGCACTTTGAAGCGTCTGATTGAATATTTGGGCAGCAAGGGAGTTTTGGAGGAAATTGCCTTTAATGCTCCAATGAAGTTGTGAAGTGGATGACAAGTACCTCTCTTTTGCACTAAAGAATATGTTTACAGATTCTCGTATCCTAGTACCTTGAGGATCGTCAAGTCCGCTCCAGTATGAGTCATGTACTTTAGATCCTTGTAGTCCATGCGTGAAAACATTTAAACTTATGTTAGGTCATGTTGGAAGTTTCTAAAATACTTGTGTTTAGAATTTCAAGTATATCCATAGTTATGTTGTTATTCAATAAAGACATATATTGTCTCAATTAAATAAAATATTTATTTAATTGCTTGATTACTACCATGAGAAATATCCATTTAAATTTACTAAGCGAGGAACTTTCAATATTTATATTTTGAGATTAACTCTCGAAGGGTGAGGGGAAGCATGCCCGCGATTTTCTTCGAATCCGAGATTAGTTGAAAACTTTAAATACCGGATTGTGGATATGATTATGATCCTCGACACACAACTTTCATAATATTTTATTGTATTGCTAAAATGATCCTCAACACACAACTTTCATAATATTTTTTTTCAAAGCTTTGTGGATAGCTACGTGTTAAAAGAACAATAGTTCTAGATACTATAAAAGTGATTATGATCTAGTCTAAAGATGTACTCAATAGCTGATCACTCAATGAAAAGGTGTCTACGTGAGATGTCCAACGTGATCAACAAGCTAGCTATGGCTGGCCACATGCTCAATGTTGAGCATGAAATCTAAAGCGTTCCATTCCCACTAGATGGGATCATGTGAATGATCCTAACGCATGATAATGTTATGACATTTATGAATGCGGACTGTCATCTTAATCTTAAAGAGGATCGCCTCTTAGTGATCAAAGTCCATCCTAAGGTGCATGAGACTAGATCTAGTTCCAATGGGAGCAAGAATAAGGTAGACCACTATGGTAAAGAGAAATGGAATATGTAGGAAATGAAAGAGAGAAACTGAATAGGCTTAACCCGAAAGAAGAATTTTGAGGCTAAGAGGAACCGAGATGTCTAACATTTCTGAGATGAAATGTTTTAACTATCAAACAAAGGGGCATTTTGCAATAGGTTGCACTGTAAACGAGTCGAGATGCTAATTTAACTCATTTAGGAGTGAATTAAATGTGTCTTGTTCCAACCTTCTAACTGAAGGTCACTAAAGTGTGGGTGATCAATTCAATATAGACATGCCACGTGACAAAGAAACATAGCATCTTTGTCGAAATTCCTGTGAGTACCAGCTAAAGAAAGGTCTATGCAAGTTGGATACAATGCACGAGTGAAAGTTAAAGGGATTGACACATGCAAATTGTGCCTACTTGCCTTGCTTCTGCATGACGTGTCATATACTCTAAGAAATTCACAGAATTCAATATTTATTCAAATTTCAATGACTCTTGGTTTTTGTTGGATAATGAGTACAACATAAATAGTTAATATTTGGGAAAAGTCTTTTCTCATACTAGTTATTTAATGAATGGTCTCTCATCACGGATGTGGATCTTTAAGATATGCATAATAATGGTTTACCGTTGTCACGAGTTCACAAATATCTCTAGATGATGTTTATGTTGTGATATTCTAGATTGGGCCAAAGTGGTCAAGAACGCATAAATTTTCTAGCTAAGGCATGACTAAAGGGTAATTTATAGGTGGCTAATTTACCTACTTGCGAAAGCCTCTAGAAGGAAAACCTATTAGGGAACCATTTGACAAAATAACTAGATCTGGTTATTCATTGTAATTAATCCATTTTAGATATATGGTCAATGAATGTGAGGGCAAGGCAAGAGACCTATTATTATTTCATCACATTTGATAGATGAATATGTTCAGATATGGTCAAATATATTTGATTCGCAAGTCTGAAGCTTCATGTAACTTCAAGACACTCATGAATAAGAATTGAGACATAACGAGTTGATCGAGGTCATATGTATCTCTCTAATTTAAAGCCAATATGATGGAAAAAGAATTGGACATAAGTTGTTCATTTCCCGCTCATCTCAATAAAATGAGATAGTGGAAAGAAGGAACTTTATCTTCTTGATATAGTTAGATCCATGATGGGAAAGGCAAGTGTGCCTATATACTATGACGGAGATGTGCTCCTCACCGCTACATAAGTTGTAACATGTGTGCCCTCTAACTTTGTCACTCCTACTCCTCACGAGTTGTAGATAGACCGAAAGTCTGATCTAAGCAACTTAAGACTGTGAGGTTGTATTTCCTTACATCAGTTTGAGTAAGTGTCTTACAAAGAGTGTCTTTGTCAAATACTCATAAATATCAAAGGGATACGTGTTCGTGAGCGAACAAGATGATGGACAAGTGACATAATGTATACCACTAGTTGCCACATTCTTGGAAAATGAGTTTCCAAAATTGGGAGAGGTGAGTGAAGAATGGATTTTTTTGTCCACCTTGCAATAAAGCGAGTACGGGAATAATGTCAAACCACAGAGAGCGGGTTCAAGACATCTCGAGCAAAATTTAATTAAGATTAGGTTGAAAGTATTTTATGAATTAAGTTGGGTGAAGCAAGCAAAGACAAGGCGAAGTTGAAAAGGGTGTTAAGTCAAATTTAAAGGAAATTGGGCTAGGTGCCCTTCACACGTCTCTACGTGCTTGGTTTCTCTTGGGCTTTTGTGTCTGTGGTAGGCCTAGGTGTACTATGGCATGGTGCTTCACAACTAAGTACTTTATGCCATAAAGAAGGTACTAGGAGGCATTGACGAGAATGTCACTCACACCTAATGTTGGCAAGTTGTCAACCTTACCTAGGTGCCGAGACTACCACAACTATCCACCCTAAACCTCACTCATGAGTGCAACACCCTAAGGCCAACTACACATCACCCTCATAGGTAAAGTTCATTTACGACTTAGTCCATCGGGTAAATGCCTAGTCTAGTGGTTAGGTTTATCCATGCTCCCCTTCACGATTAAGTACTTTGGGTCACACTAAAATCAATTGGGAAGGACTCTAGGTCGTAACTAACGCTCTCGCCATTAGGTTCCAACAGAGGTCACTTTACCTAAAGCATTATGCTCCCTAACCACTACACGCCCTCAAGATTTAGCCCATTCAAAACCAAGCATTTTGGGGGTGCTAAGGCACCCGATCCAAAGGAGAACTACTCACACATAGTTATTTACATAAAATAACTATGCATTTAAAAGGAACAATGTGACAAAAGCGGTAAAGAGAAGGGAAAGAGAGTGCTCAATCCTAGTGGAGAGCCACTCGATCTGAACCCGTCATTCGCCTCTTGCTCCTCAAGCTCCTCCTTCAACAACTAAAAGCCCTAATTTTAAGTTCTCAATGTCAAAGCTTACAACTTAATGGGTTGAGGGGGGTATTTAAAGAGGAGTCTCCCCCTCAACCCTAAAATGAGGTAAAAAGTCTGAAGTGCCCTCAAAATGACTAATTCTCCTGGGAAAATTTTGGCAAAAATGCCATTCGGTGCAACTAGCACCGTCCGGCGGGCTGAGCTGGCAGGTGTTTTGGGTTTTCTATGCCAACCGGTGGGTACAGAGTTTAGGCGGTGTCACAGGCGTCGATCAATGGGCGATTCTGCCATTCGGTGGGGTCTTCATGAAAAGCTCATCAGTTGCTCCTTAGATGCTGCTCAGCGGGCTTCGGTGCCGTCTGTGGGACACATAAGTTTTGGGAAAATATGGATGAACTCCTCCCACCGTCTGTCGGATGGAGCACCGATCGGTGTAGGTCTGCAGGAGAGGCACCGATCGATACAGATTTTGTTGTTCGGTAGGTGCAGCTTGCTTTTGGCTGGCTATCTCTCAGCCCGACTCTACCAAAGCTCGTCTTTTCTCCATTGGTCGCCGCATCCCTACAAAACCTCCTTCGAAAGATATGAAAATATAAACGTGAAACTATTCTAAGCAACGGACCTAAAAATGGCATAAATGACTCAAACAGACTCAAGACCATGTCTAAATGACCCTAAAATGAGGGCATAAAGTGAGCATTTCTTGCACTCATCACACCCCTACACTTGAATCTTTTCTTGTCCTCAAGAAAAAGACACAAACATAGACACAAAAACTAAGACAAGTAAGGTCAAGAGCTGGCACTCCCTTATCAAGAATAAACTCCCCCCACCATATTGGTCTTTTGTCAAAGGGAGAGCCCATGACTTAGTAGTTCACTACCCCGGATGCAATAAAATAAGAATGCTTAGAGACCATACCCTCGAGAGTTTAACTAAGTGTTAACCTAAGGAGGGTAGGACTAAAGAGTTGACCACTCAGAGGGAAGGATATTTGATTATCCTCACTAGGGTGTAGTCTACTACCTATCCCTCGCGTACATGTCTAGGGATCTTGAGTCATCCTACTCACACTCGTATTTGTCTCTCACCAAATCAGGGTCGTGATCAAGGGGACTTTGCTCGGGTCAAGATGGGGTTAAAGTAATGGTGTGGATAACTGAATGGGTAGTGGCTTTCCACCCAAATCTGAGGTGCTATTACACATAAACTAGCACTCGACTATTCTACTTGCTCACCATATTTGAACGCTCAACCCAATATACCCGAGACCCATAGCCAAAAGGCCCAAACCTTGCCTTTCATTTGGTTGCCTTATTGGTCTCATACTCGCTCTTTTTATGCTTTTCTTGTTTTCTATTGTTTTTGTTGTTTTTCCTTTCATCATATTTTTTTTCTTGAATCTCTTTATTCATTATTTTGGCAAAATTTTGGTTTAGGAAAGGTTAGATGCGACCTGGCAAGGCTGACTAGAAAAACAAGCTAGATCATGATGGAAAGAATATTGTTAAGGGAGAACGTTCTTCATCGATCACATTCTAAAAGTTTAGTGGTTCACAGACCAGTCTATTATGTTGAGAGCAACATAATAGTGATCACGAATAGATTATTTCAGAAATGACATGCGGAAAGAAAGAATGTGAGATAAGACCTAGGGTAAGGCATACTATATGTAATGGAGGCAATCGAGATGCTAATCCATGTGGCCATTTTGTGCTCTTGGATTTAGCTAACATGCACTCGATGTATGATGGTCGCACGGCCTATCTACGAAACATGAAGTATAAGAGAGAGTATTGATTATGGTCAATCATGTGCGAGTGGGAGATGTTAGAAGTTGAACTGTTGCAGCCATTATTACCATAATCATGGATATATACGTGAGTTCATGAATTATGTAGCCTCCCTATTTAGTGGGAGGAAGCCATAGCGTCCGAATGGCTACGGACGAGTTTATGACGGGCAATCAGATGGTCTCTTTCTAGGTTCTATATAAAGGATAGAATCCATAAAATTTAGACTGGGGAGAACGCAATTGACAACACACTTTACACACCACACAAGTGACACACGAACGTTGACGTTCGAGTCTCTCTCTAAGCCTCTGAGCTTTTAGGCTGTGAAATCTAATCTTAGCTTCGAATACGTGAGTCAGGACGAGCCAGTTACAAGGTTCCATTACGATCCTGTGACAAATCTGTGACGAACCTGTGAAGGTGAATCTTGTGAAGAATCTGCGCTACGAAATATATTTTACTCTATGGCTTAATATGTTCATGTCTTTGGATTTATGTTTATATGAATGGGAATCATATGCATGAAATCTTTCATGATGAATAGGCTATTAGACGAAATGTAATATTATAATGTGAATATATACAACACAAAGCATCTGAAAGAAAAAATGTTTCTCTCAAAATTTCCATTCCGAATCTAGCATCTAATCTTGACAGGCATCTCAACTTCTCTCTTGTACTAATTAATTGACAGCATCAACTAACTGGTGACTCAAATCCACCTTTTGTTTCAGACAATTGTTGTAATGAACTGGGCACCAATATTCTAATAACATGAATTTTGAGTTAGCTTTGGCATAGAGGGTCAGGAGATAGATAAAGAAACAAATCCATACTGGCTCAGTTGACTCCCCCATTTGGTGAAAGTTGAACATATGTTTTCAAAAGTTTTCTTAAACGACTAGGCACTTGCATCCTCCGAATGTTTCAAATCCTCTTAATTTCATCTTTTCGTAAATGCACACTATGCTTGCTAGACTCTGGTCTCTGTGCTCCTAGGGTAGGATAACAAAAATCATTTTTTTTCTTAGGTCGGACTCTGATATCTCATCATTTGTAATAGAAGATATATGGAGCTTAGCCAATACACTAACGTTTCATACTTTATCCAACTATTATCATAGTTATTTCTGGTCCTAAACTTTTTTTTTTGATTACTTTTTCAGATCTTTCAAAAAGCTATACAGAAGAGCTTTCTTGTATCTGCTGATATGGCGCACGCATTGCACCCTAATTATATGGTATGTCATTTTAAGCATCGTCAGGTTCAGTTTGTATAAATTGGTCCGTTGGATTTGGTTCGAGACATTAGGACAAACATGAGGAAAATCATCAGCCAAAGATGCATGGAGGACTTGTAATCAAAGACAACGCTAATCAACGATATGCAACAAATTCGGTTACTTTCTTCATATTTAGGGAAATAGCGGCAAAGCATGATCTCCCCATCCATGTAACTACTCTCCTTATTTCATATATTTCTCTTGGGGTCTGAAACCATTATATGATCCGTTATCATCTTCATGGTTTCGGCTTGTATGGATTTTTTTTGTTCAAGAGCTAGCATGGAATTTGAACTCACCACAGCGCATAAATTTAGGTTACAGCGGCTTAATTATATCCTGTATAATCTGAGGTGGAGAACATGGCTTTAATATGCTCCCTTTAGACTATTTGACGAGTTAAGGTCCTAAGTTACAACTCAGAGATTCTTTGTCAAGCAATAGCCACATGATGTTTGAAAAGAAAATTGCTCAGTTGGGTTTGGGTAGATTAAATGCGATAAACCGATCGCTCTTCTTGACTGTCTTTGCAATTGTATGATTTTGTGGTCCGAATGTTCGCTTCATCTGTCTTATTACCAGTCCCGTTCCCCTTGATGTTGTCACCTACGCTTCCTTGTCAACTTCTAAGGCATCATTTAGTCCATTTGGGATTTCAAAATCTATCGGCCCGCAGCTCATTGGCCAATTTACGCCTTGGTTTGGGCCTTTTCTTTTCACCTCAGCTTCTCCATTTTTTGGGCCTGCGGCCTCCATTCCTATTGGAAACAGAATTGGCCCAATTTACTCCAAACTTATTGGCTATTTGGTTGTGCACGCGGGCTTAATGTTTTGCAAAAGACATTGTTTGTCATCTTAAGTGATTGTTCCATTTTTTCACATTTTTTATGTGAATCTTGTTACGGATCCACGCGAAAGCCGGATCTATCTACGTTCAGATTGATAAAAATCTCGACCCGTTGTTTGCACCTTTGCAAGAACCTCGGTATGAACAACCTCGACCCGCTGCTGTAGGGAAACAAGAACCTTGATTTGATGAAGACGCCACAAACGGTGATGTAGATCCGCTTGATAAGTCGAAGGTGAACGAACGGAATCCCTCCGCTGTGTTCGAACAGTTCCGAAGAACCAAGAGAGCAAAGCCCACGTTTTTTGTACTCAAATTAATCTCCTCATTCTCATTGATAAAGCCTTTATATATAGGCAGATTGTTACAAAGAGATTCCTAATTAAATATAACTTCTAACTAGATAAATATGACTTAAAAATAGGAAACTGAAAAGGAAAACAAGTCTAGTACTCCTATGATTGCTAAAAACGTGATTATCACATAATCACCTTCCTAAACTGACTTGAACTCTTAAAGAAACGAAATTCTCAAATTATTGTCTTCCTAAATAGACTAGAACTCTTATAAAATGAAAATAACATATAATTAACTTCCTAAATAGACTTTGAAACTCAAAAAATGAATTATTAAATAATTATGGCTTCTTGCAGATCTGATTCATATCATTCCCCTCCTCTTGAAATGGATTTGTCCTCAAATCCTTGCATCCGTCATACTTTTTCCGATTCACGGTCATGCTTGAACAAGTCTTGGAACGTCTTGGTTGAACTTGATATCTTCCATCCCAACAGAATAGATACTTTGAACATAAGCAATCTGGAGTCCTCTCCAAATCAAAAACCAAAATCTTACTTATTTGCACAAGCCTTTCTTTGAACTTCAAACTATTCCAGAAGTTGATCAATGATGAACCTCCAACATAATTAAACTTGTCCACACCTAAGAAGTCAATATGTTCAACATGTGAATCAGGAGACATGTAAGATATGGGTTGGACATCTTCCTTGTCAACGAAAACAACAAGTTCTTCTTGTTCACCATCAATAGCAGTTAAGCACTTCTTCATATGGACAACATCCTCCAAATCTTCCCCTCAATGTCGTGCTTAGTGTTAATGGTGTTCTCCCTCTTTCCATTGACTTCTCCAACAAAATTAGCTCCTGAATTCTTCTCATCTTTGACCCTCATCCTCCTTTGTTGAATTTGTTTTCCGCTACAGACATTAGGAACATCATGTATCCTCTCTTGTTTGCACACTATCCGGTCCACCTTTTCGCTGAGCTTCTTGACCTCCGTTCTCATTATATGCCTCATCCCACTAAGAAGGGCGTCCATAAACGTGTGTGGATCACCAACCAATGGTCCAACACCTTCAAAGGATCTTCTTGAGTAGTTATAAGACATTCTTGCAGATTCTCTTTTTTTCTACTTTTAACTTTTCTTTTTTTGATTTTTTTTCAGCCTTCTTTCTTCTTCTTTTCTTGGCTGCCTTCTTCTCTATCTTTCTTTTTTTTCGGAATTTTTTGCCTCTTTTTTTTATTTTTTCTTTCTCCAACTCAGAATAAAATAAGAACAATAATTGAAAACTAATGAAAAAAAAACGAAATTTAAAGATAGATGATCTGAAGTAGAGCCTAAGCTCTGATACCAACTGATGTGAATCTTGTTACGGATCCACGTGAAAGCCGGATCTATCTACGTTCAGATTGATGGAAATTTCGACCCGTTGTTTGCACCTTTGCAAGAACCTCGGTATGAACAACCTCGACCCGCTGCTGTAGGGAAACAAGAACCTTGATTTGATGAAGACGCCACAAACGGTGATGTAGATCCGCTTGATAAGTCGAAGGTGAACGAACGGAATCCCTCCGCTGTGTTCGAACAGTTCCGAAGAACCAAGAGAGCAAAGCCCACGTTTTTTGTATTCAAATTAATCTCCTCATTCTCATTGATAAAGCCTTTATATATAGGCAGATTGTTACAAAGAGATTCCTAATTAAATATAACTTCTAACTAGATAAATATGACTTAAAAATAGGAAACTGAAAAGGAAAACAAGTCTAGTACTCCTATGATTACTAAAAACGTGATTATCACATAATCACCTTCCTAAACTGACTTGAACTCTTAAAGAAACGAAATTCTCAAATTATTGTCTTCCTAAATAGACTAGAACTCTTATAAAACGAAAATAACATATAATTAACTTCCTAAATAGACTTTGAAACTCAAAAAAATGAATTATTAAATAATTATGGCTTCTTGCAGATCTGATTCATATCATTTTTGAGGATCTTTTATTGAGGCATATTATCAATCCACTATTGGTGTTTTGGTGGAAACTACCATTGTTTTAAAACTTGTGGTTCAACGAGTACCAAATTATTTTTATCAAAAAACAGGGGAGCAGTTCGATTAGTTTTTAGCATAGTTGACTATCGGTTCGACTAGTCGGACTAATCAATCTAGATCAAATTGTCCAAAATTTATTGTCTTAAAAAATATATTCTTTTTCCAGTTTTGATAGATTAAGGTGATTTAAATAACTTGCAATACTATTAGAGAATATTTTAAAATTATTTGACATTTTAATATAAAAATATTATTATTTGGTAAAACATTTTTATAAAAAAAACCTCTGCACTGACCGTGGGATCGGTCAAACATAAAATCGGAATAAATTTGGGTCTGTTTAAAAAATATTAGAAACTGCAGTCCAGTGATAGTAGTTGATGGCTTTTATATGACAACTAGTTGTGTGCTTCACTCACCTAGTCATTCATTGATTTAGTGGATAGCATATCCCTGCTGGGAATCTACACTGAGTTTGTGAATTCTTGTTTTCGCGGATAGTTTAGCTGAGACCTTGTATACACTTCGGCATGTAGGATGAGTTTGTCTATGTGTTTTCTGCGATTGTTGCTCGAGCCGGTCCACTCATATAATCGGAGATGGTGAAAGTGGAGCTAGGAATATAATGTCTTGCAATTGGTTTGATATTAGGATGTTGTATCTCTCCTTGTTTTCCTCTTTAGACCAATACCAGGTCAATTCTTTCACAAAAATTTGGATGATGATTGGAGAGGTGGTCAATATCGTTGACTTACCGGTTAACACAGTTGGTAAGTCAAATGTTCATATCTGATGATATTGCAGGTTACCTGGATCCATCAAATTTTCAGCCCTGTTCTCAGTTCTCAAAGAGCCTTTGGTGCGCGGAGGTGGCTCGCAACCATACAATGACGATGCAAGTGTTTGTCTCTTCTGTTAAAAACTATTCTACCGCATCGTATATTAGTTTCTACCGTATGATGTACTAGTGTCTATCACATGTATACCTACAATTTTTAAATATCTCATCGACGAACAATGATACATCATACGACAAACAATGATACACCATACGATGAAAACTGGTACATTATGTACCGAACAATTTTACACATTACTAGTTAACCAATTTTAGTAAGGAGATGAGTTGCCTATCACTTGGATCAATGTCCTGGTAAAATTATTAAAAAAAGCAAATGATTAATGTGTTTTTTTTAATATTATTGATCATGGTTTAATTTATGTTATTATTGTAAAAAAATAAAGAAAAAAGAGGAGAGGAAGAAGAGAAGAGAAGAGCTTGTGTGTCTTTCGTTTCTTTTCTTCTTTCTCCTCCTACAGTTCATCCTTCTCACTTGAGGGGGGCTAGTCCAGAAAATTAGAGAGAAAAAATTGCAAGTTTTTTCATGATTTAGTGAAAGTTTTAGGTTCTTCAATTTAGTTTATTTGATTTTCGAAGAGGAAGAGAGAGGGCAAAAAACATGTGTTCCAATACCAAAAGTACCCTTGATCTCTACTGTGAAGACTCTTATCCGTCTGATATAAAGCACGTCTTACTTCCTTAAAATCAGTGGTCCAAATCTAAATTTGGATGATGCTCACTATCCAATCCTATTAGAAGCAACATATAATCCACTCTTTTTATGGACATGGTATGATACAAACCATTTTCCAAATTTTAGGATCCTTTGACTAATGCATATTGTTAATCAACTATTAGTCTTTTAGAGAAAACTACAATTGTTTTAAGAGAAAGTCCACATAAATATTCTGTAGTTTCACATTTTTATAATTTAGTATCGTATGGTTTAAAATTGGTAATTCAGTTTCTCTGGTTTACAAAGTTTTTTCCTTGCAGGTGCACTCCCAAATGATCTTGAAACGCTGCCATTTTATATATGACGTGGCGGACAGGTGGCGATCGAGTAGATTTTGTTAATGGTGACGTGTAATATGGCAAATTATCAAAACAATACTTTGTTTTTTTAATTATATTTTTACAAAAAATCTCCTCATTTAAATACTATTTAATGACACTCTCTCTCCTCCTCCTTTCCCTTCCATCTCGTCACCTCCTCCTTTCTCAAAAAAAAACTCATAGTGAGAAGTGAATTATTTCTTCATGTTTTCTTGTTTTACCGTTGAACAGAAAATATATAAAACCTACACTTTCTTAGACCTACACTAAAACGATGCGTTTGATATTCAACCAAACCAAGTTTTTTTTTCCTTAGACCACATGCTATCCCGACAACTGATCGCATCCTCCTCAATCCTTCTTTCTCCCGGTCAATAATTTCTCACTCCCGTACTTATCCATAACGTCGCCGTTCGCCTCACCGACAATGCACGAGCTCTAAAAAACAAACACTCTTCCTCTCTTCTCTACGGTCACACCGATTTCAAAACAAAGAAGAAAGGTTCAATTTTCTCGTCACCACTTTCGATTTGAATTCTCTCTCTCTCGCTCTGTGTCTCATCCACGTCCCTGAGAAAGGGGAGGGGAGTTGAAAACGAAAATGCAAGCCTAGAGGTGCCACCTCAGTCGTACCCAACTTGGTGCGAGCTTGGATACTCGCCGGAGGACAACCGTCGCCGGCGGCGGCGGATTACGTCTCGGAGGAACCTCTTGAATGGTGTTTGGGCTCGAACCAGGCCCAAACATGGGCCCCTTCAGGCCGGACGGGGTTTTGCCCTTCGTCGCTATTGCCCTTTATAGGAACCTGAACATTATGAAACATGGGTTTGTTGTTGTTAGGGATTGTTCCAAATTCCTAATTAGAGTAGGGCTCTATTTCCTGATCAGAAAAAAGTACTAGTCTCTTATATATATACGGCCTATGCCTAGGTCTTATTTGTACTAGTTGAGAGTTGTGAGGTAGAGAGAACCCTCACGGAGGCCTTGTAATCGATTGGACTCACATAGTTGACGACTCTCCTTTGCCCGTGATTTTCTCCCCGTCTTGGGGTTTCCACGTAATTCTTGTGTCTCGTGTTTTACTCGTTTCGATCTTATTTCACAACAATTGGTATCAGAGCTAGATCTGAGTTTCGAGTATTCGAGTATTGACACAAAAAAAACGTGAATAGTAACCGATTTGGGGGAAAATCGGGATTTAGGGTTTTGACACCCTTGGAGTTGCCGCCGCCGCGTCCGACTGCCCCACCGTCGCCTGGAGGAGGCGACCGCCCCAGAGCTCGGGAAGAAGAAACGAACCCGAGCTCGCCGCTGCTCGCCGTCGTTCCTCCGGTCGCAGCGAAGAGAGGAGAAGAAACGAAAAAAATGGGGAGAGAGAAAAATGGGGAGGATGTGCTATCAGTTGGAGAGCTTGTCTATAAGCTATAGTGGCGTTGTCTACCACTGAGACTGAGTACATGGCTATAACTGAAGGTGTGAAGGAGGCTATCTGGTTGAAAGGTTTCTTCAGTGAAATTTGTGAGAAGCTGCAGGTCAGTACAGTGTACTGTGATAGTCAAAGTGCTATCCATCTCATGAGGGATGCTATGTATCATGAGAGGACAAAGCACATTAATGTGAGGTACCGCTTCATTCGGGAGCACGTTGCTCAAGGTGACATTGTTATGAGCAAGGTGGGTACCAAGGACAACCCTGCAGACATGTTGACGAAGCCGCTTTCTGGTACTAAGTTCGAGCATTGCTTGGACTTGGTCGGTGTTCATGCTTGATGCTGATTGGCCTTAGGGGCTGGTGGTGAAGGTGGAGACATGTTGAAGTTGGAGTCATAGAATTTGGTCTAAGGTGGAGATTTGTTAGGGATTGTTCCAAATTTCTAATTAGAGTAGGGCTCTATTTCCTGATCAGAATAGTGTACTAGTCTCCTATATATATACAGCCTATGCCTAGGTCTTATTTGTACTAGTTAAGAGTTGTGAGGTAGAGAGAACCCTCACGGAGGCCTTGCAATCGATTGGACTCACATAGTGGACGACTCTCCTTTGCCCGTGGTTTTCTCCCCGTCTTGGGGTTTCCACGTAATTCTTGTGTCTCATGTTTTACTCGTTTCGATCTTATTTCTCAACAGTTGTTATATACTGGTTTGTTTCAGGAGGAGAGACAAAGCCCTCCTCAACTGATGAATAACATATTAATTTGATCTCACTGAATTGAGAAATATTTCCTCGAATCAAAGTTTTCATTGTATGCTCAAAGTTTCCACATCATATATAAAACGGCAGTGTTTCAAGATCGTTTGGGTGAACAGCTGCCTTGTAAATCACAAGGACTGAATTACCAATTTTAAACTACATGATTTTTTTAATTACCACGTTGGTAAAGTCAAATTCGTGCAAATTTCGGTTTGATAGGTTTCATTTGAGAAAGCGTGTTGAGAATCTCATATTGCTAAATACAACGGTTGTGAGCTTGATTTTATAAGTATGAAAAATTCTCAACTCACTGCCTTCAAATTTTGGTTTGGATATAAAAATTCAAACATAAATTTGTAAAAAATATTTATGAAAATATTTAAAATCATAAATAAGTTCAAACCAAATATGGTAAGTCCAATTAGATGGTGTTCTCTAGCCGGGAAAGTCGGTTACATATTTGGTATTATGCAGTTAGCTAACGGTATTCAGTTCGAATTTATTTACAATCCATATATACAATTCAAAACTCAACAACTACCACATATATAACTTTTATTTTTATCTAATTACTAACCAGTACATAGAATTATTGTAACTTAATCAGAAATTGCAAATTCAATCCTCAAAATGCATTTTCGTTTTAACATTTTTAATATAATTCAAATCCAAATTAGTCAATCGTCAGAAAAAATCGGGTCTAATAGGTGGGTCCCACTCACCTCCATATAAGTGCTTGACTATATATATATATATATATATATATATATATATATATATATATAAGAGAATTTCTTTTCCTTATTCATACACATTCATTCCTACTTTAGTTGTAAAATTATAAGGACACACAGAGGAGAGAACTGAGACAATTGAGACAAGGTACACCTGCCTCTCTATTTCATAAACGGTGAGTCTTCCCTAGATCTCTTTCCTAAATATTACAGTAATAAAAATGAAAACCCAATTGGGATTTATATTGTTTTCATTTTTATACCACTTTTATGCTCTCTTCACCTTGTGTTCTTCATTTTAGTTTCAATTCTGTTTATATAGCTGTAAATTGTATACACGTTGTACGGTCATGTCCTCGTACAATTATCCATCATGCATAGCGATCACCTTGCTGGGTCTCATCTTTTCTAAATGGGTATTTTTTCGAATTTTTTTGCCAAAAGAAATTTAGTATAGCGACACAAGAAGTGTACTATTTCTATGAGATTCAAGATTCAAACCCTGGTGTGGTATAAAAATTTATCTTTCAAAAAGAAATATTATTGTTTTGATTAGGAATATTTTGATACTTTTATTAGTATCTCTTAAAAAAATGACCGAAATTGGAATCTACAGATTAATTCAAAAATATCAAAAATTAAATACTACTAAATCTTTATGATTAATCAATTTTTTAAAGATCGTCAACTTATATATATTTTTCTTTAATTTAAGATATTCCAAATAGAAGTTTCGATTGTTGTCCTATAAAAGAAAATGCCCTTCTTTTTTTAGAGTTTCTAAGGCTCTTCCTCCGTTGTAAACAAATCTCTTACATCCTTCTCATTTGACTATTTGTTCCGGATTTTCCCCTTCTTGGGATAGAAGAAAGGAGTAACCTATCAATTTTTTGGTTGGATCTGTTGGAGGCCAAATATTTTGCATTCATGGAAGCGAAGTTTGACACAAAGTGTGCGTCTTTGGAGACGAGCTTTGGCTTGAGTTCCACGTCATGAATTTGGTGCCTAGCACGAAGTGAGGGAGGAGAGCCTTAGCATTTGCATAAGCACATGGTGGGTACTAAGCCAGCAACGTCCATCCTCGGAAAATTGGCCGTAAAATTCTACGTAGACCTCGGAATGGAGTGATTATTATTTTCATGGAAAGTCCAGAAGTAGATTTCTAACTTATATTTCAAGAGTCTTGCCTAAATATGCATGGAGAAGGGTCAAAATGAGACTTCAAATTTTGGTGTTGGTTGCCTCGTCAAGGACCATCGCATTTTGGTAGAAAAACTACAGATTCTGCCTCAGACCTCCACTTGAGGTGATTCAAGTTGCTCTGGAAAGATAAGATATAGATCTAGAACTTTGTAGTTTATGATATTTTTAGAATCAGAGTGGAAGAAGGTAAAAAATGTTGGTTAAGGTAGATATTTGCTTTGGGTTTGAAGCTGGATGCCTCGGCTTTTGAAGCGGATGGGCGCCTTGTCCCATATCCGTGTGTTCGGGTGGGTGCCTTATCCCAACGTCCGGGTATCCGGGTTGGATGCCTCGGCCCATAGAGTGATATGTGGTGGTGGGCAAGCAGATGTCCGAGTAGGCACCGTCTCTCTTTAAGCTTGGTAGTGGATGCCATCCCACTTTGGACTTAGCGGTAGGCATCCTCCCACTTTGGACTTGGTAGTGGATGCCATTCATCCCACCCTGGACTTGGTAGTGGATGACATCTGTCTTACCCAAGACTTAATAGTGGAAGCTGTCTGTCCTGCTTTAGACTTGGTAGTAGATGTTATCTGTCCCGCCTTGGACTTGGCAGTGGATGCCATCCTGCCTTGGACGTGGTAGTGGATGCCATTCATCCCACCTTGGACGGAAGCTGTCTGTCTTGCTTTAGACTTGGTAGTAGATGTCATCTATCCCGCCTGGGACTTGGCAGTAGATGCCATCCTGCCTTGGACGTGGTAGTGGATGCCATTCATCCCACCTTGGACTTGGTAGTGGATGCCATCCGTCTCACCTTGGACTTGGTAGTGGAAGCCATCTGTCCTGCCTTGGACTTGGTAGTGGACACCATCCTTCCCTCCTTGGACTTGGTAAGGGACGCCGTCCCGCTTTGGACTTGGTAGTGGGCGCTGTCCCACTTTGGACTTAGAAGTGGCGAGCCGTGTTGATAAAAGGACTCATTGGTCCTCAAGGTAGGAAACCCGGGAGGGTGCTTTGGCCCTTAAGTCAGGAGCCCGGGAGCCCAATAGGGCATTTTGGGCTTTAGAGAGGTAACTCGGATGAATACTTTGGACAATGACGGGGTTGAGACAAGATTTTGCATAGAAGATTCGAGAAGGTCAAGTCAGGCTACATTTTTCTAAATTGAGCTGGATCTTCAAGGAATGTTCTAAAGGGTTAAGGCGGCCTAGGGTTTTTGGACATTAGAGGCGGTTTAGAATTTTGCTAAGACTGAGGCCGGGCGAAGTCACTCTCTATATAAGGATGGCATAGCAAAAGGAGAATGGGATGACCAACACAACAAAACAACACAAGTCTTTACTGTCTTTGTTGTTTTTCTTTCTGTAGCCCGTAGTTCGTAGCTTAGCATAGTCTATACTAGCCTAGCCTAGCATAGCTTTATCACAATATAGTCTGACCTTGGGATAACCACTCCGGACTATCCTAGGTTTCTTATTCACTTATCCCGCAACATATTTTTTGCACACCTGGTGGGACTAAGGAGGGCGTCTGAGAACGCGGTCTTACTTCGCTCAACCAAGACGACCAATCACTTTGTTGTACCGGTTCCCTCTAAGGAGCGTTGACCTTCTTCATCTCAGTTGACGCAAGAAGGAACTCATCTACTTTGGCTTCCTCCAAAGAGCTGGCTAAGACAAGCATCGTCCCGATGGAGTCCTATGTCTCATATGTTGCTTGAAAGGGCTATGAAGAGTTCTATAGACCCGTCGTTCCGATGGAGACATGTGTCGCCTTCGTCCCTCAGAAGTGCTATGAGGAGTCCAAAAGATGCTATAAGGAGTCTATTGTTAGGCGTGCAAAAGAAGCACACCCATCCGACCAACCTTCGTGCAACCATGGACCGGTCACACGCCTTTTTCCATCATTGGTTGTGTTCGGTTATGGTCAACTACCCAAAACTCCTATGTATCCCTCGTTCCAAATAACTCCTTATATGGGGATGGGTACACGAGGAGTGAACCACTCAGGACACTATAAGACTACAAGGACGGGGGCTAGCAATCTCTAAGTAGAATCGAGTTGGTACCAACTGGCCCAGACCCAAGACTGGTCATACCAGTCTAGGGTCTCGGCCGACTAAAGCTCTTTCAAAAGAAGGGATGTCTGCACGAATCCATTGTTTGACTTAAGGATTTCCAATCCTACCCCAACCCCCCAAGTCATGCATCAAGAGCGGATGGGCCTGGACGAGGAGGATAACCACCATCCCATCAATCGATAAGAAGAGCTTGATGAGGATGACGAGCTCGACAAGGACAACGTCAACTGACAAGAAGAGCTTGATGAGGATGATGAGCTTGATGAAAATGATGTCAATCGATAAGAAGAGCTTGATGAGGGTGACAAGCTCGATGAGGATGATATCAACCGATAAGAAGAGCTTGATGAGGATGATGAGCTCAATGAGGATGACGTCAACTAATAAGGAAAGCAAGATGAGGATGATGTCAACCAATAAGGAGAGCTTAATGAGGATGATGTCAACCGACAAGGAGAGCTCGATGAGGACGACATCAACCAGCAAGGAGAGCTCGATGAGAACGATGTCAACTGACAAGGGGAGTTCGATGAGGACGATGTCAACTATTAGCTAGCATTTGGATTTACCCAACAACAAGGGATGGAAGGACAATTTAAACTTTCTTATTTCGAGGGCTTGGAATCATATCAACACCCTGGGAGATAACCGTCAACCGACACCTATATTGGTGCTTCAGTTGTTGTGGTTGGCATCTACGGGACCAGAGAGAAGGAAGGCCCCAACCAAGGGAAGGCCGACCCCAAGACCTGGAGATAAATATTAAGGGGCAAGGACGGCCGGACCCTAAGAAGGCAATGGCTGACCCTAAGACTTGGCGGGCAAGGACGATCGCCCAATAACGGCATCTAAAAAGCTCAGAAGTCCTTTCGTTCGAGGGGAGCTGATGGCCCAAAGAAAACAAAGGCCGACCCCAAGACCCGGTGTACAAGACTCGGGGGGCACGGAAGGCCACCCGATAACTGAAAGCGAGGCTTTTTACAACCCTCTTGCAATAAAGAGTAAGTAAGGGATTGTCGTCCCACAAGGACTAAGTTCTAGGCAACAAATATGACTCGACCACTAGTTTAGGACTACAAGTAAAGGACTTGTCAATTTCAAACACGAGTTGGTTACTACAACGACTAAACTAAAAGATGATTTTAACAATAAAGAAAAGAGTAGACTTGGTACCAATGACACCTATATAACCAAATGGCCTATGGGGTTTATTAAGTTCGTGTTATGGTCAGGGTATTTCTAAAGCAACTAATCAACACTCCCGTCATTAATTAGTCTAAATTAATTATTAATTAAGCTTAGTTAAACTAATCACGCTCCCATAACTAATTATCAATTATAACCATCGCCCTTTGGATAACTAACCACCTAATGAGATCTCTCATTAAAAGGTAACTAATTAACAAGTTAAATAGTCCATTAATCCTAACCCATCCTATTGATTAGAATTAATTAAATTCATGATCAAGGTGATTAAGCAAGATTAAGCATTAAACTCATTAACTAGTTCACAAACGTTAGCATTTTAACCCCACTAAACTATAGGCTAAGTAGATGCCATCAAGGCACCAAACCCACTAATCAACTACTCACACATATCAACTATACAACTAAGCACATCCATTAAATAAAGCAAGTAAACCATGAACATAAAAGAGAGGATTAAAGAAAGCTCAAGATGATCTTCAAAGCTTCCAAAAGTTCTTCTTCAATTTCTCTACAAGCTTCAACAATGGTGAGCCAAATTTTCTTCCAAGAAAAGAGAGATAGTGGAGTGGGTGAGTGAATGTTGGTAAAATATCTAAGTTCTCTAAAAGTTGGCTTGCAAGGAAAGTCAAGGAGGATATTTATACAAAAATTCCCAACCCAAACTAACTACACTTCTATTAAAAGTTCTAGCCACGTAAAGCCATGGACAAGGTTGAAATGCATCCAAAATGGTTCATGAATTCCTGTCCATTTTGGCTAGGCAAGTTCTCAGATTTAAAGCTTGAATTTGGATGTATTTTCACCCTCTGGGACTCCGAATTTGAAGAAGACTATCATAATAAAGTTGTAGCTACGGATGTCTTCTTTCCATAACCGTTTCACTCGTCTCCATCAGACTTTGTATGCAAAAGTTATCTTCATTTGAGTCGCTCGAGGTCAGTCTTGTCCAATGTCGTTGAGGTCCCAATCTTGCACCATTCTTCACGGTTGATCCAATCGCCTTTGACATGATCCAAGGTGCACCAATATCCTCCTCGAATGGTCCACAAAGTCTCCTACCAATAAACACGAACGAAATGCAATAAAAATCACAAGAACTATGCTAAAACATTTGAAACACGATATAAGACATTACATCAAAACATATCAAATAAAAACACTAGAAACAATGGAAAAACAATACTAAAACATACATAGATGCTAGAGTGTTTCCACACTCATCATAACCCCACACCTGAGTCATTGCCTATCCTCAAGAAAAACTCAACCATGGTATACAAACACAATCACAATCACATAAGAAAGAAAAATATGATAAGAACAAGACTAGGCATGATTAATTCACAATTTAACTCCCCTCAAAATCTCAAACTCACATCAAAAGACCACCCCACAACCTAGCTAGTTGATCAACCCAAACACAAAGAGTAAGAACTGGTAGACACCCCACTACTCGGTAGTTTAACCAAGTATTATCACTATGTAAAAGACCCTCGAAGGTTAACCACTCAGAGGTTCGGAAATTTTTAGGTCATGATTTGTAACTAGCCAACTTCCTATCTCTCGAGTACATGACCAATGTCTTTCAAAGTATCCTACATCCTACTCAACAGTATCTCAAAGTCGTGTGGTTGCTGGTGAACAAAGGGACTCGATCGGGTTGTAGTGGGGCTAAGGTAAGGGTGAGGTAATATATATGGATAGTAATTAAACCACCCAATCCGCGAAGTTGTTACAAAAATATTCTAGTCTCTCGTCTATTCTAAACATCCTCACCAAATATAATTAAAGCACACTCCCCAAATTCACCCATTTCCTAAGACCGCGTAGTACGAGTCATGCCAATTATTGATGCCTTATTCAACGTTCACTTTCCTTTCTTTTCTTCTTTTTCTTTTTTTTTAATCTTCATTTTTCTTTTTTTTTTCCTTCTTTTTTTTCATACACAAACTTGGCATTTTCTATGCAAAAACTCAACTTCTTCGTATGGCCTCTCAACTACCCAAATTTCAAATAAATTAACCCATAAGAACACGAAGCTACCAACTAAACCAAATACAAAACATCCCCAAAAAGTTTAAACTTATGCTCCTTGGATCGGATGACCAAAGGTTGGAAGGATGGTGGATATAAGGCTTAAAGTTGGTACATATATAATATGATCAAAGAATGGCTAGGCTCAATGGGTTAAAGCAATGGATATAAAGGTTCTTGGCTCTAAATCTCTAGGCTCAATTTCAAAGGACTTGCCCCCGTCATTCACTAATGCCACACAACCAAGACCATGTCAAGTACTAGTAGGATACCTCGATCAACCAAACTCATGTAGGCACCTCATAAATAAATGAAGACGGTTGTCTCCTCCTTCGACTCAAAGTTCCTTAAAAGGTCACTCATTAACCCTTTAGTCTAATCTCTATAGTGAGACCACTAGTCTAAACAACCGAGGGTGAATTTTCTACAAGTTCTTAGGCCTTGTGCTCGAGTTCATTTCCTAACAAGGTGTGTGGTAAGCTTCTAACACAAGTTAAAGAATTTTGAAGGGGGTCAAATTTTGAAAAAATCATGCCAAATTATTGCCTTAACAAGACAACAAAGACCTAAACACACAAAGGATCCTAAGTGGAACCACACCCCCATACTTGAATAATACATTGTCCTTAAGGTATATGGAGCACATAGACATCTAAACAATTAAACTATACTAACAAACACATTAACAACCAAGCATGAACATCAATCAAACATGAAGAACAAGACATCATAAAGACATATAGCAAACTCAAGATATCATGAAGACAAGAAAATAACTAAAGAAAAACAAAGTGCTAGAAAACTTCCTTTAGTCTTACGTTGGAGATGGTGGTGGTGGTGGAATATTGTATCCGGATCGTTCCATCATTTGCTAGATGTAGTAACCTTGATGTCGAAGTTCCCATTCCATTCATTTGTTTCAGGCATTCATGGTGTGCATTACCTCAAGGACCTTGCTCCATCGATCAATTCAGTGGATTGGGAGGATTTGGAAGGTAGGGTTTTAATGGGTTTAGTTGGCAAAGATTTGAGGCCCCTTCCACCTTGAACTAGAAGAAGTCATCAACTACAAAGTTTTCAGCCTATCTTTTAGTTTTTAATAGCAACAAGAATCACCTCAATCCGAGTCTCGAGCACCAAGATTTAGCCTATTTACTAATGATAGGTGAGGTAGCCTTGTGCCTTCAAAATGCCCCCGACTTCCAGAGAATTGCCACGACTGTGGTAGGGGCTGGGCCACGACCGTGGCCTTTAATGATGAGCCACGACCATGGCCTTCAAATTTTTTCAAGTCATGGACTTACAGAGATTTTGCACCGATCGTGGCCCTTATTTTCCATCCTCCTTCGATTTGAGACACCTTTCACCCTGAACTAGAAGAAATTATCATCTACAAAGTGTTAGGCCTATCTCTTAGCTTTCCATAGCCACAAGAATCACCTCCATCTAAGGCTCGAGCACCAAGATATGGCTTATTTACTAATGATAGGTAAGGCAGCCTTGTGCCTTCAAAATGCCCCCGTCATTCCAGAGATTTTCCACGACCGTGGTGGGTAAGGGGCCACGACCGTGGCCTTCTCGAGCAGGGCCATGACCGTGGCTTCTTCCTTTTTTTCTTCTTTTTTCTCTCTCACCGACTTACAGGTCGATCCCAGTTTTGGACTGGGGCTTCGCCTCCCTAGGACCCTCGTTGTGCATCCAAATGTCCAAGACAAGTCCAAAATCCTTGAGATCACCTTCAAAATGCAAGAGATACCATAATCATGAACCAGTGCTTCAAAATCATACCCGAATAAGAACAAACATAATATGAAAAATACATATAGACAACGACATTATAAAGATAATATAAAGACATACTAAGTTATAGTCATTCGCTAGACTTTACTCCCCTTTTTCATGCATCAGAGGGTGAAGTCACGGATCGCACCTCCGAACTTCGTTCAATATCGCCACCAAGGTAAATCTTGCACCTGTGGCCATTTACCTTGAACACTCCTCCATCACATCTTTTCAATTTGAGATATCCAAATGGAAAAATCTTCACCACCTTGAAAGGTCCACTCCATTTGGACTTGTGTTTTCCCGAAAAAAGATTCAACTGGGAATTATAGAGAAGAACTAGTTGACCCTCCTTAAATTCTTTCTTCACAATATGGGCATCATGTTTCTTCTTCATATTCTCCTTATTAAGTCTTTCCACCCTCGGCTTGGCTCCCTCCTCCAAGTGGATGTAATGCATAACATTGTTGGGACTTATCCCCTTGATATCGGATATTTGCCACGCCATGGCCTTAATCCATTTGTTAACAACTTCAAGCACCTTCTCCTCTTACTTCTTAGAGAGCTTGTTGGAGATGATAATGGGGAGTCTTCCTCCATCCTCCAAGAATGCATATCTTAAATGGGAGGGTAGCTCTTTCAACTCCAAACTCGAAGCCTTAATGATGGAAGGTGGAGTATGATTCTTCAAATGAAGCTCCAAATCCTCATGGATAAATTTTTTATCAGCTTTTCCCTCGAACTCTTCTAAGTCCTCCTATTCTTTTTCTCCATGAATCCCTTCATCCATTCCATCTTTAATCCTAAATGCGCTCTCCTTGCCCAACTTGAGGACACAATCTTCAACCACATCAATCTTCATGCACACCCCTTCATCAAGAGGGTGACGCATCGCATTGGACATCTTGAACTCTACTTTCTCCTCCCCTATTCGAAGGACTAATCTTCTTTCATGTACATCCACCAAGGCACGTGCCGTGTTGAGAAACGGTCGGCCAAGAATTAGTGGACAACTTTTGTCCTCTTCAAAATTCAACACCACAAAGTCCACAGGAAAGATAAACTTATCAATCTTCAACATGAACATCCTCCACAACCCCGAATGGCTTCTTTATGATTTGGTCCGCCAATTGGAGATGCATAGAAGTAGATTTTACTTCACACAAGCCAAGTCTCCTCAGAATAGACAAAGGCATCAAGTTAATGCTAGTGCCTAAATCTTATAAGTACTTGGGAAACTCAATATCACCAACAAAATAAGGAACAGTGATACTCCCCGGATCTTTTAACTTTTTCGGGAGATCTTTGGAGATGAGAGAGCTACACTTCTCCGTGAGGGCTACCATCTCTCCATCTTTCCACTTCCTCTTCTTCTTGATGAGTTCCTTCAAAAGCTTAGAGTAGTGGGGCATTTGATCCAACATCTCTAGAAAAGAGACACTAATTTGGACATTTTTTATTTTCTCCATAAAGCCGAGAAATTTGTTATTCATCACGTTCTTCTTACCAACTCTTTGAGGAAATGGTAGAGGAGGAATCTTTGGTAGTAGTGGCACATATTCCTCTTTCTCTTCCATTTCAACAAATAGACGTTTCTCCTTCTCCAACTCTTCGTTTTCCTCTTCATTCTTCTCTTTTTCATCGAGCTCCTCTTTGTTTTCTCTTGATTTCCTTGTTTCTTGGCAACAATTTCCATGCCACTCCTTAAAGTAATTGCACTCACATTTCCTCGAGGATTCACTTCCGTGGGGCTAGGAAGAGAGCCGGACGCTCTGTGCACATTTGCATTTGCTATTTGTCAAAGTTGCCTCTCCATATTATACATGGCAGTTGCTTGACCCTTGAGGATTTGTTCAAAGTTATCTTGCCTAGATCCTTATTGTTGTATGGCGGCCAAAATTTGGCCTTGTTAGCTAACCGCCCCTCCAACTTCTTGCATAAATTTGTCCATCTTGTCAAACTTCTCCTCAATAGCTCCCATCCGATCCATCAAAGAAAAATGTGGTTGAAAACCCAGAGGAGTCCCTAGAGGTGCATTATGAAGAGGAGATCTTTTATCCGGGACAATCACCATATTATCTCCACTACTTCTGCCCTTCTAAGAGAAGTTCAGGTGATTTCTCCACCCGGGATTGTAAGTAGAAGAATATGGGTTTTCAATCCTATTTGCTCCTTGTTGGCCACCAACAAAATTCACTTCCTCTATAGTCGAGCTCAACATGGCGCACTCTTGGTTCTTATGGCCAACATTGCCACAAACTTCACAATTTGTTTGCACGGCCTCCACGTTGATTTTGTTCAAGCTTAGATCATTCACCTTCTTTGTCAACAAAGCGAATTAAGCTTAAATAGAGGAGGCAATGTCAATATCAATAACTTCTACTTGCTCCTTACTCAGTTGCCTCGCTTTCTCATGGGCCATTAGAATGTTTGTATCTGCCAACTCCTCCAAGATGTGGTGGGCATCATCCCTATCCTTTCTCAAGAAGGATCAGTTGGAAGCGGCATCAACCATGCCCCTTATTAAGGATCCAAGACCGAAGTACAAACATTGGAGTAAAGATTCCTTCGTCAAGTTGTGGTGTGGGCAACTCCTTTGCAATCCCTTCAATCTCTCACAAGCTTCACTCAAAGACTCATTCTCAAATTGTTGAAAGTTGTTAATCTCCTTCGCGAGCCTATTCATCTTTGGGAAGGGAAAGTACTTTTCAGGGAAGGCATTAGCTAGCTCCTCTCATGTGGCTATTGATGTCCCGACCAATTGCTTGTACCAAATCTTGGCCTTTTCCTTCAAAGTAAATGGGAATAACCTAAGCTTCACGGCATCATCGGAAGCTTCATTATACCTAAAGGTGTCGGCTATCTCTAAAAGTTAGCAATATGGTCATTGGGATCTTCATTTTGCAACCCATAGAATTGGAACGAAGCTTAGAGCATGTGTATCATAGCCGACTTGATCTCAAGATTTTTAGCCTGGATATTCAGCCTAGGGACTCCAGACATTTCCCCCTTGAGGTGGGCCTAGAATAATCCATTAGAGTCCTTCGAGGAGCTCCATCTCCTTTACACATCTCAGTGCACATCTCTGTGTGGCTCTTCCCTTGGATGAGCTTGTTGGTTCATCCTTGCTTGGATTCTTCTCTCTTGTCACAATGTCCTTTCCAAATATTCAATGTCCACTTGTATTTCCACTAGAAGGTTGTTGGTGGAACGAGTTAGCGGCATGCGACAAGCAAGTACCTTGCAAGACAAACAACAAAGGTACTAAGTAACCAAGTAAACAAAAAATAAATGTCCTAATCCAAGTTCGTAAGCCAAATTAAGTGTCTATCACCTAATCCCCGGCAATGGCGCCAATTGAAAGTGAGGCTTTTTACAACCCTCTTGCAATAAAGAGTAAGTAAAGGATTATCGTACAATAAGGACTAAGTTCTAGGCCACAAATACTACTCGACCACTAGTTTAGGACTACAAGTAAAGGATTTGTCAATTCCAAACATGAGTTGGTTACTAGAATGACTAAACTAAAAGATGATTTTAACAATAAATAAAAGAGTAGGCTTGGTACCAATGACACCTAGATAACCAAATGACCTATGGAGTTTATTAAGTTCGTGTTATGGTCCGGGTGTTTCTAAAGCAACTAATCAATGCTCCCGCCATTAATTAGTCTAAATTGATCATTAATTAAGCTTAGTTGAACTAATCGTGCTCTCGCGACTAATTAGCCACCTAATTTAACTAATTACCAATTATAACCATCATCCTTTGGACAACTAACCACCTAATGAGATCCCTCATCAAAATGCGACTAATTAACTAGTTAAATAATCCAATAATCCTAACCCTTCCCAGCGATTAGAATTAATTAAGTTCATAATAAAGGTGTTCAAGCAAGATTAAGCATTAAACTCATTAACTAGTTCACAAACCTTAGAATTTTAACCCCACTAAACCATAGGCTAAGTAGATCCCATCAAGGCATCAAACCCACTAATCAACTACACACACATATCAACTACACATACATTAAATAAAGCAAGTAAAACATGAACATAAAAGAGAGGGTTAAAGAAAGTTCAAGATGATCTTCAAAGCTTCCAAAAGTTCTCCTTCAAGTTTCTACAAGCTTCAACAATGGTGAGCCATGTTTTCTTCAAGAAAAGAGAGATAGAGGAGTGGGTGAGCGAATGTTGCTAAAATATCTAAGTTCTTTAAAAGTTGGCTTGCAAGGAAAGCCAAGGGGGCTATTCATACAAAAATTTCCAACTCAAACTAACTACACTACTCTTAAAAGTTCCAGCCATGTAAAGCCATAGACAAGGCCGAAATGGGCCCAAAATGGTTCAAGAATTCCTGCCCATTTCGCCTAGGCAAGTTCTCAGATTTGAAGCTTGAATTTGGATGCATTTTTGACCCTCTGTCACTTCGAATTTGAAGATGACTATCGAGATAACATTGTAGCCAGGGATGTCTTCTTTCCAGAACCACCTCACGCAACTCCATCGGACTTTGTATGCAAAAGTTATCTTCATTTGAGTCACTCAAGGTCAGTCTTGTCCAATGTCATCAAGGTCCCGATCTTGCACCATTCTTCACGGCTGATCCAATCGCCTTTGACATGATATAAGGTGCACCAATATCCTCCTCAAATGGTCCACAAAGTCTCATAGCAATAAACACGAACGAAACATAATGAAAATCATAAGAACTACGCTAAAATATTCGAAGCATGATATAAGACAATACATCAAAACATATCAAACAAAAATACTAGAAACAATGGAAAAACAACACTAAAACATACATGATGGTAGAGTGTTTCCACACTCATCAATAATGGCATCCCAAAGGCTCGAAACTCTTTTTGTATAAGGGGAGCCGATGGTCCCAAACAAGAGAAGACTAACTTTAAGACCCCGAAGGCAAGACACAAGGGGCAGGGACGGCCACCAAATATCAGTATCCCAAGGACTCAGAAGTTCTACCATCCGAGGGAAGCCGATGAGACGTGGATGCTATAAGATGTGGAGGCTTTGCCGTCCTCGTATCAAGGTGGACCTTAAAGATGAGTCCAACCCATGCAGGTATGCCTTCAACCAGCTTAGAGATAAGAGGGTCACCGCTGAGCCATCAATACGAGATGTCCTGACCAAGACTCAGTGACATCACTTTGAAAGGAAGATCCAAAAAAGAAGGCAAGCCATCAAGGACCTCGAAAGGCAAATTACGGAGTAAATGGTCGAGCTAAAGAAATAAAAAGTGCTTCTAACTCGTCCGTGGGTGAAGTATCATTCTGCCTCGACTCAAAGTCGGGCAAAGGAGTTGGAAGCCTCTAAGTCAACAATGAGAATGGACCCCAAACACGTTAAAGAAGTTCGACCAAAGGCACCCACTAACCTATGCGCAAAGTTGATTCGTAAGTAAGTACCCAAGGTCCATCCCAAGGAGGACGCTCATCGAGAGGTCGTACCTGACCAAAAGGAGAAGGAGGTCTCTATTGACCTTGAGAGGAGGTACATCAAGTTTAAGGACTTCCCAAGCAAGCTGGAAATCAATGTGACGTCGGCTATCTTCAGACCAGAACCTGGCCAACCAAGCCACTTCAAGGGTGACATGATCGAAGGAGACCTTATTGAGCCTCAAGTAGGAGAAACGTGCTTAACCATACTTATGGTGGGGCACTTTAATGGTAGTGTCATGATCACAAAGGCCACCCGAGGAGGATGCGAGATTTAAAGCTTCTTTACGTCATAGCTCACAACACTAGGGAGCCGGTCAAGAGAGTCTTCATGGATAACAGGGTGGTGAACATCCCTCCTCACTCACTTCCCAAAAGGTCAAGTGAGGAGAGGGAGATACTAACCTTGATCAGCACGGTCATGACCAACTTTGTCGAGAAAGGGCAAAACTTGATCCACTCTGGTCAGGTAATCCCATCTTGCAACCGCCAATGTCTAATTCAATAGAACTCGGATGGAAAGGTGGAGATCATGTTAGAGAATGTACGTCCATTCATGTGGGCCGTATGCTACATTGAAGCGGTCTTCAATGATGGGTTCATAGTGCCAACAAGGGTGGCCTGGAGCAATATGGATAATCAATTTGCCCGATTTGCAAATTGGGTAACAAGGTAATTCGAGATCTACACCTTGTTGCCATACGAGTCGACCGGGTACGTCTATGAGGACAACGACCTAAACCTCCTAGAGTTGTATAAGAGTAGTGACCGTCACATTTCTCCAAGTAACTTACTACTGCCAAGGCTGAGGTGAAGGACCCTTTGACATAGCAAACTCATCAAGATAAGGAGATTTTTAAGGACCACGTCAATGTTTCTCACCTGACCGTACGAAAACATCGATGTGCGAGGGGCATTGTTGGAGGTCAAATATTTTGCATTCATGTAAGCGAGGTTTGACACAAGGTCTGCGTCTTTGGAGATGAGCTTTAGCTTGAGTTCCATGTCATGAATTTGGTGCCTAGCACGAAGTGAGAGAGGAGAGCCTTAGCATTTCCATAGGCAAGAAAAGGAATGAAAAGGCAAGAAAAGGCATGAAAAGGCAAGAAAAGGCATGAAAATGCATGAAAAGGCAAGAAAAGGCATGAAAAGGCATGAAAAGGCAAGAAAAGGCTAGGTACTAAGGCAGCTACGTCCATCCTTAGGAAATTGGCCATAACACTCTACCCAGACCTTGCAATAAAGTTATTATTATTGCCATGGAAAGCCAAGGAGTAGATTTCCAACTTATATTTCAAGAGTCTTGCCTAAATATGCATGGAGGAGGGTCAAAACGAGGCTTCAAATTTTGGTATTGATTGCCTAGTCAAGGACCATCGAATTTTGGTCAAAAAACCTCAGATTCAGCCTCATACCTCCGATTGAGATAAGAAGTGGATCTACAACTTTGTAGTTTGCGACATTTTTAGAATCAAACCAGAAGAAGGTAAAAAATATAGGTTAAAGCGTATATTTTCTCTAGGTTCGAAACTGGATGCCTCAGTTTTTAAAGTGGATGAGCACCTTGTCCCACATCCAGGTGTCCGGGTGGATGCCTTGTCCCACATCCATGTGTCTGGGTGGGTGCCTTATCCCTATGTTTGTGTATCCAGATTGGATGCCTCGGCCCATGGAATGATATGTCTGGGTACGCACCTAGGCTCTTGAAGCGGATGTCTGAGTGGGCGCCGTCTCTCTTTAAGCTTGGTAGTGGATGCCATGTCGGTTTAAGCTTGGTAGTGGATGTCGTCCCGCTTTGAATTTGGCTGTAGGCGTCCTCCCACTTTGGACTTGGTAGTGGATGCCATTCATCCCACTTTGGACTTGGTAGTGGACGCCATCTGTCCTGCCTTGGACTTGGTAGTGGATGCCATCCGTCCTGCTTTAGACATGGTCGTGGACGCCGTCCGTCCCACCTTGGAGTTGGTAGTGGATGTCATCCCGCCTTGGACGTAGTAGTGGATGCCATTTGTCCGGCCTTGAACTTGATAGTGGACGGCATCCGTCCTGCCTTGGACTTGGTAGTGGACGTCGTTCGTCCCACTTGGACTTAAAAGTGGCAGTCCGTATTGATAAAAGGACACTTTGGCCCTCAAGGTGGAAAACCCGGGAGGGTGCTTTGGTCCTTAAGTCAGAAGCCCAGGAGGGCACTTCGGCCTATTAGGCGGGAGCCCAATGTGGCACTTTGGACTTTCGAGAGGTAGCCGGGATGAATGCTTTGGAGTTGCTTCGAACAATGACAGGATTGAGATGAGATTTTGCATAGAAGATTTGAGAAGGTCAAGTCGGTCTACAATTTTCTAAATTGAGCTGGATCTTCAAGGAATGTTTGAGAGGGTTAAGGCGGCCTAGTGTTTTTGGTTGTTGGAGGCGGTTTAGGGTTTTGTTAAGACTAAGACCGGGCGAAGTCACTCTCTATATAAGGACGACATGGGAAAAGGAGAAGGGGATGACAAACACAACACAAGTCTTTACTATCTTTGTTGCTTTTCCTTTCTGTAGCCCAAAGTTTGTAGCTTAGCGTAGCCTAGCCAGCATATCTTTAGTATAGACTGACCTTGGGACGACCACTCTAGACCGTCCTAGGTTACTTGTTCACTTATCCCGCAACATGATCTTATTTAGAGATCATTCTATTTATACAATTTCTCTATTAACAATAATAATGATTGAACCAAAATATACTAAAAAGAATGAAAATATTTTATTAATGAGACCAGCTCATGTTAATCTTTGTTAACAATTACTAAACTATTGGATCTTGTTGGATCTTATTTAAGGATCTTTCTTTTAATGTATTTTTTTATTAATAAAAATTGTGCTAAAACATTCAAATCTTTCACTATGTGACAAACAAGTATTATTCTGTGTTAAAAATAATAACTTTTTTTATAGTTGAATAGTGTTGGATGGATCCTATTTAAGAGATCATTTTTTTAATGCAACTTTTTTTACAAATAAGGTTCAAGGAGAATGTGCTTAAAAGAATTCAATTTTTTTTGCTAATCTGATGTGCTCATATTAATCTTTGCGGGCTTTTTAGGATAATAATTTTGTTCTTTTTCACGAAAAGGTCATCTTCTTTAGAAACAGGGAATGAGTGTTGACGTCAGTAGTAAGGTTGACTCTTTTCTCCTAGTTTCTTTCACCTGTCTTATCTATTTCGTATGTCATATATTTTTTAGAAGTGGTGAGTGAGTTTCTCTCTTTCACTCACTCTTTTTGTTTGTACAAAGTCTTCTCGAAATAAAGTGAACCCTTCTCAAAAAAGATATAGAGTGAAGCCCTATATTCGTTTTAACCAAATTTTTGTTTCTTATTACTCGAATCAACACTAGTAAATGAATGTATGTGATTATTTCCAAGTTTTATTTGATGTGGGTTCATCATATTTTGAGAAAAGTACACTTTCGTACTATGTGGTATGGTTTTTTTTGCATTCAACCACTGTAGTTTAAAATATATCAAACTTTTTATATTTTATCACCTAGAGGCCATTTGCTTGGAAGTTCGACATATTTCTAGTTAATTAGTTGTACATGCACTAATACCTCTATTTTGTACAGCAAGAAAAGATGGATGCTCCTAATGATCAATCAAGTTTCCTAACGGAACAATCTTGCATAGATGCCACATCTTTAAATAAGCGAAAAGTTTCTCGAAAAAAGTACCACATGCACACTCCTAGCCAAATCCAGGAGCTTGAAAAGTAAGGTCCCTTTCTCTTCTTGCGTGACAATATTGATAGTTGTAGTGAAAGTTCAATTCATTAGGGCAAGTGCCCATTTGGCCATTTAAATATTTATCTTTCTTTAGCCTTGAATGATCATGTTGGTCTTCTTATGTTTATAGTTTCTTTAAAGAGTATCCGCACCCGGATAAGAATCAAAGGGTTTAATTGAGCAGCAGGCTTGGCTTGGAAATCAAGCAGGTCAAATTTTGGTTCCAAAATAAAATGACGCAGTTAAAGGTGGTCTAGCTGAATTGATCTTTAGATGCTTCAATTTTGTTTCTTAGTTTGTTAAAATCATGTCTTAGTTGTTGATTGCAAGAAAACTTTTATTTGTTTCATTGTCAGTCTCAATCGGAACGACGTGAGAATGAATTACTAAAGAAACAATATGAGAAGCTCTGGGCTAAGAATGAGTTTCTTCAGCAGGCCTATGCTAATCCACTTTGCCATTGCTGTGGTGGCATTGCATTGCATCCTTCTGTGTCAATTGAGGATGAAATTTTGAAGATCGAAAATGCGCAGCTGAAGAGTGAATTGAGAGTTCTTTGTTCTAGTTCAGAAAAGTTGTTAAACGATTCAGTTGCCTCATCATCAGCCAGCCATCTTCCTCTCTTCTCGATCCCGAAGCGAAATATTGCTATGGATGGGAATGCTATTCCTTAATGTTACTGTAGATGTCCTAGAGATAATCGTAATACAGACATTGTACTTGATCACATTCAGTTATTTTGTATTATCGATCTACATTAATAATATTCTGCAATGCAGTTATTGAATATATAATGTTTGATTGTTTGAATGTATCCATATCTGTGTTCCCATGAACTAGTGTTGTCATTAAGAATATGAGATCTCAGATAATCATAAATATGGTTCTTAAAATACCACAATCAATGATCCTCGAGAATGAGATATTGATGATGTGATTGAGATTAGTGTGCCGTATGCATCATATCCTTAGAGGATATTGTGGTTCTCACAACTACAAGATACTAGGTATCTTATGATGGATGCGCAGATACTTTATAGAGTATTGGCAGGCCCAACCGAGAAACCGTTTAGTGTATTCTATTTTCGTGTTTACAAAAATATTGATTTGCGGAGTAGTGTAATAGTCCTCCGACATAAAGTCAATACTTATGATATGTACTGAGTGATGAGCTTTGACCATGACTGATGCTTACACTCCTAACGGGATAGATACGACATATGTTGGGTACATCACAAAGTACAAGTGCATGGTAGTTGAGCTAAGAATAGGATTCATTCCTCAAATAGATTTGGAGAGAATACTTATCTTCTAATAATTGGTTGGATCGTTAGTCATTAGCCAATGCACGTCACTTTTGGAATAGTGATAATATGCTAAATTGCGAAACTTCATTAGAAAGAAATAAAAAGTTACACCAGGTGGTGAGAAGAGAGAGCAAAAAAATACACCTAAATATGCAAAGGCCTAAATGAGTAAATACCTTAATACCTAACCCGCTGCCATAATAGGAACTCTACTCAAGCTAACCCACAAATCGGGTAGGCATGAGTAGATAACAACGCAAACAGAAATTACTTCTTTTTCTTCATATTTCTCTTCATTGACTAAGTCATGACGAGTGACGTGGGAGGAGGAGGTTTATCTATCACATCCTTCAAGTATTTGGATGCCTTCAAAGATGGAGGGGTAACGTCCTCGCCACACCGTTTCGTCTTTGTAATGCCACCTTTAGATAACCTTGAAAGTGAAAGGAAAACATCGACCTCTTCTGATGACATGTCCACCCATCAAGAAGAATATTTTGAACTACTATGCACTGAACCACTCCCACCCGAAAGTAGTTCATGGCCACTCAATAAACTTGGCGAGCATGGTACCAAAACTGAGTCAAAAAGTGGAACGTCCACCTCAGTAGTGTCCTCATGCACCTTAATAGGGGATGAGTTTGCATCCATCTCGGCCACGGTATTCAAAGAACCCAGTACCTGCTCTTCTTCCACACTCACCTCACGTGCAACCTGGACAATATAAACATTAAGTACCATATCATGTAATCCATACATCGCATCAACACCACATACATTCTGACCATTATAGCCAGGAGAGACATCAATCTGTCCACCCAACACTTCAGTCACAGTCAGTTCCAAAACCAAGCATTGAGATCTTGGAACTGAACACGAAATAAAAGGAACCATATCATTATCCACTTCCACCTCACATGAAACTGTACCATTGGAAGTTGAAAAAGAGTTCAAACCTGGAGACAAGCCTGCATCTACAAGTACAATTTGACCATCCAAATCAGTGCCATTCGATACCAAGCTCAAGCTTGTAGAACTTGGATCAGAACTTGGGACCGTGTCCAATAATAAAACATGGACCGCAAGAGTAGCCAGTAACATCTCATTGGCAATCTCACTAGAATTTTCCTCCTGCGTAGCCATAGCATGCAAACTATAATTTCCAAGTTATCCACCTTATTTGAAATAGGAGAAGAAGGCACATCCTCTTAGAATAGCAGATTTTCAATGATTGATCTCATAGAAACCTCTACCTCCTTTGCCGTGGATTCATCATCCCTTGTAAGAGCATCAAAGCAATTTGACAAAAAGAGCTGCTCCCTTGCCAAATCAACTATGCACGACTGACCAACTACCTCAAGAAGCATTTTACTACCTACAACAGCAACAGTCGAGTCTTTTTCCATGCACATAGCTTTATCATGCACACATACACCTTCTTTAACCAAAGCTAAAGCAAGAGAGGTGTCATGTTCCTCGTCACTGATTTCCCCTTCCTCCCGAGTAGAAGAGGTCGAACCAGAAGCTGGCACATTACTCATGACCTTATGTTGCCAAACTCGCGAGCCTTGAACCATATTGATCTTAGATTGACCTTCATTAGTCCCCGTAGAAACTTTAACAACCTCTATTTTTTGCTACTCCTGACCAATCGGACGCAACTTCCTACAAGTTGATTCTCAATGGCAAAGAATCCTACAAGGCGTACAAAAATCAGGAAGGTCCTCAAAGATCACCTTGACCAAGTAAATCCCATATTTCAAATCCAATACGACCTCCTTCGTGAGAGGCTTAGACATATCTACCGCTACTAACACACTAACCATGGCACAACTAAAATAGTTCAAGGCAGCTGAGTCCATTCGAATAGGGTCACCTACCGATGCAACCAGACCAAAAATGATATTTGTTGCAATGTGTTCCATGATGAGTCCCTCAAGCTTCACCCAAATTTGAGCAAAAGAAGATGGAACCTTGGTTGCTTTGAAGAAGAGAACCCATGACTGTAAGTAGAGCTTACCTTGTGGGAGTTTCCAAACACGAGAACTCCAAACTTCCTCCCTATCTTTGTCACGACCCAAATCGATGGTCGGTGACCGGTGCTAGACTTCAACTCCTTTAATCATAAATAAATCTAGCCAGCCTCAAATGTATTCAGAATTTATAATAATTATCTTTTAAACATAAAATTTAAAACCTAATGATCTTTAGTTTCATATTCCAAGTTCACAAAATATAAGCCAAGCTTTTTCTTTTTAATACATACTCCCAAGATCAAAATAAATCCTGTGACTACGGAGCTTCTAGATCAATCAGAAAAATACAAACTGGAGACCTCCAGACCAGTCCCGGAGAATCAAGCAGACTTAGTACGATCAGAGTAGATCTCCGAACTAATACAACTCGTATTCGAGTTCCTGCAAAACTGGTGAGAGTGGGGGGAAATGAGTATTTTGGAACACTCAGTAAACAAATAAGATATGCATCGTAATTTATTTAGCGACTCAATGCACAACATACCTAAAATATGCATATAACTAACATGGCAAATAAATTATACGGAGATGTACATTATTCAAAAGTCATACTTACCACATGACCAAATATAGCATATAATCTCAAAGTCACAGAAACATTAGCAAACTACGCAATTTGACACATGACACATAATTCCAATATCATATAGCAGAATTGACGAACATTCGGCAAGATCTAGATAGTGTCACTCCAACCCCGACACGAGTATACCTTATCTAAAAGGCACCATCATCAGCCAACCTCCTGGGCCAAATAGTTCTTCCCACCGGAAGGCAACCATATCATATCAGACCAACCTCATCGGCCAAATAGTTTTGCCCGCTGTAGGCAACCATATCATATCAGACCAACCTCATCGGCCAAATAGTTCTGCCCGCCGTAGGCAACCATATCATATCGCAGAGCTATCTATATTATATAGATATTCGTATCACACAAATTCATAGGCTCCAAACGAATCAAATAGTTCTGCCCGCAGTGCCCACTCGAGGCCAAATTAAGCAAACACTTATAAATCATAATGTCACATCATAATGCTCATATGAAAAATGCACAATATGCACTAACAATACCATATTCAAATCATAACAAATAAATAGAGTGCGCCAAATAAAGCACAACTCACATATTATTTATTTACCGATTTGACGAACTACCAACAACCGAATCTCCTCCTAATTGCCATCCTTGTCTGCGAATACTTGGTCCTTTAGTTTTCAAACATTTATCATATGCACATCCTCCTTCAAATAACATATTACTTTCAACTCAACTGATTTCCAACACACTGTAATTACTTCAAGTCTCTTTATTATATTCTCTAATAGGTGGACAGATTCTGTTATCATTACTAAACTATGTTAGTCTCACGTAACTACTTACCAATTCAAATTCCATAAATGCAGCCTTCCTCGTTATGATTTAGATAAATTTCTGAGCTGGACTTATCAGTTTCTCTTGCACTCATTAATTTATCTTGTTTTAATCGGATACTAAAATAGGACTAACATTTCTTTTCCCTTTCTTGGTTTAGTTTCTTCCTATATTTCTTAATTATAATCATGATTCCGATTGAACTTGGAGAAATTTTAATTCTTCAAGTTCTCATAACTAATCTAACAGATCCATAGCCAACTTATTTTCAAGTTAAATTCTCATTATCCTCTACTTTATACTCTTCTCTTCAAATATCCCATTCATACTCAAAATAATCATTTTTTCCTATTCCTTATTGTTAATGGCGTAAAATCTAATACTGTAACTTAAAATAATTAAGACCAAATTTCTTTTACCTGTCGACTTTTCTTCAATTTGGATCTGTTCTTTCTCCTTTTAATTTTAACCCATCTTTTCCTTATTTGGTTTTCTAATAGTTGATGTCTAGTTTTAGTACATTTTATTTTTATAGCGACTTCCTCTCAGTTTCACATTTCTATCGCTTTGGTTTTACTTTTGCCTTGGTGGCAATTTTATGACTTCCACGTTTCTTTTTACTTGCCACGTTTTAACTCTTTCTTTACTTTATTTTTTTTCCTTACTTTAACTTCTTTTGTTCTTATCTTTCTTTTATTTATCTTTCTTTCTAGACCACCTCTTGCAACCTTCATCAAATTTTTAACTGCGATAGATTGTATTTCCACATAGATTTATAACTTGTCACATTTCTATTTTGCACTAATTTTTATACCCTTTTTTTCAATGAAGTTCACAATTATAATTTTATCTAATATCTCGTATCAAATTATATCTAACCACATTTTTAATATATAGATGATTAATTTGCATGGGTATCTCCCAACATAGTATATGATTATTTTAATTAATAACTTTGCATACTTGAATAAATCTAATTAAATATAATTGACATGGTCGGGTATTACAATCTTGTTCTAAGTTGAACTGAAATCCAAAAGACCCCACGCCTAAATGAATCATTTTCCATGTCTCTTTTTTCCAAGTCTTCTTAATGCACCTCGTAACTCAAAAGTAAAGCAAGGTTGAGCACCCTTTAAGCATAATCAAACGTGCAATCACTGCATGTTGACCAAAATTCTTGCATATACTTGATCTTTCCTCACTCAACACAACCATTACCCTATCATCTCTGATAATAGGATGGATGTAATTACCTCGTTTGATCCACTCTTCTTTGGAATGAATTGTAGCAGCATACAATTTCTCTTGCTGCCGAGGGACTCCCGATGGAGAAACCTGCCCACCTAAAACATGTGAATCCACTAAGCTCTTAGGGTCAAGAACATGGCTGACCTTCGCATCTTGAACATCCTGAACGTTAGAGGTTTGAGAAGCATGAGAATCCGATGATGTACCAGCCTCAAGTAAGGCGGTATAGCTCACCTTTGCGAGATCACTCCACCATGGAAACAAGGTGGACTGCATAAAAATCACCTCCTATCACCATACTCTATCGAAGCCATAGAAGAGCCTACCTGGTGGGGAACCAGGCGGACAAAAACTTCTGGCGCATACATCAACTTCAAGACTATGATCCAGAAAACTAGTAACGTGCTTTGTCATATTGATAAAATTCTTCACGCCGGGAGCAAGAAGGGAAGAATTGCCAAATTCATCGCGCCATCGCCGTCAGTCGAAATAGAAAACACCAGGTCCCTAGCCAGCAGACTTGTGATGGCCACATCGGGGGCCAAACTCGGGATGGGACTAGCCTCCCTAACAACTTGGGATGGCGGGAGGAAAGGCGTAGCCGCAGGAAAGGCAGTGGATGGAAAATCCCTATTGGCCCCCAGGGGCCTGTGGTAAAAGCCATAGCCCACCGTCGGCGGTAGGGCGTGAGATCAGAAATTTGTTTGCCCTAAAATTGCCCTTCAGAAAGAGAAAAGGTTGTTAGTTTTTTTATTAAACGAAAGAAGATTAATTGCCTTGGATAATGACAATATGATCAATTAGTAGAATGAGATTTGAATAGATACTTTATCATATTTTAGGCTTAATCGAGTATTCTTGTAACGTATCTCATATGTTAAGGTTGTCTGGTTTATTGTCTAGGATTTGACTAAGACCATTAGTTTGATTAAGACGATTAGTTTGACTAATCGCTTGACATGTGAGGGCATATGGATCACACAACAAGTAGTCTTAGTTTATAAATTAAAAATTGGTTAGATTAAATATCGATTTGATCAAGAATATTTAATCTATCAAAAAATATTATAATTTTATTAGATGAAATTATAATTATTTAATTAAATAATAATATATATATATATATATTAAAAATCTGTTAAATGTTGGACATGTTAATTGGGTCAAGAAAACAGAAAATAGACCCAAGGGGCAAGTCAACATTAGAAGCACCAAGGGCTTCCGACATTATAGCTTGCGTGAAACACTCCTACTAGGTTAGGAGTTGTTAAGTTAATTTTAATATATATATGCATAAGTATCTAAGGTTAATGTTATGATTCATTAATCAAGAAATACATAATTTCTCTGGCATTTATTTGGTGAAGAATTTTCCTAGCGAATTTGCGAAGATTTTTAACTGTCAAAGGAGTTTGTAGACAAGAACTATGTGGATACCATAGTTGAGAATTCGGTCTATGAGAAATTATAATAATTCTCTAACAATATTGTTATCCTACTTATGTAATACTGTAATGGTCAGATTCGTGTTGGTGAAAAATTATGTCTTCCGCTCTTACGATCGTAAGGTTCGTGCTTGTAAAACCCAAAACTTAACACATTGGGGAGGTTACTTACTGGAGTTCATGTTCTGGCTATCATGGGATGTGGATTTGTATATTGTTCTAGGTAGAGTTTACTTTGTAACATTGGCGTTAGAAATTGTAGTGTTAACGGGGGTATTCTTTTTCCTATCATGGATTTTACCATGATAGATTTTTTAGTGAAGTTCACAGCCGCAACCTTATATCGAACTTGATATAAGGGTTAGAACCATAGGGGAGGATAGTGCAATGTAATTAGGAGGACGTATCTACTAGTGTTACCTTTGCTTGCTTGGCTTGAGCATGCTAGGTTGTTAGGCTGTATCATTTATTTTGAGCAATGCACTATTATGGAAACTGGCTGCTTCTTCAATGAGGATATTGTCGACAACCTTATGGATGGTGGTAGGATACAAACCATTTCCCAAAATTTGAGGATCTTTTAACCATGGATATTTTTAATCCATTGTTGGTCTTTTAGAGAAAATGATCATTGTGTTAAACTCTTGGTCTGACTAGTAAGACTACGATTTAGTACTATTATGAGGTTGCTTTTACAAAACACCATGAGAAAGATTTGACCAGTGGTCAGCACTTTTGACCGTCAACGGTTTCAACGAGTCAGACGAGTTGATCAAGAAAAATTGCGTAGAATTTATTTCATGAAAAAAAAATATTTTTCAAGTTTTTATATTTGTAAGTGATAATAAACTTTGGAATAAAATTAAAGGATATTTAGAATTATTTGAGGACTAGAATATCATATCACTAACCGCAGAAAGTGTTGGAAAATACGAGGCCCCCAAGTAATACACAACACGGGAGCAAACCACAAACACGAGAACAAATGAACACAAAACACAAGGAAGAACAATCTTGTTACCCGATTTGACACAAAGGTCTACGTCCGTGGGCGTACCAAGCCAGGAGAGTTTTTTACTATTTTTACTCTTTGGTGTTTCACTCACACCTTACAAGCAAAAGTCACACTTTTGGCCTCTCCACACTCATTAGGACTTCTTACACACTTTTTGGGAGGCTTACATGGGTATTTATAGAGCCACAAAATCTAGGGAGCCATTTGGGGTTGGGAGGGGAAAAATTATCCAACTAAACCAACATTTTGCATGTTTCCCAGTGCCCTCTGGGAACCCTGCCCCCACCGGGTTTGGGAGCATTCAAGCTGGCCGGTGACTGTCGGCTTGGTGGCGCCCACCACCTTCCTTCACTTTTTTTCCACTGGCTATAGCCGGCAAGAATCTGGCGCCCACGGGTTCGCGCTAGCCCACTTCGCCTGGCGCCTGTCAGCCACCCGGTGTTGGGTCTTCTCCATCTCATTTTTTTGCCTTCTCCACTTTATTCCTCGACCCGATCATCCTCAGACTCTTCACTTGAACTAATATACTCCTCCAATCGTCTTCAATCTCTATACCCAATAGAATGTAGGCCAGAAACACAGTAATCTGAAGTCTGCATCTTTATTTGGAACAGAACTCTGCAAACACCTCAAGAACGGACAATAGCAGACATCTTTTCCCAGGGAAAATGATGAGAAAGGTCATCAGCATTATCAAAGAATATGTTTGGTACATGAAGAGTTAAAACTCCACCACGAGTCTCGTGAAAAATGATGTCTGTAATAATCAATCACCAGAAATTAAGTTTTGGAAAATGCCCATATCCTCATCGACGTAGCAGCAACCATGCTCATTATTACAATATCAGAGCAAGTTTTTTCCAATAAACTATGATGTGCATATACATTTGAAAGAAAAATGACTGAAATATGGTATATTTGTTTGGGTAATGGAGTATAAAGAAAGTATAGGCTAGGCACACCAAAAAATGTTGTTTTCTTTAAAGGTATTTATTCCTCCCACTATGGTGTAAATGGTTCTCAAGGAATTAACCTTCTAGGATACAAAGCCTATCAGCTCAGAAATTCGGAGTTACACTCTCATGAATTTCTTAAAGCAAGAACTATCAAGTTTGGACTCGGAAAAGAAAGAAGGAATTCTCTGGAGGGAAGACTCGATTTTTGATTTTTCACCGCCTCCAGAACTAGTCTGAGTATTTATAAATACTCAATAATTGTTCACGAAGGGTGGCAACCATTTCTCTAAAAAGATCTAATGCACTGAAAGGTCGCAACTAAAGTCCAAGAGGTGTTCAACTCACGAAGAGGCACCTCCGATTTAATATTTATTTTATTTTCTTTCTTTATTTCTTATATGTATATGTATATATAAAAGATTTTAACTAATAAATCTTCTATTGGTTTCCCTCCATAATGGATGGAAGCCAAATTGAGCTTAATTAATTTCTCAAAAGACTCACTTATTTATAGCCTATAGCCTAGCCAAATCTAGCATGCTCAAACTTCTACTCTAGATGAAAAATAGACTACATGATAAAATAAAATATTATAATATAAATATATACAACAATCCCCCACTTATTTGCATAATACAAATTTATGGTTGAACATGAATCTCTAAGGAATCATATTCATGTCGTGTATGATTTCTTGTTCGTTAATCTTTGGTAGCATCTTTGAATTGGGCCTTATGCTGAATCCTGGTATTCATAAGTACTCTAGGATTTTACCAAGATAATCTCTAAGAAGAAGCCTCTCACGTCTCTACTTGTATAGGTAGACTTATAAAAAATGTACACAACGCATTTTATAAAGTTATAAGTCTATTAAGGGTTTGGAATCCAACCTCTACTTATTATGGTAACTATAATTGCATAGGTTAGATACAGGAATTTTGAAATAGTATCTCCCCACTATTTCCAAGTTATGCACTTTGAAATGTATCCAAATTTCCATTTTGCTAATCTCTAATATTGAATTGCATTTTTAACTCTCATACATAAGGTGCCAAGTATATGACTTATACCTTAAGATAGAGTTTGTTTCAATCAAGACATTAATTCTATTGGTAATAGCCCCATACCTCGCATGAACTTTTTGATCTTATCTCCAGATAATGATTTTGTTAATGGGTCTTATAGTATTTGATTTATCGGAAGATACTCAAGGGTTATCTTTCTATTTTTAACCATATTTCTAATATGATTATATCGCATAGCAATGTGTTTGCTATGGTTCGATATTCTCTCGTTCTTTGCATTGTGAATGGCAGCTTCATCGTGTGTGTGTGTGTGTAAATATATATATATATATATATATATATATATATATATATATATATATATATATATATATATCGCATAGCAATGTGTTTGCTATGGTTCGATATTCTCTCGTTCTTTGCATTGTGAATGGCAGCTTCATCGTGTGTGTGTATGTATATATATATATATATATGATTTGAACTAATAAAACTTCTATTAGTTTCCCACTTCTACTCTAGATGACATGTTGGAAGTTGAACGGTTGCACCCATTATTACCATAATCATGGATACATAAGAGAGTTCATGAATTATGTAGCCTCCCTATTTAGTGGGAGGAAGTCGTAGAGTCCGAACGGTTACAGATGAGTTTATGATGGGCAATCGGATGGTCTCTTTCTGGGTTCTATATAAAGGATAGAATCCATAGAATTGGGATGGGGGAGAACACGATTGACTACATACTATACACACAACACAAGTGACACACTAACGTTGACGTTCGGGTCTCTCTCTAAGCCTCTGAGCTTTTAGGCTGTGGAATCCAATCCTAGCTTCGAACACGTGAGCTAGGACGAGCCAGTGACCAAGTTCCATTATGATCCAGTCACAAACCTATGCTGAACCTGTGAAGGCAAACTTGTGGAGAATCTGCGCTACAAGAGGTATTTTAGTTTATGGCTTAATATGAATATGTTCATGTCTTTGGATTTATCTTTATATAAATGAGAATTAAATCCTTCATGATAAATAGACTACATCACGAAATACAACATTATAATGTGAATATATACAATACGAAAACTTCTCAAAAAAAAAAATATATATATATATATATACAACACGAAGCATCTGAAAGAAAAAATGTTTCTCTCAAAATTTCCATTCCCAATCTAGCATCTAATCTTGACAGGCATCTCAACTTCTCACTTGTACGAATTAATTGATAATATCAACTAACTGGTGACTTAAATCCACCTTTTGTTTCAGACAACTGTTGTAATGAACTGGGCACCAATATTCTAATAACATGAATTTTTAAGTTAGCTTTGGCATAGAGGGTCAGGAGATAGATAAAGAAACAAATCCATACTGGCTCAGTTGGCTCCCCTATTTGGTGAAAGTGGAACATATGTTTTCAAAAGTTTTCTTAAACGACTAGGCACTAACATCCTCCGAATGTTTCAAATCTTCTTAATTTCATCTTTTCGTAAATGCACACTATGCTTGCTAGACTCTGGTCTCTTTGTTCTCCTAGGGTAGGATAACAAAAATCATTTTTTTTCTTTGGTCGGACTCTGATATCTCATCATATGTAATAGAAGATATATGGATCTTAACCAATACACTAACGTGTGATACTTTATCCGACTATTATCATAGTTATTTCGCGTCCTAAACATTTTTCTGATTACTTTTTCAGATCCTTCAAAAAGCTATACAGAAGAGCTTCGATGTATCTACTGACATGGCGCACGCATTGCACTCTAATTATATGGCATGTCATTTTAAGCATGGTCAGCTTCAGTTTGTATAAAGTTATAAGTCTATTAAGGGTTTGGAATCCAACCTCTACTTATTGTGATAACTATAATTGCATAGGTTAGATACAGGAATTTTGAAATAGTATCTCCCCACTATTTCCAAGTTATGCACTTTAAAATGTATCAAAGTTTCCATTTTGCTAATGTCTAATATTGAATTACATTTTTAACTCTCATACATAAGGTGCCAAGTATATGACTTATACCTTAAGATAGAGTTTGTTTCAATCAAGACATTGATTCTATTGGTAATAGCCCCATACCTCGCATGAACTTTTTGATCTTATCTCCAGATAATAATTTTGTTAACGGGTCTGATAGTATTTGATTTATCAGAAGATACTCAAGGTATATTCTATTTTTAACCATATTTCTAATATGATTATATCGCATAGCAATGTGTTTGCTATGGTTCGATATTCTCTCGTTCTTTGCATTGTGAATGGCAGCTTCATCGCGTATATGTATATATATATATATATATAAGATTTGAACTAATAAAACTTCTATTAGTTTCCCTCCATAATGTATGGAAGCCAAATTGAGCTTAATTAGTACTCCAAAAGACTCACTTATTTATAGCCTATATAGCATACTCAAACTTCTACTCTAGATGACATGTTGGAAGTTGAACGGTTGTACCCATTATTACCATAATCATGGATACATAAGGGAGTTCATGAATTATGTAGCCTCCCTATTTAGTGGTAGGAAGCCGTAGAGTCCGAACGGTTACATATGAGTTTATGATGGGCAATCAGATGGTCTCTTTCTGGGTTCTATATAAATTATAGAATCCGTAGAATTGGGATGGGGGAGAACACGATTGACTACATACTATATACACCACACAAGTGACACACTAACGTTGGCATTCGGGTCTCTCTCTAAGCCTCTGAGCTTTTAGGCTGTGGAATCCAATCCTAGCTTCGAACACGTGAGCTAGGACGAGCCAGTGACAAAGTTCCATTATGATCCAGTCACAAACCTGTGCTGAACCTGTGAAGGCGAACTTGTAGAGAATCTGTGCTACAAGAGATATTTTACTTTATGGCTTAATATGAATATGTTCATGTCTTTGGATTTATCTTTATATAAATGAGAATTAAATCCTTCATGACAAATAGACTACATCACGAAATACAATATTATAGTGTGAATATATACAATACGAAAACTTCCCAAAAAATATATATATATATATATACAACACGAAGCATCTGAAAGAAAAAATATTTCTCTCAAAATTTCCATTCCCAATCTAGCATCTAATCTTGACAGGCATCTCAACTTCTCACTTGTAATAATTAATTGATAATATCAACTAACTGGTGACTTAAATCCATCTTTTGTTTCCGACAACTGTTGTAATGAACTGGGCACCAATATTCTAATAACATGAATTTTTAAGTTAGCTTTGGCATAGAGGGTCAGGAGATAGATAAAGAAACAAATCCATACTGACTCAGTTGGCTCTCCTATTTGGTGAAAGTGGAACATATGTTTTCAAAAGTTTTCTTAAACGACTAGGCACTAGCATCCTCCGAATGTTTCAAATCTTCTTAATTTCATCTTTTCGTAAATGCACACTATGCTTGCTCGACTCTGGTCTCTTTGTGCTCCTAGGGTAGGATAACAAAAATCATTTATTTTTCTTAGGTCGAACTCTGATATCTCATCATATGTAATAGAAGATATATGGAGCTTAACCAATACACTAACGTGTAATACTTTATCCGACTATTATCATAGTTATTTTGAGTCCTAAACTTTTTTCTGATTACTTTTTCAGATCCTTCAAAAAGCTATATAGAAGAGCTTCCATGTATTGTACCCTAATTATATGGCATCTCATTTTAAGCATGGTCAGCTTCAGTTTGTATAAATTGGTCCTATGGATTTGGTTCAAGACGCTGTACATTTTTTATTAGGACAAACATGAGGAAAATCATCAGCCAAAGATGCATGGAGGACTTGTAATCAAACACAATGCTAATCAATGATATGCAACAAATTCGGTTACTTCCTTCATATTTAGGGAGATAGCGTCGAAGCATGATCTCCCCATCCAGGTAACTACTCTCCTTATTTCATATATTTCTCTTGGGGTCTGAAAGAATTATTTCATCCGTTATCATCTTCATGATTTTGTCTTGTATGTAATTTTTTTTGTTCAAGAGGGAATTTGAACTCACCACAGTGCATAAATTTAGGTTATGGTGGCTTTAATTATATCATGTATAATCTGGGGAGGAGAACATGGCTATATTGTGCTCCCTTTAGTAACATAGGTCGTTGACGTTAGGGCAATTTCTAATAGACTATTTGATGAGTTAAGGTACTAAGTTACAACTCTGAGATTCTGTGTCAGGCAATAGCTGCATGATGTTCCAAAAGAAAAGTGCTCAGATGGGTTTGGGTAGATTAAATGTGATAAACAGATCACTCTTATTGACTGTCTTTGCAATTGCAGGATTTTGTGGTCCGCAAGGACATGGCTTGCAGATCAATCATCGGTCCCATTCTGGCTAGTGGCGTGGGGATTTGCACTGTCGATGTAGGCACCCCACAGTTGTCAATGCACAGCATACAAGAGATGTGCGCCGTCGACGGTATCGATCATTCCTACCAGCACTTCAAGGCCTTCTTCCAACTAATAGGATCATTATTCAAGCCTGCTACTCTTTTTTGTATGCACTCTTTTCTGGTGCTTTTCCGAATGTTCGCTTCATCTGTCTTATTACCAGTCCATTTGACATTTCAAAATCTATCGGCCTGCAACCCATTGGCCAATTTACGCCTTCGTCAGTGCCTTTTCTTTTCACCTCAGCTTTTCCATTCTTTGAGCCTTCAGCCTGCACTCCTATTGGAAATAGATTTGTTCCAATTTTATCCAAATTCATCTGGCTGTCCACGTGGGCTTAATGTTCCCAAAAGACATCATTTGCAATCTTACGTGGTTGTTCCATAGTTTAAGTTGTTAGTGACGTGTCGTGTGAGAAATTACTAAAACTTAGGTCCAAGTGATATTAAAAATGGAAGTGATGTATTTGGAAAACAACCAATAGAAACAGAAAAAAGAGGAAGCCATCATTGCTAATCCAGTTTGCCACAGCTGTGGTAACATTGTGTTGCCTCCTCCTGTGTCGACTGAGCATGATAAACTGTCGTCTGAGTATGAAAAACTGAGGATCAAAAATACGCAGATGAAGCATGAACTGCTACTTGTTTGTTCCATTTCGGACGAGTTATTATGCAACTCGGCTACCTCATTGTTAGCCACTCATCTTTCTCCCTTCTTGAGCTCAAAGCCAAATCTTGCTATGGAGGGAATGATTTTGCAGTACGTTGTCAAGGATATGAAACAAGTTGTGACAAGTCTGCACGTGTTAATCTTGCAATGGCTGCTATGGATAGGCTCAAATTGGTTTGGATTAATACTTTGGGTGGGTTTGAAATCCTGAACCAAAAGGAGTACATCAGGATATTTGCTCCTTGTATTGTACGTGAACTGCCTACTCCATCACTGAGCCTACTAAGTAGACTGGTTTAATTTCTATTAACAACTGGACTCTCATCGAAACCCTTATGGACATGGTATGACATAAACTATTTCCAAAATTTTTAGGATCTTTTACTGAGGTATATTATCAATTTTATATTGGTCTTTTAGTGGAAACTACCATTATTTTAAAACTTGTGGTTCGACGAGTACCGGATTAATTTTATCAAAAAATGGGAGAGCGGATCAATTAGTTTTTAGCTTAGTTGACTATCGGTTCGAGTAGTCGGGCTAGTCAATCTAGATCAAATTGTTCAAAATTTATTGCCATGGAAAAAATATTTTTTCCTGTTTTGATAGATTAAGGTGATTAAAATAACTTGCAATACTATTAGAGAATGTTTTAACATTATTTGACATTTTAATATAAAATATTATTATTTGGTGAAATATTTTTATAAAAAAATCTCTGCACCGACCGTGGCACCGGTCGAACATGAAAATGGAATAAATTTGGGTGAGCTCCCTCTTTAAAAAACATAAATTCGGGTCTATTTAAATATAATGTAAAATACCTGTTGTGGCAAAGATACTCCGCAGGGTTCTTTGTCTTCGCAGCTTTGTCACAAGTTCATCACGGGATCGTGCTCGGAGGCTTAGAAAGAAACGAACGTCAACGTTCGTGTATCACTTGTGTGGTGTGTATAATGTGTTTTGGTTCATCACCTAATTCCACGAATTCCAACCTTTATATAGAACCATGGAAGAGGACATCCACTTGTCTGCCATAAACTCACGTCATAAATCTCCGTAGCCGTTACAGACCTTATGGCTTCTCACACTTAATAGGATATTTACAAATTTATTAGCCCACTAATGAATCCATAATCATGGCAACATAGGTGTACCCATTGGAATTCTAACATCTCCCACTCATACATGATTGACCATAATCAATCCTCTCTCTCACACTTCGTGTTTCGCAGATAGACCGTGCGACCAACATATAACGAGTGCATGTTAGCTAAAACCATTAGCACATAACGGCCACATGGATGATAGCATCTCAATTACCTCCAATACATAAATTATGCCTTACCATTGGTCTTGTCTTAGATTCATTATTTCCACATGTGATTTCTAAAATAATCTATTCGTGTTCACTACTATATTACTCTCAACATAATAGGCTAGTTGGTGAACCATGAAGCTTTTTGAATGTGGTCGAGACATAACCTTCGTCCCTAATAATATTCCTTTCATCATAATCCAGCCAGCTTTTTCAGTCAGCCTTGCCAGGTCGCAACTGATCAATGACCCTTTAAAAATTTTCCAAGCTAGCAGCACTAAATTATACTTCCAGAACATGTTTAGGATCTTAAGGGTAGATTTTTAGAAATTATATTTTTTCGGCATTGGTCTCACACTAGAGAAATTGAAATTACTTTATAATAAATTAATTTTCCATCCATAGGTCAAAAGGTGCAAATGACATGATCCATGTGTTATGGTGTTCTTTTCTCTTAGAGGAGTGCATGTCTTTCACAAATAACACCATAACACGATGTCCACTGAAAATAGCTTTAGTCTACCTAAAGACTACTCTAGGACATCAAAATAGAATAATGATAAATTCTACTTACTTTTCACCATTGGATTTCACATTGTTCTATAAGTTCTCATTACTTATTTAATGGAGCCTTAATTGCTTACATCTCAATTAATCTTGTACTTTAATAAAACCTCGCTTATAATCAAGACGGCATTCTTATTTTAGAATAGGCACTCGACATTTAATTATGTTCTAAAATTTTCTCATCTCAATCAAGAATTAACTCATTGACTCCCACTGAGATAAACACCCGTGTGAATGGGATACTTCTCTGTCCAATATGTATTGGAGTAAATATTACTCAGATTAACATTCACACTTGTATTGCTGACATAGCATCAAGTTCTATTGAATAAGAAATTCAATATACGCTATATGAGAAAAAACAACAAATTGCAAATCATGGGACATGAAATATTTCTCAAACATATCCCTAGGTACATCCTTAGTCATTAGATCTGCCATCATATCTCATGTAGATATGTATTTCACGCTCACTTCTTTACACACAACCATATAGCATAAAAAATGCTCATTGGTTCACCTGAGGTAGTCAAGGATAAATGTTTTAAGACTCTCTTCAACCATATTACTTCTTGCACAGTAGCTACAAAAGCTTCATAATCTGTCCCTACAGTTGACAAGGAGACAGATATAAATTTATTTCTAGCTACTCCACGAGATAGCATCTCTAATTAGCAAAGAGAACATATCCCAATGTGAATTATGCTCATCTCCATCTCATATCCAATTGACATTGGCATAACCCCTCAATATCACGTCTTGACCTTAATAACTTAATGATTATTCAATAATCATTTCCAAGTACTTCATAAATTTTTTGACTGCTTGTCAATGTGCTATGCTTGGATCAAGATAATCCATAACATTCGCTTAAAAGGACATTCATTACATCCTTTAGCTCCTGAGATATTTTTGGGATACAAGTATTTATTGAGAAAAGGTCTTTTGGGACATTCCTGAGATTGTTGTTATCACATTTAAATCGTTCAACTCAAATGACTACTCGAAATCTTTACACCAAGTATGTAATTAGCCTTTCTCGTATCTTTTATTTCAAACTTGGTCGAAACCTACACTTTGACCACGTTAAGATATCCCAAATTATTTTTGGCTATTCATATGTCATCTACATACAATGTATGATGACAAACTTTTTTCAGAGTATTTAATGTAGATATCACATTAATCATCAATCAACTCGAAATTATACGACACATCGAATTATGATAGAATTATGAAACAATGAGTACAACATTATCTTGAAGACTGTATAAGGCCGAAAGCTACTCTCAACAATTAGCAAACTCTATGTTTGCTACCTCATTCTATTGGATGTAACCCTCTGGTTGAACCTATAGGTTTCTCCATCCAATTCTCCATCAAGAAGTGTAGTCAGTATGCTCTAGACAAAGTAAGCCAGAATAAACCTAATGTGCATGAATCTCATAACAACCAAGAATGACTCCTCATAGTCAATTCTGTCATGTTGTGTGAATTCTTTAGCAGCTAAGTGAGTCTTTTACGCTTAATCCCAAGAATCTATTTAATTCTCAAATGACCTGCGCCCCTTAGATAGGTCAACATTCTACCATTTCTTTGACATGGTTTGGTTTTATTAAAGTCATCTCTTCCTTTATTTCTTTAACTAATTCATTCTAATTTGGGAGCTGATAGAGTATCAAAAAATATTCTTGTGTTCATTATCATCTTACAAGATCTCTAAAAGAATATTACTTGAACCATTTTTCATGAGAGCATTTCCTGCACCTTCGACCTCACATCGTGAGCATATAAAATTTGTTCTTTTACCTCTACGTCTATCCCAGTTTGATAAATATACTCATATATTCATCGTAACAAGGAATTACATTCCCCGAAGTTATATTCTAAACTCCCACTAAAGTTTAGAATTCTATTCCCACTGAGATAAAGATCATTTGGATCATGATTTATGGATCAGCCAAAAGTGGTAAATCATTATTTTCCTTCTCCAAAATTCTTCAACTCGGAAGGAGTAATACATATGATTCTAGCTCATCTATTTCATACGAGGCAGGTTGCTACTCACCTCTACTAATTTTAGAAACTCATTTCTCAAGAATGTGGCATCTTGTGGTACAAATTATATCAGGAGTAGAAGTGACAAACTTAGAGGACACACATGTTAGAGCTTATGTAGCGGTGAGGAGCGCATCTCCATCATGGTATATAGGAACACTTGCATTTGCTATCATATATCTATGTATGAAATCGGTCAACTGGTAAGGTCTCAATCTTTCGATCTAATCAATTCTCAGCATTATACATGAGTGTCTTGAAGTTACTTGAAGCTTTAGACTTAATAGAAATTAAATAGATTTGACCATATCTATATATAATCATCTATTAAATGCTATGAAATAATAATAAGCCTCTTGCCTTGCCCTCACTTTCATTGACCACATAGCCAGAATGGATCAATTCTAATGAATAACCAGATCTAGTTATTTTGTCAAATGGTTCCCTAATAGATTTTTTTTCTAGAAGTGTTCGCAAGTAGGTAAATTAGTCACCTCTAAATTACTCTTTAGTCCTTCCTTAGCTAGACATCATGCATTTTTGACCAATATGGCCAAATCTAGAATGTCACAACATAACATCGTCTTCAGACGTTAGTAGAGTTGTGACCACAGAAAAACCATCACTGTGTAAATATCAAAGATGAACATCGGTGATGAGAAACCATTCAACAAATAACTAGAATGAGTAAAGAGTTGTCCCAAAAATTAACTAAGTGTGTTGTACTCAATTACCTAACGGAAATGATGAGTCATTGAAACTTGAACAAATATTGAATTTTGTGAATTTCATGGAGTATATGACATGTCATGTAGAAACAGGGCATGTAGGCTCGATCACCCACACTTTAGTGACCTTCAGTTAGAAGGATAGATCTAGACATATTTTATTCACTCGTAAGTTAGTTAAATGGGCATCTCGTCTCGTTGGCAGTGGAACCTATTACAAAGTGCCCCTTTGTTTAACAGTTAAAAATATTTCATCTTAGAAATGTTAGACCTCTCGATTCCTCTTACCCTCTGAATTCTTCTTTCGGGTTGAGTCTGTTCAATTTCTCTCTTTATTTTTGAAAATTTTTATTTGTCTTCACCATAGTGGTCAACCTTGCCATTGCACCCACTAGAACAAGCATTACACCTTTGGATAGACTTCGATCACTAAGAGGTCGCTGACCCTCTTTAAGCTAAAGGTGATAGTCTGCATTATCAACATGCATTAGGTTCATGCTCGTGATCCGATCTCACAGGCATGGAACACTTTGGATTTAATGCTCAACATTGAGCATGTGGCCAGCCATATCTAGCTTACTGATCATGCTGGACATCTCACATAGACACCTCATTTATTGAGTACATCCTTAGAGTAAACCATAATTATATTTATAGTCTCTAGAAACTATTGTTCTTATAGCACATAACTACCCACATAGCTTAGATAAATTATGGAAGTTGTGTGTCGAGAATTATTTTAGCAATACAATAATTTACTACGTGTTCATAAATTTTAACCGGTATTAAAGTTCTCAACTAATCTTGAATTCGAAGAAAGACACGGGCATGCTTCCCCTCACCCTTCGAGAATTAATCTCAAACTTTAAATGTTAAAAGTTCTTCGCTTAGTAAATTAAAGTAGATATTTTCCATGGTAACAATCTAGCAATTGAATAAATATTTTATTTAATTGAGACAACATATGTCCTTATTGAACAAAAAAATTACCATGGAAATACTTGAAGTTATAAACACAACTGTTCTAGAACCTTTCAATAAGACCTAACAGTTGTTTAAATAATTCACGCATAAACTAGGAGAGTCTAAAAATACGACTTGGACTGGCACATATTCAATAATCCTTAGGGTACTAAGATATAGAAATCTGTAAATATATTCCTTAGTATAGAAGCGATGTATTTGTCGTCCACTTTGCAACTTCATAGGTGCATTAAAGGCAATTTTCTCCAAAACTCCTCTTCTGCTCAAATGTCCAATCAGATACTTCAAAGCACCTTTATACGTGTTATGGTTAAGAGGTAGGAAAACATCAATGTCTTCCTTTATCTTCAACGTTACAAGAAGATGCTTGAACATCATGCGACAATCATATCTGCAGTCATAACCTCTAGCCTATATACACTATTGTATCTTCTTGTGAACAAAAATTATGTGCTCTTCTAGCACGTTTCTGCTATCCTTATTCTCTCTCCAGTAGATACGACACTTCAATATCTTGCATTGCATATTACTTACATTCGCAATGAGTGCTTTGGTAAAAATCATGAGCAGAGTCCTTTTGAACGTCATCGTAAATCTGTAACTCAATGCAGGAATTTTAGGTCAACACGCTTATTTTTCCCTGCGATCAAAAATCATTATTTTTAATCAAACGATGATGTCACACATCAAGCATATGTTCACAATTGAGCTTTTATACATGATCAATAGGTCATGTTTAAATTACCATTTTATTAGTACGCATACTTCAAAAATATTGGAAAAAATATTTTTCGGACCCTTCTAGAAAATATTAGGTTTGTCAAACCAACATGCTAAAACTTGTATTTGACTATAGGAACTTATGTTGACTTAGGAACAAATTAAGTCAATAACGAAGAAAGGAACAAGTGAGGCCCAAAAAACATAACATGGAAAGGCCCATTTGTCATGGGGCTCGTACTGACTTTTCTATTTGGGTCAATGCAGTTGGACTTCTTGGTGTCAGGCCTATAAGGCCTTCTACCCCCTTTTTTAAATTCATTTTGGGCTCGGCCCGTATAAATTTAAATTTGGCCCAGATTTTTCCAAAAATTAGGCCCTCCCCTAATCGACCAATCTTAAAGGTCTCTCTCTGGCCCAGATAAAAATCAGGGCTTTGTCCCAAATGTCACGGGCTAATTGTGCGAAGGCCCGACCTGGCCACTGAACGGCCCAAATGACCCAAGGTTAACTTAGAAGGTCTAGATTCTTCCACATAAAAACCCTAGATGCTTTCCTTTGTATTTATTGTGTAGTTGGTAGTTGGTAGGTAGGAGATGGTAGATGGCATTTACTCTTGGCCTTCCTAAGAGGTGTATATAAGGGGGTGACCCCCTCATTTGTAATCATCCAATAATTTGAGAGCAATACACAAGTGTTCCCTCATCTTAGTATATTTGGGTAGTGTTCTCCCTCTCGAAGGGTAAAATATAGAGTGTTGAAGCGGATGAGGCTGACTTAGGCGGGAGCGCTTGAGTGCTGCACGGGTTAGCTTGCGAGAGAGAGTTTTAGCTCGTGACATTTGGTATCAGATCCAGGTTGAGATGGCTTGGTGGAGAGAAACTCGATCTGCAATTGGCCATGTTTCAATGGAGCGAGAAGAGATACCTTCCTATAGAGAGGGGGTGTCTTGCAAGAAGGAGTCAGGATCTCAAGATGTAGAGGCTGCCTTTGGGGAGAGATACCTAGAGGTGAAGCTTGGTGTTCGAGATAGTTGCGAGGAGTTGGAGGAGGGGTGTCCAACACATCAAGGGGCACCGTCGTAGTGATGGCGGGCTCTGAGAGAAGATGCAAAGGCCATCTGACAAAGTGGATAGCATCGAGTCAAGCGATGTCAATGAGATAGGCGCATCTCTCATTTGACGAAGTGGCTAGCATCGAGTCAAGCGATATCAAGGAGATAGGCATATCTCTACTTGCATTCTCATTGAGTCTGGAGCATGTTGAGCACGATGGGCGCGTATGTCTCTGAGGTCTTATACACAAAGAAAGTGTGCAGGAGTATGTGAAGGAATTCTCTGATGCGGTGGAGGATATTGAGGATATATCCGAGGATGGGCTTTTTATGCTTTCATTGAAGGGTTAGAGTCATGGCCAAAGGAGGACCTACTCCAACAAGGAGCGCAAGACCTATCATTGGCCTTGGAGATGGTTGAGTCCTTGGTGGATTTTTACAGGTCAAGGTGGCGAAGTAGGTGCGCAAGAATTTTCCAATGTTCCATTTGCGATGGACCACACCAGAGCTTTTAATTACCCCATTAGGGCAAAAATAGGGCATCGATCCGAGAGGAGGAGGATCAAGAGGTGGTGATGCACAGGGAACTTGAGGAAGTAGTTATGCCCTTAGTAGAGGTCCAAAGGCAGAGTCGACAAATGGAGTTCAAGGTATGAGTGAGTCTGCTATAGAATTGCTTCATTTGCGATGAGCCTCACAAACCCAAGGATTATCCCGAATGGTTGAAGCTACAAGCTAAGGTCAATGATGAGCGCAAGAAATGCTCACTTTATCCCCTCATTTTAGGGTCATTTAGACCCATTTTTGAGTCTGTTTGAGTCATTTATGCCATTTTTAGGTCTGTTGCCTAGAATGGTTTCATGTTTATATTTTTTGTCTTTTGGAGGAGGAATTTGCAAGGATGCGATGACCAAGTGAGAGGAGGTGAGCTTTGGTAGAATCGGGCTGAGAGAGAGCCCACCAGAACCAAACTACACCTGCCAAATGGTAAAATTTGCATCAACCGATGTCTCTCCTACAGGAATGCGCTAAGCGGTGCCCATTCTGACGAACAGCAGGAGGACTCATCCAGATTTCCTCGAACCTCCTGTGTCCCACCGCAGTGACCCATTTTTGTCGAGCAATGCCAAAAGAGAGTGATACGAGCATTTTCACGAAGATACCACCAACCGGCAGAGATGCGTATTGGTCAGCGCCCATGTCGATGCCTGTTGGTGCACAAACTCTAGAACTTCCCGCCAGCTCAACTCGCCGGAGGGTGCTAATTGCACTAGACTGTATTTTTGCCAAATTTTGCCCAGAAGAATTAGATATTTTGAGGGCATTTCAGACTTTTATTCTTATTTTAGGATTTAGGGAGAGACTTCTCGATAAATACCCCCCCTTCAACCCATCAAGTTGTAAGCTTGGACACCAAAGACTTTAAAATTAGGGTTTAGTTGTTGAAGAAGGAGCTCAAGGAGCAAGAAGTGGATGACGAGTTTGGATCAAGCGGCTCTTTACCAAGATTGAGCACTCTCTTTTCCTTCTCTTTATCGCTTTTGTGACATTGTTCCTTTGAATGTATAGTTGTTTTGCTTAAATGACTATGTGTGAGTAGTTCCTGTTTGGGTCGGGTGCCTTAGCACCCTAAAAATGCTTGGTTTCAAATAGGCTTAATCTCTAGAGCATGTAGCGGTTAGTGGGCGTAATGTATTGGGTAATGGACCTCCATTAGAACCTAATGGCGAGAGTGTTAGTAATGACCTAGAGTCCTTCCCAATCGATTGTAGCATGACCCAAAGTACTTAGTCGTGAAGGGGAGCGTAGAAAAGTCTAACCGTTTGACTATACATTTACCCAACAGACATAGCCGTAAAAATGGACTTTGCCAAGAATAGTAGTGTGTAGTTGGCCAAAAGGTGGTGCTTTAATAAGTGAGAGCAAGGAGGGGCAAGTTGTGGTAGTCTCGACACTTAGATGAGGTTGACAACTTACCAACATTAGGTATGAGTGACGGTCTCGACGGGACCCCCCTTTGTACCTTCTTTGTGGCATGAAGTACTTAGCCATGAAGTGCCATGCCATAGTTCACCTAGGCCCACCATGGTCATAAAACCACAAGAGTGACCAAGCACGTAGGGAAGTGTGAATGGCACCTAGCCCAACTTTCTTTAAATTGACTTTACACCGTTCCAACTTTGTCTTGTCTTCGCTTGCTGCACCCAACTTAATTCATAAAATACTTTTCAACCTAATCTTAATTACAATTCACTCAGGATGTCTTGAACCCGCTCCTTATGGTTTGACATTACACACATACTCCATTTATTGTAAGATGGACCCAAAAACTCACTCTTCAATTGGCGCCATTATCGGAGAGCGGCGTCTCCCAAGGCACCCTTTGATAATTGCACTCTAGTTTATGTTGATTGCTTATTAACAAGTCAATTTACACTTTTAATCTTCCCCAGGTGACTAGTGAAAAGGGAGTCCCTCTGAGTGCAAGAAGGAGGAGGAGTAAGAGATAAGCTAGAAGATGGAAGGGAGAGTTCAAGGAAAACATACTCGACGTAGAGACGTGGCACCTAACAAAGATCAAGAAAGCCAAGAGATGGTGAGGAGCTAGAAAGAGGAAGCACAAGGACTAGGAATTCTAGCCATCATCGACCATGTCAGTGTCCCGTGCGTGATCTGTGATTGAAGGGCTCCTGTCAACCTCATGCCAATGCGCTTGTGGATGAAACTTGACACTATCGGGCTGTACCCATTCCACTCTGATATTCATCTCGTACATGGGTAGCTCATCACCCCCTAGGACATGCAAGAAATGTCCAGATCTTCATACAAGGTGAAGAAGTGGCAGAGGACTTTGTAGTGGTGGAACATCCGAACTCGATACCACTTGTGCCCATTTTCGGAAGCCCATTCCTCTCTAAAATGCAAGCAATTGTTGATGGTCAAGAGAAGCTCATCACACAACCTTTTTGGCCCACCAATGAGAAGCCCTCAATAGAGGATGTGCATTTCCTCTTCTACCGGCAACCTAGAGGTGTTTGATCTCAAGATTGTTCAACTTAGTGCGGCATTGGCCGAGGGAAAAATTGATGTACACCGAGAGAGCATTGGGGAAGCCGATCGCAGTAAGGAAGAGACTGACCTGAGTGAAGGAAACATGAACTCCAATTCAAGTTTGAAAGGAGGGTCTCTCTAGCACTCCCCCGCCCAAACTTCTAAAAAAAAGAGTCAAGGTCAAGCTAAGGACCATAAATGAGCATTTTATGTTTTGCTTTCTTTCCTTTGTGCATGTAGAAGTAGAAGTCCTTCATCCCGGTGGTCCTCCCCACCCCCACCCCCTCTTGTGATCAAGTAATTTTGTGTGGGTAACTTACCACAGTCGTCAACAGTTGAAAGATGAGCTTGAGCAACGGTGGCTAAATTCTAGAATCTGCCGGGCGACGGCCTGCCCACCGAGCGGCGGCCGATATAGGGGAGCAACTCCGCCCCCTCTACCATGTGCCCCAACAAAGGCCCGTCGAATCAGGGATGTCCCATATCTCTCCTCCTAAATCATGATCATGTTGTCATTTTTCATTTATCTTCGATCATCGTATTCATTGTGACCACAGAGGTCGTTATGTGTGCTTTTGATTGAATTTTCTTTGAGACTTTGTCACGAAGGTCATCAAACTCACCCTTTTTCATTGTCATTTTCTTTTCCTAGCTCTTCTCACATTGAGGACAACATGTTGTTTAAGTGTGGGGGGGAGTTCCATATAGGAACTTGCATGCTTAGGTCTAGATTAAGTTATTTAGGTCAAGTTCTAGCATTCCTTTATAAATTTTGATCCCCCCCAAAAATTTTTAATTTCTTTGTCTTAAGACGACGCCCACACTTAGTAGGAATCTCACCCCAGTTGTAAGATATAGGAATGCAGAGCCTTCATACCCTCACTAGTTTAAACTTGCGATCTCCCTAGTTAGGTAAACTCGAGGGTTGACAAGCGACCTTGTGTGAGCTAAATATGAGCCGAAGGTGGAGACCACCATCTCCAGATTTTTGTTCATGAGGTGCTTATATACTCTGGGTAATTGGGGTATCATTTGAGTAATTGGGGTATCATTTGTTCCAGATGGGAGCCATGTTTGATTAAATTTTTCCTAGAGCCTTAAAAGCCTAACCTTATATTTTATTTTCCCTTGTATAGCCCTTTGAGCCAAGCCATTCCATTGATATACACATTTACCATGCTACCCCCAACAAAATTTAGGATTTATCTAATGAGCATTTGTGTAAGGGTTTCATGATAGAATAAGCTCATTAAGGGATTTTACTTTGGGAAAATATGTAGAAAAGGGCCAAATTCATTTGCCAAACCGTGCCTAAACAAAAATTTTGCCAAAAGTGAATAAAGGAGAATCAAGAGAAGAAAAAGAAAATAAATAAAGAGAAAAATGAAAGGAAAAACAAACAAAAAAAATTAGAAAAGAAGAAAAGCATAAAAAAAGAGGAAGTGTGACATCAATAAGGCAACCAAAATAAAGGGCAAGGTTTTGGCCTTATGGCTATAGGTCTCGGGTACATTGGGTCGAGCATTCGAGTTAGGGTGAGCAAGTAGAATAGTTGAGTGCTAGTTCACTTTGTAATAGAACCTTGAATTTGGGTGGATATCCACTACCCATTCATTTATCCTCACCATCACATTGACCCCTTTCAACTCGAGCTAAGTCCCCTTGATTGCGACCCTCATTTAGTGAGAGACAAACACTAATACGAGTAGGATGACTAGAGAACCCGAATGTGTATGTGAGGGATGGCGAGTAGACCACACTATAGCGAGAATAATCAAAATCTCCTTCCCTCTGAGTGGTCAACTCTTGAGTCCTACCCTCTTTGGGATAACGCTTGGTTAAACTTTCGAGGGTATGGTCTCTACGCATTCTTATTTCATTACACCCAGGATAGTGAACTACTAGGTCGTGGGTTCTTCTTATGACGAAAGATCAATATTGCGGGGGAGTTTATTTTTGATAAGAGAGTGCCAGCTCTTGACCTTACTTGTATGTGTCTATACTTGTGTCTTTTGCTTGAGAACAAGCAAAGATTCAAGTGTGAAGGAATGATGAGTGCAAGAAACTCTCACTTTATCCCCTTATTTTAGGGTTATTTAGACACAGTTTTGAGTCTGTTTGAGTCATTTTATGCCATTTTTAGGTCTGGTGTCCAGAATGGTTTCACGTTTATGTTTTTGTGTCTTTTGGAGGAGGGCTTTGCAGGGACGCGATGACCAAGTGAGAGAAGGCGAGCTTTGGTAGAATCGGGCTGAGAGATAGCCAGCCAGAATCAAACTACACCCACCGAACAGTAAAATTTGCATCAGCCGGTATCTCTCCTACAGGCACGTGCCGAGCGGCGCCCATTCTGACGGACGGTGGGAGAACTCATCCTGATTTCCCAAACATCTAGTGTCCCACCAGACATTGCCCTATTTTTGCCGAGCGGCACCAGAAGAGAGTGAGGCGAGCATTTCACAAAGAAACTATCGACCGGCAGAGTCGCCCATCGGTCAACGCCCAAGTCGCCGCCTGAACTTCGTACCCGCCAGTCAGTGCCCAAACCATAGAATCGCCCGCCAGCTCAGCTTGTTAAACAGTGACACATGCACCGGATGGCATTTTTACCAAATTTTTCTCGGAAGAATTATATATTTTGAGGGCATTTTAGACTTTTATTCTCATTTCAGGGTTGAGTGGGAGACTTCTCTATAAATACCCCCCTCAACCCATCAAGTTATAAGCTTGGACATTAAAGACTTTAAAATTAGCATTTAGTTGTTGAAGAAGGAGCTCAAGGAGCAAGAAGTGGAAGACGAGTTTTGATCGAGCAGCTCTTCACCGAGATTGGGCACTCTCTTTCCCTTCTCTATATCACTTTTGTGACATTGTTCCTTTGAATGCATAGTTGTTTTGCTTAAATGACTATGTGTGAGTAGTTTTTGTTTGGATTGGGTAGCTTAGCACCCCTGAAATGCTTGGTTTCGAATGGACTTAATCTCTAAAGCGTGCAGCGATTAGTGGGCATAATGCATTGGGTAATGGACCTCCGTTGGAACTTAATGGCGAGAGCATTAGTAATGACCTAGAGTTCTTCCCAATCGATTGTAACATGACCCAAATTACTTAGCCGTGAAGGGGAGCATGGAAAAGCCTAACCTTTTGACTATACATTTACCCGAGGAACTTAGCTGTGAAAATGGAGTTTGCCAAGAATGGTAGTCTGTAGTTAGCCAAAGGGTGGTGCTTTAACGAGTGAGGTCTATGAGGGGCAAGTTGTGGTAGGTTGACAACTTACCAATATTAGGTGTGAGCGACGATCTCGCCGGGGCCCCCCTTAGTACCTTCTTTGTGGCGTGAAGTACTTAGCTGTGAAGCGCTATGCCATAGTTCTCCTAGGCCCACCATGGTCACAAAAGCCCAAGAGAGACCAAGAACGTAGGGAAGTGTGAAGAGCACCTAGTCCAATTTCTTTCAAATTGACTTTACACCCTTTCAACTTTCTTTTGTCTTCGCTTGCTTCACCCACCTTAATTTATAAAACACTTTTCTACATAATCTTAATTGTAATTCGCTCGAGATTACTTAAACCTACTTTTTGTGTTTCGATATTACACTCGTACTCCCTTTATTGTAAGGTGGACCCAAAAACTCACTCTTCAGTCGAGCAATGGGATCAAAAAGAGGAGGAGAAGCATAAGGCATTCAAGGAAGAGCACGAGATGTGCGAGGAGGAGCACAAGACATGTGAGCAAGAGTACGAGACATGCGAGCAAGAGTACGAGATGTGCGACGAGGAGGCGAGGATGGTTTCCAAAGAAGTGAGATTCCCAAGGAGATCGCGGGTGCCATCGAGGAGTGCGATGACGAGCGGGCCGTAGAGCAAGCAAAAAAGCTCCTACCTAGAAGTAAGGTGGATTCTCCGAAGTTGGAAGAGTCGAGAGAAGCCCCAATGGTGGAGCCATCGCTTGTACTCCCTGATGCTTGTGGTTTCAAGATCGTGACCACTAGCAAGAAGATGGAATAGGAGGAGCGAGCTTAGAAGTGGGATAAGGAGTACCGCGGGGTATTTGAGAGAAAGAATGATGCATCGATGAGTGAGTTGGTGCCTTTCCTCCCCGCCCATGACTGGCCTCCTTAGGTGAACACGGGTGCAGCGAGTAACACAATCAGTGGCAATGATAAGCCACCTAATCGCCTATGAGAATGCGAGGAATGATGCACGATGTGGCAAAGTGGAGAGACTGAGATGCTGGCAAGGTTTCTGAGTTCACTCGAGGTCAAAGTTCTCAAAGTGGTCATGGATAAACTCGGAGAAGTGTTGCTCGCAGAGTCATTGGAGGAGCTCCCACCTAGGTGAAAGGGGGAGCATGAGTTCGTGGAATGGAAGGAGGACCCGATGGATAAGTTGGTATTTGCGATCATCGATGTAGAGAGTCGCAATGGCAAGAGGGCTGCAAAGAGCCAACCAATGACACCTCTCTTCAGCAAGATTGCGAAACGTTTGGAGGGCAATCCCATCTTACCGCAATGGGCTGTATGGGTGAGTAATGGCACTACTCACCAATTGTAGGGGGAGGATCGGGTGCTCCACCCTATCATGAATGAAGAGTGGGTGCCGAGACGAGATGGGGTGGATAGAGAGGTCACAAATGCCCACAAGGAAATGATGAGCTTATGTGCTGAGTTACCGAGGGAACTTCCCCCGGGGTACAACGTGGACCTTTTGAAGGAGATAAATGCGCATTGGCCGATGTACTATATTGCAAGGCCGAGATGGCAGTTAGGAGCTAGCCAAATGTGTGTTTCCTCAATGAGGTAAGATGGGACATGCAAGAGGACCCCATCGAAGCACAATGGGTTGTGAAGATGGGCGAAGTGGATCTTTCAGAGGAGCCACGAGAGTTGGCTAAAGCTTTCAATTGCGAGGCCGACACCACCGAACAGTGACTGATGCAGGGGAGCAACTCTACTCACTTCGACCGTGCTCTCCAACAAAGACTCGTCAAATCAGGAACATCCCCTATCTCCCCTCCTAATTCATAATTGTGTTGTCATTTTATTTTTTTCCTCAATCATGGTATTCATTGTGGCCACGGAGGTCTTGATGTGTACTTTTTTAAGACCTTATTGACCACGGAGGTCATCAAAGTCATCCTTTTTCATTCTCGTTTTCTTTTCCTAGCTCTTCCCACATTGAGGACAATGTGTCATTCAAATGTCTGGGAGTTCCATGTAGGAACTTGCATGCTTAGATCTAGATTAAGTTGTTTAGGTCAAGTTTTGGCATACTTTTGACAATTTTGAACCCCCCCCCCCCCCCCCCCCCAAAAAAAAAAAAACCTAATTTTTGATTTCTTTGTCTTAAGATGGATCCCGCACTTGGTAAGAATCTTACCCCAGTTGTAAGATATAGGAATACGGAGCTTTCATAGCCTCGCTTGTTTAAACTTACGGTCTCCCTAGTTGGGTAGACTCGAGGGTTGATGAGCGACCTTTAGTGAGCTAATTTTGAGCCGAAGGTGGAGACTACCGTCTCCAAATTTTTGTTCATGAGGTGCTTATACGCTTTTGACAATTGGGGTATCCTATAAGTACTCGGTTGTCTCACCTACTAGGAATCTTCACTGAGTTTGTGAATTCTTATTTTTGTGGATAGTTTAGCTGAGATCTTGTATACACTTTGGCATGTAGGATGAGTTTTGTGTATATGTTTCCTATAATTATAGCTCGAGCCACATCCACTCATATAATCAGAGATGGTGAAGGTTGAGCTAGGAATAATGCCTTGCAATTGGTTTGATATGATGATGTTGTATCTCCCCTTGTTTTCCTCTTTAGACCAATACCAGGTCAATTCTTTCACAAAAAATTGGATGATGATTGGACAGGTGGTCAATATCTTTGACCTACAAGTTGACACAGTTTGACCAGTCGGTCAAGACAAAACTTCTCTAAACTATTTTTTGAGAAATTTTGGTTTTATTAAATTGACAGTGATTAATTAGAGAATATTTAGAATTATTTAATATTTTGATACGAAACTTAATTGATATATCTATTTTTTAATGAATCTCTATTTATACCAGAAAATGGAGAAAATCTTGGTCTCATCCTAATCTAATTTTAAGAACATTGTTTAGATATGAGCATTGTCTCATGAAAGGATTCATGTCTAGGTGAATGTTGAGAATCAAGTTGATTCACCAATGGTCCCGTGTGTAGAGCGAACTTCCTGCTCTTCTGCAGGCGGCAGTGTGAGAATGTGTGGGTTGTGGTTGACATTTCTGTCGATGCGACCGTGAACATGTTTCCCCCATTGGAAACATGCTAAAAGCTTCCTTGGGGCTACATTATTCAAGGAATGCCTCATGGATGTTTTCAGGTAATTGCATTTGAATATCGAACATTCAGAGTAGGAAATTGTCATGTGAGATTCAGGTGATTCATAGCTGATGATATTGCAGGTTACCTAGATTGAACATTCTGAATATAACGAGAGCATAGTTCATCAGGTGTTCCACCCTGTTATCAGTTCTCAAAGAGCCTTGAGTGCACCGAGGTGGCTCGCAACCATACAATGATGCTGCAAGTGTTTGTCTAGGTAACCAATTTTAGTCAGGGTGTCTGTTGGCAATCATGTATTCGATGAATGGCCTTGTAAAATAATTAAATAAAATGAAACAACTAACAATGTGGTTTCGTTATATTGTTGATCATGCTTCAAATTATGTTATTATTGAGAAAAAACTAAAGAAAAGAGAGGAGAGGAAGAAGAGAATAGAATAGAAGGGCTTGTGTGTGTCTTTCGTTTTTTTCTTCTTTCTCTTGCTATAGTTCCTCCTCCTCACTTGAGGGGGGGATAGGGCAGTAAATTAGAGAGAAATAATTGCCAGTGTTGCCATGATTTAGTGAAAGTTTTAGGCTCTTTGATTTAGTTTGTTTGGGTTCGTAGTGGAAGAGAGAGGGTTAAAAGCATGTGTTTCAATACCAAAAGTACCCTTGGTCTATAGTGTGAAAGCTTTTATCCGTCTGATATCAAGCGCACTTCACTTCCTTAAAATCAACAGTCTAAATCTAAATCTCGATGATTTTGTCAATCCTATTAGAAGTAGCACATAATCCACTCTCTTTATGGACATGGTATGATACAAACCATTTTCCACATTTTAGGATCCTTTGACTAATGCATATTGTTAATCAACTTTTGGTTTTTTAGAGAAAACTACCACTGTTTTAAACTTGTGGCTTGACTACTTGGACTACGATCCACTACTATTACTAGATCACTTTTATTTATAAAAAAAACCCAGAGAGATTAAACTGATGGTCAACATTGTTGACCAAAGGTTCTGTTGATCGGGATTCGGATCGCCAGGTCAAGACCAAATGGTTCAAAATTTACTTTTTTTAAAAAAATTTTGTTTTGTTAGATTAGATATAATTAGATTGTGATTTTAATACTTGTAAGTGATAAACTTAGAGGATATTTAGAAATATTTGATATTTTAATACTAAATACAATTAATAATCTCCTATATATATTGGCCTATGCCTAAATCTTTTGTGTAGTAGTCGAGAGTTGTGAGGTAGAGAGAACCCTCACGAAGGCCTTGTAACCGATTGGACTCACATAGTGAACGACTCTCCTTTGCCCATGGTTTTCTCCCCGTCTTGGGGTTTTTACGTAATTCTCGTGTGTCTCATATTTCTCATTTCGATCTTATTACTCAACAATTGGTATCAGAGCCGGATCTGAGTATAAAGTATTTGACACTCACACACAAAAAAGTGAACTGTAACCGATTTGGGGAAAAATTAGGATTTAGGGTTTCTGAACCCATCAGAGCCGCCGCCAAAGGAGCCGCCCACCACCCCGCTGGTCCGACGCCTGACCGCCCGTAACCTCACATCCCTCCGTCATCGTCGTCGCCCGCGGCTTGAAGAGAGAAGAGGCAGAGACCCGTCTATCAGGGTTTCCTTTTTTTTTAGGTTCCTGCGTGAACCAACGATGCGAGGGAAGAAGAAGAAGGCTGCACTTCGTTCATCGCGCCATGCCTGGAGGAGACCGACCCGCTCTCCCATCACCTTAGACTGCTCGTTCGTCGCCTGTAGCCGCTCTGCCGTCCGTTTGCTTCGCCATCGGGGGGGAGAGAGAGAGAGAGGACCTACGGGGTGAGAGGAGTTATGGGGAGAGAGAAAGAACCCCGAAGCCCGCTACCGCACTGCCGTGCCTTGCTTGCCGCCGACAAGTCCGAGCCATCACCGTCCACCGCTCGCCGCCTGCCGTTGGTGGTTGTCCGCAGCAGCCGCCGGTTTTTTGAGAATTATGGATTTAAAACAAAAAAACACTAATTTTAACTATTGACCAAAAGTCAACTGAGTTGGCTGATTTTGGTTTTTAAACCAGTTTTGGACTGATTTCTTGGTTCGAGGTATTTCATGATGACTTCGATGAAGTAAGAAATACCTCAGTTGACGAGAAAAACTAATTTTTCCTTGTGGCACATAAAGATGCGCGCTATTCTGACAAATTTAGAGCTGGATGAGACTCTGCTTGATGAGAAGTCGATGCCTTCGAGTTGGGATGCTGCGATGAAGGCGTCAAAGAACCGTAAGGCTGTGAGTCAGATCCAGTTGCATCTGTCAGATGATATTTTGCAGGACGTGTTGAAGGAGACAACAGCTTCCTCATTATGGACAAAGCTTGAAAAGTTGTGCACGCCCAAGATTTTGACCAACAAACTGTGCTTGAAGCAACGACTGTTTTCTATCCGGATGCAAGAAGATAAGTCTACTCACGACCACCTTAATGAATTTAAGGATATAGTGGCTGATCTTAGAACTCTGGATGTGAAATATGATGATGAAGATCTTGCTTTATTATTATTGTGCTCGTTGCCTGCTTCTTATCAGCAATTCAGAGATACTCTGCTATTTAGTCATGATACTCTGAGTTGGGATGATGTTCATGATTCGCTCTTGGAGAAAGAGAGAATTGATAAGCACACTGTGAGTTCCTCTGAAAATAGCTAAGGGACTGGCTTGGTCGTGAGAGGGAGGTCTTAGGAGAGGAATGCTAAGTCAGGTTCGAGGAAGAAGAGCAGAAGCAAATCAAGGTCAAGGCACAAGAATAAGACTTGTTTTAACTGTCATAAGGTTGGGCATATTAAATGGTTCTGTCCGGAGCTGAAGAACAAGAAGAAGGGCAAAAAGTCCAGTGCTCCGAAAGGAGAAAGTTTTGACAGCGGCAGTGCTAGTGTTGTCACCACCACTCAGAAAGAAGAATCTGATGGAGACCTTTTGTCTGTGATTGATGGGAAGTCTAAAGTTGATGCTGCTTGGGTCCTTGATTCTGCGTGTACGTTTCATATGTATCCCATCAGGGACTGGTTTTCAACATATAAACGTGCGGAGGGTAATGTTCTCATGGGAAATAATTTTATCTGCAAGGTTGTTGGTATTAGCACAGTGAAGATCAAGATGCATGTTGGTGTCATTCAAACCTTGACGAATGTGAGGCATATCCCTGATTTGAAGCGGAACTTGATTTCGCTCAGTACTCTTGATACATTGGGGTACAAGTATACCAGAGAAGGTGGAGTTCTTCGTGTGAGTAAGAACTCATTAGTGCATATGAAGGCCAAAAAGGAGGTTGGAAATCTGTACGTTTTGCAGGGTTCTACAGTTACAGGGACTGCTGCTGCTACATCTAGTTTGTTGACAGATTCTGAGAATACCTCATTGTGGCATATGCGACTTGGTCACATGAGTGAGAAAGGCATGACCAAGCTGAATAGGAGAGGATTATTATGTGGACAGGGTATTGTGAGCACTGCGTGTTTGGCAAGCAGAAGAAAATCAGTTTTCAGAAAGGTGTGCACACTACAAAGAGAAACTTGACTATGTTCATTCTGATCTTTGGGGACCATCTCAAGTTGCAACAAAGAATGGTTCCAAGTATATGCTGACTATCATTGATGATTATTCGAGGAAGGTGTGGGCATTCTTCTTTAAGAGCAAGGATCAGGTCTTTGTCACTTTCAAGCAGTGGAAGACTATGATTGAGAAGCAGACTGGGAGAGATGTCAAGCATCTCCGTACAGACAATGGATTGGAGTTTTGCTCTAGTTGGTTTGATGAGTTCTGCAAGAATGAGGGTATTGTCAGGCATAAGATAATCCCTGGTACACCTCAACAGAATGGAGTCGCTGAAAGAATGAACAGAACTTTGTTGGAGAAAGTTCGTTGTATACTGTCAAATGCTGGTTTGCCTAAGTTATTTTGGGTTGAAGCTGCTTCCACTGCCTCTCACCTTGTTAATCGTTCACCTCATGCATCACTTGATGGCAAGGTACCTAAAGAATTGTGGTCTGGAAATCCTCCTAATTATGCTGTTTTGAAGATATTTGGATGTCCTGCCTATGCTCATGTGAATAATGGTAAGTTAGAGCCAAGATCTGTGAAATGTATCTTCCTTGGCTATGCTTCTGGAGTGAAGGAATACAAGTTGTGGTATCCTGAGCTGTCTAAGGTCTTGCTGAGTATGAATGTTATTTTCAAAGAGACAGACATGCTGAGTAAGAGGGAGGATGTTTCTTCACCTGGTGTTTCCAGTGCTCCAAGTGTGGACTTGCAAAAGTCAAAAGTGCAGGTGAAGTTTGATGCTGATCCAGAAGCGAGTTCCTTCCGTGATGTTGATTGCCATGGTCCTACTCATGGTGGGTTGTCTGATGAAGCTGAGAATGTTGGCACAGTTGAGAGGGAGCCAGCGTATTCTATTGCTAGAGACAGGCCCAGAAGAATTATCAGGCCTCCACAGAAGTTGGGTGAGGCTGATATTGTTGCTTTTGCCCTGAATGTGGCAGAAGAAGTTGCTAGCTGTAAAGAACCGTCTAGTTACTCTGATGCTATGAAGTCGAAAGACTCTGCTAGATGATTGGATGCTATGAAGGAAGAGATGGAATCTCTTCACAAGAACAAGACTTGAGAGATTACTAAGCTGCCTAAGGATAAGAAGGTTGTCAGTTGCAAGTGGGTATTCAAGAAGAAGGATGGTATCCCTGGAGTTGAAGAGCCTAGATACAAGGCTAGGCTAGTGGCTAGAGGATATAGTCAGATTTCTGGTGTGGACTTTAATAAGGATTTGGAGCTTGAACAGCTTGATGTGAAGACAGCTTTCTTGAATGGAGAGCTTGAGGGGCAGATTTATATGGCACAGCCTGAGGGTTTTCATGTTGAAGGCAAAGAAGACCATGTGTACTTGTTGAAGAAGTCTCTGTATGGCCTTAAGCAGTCTCCGAGGCAATGGTATAAAAGTGACAAAGGAGAGGTGAGGAAGCTCAAAGCTCTGTTGAGTAGCGAGTTTGAGATGAAAGATTTAGGTCCTGCTAAGAAGATTCTTGGCATGGAGATTGCCAGAGATAGAGGAGCAAGGAAATTATTTCTAAGCCAGGAGAGTTACATTGAAAAGTCAGCTACTGAGGTCGATTACATGTCTGGTGTTCCATACTCCAATGTTGTTGGTTCTCTGATGTATGCTATGGTTTGCACACGCCCGGATTTGGCCTATGCTGTGAGTGTTGTTAGCAGGTTTATGGCAAATTTCGGAGAAGGTCATTGGAGAGCAGTGGAGTGGATCATGAGGTACTTGAAGGGTACCGAGGGCGTGTGTCTACAGTTTGGAAGCACCAATGCTGGAGTTGTTGGTTTCATTGATTCAGATTATGCTGGAGATCTTGATAAGTCTAGGTCCTTGTCTGGATATGTCTTCACTCTTGGAGGATGTGCTATCAGTTGGAGAGCTTGTCTACAAGCCATAGTGGCGTTGTCTACCACTGAGGTGGAGTACATGGCTATAACTGAAGGTGTGAAGGAGGCTATCTGGTTGAAAGGTTTCTTCAGTGAAATCTGTGAGAAGCTGCAGGTCAGTACAGTATACTGTGATAGTCAAAGTGCTATCCATCTCACGAGGGATGCTATGTATCATGAGAGGACAAAGCACATTAATGTGAGGTACCACTTCATTCGGGAGCATGTTGCTCAAGGTGACATTGTTGTGAGCAAGGTGGCTACAAAGGACAACCCTGCAGACATGTTGACGAAACTACTTTCTGGTACTAAGTTCGAGCATTGCTTGGACTTGGTAGGTGTTCATGCTTGAAGCTGATTGCCCTTAGGGGCTGGTGGTGAAGGTGGAGCAGCGTTGATATTGGAGTCATAGAATTTGGTCCAAGGGGGAGATTTGTTAGGGTTTGTCTCAAATTCTAGACAAATTAGTACTCTATTCCTATTTAGAGTAGGGATACAATCTCCTATATATATTGGCCTATGCCTAGGTCTTTTGTGTAGTAGTCGAGAGTTGTGAGGTAGAGAGAACCCTCACGAAGGCTTTGTAACCGATTGGACTCACATAGTGAACGACTCTCCTTTGCCTGTGGTTTTCTCCCCGTCTTGGGGTTTTCACGTAATTCTCGTGTATCTCGTATTTCTCGTTTCGATCTTATTACTCAACAACCAGGATGATGATTGGATGAGTGGTCGATACTATTGATTTGCCAGTTCAACAATTCGGACGAGTCATTTCACCTGATTGGACTAACCGGTTCACACAATTGGACTAGGCGACCGAAACAAAACTTCTCAAAACTATTTTTTGAAACAATATTTTTTTAGATTTTATTAAATTGAAAGTGATTAATTTAAATTTTGATACTTGTAAATACTAAACTTTGTAATAAAATTAGAGAATATTTAGAATTATTTAGCATGTTGATACTAAATATAATTAATAATGCATATTTTTATTTAATAGAGTCTCCGTTTAAATTGGTGGACCAGGAAACAGAGAATTCGTGTCGCGTCTTCGTCCATTTTTAAAAACCTTGTTTAGATATAAGCATTGTCTCATGGAAGGATTCTTGTCAAGGTGATTGGGTGAATGTCGGTGTGTAAAGAATGAGCAGTCACTAGGACATTTTTTCCCATGGAGGGTTAGTGCAGTAACTGATACAGGTTTCGAACGATCGAGACTCCAGAAACCGTGTCTCTATTCTTTGTTCAACAGTGACTAAGCCAAAACCAGTCTATTACCATATAGGTTACCTACTCGACCTGTCATTTATCTTCTTAATTAGACTCACCAAGTGGGCACTTCTACCTTGTAATTCAGGGTGCTGGTGATGCTCAAAATGAAGGCACCATGATGACATTTCAAGAAATATGGATTGATGTCCCTGGCTTGATGTTTGTGTATGCTCCAGCAGATGTACCGTCTATGAGAGTCGTCGTGGATTTTTTTCGTAAAAATTATCAGAAAATAAAATTTTCAGGGGTCGAACCTTAAAAAACTCTTAGAAATTTTAAACCCTAGGAATAAGATTATACCTCTAATAATAAAATTTCTAAGATCAACATTAAGATATGAATCCAACTCCCAAACTAGGATATTCATACCTTACCTATCGTTATCTCTAATTATATATCACGAGTCAATCTTCTTCTTTTTTTGCAAACTAGATGAACATACTGCTGAAAATCTTACATCGGTAAGTTCAAGAGTGTCGGATAAGTTTACAAGTGTGAAAATTTTACCAGCTCATTGTCTTAAGATTTTGTGTTGGATTTGGAGATTCGAACATAGTGTCAGAGCTGGTTGATCACATGCATTGTTGTTCTCGCACACCCTCGTTTCATCATACATTGGTAAAGTAAAAGTTCGTATAAATTTCGGCTTGATAGGTCTTGTTTAAGAGGGCCTGTTGTGAATCACATATTGCTAAATGCAACAGTAGTGAGTTTGTTTATAAATATGAAAAATTCATCAACTCACCACCGCCTTAAAATTTTGGTTTGGATATGAAGATTCAAACATATATTTGTAAAAAATGTTTTTGAAAATATTTAAAATCATAAATAAGTTCAAACCAAATATGGTAAGTCAATTAGATGGTGTTCTCTCGCCGGAGAACTCGGTTACATGTTTGGTATTATAATGTTGGCTAACGGTATTCAGTTCGAATTTATTTACAATCCATATATGCAATTCAAAACGCAACGACTACCATATATAGAACTTTTATTTTTATCTAATTACTATCTGGTATGTAGAATTATTGCTAAATAATTATTGTAACTTAACTAGAAATTGCAAATTAAATCCTGAAAATACTTTTCTGTTTTAACTTTTTTTTAGTATAATTCAAATATAAATTAGTCAATCGTCAGAACAAGTCAGGTCTACCAGATGGGTCACACTCACCAAAGTGCTTGTCTATATAATGTGTATATATATGGGACTTTCTTTTCCTTATTCATACACATTCATTCCTACTTCAGTTGTAAAATTATAAGGCCAGATAGAGGAGAGAACTGAGACAAGAGAGACAAGGTACACCTGCCTCTCTATTTCGTAAAGGGTAAAGTCTTCTCTAGATCTCTTCTCTGGACCAATTTTATGCTCTCTTCTGTGTTATTCATTTTAGTTTCAATTTTGTTTATATAGTCGTAAATTATACGGTCAGATCCTCGTACAATTATCCATCATGCATAGCGATCAATCTCATCTTTTCTAAATGGGTATTTTTTTTGTTTTTTATTTTTGGGCCAAAAGACATTTAGCCTAGTAACACAAAGAGTGTACTATTCGTAAAAAGTCCAGTGTTCAAACCCTGGCGTAATGTAAAATTTTAATTTATGGCACTTTTATCAATATCTCTTAAAAAAGTGACCGAAATTGGGATATATGGATTAATCAGATTAATTCAAAAAATATCAAAAACTAAATACTACTAAATTTTTATGATTAATCAATTTTTTAAAGATCGTGAACTTATAGTTATTTTTTCTTTAATTTGCTATATTACTTTGTACGTGAAAATAGAATATATTTTTTTTCTCGTATAAAAGAAAATGCCCTTCTGTTTTTAGGGTTTCTAAGTCTCTTCCTCCGTTGTAAACAAATCTCTTAAATCCTTTTCGTTTGACTCTTTGTTCCGAATTGTCCCTATCTTGGGATAGAAGAAAGGAGTCAACTATCAGTTTTTTGGTTGGATCCTATATAGATATCATTCATTTATACAATTTCTCTATTAACAGTAATAATTATTGAACCAAAATATACTTATGAGAATCCAATTTTTTTATTAATGAGACCAACTCATGTTAATCTTTGTGTTAAAAATTACAAAACTATTGGATCTTGTTGGATCCTATTTTAAAATTTTTATTTTAATGTAATTTTTTTATTAATAAGGATTAAACCAAAACATACTTAAAAAATTCATATCTTTCACTATCAGACCAACTAGTATTAGTCTTTGTGTTAAAAATTACATCATTTTTTTACAGTTGAATAGTGTTGGATTGATCCTATTTAAGAGATCATTCTTTTCATGTAATTTTTGTATAAATAAAATTCAACCAAAACGTGCTTAAAAGAATTCAAGTTTTTTGCTAATCTGACGTGCTCGTATTAATCTTTGCGGGCTTTTTGGGATAATAATTTTGTTCTATTTCTCGAAAAGTCATCTTCTTTAGAAACAGGGAGTGAGTGTGGACGTGCGTGAGTAGTAAGGTTGACTCTTTTCTCCTAGTTTCTTTCACATGTCTATCTATTTCCTATGTCATATTTTTTTGGGAAAAGTCCACTTTCGTACCCTGTAGTATCGACCAAAATCACTTTAGTACCCTGTGGTAAAAAATCGATCAATCGAGTCATACTTATTCCAATTAACATCAAAAAGGGCCTCGGACAGCTGCCCGAACCTACCCGAGCGCTGCCCGGGCCACGTGGCCAGCCACGTCACCAATTTTGATGACGTGGCGCCACGTCACCAAGAGGAGGAGGAGGAGGGGGACGCGGGGAGGAGGAGGAGGAGGAGGAGGAGGACGCGGGGAGGAGGAGGAGAGGAGGAGGGGGAGGAGGACGCGGGGAGGAGGAGGAGAGGAGGAGGGGGACGCGGGGAGGAGGAGGAGAGGAGGAGGGGGACGCGGGGGAGGAGGGGGACGCGGGGAGGAGGAGGACGCGGAGGAGGAGGGGGGCGTGGGGAGGAGGAGGACGCGGGGAGGAGGAGGACGCGGAGGAGGAGGGCAACGTGGGGAGGAGGAGGAGAGGAGGAGGAGGGGGATGCGGAGGAGGAGGACGCGGAGGAGGAGGGCAACGTGGGGAGGAGGAGGAGAGGAGGAGGAGGGGGACGCGGAGGAGGAGGATGCGGAGGAGGAGGAGGATGCGGAGGAGGAGGGGGACGCGGGGAGGAGGAGGACGCGGGGAGGAGGAGGACGCGGAGGAGGAGGGGGATGCGGGGAGGAGGAGGAGAGGAGGAGGAGGAGGAGGAGGAGGGGGACGCGGAGGAGGAGGACGCGGAGGAGGACGAGGAGGACGCGGGGAGGAGGAGGAGGAGGAGGAGGACGCGGGGAGGAGGAGGAGGAGGAGGAGGAGGAGGGGAGGAGGAGGAGGAGGAGGAACGCGGAGGAGGAGGAGGCGGAGGAGGAGGAGGAGGAGGAGGGGAGGAGGAGGAGGAGAATTGGTGACGTGGCGCCACGTCATCAAAATTGGTGACGTGGCTGGCCACGTGGCCCGGGCAGCGCTCGGGTAGGTTCGGGCAGCTCCGGGCAGCTGCCCGAAGCCCTTTTTGATGTTAATTGGAATAAGTATGACTCGATTGATCGATTTTTTACCACAGGGTACTAAAATGATTTTGGTCGATACCACAGGGTACTAAAGTGGACTTTTCCCTATTTTTTTAGTGAGTGTGTTTGTACAAAGCCTTCTCGAAATAGAGTGAGCCCCTATATTCGTTTTAACAGAATTTTTTTCTTGTTACTCAATTCAATGTTAGTAAATTAATGTATGTGATTACTTCCAAATTTTATTTGATGTGGGTTCATCATATTTTGAGAAAAAGTACATTTTTGTACCATGTGGTATGGTTGTACTCGCGTTCAGTCCCTGCGGCTTAAAATACATCAAACATATCCAACTTTTTTATATTTATCACCGTATTTTTAGTTAATTAGTTGTCCATGCACTAATACCTCTATTGGGTGCAGCAAGAGAAGATGGATGCTCCTAATGATCAATCGAGTTTCCTAAGAGAACAATCTTGCATTGATGCCGCATCTTCAAGTGAGCGAGAAGTTTTCCGTAAGAAGTACCACAGACACACTCCTAGCCAAATCCAGGAGCTTGAAAAGTATGGTCCCTTTCTCTTCTTGCCTCACAATATTAATAGTTGTAATGGTAGTTCAATTCTTATATGTCTTGTGTCATCCGAACAAGTGCCCATTTGGCTGTTTAAATATTTATCTATCTTTAGCCTTGAATGATCATATTGGCCTTGTTATGTTTATAGTTTCTTCAAAGAGTATCCGTACCCTGATAAAAATCAAAGAGTTGAATTGAGCACGAGGCTTGGCTTGGAAATCAAGCAGGTCAAATTTTGGTTCCAAAACAAAAGAACGCAGTTGAAGGTGGTCTAGCTGAATTGATCTTTAGATGCTTCAATTTTGTTTCTTAGTTTGTTAAAATCATGTTTTAGTTGTTGATTGCAAGAAAACTTTTATTTGTTTTGTCAGTCTCAATCGGAACGACACGAGAACGAATTACTAAAGAAACAAAATGAGAAGCTCCGGGCTGAGAATGAGCTTCTTCAGCAGGCCTATGCTAATCCACTTTGCCATTGTTGTGGTGGCACTGCATTGCATCCTCCTGTGTCAATTGAGCATGAAAAACTGAAGATCGAAAATGCGCAGCTCAAGCTTGAATTGAGACTTCTTTGTTCTAATTTGGAAAAGTTGTTAAACAATTCAGTTGCCTCGTCATCAGCCAGCCATCTTCCACCCTTCTCGATCCCGAAGCCGAATATTACCATGGAGGGGAATGATATTCCTTAACACGTTGGGGAGTTGACTTGCTGGAGTTCATGTTCTGGCTGCCGCGGGATGTGGATTTGTATATTGTTCCGGGTAGGGTTTACTTTGTAACATTGGGGTTAGGATTCGCAGTGTTATCGTGTGTACTCTTTTTCGTGAATTTTACCACGATATATTTTTTAGTGAGGTTCACGGTCGCAACCTTATATCAAACTTGATATAAGGGTTAGAACCATGGGGGGAGGATAGTGCAATGTAATTAGTAGGACGTATCTGTTGGTGTTGCCTTTGCTTGCTTGGCTTGAGCAGGCTAGGTTGTTAGGCTGTATCATTTGTTTGGAGCAATGCAATTTATCATTTTACCTATAAAGAAAAAGGTGCTCAAGTATATGAAACAAGTCATGACAAGTCTGCACTTGTTTCTCTTGCAATGGTAGCTATGGATGAACTCATGGGGAAGCCTTAAACTTGCTTTCCACTTTGGATTAAAACTTTGGGTGGGATTGAGCCAGGAGGAGTACACAAAGATGTTTGCTCCTTGTATTGGCATGAAAACCTATTGCAAGGGTCAACTTGATCCTCTTCCTCGGATGAGAAAATTTAGAGGAGCTGTCAACTCCAACTATCCTCAGGTTACTAGGATGACTGGTTTAATATCTATCAACAACATGGCTCTTGTCGACACCCTTGTGGACATGGTAGGATACAAACCATTTCCTACATTTTGTGGATCTTTTAATGATGGATATTCTCAATCCATTGTTGGTCTTTTTTTAGAGGAAAATACAATTGTTTTTAACTCGTGTAGTTGGACTGCGATCGAGTACTACGACCATGTCGCCTTAAAAAAAATAGGATAGAGATTTGACCAGTGGTCAACATTGATCAAGAAAAAATTGCGTAAAAAATATTATTTTAATGCATATAATTCAAAAGTGATGCTATATATAATTACTTAATAAAATATGTTTTTATAAAAAATCTCCTATCGAGCTGGTGATCCAACCAGTTAGATATATCGATCATGGAAACATAAGAAATTCAGGCCACCTCTGGGTCCATTTTTAAAACATTGAAAACTAGAGTCGAATGATTGTAGCCGACGGCTTCCATATGACATCTAATTTTGTTCTTCAATTACCCAAAGTTTAGGGAGATAGCATCGAATCATGATCTCTCGGTCCAGGTAACTACTCTCTTTATTTCATACATCTTTTGGGGTCTGAAAGCATCATTTGACCCATGATTTCTGCTCGTATGGATTTTTTTTAAGGCCATGGCGGCTTAAATTATATCCTACGTAACGTGAGCTTTTTTTTAGACCACGGCTTTAATATGCTCCCTTTAGTAACAAAGGTCGTCGACTTTATGAAAATTTCTTAGGTTAAAAAGCATGTATGCTGTGTCGTGTTTATCACACTTCTTGACTGTCTTTGCAATTGCAGGATTTCGTAGTCCGCAACGACATGGCTTGCGGATCGACCATCGGTCCCATTCTCGCCAGCAGCGTGTGGATTCGCGCCGATGCACAGCATACGAGAGATTTGCGCCGTCGACGACATCGATCATCCCTACCAGCACTTCAAGGCCTTCTTCCAAGTTGTTCCTCATATTGATGCCAAAATCACAGTCGACATCTAGCATTGTGCTACTCTTCCATGCCAAATGCCGTAACCGAAGATCTCTGGACCATCTTTCCAACTAACATACGTCGAGAAATACGCCCCCCCCCATCGCATTGGAGGACCAGAATATCACATAACTAACCGCAGAAAGTCGGCCAGAAACAGTTATCCTAAGTCTGCATCTTTATTTGGAACAGAACTCTGCAAACACCTCAAGAACGGACAGTAGCCGACATTTTTTCCAGGGAAAATGATGAGAAAGGTCATCAGCAACATGTAAATTCATGTTTGGTCAAGGAGTCAAAAACCCGCCGCGAGTCTCGTGAAAAATGATCTGTAACCCAAAAGGGGTGGTGGTTCTTCTATGAGGAAAGCACCTTCTGCACCTCGGTGGTCACCTGCGGTGGAGGTTTCTCAGCAGGCAGATCAGCAACAATGCCCTTCTTCTTGTAATAATCAATCACCTGAAATTAAGTTTTGGAAAACCATTATATCTTCATCGACTTAGCAGCAACCGTGCTTGTTATCACAAGATCAGAGCAATTTCTATCCAACAAACTATAATGTGCATATACATTTGAAAGAAAAATGACTGCAGCATCTGAAAGAAAAATGTTTCTCTCAAAATTTCCATTCCGAATCTAGCATCTAATCTCAACAGACATCTCGACTTCTCACTTGTACTAATTAATTGGCAGCATCAACTAACTGGTGACTCAAATCCACCTTGTATTTCAGGAAACTGCTGTTATGAACTGGGCACGAATATGCTAATAACGTGAATTTTTAAGGTAGCTTTGGCATAGAGGGTCAGGAGATAAAGAAAGAAACAAATCCATACTGGCTCAGTTTGCCTGTGGAATGCCTCCAGCCTCGACTTAAGAACTGCTGCTGTGTCATCCTTACGTTGAATCAAAGGTTCTCCGGTTACCTTCAAGATGATAAATCATAAGTTAGATCGATGACGTTCCAGAAGCTTATTTCTCAGGACATGATCCTACTGAAATATAAATGATTGTGACAGTCAGAAGCGGATAATAGTTCTTTAGCAAGTCCCAGCTCTATATATGGAGGAAGTAAACAAAAAATTAGCCAACTCTATCTAGTCAAAGACATTACACGCAACTAGTCTCTTTGCGGAGCTGTATCAATGGTTCTTGGCCTTCTATCTTGCCAGTTTACACCTGTCAACAACAATAAGACACCCTAGAAACAGGGAACTAACAGCCTAACGTACCACAGGATGTCTGCTGAAACCATTGCTGGCCCATTGGATCTAATATCAGTATTCAAGTTCCAGTCCAAACAAAGTTCAAGCCATGAATTTTTTGTAGAAGTTGTTTCAGCCAACACTAAGAAAAAAGCATACTTGAACCGGGTTCGTCCTTTCAGATTCAATGATTGAACAAACTTTCACTAACACAAGTCATAGTCTTTGTTTGCTTACATCGTCAACGCCAGGAACCTTGGGAGGTGCAAATTTTGTGTGGTAAGTTCTGCCACTAGAAGGATGGATCCAGCGGCCGGTGATCCGCTCCTCCAGAATTGCATCATCAATGGCAAAGTTAAGCACTTTATCGACTTTTGTCCCTTGCTTCTCAAGCATCTCATCAAGCTGAATAAATAAGGTCAAAACTAGGTTAACATAAGAACCTGCTAAATGGTCAGGTGCGCAATTTGTGCTTTAATTCGACAGAATGATGTGAAGAGATGGAACCTGTAATACAGCATTACCTTCTGCGCCTGGACCACAGTCCTGGGAAACCCGTCAAGAATAAAACCTTTCTGACATGAAGGTTTCTTCATTGCCTCGTCTATGATACCGACAACCAAGTCATCAGAAACAAGTTCTCCCTGAGAAAACGATGTACGATTTTCCATTAGCACACCATCACAACAGCTAAACTACACCAACTAGCTATCCAATGAAACTAAATTCATTAAACCCACCTTGTCCATAGCCTCCTTAGCCTTAACCCCGAGAGGGGTCTTCGCGCCAACGGCCGCTCTCAACATATCACCAGTAGCCAAATGGCATAAGCAGTACTCATCCTTAATGATCGGCGACTGGGTACCTTTCCCAGATCCAGGAGGGCCTGCAAAACCACAGCAAACCAAGAAATTAGAGCTGCACCAGGAATTTTTTCCCCTTTCGAATCGTTAAGTACCTCAAAACCAACTCTACGCACCAAACCATTATAGAAAATTTACCCCTGACTAAGTGCAAACCATAAAGAAAAAGGTCCACCCATTTATTCATTTAATGGTTCCTATCTTGCATAATTTTTAATTGGACGAGCTCACAAGCTTCTAGCAGCACCAATCGGAGTAACATGGAGACCGGCGGCACATCACCCCGGCGGCACACATGAACAACGGCACATCCAATGGCACAACAATTCTCTTTGTAAATTGGTGTGCTGTTGTGATGTACCACCGGAGTGATGTGCCGTTGGTGTGATGTGCCGGGAAAACCACCGCAAACCAAGAAATTAGAACTGCGCCGGGATATTTTTCCCTTCAGAATCGTTAAGTACCTCAAAAATCAACCATTATGGAAAATTTACCCCTGAATTAATGCAAACCATAAAGAAAAGGGTCCATCCCTATCTAGACATTTTTAATTGGACGAGTTCACAAGCTTCTAGCATCATAAAGGGTCTGAAACCTCCACAAAACCCTCGAATTTCAACAAAATTCGACCCATAAAGACGCGGAAAAAAATTTTTTTTTTTTAAAGGAATTCTTCTAAACCCCTCACGCATGCAGAAAGTTCATATCTTTACCCATCTCTATGCACCGAAATAGCCAAAATTGGACTCCAAAAGAACCCACTAACACATAGAAAACTCACGGCAATTCCGGGATCTGAAACGGGGTCCCCTATTAAAGACGGAGTCTTTAGAGAGAGAGAGAGAGAGAGAGGATACCGATGAGGATGAGGCGCTTGTCGGGCTTGGAGGCGCACTTCATACGGCGGAGGAGCTCGGTCATCAGATCCACCGAGGGGACATCTTCCAAGTTGCCCGCCGCCGCCGCCATTTTGATTTCTCCCACTCACGTAAGACGAGGGAGGGAGAGAGAGAGAGAGAGAGGTGTTGGTCGGAATTCAAAGGAAAAGAGTTTTAGGTGTGTTTGGTCTGGTCTGGGGTTGGTGAGTATATGTATAAAACGAAGCAAATAAAAGGAAGTAGTTAGTAGTTTTTTTAATATATATTTATTTATAGTCAAACAATATCAAATTTTATTTGAGAATCGAATAATTTTTTTATGAAATTTTTTATATTAGTTAGATTTTAAAAAATCTCTTTAAATGAATTAAAAAATTTTACCAAGACCAACCATCCATCCAGTAATTAATTGTACTTTGGTTTTTTTAGAATAATTTTTTTGAGAGAATAATTAGTTGTACTTTGTAGGTAAGATTCTTTACTTCTGTCTCGCAGCCGGACCTTCCAACGCTTTCAATTCAAGCAACCTAGAGATTTCAATGTTCCCAATGTCCCATCCTTACCAAATCCCTTCCGCCCTTCATTTTTTTTACGATTTAAAATTTTGGTCAAGCTAAAATAGTATTGGTGGATCGATTAATCATATTTTAAACCGGATAAAATTTCTCACTAGTGTGCTCTCAAAACTTAGACTCTTGTTACGAGTATATCTATGTGCTATTAGATGACTAATCTAATTTCAATCTAGTTAAACTCAAACTTCAAATTTGATTAAAGTAAAATAAGCAATGCAAGTGAACCCAGATGGGTTTTTTTTCTGAATGGTGTTACTATTCACCCTTTTTTGTGAAAAAAGCGTCCGAAATGAAAGTATTGCGGGGACGGTGTCCACGTGGCACGGACGCCGGAAAAAGTCGGATCTTGGACCAAGATCCGACTTTTTTTGTCGGATGACCAAGATCCGACTTTTTTTGTCGGATGATATATCCGACTAAAAAAGTCGGATCTTGGTCCAAGATCCGACCGTTTTTCTCGGATCTTGGTCGATAGGCCATATCCGAAATCTGAAAAGGAGATTTCGGATATGACCAAGATCCGACATTTTTTGTCGAATTTATCATATTGGTCCAAGATCCGACTTTTTTTGTCGGATCTTGGTCATCATATTGCCTATATAATGGATACCTCGCAGAAGCCTTTTTTCATCCATACGAAGACGTCCTGCGTACCACCATAGAAGACCCTGCCCAAAACCAGGTAAATTAATTTACTTTAATATTTTGGTATATATGTAGAGTTTGTTCATTAATTAAAAATAATTAGTATATTTTAGCTTTGAAATTATTAATTGTTTCTATTTTTTGAGTGTGATATCTGATTGTTTAAAATTTTGTGGGTGTATATATGTAGAGTTTGTTCATTAATTAAAAATAATTAGTATATGTTAGCTTTTGAAATTATTAATTCCTTATATTTTTTGAGTGTGATATCTGATTGTTTAAAATTTTGTGGGTGTGCGAATTTTATAAACTGACCAACCCCAATGGCCAGACCGGTTTAATGAGTCGGACCGGTCGGACCGGTCGGGTCGGTCGGGTCGGTCGGACCGGTCGGGTCGGTCGGACCGGTCAGATTGTGAATTTTTTCTTGGTAAATTCCGGATGGTCGAGTACAAAAAGTGACCACCCTGCGAGTCCGATTAAATTTCATCTGGTTCTTAAGGTGGTCTCGGACCAAAAAATTGATGGAGAAGAATGTATGTTTATATGATATTTTCGTTAATATAAATTATGTTTTGTGTTGCTAATATAGAATTGCATACTGTTTTCTTTTGTTGTAGTATTCATAATGGCTAACCGGGTTATAAGAATAAAGTTGAAATACGATGGAGTAATTTTCAACAACAATGAAACCGGTTTTGATTACCAAGGTGGTAGGAAAGAGAAGTTGAAGTTTCATGCAGCATTTGTTAGATACAATATCTTGCGGAAAAAAGTTAACGAAAAGATCCCAATAGGTCCAAATGAAGAATTTGGGCCATTGATATTTAGATGTCCATTTGGAAGAGGACAACTTGGTCCAATGTTTATTAACGACGATGAAGATGTTAGGATAATGCTGGAGACCATGATTAACTTCTTTGGACCAATGGTGAAGGAGATTAAGCTTACAATCATTGTGGAAAAGAGGGTTAATAATTACAACCCGTTTGTCGTTGAAGCTGGTACGTCAACGGGGATGGATGTTGCTCATGAACCAATATTTGATTGGTTTGAAAATGATCCTAGAGAGACGGGTCCATATGCCACATACAATTTTGATCATGAAGACGAAGCAGAAGAAGTAGAAGACGAAGACGAAGCAGAAGAAGACGAAAATGAAGCAGAAGAAGACGAAGATGAAGAAGAAGTAGTAGAAGAAGAGGAACAACAATACCGAGAACAACAATACGGTGAACTCGCTCTAACTGATCCCGGTGAACAATCATCGATGACTGTTTATGGTGAAGAATGGGATTGCGACCGAGCAATAGATGGAAGTTGTTCTGGTTTGTTGAAAGAGGGTACGATTTGGAAGAGCAAATTTGATGCAAAGAGGGAGATCGAGGCGTTCGTAATGAACGATGGGCGTGAGTTTGTCCGAAAAGAAACAAGGCCAGAAACTTTTTCTGTGAAGTGTAAAAAATGGGAGACTGATGATTGCAAATGGGAGATCCGTGTCTTACAGGAAAGAAGGGGCACACTTTTCAGTCCATGGAAAATCGTGAAATACACCTACCCACATACCTGTGGTCGCCTACGAAAGTCGCAGGATCATAAACAACTCACTTCTGCTTTCATTGCACAAATTATTAAGAAACGAGTAGAGGAACAACCAGAAATTCGTGTGGCCACTTTAAGGTCAGAGATCCACGACCATATGAAGTTTAGACCCTCGTATACGAAGACTTGGTGGGCAAAAGAGAAGGCGTTTCAAGATTTATGGGGGGATTGGCAAGAATCTTACAATCGCCTTCCGCAATGGTTTGCAGCATGCAAGGCAAATAATCCTGGAACTGTTGTTGAATGGGAATATTATCACACCCTCCCTGGTTACGTGGAAGCACTAATTCCTGGAACAAAGATCTTTAAGCGAGTTTTTTGGAGCTTCAAGCCTTGCATTGAAGCTTTCAAACATTGCATGCCTGTCTTGGAGATTGATGGAACGTTCTTGTATGGAAAATACAAGCATGTCCTCCTGATCGCCACTGCAATTGATGGCAATAATGCTATAATTCCAATAGCATTTGCTCTGGTAGAGGGTGAGAACACGGATAGTTGGCCGTGGTTCATGAAACAAGTCCGGAAGCACGTCACGCCTGGCCGACATGGAATATGTGTTATTTCTGATCGACATGCTGGCATATTAAAGGCAATGAATACGGAGTATGGTTGGGGAGAAGACAGTGATACCGCCCATCGATATTGTCTTCGACACGTAGCAAGCAATCTTAACAAACACTTCAAAAACGACGCCATGAGGAATGTCATGAAGATTGCAGGTGACATGCACAAATGTTTTGTAGTCTAAAACTATTTTACAAGTTGTTACTCCACATTTAATATTTTTACTATGTTGGTTGTAGGAATGCAAGCTCAACTGTGGAAGTTGGAAGCTAACATGCGAGAAATATGGAATGTCGACCAGGAGGTCTTCAACTGGATGTATGAACAGGAATTGCCCAAGTGGAGCTTAGCGTGGGATGGCGGACGCCGATATGGTAACATGACGACGAATTTTGCCGAGTGCGTAAATATGATCTTCAAAAAAGTTCGTCGTTTACCGGTGACGGCCTTGGTGGCAGAGACATTTAACAAGCTAACCGAATATTTTGAAGAGAGATCAACTAAGTGTATGAAAGAGAGCTGTACTGGCAAAATATTGATGTCACAGAGGCTCCTAAACAGGTTGGAGCGGTGGGAGGGAAAGGCCAATGGACATAGAGTGCGAGTTTCTGACAGTACAGTTGGATCGTACGAAGTTCGCACTGGGTACGATATGAGAAGACAAAAGGGGGACAGAAAGCATTCAGTTAATCTTTCCACAGGATTTTGTGGCTGCGGCAAATTCCAGGCTTACCACTATCCGTGCTCACATGTGATGGCGTGTTGTACTGAACTTGGCATCGATTACAAGATATTTGTGGATAAGTATTATCGCCTGGAAACCACACAAGCTTACTACCAACTGAAGTTTGTTCCTCTGGGCGGGGAGCGGGGGCGGGGGGCGGGAGCGGGGGCGGGGGCGGGGAGCGGGGGGCGGGGAGCGGGGAACGGGGGCGGGGGGCGGGAGCGGGGGCGGGGGCGGGGAGCGGGGGCGGGGGTGGGGAGCGGGGAGCGGGGGCGGGGGCGGGGAGCGGGGAGCGGGGGCGGGGGCGGGGAGTGGGGGTGGGGAGAGCGGGAGCGGGAGCGGGGAGCGGCGATATCGGGGACGGGAGTGTGAGCGACGGAAAAAGTCGGATTTTGGTGTTTATATGGACCGAAATCTGACTTTTTTTGTTGGATCTTGTTATACCGGACCAAGATCCGACAAAAAAAGTCGGATCTTGGACCAATATGATAAATTCGACAAAAAATGTCGGATCTTGGTCATATCCGAAATCTCAGATTTCGGATATGGCCTATCGACCAAGATCCGACTTTTTTAGTCGGATATATCATCCGAGAAAAACGGTCGGATCTTGGACCAAGATCCGACTTTTTTAGTCGGATATATCATCCGACTAAAAAAGTCGGATCTTGGTATCATCCGAGAAAAACGGTCGGATCTTGGACCAAGATCCGACTTTTTTAGTCGGATATATCATCCGACTAAAAAAGTCGGATCTTGGTCATCCGACAAAAAAAGTCGGATCTTGGTCCAAGATCCGACTTTTTCCGGCGTCCGTGCCACGTGGACACCATCCCCACAATACTTTCATTTCGGACGCTTTTTTCACAAAAAAGGGTGAATAGTAACACCATTCATAAAAAAAAACCCACCCAGATTGGGTCCGAACTGAGGCCCACCAACACTGTCTTTTTTTTTATACAATAAATACTGTCTTGATTATACAAAAAGGCACAGGCTTCATAATGACAAAATTGTAAATTAGATACTACATGCGAGCATTTTGGGAATATGTGTTATTAATGTCTTTGCAAGATTTTTCTTAATGTTGTTTTTATTCAATAAGAAAATATTTCCTAAAATAAAGAGGTTTCTCTTATTTTATAAATTAATGCCTACGTTCAATAAAAAATTTCTTCTGAAATTATGAGATTTTTTATAATCAAGAAAATTATTAATTAGAATTATATTTCTAATTATGTAATTATAGTATTAATGTCATGGTATATCAGTGTCATTCATACGGTATATAAGTATAACTTCACATGTGCATATTAGTGTCACTTCAAATGGGCATACTAGTGTCCACATGTGTAGTGATACACATATGCCCATGTGAAATGACAATGATATGCACATGTGAAATGACACTCGTATATTCATGTTAAGTGATACGGGTACACTTTATGATATTGGAATGGCCAGGTGAATTGACACTAATATGCTCATGAGAACTAAAATGATACTGATGTGTTTGTGTGAAGTGACATTGATATGCCCATGTGAAGTGACATTAATAAACTATGTGAAGTGACACTTATATACCAAGACACTGCTATCATAATTACATAATTAAAAATATAATTATAATTAATAATTTTCTTGATTACAGAAGACTCTCATAATTATAGAAGACATTACTTTATTAGATATTATTAATAAAAATAGAAAAAATATTTTTATTATAAGAAATATTTTCTTATTCAATAAACACATCTTAAAAAATATTTAATGCTTCGGAGACGTATTAAGGACACTTGCGTGCCCAAAGCTACCTATATAAGTTGTGTGTGTGAATCTCAACCGTCAAATTAAAAGGACACACGCATCTCTCAATCAACAGTCAAGATCGTATTTCGTATATTTGTTGCCCACCCTATTAGGAGTAGCACTCAATCCTACCTAAATACAAGTGTTTGTTATTCCACCATCTTTTTGTAACTCATTTATTCACATTTGGATTGTTGGACTGAATTGTTTGTTAACTATAAACTAATAATTTTACTGACTTTTAATATCGACTTTCATATTTTAGAACACTTTTTCCATTTAACCTATTGCTGCAACTTTTATTCAATTTCACAAGAAAAAAATATTGTAACTCATTCAGAGTTTGATTGGACCAGAAATTCTCTTTCCCAAGAGAGCTCCTCATTCTTTGTATTTATCAAACTGTGAGGGCAAAAAAAATTATGAAAATACCATTTCTCAAGAAACGAGAAAGAATGAAAAAAAAGGCTAAAATGATCTTTTTTTAGGATCATATGACAAGTCAAGAAGATGTAAGATAAAAATGACTCATCACATGTTTAGTCAACTACCAAGTTACAATTTGGCTAGGAGATTGGAAACACATAACTAGTACACAAAAGATCGGCCAAAACCAATCAACATTCATGACTTGGTCCTCCTCAAGCTTCATCTTTCGACTTCTTCTTCTTCTTTTTGCCATCGTCGGTGGCTTGCGAATCTTCTCCGTTCTGATCCTTGCTCTTCTTCTTTTTCTTCTTCTTAGCAGATTCATCAGCGTCACCATTTACATCATTCGACTCCTCAGCAGCTGGCTCCTCCAGCTTTCTCTTCTCCTTTTTCATTTTTTTATTTTTCGACTTCAACTCCTCACTAGTGGGCTGATCCTTGGCCATAGCTTCACTGTCCTTACCAGCCTCAGACTTTGACTTCTTCTTGCTTTTCTTCGCTGATGCATCCTCCATTTCGACATCCATTGCTAATAGCAATAACATCACTCTATGGTATCAGTCTCATAATAATAGTAGAGCTGCCCTACTAAGTGACAGTTTTTGTTGCAAAGCTGCTAAAAAATATTTTACACCCGATGATAGCATAACGCAAACAAAATATTTTACTTTGTTTTGTCAAGAGCAAGGTTTAGTTCATCAAGTTACTGTTTGTCAAGAGCAAGGTTTAGTTCATCAAGTTACTGCACCATATACACCCCAACAAAATGGTATTGCTGAAAGAAAAAATATAACTTTGGTAGAAATGGTTAATGTTATGCTTATAAGTTTTAAATTGCCTAATTCTTTGTGGGGTGAAGATATGTTATATGCTTGCTATATTTTGAATAGAGTTTTTTAAAAAAAGAAGAATATTTCTCCTTATGAATTGTGGTTTAAGAGAAAACTAAAGTTGAAAAGACTTAAAGTTTGAGGTTGTTTAGCATATGTTAGAAAGCCTGATCCTAAAAGACAAAGCTAGGAAATATGGCTTATAAATATGCATTTGTAGGTCATTCACTTAACAGTACAACTTACAGATTTCTTACCCTTGACACTTTTGAGATTATAGAATCTGTAGATGTAGAATTCTTTGAGAACTTAACTAGGTATAGTTCCTAAAATCAACCCACTGGAGATCTATTATTACCTAGTCTAGAATCTGTAGAGACTAACAACAATGATGATATTTTAGTCCCTACTAAAGATATCGAACCTAGAAGAAGTAAGAGAATAAGAATAGACAAAAACTATAGTCTAGAATTCATAACGTATCTTGTAGAGGGTAATAAGAATAAAATTCTTAATATTATTAAGAGATAATTACTCTCAGGACCCGAGGGTATAGTAAAATAGACTCTGAGGACCCTATAGTTTCCCTACTAATTACTGAGCCCCTATAGTTTAGTTATTATTATACACTCGGATCCCTGTAGCAGAAATCGTCTATTTTTCTGGCGAACTCCCCACCTGAAATATCTAAAATACCCCTAGGCATCTTCCTCCTTCTCTCTCACATCTTCCTCCTTCGTCCCTTCCTCTCTCTGCCCTCATCTTTAAACCTTCTTCGTTGCAGGTGCTCGGAATTGACGACGATGCCGTTGCAAGTACACTGTGGGCGAAGTACGCATGCTCCTCCTCGAGTACGCATCCTCCTCCTCTGGCTCCGGCTTCCCAAGGTACTCGAATGGGGCCTTCTTAAACGACGACGTCGAAAACACCGACCGGGCTGCCACTGACTCGGATCTGGGCCAGGGCACAGGCAACTCGGCTCTTGTGAACCCCACCGCCGTCGGTGTCACTATTACTAAAAGAAGAGTACCTGATTCTCTGGTCGGGCTTGGGGCAGAAGAAGTGGTGGGCATGAGGTTAGGCCCGGGCCCGAAACTCATAGTCGAAGAAGTCGGAGGCGGGAGGGGAGGGATTTTTGGATTTCATCATCGGGGAGAAAATGAATATTGAGGGATGGCTCGAAGATTTGAGGGACGGTCTTGTCCCTCTCGAACTGGCTCGGGTCGTGGCTGTCCGAGTTGTTCGTGGAGGCCCACCTGGAGCTCTCTGACGGTCCTTTCAAGGACTGGCTCAAATGGTCGCCGCCGTTTTGCCTCTCGAGGCCGAGACTGAGGAGGGCATCGAATTTAATCCCCAAATTGAACTTCCCTCTTCGTGCTTCGTCCTCTTCCCATGAGAGAGAGAGAGAGAGAGAGGAGGGGACGAAGGAGGAAGATGTGAGAGAGAAGGAGGAAGATGCCTAGGGACATTTTAGACATTTCAGGTGGGGAGTTCGCCGGAAAAATAGATGATTCCGACTACAGGGACCCGAGGTATAATAATAACCAAACTACAGGGGCTCAGTAATTAGTAGAGAAACTACAGGGTCCTCAGAGTCTATTTTACTATACCCTGGGGTCCTGAGAGTAATTATCTATATTATTAAATATATTATGCATGTTGATAATGATCCTAAAACCTATTCTGAGGCTATGAGTTCTAGAGATGTCATTTTTTGGAAATAGGCTATTAATGATGAGATGAATTCAATTTTGTCTAACGGAACTTAGATATTGTTTGATTTACCTCCTGGTGCTAAACCTATAGGATGTAAATGGATATTCAAAAGGAAATTAAATACCGATGGTTCCATTGATAAGTTTAAGGCCAGATTGGTTGCTAAGGGATATAAACAAAGACATAGAATTGATTATTTTGATACATATGCTCTCGTTGCTCGCATCACATATATTTGTTATTTAATTTTACTTGCATCTTTTCACAAGTTAATTATACATCAAATGGATGTCAAAACTGCTTTCTTAAATGGTGATTTAGAAGAAAAAATATATATGGAACAACCTGAGGGATTTATACCACTAGGCCAAGAGAAGAAAGGTTGCAAGTTAGTGAAATCTCTTTATGGCTTGAAGCAAGCTCCCATGCAATGGCATGAAAAGTTTGACAAAGTTGCCTTGTCATATGATTTTATTGTTAATGATGTTCATAAATGTATCAATAGTAAGCATGATGACTCTGGATGTGTAATTCTCTATTTATATGTTGATGATATGCTTATTTTTTAGACTAACATATCTCATGTGGAAGAAACAAAGAACTTTCTTAGTTCTAACTTTGATATGAAAGATCTAGGAGAGGCTGATGTGATCTTCGAAATTAAAATCCTAAGATAGGAAGATGAATTGGTGTTAACCTAATCTCATTACATTGAAAAAAATTTCAAGAAGTATGGTCACTTTGATGATAATCCAGCCCCACTCCTTTAAATCCTAGTATCAAGTTAATGAAGAATACTGGATACACTCAAGTACAACTGGACCGGCCATAGCCCAAGCTGCGGGAGTACTATGTTATTTCTTAAGTAATCCAGGAGTTGAACATTGGACAGTAGTTTCAAGATTGTTGAGATACTTGAAAGGAACCATGGATTATGGTTTGCATTACCAAAGCTATCCTGTTGTATTGGAAGGATATAGTGATGCTAGCTGGAATAATGCAGAATCCAAGTCCAAGTCTACTACTGGATGGATCTTTACATTAGGAGGTGTTGCTGTGTCTTGGGGTTCCAAGAAGCAGACATGTATTTCTGATTCAACGATGTTGTCAGAATTAATTGTGTTAGCCGATGCAAGTAAGGAGGTGGAATGACTTAGAAATTTACTTGTAGAGATCCTACTTGAGAAGAAGCCATCTCTAACAGTTCTTAATTAATTGTGATAATCAAGCTACGATCTATAACGTCTCTAACAAGACTTATAATGGAAAGCCTAGACATGCAAGTCTTAGACATCAAATGGTAAGACAGTTACTCAAGAGAGGAGTAGTTGTAGTTAGCTATATTGAAACAAAGAAGAACTTGGCAGACCCATTTACGAAGAGTCTACCAAATGCAGCATTTTCAATAAAGTGTAAGAAAATGGGACTAAGGTCTGTGAAAGAAGGTTGATCACCAATAACAGAAATCTAGCCTATGTTTTAAAATTGATAAACAAGGTTCATTAGGTACCAATAAGTTATTAGAGTGATTATGGTGCACTAAGTCAAAATTTCCCAATTCTAAATTAGTGTAGTGGTTCTGCACGAATGAGGATGAATGTAAATTCTTAATAAGTCTATGTTGACCTATAAGTGAATCGCAGAAACACATTAAGAGACTTACCTATATGAGTATGGAAATCAGGCCATTTCCTAAGAGAGTAAGACCGTTCTCTAAAAGAGACTCATGAATCCAAGATATGAGTACATGGTCATTAACATGCGAGCTACATAACACACTATTCTCTAAAATCAATATGTGTGGAGACTCCAGTTTTATCGCAAGGGGTACTTGGTTCAAGACTCGTTCACCATAGAATCTCGATAAGACTTTGAATTTCTTACACTAATTCAAGGTTCAAATCCAAAAGATACTTATCACCTATGTATTGGTTTCTATGGTGATGCTTATTCCCATCCTTCCTTGAACTACGTTGGCTTGATCCCACTCGCGTATGTAGGCAGTCACTTAAGTGATGCAATCACTCCAATTTTTTAAAATTTTCTTTCACTTGATTTTAAACTTGATAAGACATGTAACCTTCCAACTAGCCACCATTGATACTTGTTACAGAAATATTTTTGGTGATGAAGAGGCATCAATAATGGTGTCAATCCCTTATAAATAGCAATGAATAGGTTCTCATAATAATCACGAAAAACCTTCCCTTTCTCTCATCTTCTAAAAGCATCATCAGAAACTTGATATAGTGTGTTCTTAGTTGGGTCAAAAGAGTACAATCCTTGAATTCGATTACGGTGTTAGGGCTTCATTGTATCCTGAAGGCAATAATTCGTAGACCTGCTGTACTCGCGAATTTTATTCGGAAGGGTCGAATTATTTATTTAAAAGAATCGAAAGATCTTTAAAATCGGTGCTACACCATTGTTCATCCTCCAACCCAAAATTTTCCAACAGGCGGCACATCCGTTTTTCAACGACACATCAAAATACAACGACACATTGATGTACTATTGTGATGTACCCTCGTGTTCTGTATTAAAATTGGTGCTGTTGGAGTCATATTGTCCGCAACCAATTGCTTTCCTTATGAGGCCCAATCTACTAATTCCAAACTTAGGTCACATTCTTTGGCATTTAAAAAAAATATTACAAATATAGACAATATTCGTACACATATAGATTAACATATGAATACAATTTTCACTTTTAAAATTAGTGGTCCACTTTGCAGGCCCTAAACTAGAGATTGGGCCAGACCAAACTTATTTCAGCCCAATTAACCAAAAAAAGCTTATTTCAGCCCCTCTCCTATAAACCCTACCCTTCCCTTCCCCTCCCCTGACTCGGACACCAAAATAAACGCCAAGGGACAGACAAAAAACTTCATCGGAAGAAGCAGAACAAGAAATTCCCAGTTGGCCACTGTCAAGTTAGAGAGAATACTAAAAAGGGTAAAAAGGTAATTCCATTCCCCATTATCTCTCTACCATTTGCTCTCCTTATTGGATATGAATAGCCGCTTAGTCTTTGGCTTCGGAAGATCGTTAGACAGAAGTTTACAATGTAAACCCTTCAATGGCTGCTTCTACAGTTCCCTAGCGCTTTCCTACCTCCAGAACCAATGTGGGTTGTCCTTAGAATCTGCCATCTCGGCTTCGAAGAGGCTCCGGTTCGATTCCGTTGAGAACCCTGATAAAGTTCTGAACTTGCTTAGGGTTCACGGGCTGAGCCATGCTCATATCAAAAGCTTGGTCACCCGCAGCCCCGGGTTGCTTTTGGCTGATTTTGAGAGCACCCTGAAGCCCAATTTGGAGCTGTTTGTGTCTCTGGGGATTAATGGCAGTAGCCTCTCCGAGATGCTGCTCAAGTACCCGCGCGTGCTCGAGGCGAATGCCAAGGCTGCAGTTGAGTTCTTCCGGGAGTACGGGTTCAGTGATGAGAGGATATCCGAATTGACTGTGAAGAAACCCATATTGTATAATTATGATGTGGAGAGAAAGCTGAAGCCCAAGTTGGAGTTTTTGAAGTCTCTGGGGCTTGCCAAAGGAGAGATAGTTACACTGTTGTCGTCCGAACCCTACATACTAACAAGGAGTCTAGAGAACCATATCATTCCGCGTGTTGCAGTCCTGAGGGACTCGGTTGCGAGTGACGAGGATGTTCTGAAAGTAATTAGAAGGTACTTCCCGATTCTTGAATACAATTGGGAGAAGGTTGTTGTTGCCAGTGCATCATTCTTGGTTGATCAGGGAATACCGGAGTCTTTTGTGTGGAGGATTTTTGTGATTTACCCCAAACTGCTGACTCTCGGGCCTGATACACTTGGTCAGTTTGTAGATCGAGTCAAGAAACTTGGTTTTCATCCAACTGCATACAACTTTATGCTAGCTATCCGTGCCTTGACTGGAATGAGCGAGGGCCGTTGGGAGGAGAAGTTGAATGCTTTCAGAGGGTTTAACTTGACGGAGGAAGAGGTTCTAGCTGTAATTCATAAGCAACCGTTGTGTATGCTCACATCAGAAAAGAAACTGAGACAATTGTTGGACTTTTTTCTGAACAAATTGAGTGCGGAATCTTCACTTATTATTGAGAAGCCAGATATTCTTGTGCTCAGCCTAGATAAGAGAATCGTGCCAAGATGTTCGGTTCTTCAAATCTTGAAGTCAAAGGACTTGATATCTGATTTTTCCCTTTCTTATATGTTGAGATTGTCGGAGAAGTTGTTCGTTGAGAGGATCATAAAGAAGTATCAGGGCGAAGCTCCTGAGATTGTCAAGGCGCATCAAGGAAAGGGAGAATTCCGAGGGCCTCTAACCGGTTTTAGATTTTAGTGGGTTGCTTTAGTGTTTTCTGCTTCTGCAAGATCAGTTAAGCCTTTACCAATTAATTCTGGGAATCGCTATTGGGAAATTTAACACAGGCAGCTGATTTTTGGAGTTTGCTTTGATGATGCCGAAAAGCAGCAAGCTTATCAGCCTCAATAAGACTGCTGATGCATTGAAAAGGCCAAATCTGGCCTCGCTGTTCTTTGAAGGTACCTGCCAACTTCCCGGTGCCTTCGCTTGTATGATTTATTTTTTGACTGTCCTTTGTTTTGAGTAGTTTGATAGCTAACCAGAAGGATCTCAATCCAATATCAAAGAATGTCGGTATCTGCTGACAAGATACGTCTTCGTTCCAAACCGTTTTGTGCATCACAAAATTATGAAGCGCCTGAATCACTCCATTGTTTTCGCCTTTGATTTCAAGTTTATCAGTATTGCTTGCTTATATATCGATGATTCTCCCCGACCAACATTCGCTAGTCTCATATTGCACTATGGAAAATTGTTTTGATGTATGACTTTCTCAATGTTATTACAGTAAATCTTGGCAACTCCCCAATTCCTGCAGCTGCTCGATGTATTTTGCATCTGCATTCTCGATGATTAGCATTAAAAATCCGGAGTTCACTCTGTTATGTGGTTTAAATTATGTGAATGCACGTAAAAATTTTCGGATTGAACATAGGTGCAGAGTCTTGAAAAACCCGGTGCAGAAGGACACTGGAGCTACTTCCATCATTGCTGGTGTGGTGGGTTTTCCAGTTATGAGAGGCTCAAAGCCGGTGGTCTTTGGTCGTATAGAGATCATATGGCTATCTATGATTCAATTATATACATTTATGTTATATGATTCAGACACTTTCGGATTCTAGTGTTAGGAAAAACATATCAGGTTTTGGTAGGTCCTTTCCAACTGTACTAGCAAGTGGAAGACCTGATGTTTAAGTAAGTAGGAGGCAATTGGTTAGGGGAAAAATCACCATCAATGATTTTAGGATTTATAACTTATCTTTTGGACTTACTTGGTTTTTAATATTGGACCCGACCATGAGGAAAAAATAGCTGTCTCACAAAATTGTTTTGAAATTATAATAAACAGGGTTGCAAGACACTTACAAAACAGAAACCAATTTTGTTTTATTGGAAAAATGTATTATAGTTTCTTTTTAGTAGGCCTTTTATAACAGCCAGTAGGACTATACTTTTCATGCTAAATATCTTTTATTTGTTTTTTTTATATTCACTAGTTGGACTAATTCAGATTCTTGTTAAAAACATTTGAAAATTATTCCTAAAATTATTTAAAAATACGTTGCAATGACTTGAACTCGAGACGTGTTGATTAAATTAGACAACTCTATGAAGTGCTCGTTGATCTTTGAATAAATTATTATATAACAAAAGAACTCAAATTTAACCAGCATAAATAGTTTTGTCTTTTAAGTAGGGAGAGATTAGAATTTTTTGAGGTGTTAAGTTCAATTCATAATCGAAAAGACAATTATTGAGAACTATTCCTAAACGGATCCCGCCATAGGATCGATCGGATGGGGCTCGAATTGGTTCTGCAATTTTTGCCAAGAAATTCGTTCTAAACGAGAGATGGTCATTGTGAATGCTACTTTTTTTTTGAAAGGAAGGTAAAATATATTGCTTAAGTCGGAAAATTCGAGAAGATTAGTACATCAAATTCGTCTCGATGGAAATTCACCCAATTCGGAGGCAAAAGGTTAAGGCGACTTTGGTGACAAAGCTAGTCGGTTACATTGTTTTGAGTTCTAGAAATGTTATGGATTGAACAAAAAGGTAAAAGAGCTAGAGCACGTCTAATCACTATTACATAAAGTTCAACGCTCCAGTCAATAATAGCAAGCGGATCCGTTACAAAAGTGTAGACCACACGGCAGTCCGTCTCGACCACGGACAGAATCCTACAGAAAGCCGAAGAAACCAGGGATACAGCTTGAAAAATGGCAGCCATTTCCGCCTCTAAGGGCGACGAGGTCTTCAAAAACCGAACCTAACCATCAATAATCTGGCCATAGGAGTCTCGAGCTATGATCGCCGTACTCGCATTAAAAAATGAGTCAGTCCACGACGCGTCACAGTTGAGTTTCACGGAGCCCGCCGTCGGGGCAATCCATGAAGAGGTAGACAAAATAGGGGACATATCAGGCTTGAGAGCCTACACGAATTCCATACAATTGTCAAAAGCACGTTTAGCCGTAATAGAAGTATCAATAGGGGTACTCTCAAAGATAAACTTGTTTCTAGCATTCCAAATCATCCAACAGATGTACATGAAGTGATAAATTAGGAGAAATCAGTAGGGTTAGACAAGTGATCAATAATACAAGTAAACTAGTCTTTGAAGTCAGCAAACTCAATGTCATAAAAGCGGCAACTAAAAGAAGAAGCCAACCAAGTAGCTCTAGCATAAAGGCAGCCAAACAACATTTGGATAATATTCTCGTTATCAAATAAACAAATAGAGCAACACGGAGACGGGTGCAAGTGACGCTTATGGAGGTTTGAGGAAATTGAGACTTCATTATTCAGCAGCCTCCAAATAAAGTTCTTAACGTTAGGAGCTATCCTTAATTTCCAAAGGGTCTTCCAAATTCCGGGATCAAAAAAAGTATTGCTGGAACTAGCAATAAGGCCAGCATTGTGAATGCTACTTGGTCTCCACTCTCCACCCATCCTGTATTGTTTTGAGAAAAATACACATAAGTATCCTGTAGTTTTACCGATTATCACTTGGGTACCCTGTAGTTTTTGAACCGTATAAAAGGTCTAACTTATTTGCGTATTTTGTCACGGACTGATCCCAAGCTCCGGTCTGCTTTTTTTGGGGAACGGCGCCAAATTAAAATAAAACTTGCAAACGCGCCCTAAAAAAAATAAATGACGATGCTAGGACTTGAACCTGGGTCATCTGGGTGAGTGCTAGATATCTTGATCATCTAGGCTACGATTAGTTCTTGATTACATACTGCGTAAAATTTATATATTTAATTTATTAAGTGTGCTTGAGTGTCACCAGAGGAGGAGAGGAAGTCACTAGAGGAGCTGTTTTCGCCGGATCAGAGTCGTCGTCACTGCACTTCCTAACCTTTTTATGCTTCATTTGACGAACACCTTTGTTGTTGTAGCCTAGTTGATGATGATGTCAGACTTTCAACCATATGACCCGACTTCAATTCCGCTCGGCAGCATAATTTATTTTGATTTTTGATATTTTCACAATTTTTTAATTTGGTACTAATTTATAATTTACCATTTCCACATCAGCATCAAACAATCCCATTCAATGCCACGTGGCAGTCCACCTCGGGTATAAAACAACGTCGTTCCCCCAAAAAAAAGTGAACCGGAGCTCGGGACCATTCTGTGACAAAATACGCGAATAAGTTGGACCTTTTTACGGTTCAAAAACCACAGAGTACCTAAGTGATAATCGATAAAACTACAAGGTACTTATGTGTCCTTTTCCCTTTTCTTTTCAGGGTTCCCATCCTGTAATAAATGCACTTACCTGCGACCTTACTTTTCTCCCGTAATTAAATTTGCATAAAGTCTAGGGCACCAAGTAGGGAAAAGAGTAGGGTCATTATTTTAATAATGCATCATAACTTTATAAAAAGAAAATAAATAAACTAGAATATGTCTGGATTCTGCTGACCAAGCTTTTTTTTAAGGGCACTACAAAGTAGTTTACCCAACTTTTCCTGCACGTGGGTGGCATTTTACTCTTTCCAGAGTACTAAAAAGTAACATGCCCCATAAAGCTAGAATCTTTATCCAAAGCAATTCCCAAGTTTGGCTTCAGAGATATGATGCTTCAATGTTTTCTTTATTTTGTCCTGTCAAAAAATGTATTTCCTTTTCTTGTGGGGTCCGAAAGCAGGGGTGAGCAAATATTCAAAATCTGAAATTATTTTTAGATTTTGGATTGAATTTATTAATTTTGAGTTCGAGTCAAGATCTTCGATAATGAAATTCAGGGTACGAGGTTAGGGCTGAATTATAATATTGAAATTTTGGGTAACCCGAAAATCGGAATTTTATACATGGTTATACTTTATTTCGTTGAACCCTACTAATATCCCACCCAATTTCCCAAAAAATAAAAATACCAAAATGCAAATATCTGTTTCTAAGCAGAGAAGCGGTGTAGCTGATTTGGATAGCTACGCTAGCAGATTGATGCATTATTAGTTACCGGATGTGCCACTAAATTGATTGAGAGTGACATGAAATCAACCGCAGATGATTATCTGATCCTTCTCTTTTATTTTTCTTTTCGTATAGATTGCATTGTCAAATTATCTTTTCTAGTATCGACCGTAATGAAATGTCGTAGACGTGATCATTTACAATATCGAGTACTAAAATGAAGTCTTTCCTTTTTCGGTGGCCGTTAGCTTTTGTTTTTGTTGGTGGTGGCCGGTGCGAGCTAGCACCACTCTTTGTACTGAGTCTTTGGAAACGGAATGAAAAAAGATTCAAATGTGTGCGAACGCAGCCAAGTAGCTACGTTGCCAAAGGAAAAAGCACAAGTTGTGATTTTTTTTATAATTTTTAGGAAAAAGTCCACTTAAGTACCCTGTAGTATCACAAAAAATCAAATCAGTATCCTGTGGTTTAAAACGTATCAATTGAGTCAAACTTATTCCAATTAAAATCAATTAGAGGCCCGGACAGCTGCCTGGACCCTACCCGTCCTGCCTGAACTTTGCCCGACCACCTAGATCAGCCACATCAATATTTGATGCTGATGTGGCACGACATGACAGCAAAAAACCAAGAATCTAAAAATTTTTACGGAACCCAAACAAAAAAGGGGCAAAAAAATTAATCTAATTTTCTCACCTCTATAGCTTCAATAGCGTATTCAACCTTGATAGCTAATTTTCTCAACTCGAATCGTTAAAAACCCCCAAAATTGAGAAATCAAAAACCCACATTAGAGCAAATCCCAGAACGACGGCGACAATAGTGAGGAAATCCTTAACATTATTCTAAAATGGTATCGTCGCCGGAGCTCGGGATTGGAAGGGTCAGAGGAGATGGCGTCGAAGACGGCGGCGAGAATCCTTCTGCTCTTCGAGTTGGAGCTCTGACGACAACAGTGAGGACCCTGCGACCGGAAGCAGGCAAAGTAGGGCAGGTCCGTGATGACCAGCACCCATGAACTCGTTGTCGGCGTCGAAGGATCCCCTCCTCATCGCAGCGGTGCATTCGACGCCCCCAACGACGTCCTCCTCCTCCTCGACCCCTCCCTGAAAGATCCCAGACCGTAAGAACTGTCGGCTCCGGTGCCATCATCTCCTCGCTGCTACTCTCCCACTTTGCCTCGTCATCCTCGTGCGCCTCCGACCCGGCCCCGGTGAAGAGGAAAGGTATGGTCGAAGAGGAAAGGGCGGGGGCAGCGCGGGAGGTGTCAGTGCCGGCGGTGATACGGTTGTCGGTGGAGTGGGAGGATGGTAGGCCGACGAGGAAGAACAAGAAGAAGGGTGCCGGGAAGAGAAAAGGCGGTGGGGGATCGGAGGCCGCCGGCAAGGAGGGATTTGTCTTATTCCCCGGAGGACTGGGAGGTGTCAGATCCTTTTTCTTTTCCACGTTTTTCTATTTGGTTTTGGGGAAGAAGATGAGATCCAGCGAAGAAGAAGATGAGTGAGAAGAAGATGAGGAAGAATGGGGACAATTTTGGATTGGGGGAGAGAGGGAAGAAGGAGAGGGGATGCCACGTCGTGCCACGTCAGCATCAAATATTGATGTGGCTGATCTAGGTGGTCGGGCAAAGTCCGGGCAAGACGGGTAGGATCCGGGGCAGCTGTCCGGGCCTTTAATTGATTTTAATTGGAATAAATTTGACTCAATTGATACGTTTTAAACCACAAGGTACTGACTTGATTTTTTGTGATACCACAGGATACTTAAGTAAACTTTTCCCTACTTTTTAATATCTCCATTTGAGCGATTATCAAAATTTGAATTATATAACACTTTTAAAAGTTGACAAAAAAATTTCTAAAATGTGAGACTTAATTAAACTATAATACTTTTTTCACCATATTATCTAAATATTTATCGGGAGCAAGTTGTTCATTTAAGAGAAATTTTGATTATAGAGACAGCCTGTCTCGATTTTTGGTCTCTGCAAATCACAATTTCCAATAGACATGAGAGTTACACTTTTTGCCCATTGTGTCTAGTCAGCTCCATATGGGAATTGATAACGATACAACCATTAAATAGACCCCACACCATTTCAAGAAAGCGAGGTTTTGTTCTTTAAATTTGGAAAAATTATTCTCTAGTCTCTCGAGTTTATTTAAATATATTCAAAAATTCTTTCTGTTTGCAAAATATACGCCGACGTTCCTCTAGTTTGTTTTTATTATACTTTCGGGTCCTTCAATAAGTTTTTTTCTTTTTTTATCATTGAAATGATAAAAATACCCTTAAAACAATAAAAAAACAAAATTGCTGACGTCATCTCTCCTTCAACTTAAAAAAAACCCCAAAATACAATCGACATTGTTTCTCCGATCTCCTCCCCCTCCACTCGTTTCATCGTCGAAGATGAAGATTACTAATTTTTCCTAGGAGATAACGAGAATCGCTGGCCCAGATCAATCTCCCGTCACCCTTCATCACCTTCACTGCCGCTGCGTCTGAAGCCGCCCCGCCAGTCGTGTCCACCGTCGTTGAATAGTGCAGGAGCACTCGCGCCGTCGCTGCTCCGAAGATTATTGAAGATGCAAGCGCAAAGGAGGAGGTTGAAGGTGGAGATAACGCCAGGAGGAGGCATCTGTCGCTCTCCTCCACCCAGTAACCGTCTCCTCTGTCGAAGAGGGCGAGGAGCATGCTGGCCTGCTTGAACGCATTGGACCCGAGGTAGACCTACCTGGTCGAATCCTGCTGATCCGAGGCGGTACCTCCACTCGGCGATTCGCTCATGCCGCTCGATGCAGTCGGCGCCCTCGCAGTTGATAACGTTGGAGATTTGGCGGCCGAGGTACATCTCCGACATGAGCCGATCTGGCGGCGAACCTCAGAGAGGACCTTCTAGAGTGCACTGGGACGGGCGAGGAGGCAGTGGAGCTGGCGACGAAGTCTCGGTACTCGAGCTCGAGGATGTTATGGGTTGAAGAGATGATGTCAAAAATTATTTATTTTTTGTTCTAAGGATATTTTGGTCATTTTATTGATAAAAATAAAAAAAGAGCTGCTAATGTGCGCCAGGGACTTGAAAGTATAATAAAAATAAACTAGAGAGACGTCGGCATGTATTTTACAAAAATGGAGAACTTTTGAGTATATTTAACAAACTCGAGGGGCTAGAGAGTAATTTTTTCTGATGATTTTAACAGAATAATCACTTGAAATGCTGAAATAATTTAATTTGAATAATTATTAAATAGACTAATTCAGTTTCTAATTTGATAAATAGGTTGATATTTTTATATCAAATTTTAATATAATTCATCCTTCAAATTCAAAATTTCTTATTAAATTTGATAAATTCATAGAATTGAAGTAATGTTTTTTTGGTGGTGTTAGCATTTTAAAATGCACCTTAAAATGAATCCAACAATTATGAATTTTCGAATAACAATGACCCTTTTGCATACCTACAATCTTATACGAATTCAACTTATTTCAATACTATATTTGAATTTTTTTCACCGTTCAAAAATTTATGCCATTCTGTTACTTACAAACATGGCTCTACTTATCCCAATTTAATAATTACTCATCTCACTTGAAAGTCCGAGCTTTGACTTAATTCTATGGTGGTCACAATTTTTTTTCTTCGTATCCTGAAATAATGATACATCTATAATATACAAATTCAACATTCTTTCAAATAAAATATGAGTTCATAGCTATATAAACAACTCCAGATAATAATAGTACCAGCTTTCACACAACCACAAAGAACAAAATGGATTTGGTCATTTTCAAGAGTAAAAGCAAGGCACATGTGGTGACCTTAGTAATAGATTCCCTTGCTTAATTTAGCCAATCACTACTTATGTCAAGTGTTTGTTTTTCTACCTTTTGAGTATAGATGCGCAGCAGAATTAATTATTGTATAAATGAGAATGCAAGTATGTGGTTCAGAAAATTATCTATAATCTATGTATGTAATATATTCTAGGTATTATAGTGATCATCATCTCGATCTCATAGATAAAAATTACTTAACAAAACAATATCGTCGTGTATGATCATTCTTCTAATCTCTATTACTATTTGTTATTGTTATTGGTATACTAGTTTTTATTGGTATCACCCTAAATAAGATTATATAGGATCCAAGTGTGATGTCTTTCGTGTTTAATTTTATTATATTTTCGGGTCCCTGACTTGGTTAGCAACTCTTTTTTTGTTTTTGTCATTAAAATGACAAAAATATCCCTAGAACAAAAAATAAAAAGATTGTTGACATCGTCTCTCTTCTCCTCCTTCCTCCTCCATCTTTCTTCAATGAAAATCAACAATTAATTTCAAGCTAGTTAGACACAGACTAAGAGAGAGATGGGATGCGTGGCGTCGAAGCTGGACAACGAGGACACGATCAGGAGGTGCAAGGAGCGACGTCGTCTTATGAAGGACGCCGTCGAAGCTGGACAACGAAGACACGAAAATCGCTCTCTCTGCCTCACCAGCTCCACACTCTCCGCCTTCGCCGCCTGCGAGCAGCTCTATGTCTCCGAACAAACCCCGCCCATCCTCCTCCAGCCCAAGTACCCGCAATCAAAACCCGTTGTCGCCAAGCCCCCGCAATCCAAACCCGTTGCCGCCAAGCCCCCGCCTAATCCTCCTCCTCCTACGGCGTTCTCCTCGTCCCCGACCATCGCGAGCTCTAAGCTCCCGCATATCCTCTCCCCCAACAGCGTCAAGAGCGCCGCCGCCGCCGTACCCCCAAAGTGGAAGCCGACCAGAACTCTCAAGTCGGGAAGCTGAAGCTCCCACACATACTATCGGAGTCGTCGTCGCCGACCGGGACTCTCAAGTCCGACGCCGGATACGGTTACCCTACCGCGTTCTCCACCTATTCCTTGACCACTCCCTCTCTGATCTCTTTCGCTGCTTGTTTGACTCACCGGTGGACGAGGTCAGGGAGAGGACGCGAGGTGCTAGACGAGGTCAGGGATCAGGGAGAGGACGCAGTTTTAGAGACTGGGAAGCGGTTAGGGGGTGATTTGAGATTGTGAGGGCAGTTTTGGAGATTGGGGAGCGGTTGGGGGAGGTGAAAGAAGATATGATGTAAGCGGTTTTTTTTTCTAAGGGTATTTTCGTCATTCAATGACAACAAAGAACAGAAAACTCATTAAGGGACCCGAAAGTATAATAAAATCAAACAAGAAAAATTTTGACTTGCATTTTGCAAACAAGAAACTTTTAAGTATATTTAAGCAAATTTGAAGGACTCGAGAGTAATTTACCCTTAAAAAAATCTCACCGTCCACTCAGCCATGAGCAAAAATGTCATCATCATCAATGCTGGAGAGAGAGAAGGAGAGAGAGGTTCACAGTGTTCAAGGAAGAACACCATGTGGATGCACTAATAAGTACACCAACTACAATTAAGTACCCCACTCCATAATTGTCCCATCTGTTTTAAGCAAGAAATCCAGATGTTCCCACTTTCACATTTACCATTTATTTTGTAGTTCCATTGACAAAGAAGAAAAAAAAACCAACCAAACATGGCTTATGATCTGCCAGTCACTCAGAATTACTGTTAGACACTTTATAGAATCTCTTGCTTGGACTTGTTCTAGATAGACAAACCATTTTAAAGTTGGAGTCTTGGAGACTTTCCCAATGGGGTATTATTGTTGAATTACTGTTTGTTCTGCTCCAAGTGTCTCAAGGTAGAGACTTTATAGAATCTCTTGCTTGGACTTGTTCTTAGAGATAGGCAAACCATTTTAAAGTTGGAATCTTTGAGACTTTCCCAATGGGGTATTATTATTATTATAGATTTCTGTTGCTGTGTTTGGTTGTATGGAGTTTTCTGTTTCTGGATAGCCATCAACTTCAATCCTCACAGACACAAGTGCTGCTCCAGATAAGGAAGCACTTGGAGTACCCAAGTGTTCTTGAGATTTGGAAAGATCACACTGTGGATTTCTGCTCTATACCTTGGAATCCACAAGTGAACATCTCTTGTCAGGACAACTTTGTCACTGAGCTCAGGATTCTTGGAGACAAGAACAAGCCTGTACAAGTTGGTGACAACTTCAATGGATTCCCAGTTGGAAACCAGACCCTGTCCTCTTTATTCTCCATGGATTCCTTTGTTGCAACTCTGGCAAGGCTGACCAGCTTGAGGGTTCTTAGCCTTGTGTCATTGGGCATCTGGGGTCCTCTGCCTGACAAGATTGATCGGTTGTATTCACTGGAATACTTGGATTTGAGCTCGAATTACTTGTTCGACTCCGTGCCTCCGAAGATTTCGACAATGGCGAAGCTGCAGACGCTCGTACTCAACGACAATCTCTTCAATGAAACGGTTCCGAGCTGGTTCGATTCGCTTACTAATCTTGCAGTTCTTTGCTTGAAGAACAACCAGTTGAAGGGTCCTTTCCCGTCTTCGGTTGTTCGAATTGCTACTCTGACTGATCTCATCTTATCAGGCAATATGTTATCCGGGAAAGTACCAAGTCTTGATGCTTTGAGTAGCTTACATGTGATTGACTTGAGTAGGAACAAGTTTGATTCTAGTTTGCCCTCTATGCCTAAAGGGTTGGTCCTGGCCTACCTTAGCAACAACTCCTTCTCGGGCGAGATCCCTCGTGAATTCAGCAAGCTAACTCGGATTCAACACCTCGACTTGTCGTTCAATGAGCTGAGCGGAACACCTCCTGCTGCGCTCTTCTCGTTTCCGAACATTAGTTACTTGAACTTGGCCTCCAATGTGCTGGGTGGTTCAATCTCAGACCGCCTACACTGCGGTGGAAAGCTAAGTTTTGTGGATATATCCAATAACAGGCTAACTGGAGGACTGCCTCATTGTTTGAGCTCTCAGGGTGATAAGAAAGTCGTCAAGTTTAGTGGCAATTGCTTGTCTATTGATTTGGATCATCAAGATGCTGAATCATCATGTGTAGATGTTCCCAAGAAGGGTAAACATAAAGGACGTCATCTCGGGATATTAGTTGGTTTGGTTGCTTGCATAGTCCTTGTTGTGTTGCTTCTGGCTTTCGGATTTCTTGTTGTATGTAGAAGATGTTGTTCCCGGGCGGTTTCCGAGCAGCATTTGTTGCACAAGGCAGCAGCTCAAGAAAATTCAGCAACAGGGTTCTCCTCTGAGGTCCTAAGCAGTGCAAGTAGGTGATCTTCCAACAAGATTCGATGTATTACCTTGTGCTGAATGTTTAATGATCCATTCTTCTGCAGGATACATCTCTCAAACTGCAAAATTGGACTCGCAACTGCCGCCATGTCGTTCATTTACATTGGAAGAGTTAAAAGAAGTTACAAACAACTTTGACAGCTCTGCCATTGTAGGGGAAGGTTCTTATGGGAAGGTATGATCTAAACATTCAAAGCATTCATTCTCTAATGTTCCCTTTCTTTTCCTTGACCTTTTCCATCTTTTGTGCGTCAGCTTTACAAAGGAAGACTCGAGAACGGGATTCTAGTCGCTGTAAGGTGCCTTCCTACTTCGAAGAAGTACTCCATCAGAAACCTGAAGCTCAGACTGGATTTGCTTGCGAAGCTCCGACATCCTCAACTAGTTTGCCTTCTGGGGCACTGCATTGATTGTGGACCAAATGATTACAGAGTGAACAAAGTCTTTCTGATATACGAATACGTTTCCAGCGGGAACTTCCGCCATTGCCTCTCAGGTAATTCTCTCAGGCTTCATTCAAGTTGAAATATGTTACCACTTCCTGCTCAATGTTCTGATCGTCGGATTCTGTTTACATGAGCAGCTGATAGCTCAGGAAAGGTCCTTAATTGGTCAGAGAGATTAGCTGCTTTAATTGGCGTAGCGAAGGCCGTTCACTTTCTGCACACTGGAGTCATTCCTGGTTTCTTTCACAATAGGCTGAAGGCAAACAACATACTGCTTAACACACAAGGCGTGGCGAAATTGAGTGACTATGGCCTGTCTATCGTCTCCGAAGATGTGTTGGATTCGAAGGTAAAGCTTCTGGTTCAACAGTTCAGATCTTTAGGCAGCAGTTGTGGCTTTGAAAAAAACTCCCGAGCTTCAGCAGCTTATGGCTCTTGTTTGCTATTTTTACAGGACACCGAGGACGGTCGTAAATCATGGTAAGCACCTCATAATTGTCTGATTTACAGGCAGCATTCATCTGCTGCTCTTAGCACATTAGCAGTTAGCAGCCATCAAGTCTAATGAATTGTGTGCCATTAATCTTTTCCAGGCAAATGTCGAGATTAGAAGACGATGTTTATAGCTTCGGCATGATACTACTCGAGTCGATCGTTGGGCCCTTGGAGTCAGCCAAACAAGAAAGGCTCGTGCTGGATGAATTGGTATGCAATGCAAAAACCGATTCGGAAGTATCCTTCTATTTGGCAATGACTTGCTATTCAACTTACTGGTTAAACACCACATAGATTCTAAGATCAAGCTTGTGCTCATTGGCAGGCATCTAGTACCAGCCACAATATCCGAGAGAAGTTGGTCAACCCGACAGTCCTAGCAACCGCATCCCAAGAATCGCTTTCAACAGCGATTTCCATAGCACACAAGTGCGTAACCATCGAATCCTGGAGCCGTCCGTCGTTCGAGGACATCCTCTGGAACTTGCAGTACGCAGCTCAGGTCCAGGGAACTGCAGAAGGCGAACAGAGATTCAGCAATGCGTCACCGTTGAGTCGCTGACAAGTATGCATCATCAAATGGAGAGAAAGGACGAGTGAAGTCTCTTCAACGTCCGAGTGGAAGTGTAAATTGGTGTTTAGGATTTTCCATGCTTATAAGCAAATCTACTACCGCACGCACTCATAATTAACGATGTTGTAATCTCAATGACAATTTATCAGGAGAGAAGCTGCATTAATCCAAGTTACTATAGAATTATTGTAATCCAGGTGGTAATAGACTAATGTATATTCAAACTTCTCTCCTTTAAATCTATTATCATAATTCAGGTGGTAATAATAAATTATTATATTGAAAACAGAGTAAACCCTAAGTTAGGTATCCAAAAATCTAAAATAGTAGTCTTGGACCTTTAAGCCCAATCTGGCAATTATTATTGTGCCTGATTGGGCCCAGGCCCATCAGGCCCATATGTTGGGTTGAATGGGTCGGTCAACCCGCGTTGACCGGCTCGGGGCCACGCAGACGCCACATCAGTGTGACGTGGCGCTGACGCAGTTGCCATCAGAGTTGGCGGCCTAAGTGGCAAAGCTAGGAGTAGCTTTGCCACATGGCGGACATGCGGTCCAAAGTGCCACATGGCAGACATGCTGTCCAAAGTGCCACGTGGCGGACATGCGGCTCGAAGTGCCACGTGGCGGACATGCGGCCCAGAAGTACCACGTGGCGCGTTCTGGTTGGCCGGATTTTCCTATAAAAAGGGAAATCCGGCTGAACCAATCTGTAAATTTTTCCACAACCACTCAATAAGAAAGAAAAACTCTGGAATAGTCCCTGAGTTTTGATCAGATTTTCAATAGAGGAAATCTCGTGAAAATCAATTACGAATCCGTTATAACGTGATCGTAATTCGACTGGCACGAAGACATTGTGAACCCGAAACTGTGGACCTCTTGTTTCAACAACTAAGTGATTTATTATTAACGAATTACTTTATTAATTAATCAAATTTAACATATAATTACTCGTTAATTACACGTTAAAAGTAGCAAGTAGACCGGTGAAACTTTGTGATATATGAATTGGATCCGATACACTTCAATTGTCAACGTAGTGTAATTCCAGTACATTTCCGAGCTGTGCAATATAAAAAAACGGCGTGATCGAATCCACTCTCCGTAACTTGTTATTATACCACCTGTTGTTAACTGCAGTCGACTAATTAGATTTAAATGAGATATAATATTTAAAAAATGGTATAACTTTTTTATTTGTCCGATGTGAGATATCATATTGTTCGAGGTTGGAGTAAGAGGTCGTGAAAAATGCCAATCTGGAGCCAAAAAGCTAAAATAAATGAGCCAATTTTTTTGAGTAATAATAAAATTTTCTCCTCGCGTTGCTATCGACAACATCCTTTACTTGATATGATTTTAGTCGGATCAAGATTTTGACGGGGCCGATGGCCGCGAGATCGCAAATTCTCCTTTCAACTAATATTAATAAAATTTATTTATACAAAAAAAATATCTAAATGCACAAACTAACGAGTAAATATATATGACAATATTGGTACACTCATCAAGCACACGCATTTTGATCTCCCCTCCTCATTACTGTGTGGCCTCTATTTTATTATTTTTTTTCAACAATCTTAATAATTAATAAGTTGTAATTCAGGCATTTGAATAAGTTCAATTTTATTTTGCGTAATTTTTCGATACCTACGTGTATAACACAAAAAATTATGTGAAATAAAAAACAACTAATTTGGACAAACTGAATTATTGAACAATTCAATTTTCCAAAATTTGAAAAAAAAAATTTAAAAAGGGAGAGATCCATTACACTTTTTTCTTAATTTTTTCAAAAGTCATGAGAATTAATAAGTTGTTATTCTGGTATCCGAATAAGTCCAACTTTTTCCACATAAAGTTTTCAGCTCTATGCATAGGACTCGAAAAACTATGCAAAATCTAAGAAATTAACTCATTCAAACTACCGAACACCAACTTATAACACTTAAAAAAGTTTAAAAAATAATTAAAAATTAGAAGCGTCCGGCCGTAGGGATGGTAGAAATACCCATACCCTGAGGGTCGGACCCTACTCTTACCCTACGTGTCTAAGGTATTTTGACTTTGACTGGGTCTAAGGTAGGGTATGAGTATGGGTCCATGTTTAGAAGTAGGGTCTAGGGTAGGGTATGCATCTATATCAAGACCCTGTGGGTCAGACCCTACCCTTACATTTTTACACTATTTTAGACTCTATCCTAATTAGACCATAGTTAAACCCTAATTAGACCGTATTGATAATATATATAATATACTTTATGATGAACTTTAACATATTTATTATGTTATTACGCAACCAGCTTAGAAGATGTCGTGAATGATGGATCACTAGAAGCCGACATTCTATATTTTTCTTTTGTTGAATTATTTATGTACTTCAAACTCAAAAAAAAAAATTGTACTATTAAAATTAAATTACAAAATTTGATGTTTCATCACTTTTTTATTGAATGTTGATGTTTAACATAGTAGATGTCTTGAATTTATTTAAAATTTATATAAAAATTAACTTTTTATTAAAAATTGTCAAAATGCAGGGTCCTAGGTCTCCAGGAGAGTAGGGTATGAATCTAACAATAAAAAATTTATAGGGTCGAAGATAGGGTATAGATCCAACTAAAAAAACTAGGACATAGGTAGAATTCTACCAATATCCTACCCTACCTATTGTCATCTCTACATCCGGGTGGCACTTTATGTCTTTATAAAAATATAGGGAAAAGTCCACTTTAGTACCCTGTGGTATCGACCAAAATCACTTTAGTACCCTGTGGTAAAAAACCGATCAATCGAGTCATACTTATTCCAATTAACATCAAAAAGGGCCTCGGGCAGCTGCCCGGAGCTGCCCGAACCTACCCGAACGCTGCCCGGGCCACGTGGCCAGCCACGTCACCAATTTTTGATGACGTGGCACCACGTGGAGAGGAGGAGGAGGAGGAGGCGGGGAGGAGGAGGAAGAGGACGCGCGGAGGAGGGGGAGGAGGAGGAGGAGGAGGAGGAGGAGGGGAGGAGGAAGAGGAGGAGGACGCGGAGGAGGAGGAGGCAGAGGAGGAGGACGCGGAGAGGAGGAGGAGGAGGAGGACGCGGAGAGGATGAGGAGGAGGAGGAGGAGGAGGGGAGGAGGAGGAGGAGGACGCGGAGGACGCGGAGGAGGAGGAGGAGGAGGGGAGGAGGAGGAGGAGGACGCGGAGGAGGAGGAGGCGGAGGAGGACGCGGAGGAGGGGAGGAGGAGGAGGAGGACGCGGAGGATGCAGAGGAGGCGGAGGAGGAGGAGGAGGAGGACGCGGAGGAGGAGGAGGCGGAGGAGGAGGAGGAGGAGGAGGAGGAGGAGGAGGAAGGAGATGGATGTCCACGTGGCGCCACGTCATCAAAAATTGGTGACGTGGCTGGCCACGTGGCCCGGGCAGCGTTCGGGTAGGTTCGGGCAGCTCCGGGCAGCTGCCCGAGGCCCTTTTTGATGTTAATTGGAATAAGTATGACTCGATTGAACGATTTTTTACCACAGGGTACTAAAGTGATTTTGGTCGATACCACAGGGTACTAAAGTGGACTTTTCCCAAAAATATATTTCTACTCATTTAGAAAATATCTATTTTACCTTGAAAAAATCCTCCCTCTTACGAGCCTCTTGACAAGTCCAAACCCCAGCAGCCCACCTCAAAAGCCTTGACCAGACAAAAGAGGGTTTAACTCTGGCTCTAACGTAACGTCATTTCCTCTCCTCTCTTCCTCCACCAAACATATCTGGGTTTTCCAATGGCCAAGGCCAGAGCTTCCTTCCTCGCTATAAATTCCATCTCTGCTTTATCCAAGGTATGCTCGTCTTCTTCTCCTTCTCCTCCCTCCTCACTAATCAAGCACGTAGCTTTGATTAAGTACCTTAGCACCGCCGCGAAAAGATTGGAGCTTCTGGATGAGAATTACACCGCGAGGGGCCAGGACCCATGTGGGTTTCTGGGTGGGTCCCCGGGTCCTATAGGATTTTCTGGAAATGGGGTTGGAGTGAACCCTGGTGAGGGTTTAGGGGATAGGTTTTCTGGCGGGTATCCGGGTGGTGGAAGCTTGCAGGGTGCAGTGGAGGGCTATGGAGAAAATGGGAGTGTATCGGGTCTGAATCGCGGAGGGTATTGGCCGAACGGAGACATTACTCAGAATCCTCAAGAGGGTCTGGCTGAGTGTGTTGCGTCGAACGCCGGAGGGAGTCCTTTTGAGCGGCTGGATGAGCTTTGTGGGAAGGGGGAGATGAAGGAAGCGGTGGAGGTTCTACGCTATTTGGAAACGCAGCATGTTTTCTTAGATATGTCCAGAGTTTTGAAGTTAATGGAGGCATGTGGAGAGGCTAAGAAGTTGGAGGAAGCACGAGCTGTTCATGATTATCTAACTAGGTTTTCGTATCCTCTGCAAGTTGGGGATTATAACAAGATCTTGGAGATGTATGGCAAATGCGGTGCTATGGAGGACGCTTTTGTTGTCTTCAATGGAATGCATCAGCGCAACTTAACTACCTGGGATACCATGATAATATGGCTAGCTGAGAATGGGCTGGGGGAGAATGCCATTGACTTGTTCAACCAGTTTAAGACAGCGGGATTTATGCCTGACGATGAGATGTTTAATGGGATCTTCTATGCTTGTCGAACTTTGGGTGACATGCAAGAGGGATTTCTTCATCTTGAATCGATGGAAAAAGATTATGGTATTGTGCCATCTACAAAGAACTACAAATGCATTGTTGACATGCTTGCAAGTAATGGATATTTGGAAGAGGCTTTGCAGTTCATCAAGGAAATGACAACAAAGGCTAGTGTTGATATTTGGGAAACTCTAATGAAATTTTGTAGAGTTCATGGAAATTTACCGCTTGGAGATTATTGTGCTGAGATTGTGAACCAATTAGACCCATCTCGCTTGGAGGAGCAATGTAAGGCGGGGTTTATAACCGCTAAAGTTTTAGGCTTGCTTGAAGAGAAAGGAGATAACAAGTCAGTGGATCAGAATCTCTTAAGCCTTAGAAGCGGGGCTCATCAATATCGTGCAGGGGACACATCTGATCCCGATAGTGACAAAATCTACGCCCTCCTGCGAGGCTTGAAAAGTCAAATGAAGGAAGTTGGGTACATTGCTGACACTAAATTTGTGTTACATGACATTGACGAGGAAAGTAAAGAGGAAGCAATTCATGCTCACAGCGAGAGACTGGCAGCTGCCCAAGCTTTTCTTAGAAGCGGTGCCCGCTCACCAGTTCGGATAATGAAGAACCTTCGTTCTTGTGTTGATTGTCATAATGCATTGAAAATCATCTCAAAGATTGTTGGTAGAACTTTCATTATCAGAGATGCCAAGCGGTTTCACCACATGGAAAATGGGGTTTGCACTTGCAACGAGTACTGGTGAACTACTTTCAAGATTAAAAGACATGTTTATAGCTTTGGCATGGTACTGCTTGAGTGCATCGTTACAATGTTCTGCAAAGAAGACAGGCTTGTTCTGGATGAATTGGTATGTGATGCAAAAACTGAATCCTAAATTACCTTCAATTACGTTACGAGTTGTTTCAACTTACTGATAAAACATCATAGAGATTCTAAGATCAACCTTGTGCTTTTTGGCAGGCATCTAGCACCCACTACCAGCCATAACATCCGCAAAAAGTTGGTTAACCCGACGGTCCTGGCAACTGCATCCGAAAAATCTCTTTCGACAACGATTTCCGTAGCACACAAATGCATAACCATTGAATCCTGGAGCCGTCCATCATTTATGGACATCCTCTGGAACTTGCAGCTCAGCTCCAGGAGATTACTGCAGATTTGAACAAAGATTTGACAGTGTATCACTGTTGTGAGTTGCTAACAAGTACAATCTTGCATTATGGAATTGACCCATGTTATTTTGAGGACCTATCTAGCAGTTTCAAAGTTTGCCGCGATTAGGTACCGCTCTCGCCACCCGACCTGAAACAGTACTTTTCCCGTAGATGTCCGGGGTAAAGCATTATTACAGTGGAGTCAGATTCTTTCATGTAGCTGCACAACTTAGTCGTCATCCTGCTATACAAAAGAATGCAACGAACCAGCTTCTATTTCCTCGCAAATTTTCCTCCTTCCCTTGCATGCTCTTTCTGGTCGGATATCAGGTAGTTGGATTTTTTTTTTCCTGAAAAAAAAATTCATTAATAAAAAAGAGAGAGTACAAAACGTTCCCTACGACCTACTTCGGCTGATCCCACATCCCGGTAGTCAAAGAGGTGGGATCCTCTGATCAATAGATTCGAGAAGACCCCAACTACCCTATACTCTAATCCACCGAGTCCCACAAGCCGGGAATTCAGAATGACATCGTCTATCATCTATCCAAGCTGTACCCACAAGTGGGCAGTCTAGGAGATCAGCTACTAGACGATAGGTAGTTTGATTAATTGGTCTAATAGATGTTTTCGACAAAAGTGTGAGAATTTATTGTTGTTAATTGTATATCTTAAAGACATCTAATTAAGAAATTAGAATACTCTTCAACTTTCTGGGAGCATCATTAAATAATGGAGTTTTTCTTCAAGCATACAATTTCTTCTTTACTACCGTAGTGTAACTTCGGTGAAACTGCGGGTGAAAAAGACAAGACATTGATCCATGACTCATTCATAGGTGGATTGCGCCAAATTAAAAAAAGGGATATAGCTTTTTCCACATGACTTTTTCCTAGGATAAATCCAAAATCCATGTCAACGTCATAGATCACCCTTCGGATTTATGCCTTGTGTCTCTTTTGGTATTTTTTTTCTATCGGTAAAATTTGATTTTAAAATAAACCATTAAAATTTAATTAATATAATAATAAAGCCTTCGACGACTTTTTTCTTGTCATATAAAGAGTCATGGAGGAGTTAACTCCAAGTCACCAATCCTTCCTCTATTGCCGACTAGTTCGAGAACTTCAAAGCTTCCAAGGACAAAGCTTTGACTTGGTAGCTCTACAATGGATATGTCCTACTTTTGATCGTGTCGAAATCTTTTGACGAAATCACATATATTGTGTATTTTTTTTTATCTTTCTATATTTCTTATATACTAAGTATAGTTCAATTAACATTTTCGAATAAGTGCCTTGTTGAACTGCGGTCCTACTTGATTGTGTAGTTGGAGCTGCAGAAAAGAAAGTGTTGGGGCTAAAATGGAACAAGAGATCAATATCGAGATAGACAGAAGTTTAGTAGCATCTCGTCTTAGGGAGAAGCTGGTTCAAAGGCCGCCTCCTGCATCAGGTTGCTGCTGCATTTTCAAAGTTCCAAGCACGGTCCGCAGGCCGAACGAGCACCTTTTCGAGCCAAGCTTGGTGTCCATCGGACCATACCACAGCGGGAACAACAAGTTACAGCCGATGGAAAGCATCAAACGGTGGTACCTGCAGTGTTTACTTGATCGAAAGCCGACTCCTGAGACCGACCTGGACTCCTTCATTGAGTCTGTTAAGCAGAATCTGAGACACGTCCTTGCGAGCTACGCAGAACCTGTGCGAATTGAGGTCGAGGAGCTGGTGGAGATGATGGTGATCGACGGTTGCTTCGTCATTGAGTACTTCAGGAAGTACGGAGAAATTGTCCAAGCGAGCGAGGATGATCCGTTGTTCGCCATGTCCTGGACCAGAAAAGTTCTGGTCATTGATCTGCTCTTGCTCGAGAACCAACTGCCCTGGCGCGTCCTGGATTGCCTTTACAGGCTAACCAGGAGTACCAGCGACGAGGAAGGGCTACCCCTTTCGCAGCTTGCGCACAATTGTCTCCGCACGGATACTCTCCGATTCGAAAGAATCCAGGTCGACCCTCGTCTGCAAATCAAGCATTTGCTCGACTTGCAGCGGAGCATCATACTATACTCCGGCACAGATCACAACCAGGACCGGGAAAACAACGAAAACCATAACAACAATGTCAAAAGGCAGAAAAGAGGAGAACCGACCAGAGCGCAGCGAAAGGGTTGGCTTCCGACACCTTGCGTAACAGAACTACTACAAGCCGGGGTCAGGTTCGAGGTCGGAAACAGAACCAACCTGATGAACATAAAGTTCGAGAAGGGAGTGCTAACAGTACCGCCAATACAAGTCCTGGACAACGCGGAATCGCTGTTCCGAAACCTGATAGCCTACGAGCAGTGCGACCGGAGCCTGGAAGACAAGATCACATCGTACGCAGGGTTCCTCGACAACCTCATCAACACGAGCGCGGACCTCGATTACTTGCGCCAGAAGAAGATCATAGCATGCTACCTGAGCACGGAGGACGTGTCCGGGTTCTTCCAGAGGCTCTACAAGGACGCGCATGTGGTTCGGTACGCGTACGCTAACGTTTCTCACAGGATCAACGCGTATTGCCATGAACGTTGGCCTCGGTGGCGAGTGATGCTCGCAAGAGATTACTTCGGAAATCCTTGGTCTATTGTTTCGCTTGTCGCTGGGATGATTATCTTGGTCCTTACTTTCTTGCAGACTTTCTACACCATCATACGCTAGATTTTTATTCTGTTGTGCATGGTTAATATGTAACAAGCAACCATCCGTTGGATGCCGGATTGGGAGAGTGAGTAGCAGTATCCGAATTGCGATCCGGCTGTTAATTGGGGGATGTGTTTGTCTTTGAATACAACGGTTGAAATTCACGGGGACAATATACAAGGAAATTTTGGCAATGCACATGTCATTAATTTCTCGACAATGCATTGATTAGTAACGTGTCTTTATTCTTTAAGAAAAAAATTCCTAGAATTATGAAGATTCTTAATTTCATTAATTATTATCTTTATTCAATAAGAAAATATTTAATGAGAATTCTCTATAACCAAGAATATCATTAATTACTATTATATTTTCAATTATGTAATTATGGTAATAGGACATGACATACGAGTGTCCCTTCACTTCATAAATAGTATACTAATGTCACGATATGACGATGTCTATTCACAAATGGTATACTACGTCACTTCTCATACTATGTCACAAAGGCCATTTGGCTTAACCACATAGGCATAGCAAGATTTGATGGAGGTCATGGGTTCAAATCCTAACGTAGGAGTATTATTGGTGTAATTTACCTTTAAAAAAAAGTCACTTCTCATGATATACAATCTCACATCAAAAATAACATACCAGTATTTCTTCACAAATGATATATTAGTGTCACGATATACGAATGTCCCTTCACAAATGATATATTAGTATCACAGTATACCGATGTCTCTTCACAAATGGTATACCAATGTCACATGAACACATACTAGTGTCACTTCACAAATGGCACTATAACACTCAGTCCATGTTGTGTTGTCTAAATGATAATTGTTGGGAGAACTTTATCACTTTTCAAAGGTCACACATAACTCAAATATTGATTAGCCGACTCAGTGGACTGGATACTAGATAGTATAAATCAAAAAATCTATCTTTTATTTTGTAGCAGTATACTTTGCGACGACCTTATTTATTTTAGAAAAAAAGAACATATGCGAACTAAGAACTCAACTCTTTGGTTTTCCAAGAATAATAGGTGATTGGGCTAAAAAGGGGGGCCTAGATTCGGGCCAGAATGAGGGTTTTCGGACAGTTTGGACCAAAGGGACAAAGAGTGCCTTTTTTGTTATTTATTCAAAAAATATGGCCAAAAGGACAAAGTTACACCCATGTCAAAGAGTGGGAACCGGACGTCAGAAAGAAGGGGACCAGATGGGCACACACATCAGTGAGAGTTTTTTTTAATAGCCCACCCTTTTATTTTTTTAGAATTGAGTTTTTTTTTACAGAATTTTAAAAATTAGTTTGATTGTGTATGTCACTATAACATAACAGGTTATGCTATTTTGACTTAGTAGGACATTCTATTTTGAAATAATATGACACTTCATTTTGAAGTAATATGACATTTCATATTAACATAATAGATCTGAGGGAAAAAAGGAAGAAGAGGAGAAGAAGGAGGAAGAGAAAAAAAAAGGAGATGAGGAGGAAGAGGAGAAGAAAGAAAAAAAGAAGAAGAGTAGGAGAAAGCGTAAATGAGAAAGGAAGAGGAAAAAAAGGAAGAAGAAGAGATTGAAGGGAAGAAGGAAAAAAAAGATGAGGATAAATCGTAGGAAAGCAGGAAGGAAAAAAGGAAAAGGAGAAAACTTACTTGGGAAACTAGAATGGAGAGAGAAAGGCAGAGTTGGAGAAAGAAAAAGGGAATAAATAAATGAGAAGACGTGGTTGGAGAGAGAAATAGTGGAGAAAGAAAGAAGAATATAAGTACAAAATTATCCCGCTTTCGTATTGACCGTCAGATCTCTTTAAGATTCATTGGGCCTCATCCGACGACTCTCTTTTAAGTCCGGATGGTCCAGACCTTGTCACTGTAGTCCAGACCCAATCCAAATCCTAAAAGGGGGACTTAATGTACTACCAAATAAAACTAAGGTGTATTTTCTAAATTTTTCTACATGCACTCAATTTTTAAAGGAATGAGTTTCGAAAATCAAGGAGAAAAAAATTTTCATCAATGTTTCATCCCCCTTCTTCTTCCTAAACTTGAGCAATGAAAAACAAATTTCTCTACTATTTTCTTAAAATTCTTTCCTTCCTAAATAAATGGTTAATTTTATTTCGATGCTTTAGCCTTTGAGTGTAGAAAAGCAATTAGGGTCTTGTTTAAAGACATGAAAGCAAACGACTATAAAGCTCAAAAGACCGGCAAACTTTTGTAAAATTTTTGGCATCCGTTAGAGGGTTATGGTGCACGAGGCCTCGTAAATGTCGAAATTGAATCAATTAAGTTGTTCTTACAATGTTAGAGACTTATAACTATTTTGTTCTTATTTTTCTAATGTCACATGGGGGTCCGAATTCGGTGTTGCTAGTCCCGCAACAGTACTAAGGGGACAAGAGACATTACATGAAAAACTAGTAATATTAGATAAACATAAGTGTAATTTTAGAAACCAGATCGAAAGTACTCTCCAACGAAGGGAAAACAACTTTACCTAGTTTCTGCGACTTCCTTTGCTTCTTCTAAAGAGGCCAAAGTACACACAGCAACTTCATTGCTTGATCTCATCTCTATCTTTTAAATAGATACGATTTCTTTTTAACAAAAAGAACAATGACATGTCAGGAAAATGTCATATCAATTTCTAAAGAAAAAAATACTAGGACATATCAGTTTTTAAAGAAAAAAAAATACAAAGGCACATCAATTTTAAAGGCAAAAACTGATATCATGTTAATCTTACCTGATGTAGTGTTAAACTTGCCTTACGTGCCATTGTCTTTACAAGGAGACTGTTACGAATAATTATCAAGTTATTACATCCTCACCTATGTAGTAGTTACCATGTATACTTGTATTGCTTCGAGTCATTCCTTATCAGGATCCTTAATTGATCCTTGATTGATTTTGATCCTGATCAGGATCCTTGTAAAGTTGTATTTAAACAACACCTTATGATCAATACCATCAGCGGCTTACGCATTCTTCATGGTATCAGAGCCGAATCTGGCTTAAATCCAAATACTAGTCGACCCGCCGCAAAGAACGAACCCTACGCAAAAAAGTGTTTGCTGACGATAACAGTAGTTCGGGCAATGGCAGCTCGAACCATGTAGATATTGTTATCATTGCACCACCAACAAGTGTCGTGGACCCTACGTCACCGTACTACAACTTCACGGTTTGGGAGTTTGGGGTTTGAGATTTTGGGGGTTTGGTGTGTCACGTGGAAATGTCAAAACTACCCCAAACCCCAAACTCTAAACACTGACCCCCAAACCCTAATCCCGAAACTCCTAACCCCAAACACCAACCCCCAAACCCTGACCCACAAACCCTAATTCCTAACTCTAAACCCCAAACCCAAACTCCAAACCCTAAACCCCTAAACCCCAAATCATAAATCCCAAATCCCAACCCCCAAACCCTAACCCCCAAACCTTAAACTGCAAACCCCAAACCCTACACCTCAAATCCTAAACCCCAAATGCTAATTCCTAAACCCTAAACCCTAAACCCTAAACCCCAAATCCCAAATCACAAATTCCAAACCCTAAACCTTAACCTCAAACCCTAAAACCCAAATACCATATCCTAAATCCCAAACTCCAAAACTCAACCCCCAAATCCTAAACCCCAAACCTGAGTATTGGGCAAAGAAGTGCCCCCGATCATACGATCTTTGTATGACAATTTCTATCCCATGGCATGACCAGATGACTATCTCAGCATATTACATAACATTGAAGGGACTTTGGGATGAGATCCAGGCAATTCAACCTCTTCAAAAGTCCTCCTGCTCTAATTGTGACTCGACATGATGATATAAATATTTGCACAAAGAAGCGCCCCCGAGCATACGATCTTTGTAGGACAATTTCTATCTTGTGGCATGACCAAATGACTGTCTCAACATATTACACGACATTGAAAAGATTTTGGGATGAGATCCTCGCAATTCAACCTCTTCAAAAGTCCTCCTACTCTAATTGTGATCATGACATGATGACACAAATGTTGAAAATCAGAGAAGAGGAGCAAGTCTATGACTTCTTGATGGGATTAGATAATACTGTCAAATCCCAGATTAAGCACATATCCCATCCCATGCCTGCTTATAACCTCATCGCCAAGGAAGAGTAGTAAAGTGAGATCTCCTGAGTAGGAAATCCCATTTTGAAGACCGCTACACATGATTAGACAAAAGGAGGCATAAGACATTAGCCGAGCAATAGAAATAATGGCAATATGCCAAAGTGCTCTCATTGTGGCAAAACTGGCCACACTAAAGAGACTTGTTTTGAGTTAGTCAGCTATCTGTAAGGATGGAGGAGTGGAGGTTGCGAGACAAACTCATAAGGCAACCTCGACAGCGGCAACTACCAAAACTGTGATACAAATCAAGCTCATGCTGGTCAGGGCGGAAGACCTTCCAAGGCGAGTCAGGTTTGAACTGAAGAAAGCTCCATTTATGTGATGTCACAAGAACAGCTTAATATACTTATGCATCATCTCAGCATAAAAAGTGATTTTGGTTTTGCCCTAGTACCTGCACAGTCATCCAAGACATCTGCAAATATGGCCGGTAAGGTTTTTTTATACCGTCCTTGGGTCATTGACTCTGGAGCAACCAATCATATTACTTGCAACATGGATTGGATGAATGGTTCTATTTATTATGTAGAGCATCCTCATGTTAAAATTCCTAATGATGATGATATACCTATACAAGGATTTGGATCGATCCAATTTTGTGATGATTTGAAGCTTGAATGGGTCTTATATATACCAAAGTCTCAGTGTAACTTATCGTCTATTAGCTGACTGACGAAAGATTTTAACTATGTTATTATTTTACTGGCTGATATGTGTGTTATACAAGACTCAACTACTAGAAAACTGATTGGAGTGAGTAAATAGCGGGATGACTTATATTACTTTGAGGGCTTGCGAGAGGGCTCGACTTTTTCTGTGATAAATAGCAAGGATGTTATACTATTGCATCAACGGTTGGGATGTGCCTTTAGTGAAAAGTTGCGTCATATACCCTCCCTAGTTGCTTTACATTTTCCTAATAAGTTCAAACAATGTGATCCCTTTATGATGCTAAGCAGACTCGTTTACCTCTGAGTAGTATTATTCAAACTATGACATGTAATACATGTGATATTGGTTTTCTACGGTAGTGATAATGGTTTGCTACAGTAGTGATATTGGTTTTCTACAGTAGTGATATTGGTTTTCGCAACCTCTTTTGTTTGGTTTGAGTCTGTAATGATATCGGTTTTAGTTTGTATGATATTGATTTCAATCACTGATGATATTGGTTTGAGTATGTATTAATATTAGTTTTCAGATGTAATGATATTGGTTTGAGTACGTACTGATATTGGTTTTTGTCTATACTGATATTGGTTTTACTCTGTACTGATATTGGTTTCAATCGCTAATAATATTGGCTTGAGTATGTATTGATATTGGTTTGAGTACATCTTGTTATTGATTTGATTACCTATTGATATTGGTTTTAGTACGTATTGACATTGGTTTTAGTCTGTACTGATATTGGTTTTCAGATGTAATGATATTGGTTTGAGTACGTACTGATATTGGTTTGAGTACGTACTGATATTGGTTTGAGCACGTACTGATATTGGTTTGAGCACGTACTGATATTGGTTTGAGTACGTAATGATATTGGTTTGAGTACGTACTGATATTGGTTTGAGTACGTACTGATATTGGTTTGAGTACGTACTGATATTGGTTTTCTATTGTATTTTCGTTCTTTGGTTTTTTGAGTTTATTTAAAAAATAATAATCTGGTAGGTGGTAGAATTTTTGAATTTGACAATAATTTAATGAGAGAGAGCTCTTCCTCTTTTAACGTGAGATTGGTTTATTTATTTTTTTTACCTTTTTAGTCTTTCCATAAAAAGTGTGCCAGCTAATTTTCCATCTCCCCTTTTGTTTTTATTAGCTTTCCAATTTTACCCTTAATTATTTTGTTAATATCTAGATTGCCACAATCTTCCTTTTAGTCCCCAAATTTGGGGATTAGCCTTGTCCCCATAGAATCTGCCCCCCTCCCAATGCGGCATCCAACGGATGGTTGTTTGTTATATATTAGTCATGCACACTACAAAGCTGCGATCATAATGAATAATCTTTTTTCCGTGAGTTCAGTGAATGTAGTATCAGATATCAGAATTTGAGTGCAAAAACAACAGCAGAATAAAAATCTAGCGTATGATGGTGTAGAAAGTCTGCAAGAAAGTAAGGACCAAGATAATCATCCCAGCGACAAGCGAAACAATAGACCAAGGATTTCCGAAGTAATCTCTTGCAAGCATCACTCGCCACTGAGGCCAACGTTCATGGCAATATGCGTTGATCCTGTGAGAAATGTTAGCGTACGTGTACCGGACCACATGCGCATCCTTGTAGAGCCTCTGGAAGAACCCGGACATGTCCTCCATGCTCAGGTAGCATACTATGATCTTCTTCTGGCGCAAGTAATCAAGGTTCGCGCTCGTGTTGATGAGGTTGTCGAGGAACCCTGCGTACGATGTGATCTTGTCTTCTAGGCTCCGGTCGCACTGCTCGTAGGCTATCAGATTTTGGAAGAGCAATTTCGCGTTATCCAGGACTTGTATTGGCGTTATTGTTAGCACTCCCTTCTCGAACTTTATGTTCATCAGGTTAGTTCTATTTTCGACCTCGAACCTGACCCCGGCTTGTAGTAGTTCTGTTACACAAGGTGTCGGAAGCCAACCCTTCTGCCTTTTGACATTGTTGTTATGGTTTTCGTTGTTGTCTTGGTTCTGTTCGAAAATATTAGTAATAAACTATGGTTTGAATAAGCATATATATGAAACCGTAAATAATATAAGAGAGGGGAAAAAGTATTCTTACAACCACATTTGATCAAAGTGTGCATATCGTCTTCTCCAAGGTAGGGGACTTCGAGTTGAATCTTCCTCATTGATCGTCACGAATTCGGATTTAATCCTAGACGAGACCACAGCAAGCCATGTGCCCTTAAACTCTTTTTACCTGCCTTATAGCTTCAGGCCTCCATTGGTAAGAGAGTTCCCAAGGTACAACGCCCAATCACGTGAACAATAGGAAGCACTATTGAACATCTTGCGAACCTTTGAAGGTTGCAGAACTCCGACTCTATGCAAATATGAGAATGCCTATGCTAAGGGGGAGAGAGGAGAGTATGTTGGTTACTCAAATGAGAAGAGGAGGACTCCTTTTATAGGGTAGATTTGTGACCCCATTTAATTCTGGAATAATGGCAGTCATTAATCCCCCTATTTAACCAGGGTCAATAAATGAGCGATTACAGCTATTAACGCTCTCTATTAATCACGGTTAATAAAAGAGTGGTCACAGGAATCATAAATCTCGAATTCATGACGACCGGTAAAACCCACAATACTTCGAAGCCAATTTTCATTCACAGCGAGAAATTGATTTTTTTCGCAATTGTCATTCATCGCTACGAAACTTTCTTAACGTGTTTCGCAATGATCATACTGACACCCAAAAATTCAATTGGCGTGACCTATATTAGCTCAAAGTTCCTAAGAGATTATATTTAATTAGAATTCTATTTCTAATTAACCTCTTAGGCTCAAGCCCAACATATGCATATATGTTGGGCCAACCTCCTCGATTGGATAAAAAATTTAATTCTCCAACAATCTCCCACATGAATGCAATTGGCTGATATGATATGCGATGAGCCTACCAATGCTATATGTAACTTGGAGTTCTGCGAGAATTAGTTGCATCAGGAAAGGTGGTTGAAAGCCTTGAACCTTCCTTAGTAAAATACCTTCGGATATACTTGCCAACCAGTGGACGCGATGCCTTGAACTGTTCGGCATTTTATGTATACCAAGACAAAGGTACTCACACAACTCCTTCTCAAACCACTACTCGGTTTTTTCGGTTGTGTCCATTTTGGCCCTGGACTGCCTTGAAAACTTTATCGAATGCTCTAGAGATTTAGCCCTTAACTCATCTCATAGAAGCGGCCCCTTCACATTCGACACAGGTGATCTCTTATAACGAGTATCCTACCATATCCCACTTATATATACTTGAAGTATAAGGATCCTTAAAAGCGTATAGCTTAACCTTCCGATGGACAGGTCTATCACTCTTTCATTATAGGAATATGTAGGGAACTCAATTTTCTGAGTACTTTGTTCGACCCTAGCCTCACAATTCGGTTGTCCCATTGAACTTGCAGATCAGGGTTTACGATCCAGGTTGGATTGCCATCATGGGTTTAGGTCATTTCGTGGGGTTTAATCCCATTCTCCTTGATGATACCTCCACTTGGTCTCTCGTTAGACCTTTAGTTAATAGATCTACGATATTCTCTTTTGACTTTACATAGTGTAAAGATATCACACATGTTCTCAATAACGTTCTCACAGATTTTTGTCTACGACGTATGTGTCTAGACTTTTCATTCTACACATTACTTTGTGTTCTTCCAATAGCTGACTGGCTATCATAGTGAACGATAATGGGAGGCACTGGTTTTGATCACATCGGGATGTCCTCCAAGAAACTTTGGAGCCAATCTGCCTCTTCAGCTTCTAGATCTAACGCTATGAATTCCGATTCCATAGTTGATCTAGAAATGTATGTTTGTTTGCTTGATCTCCATGAAACCGCTGCTCCTCCAATTGTAAATATGTATCCGCTCGTGGATTTTATATTCTTGGAGTCTGAGATTTAGTTCGAATCAGACTCATCATCTTCCTCTTGTATTTGAGGTTCATCTTGACGTCCTTCCAAGATGGTGACAATCTTTCAATCATCATCACCACTTGGTGGACATCACGGATAAGAGTCTTATGAAGATCTCTAACATCCTCCTCGGGTTTACTCTCTTTGAGATACCGATCAAGTTCAAGGTAGTCAAAAACAACATTATCATTTGTTGCCACCTCTTGATTTTACCTCTTCAAGTTACTACCCTTGAACTTTTTTCCGGTTACTCAAATTAATAAAGCAACATGGTTTCTTAGAACCGGCATCACGACCTCAGCGTCGCTAGCCCTCACAACCGCCATCTCAGCGTTCATGTTGTTGTTTGTATTTATTTCAAACATTTCCATCACAAATATACACCAATTAATTACTTGGGCCCAACACCCAAGTAAAAAAAATTCAATACGTATTAATCAATTTTACAAATTGATCTAAGCATTGCAAGCTATCATTTTCAAAATTAGGCCTATTAATTGAAGCTCAATTTATAAGCCCAAATACAAGTAGGCCCACAGTAATGATCCAATACCCACAATTAAACGATCATCCACGTAGAAATGGTCTCTACCTAAATAGTCCACAATAATGTCCATACCCGTTATTGTCCAAAATGTTAATAACGAACAATTAGGCTCCACTAAAATAGCAGAAGATATAAAAATGAAACGGTAACCAACGCTTTTACTTTCTGTTTGTCCGTTTCCATCCATTTAAAACATGGCCTTAATTTGTTAATGTATACGACGAGAGAGATGGACATTAAATCACGTGCGACATACACAATTCTAGTTCACTCATAAGCCTGATCCGTCAAACTCGTGAAAAGATTTTACTCCTCTGTTTTTCCACCGCAACAATATATTTAGTAATCCATCTTAATGTGATGATTAAAAACCTTATTAAATAGCGACGTGGAAACGTGCGACTCTCACCGCATAGAACTCGCACAAAAAGAAGATAACACATCACCGATTTATTATATATAAATAAAAGAAACTCTTAAATATAAGGCATAACCTTTAAGAATTTAAGAATTCTTCTCACAAATTTTCAATTAAGGAAAATGAATTTTCGTATAAAAAAAACTCCAATGTAGGCTTACTGAAAATTCCATTCTTAATTGAAAATCTACTAAGAAATGGCCGTTGCATATTATCTCGAAGAGTGGAAATAATTTATGTAACCGATTAAACTGGCCTTTTTTTTTTGTAATTATTTTCACAATTTAAATAAACTCAATCAATTATCTTCCCCAAAATAACGTTTGTAGCAATGAAGACATACAATTATACTTTTTAATTGTTTCCTCACAGTAGCTACCAAAGATGGCAACAACCTGTTTGAAAAAGATTAACGACTCACAGAAACAAGTGATAGTGCCAAGTACAGTTATTGATTTGGACTCACTTCACGTTGCCTATCTCCAGATTATGAACTTTGTGTTTCCAAATTTCAGTGTAATTATTTCTTCGATAATTTATAATAAAAGTGGAAACATATTAGTAGTGATACAGTACAGAAACCTAGTCGACAGCAACGATAATACATATATAACTGGTAATCATAATCTACTAATATTTAAAACATGTCGAGAAGAGTTTAAGATTGTTCAAAAATATTAGTAATAAACTATGGTTTGAATAAGCATATATATAAAACCGTAAATAATATAAGAGAGGAGAAAAAGTATTCTTACAACCACACTTTGATCAAAGTGTGCATATCGTCTTCTCCAAGGTAGGGAACTTCGGGTTGAATCTTCCTCTTTGATCGTCACGAATTCGGATTTAATCCTGGACGAGACCACAGCAAGCCATGTGCCCTTAAACTCTTTTTACCCGCCTTATAGCTTCATGCCTCCATGGGTAAGAGAGTTCCCAAGGTACAACGCCCAATCACGTGAACAATAGGAAGTACTATTGAACACCTTGCGAACCTTTAAAGGTTGCAGAACTTCGACTCTATGTAAATATGAGAATGCCTATGCTAAGGGGGGAGAGAGGAGAGTATGTTGGTTACTCAAATGAGAGGAGGAGGACTCCTTTTATAGGGTGGATTTGTGATCCCATTTAATTCTGGAATAATAGCGGTCATTAATCCTCCTATTTAACCATGGTCAATAAATGAGCGGTTACAGCCATTAACGCTCTCTATTAATCACGGTTAATAAAAGATTGGTCACCGGAGTTATAAATCTCGAATTTATGATGACCGGTAAAACCCACAACACTTCGAAACCAATTTTTATACACACCGAGAAATTGATTTTTTTTTGCAAGTGTCATTCATCGCTACGAAACTTTCTTAACGTGTTTCGCAATGATCATACTGACACCCAAAAACTCAATTGGCGTGACCTATATTAGCTCAAAGTTCCTAAGAGATTATATTTAATTAGAATTCTATTTCAAATTAATCTCTTAGGCTCAAGCCCAACATACGCATATATGTTGGGCCAACCTCCTCGATTGGATAAAAAGTCCAATTCTCCAACAGGTTCTGGTTGTCATCTGTGCCAGAGTATAGTATGATGCTCTGCTGCAAGTCGAGCAAATGCTTGATTTGCAGATGAGGGTCGACTTGGATTCTTTCGAATCCGAGAGTGTCCGTGCGCAGACAATTATGCGCAAGCTACAAAAAGGGTAGCTTTTCCTCGTCGCTGGTAGTCCTGGTTAGCCTGTAAAGGCAATCTAGTATGCACCAGGGCAGTTGGTTCTCGAGCAAGAGCAGATCAATGACCAGAACTTTTCTGGTCTAGGACATGGCGAACAGCGGAACATCCTCACTTGCTTGCCCAATTCCTCCGTACTTCTTGAAGTACTCAACGACGAAGCAACCGTCGATCACCATCATCTCCACTAGCTCCCCGACCTCAATTCGCACAGGTTCCGCGTAGGTCGCAAGGACGTGTCTCAAATTCTGCTTAACAGACTTAATGAAGGACTCCAGGTCGGTCTCATGTGTCGGCTTTCGATTAAGTAAACACTGCAGGTACCACCGTTTGATGCTTTCCATCGGCTGTAACTTATTGTTCCCGCTGTGGTGTCCGATCGACACCAAGCTTTGTGATGTAGCATAGCGGAAACTATTCAAACAAGTTCGGAGATTCCGAGTGAATTCCTACCGTTCGTGACTTTCGTCAACGAAAGGAAGGGTTGTCCTAAGCGGACGGCCAGCAAGGGCGTTGAACAACAAGAACAAATCACAGGGACGCACCCAAAGAGAAGACAAGAAGTCTATATGAATCTGATATTATTTCTGAGTTATCCTTTATTAGAAACGTTCCCCCTTTTATAAGGTTCAAGGGAAAACGGGATTACAATCATGAATGCACTAGGATACAATGCATCAAATGCATCAAACCTCGAAAGGTCATTTTTATTAACTCAGAGTATTAACTTGAGACTTTGAAAGTCTTTTATTCTTTAGGACAGCTAGAGGAAGAACTTGGACGCCTCATCCTCTTAGGAATGTACTTGGACGCCTTATTTTAGGTGGATGCACCTGGACGCACTTGGACGTCCCTACGTCATCCGCCCCTCCTTAGGAACAAGCTAGTCCCGAGCTGCCAACTGTGATGGTGGGGGAAGAGGGTCGAAGTAAGGTGTCAAGTCAGCAACATTGAATGTCTTGGACACACCAAACTCGTCAGGAAGATCAACAACATAGGCGTTATCATTGACCCGTCGTAAAATCTTGTAAGGTCCATACTTCTTAGGCTGAAGTTTTCCACCCATATTGGCGGGCATCCGCTCCTTCCTGAAATAAACCATAACTTCCTCACCAGGCTAAAATATTTGTACACGTCGATGGCTATCAACACGAGCCTTCTCCTTTTGATTAGTAGCTTTCAGCCTTTTCTTGACGGCTTCCAACATAGAGTTCACGTGCTCGGCATAAGTCACAGCTGCTGGGTTAGCACGAGTTGGCTTGGAAATGGACGAAATGTCCACCAGGTGATTCGAAACCTTGGTGTAGACTAAGGAGAATGGAGATTGTCCCGTTGACCTGTGAATAGCTCCATTGTATGCAAACTCAGCTATAGGCAAGGCCAAGTCCCATTGACGCTGCCTCTCATGGCAAAGACTCCGCAAGAGACTCCCAAGTGTGCGGTTGGTAGCTTCAGTTTGCCCATCGGTTTGAGGATGAGCGGTGGTGCTAAATTGCAAGGTTGCATCAAACATCCGCCATAAAGTCTTCCAAAAACTTGCAAGGAACTTCGTGTCCCAATCAAAAGTGATCGTCCTAGGTACACCATGAAGTCGCACCACCTCTCTAAAGAACAGTTTGGCCATACCATGAGCATCGGTTGTTTTCTTGCATGGAACAAAATGCGCCATCTTGGACAACCTGTCAATAACAACAAAAATAGAATCCGTACCACGCGGGGTACGGGGTAAGCCAAGGATAAAGTCCATGCAGAGATCTTCCCAAATGTTCTTCGGGATTGGCAAAGGAGTATATAATCCTGTGTTTTGCACGATACCCTTCGTTTTTTGGCATACACGACAATGCTTCACCACCTTGCCAACTTCTGTTCTCATCTTTGGCCAATAAAAATGTTCGGCCAAGGCAGCCAAAGTCTTGTCCTGACCTAAATGAGCCGAGAGACCACCACCATGCATCTCCCAAACTAAATGATCTCGCAACGAGGTCTTAGGAATGCAAAGCTGATTGCCTTTTATCAGAAAACCATCATGCACAAAATAATCTTCGTGGCCAATTCCCTTCTTGCATTTCAACCAAATCTTAGAAAAATCTTCATCTTCAGCATACGAATCACGTATAAAAGCGGTAATAGATCCCCTCAATTCAGTAAGTAGAGTGACTCTTCTACTCAAAGCATCAGCCACAACATTCTGAGAACCACTTTTATGCGTGATTCGGAAAAGAAATTTCTGTAGGTAAGTGGTCCAATGAGCATGCATATGATTGGATAACTTAGATTGATCATTCAGAAATTTGAGAGCTCTATGATCCGTGTATAGGACAAATTCCTTACCAACCAGGTAATGTTCCCAATTCTTCAAGGCACAGAACACAGCGTAGAACTCCTTCTCGTATGTGGACCAAGTCTGTCGATGATCACTTAACTTCTCGCTGAAAAAGGCAATAGCACGTTTCTCCTGAGACAACACAACCCCTATACCAAGTCCGGAAGCATCCACATCCACTTTAAAAATTTTACCAAAATCAGGTAAGGCAAGCACAAGCGCTGAACTTAGTGCGTCTTTGAGTTGACGGAAAGCACGCTCCGCCTCTCCATCCCACACGAAAGGCACTTGCTTCTTGAGAAGAGAAGTAAGTGGGGCAGCAATAGTACTAAAACCTTTGATGAAACGATGATAAAAGGTTGCCAAGCCAAGAAAACTTCTGATCTGACTTGCATTCATCGGTGTTGGCCAGGATTGAATAGCCTCGATCTTGGCTTGGTCAACTTGCACTCCTTCCTTGCCGACTACAAATCCAAGAAATAGGAGTTTGTCTCGCCAAAATATGCACTTCTTCAAGTTGACAAGGAGGTGATTGGCTCGGAGTGCGGAGAACACATCTTTCAGGTGAACCAAATGCTCCTCTTCGGATTTACTATACACCATAATATCATCAAAGTATACAACCACGAATTTGTCAAGGAAAGGTTGTAGTACCTGATGCATTAACCTCATGAACGTGCTTGGAGCATTGGTCAGACCAAATGGCATAACCAGCCATTCATACAAACCATCCTTGGTTTTGAAAGCGGTCTTCTATTCATCGCCAGGCTTTATACGGATCTGATGGTAACCACTCTTCAGGTCTATCTTGGAGAAAATAACTGATCCGCTCAGGTTATCCAACATGTCATTCAACCGCGGAATAGGGAATCTGTACCCCACGGTAATTTTGTTAATTGCACGGCTGTCAATACACATACGCCAAGAACCATCCTTTTTGGGCACCAAGAGAGCAGAAACTCCACAAGGACTAAGGCTTTCTTGGATGTATCCCATGTCTAACAATTCTTGTACCTTGTCTTTTAAAATCGGATTCTCCTTGGGACTCATTCTGTAGTGGGGCAAGTTTGGCAAAGTTGATCCCGGAATAAGGTCAATCCGATGTTGGATGTTTCGCAAGGGTGGTAAACCTTTGGGAAGGTCTTCCGAGACAACTTCAGAGAATTCCTTAAGTAGGCCAGCCACCTCACGAGGAATGCTAGCCACACTTGTTTCACGGGCTTGACTTGTATCTTTCATCACAAAAGCAAAGCACCAGCCAATCTCTTTTAAAGAATCTTATAACTCTTTGGTGGAAGTGACTAAGGACACCATTCGGCGGACTTCATTTGGCTTTGTCTTGCTTAGGCCAGGCTTCCTTGGAAGCAAAGTAAACTGCTTCTCATCTTTCCGAATTTCGTAGGTGTTTTCTTGACCTTGGTGCACGGCTTTATTGTCAAACTCCCACGGTCTTCCCAACAGAATGTTGCAAGCATCCATTTCAAGCACATCACAAGTAACCACATCTGAATATTGGCCAATTGAAAAGGGAACGGTACACCTTGAATTCACTTGGAGTCCTCCACCAGATTGAACCCACCCTATAGTATACGGTGTAGGATGAGGTGTAACCTTCAGACCCAACTTCTCCACAGTTTTGCCACTAATGAAATTCTCTTGACTTCCCCCATCAATGATCACATCACAAACATCTTTTCCCACATGGCAGCGTGTGCGAAAAAGATTGTGGCATTGCGAGTCTTCCACTTTGTGAGCAGCTAGAGCAAATTTGCGTATGATCCCACAATATTCCTCCTCCTCATCTTCTGATTCCTCCTTTTCCCCATCTTCCCCTTCATCTACGGGAGCACATAGGAAAGCCCCAGGTTGCTCTTTGGATTCTTCACGTATACTCAATTGTGTGAACTTCCGCCTCGGACACTCGCTTGATTTATGCCCCAGCGCATTGCACTTGAAGCACCTGATTGCCGAGTTAGTTTCCACCTCCTCCCTTTCTTCTGAGATGACTCGGGAACCGTCTTTGTCTTTGGTTGATTCTTTGGATCACTTGCTTGCGTCGTACTCTTGTCAAATCCACTTTTAGGGGCAGTGGATGTCTGACCTGGGCTAGAAAAATGATTTGGAACCATTCTCTTCTTCTTTAATGTGGCTCCAATTTTTCTTGCTTTGTGACAAGCATCCTGAAAATACAAGAAAGTATCAAACTCCATCTTGTTCTTCACTTCATAATTCAGACCATCAATATAACGAGCGATCTGTTGGTCTTCATTCTCCTCCACGTCATTCCGGGCAGCCAATCTCATAAATTCAGCCGTGTATTCATCCACGGAGCGATTTCCCTGAGAGCAAGATAAGAATTGCAAGTATAGGGATTGGTGGTAATCCACAGGTAGGAACCTTGCCGTCAAAGTCTGTTCCATTGAAGGCCAATCCCGTATAGGATGTTCTCCACGTCTCCTTCTGGATTCTTGTTCTTTCCTCCACCAAACAGCAACCCCGGACTCTAACTTGAAGGCCACGTAATTGACGTTTTGCTCTTCCGTTAGATCCATGCAATCAAAGTACTTCTCCACTGAATCCAACCAATTCAAGAAAGATTCTATGTCTACATCACCATAGAACTTTTCAATGTTCATCTTGAATGGTCGATCCACTCGTTGGGGATAGCCAAAACCTCTTTCTTCTCCTCTATAGGCGTCTCCCCTATAGGCTTCTCTTCGCGCACCTCGTCCTCCATCTCCTCCTCGACCTCGTCCCCCTCTATTTCCACGTCTTATTCTAACCGTATGCACCAAGTCCAGGTCGTCACTATCCTCCTCGCCCTCATCTTTCCTTGCGTTGTCTCCCATGGCAGCCTGTGGTTGTACTGCAAAATTGCGCAATTGACGTAGAACTTCTTGCATGGTTGCCTCCAAGTCACCTAAACGCTTTGTTGTTTCCGGATCAGTCATCCTGGTTGATTGGTTAAAGGACTAGAAATGATAGCACAAGATGTGCGAGGTAAGGACAGTGGGGTCACGATGCCTTGTGGACGGTTATTTAGGCTAGGAATGGGTAGCTCGTTGTGAGCGAGGCAAGGACCAGTAGGGTCGCGATGCCTTGTGGATGGCTTGTCTAATGGGGCTAATAGGGTGCGTATGTTCGTGATCACGTCTCAAATGGAAGTGTGATCGGATCTGAAACGGAGCTCTGATACCACCTGATGTAGCGTAGCGGAAACTATTCAAACAAGTTCGGAGATTCTAAGTGAATTCCTACCGTTCGTGACTTCTGTCAACGAAAGGAAGGGTTGTCCTAAGCGGACGGCCAGCAAGGGCGTTGAACAACAAGAACAAATCACAGGGACGCACCCAAAGAGAAGACAAGAAGTCTATATGAATCTGATATTATTTCTGAGTTATCCTTTATTAGAAACGTTCCCCCTTTTATAAGGTTCAAGGGAAAACGGGATTACAATCATGAATGCACTAGGATACAATGCATCAAATGCATCAAACCTCGAAAGGTCATTTTTATTAACTCAGAGTATTAACTTGAGACTTTGAAAGTCTTTTATTCTTTAGGACAGCTAGAGGAAGAACTTGGACGCCTCATCCTCTTAGGAATGTACTTGGACGCCTTATTTTAGGTGGATGTACTTGGACGCACTTGGACGTCCCTACGTCACTTGGCTCGAAAAGGTGCTCGTTCGGCCAGCGGAGCCTGCTTGGAACTTTGAATATGCAGCTGCAACCTGATGCAGGAGGCCTTTGAATCAGCTTCTCCCTAAGACGAGATGCTACTAAACTTCTGTCAATGTCGATATTGATCTCTTGTTCCATTTTAGCCCCAACACTTTCTTTTCTGCAGCTCCATCTACTCAATTAAGTTAGACCGCAGTTCAACAAGACATTTGTTTGAAAATGTTAGCGAAGCCAAAGCGAATTATACACAGTAAAGAAGAATATATAACGATAGGAAAAAAATATACGTGATTCCGTGAAAATATTTCGAGACGAAAGGAAGGCTTGGAAGTTCTCGAGCTGGCCGGCAATGGAGGAAGGGCTGGTGACTTGGAGTTAACTCGTCCATGACTCTTTATTTGACAAGGGAAGTCCTCCAAGACTTGATTATTATTATATTAAGTAAATTAAAACAGTTATCTTAAATTCAAATCTTGAAAGAGACGGAAGGCATAAATCCGAAGGGTGATCTATGACGTTGACATGAATTTTGGATCCAAAGCTATACCCCTTTTTTAATTTGGCGCAATCCACCTGTGAATGGGTCATCACTCAATATAATAAAACTGGATCAACGTCTTTTCTTCACCCGAGTTTCACCGAAGTTACGGTAGTAAAGATGAAATTGTATGTTTGAAGAAAAACTCCATTATTCAATGGATAAAAAGTAAACAAGAATAATGATTCTCCCAAAAAGTTAGAAGAGCATTCTAATTTCTTAATTAGATGTATTTAAAATAGGAAAAAGTCTACTTTGTACCCCGTGTGTTGGGTTATGGAGCTGAGGACGATAGGTGGAGTCGATCGGGTCGAGAGACGTGTTGATTGGATCGAGTGAAGACGCCAAGGTAAGCAAGCTAGTCGATCGGGCCAAGAGATGAGACGAAAGACGAAGCGAAGCGGAGAAGCCGTAGCATGGCTGGCGGCCGCCAGTTGGGCAGGCAGGAGCTCTCGGTAATTAATTTATGGCGAGCACCAGTTGATTGGCGACCGCCAGTGGGACTTAGAAAAGTGTATTTTTGTGGACAAGTTTGCCCCTCTCGACCCCCAAATACCTCTTAGGGTTTGTGCCTCTATATATACCCATATAAGCCTCATTAAAAGTGTGTGAGAACTTCCAAAGAGTGTGGGAGGCCAAAGAATGTGGCAACATTCAACACAAAAGTGAAAAATAGTGAAAATCCATGGTTTGGCATGCCGCCAGACGTAGACGTTTCGAACTGGGTAACCAAATTTGTGTGTCTTTTCTTCTCGTGTTGTGTTGTTTGACTCCCATATTGTTGTCGGGCCCCCGTGTTTCCCCAATAACTGGTATCAGAGCAAGTATTTGGGCATGGTGGGAGCAAACATGATGGGTGGAAAATTTGCCTATGGAGAAGTTCGATGGTGTCGACTACGACTTTTGGAAGATACAAATAGATGACTATTTGTATGGCAAGGATTTGCACCTACCTCTTGGTGGAAAGAAGCCCGATGACATGAAGGAGGATGAGTGGAAGTTGCTAGACCAGAAGGCGATGAGCATAGTGCGCTTGTCATTATCTATGAATGTTGCCTTGCACATGCTGAAGTCAAAGACCATCAACGAGATCTTGCAGACTTTGTCCGAGATATATGAGAAGCCATCGGCCACGAACAAGGTGCATTTAATGAGGAGGTTGTTCACCCTAAGGATAGTGAAAGGTACTGTGGTGGCCAAGCACCTAAACAAGTTCAACATAATGATTGCCCTGTTGAGCTCGGTTAAGATGAACTTCGACGATGAAGTACAAGCCCTAATTTTGCTGAGTTCTTTACTCGATAGTTTGAATGGCACGGTTATGATGGTAAGTGCCTCGGTGGGGATAGTGATGCTCAAGTTAGATGAGGTGAGGGATTTGATCACGAGTGAGGAGATTTGTAGGAGAGAATCGGGAGTAGCCTCGGGTGCATCTTTGAGTGCATAGAATAGGGAGAAGTATGAGTTAAAGTGTGAGAGGGACCAGAGCAAGTCAAAGTCCAAATCAAGGGATGGATCGAAGAAGGACATAAGCTCGATTCAGTACTGGAATGTGAGTCATATTGTCATTTTAGGGACCAGTTCATATAGGGATGGCAATGGGTAAGGTAGGGTAGGGTATTGGTAGGACCCTACCTATACCTTAGTTTTTTTAGTTGGACCCACACCCTACCCTCGACCCTATAAAATTTTTATTGTTAGATTCATACACTACCCTCCTGGATACCCAAGGTCTACAGGGCCTACAGGGCCTGACCTTTTAACGTTCTACATTTTGATAATTTTTAATCAAAAGTTAATTTTATATAAAATTTAAATAAATTCAAGACATTTACTACGTTACACATCAACATTCAATAGAAATTAATGAAACATAATAGTACAAGATTTTTTTTCGAGTTTGAAGTACATAAACAATTCAACAAAAGAAAAATATAGAATGTCGGCTTCTAGAAATCTATCATTCACGGCATCTTCTAAGCTGGTTGTGTAATAAATATGTTAAAGTTAACCATAAAGTATATTATATATATATATATATATATAATATATTATCAATACGGTGTAATTAGGGTCTAACTAGAGTCGAATTAGGGTAGAGTAAAAAATATGGTAAAAATATAAGGGTAGGATTCGACCCACAGGGTCTAACTATGGATTCAAACCCTACCCTAGACCCTACTTCTAAACATGGACCCATACGTATATCCTACTCTCGACCCAGTCAAAGTCAACATACCCTAGACCCGTAGGGTAAGGGTAGGGTCCGACCCTCAGGGTATGGGTATTTCTGCCATCCCTAAGTGCACGACACTAAAGAGGGAGGACAAGTTGGCCAATGCAATGACTGAAGACCACGGGGATGCGTTGGTCTTGAGTGTAAGTAGTCCATTGAAGATGTGAGTTTTAGATTCGGGAGCATCGTTTCATTCTTATAGTAATTCGGGGATGATTGAGTGTTATGCCCTAGGTGATTATTGCAAGGTTTATCTAGCGAATGATGAGCCATTACAAATTATGGGTATGGAGAATGTTCGAATCAAGACCCTGAATGGATCGTTGTTGCTATTGAGAGGGGTGCTGCATATTTCTAGGTCGAAGAGGAACTTGCCTTCCATGGGGCAACTAGTTGATCAGGGTTTTGTTGTGACCTTTAGTTGCAAGACATGGAAAATCACCAAGGGAGCTTTAGTGGTGGCTCGAGGTTTGAAGGAGGATATGTTGTATATGACAACGAACACCCATGATAGCATTGACCTTGCGGGTGCAACGGATGATGCAGACTTGCAGCATAGTATCACGACCCGAACTTTGGTCGGTGACCGACGATAGACTTCGACTCCTTTAATCACATAAGTTCTTAACCCATTAAATGTAGAATTAAAACTGAAATGATCTTTGATTTCAAATTCTGAATTTACAAAAAAATATAACCCATGTTTAGCCTTATTAATTCATATTCATATTTTCTCATTAATCACATATTCCCAAGATCAAAGTGAATTGTGTAACTACGGAGCTTTTAGATCAAAGAGCAAAATACAAACCAGAGACCTCAATACCAGTCCCGAAGAACAAAGTAAACTAATTACGATCATAATTGATCTCCGAACCAAAACAACTCATGTACGAGTTTCTGCAAAACTGGTGAGAGGGAGTGAGTATTTTGGAACACTCCATAAACACATAGAACATAACATATCGATTATGTAAAATAAATGTGGGGGAAACTGAACTTTACTATATCCCACATCATTCAAGACAACACTAAAATGCATACAAATCATATGACCACACACACACACAAACATGGCAAGTTACGTAACGTCCCATACCATCACGCAACTTGTCTAATAAACATATAATCACATAGCCAATAAATGGTGAGCTCTAAACAGATTTAGACGGGCCACTTTCTCTCCATCACTGGGATATCAACATGGCCATCAGATCTCCATCATCATAATCACATACTAAGTATATACAATAAAACCTCTATAAAATGAGCTTCTCTAAAGTGATAACCTCTCTAAATTAATAAAAAGTCCTCGTCCTGAGTCCAGACCAGTGTTAAAATTTAATAACCTCTCTATCGTAATAACTAATACTTTTTCAAAAAAATTTAGCGTTAAATCTCAGTCCCAATTTTCATATAAAGTGATATTTTAAATAAATACATATATTTTTACATACTTTACTAATCTAAAAAATATTTTAAGATACAATTTGGTACTAGATTTGCTTGTTTGCTAAATTTTACATCATTATTCATCTTCTCAATTATCTTTAAATGATCATTTTGATCATTGTCTTATTGTAAGAAAATATCTCAATCGAATTTAGTATTTTAATAACGCTATAAGTCGAGATTTTAGGTGACTTGAATATAGACTAAGTAATTTTTTGTTATTCGTGTATATATTGCTCAAAAACTCAATTTGATATTTTCGGAGGAAAAAAAAATGTAAACCTTTCTTATGTAATAACCTCTCTAAAGTGATATTTTTCTCTGGTCCCAACAATACCACTTTAGAGAAATTTTACTGTAGTAGTAAACTAGGATATCCCCAGACTATGTGCACATAGGCTAACATCCTCGGTTAGCACGAAAAAACCTATCTATTTCTCACCAGAAACAAACATACCCATCACATAACCAAAGGTCCAAGACCATATCCAAGGGAATTGGACATGTCACACCCTCACAAATCAGCCCCAAGCTAGGAAACACATATTCTCTAGCTGGCCACGCACATTTACCACATATATCACCCACCAATCCAAATATGACCAAACATATCACATAAGCACATGACCACTTCATAACCAAAACTCATATGTATGAGTGAGACACACATACTTAAGATCTGAAACATGCACATGTACCAAGTAAACCAAAGTTGTCATGGTATATATGCTTACTCAATTGAAGACCAATCGATGAATGTTCATTTGTCATCTAAATTCTCCTTTATTTGATCTATGCTCAAATTCCTCAATGTATGGTTGAATCAATCTCAAACCTGTGACAAACCCATACTCTTATCCCTATTTTAATTTAAATCAAAATTAACTTGGTTGTCCAATTATATTTTAATTTCTTTAATTTTCAATACAAAACAACTCATTCTTACTTGATTAGTGGTCAAACCAAATTAACTTTATATGATTATTGACTACGTGTTATCTACGCATTCTATAGTTCTACCTTCACCAACGTCTCCATTAAATATATTGAATTCCAATGCTTCCATAAGCATGATCTTCAAAATCTGTCACATTAATATCGCTCCTCAAAATTTAATAAACTAAAATTCTTATGTGTCAAACCGCAATTACTAAACCAGTAACTCAACCTTTCCAACCTCGGGATTTCTATAAATATTTCCAAGTTATCACAACTGACTAACTTTATTTAGCTTTCAGAACTTTAGTTTTATTGACTAAAATTGTAAAACCATAAAATTATTTAAAGTAATATGGATGATTTAACTATTGTTCCTGTCACTTCTTACGTTTCATATTTCCTCTTCTGTTCTTTTTTTCCCCCAAAATCTTCTTCTCAATGCATTGCTCCTTGCCAAACCATAATATCCGCCAACTCCAATCATAAATTGCATCGTTCATGACCAATTTCTTTCATCGGATTCAAAGCTTAACAATTTACTTATATGAACTGTTATTGCCACTTTTCTTGAAGGATCTTCAATTTTGTTAAAAAAAACTAATTAAATTCCAGTCAAGTTTTAAGCTGCCACTTGCATATCTATAAGTGTGTTCAAGTCAAGTTAAACATTAAAAAAAAATCACGTACCTACTTCCAGATTCTGCAAAGAAATTCTATATTTTTTTGCCTTTATTTTCGTTTCTCCTGTTCCATTGGCCCTCCTTTTATTTCTCCTTTCTTTTTTTTACCGTTGGAACGGTAAGTACCTCTTAGGTGCTTACACTCATCTTAGTCTTTACAATGGAATCTGCGCTTTTGTTGAGAACTTAATTAATTGCCATGTAACTTTCAATTGCCACCTCTTTCTTACCTTCACTTGCACGTTTTTCCTTAACTTTGCGTCTCTTTTCTTCTTCTTTTTTTACCCTTATCATGTCTTGACATTTAAATATTTTCTACATCTACTTTTGCTTGGTGTCACTTTTCTAATCTTTCCACCTTTCCCACGTCTCTCTTTCTTTGGCCATTGCCACGTCTCCTTTCTTCTTTAATTTATTTATAGTTATCTTGATGTTAAGAGAATTTCATTTCAATCATTATTATTTTTTATCAATTAAATTGGCATCCATATTTTCAATTGCTACGATCAAGTTAATTCTTTCCATGTACAATTTTATATAGAAATGTTTAGGTACAAACTATATCTGACCTCATTTCCAGAGTATCCAGATCACTGGCTATAATTGTTACTTCCTCATGTTTTATAATCTTATTTTATCAAAATTAAGAATTAAATTCAGTTCTGACATAACCGGGTATTAAACATAGTCACCTTGGCTACATAAGTGAGAAGGGGATGAAGGTGCTATGTTCATGAGGGAAGCTACCAGGCCTCAAGACAGTGGACGTGGATCTTTTTCAGGATTGTGTTCTGGAGAAGCAGCAGAGGGTGAGCTTTTCGAGAGGTGGCAGGTCCTTGAAGGAGCAGAAGCTTAAATTGGGTCACAGTGATTTTTTGGGGTCCAACACCAGTGGTATCCTTGGGTGTTTCGTTATATTACATTACCTTCATTGTTGACTCCACGAAGAAGTTTTGGGTCTACTTTCTGAAATATAAGTCTAATGCCTTCGACGCCTTTAGAAAGTGGAAAGTCCTTGTGGTGAATGAGACGGGTCTTAAGGTGAAGTGCTTGAGATCTGACAATGGCAGATAATACAAACTCGAAGAGTTCAAGGACTACTGTGCGATGAACATGATTCGCAAGGAGAAGACAGCAGCTGGGACTCCCCAACAGAATGGCATCGCGGAGAGGGTGAACATGATGATCAATGAGAGGGCCAGGGCCAGGGCCATGAGGATGCAGTCAACCAATTCATGTGGATGCAGGTGAGAGGAGCAAGCTAGATGCCAAATCAATGAAGTGTACATTCATTGGGTATGGAGGAGATAATTTCAGCTTCAGGTTTTGAGATGAGAAGAACTGCAAGGTTATACAGAGTCGGGATGTCATATTCAATGAGAAGGTATTGTACAAGGGCAGGGTGAGTGCATTAGATGCTTTGCGTCTTAGTGATGAGGTTGTCGAGTTAGACATCCCGAACTTGAATGGGAGCAAGAAGGTAATAGATGGCCAGGAGGCCGGGGAGGAGGTGAAACTAAGTTCTCCATCGCCAGTGGTTCTGCAGCAGAGATCCACGAGACAGCGTGGGTCAACGGATAGGTTCTCGCCCACTAACTACTATCTCTTATTGATAGATGATGGTGAGCTAGGAGGTTTTGTAGGGGCACAAAGGAGTGAGCATGTGCACAAGAGGGTGCTTGCAGTGGATGAGAAGATTGAGTTGTTGAGTGCAAACAAGATTTGGGAACTAGTCAAACTCCATAGTGGCAAAAAGGCATTGCATAATCAGGGGGCTCGAAAGATGCATAATCAGGGGGCTCAAAAGATGCATAATTGACTAAAATCATCTATTATCGTTAGAAAATAATAAGCACCACATGAGGCAGGAGTTTTGCATGGACCCAAAATGTCGAGCGACGGCGAGCACGTCTCCTCTAGGCACGGCGCGGGTTCGTGGGCTCTCTCTCCGAGCTCTCTCTCTCTCCTTGACGGCTCTTTCTTCTTCCGCCGAGCTCTCTCTCTCCTCGACGGCGGGGTGACGTCGGGCAGCAGCAGACGGGACTCGGCCAGCAGATCCGTCACCAACACCATGGGATCCATTTTCTGGATTTCTCTGGAGGTGGGTGGTTTCTTTGGTTGGGGGGGGGGGGAGAGAGAGAGAGAGAGAGAGAGGAGAGAGAGAGAGGGAGAGATTTTTTAATTAGTGAAAGAGAGGGTGGGAGAGGAAGAGAGATTGTTGGTTTAACCTAGTTTTTTGTTTAAAAAGTCAAAAATGTCCCTGATTGGTTATTGACCATTGGATGTAATTTTTTTTTTAAAATCGAATCTAAGGGCTCTAAATCTAATCCCCACCTATGGACAACTTTTTATTAGTCCCCACTCAATCCGTCCTCCATTGGGAGAGTGAGCAACACTAACCGAATTGTGATCTGGGCTGTTATTGGAGGATGTGTTTGTCTTTGAATACAACGGTGAGATTGACGTGGACGTAATGCACATGTCATTAATGTCTCGACAATGCATTAATTAGCAACGTGTTTTTATTAAATAAGAAAACATTTCTTTTTATGATATTTTTCTATAATCGAGAAATCTTATTTTCATTATTTATTTTCTTCATTCAATAAGGAAATGTTTCATGAGAATTCTCTATAATAAAAGATATCATTAATTACTATTATATTTCTAATTATGTAATTATGGGAATAGTGTCATCATATACAAGTGTCATCATATACAAGTGTCCCTTCACTTCACAAATGGTACACTAATGTCACGGTATGCCGATGTACATTCAAAAATGGTATACTAATGTCACTTCTCATGATGTACATTCTCACTTCAAAAATAACATATATGTATTCCTTCACAAATGGTATACAAGTGTCACGATATACCAGTGTCCCTTCACAAATGACATATCAGTATCACAGTATACTGACGTCTCTTCATAAATGGTATACCAATGTCACATGAAGACATACATGTGTCACTTCACAAATGGCACTATAACACTCAGTCCATATTGCGTTACTTGTTGAGAGAATTTTGCCACCTATCAAAGCTCACACTTGACTCGAATTTCGATTAGCCAGTTTAGTGGATCGGATACCAGATAATATAAATAAAAAAACTATCTTTTATTTTGCAGTAGTAGACTTTGTAACGACCTTATTTATCTTAGAAATGAAGAACGTATGTGAATTAATGATTCAACTCTTCATTCTGGAATGAGAATTTTCGGACCTTCTGGACCAAAGGGACAAAGAGTGGCATTTAGGTTCTTTACTCAAAAATATGGCCAACAGGACAAAGTTACACGCACGTCAAAAAGTGGGGACCGCGCGTTAGAAGGAGGGAGATCAAATAGGCATACACGTCAGAGAGGGATTTTTTTTAACCTGCACTTTAATTTTTTTTTAGAAATTAGTTTTTTTTGGAAATTTTGAAAATTAGTTTGACTGTGCATGCCATTTTGACATAACAGGTTATGCCATAATAGGTGAAGGAAATTAGAGTATTATTTAATTTTTATTACAAGAATTATCGAACATTAACCATGCATACCATTTTGACATAACAAGTTATGCTATTTTGATTTAACAAGACATTCTATTTTGACATCATAAGACATGTCATTTTGACATAAAATGACATTCCATTTTAACATAATAGGCAAGAGGGAAAAAAGGAAGAAGAGGAGAAGAAAAAGGAAGAGGAAAAAGAAGAAGAGGAGAAGGAAGAGGAGAAAAAGGGAAAAAAGAAGAAGAGTAGGAGAATGCGTAAATGAGAAAGGAAGAGAAAAAAAAGGAAGAAGAAGAGATGGAAGAGGAGAAGAAGGATGAGGATAGATCATAGGAAGAAGGAAGGAAGGAAGGAAAATGAGAAAACTTACCTAGGACATTGGAGAGAGAATGACGAGAAAATGAAGAGAGTAAGAGAAAGGTAGAGATAGAAGAAGAATATAAATACAAAACTAATCCGCATTCATATTGGCCGTCAGATCTCCTTTATGTCCAGATGGTCGGGACCTTGTCACTATAGTCCGGACCCAATCCAAAGCCTAGAAAGGGGGACTTAATGTACTACCAAATAAAACTAAGGTGCATTTTTTAAAAATTTCCACATGCACTCAATTTTCAAAGGAATGAGTTTCAAAAATCAAGGAGAAAAAAAATTTCATCAATTTTTCGTTCCCCTTTTTCTTCCTAAACTTGAACAATGAAAAACACTACTTTCTTTAAATTCTTTCCTTCCCAAATAAATTGGTTAATTTTCTTTCGATGCTTTAGCCTTTGAGTGTAGAAAAGGAATTATTGTTCTGTTTAAAGCTATGAAAGCAAAGCATAGTTTTAAAATATGAATTTTGCTATAGGTTAGATTTTGTTAGTTTTCTAGTTCATTCAGTCCGACCAATCAGTCCAGACTATTTTTATTAATTTTTAACTATTATTTGAATAATATATAAACTAAATAGTCAAAATATAGGTTTCAAGATCCATATTTTAGAAATATCAACCAATTTATAACATATAAAGTCCATTTTCCTTTGTTGATTTAGAGAAATTGAGCATATGATACAACTTTTTTGTTTTAATTTTTGTTGATTTGGATAAAATTTAGTCACACTGGGTGGTCCAAGTCAAAAATCAGTACGAACTTCCTGGTTCGACCAAATTTTGGGTGGTCTGACTGGAGGCCAATCTTACCCCTAATAATGGGCCACTCTTTTGATCGATTCATAGTGCGACCAGTCGGATTGCATTTTTTAAAACTATGCTACAAAGCTCAAAAGGACGCCAAACTTTTGGAAATTTTTTGGCATCCGCTAGAGGGTTATGGTGCGCCAGACCTCGTAAATTTTGTCGTGCATCAATTAAGTTGTCCTTATTAACCAATTTTTTCAAACATTATAGATCTATAACTATTTTGCCCTTATTTTTCTAATGTCGCATGGGCGGCCGAATTCAGTGCTGCTAGTCCCCCATCTGTACAAAGGGGACAAGAGACATTAAATGACAAACTTGTAGTATTAGATAAACATAAGTGTAATTTTAGAAACTAGACTGATAGTACTATCCAACAAAGGGAAAACAACTTTACCTAGTTTTCGCGACTTCCTCTGCTTCTTTTAAAGAGGCCAAAGTACACAGAGCAACTTCATTGCTTGATCTCATCTCTCTCTTTTAAATAGATACCGTTTCTTATTAATAAAAAGAACAAGGGAGTATCAGAAAAAAGAACAATGGTAGATCAATTTTCAAAGGTAAGAACACAAAGACACATCAGTTTCAAAGGTAAAAATACATGCATATCAGTTTCAAAGATAAAAAATTGATGTGCTATTAATCTTATCTAATATGCCTTTAAACTTGTCTAATGTGCCATTTTCTTTACAAGGAGGCTTACAAATAATTATCAAGTTATTACGTCCTCACCTATGTAGTAGTTACCAGGTATACTTGTACTACTTAGAGTCATTCTATATCAGGATCCTTAACTGATCCTTGATTGATTCTGATCCTTATCAGGATCCTTGTAAAGTTGTATGTAAACAACACTTATGACCAATACCATTAGCGGCTTATGCATTCTTCATGGTATCAGAGCCGAATCTCGTTTAAACTCTAAACACTAGCCTACCTGCTATAAAGCACGAACTCTACACACACAAAAGTGTCTACCGACGATTACAGTAGTTTGAGCAATATCAGCTCGGACAGTAGGGATACTGTTATTATCGCACCAACAACAACTACCGTGGACCCTAAGTCACCATATTAAATCCACCTGTCTGATCACCCTGCTCAATTTTTTGTCTGGGAGCTTTAGAATGATAAAAATTTTGTTGAATGGGTGACAAACATGTCCAACCTCTTGTTTGTAAAGAACAACTTCGGTTTTATCGACAAATTGCTTCAAAGGGCAGCTGCAGTCTCTACCGACTTGGACCATTGGATTCTCGGAGACCACATGGTGAAAGGATGGCTCAAGAATTTGATGGCCAAGGAGATACGATCTAGCGTTTGATGTGCCAAGACATTTTAGGAGATTTGGTCTGATTTTGTCGAAAATATTTGGACAAAAAAGTGCCCCCAAATATACGATCTTTGTAGGGCAATTTCTCTCTTGTGGTATGACCAGATGACCGTCTTGGCATATTACACGACATTGAAAGGACTTTAGGATGAGGTCTAGGCAATTCGACCTCTTTAAAAGTCCTCCTGCTCTAATTCTGATCACGACATGATGACAGAAATGTTGAAAATCAGAGAAGAGGAGCAACTCTATGAATTCTTGATGAGATTAGATAATGTGTTTAATATTGTCAAATCCTAGATATTAAGCACATAGCCCATCCCGTGCCTGCTTATGACCTCATCGCCGAGGAAGAGCAGTGAAGAGCGATCTCCTCAACGAGAAAACACATTTTGAAGACCGCTATAGGTGATCAGGTGAAGGTAGGCACAAGACGTCAGCCGAGCAACAAAAATAATGGCAACATGCCAAAATGCTCTCACTGTGAAAAAACTGGCCACACTAAAGAGACTTGTTTTGAGTTAGTTGACTGTCTAAAAGGATGGAGGAGTGGAGGTCGCGAGACAAACTCGCAAGGCAACTGCGACAACGACAACCACCAAAATTGTGAAACAAATCAAGCTCATGGCGATCAGGGCGGAAGACCTTCCAAGGTGAGTCAGGTTAAAACTAAAGAAAGCCATGTGTACATGATGTCACATAATAGCTTAACATACTTATGCATCATCTCGGCATAAAAAGCGATTCTAGTTCTGCCTTAATACCTGCATAATCATCCAAGACTTGTGCAAATATGGTCAGAAAGGTTTTCTCATATCGTCCTTGGGTTATTGACTCCGGAGCAATCGATCATATTAATTGCAACATGATTTGATTGCATGGTTCTCTTCGTTATAAAGAACATCCTCCTGTTAAAATTCCTAACGATGGTGATATACCTGTACAAGGAATTAGATCAATCCAATTATGTGATGATTTGAAGCTTGAACGGGTCTTATATATACCAAAGTCTTAGTGCACTTTATCGTCTAGTAGCCGATTGACGAAAAATTTTAAATGTGTTATTGTTTTCCTGGCTGATATGTGTGTAATGCAGGACTCAACTACGAGGAAACTGATTTGAGTGAGTAAATATCGGGATAACTTATATTACTTTGAGGGCTTGCGAGTGGGCTTAAGGCATTTTCTGCGGTGAAGAACAAGGATGTTATAACATTGCATCAATGGCTAGGACATGCCTCTAGTGAAAAGCTGCATCATATACCCTCCCTAGTCGCTTTACATTTTCCTAATAAGTTCGAACAGTGTGATCCATCTATGATGCTAAGCAAACTCGTTTACCATTTTTGAGTAGCACTATTCAAACTATGACATGTTTTGAATTAATACATAGCGACCTTTGGGGTCCATGCAAAACTCGTGCCTCATGTGGTGCTCATTATTTTTTAACAATAATAGATAATTTTAGTCGAGGTGCTTGGACTTATTTGATTAAATACAAGTCAGATGCTGCTTGCCATTTGTTCGCCTTTTTGGTTGAGCGTCAATTTCGGAAAAAGGAGATAACAAGTCAGTGGATCAGAATCTCTTAAGCCTTAGAAGCGGGGCTCGTCAAATATCGTGCAGGGGACACATCTAATCCCGATAGTGACAAAATCTATGCCCTCCTGCGAGGCCTAAGAAATCAAATGAAGGAAGTTGGATACATGGATGACACTAAATTTGTGTTACATGACATTGACGAGGAAAGTAAGGAGGAAGCAATTCATGCTCACAAAGAGAGACTGGCAGTTCGAATAATGAAAAACCTTCGTTCTTGTGTTGATTGTCATAATGCATTGAAAAACTTTCATTATCAGAGATGCCAAGCTGTTTCACCACATGGAAAATGGGGTTTGCACTTGTAACGAGTACTGGTGAACAACTTCCAAGATTATAAGACATGCTTATAGCTTTGGCATGGTACTGCTCGAGTGGATCGTTGCGATGTTCTGCCAAATAAGACGGGCTTGTTCTGGATGAATTGGTATGTGATGCACAAATTGAATCCAAAACTACCCTTCAATTACGTTATGAGTTGTTTCAATTTACTGATAAAACATCATAGAGATTCTAAGATCAACCTTGTGCTCTTTGGCAGGCATCTAGTACCGCTCTCGCCGTCGGTTCTGAAACAGCTTTTCCCCTATATGTCTGGGGTAAAGTATTATTACAGTTCTCGACCAAAAAAAAAGTATTATTACAGTTGAGTCGGATTCTTCCAGGTAGCTGCACAACTTAGTCGTCATCCTGCAATACAAAAGAATGTATCAGGTGTTTTAATCATATTAAGAAACTCAAATATGGATTAATTGGTCTAATAGGTGTTTTCGGCACGAGTGTGAGAGTCTATTATTGTAAGTTGAATATTTTAAAGACGTTCTAATTAAGAAATTATAATACTCTTCAACTTTCTGGGGAGCGTCATTAAACAATGAAATTTATCTTCAAGCATACAATTTCTTCTTTACTACCGTAACTTCGGTGAAACTGAGCGTGAAGAAAAGAGATTGATCCAGTTTTATTATATTGAGTAGTGTGTAGTTAATTATGATATCATTACTTAATATAATAATCAAGTCTTGACGACTTCCTTGTTTAATAAAGAGTCATGGACGAGTTAACTCCAAGTCACCAGCCCTTCATCCATCGCCGGCCAGTTCGAGAACTTCAAAGCTTCCAAGCCTTCCTTTTTGCCAAGGACAAAGCTTTGATCGTCTCGGAGTCTTTTGACGGAATCACGTATCATGTGCGTTTTTCTTATCCTTCAATATTTCTTATATACTGTCTATAATTCGCTTCCGCTTCGCGAACATTTTCGAATGTGTCTTGTTGAACTGCGGTCCTACTTGATTGGTAGTTGGAGCTGCAGAAAAGAAAGTGTTGGGGCTAAAATGGAACAAGAGATCAATATCGAGATAGACAGAAGTTTAGTAGCATCTCGTCTTAGGGAGAAGCTGGTTCAAAGGCCGCCTCCTGCATCAGGTTGCTGCTGCATTTTCAAAGTTCCAAGCACGGTCCGCAGGCCGAACGAGCACCTTTTCGAGCCAAGCTTGGTGTCCATCGGACCATACCACAGCGGGAACAACAAGTTACAGCCGATGGAAAGCATCAAACGGTGGTACCTGCAGTGTTTACTTGATCGAAAGCCGACTCCTGAGACCGACCTGGACTCCTTCATTGAGTCTGTTAAGCAGAATCTGAGACACGTCCTTGCGAGCTACGCAGAACCTGTGCGAATTGAGGTCGAGGAGCTGGTGGAGATGATGGTGATCGACGGTTGCTTCGTCATTGAGTACTTCAGGAAGTACGGAGAAATTGTCCAAGCGAGCGAGGATGATCCGTTGTTCGCCATGTCCTGGACCAGAAAAGTTCTGGTCATTGATCTGCTCTTGCTCGAGAACCAACTGCCCTGGCGCGTCCTGGATTGCCTTTACAGGCTAACCAGGAGTACCAGCGACGAGGAAGGGCTACCCCTTTCGCAGCTTGCGCACAATTGTCTCCGCACGGATACTCTCCGATTCGAAAGAATCCAGGTCGACCCTCGTCTGCAAATCAAGCATTTGCTCGACTTGCAGCGGAGCATCATACTATACTCCGGCACAGATCACAACCAGGACCGGGAAAACAACGAAAACCATAACAACAATGTCAAAAGGCAGAAAAGAGGAGAACCGACCAGAGCGCAGCGAAAGGGTTGGCTTCCGACACCTTGCGTAACAGAACTACTACAAGCCGGGGTCAGGTTCGAGGTCGGAAACAGAACCAACCTGATGAACATAAAGTTCGAGAAGGGAGTGCTAACAGTACCGCCAATACAAGTCCTGGACAACGCGGAATCGCTGTTCCGAAACCTGATAGCCTACGAGCAGTGCGACCGGAGCCTGGAAGACAAGATCACATCGTACGCAGGGTTCCTCGACAACCTCATCAACACGAGCGCGGACCTCGATTACTTGCGCCAGAAGAAGATCATAGCATGCTACCTGAGCACGGAGGACGTGTCCGGGTTCTTCCAGAGGCTCTACAAGGACGCGCATGTGGTTCGGTACGCGTACGCTAACGTTTCTCACAGGATCAACGCGTATTGCCATGAACGTTGGCCTCGGTGGCGAGTGATGCTCGCAAGAGATTACTTCGGAAATCCTTGGTCTATTGTTTCGCTTGTCGCTGGGATGATTATCTTGGTCCTTACTTTCTTGCAGACTTTCTACACCATCATACGCTAGATTTTTATTGTGCATGGTTAATATGTAACAAGCAACCATCAAACGGAGAGTGAGTAGCAGTGTAGCACTATCCGAATTGCGGTCCGGATGCGTTTGTCTTTGAATACAATATACAAGGCATGTCAATTAATGTCTCGACAATGCATTGATTAGTAACGTGTCTTTATTCAATAAGTTAAAAATTTCTACAATTATGAGATTTTTTTATAATCGAGAAATCTTATTTTCATTAATTAATTTCTTTTCTCAATAAGGAAATATTTTATAAAAATTCTCTATAATCAATGATATCATTAATTTATATTATATTTTTTATTATATAATTATGGTAAATTATGGTAATAGTGTCACGATATACAAGTGTCCCTTCACTTCACAAATGGTATACTAATGTCACGGTATGCCGATGTCCATTCACAAATAGTATACTGCTATCATTTCTCATGATATACAATCTCACTTCAAAAATAACATACCAGTAATCCTTCACAAATTGTATGCAAGTGTCACGATATATCAGTGTCCCATCACAAATGATATATCTGTATCACAGTTTACCGATGTCTCTTTACAAATGGTATACCAATGTCACATGAAGACATACTAATGTCACTTCACAAATGGCACTATAACACTCAGTCCATGTTGCATTGTCAAATTAATACTTGTTGGGAGATACTAGACAGTATAAATTCAAAACATGAGGCACCAAGGCACAAAAGAGGAGAACTGACCAGAGCGCGGCGAAAGGGTTGGCTTCCGACACCTTATGTAACAGAACAACTACAAGTTGGGGTCAGGTTCAAGGTCGGAAATAGTACCAACCTGATGAACATAAAGTTTGAGAAGGGAGTGCTAACAATACCGCCAATACAAGTCCCGGATAATGCAAAATCGCTTACCTAAGCACAAGGAGTAAGAACGTGTAGACACCGCATCCTTGATGGCTTAACCCAATTTTTGCACTAAGTAGACTACACTAGAAGGTTGACCACTCAGAGGTTCAGAAATTTAAGCTCACATATATGAGTAGTCGACTACCTATTACTCGCGTACACGTCCGGGATCTCAAAGTTTCATACGTCTCACTCAGTGGTGCCTCAAGTAACGTGGGGCTCGTAATCAAGGAAACTTTCGTTAGATTGTAATGGGGTTGAGGTCAGGTCAGGATAATATATATAAGAAGTAGCTAAACCACCCAGCCGAGGAGCTCACAAAAATATTCTACCTCTTATCTATTATATGTACCTCACACTACATCTAATATGCACTCATATCAAGATTACACCCAATCCTATTGACTTCATAGCTCGAGCCGTGCCATTTATTCACTTTTCCTCATTCACAACCACTTTTTAACCTTTCCACTTTCCCATCTTACAATATTTATTCCATATCACAACTTTTCCAACACCGACCACGCCGCTTTGAGGTATCTCTTTGCTAAACAAGATGTGAAACCCCGACTTATCCGTTTGATTTTACTTTTGCAAGAATTTGACCTCGTGATCAAGGATAAGAAGGGCATGGAGAATATGGTAGCAGATCACTTATCTCGCTTGGAGAATAGCGATGGAATGGACAAAGAAGGGAGAATCCTTGAGTACTTCATGAATGATGCCTTATTCTATGTGCAGTCTATGAGCCCTCCATGGTACTCAGACTTTGCCAACTACTTGGTAAGTGAAGTATGCCTGAAGACTTGAACTACTCCTAGAAAAAAAAGTTCCTCAATGATGTCTACTTTTATGTGTGGGATGAGCCATACCTCTTCCGCCGATGTGCTCATGGCCTTCTAAGGCAATGTATAATATATGTCCTCCAGGAATGTCATGGTTCAGCTTACGCTGGTCATTTTGGAGTAACAAGGACAGCTTCAAGAGTGTTGCACTGTGGATTTTATTGGCCTACCATTTTCAAGGATACAAGAGAGTTCAAGGAACGTTGTGATCGTTGTCAAAGAACGGGAAATATTTCTCTAAGGGATGAAATGCTGCAATCCAGCATCTTAGAGGTTGAGATATTTGACTTGTGGGGGATCGACTTCATGGGTCTCTTCCCTCCATCCAAAGGCCACAAGTACATCATTGTAGGAGTCGACTACGTCTCCAAGTGGGTAGAAGCATGGGCTACCCTAACTAATGATGCCAAAGTAGTTCTACGCTTCCTCAAGAAGTTATTTGCGCATTTCTGTGTTCCTCGCACAATCATCATTGATGGCGGTTCACACTTTTACAACAAACCTTTTGCCACTCTTCTCAAACGCTATGGATTTACTCACAAGGTAGCCACTCCTTATCATCCTCAAACTAGTGGTCAAGTTAAAGTTTCTAATACGGAGTTGAAGAGAATTCTCGAGAAGACGGTGAGCTCCGCTCAGAAAGATTGGTCTTTGAAGCTAGATGATGCACTATGAGCCTACCGCACTGTTTTGAAGACCTCTATTTGTACAACACTCTATCGTCTGGTCTATGGCAAAGCGTGCCGCCTCCCAGTGGAGCTCGAACATCGAGCATTTTGGGCAATCAAGGCATTGAATTATGACTACAAGCTCGCTGGAGAATGCTGACTCCTACAACTCCAAGAACTTGAAGAAATCAGTGCCAGTGCCTTCGAAAGTTCAAGGCTTTATAAGGAGACCACGAAGAAAAAGCACGTTGCTCATCTCGAGAATAAGGACTTCCAGGTTGGAAAAAAAGTACTTCTCTATAATTCTCGCTTGAAGTTGTTCCACGGGAAGTTGAAGTCAAGGTAGAGCGGGCCGTTCAAGATCATCGATGTCGCACCTCATGGAGCAATTGAACTCAAGAATTTGGAGGGGCAAACGTTTAAAGTCAACGACCAGCGGTGCAAGCTATACCTTGGGAATGATGTGGAGCACGCTCGAACTGTGCATACATTGCTCGTGCTAGTTGCACCTTAGTCTCAGGGAGTGTCAAGTCAAGCTAACGACTCAAAATTAGCACGTTTAACATTTTTAATTCCATGTACTTTTATTTTCTGTATTTTTCTCTAGTCATTTCATCTAATTATGTGTATTTTTTTTTCTTGCAGAAAAATCCAAAAAATGAAAAAAAAAAGCGAGAAAGGAAAGGCAGGCGGGCGCCAAGTCCGTCATAGAAGTTGGTAGAACTTTCATTATCAGAGATGCCAAGTTGTTTCGCCACATGAAAAATGGGGTTTGCACTTGCAACGAGTACTGGTGAACAACTTCCAAGATTAAAAGACATGTTTATAGCTTTGGGATGGTACTGCTCGAGTGGATCGTTGCGATGTTCTGCCAAATAAGACAGGCTTGTTCTGGATGAATTGGTATGTGATGCAAAAACTGAATCCAAAATTACCCTTCAATTACGTTATGAGTTGTTTCAACTTACTGATAAAACATCATAGAGATTCTAAGATCAACCTTGTGCTCTTTGACAGGCATCTAGTACACACTACCAGCCATAACATCCGCGAAAAGTTGGTTAACCTGACGGTCCTGGCAACCGCATCCGAAAAATCTCTTTCAACAATGATTTCCATAGCACACAAATGCATAACCATTGAATCCTGGAGCCGTCCATCATTTATGGACATCCTCTGGAACTTGCAGCTCAGGTCTAGGTGATTACTACAGATTCGAACAAAGATTTGACAGTGTATCACTGTTGTAAGTTGCTAATAAGTACAATCTTTCATTATGGAATTGACCCATGTTATTTTGAGGACCTATCTAGTTTCAAAGTTTTCCTCGATTTGGTACCATTTTTGCTGCCCGTCCTGAAATAGTGCTTTATCCCTCGATGTTCGGGGTAAAGTATTATTACAATGGAGTGAGATTCTTTCATGTAGCTGCACAACTTAGTCGTCATCCTGCTATACAAAAGAATGTAGCAAACTAGCTGCTTCTCATTCCTTGCAAATTTTCCTCCTTCATTTCCCATTCGCTTTCTGGTAGGATATCAGGTTAGTTTTAAGCGAAACTCAAATGTAGATTAATGGACTTAATAGATGTTTGGAGATCAAGTTGTTCCAATCATAATGTAAATTGCTATTCGTCAAGTGTGAGAATTTATTGTTGTTATTTGAATATTGGAAAAAGTCTATTTTAGTACCCTGTGCTATGGTGCAAAATTAATTTAGTATTCTGTGATATAAAATCGATCAATCAAGTCAAATTTATTCCAATTAAAATTAATTAAGTACACGGTTCGAATATTGCTTAGTCATCTGGACCGGCCACATCAGCAATCACTGATGATGTGGTGCCACGTGGACATCCTCTCTCTCCCCGTTCCCCTTTCTCTTCTATTTTCGGGTTTTGTTTTTGGGTGGGATGGATTGAAGCTGTGCAATGGTGGCTGGATTTTGGGAAGAAGAAGAAGAAGAGAGGGGAAGGAGGAGAGAGATGGAAGAGAGAAAGAGAAGAGAAAGGGGAAGGGGGAGAGAGAGAAAATGTTCACATGGCACCACGTTATCAACGAATGCTGATGTGACTGGTACAGATGGCTGGGCAAGATCTGGGCAGGATGGGCATGGACCTAATTAGTTTTAATTAGAATAAATTTGACTTAATTGATCAATTTTATACCACAATGTACTAAAGTAATTTTGTGCAATAATACAGGATACTAAAGTAGATTTTTCCCTATTTTAAGTACTTCTAAGTCTAATTAAGAAATTGGAATGCTCCTTTAACTTTCTGGGAGCATCATTATTCTTCTTTACTTTTTATTCATTGAATAATGGAGTTTTTCTCAAGCATACAATTTATGTCAACGTCATAGATCACCCTTCGAATTTATGCCTTGCGACTCTTTCAAGAATCGAATTTAAGATAACTGTTATAATTTACTTAACATAATAATCAAGTCTTGGACGACTTCCTTGTCAAATAAAGAGTCACGGACGAGTTAACTCCAAGTCACCAGCCCTTCCTCCATTGCCAGCCAGTTCGAGAACTTCCAAGCCTTCCTTTCGTCTCGAAATATTTTGACAGAATCACGTATATTTTTTCCTATCCTTATATATTCTTTTTTACTGTATATAATTCGCTTCCGCTTTGCTAACAGTTTCGAATAAGTGCCTTGTTGAACTGCTATCGCAGTTGATTGTGTAGTTGGAGTTGCAAAAAAGAAAGTGTTGGGGCTAAAATGGAACAAGAGATCAATATCGAGATAGACAGAAGTTTAGTAGCATCTCGTCTTAGGGAGAAGCTGGTTCAAAGGCCTCCTGCATCATCAGGTTGCAGCTGCATATTCAAAGTTCCAAGCACGCTCCGCAGGCTGAACGAGCACCTTTTCGAGCCAAGCTTGGTGTCGATCAGACCATACCATAGCTGGAACAACAAGTTACAGCCGATGGAAAGCATCAAACGGTGGTACCTGCAGTGTTTACTTGATCGAAAGCCGACTCCTGAGACCGACCTGGACTCCTTGATTGAGTCTGCTAAGCAGAATCTGAGATACGTCCTTGCGAGCTACGCAGAACCTGTGCGAATTGAGGTCGAGGAGCTGGTGGAGATGATGGTGATCGACGGTTGCTTCGTCGTTGAGTACTTCAGGAAGTACGGAGGAATTGTCCAAGCGAGTGAGGATGATCCGTTGTTCGCCATGTCCTGGACCAGAAAAGTTCTGGTCGTTGATCTGCTCTTGCTCGAGAACCAACTACCCTGGTGCGTCCTGGATTGCCTTTACAGGCTGACCAGGACTACCAGCGACGAGGAAGAGATATCCCTTTCGCAGCTTGCGCACAATTGTCTCCTCACGGACACTCTCCGATTCGAAAGAATCCAGGTTGACCCTTGTCTGCAAATCAAGAATTTGCTCGACTTGCAGCGGAGCGTCATACTATACTCTGGCACAGATGACAACCAAGAACAGGACAACAACGAAAACCATATCGGAATGCGGTGGAAGGATTGGCTTCTGACACCTTGTGTAACAGAACTACTACAAGCCGGGGTCAGGTTCGAGGTCGGAAACAAAACCAACCTGATGAACATAAAGTTCGAGAAGGGAGTGCTAACAATACCGCCAATACAAGTCCTGGACAACGCGGAATCGCTCTTCCAAAACCTGATAGCCTACGAGCAGTGCGACCGGAGCCTGGAAGACAAGATCACATCGTACGCAGGGTTCCTCGACAACTTCATCAATATGAGCACGGACCTCGACTGCCCGTGCCAGAAGAAGATCATAGTATGCTACCTGAGCACGGAAGACGTGTCCGAGTTCTTCCAGAGGCTCTACAAGGACGCGCATGTGGTCCGGTAAACGTACGCTAACGTTTCTCACAGGATCAACGCGTACTGCCATGAACGTTGGCCTCGGTGGCTAGTGATGCTCGCAAGAGATTACTTCGGAAATCCTTCGTCTATTGTTTCGCTTGTCGCTGGGATAACTATCTTGGTCCTTGCTTTCTTGCAGACATTCTACACCATTATACGCTAGATTTTTATTCTGCGGTTGTTTGTGCACTCAAATTCTGATATCTGATACTATTATTCGCTGAACTGACGGATAAAAGATTAATTCAGATTTTTATGGGACGGCTTTGTATTGATTAATTCAGATTTTTATGGGACGGCTTTGTATTGTTCATGATTAATATGTAACAAGCAATCATCCGTTGGATGCCGGATTGGGGAGTGAGCAGTACTATCTGAATTGTGATTTGGGCTGCTGATTGGAGGATGTGTTTGTTTTTAATACAACGTTGAGATTGACGTGCAGAATATACAATAAAATTTAGGTAATGCACATGTCTTAATGTCTCGACAATGCATTGATTAGTAATGTATTTTAATTCAGTACGATAAATTTTGTGTAATTATGAGATTTTTCTATAATCGAGAAATCTTATTTTCCTTGGTTAATGTCTTTATTCAATAAAGAATTATTTCATGAGAATTTTCTATAATAAAAGATATCATTAATTACTATTATATTTCTAATTATATAATAATGATAATAGTATCACGATATACAATTGTGTCTCCACTTCAGAAATAATATACTAATGTCACGGCATGCCGGTGTCCATTCACAAATGGCACACTAATGTCATTTCTCATGATATACAATCTCACTTCAAAAATAACATATCGATATTCCTCGACAAATCGTATACAAGTGTCACGATATGCTATTGTCCCTTCACAAATGATATATCATTATCAAAGTATCTCGATGTCTCTTTAGAAATGGTATATCAATGGCATATGAAGACATACTAGTACCACTTCACAAATGATACTATAACACTCACTACATGTTGCGTTGTCTGAGTGATACTTGTTCTGAGAAATTTATCATCTTTCAAAGATCACTCCTGACTCAAATATTGATTAGCCGGCTCAATAGACTAGATATTAGATAATATAAATCAAAAAATCTATATCTTATTTTGTAGTAGTAGACTTTGCAATGACCTTATTTATCTTAGAAAAAAAAGAACTGCAAACTAAGAAATCAACTCTTCAGTCTCCAAGAACACTAGGTGATCGGGCTACAAAGGAGGGCCCAGATTCGGTCTCGAATGAGGGTTTTCGTACCATCTGGACCAAAGGGACAGGGATTGGCAATTTTGTTATTTATTCAAAAAATATGGCCAAAAGGACAAAATTACACGCACGTCAAAGAGTGGGGACCGCAAGTCAGAAAGAGGGAACAAATGGGCACACTCGTCAGAGAAGGATTTTTTATAACCTGTACCTTAATTTTTTTTAGAAATTATTTTTTTTGTAGAATTTTAGAAATTAGACTAACTGTGCATGTCATTTTGACAAATAGGTGAAGAAAATTAGAGTATTAATTAATTAATTAATTAATTATAAGTATTATTAAATATTAACCATGGATGTCATTTTGACTTAACATGACATTCCATTTTGACATAATAAGATATGTCATTTTGACATAATCGGACATTCTATTTTAACATAATAGGGCAGAGAGAAAAAAGAAAAAAAAGAAGAGGAAGAGGAAAAGGAGAAAACAAGAAAAATAGGAGAAAGCGTAAATAAGAAAGAGAGAAAGTAAATGAGGAGAAGTGATTGTAGAAAAAAAATAGTGGAGAAAGAATGAAAAATATAAGTACAAAACTACCTGGTGCATATTAGTCACAATGCATTGAAAATCATCTCGAAGATTGTTGGTAGAACTTTCATTATTAGAGATGCCAAGCGGTTTCACCACATTGCACTTGCAACGAGCACTGGTGAACAACTTTCAAGATTAATGACATGTTTATAGCTTTGGCATGGTACTACTCGAGTTGATCATTACGATGTTCTGCCAAATAAGATAGGCTTCTTTCGGAGGAATTAGCATGTGATGCAAAAACTGTTGGAATAAATACATAATTAATGCATTTGGCCCAAGCTAGAAAGGTCCGAGCTGAAAAGCCCCAGCTGAGGCCCAAGGTGGGATGGGAAAACCATTATCATATCAAAAATTGTAAGAGATTTTTTCCTATTTATAAAGAGAAGCTTCAGGCTAGTGTAACATTAAATGTTCCACCTGAAGAGCTGACAGAGGCTAGATACGAGGATGGTGCTTCGCACCATCCGAGCACGAGCACGAGCATGAGCAGGAACACGTGCTCGCGCACGTGCGTGTGTGTATGGCGCATTAGACGCAGGTCACAATGGCTGATTTGTGGTGCACTTTGCACACTTGAGAAGCCTAAAAGTTTTGGAGGATTCTGGAAAGCTCCAGAGCACGGATGAAGAGGTGCGAAGGGCCATAGAGCACCAGAATACCCATCAAAGAGTCACAAAGGCAGTATCCAGTGCAGGGGATGCGACATGGTCTCCAGGATGTTCCAGAAAGGCCACGAGCAAAGTGTCAGGATGCCTGAAAGACTTCCAGGCCCTTCCAGAAAGTGATGAGCAATGGTCGTGCCCCTTGGGAGTGCCTGCGAATTCCACCCCTCCATGGCCTATAAATAGCCCTCTCCCCCCTCATTTGAGATCATCCTAATTACAAGTGCATAACCATTCATTAGCATTGTAGTTTTCTCCTCTCTCTCTCTCTCTCTCTCTCTCTCTCTCTCTCTCTCTCACAGAAAGTTTCGAGTATCCAACTGGTCGCCGAAGCTTCGAGACTCGTTGTGTTACGATCTTGGAAGAAACTAGTCATTGTATCTTGGGGATGATTGCCGTAGCCCATGAGCACTGAATATGGGACAATCTCATCTTACGGAGAAAGATTCTAACTCTTGCCTCGACTAAGATCCTAAAAAAGTACACCACCTCTGACCAAAATAACAATTGTAAGACGAGATTTGTGTACTTGAAGATGGCATCATCAAGCTCTGCACCAGCGCCAGTCCCGAGAGCTGTCCACGCCGAGAGGTCGGCCAAGTTTAATGGCACCGAATTTAAAAGATGGTAACAAAAGATGCTGTTCTACTTGACAACACACAACCTAGTTCGGTTCTTGAAGGAAGAAGCTCCGAAGGTGGTAGAAAATGAGACTGATCAACAGAAGATCAACGCCCTGGAGGCGTGGAGTCACAACGAATTCCTGTGTCATAACTATATCCTGAATGGATTAGACGACATCCTCTATAATGTCTATGCAGGTGCCAAAACTGTGAAAGAATTGTGGAATTCCCTGGAGAAGAAGTACAAGACGGAGGATACCGGGATGAAGAAATTTATCATCGGGAGATTCCTCGACTTCAAGATGGTGGATTCCAAGAAGGTCATAGATCAAGTACAAGAGTTACAACTAATTCTACATGAGATCCATGCCGAAGGGATGCACCTAAGCGAGTCCTTCCAAGTGGCTGCACTAATTGAGAAGCTACCCCCCTAGAAGGATTTCAAGAACTACCTCAAGCATAAGAGGAAGGACTCTGGAAGACCTGATCGTGAGACTGAGGATCAAGGAAGACAACCAAAAATCTGAAGTCAAGACCAGCAGGACCAACTCCGAAGCTAAGGTACATCTCGCTGAAGGAGGTACTAGTAAGAAGTGGAAGAAGCTAAAAAATAAGCAGGAGAAGCAAGTGCCAAAGCAAAAGAAGGCTAAGAAGATCAAAGGCAATTACTATAACTGTGACAAGCCCGGTCATATGGCAAAGGATTATCGTTTACCAAAAAGGGACGATCGTGAGAAGGCTAATCTGGCCGAAGACCTGTCTGAGCTAGACTTATCTGCCGTGGTGTTTGAAGCCAATCTGGTAGATAACCTAAGAGAGTGGTTCATGGATATAGGGACAATCCGACACATCTGCTCAGACAATGAGATATTCTCGACCTATACCCCGATTAATGGATGGAAGTTATTTATGGGTAACTCTGCAACTTCTTCCATAGTTGGACTAGGCAATGTGGTACTGAAACTGACCTCTGAGAAAGAGCTAACTCTCAAAGATCTGTTGTATGTCCTAGAAATTCATAAGAATCTAGTATCTGGCTCCCTGTTAAGCAAAGCCGGGATAAGGCTAGTATTTGAGGCTGATAGATTTGTATTGACCAAAACTGGTATCTTTGTAGGAAAGGGTTACCTCGAGAGGGGGCTCTTTAAGATGAATATAATAACTGTCAAACGCGTCTTTAAGGGCCCTAATAAAGTTGTTAATTCTTCTTACTTGACTGAGTGTTCTAACTTATGGCATGATAGATTAGGACACGTAAATTTGAGCTCACTAAGAAAGTTAGTAAGTTTAAATTTATTGCCTAAAATGGAGTTTGACCCGAACAATAAATGTGAAGTATGTGTAGAGGCAAAAATGACCAAAGCACCTTTTCATTCAGTGGAAAGAAGTATTACACCTTTAGACTTAAGTCATACCGACATCTGCGATATGAAACACATGCAAACTAGAGGTGGAAAAAAGTATTTCATCATATTATTAATGATTGCACAAGGTACTGCTATGTACAACTCTTGAAAGGAAAAGACGAAGCTCTAGCAACTTTTAAGAGTTATAAGAATGAGGTTGAAAATTAACTTAGCACTAAAATCAAGATGATTCGAAGTGATAGAGGGAGAGAATATGTAGCTCCGTTTGAGGAATTCTGCATGGCATTATCCATCAGAGAACTGCTCCATACTCACCTCAATCAAATGGCGTAGCTGAATGCAAGAATCAAACTCTTAAGGAGATGATGAATGCTATGTTGATTAGCTCGGACTTACCCCAGAACATGTGGAGGGAAGCTGTGCTCTTAGCTAACCACATTCTAAATAAATTACCACACAAGAAAAGGGACAAAATTCCATATAAACTATGGAAATGGAGAAAACCTTCATACGGTTACCTTAAAGTGTGGGGGTACCTAGCTAAGGTAGAAATACCTCCGCCTAAAAGGGTGAGAATAGGACCCAAGACCGTTGACTGCATCTTTATCAGATATGCCTACAACAATAGCGCATACCAATTTTTAGTGCACAAGTCTGAAAACTCTAAAATCAACGAGGAAATGGTCATGGAATCAAGTAACATTCTTTGAGAATATCTTTCCAAACAAGGAGAGAAAAGACCCAAGCTCTAAAAAAAGAGCTCATGAAGCTACTCAAGGTTCTCATCATGTTGCTGAGGAACCTAAATGAAGCAAAAGAGCCAGAATGGACAAGTCGTTTGGTCCAAATTTTCTGACATACATGTTAGAAAATGAACCTGGGACAATCCAAGAGGCATTGTCTAGTCCAGATGCTCCTCTCTGGAAATAAGCTATCAACAGTGAGATAGAATCCATCAAGCAAAACCACACATGGGAAATCATGGATCTCCCACCAGGTTACAAACCTTTAGGTTGTAAGTGGATCCTTAAAAGGAAATACAAAGCTGATGGATCAATCGATAAGTAGAAAGCTCGGTTGATAGCTAAAGGGTTCAAACAGAAGGAATGATATGATTTCTTTGACACGTATTCGCCAGCCACAAGAATCACATCTATTAGAGTGCTCATAGCTGTTGCAACACTCTATAACCTCGAAATACATCAGATAGATGTAAAAATAGGTTTCCTAAATGGAGAACTGGAAGAGGAGATATATATATAGAACAACCTGAAGGATTTGTTGCCCCGGGATAAGAAGATAAAGTATGTAAGCTGGTCAAGTCACATTACGGGCTGAAACAGGCGTCGAAATAGTGGCATGCAAAATTTGACAAAATAATGATGTCAAATGGCTTTAAAATCAATAAGTGTGATAAATGTGTATATATTAAAGGCACACCTGATATTTACGTGATTGTATGTCTGTATGTAAACGATATGCTAATCATGGAAAGATCATGAAAACTAAGAATATGTTAAAGAACAACTTTGACTTGAAAGATATGGGGTCTAGCTGACATTATACTAGGGATCAAAATCTCTAGAATGACTGAAGGAATTATCTTGTCACTATCTCACTACATTGAGAACGTACTCAAAAAATTTGATACTTTTGACAAACCACCGGCTAAGACTCCGGTAGACCTGAGTCTACACTTAGCTAAAAATAGAGGGGACCCAGTATCTCAACTGAAATATCCAAGAATTATTGGGAGCCTGATGTACTTGACAAATTGTACACATCCTGATATTGCGTATTCAGTCAGTAAGCTTAGTAGATTCACGAGCAATCCGAGAAATGATCACTGGTTAGCTCTGAAAAGGGTTCTAAAGTATCTAAAATATACCATGAATCATGACATACTTTATACTAGGTATCCAACAGTATTAGAAAGATACAGTGATGAGAATTGGATAGCTCGATCCACCATGGAGTCAGAGTTTATAGCACTAGACAAAGCTGGAAGGAAGCTGAATGGCTCAGAAACTTCCTAGAGGATATTCCGTGTTGGAACAAGCCTGTGCCCCCTATATTGATACATTGTGATGGCATGTCAATAATCGGGAGAGCACAAAGTACAATGTACAAACGGTAAGTCTCGACACATCCGTAGGAGACATAACATTGTTAGGTAATTGATCTCTAGTGGTATAATTACCATTGATTATGTGAAGTCCAAAGATAACATAGCTGATCCTTTGACGAAAGGAATCAACATAGATCAAATGTATAATGCAGTAAGGGGAATGGGGTGGAGATCCCACGAACTTGGTTCAATGAGACAACTAAGTTATGGATAGCTAAGAAGGACACGTGAAACCCTTCCCATTCTTAGAAGTTGTCCAAGTGCGAACCTGCAGAGGTGTGGTAAGGTTAAATGTCTACGCTTCGTATACCAGATAAAGGTAGAGTATGGAAGGATACTCTTGATAGGAGATCACCAATAAAAGTGTGAAGTGAGGCCACTTCAAATAGAAAAAATACTTATGAATCCAAGATAAGGTCCATGGCCGAAACGGATACAACATAAGAACGAAAGGATATTAGAGATATCATTGTGTAAATGTTATTGTCTTGGTTTACATAAAAAGCTGACCAGTTCAAGACATCGCGTTCACTAAGCAGCAAGTAAATCCGATAACATCTTACTAGATAAGGTTCAAAGCCGTAAGCTACCTATCTATTTATAATGATATTTCGTCAGAACTTTTCTTAAAAGTGTTAGCATGCATTAATCATCATTCATGTGAGGAATTATTAGAATAAATGTATAATTAATGCATTTGGCCCAAGCTGAGGCACATGGTGGGATGGAAAAACCATTATCACATTGAAAATTGCAAGGAATTTTTCCCTATTTATAATGAGAAGCTTTAAGCTGGTGTGACATTAAATGTTCCACCTGAAGAGCTGACAGAGGCTGGAACAAATTATTTTTTTCTGAATGGTTTTATTCATACACGTCTTTTTGTAGGGGGCCGGCATCCATTATGGGGCATAGGGCTTATGTCCCGGACATAAGTGACACGGATACTACTTCTCTAAATAACTCTTAATGCCACATCTCTTCCACGACCCGAACCTTTTAGCTTAACAGCTGCTCGAGGATGGTGATCCGAGCACGAGTACGAGCACGAGCTCGCGCTCGCGCACGTGCGTGTACGCATAGCGCATTGGACGCATGTCGCAATGGCCGCTTTGTGGCGCACTTTGCACTTAAGGTAGTAGCCAGTGCAGGGGACGCGACAGGGTCTATAAGATGTTCTAGAAGCCGGCCAAGGGACACGAGCAAAGTGCCAGGGCGCCTGAAAGGCTTCCAGGCCCTTCCAGAAGGTGATGAGCAATGGTCGTGCCTCTTGGGAGTGCCTGCGAATCCCACTCCTTCATTGCCTATAAATAGGCCTCTCCCCCCTCATTTGAAATCATCCCAATTATAAGAGCATTAGCATTCATTAGCATTGTAGTTTTCTACTTTCTCTCTCTCTGTCAGAAAGTTTCGAGTATCCAACGGTTCGCTGAAGCTTCGAGACTCGTTGTGCTACGATCTTGGAAGCAACTAGTCGTTGTATTTTGGGGACGATTGCCGTAGCCCGTGAGCACTGAATACGGGGCAATCTCATCTTACAGAGAAAGAGTATAACTCTTGCCTCGACTAAAATTCTAATCAAGTACACCACCTCTACCAAAACAACAAAAATTGAATCGGAAATTACCCTTCAATTACATTATGAGTTGTTTCAACTTACTGATCAACTATCATAGAGATTCTAAGATCAACCTCGTGCTTTTTGGCAGACATCTAGTACCCACTACCAACCATAACATCTGCGAAAAAGTTGGTTAACCCAACGGTCGTGGCAACTGCATCCAGAAAATCTCTTCAAAAACGATTTCTGTAGCACACAAATGCATAATCATTGAATCCTGGAGCCGTCCATCATTTATGGACATCCTCTTGAACTTGTAGCTCACGTCCCGGAGATTACTACAGATTCGAATAAAGATTTGACAGTGTATCACTGTTGTGAGTTGCTAACAAGTACAATATTGCATTATGGAATTGACCCATGTTATTTTGAGGACCTATCTAGTTTCAAATTTTGCCTTAATTTGGTGCCGTTTTTGCTGCCCGCACTAAAACAGTGCTTCATCCCTCGATGTTCGGGGTAAAGTATTATTACAATGGAGTCCAATTCTTCTACGTAGCTGCACAACTTAGTCGTCATCCTTTTATACAAAAGAATGTAGCAAACAAGCTGCTTCTCATTCCTTGTAAATTTTCCTCCTTCCCTTCCCATCCCATTCGCTTTCTAGTAGGATATCAAGTAGTTTTAAGCGAAACTCAATTGTAGATTAATTGGCTTAATAAATATTTGGAGATAAGTTGTTCCAATCATAATGTAAATTGTTATTCGTCAAGTGTGAGAATTTATTGTTGTTAATTGAATATTGGAAAAAATCTATTTTAGCACCTTGTGTTATGGCGCAAAATTATTTTAGTACTCTGTGATATAAAATTGATCAATCAAATCAAATTTATTCTAATTAAAATCAATTAGGTACACGGTCTGGAATTTTTAAGTCCTGCCCAAATTTGTCCGGCCATCTAGACCGTCCACATCAGCATTCGCTGATGATGTGGTACCACGTGAACATCCTCTCTCTCCCCCTTCTCCTTCCCCTTTCTCTTCTCTTTCTTGGTTTTGTTTTTGGATGGGCTGGGTTAAAGCTCTGCAATGGTGGCTGGGTTTTGGGAAGAAGAAGAAGAAGAGGAGGAGGAGAGGGCAAGAAGGAGAGAGAAAAAGAGAAAGAGCAAAGGGGAGAAAGAGGGAAGAGAGAGAGAATAAAAAGGGGAAGGTGGAGAGAACAAATGCTCAGATGGTCTGGCAAGATCAAGACAGGACGAGCAGGTATGGATATGGACCTAATTAATTTTAATTGAAATAAATTTGACTTAATTGATCAGTTTTATACTACAATGTACTAAAATAATTTGCGCAATAGTAGAGGTTAGTAAAGTAGATTTTCCCTATTTTAAATTCTTCTAATTAAGAAATTGGAATGCTTCTTTAACTTTCTGGGAGCATCATTATTCTTCTTTACTTTTTATTCATTGAATAATGGAGTTTTTCTTCAAGCATACAATTTATGTCAACGTCATAGGTCACCATTCGAATTTATGCCTTGGGACTCTTTCAAGATTCGAATTTAAGATAACTGTTTTAATTTACTTATTAATATAGTAATCAAGTCTTGGACGACTTCCTTGTCCAATAAAGAGTGATGGACGAGTTAACTCCAAGTGACCAGCCCTTCCTCCATTGCCGACCAGTTCGAGAACTTCCAAGCCTTCCTTTCGTCTCGAACTATTTGGACGGAATCACATATATTTTTTCCCATCCTTATATATTCTTCTTTACTGTATATAATTCGCTAACAGTTTCGAATATGTGTCTTGTTGAACTGCGGTCCTAATTGATTGTGCAGTTGGAGCTGCAGAAAAGAAAGTGTTGGGGCTAAAATGGAACAAGAGATCAATATCGAGATAGACAGAAGTTTAGTAGCATCTCGTCTTAGGGAGAAGCTGGTTCAAAGGCCTCCTCCTGCATCAGGTTGCAGCTGCATATTCAAAGTTCCAAGCACGGTCCGCAGGCCGAACGAGCACCTTTTCGAGCCAAGCTTGGTGTCCATCGGACCATACCACAGCGGGAACAACAAGTTACAGCCGATGGAAAGCATCAAACGGTGGTACCTGCAGTGTTTACTTGATCGAAAGCCGACTCCTGAGACCGACCTGGACTCCTTGTTTGAGTCTGCTAAGCAGAATCTGAGATACGTCCTTGCGAGCTACGCAGAACCTGTGCGAATTGAGGTCGAGGAGCTGGTGGAGATGATGGTGATCGACGGTTGCTTCGTCGTTGAGTACTTCAGGAAGTACGGAAGAATTGTCCAAGTAAGTGAGGATGATCCGTTGTTCGCCATGCCCTGGACCAGAAAAGTTCTGGTGGTTGATCTGCTGTTGCTCGAGAACCAACTGCCCTGGTGCGTCCTGGATTGCCTTTACAGGCTGACCAGGACTACCAGCGACGAGGAAAAGCTACCCCTTTCGCAGCTTGCGCACAATTGTCTCGTCATTGACACTCTCCGATTCGACAGCATCCAGGTCGACCCCCGTCTGCAAATCAAGCATTTGCTCGACTTGCAGCGGAGCATCATACTATACTCCAGCACAGATGACGGCCAAGACCAGGACAACGACGAAAACTATATCAGAATGGGGTGGAAGTGGTGGCTTCTGACACCTCGTGTAACAGAACTACTACAAGCCGGGGTCAGGTTCGAGGTCGGAAACAGCACCAACCTGACGAACATAAAGTTCGAGAAGGGAGTGCTAACAATACCGCCAATACAAGTCCTGGACAACGCGGAATCGCTGTTCCGAAACCTGATAGCCTACGAGCAGTGCGACAGGAGCCTGGAATACAAGATCACATCGTATGCAGTGTTCCTCGACAACCTCATCAACACGAGCGCGGACCTCGACTGCCTGTGCCAGAAGAAGATCACAGTATGTTACCTGAGCACGGAGGAAGTGTCCGAGTTCTTCCAGAGGCTTTACAAGGACGCGCATGTGGACCGGTACGTGTACGCTAAGACTTCTTACAGGATACACGCGTATTGCGATGAACGTTGCCCTCGGTGGCGAGTGATGCTCGCGAGAGATTACTTCGGAAATCCTTGGTCTATTGTTTCGCTTGTCGCTGGGATTATTATCTTGGTCCTTACTTTCTTGCAGACGTTATACGCTATCATACGCTAGATCGTTTTTTCTGCTGTTGTTCGTACTCGGATGTCTTATATTTGCTATCATATTGACTAATGCAAAATCGGTCGCTTAGGATGACTTTGCAGTATGAATGACTAATATGTAACAGATGGACAGCCCTGCGTTGATTATTCAATCTATCTTGCATTTTGATTGGGCTAGAAAGGAGAGACTGCAGTATTACAATGTGAATTGGGGTTTTTTCTTTTTTGAGTAAAAAATACGAAAATTTCCAAATTGGTAACAATTTGCAACATTTTGCACTTTAAAAAATAACAATTTTCAATACTTGTTACTTAAGTTGTCAAGCCTTGAAAGCAAGATTTTAAAAAAATGACCCGGAGAGCGATTAGCGTGTATGATCCAAGCGAAATATCCATCCGTTCCCACAACGTGTATAAAGTCCAAGTCACACCACGGGTCCAAAAGATGTTTCGGTACCAACTCCGTGGGCAAAAGTGACAAGGAGTTTTTGAACGCCCCGATGTAATAAAGGGAGTGAGGGTGTAAACTCGAACAACGAAGAGCGAGTTCAAGACATCCCGAGTGAGTCACACAATCGATTAGGTCGGAAAAATGTTTTGTTGTTTTTGGAAAGAGTCAAGCAATGACAAGCTAAAGAGAATAGGATTAAAAGACAATAAGAGAAAAATGGGCAAGGCGCCCGTCACGAAACCATCATGACTTGGTCTCTTATGGGCTTATCACTCATGTGGTCGGCCTAGGTGAACTACGATATGGTGCTTCACAGTCAAGTCCATCACACTACAAAGATGGGTTCTCGGTTTCAAATGGCCCACTCCCTGGACACCCTTATAACGGTGAGTTATCAACCTCACACTAGAGTGCACGAGTCACCAGTTCTAGCCCTCGTCCCCCTCTCATTAACGAACTACCATAAGGCCAACTAAACACTACCATTCACACGCATATCCATTGGATAATATCTAATCTAACAGATAGGTCTCTCCACGCTCCCCTTCACAGTCACGTCCATCAAGTAACGTTATGATCGATTGGAAAGTACCTACGGTCATGGCTAGTGTTATCAACACCTAGCTCTAACACAAGGTACATTGAGCCAACGCATTATGATCTTTATATGCTACACGCTCTCAACATAAAGCCCACTTGAAACCAAGCCACTCAGGCCTACTAAGGGCGCCCGATCCAAAGGAGAACTACTCAAAACAACGATAATGCATTAAAGGGAAAAATGTCATGAAAGCTAAACGACAAGGAAGGGAACAATGTCTAAAAAATCTGTCGTCTAACGGCTGAGCCTGAAAAGGCATACATCTTCCTTCGAGTTCGCGTTCGGCAAGTTCTCCATCGGGAAAAATCTTATAGTGATCTTGGGAGGTTGGACGAGCATCGTTCGGCGTAATTTCTGCTGTCCGACAGGTTTCACTGGGCATTTGCCGGTCGGTGCTCATTTTGCTGGTCGACGATTGCAGCTTGTTCCCGGCTTGCCTTTCATCGTCACAACTCCTTCTATGCTCTGGATCTTCTAGTGCACCTCTTGTCCCTGCAATCCTCCAAAAGACATGATGACAAACGAGTAAAACTATTTGAGACAACAAACCAAGAAATGGCCAAAAAGACCCAAGACTCGAGAAATAAAGATGGGAAAACGGGTCTAAATGATCCTAAAATGGCATGACAAAATGAGTGTTTTTCACGCTCATCACCAAGTTAACCCTTCACTTCCTGCGGCACGTATACGTCCAAAACATGTTACAAGCCCAAAAGAATGTAAGGGAAATCCGTTCATACAACAATTGTTCATAACATTGACCTTTAAAATCAAGTGCGTGACACGTGTCTAGGGGTGTGCAAATGAGATTCGGTATTTAAAATATTCAGAATTTTTTTGGGGATCGGTATTTTGGGATTCGGGATTTAATTCGGTATGAGTTTTTTAGATAATTCGGTAAATTTTGGTATTCGATAGAATTTTGGTATATACCGGTATTATTTTGGTAATACCAAAAATCCCAAAGTACCAAAATATAACTTTACCAATTAGTATATAACCTACAAGGAAACCTTCAATTCTCTCTCTCCTCTTCAACTATTCCTTTCGCCTCTTCTCTCTCTCTCTCTCTCTCATTCCTCCAAGCCTTCAATTAGGACTTCGATACTTAAAAAAAAATTAGGACTTCGATACTTAAAAAAAAATTAGGACTTCGATTGTTGGGGTTTTTTAATGCATGCTTAGGACGTCAATTGTTGGGGGTTTTATATTCAACTATTGATGCTTTGTTCCTCCTCAAGATTGTTTAATGTTTTTATTTTTTGGGTTTTTACGGTTCCTATTTCCTGGATTTTATATCTTTGCTATTCTATTCATGCTGTAATGTTTTGGAACTTAAGGTTCCTTTTTTCTGGATGTTTTTTTTAGGGATCTTTTTTCTGGATGTTTCGGTATTTTCGTGTTGCTGCTTCCTGGATTTAGGGTTGCTGCTTCCTTCCTTGAGATTATTGGGTTCCTGCTTCTTGGATTAGGTTCATAGATTTAGGGTTCTTGCTTCCTGTTGCGGGGAAAAGGGAACAAATAACCCGAGACGGATCCGGAGTGGTCGTCCCAAGGTCAGTCTAAAGCTATGCTAGGCTACCGGCTATGCTAGGCTAAGGAAAGATAAAACAACAAGATAGTAAAAGTAAAGTAATTGTTGTGTTGTGTTGTTGGTTGATGATCCCCGTTCTCTCGCCCGAGCTCCCTTTATATAGCACGTCTTGACCTAGCTCCATCCTTCCCGTGCAAGAAACGCCGTCCCGAGTGAATATTTCATTTCCAAATTAACCCGGCTTAGAATAGGAAAATATAAACCGTCTTCCTCATATGAACAGATCTCGTCTCCGATTAGGAATATGCCGGTCGTGTCGCCCAAGCAACCGTGCTCCAAAGTCTTATTGGAATCCCGGAAATCCCGGCTCTACTTAGGAAAATATAAGCCGAGCCGACCCGATCCTCTCGAACCTTCTACGCAAAAGCTCATTTTAAGCTTGTCATCGCCTAAACAGCTTACCGTCTTTAAACCCACAACGGGCCCAAGCCTTCCGCCTACATGGACCAAGACGAACTTTCTACCCGGGCCCCCAAAGCGGGATCGTCAAATCCATCCGGGCCCCTAAACGGAATCGGACCTTCCGCCCGCGAACACGAAGTAAAAGGCGGGCCTTACCGCCTTCAAAGCGGAAACTCGTAGGCCTACCGCCCGGGCTCCAAAACGGGCCTTACCGCCAGCTCCTCCAAGCGGGCTCATTCCGCTCAGGCCCTAGGCGGAATTCTCCTTCCGCCTTCAACCAAGAGAAAGGCCGAACCGGTCCTACTGCTCATGTTCCAAAGCGGATCCTACCGCCCGTGCTTGCACATGAAGGGCGGTATACTACCGCCCGTGCTTGCACATGAAGGGCGGTATACTACCGCCCACCCGTGCTTGCACTTGACATTCTTGTTGACATTCTTGTAGATGTTCTTGACATGAAGGGCGGTATACTACCGCCCGTGCTTGCACATGAAGGGCGGTATACTACCGCCCGCCTTGAAGGGCGGTATACTACCGTCCACCTCAGAGTGCATTGAGCGGTCCAATGGGTCGTTCAAAGACAACGACGAGTCCGGACCTTTTCACGCAAACTCGGAAATAACCATCTTCGTCTGAAACCCGGCATATAATTTTTGTATTCCAACAATGCCCCCCGCACATCAATACTTCGAGATAACCAATCGAGAAGTGTTGATGTGTTTTCCTCCAAATTTTCAAGTTTTAGTCAAACTTGAGTCCTTTGAATTTCAAGCCCCCACCTTTGACCTAGTAATAAAGGACCCCAAGCACTTTTGACCAAGCCTCTCCTTCCTTACACACTTTCATCATCCTCTCTTTCAAACTCCTTAATGGAAAACAAATCTTGGCCTCCATCCCCTTCTCTTAACAACTTTAGTTAAGACTTTAATCCCTCCTCCTTATCTCCAAAGTTGCTAAGTTGTGCTTAATCTTCTTCCTCATCTTCAAAGTAAGTCTTCTTTTCTTCCTTCATTATGTTTGTAAAGGAAATACACGAAAGTAGCTCACTTTGGTCAAACTTTTATACGTCGTAGGGAGACCCTTACTTGGGATTGGAGTTGCTCTCCATTTTTCGGGAGCTTACATCTTCTTGACATCTTTTTGGCTCAACTCCACTTCTTCTTCAAGGTATGTTCCCAAGCCTAAACTCTTGCACACCAAGTGTTTGTGAAAATGCCAAACCCAACATTTTAGCACTTTTTGCCTTGGCCCTTGACTTAGGAGAATGTATTATGCAAGCTTTACCTTTCCGCAATCACCATCGGTCCATCACCTACCGCTTGTGCCCAAAATGCGCTCGACTTGTTCCACCTAAGCGAACTCGGACTCGGGCTCGTCCATCATCTCCGTGCTTGGCCCAAAGCGGTAAGCATATACCGTTCGGGCAGTTGGAGGACCAAGGCGGGACGTTTGATCCGCCTAGAACGGTCGGGTGGACGAACAAACCGTCATACCGCCATTTGCTCACCTTTGCTTATTTTGTGATGATAGGACGATCATGCCGATACCTCCCGACGTAGCAAAAGAAGAGCAACTCTCCGTCGACATACTCATCACATCGACACTTGGAGAAAGCTACCCGGTCGATGACATTTCCAAAGACAAAGAGAACCGGGTACTTGGACCCATGGTCACTAACGTTGAGTCCTTTGGAACCACCCTTCCGGTCCACTACCGTGACGTGCCTCTCTTTCAAGGTGCTCCCATCAATTTACACTTTTGGAGCAATAGTAGAGGATACCGTGGATGGCCTACACCGTTCGAAGAATTTGAGACTTGGCATGCCGTCTTGAAAAAATTCCATCATCCACTATGGGACCAAACCGGCATCGCCTCACTCTTGTCCCTTTGCACTCACAAACTCGAGCCATATCGTCCACTACTCGGCACCTTGCTTCTCTATTGGTGTCCAAGTGCCAACGTGTTTCTTTTCCGTTCCGGTAAGCTATGCTCAATATAGACGATTCCTTTACCGTCTACATCAAGCTTTTCACCCGTCTCACCTAATCTTGCAGGAATGAAGACCATCACACTATACGACATGGCCGCCCTCTTCGGTCTTCACCCCGATGGTGAACCAATCCTTCCATCCACCCCAGTGACCGATACAAATGCCCGGACCCGGCACGATGCCAAGAGGCCAACAGCGAATGGCTTTTCCGCCTATGTCGATGCTTACCGACTAGACGATAAAGACCCTCGAACAGAACTCAATCCCGGTACTATTCCCGGAGAGAGTGATCCTGACTATATGCCCGGCGATGAATTTTGCCGTAAGGACGAACATACGGCCTTCCTTCTTCTTTGGATTGCTCGTTACATCACCTGCCCGTCCTCCAAACGTGTATCGAATGAATTCTTCAACTTAGCCGCTGCACTCGTTGAAGGACGGAAGATGGCGATGGGACAATTCGTCCTCTCCCACCTCTATGATCAGATGACAGTGTACGTGAACGCCTACCGATTGAAGAAGACCTTTACCGCCAACGGTCCCTTATGGATAGCTGCCATGTGGTGCTTGGCTTACTTCCCCGAACTGACGCCCTCGCTACCAACATACGATGGGTCATTATCCAGCTATAGCCACCACCTTCTTCGGGCTCGGGTAAGGAAACCCACAAAAGATCTTCGTCCCTACTTTTGGGTCTTCAACAAGGACCACGGCGGCAACCAAGCTTCCCCACTTCTTCACGAAGCATGTCGTCCTAGCTTCCTCGAGTTTTCCGACGTGACCCAAAGTGCTGATGCCTGGAAGAATATACTCACAGCCCGAGATCTTATTAGTGGAGGCTCTACCGGAAGAATGGTTGTAGAACCATATAATCCTCACTTCGCCGCTGAGCAACTCGGCCTTGTCCAAGGAGTACCATTCCCGACCGCCTACCTTTTCCATGGACAACGAGCCGACCGAGGTTCATACCAATGGGAGAAGGTGGAGCTCTCCCTCAAGGTCAGCAGCTACCTTTTACAGCGAAGTACGATAAGCGACTTCAACTTCTCTCCCGGTCGTACTCCCGCCTTTGCGACTTGGTGGGCTACACTCACGTGTTGGGAGGCTAACGACAAGCAGCTAGCCGAGACCTTTACTCTCGTTAAAGCAACATCCCCCACGGCCGGCCCCATCTCGAAGTCGGAAAAAACCCTTCCGAAGAAGAAGCAAAAGGTCGATCATTCAGCCGGAAGCGATCGGGCGGGTGATTTGACATATCCTTCCAAAGCCGACGACTCCGGCCTACCAGAAGATGGTAAGTCTCCTGACTCTTACAACCGCCACGTTCCTTACTTGGCAATTTCAAACATTCTTTTCTTGTTAAATAGGTGACGTCCTTCGAGCTTCCTCTCCTCCAGCCAGACTTGTGGGATACCCTTCTTCTTCATCCGAAAAGGTAAAGATTAACTTCAGGAACTTACTCGGTATGAATCAAACGTTCCTAAAATATGTTCTCACCATTTCAGGATTCGTCACCTGAGGCATCTCCCACACGAATCGACCCTACTACGGGCCCTGAGTCCACCCGTGCCATCTCTTCTTTAAGGCTCAGAAGAAATCCTCCGCGTCAGGGTCGCCCTACTAGCATCATGGATTCCGCACCCTTAGACGATGAAGCCGAGTTCCAAGTAATGCTCGATCCTGTTTACTCACCTAGTTATACTCCTTCGCCTCCAGCAGCACGTCCTTCAACCGGCGGCACCAATTACCCCGAGATGACCGAGATCGAGCAAGCGCCGGGCCTGATACGTCCCGCTCCGCGGGATGATCCTTACCCCACAGGTGAGACCGTGCACGCCTCTACATCTATGACCATTACGCATCATCAGACCACCTCGGATGTCGTACATCCTTCGACGCCTTTAAGCGTCGCACCACTTCCTGTGGCTGGACCACCAACACCTACCGTTGTTCCACTTCTGCCTACATCTTTGATCGACGCCTCCGAACTCGTAAGCATTTTTTCTTTAACTTTGTTTTTCCATACAATTCATCGCTCCTTAGGCCATATACAACACTTCATGCTAGGCTTTCTATGAGAGCATTGGATTCACTATAGACGAGTCGACCGATCCTCCGGTCATCCCCGCTATGGTGCCTGAAGTCCCGATACTCGCTCATGCTGACACTGAAAAGGACAAGCGAAAAGCCAACTTGATCCGTTACCTTTGCGACCTCAAAAACCAGACAATAAGCACTATGCTCCCAAAGCCTCCAGCCTATGCATATGACGCTCTTGAGTACTTGACGAACCATGGGCCATCCACCGGGACTCAGCTTGCTCCCATCCGTAAGCTACATGCCGATTTTGCACATACGATCCATTGGTAAACTCCCTCGTACTCATTCTTCTCTAACCGCCTTGACTGAACCTTGTCCACTTCTAACACTTGTTTCCTTCAGGTATCAAAGGGGCCAAAGGTACGTCGACTCCATTCATTGTATGGAGCAAAACGCAGAAACCCACATTAAAACCTTCACGGAGACTCAGAACAAAATGGCATCAAGGGTCGCCGAGTTCAAGCTGATTAAGGCTGAAGAACTTGAAGCCGAGTAAACGGCCGCCACCCATGCTGAGACGATAAATCAAATTCGAGCTGAGATCGCTCGCCTTCAGGAGAGCTTGATCCAAGCCGATTCTGAGCACCAGAAATCACGAGACGAACTTGCCCATGTGAAAGAGAAGAGAATAGCCTGCCATCAAGCCAACATGGAATACGGGATGACCATCTTCAAAAGCGCCAAAGACGAGTCCGAACTTGTCGACGCGCTATTAGGGCATGAGAGAAATGCCTATGCCAATGACCGAAGTTTTATCGATGCCACCCGAGAACTAGTAGACGAGACGATCTCATACCTTTTTGAATCCGATGTCGGTGCCGCCCCGCCGGAGGATGACCGACGAGCATGAGCTCGACTTCCTAAAGCTCTCCGATCCCGCTGGCTTGACTAGCTTTTTATGTTAGGGATCTTTTTGGACTGTCGTATTTATTATTTACCCAACTTTGATGTATGTACGCTCGGTCTTATCGAGACCGTATGCTAGACTTGAGCATGACACATGATTTTGATGGCCCTTGAAGAGGCTGATGAAGTAACTTGACCTTGGTTGACCTTTTACATTGACTATTAGCCAACTAGATACATTGTCAAGCTACACGTATGACCGGTTCCATCAAAAACCGAAAAGACTATCGTCATAGTCTATACCGACTAAGTACGATTCTACTACAAATCCATCACCGGCTAGGTTACATCTCTCGATTATAAGTTCGTGCATAATCTTCAAATAGACGATCATCCACACCCTCCCACATGCTAGGTCGGTACTTCTTCAGGTAAAGTCCGTTTATCGGGGGCTCATGAACTTCACCGTTGATGTCTGCAAGTCGATAGGATCCATTCCATAGCACATCGTGCACCTCGAATGGTCCTTCCCAATTTGGCGACCACTTTCCAAGCTCGGGGTCTTTGCGTCCTAGTGGGAGTATAACCTTCCACACCAGATCCCCTCTCTCGAAATGCTTTTCTCGGACCCGCTTGTTGTAGGCTTTCTCTACAGTCTTCTTCTGCTGGACGATCGCGTCCAATGCCCTTAGCCTTTCTTCCGGAAGATCTTCAAGCTCAGCCAACATGGCCGAGTCATAATCAAGTCGGGAGAGGTTTGCCTGCTCGGCCCTCCTCAAGGATCGTACCGTTATTTCCAACGGTATCATAGCATCGTGTCCATAAGTAAGAGCGAACGGTGTTGTTCCAGTGGCACCCTTCTTTGTAGTGCGGAATGCCCACAACGCCTTCGATAGAGCGAGATGCCACATTCTGGGTCGCTCTCTCACCATCTTCTCTATGCATGCTTTCAATACCTTATTGGTAGCTTCCGCTTGACCATTGCCTTGAGCATAATAAGGCGTCGAATGGGTGATTCGGAAGCCCATGTCTCTAGCAAACTTTTGGATTTCATCTCCGGTGAACATAGTAGCTTGGTCGGTTGTGATCGTCTCCGGTAACCCGAACCTATGGATGATGTGTTCTTTAAAGAACTGGATCACCGTCTCTTGGTTCACAACCTTCATTGGGACTGCCTCCACCCACTTTGTAAAATAATCAGTGGCCACTATGATGAAGGCGTGTCCCTTGGTAGAAGCGGGATGGATCTTCCCGATAACATCAACTGCCCAACCCCGAAATGGCCAAGGCTTCACTACGGGATGAAAAGTGTCTGCCGGCGAGTGTTGAACTCGTCCATGTTTTTGGCATTCTTGACACCCCTTCGCGTAATTGGTGCAGTCATTTGCCATACCCGGCCAAAAGTAGCCGTGACGATGCATCAACCATCTCATCTTGATACCTGACTGGTGTGCTCCACATATGCCTTCATGGACCTCTGTCATGGCTAGCATAGCTTCTTGTGGACTTGGGCAAACCAGAAGTAACCCGTCGATGGTCTTTCGATAGAGGGTATCATTGATGAGCTCGAAACGAAGAGCCCTTATCTTCAAAGCCTTGTCGGAGCAAGAGCTTGGGTCCTTGAGGTAGTCGATGTATTCCTGTCGCCAGTCTCGGTCGAGTTGTAACAAAGCAATCTCGACCGTCGGGTTAAGCTCCTCTAATGCCGAGGTCGACCTGACCTTCACCGGTACGGAGTTGAATTTGGTGAACGCACGGAAACCGGACCCGGTCTGTGCTAACTTGTTGGCCTCCATGTTCTTGGTGCGATCCACGAATCCAATGATCGCATCTTCGAAACTCCGTAGTAGCGATCGGGCTGCGTCACAATAGGCTTGGAAGCCTTCCCGTTCGCACTTGAATTCGCCCGCCACTTGTTTGACTACCAACATCGAATCACCAAGCACCCGGACGGTTTCGGCGCCCAGGTCCTTCAAAATAAATAACCCCAGCATCAAAGCCTCGTACTCGGCTCGATTGTTGGTGCAAGGAAAATTAAGTAGGAAGGATGCCTTTGTCTTGACACCAGTCGGAGATTTGATCACGATTCCAGCCCCGGCGGACTTGTTGGTGCGGGAGCCGTCAAACCAAAGCGTCCATGGTTTCTTTGCTATCAACCCAAAATCTACCGACGTATCAGCAGTCACATCAATACACGGGTGGTCAGCCAAGAAGTCAGCCAACGCTTGCCCTTTCACCGCTCGCTGAGGCACGAACGTTAGGTTGAACTCCACCAAGGCCAATGCCAACTTGCCAAGCCTTCCTCTCATGATAGGTCCGGCGAGCAAGTGCTTGATGACGTCGGTCTGGGCAACCACCTTCACCTCCGTGGGCAAGAGATAATACCTCAATTTTCTACAAGCAAAGAAAAGACAAAGGCACAACTTCTCAATGGCTGAATACCTCGTCTCCGCTCCCAAGAGCGACCTACTCAGGTAGTACACAGCCTGCTCTTTTCCTTCGTCATTCTCCTGAGCCAGTAGGCATCCAATTGAGCCTTGGGCGGCCGATACATAAAGCAACAACGGTCGATTCGGGGATGGCGGAGTGACAACCGGAGGTATGGATAGGTATGCCTTAAGCTCTTCGAAGGCTTGTTGGTGCTTGGCTTCCCATTGGAACTCGCCTCCCTTTAGTTTGAGCAAGTTGGCAAATGACCGTGTCCGGCCCGCAGTGTTGGATATGAACCGACGCAAGAAGTTTACTTGGCCGAGGAAACGTTGCAGCTCCTTCTTGTTTCGAGGAGGTTGGGCTCGTTGAATTGCCTTGATCTTGTTCTCATCGATCTCGATGCCTCGCTTATGGACAAGAAATCCCAAGAAATTCCCCGCGGATACTCCGAACGCACACTTTAACGGGTTCATCTTGAGCTGGTGTTCCCGCATCCTCTCAAACGATGCCCGCAAGTGCTTCAAGTGTTGGGTGCGATCATGGGATTTGACCACCACATCATCGATGTATACTTCCATAAATTTGCCGATGAAATCCGGAAAGATCAGGTGCATCCCCTTTTGGTACGTAGCTCCGGCGTTCTTGAGTCCAAAAGGCATAACTACCCACTCAAAAATCCCGATAGACCCTGGACATCTGAACGCCGTCTTATGAACGTCCTCCTCAGCAAGATAAATTTGATTGTAACCCGAATGACCGTCCATGAAGCTCAGTACTTCATGCCCGGCTGCCGCGTCAACCAACATATCGGCGATGGGCATTTGATATTCATCTTTTGGAGTAGCAGAGTTTAAATCTCTAAAGTCAATGCAAACCCGAATTTTTCCATTCTTCTTGACAACGGGTACAATATTGGATAGCCACTCCACATAATCGGCTTTTCGTATGAAGCCGGCTTCTAAGAGTCTATCTATCTCTAGCTTGACTTTCTCTACTACTTCCGGCATCATCCTCCTCATCGGCTGCTGGTAAGGCCGAAAACCCGGCCTTATAGGGAGTCGATGTTCTATGAGGGACCTATCCAGGCCTGGCATCTCGTCATAGTCCCAAGCAAAACAGTCTTGGTACTCCGTCAGTAGCTCGACCAGGTCCTTCTCGAAGTCTTCAGGAAGCCGCTCACTGATGAATACGGGCCGGCCTCCTTTTTCTGATTGGAGAATTATTTCCTTTAAGGGATCCTTCACCTCTGCCTTGGCATCATCGAGCTTGCTTGGTGCCGGGTGAAGATCGCTCATCCTTAATAGCTCTAGTGGGTCTTGGCCGTCATCCTCGAAGACGTACTCGGCCGCTTCATATTGTGACAAGGCGTAGACCTCCATCCGCCTTGCCATCTCCTCAACATTTGGATTACTCTCGAAAGGCAAGCCTAAGCGGTTGCCCCCCGAGTGCAGCTATAACTGGTCGTTGGGTAGAAGGGACCTCCCTTTCGACCGAGCATGCAATCCCGGCAATGCGGCCATCTTCGTTGCTCCATGCCATTGATGTTGGTATCATGGAGCTATCATAAAAGGCCGCTTCCACATTATTAGTATTCAACGCGAAGGGATTGGTGTCGGCAGCCACCAACTCTACCTTGCCGTCCGGCTTCCATTGGATGAGGAACTGATGAAGGGACGACGGGATGACTTGTGCCGAGTGAATCCAATCTCGCCCCAACAAGCAGTTATAGGAAGTTTTCGCGTCTATGACAAAGAACGCGACCTCCCTACTCACAGATCCAACACTAACTTCGGCTGCGAGCATTCCAAGTGGACGTGTACCCTTTCCCGCGAAGTCCATCATGACCATGTCAGTCGGGATCAACCGCTCTCTCTCCTTGTTCAGCTTCCGGAGTAATGATTGGGGAATGATATTGACGGTAGCCCCATTGTCCACCAGAATCCTTCCAACCGGCTTCCCGAAGATATGAGCGGTGATGTACAACGGCTTGAGGTGCCTACACATGTTGGTGGTGGGTTTTGCAATAGTGATGCTATTGCTGAAGTCTTCAATTATGGGCACCGCCATAGATTTCTCTCCGATCTCGTACTCTCCGAGATCCCCTTCAATCACATCCCCTTCTAGGTAACTGGGCTGATTCTCCTTTGGTCCGAACATGGCTGGGAGGGTGAAGACCATATTGACTTGTAAGTCTTGGTTATTTTCATTAAGGTCATCCTCACTCGTGCTATCCTCCAACTCTACCTTCTCGCCCATCTCATCCTCACGAACAAAACGCCTCATCTGCCATGCCAGGTACTCTCTCTCGTTACTAGGACTTGGTGGTTCATCATCCTCATGGTCCAGCACGAGATCATCACCATTCCCAATAAGGTCATCTAAATCTAGCAACTCTTCTTCGTTATGGTCGGGGAGACCGTGTAGTCTCAATTTCTCATAATTCTCGATCATAACACAGGCTGGATGTACTGCCTTTTTCTCCTTGAGAGGGTTGCTGACCTTCTTGTCCTTGCTAATGCTATCATCCTGACTTGATCCCTCATTCCGGCTCGAGGTATCGTTGAGACTCAACTTTTCGAAGGATCCGAACCTCGCTACTCCTGCGTCTAGGTCGACCATGACTTCCTTGTGTAGAGTGGTTCGCCCTTTTTGTACGAAGTTATCTTTGGGGCGGACCTCACCTTCTGTCTTCGGTATCCATACCTTATTCAGCTCTCGTTCTCCCCCAAAGTCGATGTGCCTCTTTGCCTTGACGAGTGTTGCCGACATCCTCGATCCACTAAATTCCTTCATTGGAGCTTTCCCCTTGTCGGATCTTTGTGATGATAACTTTGTTTCATCACCAATGTCTTTCATAGGCGTCTGATCCTTGCTATCGACCTCTCTCATCGGTGCTTTTCCTTTGTCGGGCCTTGGGGCGTCGATCTCCATGGACCGGCTTTGTCTAGAAGCCGCACGGTGTGGAACTTTGGGAAGAGCTAGGAGAGCTTCTTGCTCCTTGAGTCGAGCCTTGCGCTCGGCTAACATCTTCTCCAAATCTCGAGTAACCTGCTTCTCGACCTGAATCTTCCTTTCAAGGCGACGCCTTTGAGTATGAGTAAGGGGTTCAGGTGTAACTGGTCTTAGTGCACGCCTCTTCTCTCCCAATCGGTGGAACACACCTCCCTGACGCTTAGTGTCGTCTCGGAGATCTATTTTGATGTGAGGGTGGCGAAGCTGCCCGCCTTGCCCCCCGAGTCTTTCTTTTACGTCTCTTGGATATTCTCGCCTCTCGGGACTCTCCTCCGGGCCTCTTGGAAGTCCTTTCCCTTCGAGTGTCTCCTTGAGCTCCTGTAGCAGTTGTTGTGCCCTAAGTTGCCTCATGGACTCACTCGGCTGCTCTCGCCTTTCGTGTTTAGGTGATCCTTGCTGCCCGTGTTTCTCGGGTCCACCCCTATGATCCTGGTGGTGTTCTCGTCGTTCATTTCTCTCGAGTCTATCTCTTAGATCTCGAGAGGGTTCTGGGCTTCCATGCCCCCCAAGTTCTTCTCTCAGATCCCGGGAAGGTTCTTGACGTTCATGCCCCCTGAGTTTTTGTCTCAAGTCCCGGGAAGGTTCTTGGCGTCCACGCCCTCCGAGTTTCTCTCTCAGATCTCGGAAAGACTCTTGACGTCCGTGCCTTCCAAGCTTCTCTCTTAAGTCTTTGAAAGGTGATCGTCGTGCATGCTTGGGATCTTCCTCCTCAGTCCGGTCCCTTGCCATACTCACCATATTGATGGGTACGGTGAAAGGTGCCGAGGGTTGTTCTTTGGGGAACCTCAAACGCCCGTCTTTGATTGCTTGTTGCACTTGGTTGCGAAACACCACACAATTGGCTGTATTGTGTGACTTGCTCGCATGCCACTTGCAGTACTTCATCCCTTTCAGCTCCTTCTCTTCGGGGATCTTGTGTCCGGGTGGTAACACGATCTGGCCATTCTTGAGTAGATTATCAAAAATCTCATCGGCCTTTGTGACATCGAACGAGTACTCTCGACCGACCTCGTTGAAGCCCTTGCTCTGTTGAGGCGAGTTCTCGGGACGGGTGAACTCGTTGGGGACCGTCATCGTCTTGTGGACCAAGCTTTCGCACTCGTATGGCTTACCCTTCTTGAACTCGGCCACCATCTCTTCCATTGTCTGTCCTTCTTCGAGACCCCATTCATCACTAAGTTGGTCAATTTCAAGCGTAGGGTCATAGCGATGGTAGGTACCTTTTGAGGAAGAAGCCCTTCTATCCTTCTCGTAGATCAACTGCTGTGCCATGGCGGCCTTTTGTGCCAATTCGGATAGGTCCCGGAATCTCCCGACTCCGAGTTTCCTTCGAAGGCGGAAGGTGAGCCCTTGCATGGCCAGAGCAGCTAGATCGGACTCTGACAAGTTGGTTGGACACTTGTTTTTTGCCTTCCGAAAGCGTATTATGAATTTCTCCACAGACTCGCCTTCGAGTTGTTGCATATGTGCAAAATCCAATATGGTTATTGTTGGCTCAGCTCTGTAGAACTGGTCATGAAATTTTTGTTCCATATCGGGCCAATCACGCACCGAACCCGGCGGTAGTCCAATATACCAAGCGAAGGCCGTCTTGGTCAAAGTCATAGGGAATTGGCGTAGAAGCCATCCCCCATGGGTTGCGGTCTCCCCACATTGGATGACGAAGCGAGCAATGTGTTCCACCGTCGACTGATTCTCTTCGCCCGAAAACTTTGTGAACTCCGGAACTCGATATCCTTGCGGAAAAGGGTGTTGATCAAGGTTCGCTGGGTAAGGCTTGACGAACCTAGGACGAGGGTTGTTCCTTGTCTCGACTCCCATATCTCTTAGTAACTCGACCATGTGCTCTCTGTGACGATGTCTCTCCCCGTCATTCTGGATACCTTGGTTGAATCTGACCGGCGGTTGCTCTTCGAGATATCGTCGCGGGCTCATGTCTTCGTGCTCCTCGGGTTGGGGCTGTCGTCGGTTTGGCCGGACCTGTGCAGCACCAAAGGCTAATTGGCGATTGACGGGTTGCGGCATGTCTTCCTCGTCTAGCTCCACCAGTCCATGGCGTCCGGCCTGAGGAGTTGGAACAGGGTTGTGGTGTACCACCTGAGGGGTTGCCACAGGGACGTGGTGTGCTGTCTGATAGGCCGAATTTTGATGTGTGACTTGAGGGACTGGTAAGGGATGTTGATACACTCCTTGAAGAGCCGGATGGTGATACATGCTATGAAAAGTCGGCACATAGTGATGCATGCCCGGAGGAGTCAGGTTGGGGTACATGGCTTGAGGGATTGGTATATGATTAGGGCCCCTCGGGTCAATTGGTATTCTGGGTGGGTACGATCGGTCCTGAGTAGGGGCCGACTCGTGGTAACCCGAGTGATTAACTCCTTGTGTTCCCATAACTGGGGTTACAGGGACTCCATTTTGAAAGTTGGAGCCGAACATTCCCGGCGCCACTTGGACAAAATTACCCTGGGGAAAGCCGAACCCCTATTGCCCGGTTTGCTGGTGAACAGGTATAGCTGATCCGGTACCTCCGCCCATCCCTTGGTATCGAACCTCCGCCGACCTTGGCTCTGGGTGTGCATGCTGGATGTGTTCGTTGGCACGTGTACTATCTTTGTCACGCATGTACTGAAACACCCGTCCGATTGCTTCCCTCTGGTCCTTCATCGTCAGATCAAGGCGAGTTGTGAAGGATTCAAACTTCTCTTCCGTGAGGAAAGTTCGATCGACCGGCTCCTTGGAGGGTGCCGAGTTGGTGTAGTTCCTTCCGGTAGTCACCTGGATCACGGGAAGGACTGGATCCTCGTGGGAGGTCTGATTGGATGGGCTCCTCCCGTTGTTTGCCTGGAAGTCAGACAGGGCCGGCTCATTGTAAGGAGCCGTGTTGGATGTGTTCCCCTCAACTACATGTTGAGAGGATGGTGGTGGATCTCTGATGACGACGCCGTCGGACTGATTCCCCCCAGCGGGTGGCTGAAGAGGCGGTGGTGCATCCCTGATGACGACGCCTTTGGATTGATTTCTCCCAACGGTTGGTTGAGAGGTGAGTGATGCCGCCTCCTTGGACTTGGCTTGCGAAGCAACGTTCTTTGTCATGCTGATTGAACAAGAATAGATCCCAACGGTTGGTTGAGAGGTGAGTGATGCCGCCTCCTTGGACTTGGCTTGCGAAGCAACGTTCTTTGTCATGCTGATTGAACAAGAATAGACCGCCTTCTCAGACGCCCTCCTTAGTCCCACCGAGCGTGCCAAAAAATATGTTGCGGGGAAAAGGGAACAAATAACCCGAGATGGATCCGGAGTGGTCGTCCCAAGGTCGGTCTAAAGCTATGCTAGGCTACCGGCTATGCTAGGCTAAGGAAAGATAAAACAACAAGATAGTAAAAGTAAAGTAATTGTTGTGTTGTGTTGTTGGTTGATGATCCCCGTTCTCTCGCTCGAGCTCCCTTTATATAGCACGTCTTGACCTAGCTCCATCCTTCCCGTGCAAGAAACGCCGTCCCGAGTGAATATTTCGTTTCCAAATTAACCCGGCTTAGAATAGGAAAATATAAACCGTCTTCCTCATATGAACAGATCTCGTCTCTGATTAGGAATATGCCGGTCGTGTCGCCCAAGCAACCGTGCTCCAAAGTCTTATTGGAATCCCGGAAATCCCGGCTCTACTTAGGAAAATATAAGCCGAGCCGACCCGATCCTCTCGAACCTTCTACGCAAAAGCTCATTTTAAGCTTGTCATCGCCTAAACAGCTTACCGTCTTTAAACCCACAACGGGCCCAAGCCTTCCGCCTACATGGACCAAGACGAACTTTCTACCCGGGCCCCCAAAGCGGGATCGTCAAATCCATCCGGGCCCCTAAACGGAATCGGACCTTCCGCCCGCGAACACGAAGTAAAAGGCGGGCCTTACCGCCTTCAAAGCGGAAACTCGTAGGCCTACCGCCCGGGCTCCAAAACGGGCCTTACCGCCAGCTCCTCCAAGCGGGCTCATTCCGCTCAGGCCCTAGGCGGAATTCTCCTTCCGCCTTCAACCAAGAGAAAGGCCGAACCGGTCCTACTGCTCATGTTCCAAAGCGGATCCTACCGCCCGTGCTTGCACATGAAGGGCGGTATACTACCGCCCGTGCTTGCACATGAAGGGCGGTATACTACCGCCCACCCGTGCTTGCACTTGACATTCTTGTTGACGTTCTTGTAGATGTTCTTGACATGAAGGGCGGTATACTACCGCCCGTGCTTGCACATGAAGGGCGGTATACTACCGCCCGCCTTGAAGGGCGGTATACTACCGTCCACCTCAGAGTGCATTGAGCGGTCCAATGGGTCGTTCAAAGACAACGACGAGTCCGGACCTTTCCACGCAAACTCGGAAATAACCATCTTCGTCTGAAACCCGGCATATAATTTTTGTATTCCAACACTTCCTACCTTAGGAATTTTACATTGTATTCATGAAATTAAATTTCATGCTGTTGTGCTCTACCATTGATCATAATTTTTTTATCTTTGCCAAAAATTTCGGTATTTTTGGTAAATCTCAATCCCGAATTTATTTCGGTATTCGGGATCGGGATCGGGAACGGTTTGAATTTTTTTGGATTTCGGTATTCGTGATATTTGGTATTCGGTATTCGATATTCGGAATCGGAATTTCTAGAATATACACTCCTACACGTGTCGGCCGCCAGGCAGGTCGGCTCTCCTAAACTTGTTAGTGAATTGTGACTTGGTTAGTTTTTTTTCAAAACCCAGTGAATTGTGACCCTTTAATAGGTAAAACCAAACTTCTTATTAAATACTCCACATCCATAGTGTGTAACATAATGTACTACCAAATAAAACGAAGTTGTATATTCTAAATTTTTCTACATGCACTTAAATTTCAAAAGGAGTGAGTTTATATAATTAAGAAGAAAATATTTTCATCCATTTTTCTTTTCCTCCCTTTTTCTTCGCAATTTAATGAAAAACAAATTTCTCTGTTACTTTTTTTAAATTTATTTCTGAAGGTTTCTTGTTTAATTATAGATCACAATCATATAATTAACAACCTTAAATTAATAAATGAACAAATTTATTTAAACATAAATACACTTACTTGTTGAAACGTAGATCAACCACATGATCGTAACAGAGGTTTGTTACTGATCGATTCTTACCCACGTATAAACGAAGTAAAAATAATTTTCACAAATTTATCTGCCTCGGAGTCGAATCAAAAATTCAGGAATCAAATTGATAATTTGATCTTTTTGCGTGTGTCATCCCAAAACCTCGGCACCACTTCCATCTTTTCCTTTTATAGGGAGAAAAAATTTCTCCTATGTCACCACCAAATTGGTGGTTTTCATCCATGTGGCAAAACTATACTAGTAGCTTGTCTACTAAGAAAAATAATATAGCAACAATTGCCACCAAAATAGGTGGAGGTGGCCTAAAAAAGGTTGAGGGCTTGCCACCTCATGGCTCATGAGATAATCATGGGTGTAAATCCAACAATCTTCCATTCACACATGATTGAACATATTCAATATTTTTTCTTATCGTGTTTGGCAGATATTTCGTGCGACCAGCATACATCGAGTGCACATAGCTAAACTCAAGAGCACATATCGGCCACTTGAATGATAGCATCTCGATATCTCCATTACGTAAAGAATGCCTTACCCTAGGTCTCATCTCACATTCTTTGTTTCCACATGTGATTTCTGAAACAATCTATTCGTGTTCACTATTGTATTGCTCTCAATACAATAGGTGCACCAGTGAACCATGAATCTTCTTGAATGTGATCGATAAGAAACCTTCTCTCTTAACGATATTTTTTCCATCATGATCCAGCCTGCTTTTCCAGTCAGCCTTGCCAGGTCGAATCAAAACCATGACCCTTTTAAAGACTTTCCAAGCTAGCAGCACTGAATCATACTTTCAAAATATATTTAGGATCTTAAGGGTAGAGTTCCGGAAACCATAGTTTTCGAAATTGGTCTCACACCAAGAAAATTGAAATCACTCAATAATAAATTAATTTCTCATCTATTGGTCGTAAAGCACACATGACACATTCCATGTGCTATGGTGTTCTTTCCTGTTAAAGGAGCATATGTCATTCATAAATAACACCATACTAGAGCATCAGCCTCGATGTTTACAAACAATAGCTTTAGTCTACACAAAGACTGCTCTAGGATATGAAGACAGAATTATGGTAAGTTTCACTTACTTCTTGCCATTGGATTCTATATAATCCCATAAGTTTCGAGAACTCATTTAATATAACAACTCTTGCTTACACATAATCTTGCACTTTAACAAGACTGCTCTTGTAGTTAAGCAAGACGGCATTCATATTTTAGAACAGGCACTCGATATTTAACAATGTTCTAAAAATTGTCTCATCTCAATTAAGAATTAACTCATGACTCCCACTGAGGTAAACACCCATGTGAGTGGGCTACTTCTCTGTCCGACATGCATTAGTAAATGTTACCCTAAATAACATTCATACAATACGTATTACTGAAAATAATATTATATTGAACAACAAATTCTTTACAATATGAGCAAAAAAAACTAAAACTTTTGCAAACCCAGGGACTTGATATGTTTTTCAAACACATCTCTAACAACGCCTTTGGTCATTGGGTCTGCGATCATATCTTGTGTAGATATATATTTTATGCTCACCTCCTTACACGCAACCATATCCCTAACAAAGTGATATTTGATGTCGATATGCTTTGCTCTGCTATGATATCTAGGATCCTTAGCAAAAGTTATCGACGCTTGATTATCGCAAAATAAATTCACTGGTTCTTTTGAGTCGATTAGGGATAAATGGCTCAAGAATCTCTTCAACCATACCGCCTCTTACACAGCAGCTGCAGAAGCTACATATTCAGCTTTCATAGTTGACAGGGAGACACACGTCTGTTTCTTACTACTCCATGAAATAGCGCCCCCGCCGAGCAAGAAGACATATCCTGATGTGAATTTCTTCTCGTCCACATCACCACCCCAATCAGTATTGGTGTAACCACTCAATATCAGGTCTTGACCTTGATAACACAGTGAGTATTTTACAGTCGTATTCAAGTACTTCATAATTCCCTTGACTACTTTCCAATGTGTATTACCTGGATTGGACTGGTATCTGCTCGCTATCCCAACAGCATAGTAAATATCTGATCTTGTACACATCATTGCATACATGAGACAACCAACTATATTAGCATAAGGGATTTTCATCATATCTCTCTCATGCTGAGCTATTTTAGGACACATGTCTTTACTGAGATGGTGACCTTTGACAATTGGGACATATTTGGGATTACTGTCATTACAATTGAATTGTTCTACTACTTTGCGGATATAGGTCTCTTGTGAAAGAGATAATAGCCTTTTCGAACGATTCTTCGTGATCTTAACCTCAAGTATGTAATCAACTTCTCTCATATCTTTCATTTCAAAGTTGGACAAGAACCAAGCTTTGAGCTCGATTAGATATCCCATATTATTTTTAGCTATTAGAATATCATCAACATATAACGTAATTATGACAAACTTCTTACCTGAGCACTTAATATAGACACAATAGTCTTCATCTATCATTTTAAAGTCATACGACATGATCGTATTATGAAAACAAATATACATTGACTAGAAGACTACTTAAGGCCATAAACTGATCTTTTTAATTTGCAAACCATATGTTCGCTGCCATTTTGGATATAGCCCTCTGGCTGGACCATATAGATCTCTTCATCCAGTTCTCCATTGAGAAAAGCCATTTTAATATCCATTTGATGCAGCTCAAGGTTCAAATTTGCCAAAATAGCCAGAATAATTCTAATGGACGTGAATCTAACAACAGGAGCGAAAGTCTCTTCATAGTCAACTCCTTCCTGTTGTCTAAATCCTTGGGCAACTAAGCGAGCTTTGTACCTTTCGATACTTCCGTCTACTTTACGCTTAATTTTAAGAATCTATTTATTCGCAATTGCCCTACGTCCTTTAGGTAGGTCAACCAGTTCCCAAACTTGGTTTTTCTTTATGGAAGCCATCTCTTCCTCTATTACTTTACCCCATTCATTCTTCTCGGGAGATGATAGAGCGTCAGAAATATTCTTAGGTTCATCCTCATCTTGTAGGATTGCTAAAAGAATCTCACGTGGACCATTATGTCTTCTTAATGATACCAAGAAAGTATTTGCAGCACCTTCAATCTCAAATCATCGGCGTGGAATGCTAGTTCTTTTAGTTCTACGAATTTCTTGATTTTGATAAATATCTCTCATGTATTCATCATAACCTGGAATCGTACTCCCACTTAAGCAAAAATCCATACTCCCACTAGAGTTCGGAATTGTACTCCCACTAAGATGTTGATCATTTGAATCATGAACTTCCAGATCAATTGGAGATGAAAAATCTTAATTTTCCTCCTCCACAATTCTCCCTCTCGGATGGAGTGATCCTGAAGATTCTGGCTCATTAACTTCATATAAGGCAAGATGATTACTCACCTCTCCTAATTTTGAAATTTTTTTTCCAAGAACGTGACATCTCGTGATTCAAATTCTGTCACTTGTCCATTTTCTAGTTCGCCCACGAACATGTACCCTTTTGATACTTCAGAGTATCTTATAAAGACACTCTTTTTACCTCTCAATCCTAATTTACTGTATGTACTCGAGGTAGAATGGACGTAATATGCACACCCCCATGGTCTTAAGTAGCTGAGATCAGGTTTTTAACTTGTCCATATTTCGTAAGGGGTGGTAGTGACAGATTTAGAGGGGACACGATTTAGAACATATGTAGTGATAAGGAGCGCATCTACATAAAAAGATATAGGCAAATTTACCTCTGCCATCATAGATCTAACCATGTCTAGAAGGGTTCTATTCCTACTTTCTGCTACCCCATTTTGTTGAGATGTATAAGGAATGGACAACTAATGTTCAATTCTTTTTTCTTCATACAGAGCTTTAAATTTATCAGAAAGATACTCACGACTATGATCAGTTCGTAAGGCCTTAATCTTTCGATCTAGTTGATTCTCAGCATGTTTCCTAAATATCTTGAAACAACTTATTGCTTCTGATTTGTGACTATAGTCATCTATAAAAGTGATGAAATAATATGCTCCATGTCTTGGCCTCATTCATTGGACCACAGATGTCAGAATGGACTAATTGCAATGGATCATTGGCTCTAGTTCTTTTTCCAAATAGTTTTCTTGTCAATTTTCCTTCTAGACAATATTCGCAAGTAGGTAATATAGCATTTTCTAAATTACCCAACAGTCCTAGCTTAGCTAAACGATTCAAGCGATCTTGACCAATGTGACCCAGTCTAGAATGCCACAGCACAGCATCAACTTGAGACGTTTACAAAGCAGTGACAAAGAAAAATTTTAAATTAGGTAAATCATAAAGATTAATATTCATGATTAAGAAACTATCTGATTTATAACCAGAACCATAGAAAATATTTTCCAAAAATAACTGAACGAAATTATTCTCAAACCAACGAAAATCAAGAGACATCAAAGCTGAAACAGAAATTAAATTTTGGTAAATTTCTGGAGCATATAACACATCATGTAGAAGTAGGGTGCATCCTTCACGCAGGCTCAATCTATATGTACCTATCTCATTGACATTTACGCATGCGTTATTGCCAACATAAATAAATTTTGCTCCAACCGGTAGTCGTCAGAATTTAACAAAAGTACCATGGTCCTTTGTCACATGGTCTGTCGCTTCTGAATCAATCACCCACATAGGATGACTTTCAGTTAGAAGGATAGTACTAGATACACATAATTTACTCGCATATGAGTGAATAAGATGTACCTTCTTTTTCTCATTGCAATCTTTTGCAAAGTAACCCTTCTGTTGACAGTTGAAATATTTTACTTTTAAAATATTGTACTTTCATTTTTTCTTCTTTCCAGAACTATTCTCATTAATTCTAGAAGTTTCAGCTTTGTTCTTCTTGTTTCCCCAGCTTTTCTTACCCTTGCCCTTCTGACCCATCTTTCTCTTGCCCCCTGTGAAGCCAGATCCAGTCATGTGTGCTTCTGGGTGGACTCTAATTGCTAGGAGGCGATCCTCTTCTAGCTCGAGGTGACGAGCCATGTCATCAAATGTCATAACATTATCAGCATGGGTAAGAGTCATTTTCATATGTTCCCAACTTGTAGGCAGGGAACGAATGACAGCTTGGATCTGCTGTTCATTACTAAGTACGTGGCCAGCCTCAGCTAGCCCACTGATCATATTTGACATCTGCCTGAGATGCGTTTTCATCGAATTATCAGGATACTTTTTGTAGGTATCAAACCTTATAGTCAAAGCTTGCAACTTTGAAACAGAAAGCTTCCCGAATCTTTCTTTAAGTGCATCCCACAGGTATTTGGCATTTTCAAATGTACGAAATTGCCTAGTGATGTCATCCATCATGGCACTTAGTAAGATGAGTCGAGCAGTAGAATTCTTCTTTTTCCAAGCTAAGTAGGCGTCTTTATCACGCCTATGCTGGGGGGTGTTGCCAGTTTTAGGTTCGACCATAATTTTACTTATGATCTCAAGAACATCCTGCTCTTCTAGTACATACTGGATCTTCATATTCCAGTTATCATAATTATCATCGTTGAGCTTCAAATCCTTATTGAGCTCGACGATAATTAATTTTGAAGTAATCGACATGACTATAGGGAATCATAAAAAAATATGTGAGGCGTATGTTTCAACAATACATTATAATTTACTACACGTTCATAACTTTAAGCGATATAAAATTTTCAAGTAACCTCGAATTCGAAGTAGGTCACAGGTATGTTTTCCCTCACCCTCCGAAAATTAATTTCAAACTTTAAACGTTCAAAATTCTTTGATAGTAAATTCAAGTGGATATTTCACATGGTAATAATTAGCAATTAAATCAATAACTATTTAATTGCAGAAGCACACATCGTCTTTATTACAATCATGAAAATACATGAAGTTTTATACACATATGTACAAAAAACTTCTAATAAGACTTAAATCCATATAAAAGATCTACGCATTATTAAAGACAATATTTCTATATATGACGCGGACTGGCACAGAGTTCATGATTATCCACTTGCTATGATAAGGAAATTCATGAACATATTCACGAGCGCAGAAGCGACGTACTTTACGCCCACTTCGCAACCTCATTGACTTATTATGAGGAATTTCCTCTAAAATTTCCTTTCTACTCAGATTTGAAACAAGACGTTCCACAGCTTTCCTATGAGTATTCCCAGTGTCAGGAGACAGAAAATTTTTAACATTTATAGTAATCTTCAGCGTAGCGAGAAGATCAGTGAACATCAATAGCCAGTTATATCTGCTGTTATAACCCCCGGCCAAAATACATTCTTGAAATAATATACTTGGTAAGCACTTGTTCGTTATCTCTATGCACCCACCGAGAGATACGACGCTTTAATATCTTTTGGCACATCTCGTTTACCATTGCAACAAGATCAGGCGTGACAGACTTTCTTGGACAACACATCATCCTCGTTGATAACCTACATCATAATGCAAGTCATTTGGGTCAACACATAAGTAGTCCCAATTGATTAAAATTACAATTTTAATCATATCAATGACGAAGTGCATAAAGAATATTCACAATATAGCTTTTTATTGCATTATCTTTTTTTTAAAAAAGTCTTGTAACCTTCCATATTTTTAGCGTCTTAACTTTTAAAATATTGGAAAGAATATATTTTAGAACTTGTTCTAAAACATATATTTTGGTTTTATCAAATTATCATAATAATTTTCCAAACCAAAAATATTAAAAAGATTTCTTAAAGTCTTTTTAATACTTAATCTTATTGAATAAACTGATATTTTATTCAACAAGGTCCAAAACAACCGCAGGCCCAGATACTTAATCCTTTTTTTTCTTTTGGGTCTGGCCCGTTCGGCCCAATTACTGGGTTTTTATGGCTAATTACAAATTAGTCCCTTATACTTCCTTCCGTTTGCAAATAAGGACAGATTCTTTATTCGCGTTCGGTTTGCACAATATCTTTTTAGTCCCTAGTCGTTTTATGTATTTGCGAGTAAGGACATGATCCTTACACCCGTTCAGGGGGCCAAAATTTGTTTTAGTCCCTACCAGTTTAACGCGTGCGAATAAGGACAGCGCCCTTGAACACGTTCAACGCGCATATTACAGATCAGACCCTAGTAGTTTCACACGTTTGCACACAAGGAATTCTCCTTTGCGTGTCACATAATAACGTTCAGTTCAATCCCCGCATGTTACTCGCGTATTCCAACAAGGACATATAATGTAAAAAACGTACAGAATTCAAAATTTGCATCTCAGCCCCAATAATTCTGTTTGTTTTTCATTCAAGGACAACAGAAACTATCTTCCAAAAAGAGTTTCTTCAAACTCCAATTTTTGAAACAAAAATTCAACCATACGTTTTTATTTTCAAAAATAGATTTCAACCAGAACAAAAACTCAACAAGCTCTGATACCAATGAAGGTTTCTTGTTTAATTATAGATCACAATCATATAATTAACAACTTTAAATTAATAAATGAACAAATTTATTTAAACATAAATACACTTACTTGTTGAAGCGTAGATCAACCACAGGATCGTAACAGAGATTTGTTACTGATCGGTTCTTACCCACGTATAAATAAACTAAGAACAATTTCTACGAATTTATCTACTTCGGAGTCGAATCGAGAATTCAGGGATCAAATTAATAATTTAATCTTTTTGTGTGTGTGTCATCCCAAAACCTCGGCACCACCTCCATCTTTTCCTTTTATAGGGAGAAAAAATTTATCCTATGTCACCACCAAACTGGTGGTTTTCATCCATGTGGCAAAGCTATATTAGTAGCTTGTCCACTAAGAAAAATAATATGGCAACAATTGCCACCAAAATAGGTGGAGGTGGCCTAAAAAAGGTTGAGGGCTTGCCACCTCATGGCCCATAAGATAATCATGGGTGTAAACCCAACAATTTCCTTCCCAAATAAATGGTTAATCTGCAACGCAAGTGCCTATCACAAGTGCTATTGATTGTTTGAATTTGAATTCATCAAAATCTTTAATTGTATGCGATTTGTCCAAGAACGAATTTGAATAAAAATTATGAATCACCGAATTTGAATTGAACTCGAATTTATTTTTTATTATTTTATTCGAATTGAAAATTTCATATTTTTTATTTTTTTATAAAATTAAAAAAATCCGGTATTTTTTGAAACTTTTCGAATATTTAGAGTTAGTGTTTATGGTTAAGGTTTAGGGTTTGGTAGATAATTGAATTGGATACATGATATATGTATGTGCTCGTAATTGTAGTTGCAATATTTTTTATATAGTCACAAAAGGCTAAAGTTCCAAATCGATGAAGTTGAATAAATAGAACATGAATTCTTGTCTCTGATGGAAGAAAATCCATGTTGAGACAACTACCTATTATCTAAATGTTCACTCATATAAGTTAGAGTTGGATTTGGGGATAAAAAAAGTAATAAAGCTCTCTTTATCAAATCGACCAATTCAAGTTCGAATCAAATGATCATAATGGCCAACGGGCGTGTAACTTAACAACACAAATCGTTGTCAATTTTAAAGAGGTCTAAGGTTGAAACATTGACAAATGTAATGGTGTAAGAGAAATTACCTTTAAAAAAATGACCACAAAGAGTGGTCAAAGGACATATAGCCTAACGACAAAAGGCGTTGCCAATTTAAAGGAAGTCTAGGGTTCAAATTTTGGCAAATGTAATGGTATAAAATATTACCTTTCAAAAAAATGACCACAAAGATTTGCAAAAGGCAACTATACAGGTAATACAATTAAGGACAATTGATGCAAGTTTGTATAAAGAGTTGCATCTAGCAAAGCTCTTTTTATTTTGCAAACTAGCAAATCTACATAAGTTGAATAAATCGATTAATTCAAGTTCGAATTAAAATAATCACAAAGAGTAAAGTAGCAAAGCTCTCTTTTACCTTTTTTTAATGTTTTTGAAATTTTTTGTAACTTTTTGTTTTTTTGAAAATTTTCCATTTTTTGAAAATTATTTAAAAAAATTAACATAATTCGCCAGCTCGACGAATTTTAGAAATCGTGAACCATATTCAATTCGTTTTTAGAGGAATTTGAATCGAACTTTTGATGAATTGAATAAAATCGAATCACAAATCAGATTTAACGATAGTCAGGCCCAACATGTGCGGGAGCTTATACCCAAACCTCGCCGACTCAGGAGATTGTTTATTTTTTGTTTGTACCGTTTGGTATCCGAACAGTGAGCAAATAATATCGACAAATACAGATTTGAGTCGTTTAATGTTTTTGAAACAATAACAAAATTATTTAATTAATGATTCTAATTAATGAAAAAAGGTTCATACGAGTTTTCGTTTGTTCGTCAATTGTTAAGAGTGGTCGCCCAGAAAACAAACCGACAAGATACCTGAAATTGCAACATTTCTTCTTAACCTTCCACAAATATCTCTCCTTCACTCTCCACTTCCAAACCCACCATTCTCAAACTCCTCTAGGCCCTTTCCTCCTAGGGTTTCCATCAAAGGCCTTGCCTTTAGGGGAGGGAAGGGGGTTTTGTTGTGTTGTTGTTTCTCACAACATGAACTCTGTTTCTTGTTGTGGACCCCACAAGGCACCACTCAAGATGCCGGCGCCTTTCACGGCGGCTCTCTCGCCGTGTCCCTCCTCGTCCCGACCCGGACCCCCCGCTTGCTGCTCCGCCACCTACCCCACTTGTTCCACGGGTTTGATTATTGAAATCTCTTGGTTAATTGTTGCTTGCTTCTTTGTATTGCTTTTTGGCCTAAGTTGAAGTTGTTGTGTATGTATTATATGGTTAATAATAATATAATTGCAGGTAGACGTAAACCGGATTCTGGATCAGTGCGGGCAGGAGGAGGGAGATTGGAGGGGCCCAGGAGAAGTATGGAGGACTCTGTTCGACGGAAGATGGATCAGTTTTATGAAGGTTCTAGCAGCGGCCCACCTCTCCGTATTATTCCAATTGGTGGTCTCGGTGAGATTGGGATGAACTGCATGCTCGTCGGCAACTACGATCGCTATATTCTCATTGATGCTGGTGTCATGTTCCCCGAGTTAGTAGTCTTTGCCCGCCCGATGAACTTGATCACACTCTACCATTGTGTGCTTACACTGCTTGGTTGTGTTGTTGTTTGTGCTCCAGCCACGATGAACTTGGCGTGCAAAAAATATTACCCGATACCACATTTATTAAAAGATGGAGGCACAAAATAGAAGCGGTTATTATAACGCACGGTCATGAGGATCACATTGGCTCGTTGCCTTGGGTATTGTTTCCTTAAAAAAGCTTTCTTCAAGTGTCCCCTTTGAGTCAATCGTGTGGGGCCAAACACTTCCTAGTTCCATCTTCTGTCATATTTTTGTATGATGGGCTATATTTCCTGATAGACCATAGTCGCTTTATCAAATTTAATGTCAGAAACTTCTCTCTTAAGCAACCTTTGACCTTGCTATGCTGCTTTGCTGCCTGAACAGGTAATCCCAGCTTTGGATATACGTACGCCAATTTATGCCTCATCTTTTACGATGGAGGTACTAGATTCCAGCTTTCCTCGTATTTTCTTGCCTGCATGGCCCATTTTGTCTGATTCAACTTCCAAATGTGACTTTCCCTTGGCTAGCATTAAATATTGGGCTCCCTGTGCTGCTTGTAGTTTCTGGGACCTAGTCAAGCTACAATTTTCCAATACTGGCTTCTGATTATGATGACTTTAATTAAAAATAAATTATTGAGCCTTTCCATGTCAGCAAAGATAACAACTATGTAGAACTTTATTACTTCAAATCAAAAGTTGCATTGCAGCTCTTTAGACCATGCCTTGTGCTTCTGTTATTCATGATGTTTGGCTTTACTTGTTTGTCGGAATGAATATTTACTCTCTTCTTTTATTCTAATAGCTTATCACAAAGCGATTAAAGGAGCATGGGATCTTTGTTCCTTCAAGACTCAAAGTTTTCCGAACAAAGAAGAGGTTTAAGGCTGGGCCATTTGAGATAGAGCCTATCACGGTTACCCATTCTATACCTGATTGCAGTGGGCTGGTTCTTCGTTGTGCTGATGGTACAATTCTGCATACCGGGGACTGGAAGGTAAAGCTCATATGAATGCATCATCTTTGACTTCTTTTCTGTGTTTGTGAACTCTTATAAAGCTTTAATTTGACAGATTGATGAATCGCCTCTGGACGGGAGGGTTTTTGATCGTGTAGCTTTGGAGGAGCTTTCAAAAGAAGGGGTGACATTGGTACATCTTCTGTTGTTGGTTATCTGAGATGATTTGGCATTGATTCTCTCTTTCTTTTAGATCTGTCACATGCTTCATTAACTCTGGTTCAAAAAGATCCAAAGGAGAGTGCCTTCACTTTAAATTTTTTGTTGTAGCATTGAGGAGAATAGAGTACTAATCTACGAGTTTTTGCATATAGCTAATCTGTTTGGTACCAATGCTATGCTTCAATTTTGGAGAAGGTTCAAGGGTCCTTTCAATTCGTTAGCTGAAACGTTCATTACGATGTGTACATATATGCGTCTACTTTGTTTATTATGCATTATATTAGGAGGCATGATAGATATATAATTGGTAGTTAAATCCTGTTGCTTTGGTGACGACTGTTGAAACCCCATTCACCTAAGTGACGTGTTTCAATCCCGCATGATATAAAAATGGAACACATCCAACTATAAGGTAAAGTGAATTTCCCCCAAAGTTTTATGTTAGTAAATATCAAATTGGCTTCAACTCTTTGTAGTTTGTACAAAGAAATTTAGTTTTGATAAGTGAGCTCAAAAGCTCAATCAAGATGCTGTTACATAATGATGGTTGGTTTTAGAGAAACTGACTGCAATTTTAAGATGTATCGTCAATCTCTTATTTGGTAGTTTGTCGTTGTCATTGATTACTCAATGAGGAAGCTTGTGATTTGATTCGTGAATGGTCCTCTACAGATGATGAGTGACTCAACAAATGTCATGTCGCCTGGAAGGACAATGAGTGAAACTGTGGTCGCTGATTCACTATTGAGACATGTATCAGCTGCTAAAGGAAGGGTTATAACTACTCAGTTTGCATCCAATATACATCGTCTGGGAAGCGTGAAGAAAGCTGCTGATGCCACTGGTAGAAATTTGGTAAGATTACTCAAGCCTCTGTTTTCATCTCTAGAGAATCATTTGCCCCAAGGTATACTACGGGTCCAAACTCCAGAAGGCATTATACGTCAGCTTAGAGTGGATGACTATTGCACCAGGTGTTCGTGGGGATGTCCTTGAAGTCCTACTTGGATGCAGCTTGGAAAGATGGAAAGGCACCTATTGATCCCTCAACTCTGGTAACATTTGAGCAATTTTGCCTGCCATTTCTCTTGGTGCCCGATTTTTGTCTTTGGTTTTAAGTCGATATATCTCTTGCTTGTATTATCTCCTCGGATGTACAAGTTTAGAAAATGTGGTATCGAGCCGTACAGATGTCGAGTGAAAGTATTTGGGATTCTGAATCATATGCCTATGAGGTTCATGGAAATTAGGGCTGAGTTTATGCTGAGAGAGATTTCTAGAAATCTAAGCAAGAGAACTAGTTCCTTTTTTGGTCAGCTACTTACCTTAGAGGCAGCTATATATCAGCCATTTGGATCCAAGTCAGTTTGACATCTGCATTAAGTACTGACATCTAAATTTGACCAGATTCTCTTATCTATATGATCTGTTATACTTTTTTATTTTATTTGATCTGCTGCTTGTCTTTTGAAAATAATTTTTCCGGTGGAATTTTGAAAATAATTTAGGTGAAAGCGGAAGATATGGATGCCTATTCTCCAAAGGATCTTCTCATTGTCACGACGGGATCTCAGGTTTTGTTGATTTAGCTTATAAGGTCTCTACTTTTCTTACCGAAACATCTGGCATGATTATAACCTGCCTCGTGCAATTGGGTCAGGCAGAGCCACGGGCTGCCTTGAATCTTGCTTCCAGCGGACTTAACCATACCTTCAAGCTGTCCAAAGAAGACGTAATTCTCTATTCGGCTAAGGTAATTTATTGTAGTTGCTGTCTTCATGGTTTCTTTTTTTTTTCTTTCCAAGTTTTCATTAGTTCATGAATAATGTTGTATCCAAATGCTTGCTGTTGACTCTAATGTGGATATACCAATTTAATCAAGAGTATTTCTTTCTGTGAAATGACGAGCTTGTTTATTTCTTTATATATTCTACTTTCAGGTAATCCCTGGTAATGAGTCCAGGGTAATGAATATGATGAACCGCATATCAGATATTGGATCCACCATTGTGATGGGTAGGAATGAGATGTTGCACACATCTGGTCATGGGTATCGTGGAGAGCTGGTATTTCTGCTTGTTTCTCAAACTTTCTTTTTCTTCTTTGGTTTTCCTCCTCATGCATTAAGGGATTTTATGCATCTTCTTTTACTCTCAAGTCTAAGTTAACAAGGGGAAAGAACCTTTAAAAACATGCTATTTATCTGGTAACTTCCCTACTGATAACCATCGTTTAAGGAACATTTTGTAAGCAGATTCCCTAAATCATTTTCCGTGGTCAAAAGAGCTGTCCGGTTTTGTGCCACTTGTAATATTATGTTGGCTATCTCAACTATTTGATCTTGCCTTTGACACTTTGTTGTCTCATTATCGTGGTGTGCATAGCAATGCATAAGCTCTTCCTCTGCTTTTTGTCAACCTATACTAGTTTGGTGGTTGGCGAACTCAACTGAGCACTTTCCATCTAATATACAACCTTATAGACACTGAGGGTGTGGTTGATCTTCATTGATTACATTCAGGAGGAAGTCCTCAAGATTGTGAAGCCACAGCATTTTCTTCCCATACATGGAGAACTCTTATTCTTGAAAGAGCATGAACAACTAGGGAAATCAACTGGCATTCGGCACACTACTGTGAGTTTCTTATCTTCTTTTTTCCGTTTGTAGCAAATGATTATGGACATGGCCTCGTGTGTTCAGTGCAAAATCACTTGAGCTTCTTTGTACTTTTTGTATGCTCTTCTAAAGAATTTTCAAGCATTTGGGTGTCCTCTCTTCTCCCTGGACGGTGGAGGAGTAGGCTAGACTATCTTGCTTCTGTATTGTATTACTGAGACACATTTCCTAGTTGACAAATCCTATGTTGTCACTAACGCGCTATAGCGGCGCTATGTAGCGTTTTGGGCACCCACCGCTATGATATGCTGCTGTTAAACGCTATAGACAGTAGCGGCTATAGCGGCCAAATAGCGGCTGCTATAGCGCCTTTTGGCCGCTATTTTAGATTTTGGCAAGAATTCCTTAAATACCCCTGATTTTTTAATTGTTTACTTATTTATTGAGGGCATATAGGTAGTTTTGGGTATTGGGTAAATGATTTTTTTAGTTACTGTGTAAGTTTTGGGTATTGGGTAAGTGATTTTTTTCCCTTTTTTTCAGATGCCGAGTAAGTTAATAAGTTTTGGGTATTGGGTAAGTGATTTTTTTAGTTGCTGTGTAAGTTTTGGGTATTGGGTAAGTGATTTTTCTCTTTTTTGGCTTACTTTTAGTTGCTGTGTTTGTAATTTGCTGGTAGTTCTGCGTTTTTTTGTTGCCCAATAAGTTAATATATCTATTTTTTAGTATTTATGTTTACTTTGTACACTGATTTTTAGTCTATGCAATAGCGGTCATCCCGCTACCGCTATACCGCTATAGCATTTTAGGGGGGTCGCCGCTACGCGGTGCTATCTGCTATTGACAACATACAAATCATTCATTTCTTTAAAATGAGGATGGTAGCTTCTGGCTCTGTAAATTTTGGATGCTTCTATGCATTTAAACTTTATCGGGGTTTCATGAACTCAATGGGAGGGACAGCAGCTAAATCTTCCTTATCCTTAAGCTGAAATGATGCTTGGACATCTATTGCAATCATGATGATATGTGTGATCTCTAGCGTTATCATCTAATCGTACAATGATTTTCTTTAAATTAATCACACTGATATTCTATTCTAAATTATGTCAACCAGGTTATAAAGAACGGGGAGATGCTTGGTGTTTCTCCCTTGAGGAATAGAAGAGTTCTATCTAATGGTTTTGTTTCACTTGGGAAGGAGAATTTGCAGGTTTCTGTACTTGAATCTCAACTTTGTTGTTATTAGAAATCGGCCAAGAAACATGTCTTATTTTGGACTTTGTATTGTAGTTGATGTACAATGATGGAGATAAAGCCTTCGGAACTTCTGCTGAACTTTGTGTTGACGAAAGACTAAGAATTGCAACAGACGGCATCATAGTGGTCAGGTACATCTCTTACATTATAAGAAAATATTGGCCTGAATAGCATGATAGCCAATGATATCCTGGATCTTCTGTTGCAGCATGGAGATTATGCGTCCCGAACCAGACAGTGATCCTATCGATAATGTGGTGAAAGGAAAAGTTAAAATCACCACACGCTGCTTGTGGGTCGACCAAGGAAGGCTTTTGGATGCACTCCATAAAGCTGCTCATGCTGCACTATCAAGTTTGCCTGTCAATTCCACTTTAGCTCACATGGAAGGGCATGTGTCTAACGTGTTGAGGAAGATCGTCAGGAAGTACAGTAGTAAACAGCCTGATGTAATTGCCGTCGCTCTGGAGAATCCAGCAGCAGTTCTTTCTCAAGAACTCAATGCAAGGCTATCTGGCAATTCACATGTTGGTTCTGTGATACCAGCACTAAGAAAAGTACTTGGTGGGCGTCAAATAACAAATCACCCAAACAATATAAAAGAAGAGAGTAATTACTTGGAGGACGAATCAGAACCGAAATCTGAAGGTACTTGTCTCTCTGCTGGTTATAAACATTGAGTGTTTGTTCTGAGCACTGAACAGCTTTTTAAAGTCGACGAAACAAGTGTGGTTGTTAATTTATTTTCGACTTTTCTGTATTCTTGCAGTGGCTGAGAAACTACTTCCAGAAACCAGTCCAACTTTCAGCTCGGTAAATAAAGTTCCTCTTGCTTCCGGGAATCAAGATTTCACATCATCACCCGTTGTAAAATGGGGAGAAAATCTTGAAAGTCCCACGCCGCAAGTGGAAACTGAAGAAAGGTGCGTGGAAGATGGTAGAGAAGACAGTGAAGATGACTCCATGGAGACACAAAGTTCTCAACTCAAACGTCCTGCGAAACGGAACAAATGGAAGCCTGAGGAGGTGAAGAAGCTTATTGGATTGCGTAAGAAGCTACATAGTAAGTTTCGAGTTGGAAAGGGAAGAATGATCCTTTGGGAAGAGATATCTGCAAGCTTGGTTGCAGATGGGATTGTTCGAAGTCCTGGACAGTGCAAGTCCTTATGGGCTTCCCTGGTTCAGAAATATCAGGTCTGTCCCCATCTCTGATGGTTAATGCTTTAGAATTCCAAATTATCCACTAAGGCAATTAGTTATACATGTAGAACTTCCAAGTGGTTGCTTGGCTTGCAAGCATCTCTCCACCTCACTATCACCAAATTTTGCATCTCTTTTACTGATGTGGAACTTCGTGTTGAGGATGCATTTGACCAGTCTTATCTCTCCCGCTGAAAATTATACCCGCATTAACAGGAAATCAAGAACGGGGAGACCAGTCGAAGAAGCAGCTGGCCCTACTTTGAAGACATAAATTCCATTTTATCAGATTCTGAAGCAATGGCGACAAAATGAAGCAACGAGAGGAGGGATATATGCACTATCGGAGCTGTTGTCGGCAACCTTCATTATTCCAACACGACGCTTGGAATGTAGAGGATGATACGATACATAAGCATCGTAGCTTCATTATGAAATTGGAAATTCTCCAGAGAAGCAACATGCTGCATTGCCACACAGTCGTGTCTTCGTGCTCATTCAAATTGGGGAGACCAGACTCAGGAGCAAGAATGGTGAGTTATATAGGCCCCTGGTCTGCCGTAAGTTGGTTCTCCGGGACGAACCTGTATCAAATGGTTATCTGATTTGGATGACCTCACTTTCTTGCACTTCTCACAGTCAATACCATGTCAATGTTACATATGTTCAATTTGGTTACCCTCAGGATTTCATATTTCGATTAGTAATAGGTCAGTGTAGAATTGGCCATATGCAGGTTGCCTGCTCTTTTTGTGATCATTGGAACTTTGCAAGAATGTTTGAAATTCCATCCTTGTCTGGCTCTTCTTGTGTAGTAAATCTTCTTGTCTCTTTTTTTTTTGAGGGATAGTAAATCTTCTTGTCTGATCATCCTTTTCTGGTTCATTTAGTTTCCTTTTTTTAAAGAGAGATACTTAAAGTTCCCTGGTGCCCAAGTTTTTGACTTGGATTTGCATGAAGATGCAATGCAAAGCATTTGCAAACATGTATATCCGTTGAGCAATTACCAAGCACTTAGACTCCAAGACGTTAAAGAGTTGTTCATATCTAACCAAAACAATCAATGTATTTTTTACGCATATAAATTGGGCTCAACAATTTTTCATTTCCGATGTGAGACACAGGCTAGATACTATCTCTCATGCTTTTGAAGGCGGTCATATGAACACAACTGGCTATGAGATCAACTATTATGTTAAAATCTTGGGGAAATTACTCTCAAGTTTTTTGTGTTTGCTTAAATATACTCAAAAGTCTCCCGTGTTTGGTCTTTTCAAGTTGGCCTTGGCCGGATAAAATTGAATATTCTGACGACAGGGATCCGAAAGTATAATAAAATCAAACACGAGGGATGTTGGCGTGTATTTTACAAACACGGAAGATTTTTTAGTATATTTAAGCAGACATAAGAGACTTGAGAATAATTTTCCCTAGAATCTTTATTCCCGACTCAAAACCTTTTTATTGAATGTTGAGCCCCTGTTATTTATTGATTAAAAAGCCTAATCTATTAATACTACATCCTCGATATCACATAAGAAAAGAGGTCATATCCCCTATTACTAATAGAACAATGTTAAACTTTGAAAAATTTTACTACTATTTGAGATCTTATTTAGTTCGAATTTAGATTAATCATGCGTCGTTGAATTCACCTTGAAGCTGTCACAGGTTCGGAAATTGTTTGGTAACTACCGCTCACCTCGCTGAAACTTGCTGTAAGTTGCTATCACTGACCTTTCTGGATTGAGCCCAAAATTGTAGGAATTCCCTCTAATACCATTTTATATAGGGAAAAATCCACTTTAGTACTCTGTGGTTTGGGTGTTTGACACATAAAGGTTTGTAATTTAAAACTCATCAAAAAGGTCCTCTGTGGTTTCACGGGCTCATCAATTAAAGGCTCGGATAGCTATCCGAGCCTAATCAGCATCCTCGTCGTTCGCCATGTCGGAACGATGCCATTTTTTTTCAACGTGGCGTGCCACGTAGGATAAAATTTTTACCCAAAATTGATGACATGGCAACTTAAAAAAAATCAAAAAATCCTATAATTTTTTTCAAAAACCCCCATCTTCAAACAACCCCTTCTTGCTCCCTCCATCCTTCAAGAAGAAACCCCCTTCTTTCTCTCCCAATCTCCACCCCACCATCTTCGGTACAGAAAATCTTTGCACTACCCTTACAAGACAAGCCATTCTCACGTGTCCTCTTCTTCCCAAAACTCCCCACGAAACAACCGAGATTACCCCGAGACGGGGAGAGAGAGTCTTGAGAGACAGAGAGCGAGACCCGCCACGACCCTGACCTGAATCCACCGCCATCTCATCGGAACTCTGACCTCCTTACTCCCGCCGACCCTTGTCCTCCTCGCTCTATTACTCCCCTTCATCTTTCTCGGCATCGCCAGATCTCAAATCCCAGGTTGTCGGCATTGGAGTTAACCCCCGTGAATGCCGGCTTTTCTCGACTAAGAAATTGCAAGTGGCTGTTTGGGTATTTAATAGAATCATTATGGTTCAAGAACAGATCTTTGGTCTTTGAATGTTTGATTTCGTTGATTTTTTTTTGTCCCTGTGCTCTATATATATTGCATTGATGTTTTTTCTGTCCCTATGCTCTATGGATGTTGCATCTTTCTTGCTTGTTAGGGATCAAGGTATGGAGAGAGATGGTGAAATTTTACCGTTCTTTTTCCATTCTTTCTTTGGCATTTTCACTTGCTCGGTTTAGTTCATGTTTTGGTTTTGGATTTTTGGTGGAGAAGGAAGGTGTGCGAGGAAGAAGATGATTAGGATTAGGTTTTTGGTGGATGATTGGTGGATGGACGAAAAAAATTTCATCCTACGTGACACGCCACGTTGAAAAAAAATGGCATCGTTCCGACATCGCGAACGACGAGGATGCTGATTAGGCTCGGATAGCTATCCGAGCCTTTAATTGATGAGCCCGTGAAACCACAGAGGACCTTTTTGATGAGTTTTAAACCACAAACCTTTATGTGTCAAACACTCAAACCACAGAGTACTAAAGTGGATTTTTCTCTTTTATATATAATCGCACACTACTGAAATTTATTAGTTTATATTCTTGTATTATTTTTCATAAAAACTTGATTTTCCTAAGGATAACAAAATTATCCATATCCCGTAGATTGGACCTTATCTTTACCCTGTGAATATAGTGTATCGTATGAATCTTATCAATGACGAGGACCCTATCACCCTATCCTTATATATATATATATATATATATATATATATATATATATATATATATATATATATATATTATCAATTAACTTATTTAGCATATTTTGTTTGTATTTGCATTTTTTAATGTTAATGTGTAGTGTAAAAATTATGAAATTTGTTTGAATTTTATACGCAACAGTGAAATTTTATGCAAAAAAAATATCAATTGTAAAATACCCAAGGGTCGGATCTGATAGTTAAATTTTACTAAGACTAAAGATAAGATATGAATCTAATTCTCAAAACTAGAATATAAATATGGTCTTTTTAGCCCCTACTTATAATCCATCGTTATTCAGAATTTTTACTATTGGTCTCTTGTTCACAGCCCATCATTAATCAGGTGACGTTCTGCCTGAATAATGTCTTCTTACATTTACTTTACGAAAAATTAATTTTTCATTTTTTTTATCACTAGAAAATTTGAATTTTCTTTTTTTTTCTTTCGAAAATCGAATAATAACAAAACAATAGTAAACAGCTGACCATGATTCCCTAGGAAATGGAGAAATTTTTATTTGTAGGGATTGGAGAAACTTGTTGATCCCTGGTCACACGTTATATTCCTCAAGCCGGCGCAAAATTCCTCCTTCCACCCGTATTCTCCACCTACCATCTTTTCCTGGGTTGAACGTTCAAAGTAACTTCCTCCCAAGAAGTTGGAAGCTCGGTCAGCATTCTGTTTCTGACCATTGACGCACCACTTTTGTGTATATATATAGAGATCATCTCAGCCAGTTAACTCACCCTTTACTTCTTGAACCAGCCCCGACCTCGGACATAAAATATATATCTCATTAGTATTCTCCAAATCTAAGAAAATGAAGGGCGGGAAATTCGAACTCGTATTTCGCCATTTGGACGAAAATGCCAACGGGAAGGTATCCCCGTTGGACCTAATGAGGGGGCTCGGGTTGGTAGGCGACGGGAAGTCGTTGTCGATGAAAGAAGCGGAGATAGCTGTGGAGTCGTTCGACTCGGACGGAGATGGTTACTTGGGTCTGGAGGATCTAGCGGGACTAATGGACAGTGGAGAAGAGGAAGACAAGTTGGCGGATCTAAAGATGGCTTTTGGGATGTATGATGTGGAGAATTGTGGGTTCATAACACCCAAGAACTTGAGGAGGATGCTTAGGAGACTTGGGGTGTTGAAATCTATTGAGGATTGTAAGGTGATGATAAGTAAATTTGATGTTGATGGCGATGGTGTTCTTAGCTTTGAAGAGTTTAGGATTATGATGCTGTGAATTGTCAATGGACCTTTATATATGTACCAAAGTGTAATTAAAGCAGTGTACAAAAATTTTATTATCAGCTTTAATACATGTTCTGGATATGAGTCATGTAAGATGTTCAGCATAAACCCCGGTTGAAATATATCTGAGCCAATTTGTTCATGCAGTATATGAGAGGGGAATTTCATTTTAGTACTGAGAAACGGGAGACGGGGAGGGCAACTGAGGGAGAAAATATTAGCCAAGGGATTTAGGTGAAAGAGTGGTTCGAGAGGGGAATTTCAAGTAGGTGTTTTAAATAAAAGAAAGAACAAAGAAGTAATTTCGTCAAAATCACATAGAATAAGGAGCAAGGTTTTTAAAAATACGGTTTGACCGATCAGACTATAAATCGGCTTAAAAATATGGTCCGATCAGTTAAACTACGAATCCATGTCAATTTTGGTGGTAAGAACGGGAACTTAAGGAACCGGACAAATTCCGGTCGGACTGCCCGGTTGGAACGGAAATTCACGTCGGGGTCCGAGCTTTGTCGATCATCAAGCAAGAGCTTTGTCGGGGTCCGAGGAAATTCACGTCGTGACCTCGCCTCCTTGTAGGAAGGGCTGTCGATACCCAAGGAAGATCCGGAACGGGGAGTCTAGAAGTGGGCCTCGGGTGGCCGTAACCTCAAAGCTCGAATTGACGCCGTGGATCTTGAAGCTTGACTCTCTTTCTCTCTCTGTGGTTTGCCAGGGTGGAGGCTTCGAGGCCTTTGTTGAGTTGCTTGGAGGTGGGTTCAATGGATTATTGCAGGGAAGGATGAAGATGTTGCTGCTTCCATGAAACATTTGATCCATTAGCATGCAAGGTCTCAGTGAGATAGTCTCGGTTAAGAGAAGGAAAATTGAAAATTGGAAAGGGAAGGTAAAAACTAAAAAGAAAAGAGTGGTGAGACAAATGAAAGAGATAATGACTTATCTCTTGGAGTGGGGCCCAAGACTTCTAAAACAAGGAAAAGAGGTAGAAAATCTCAACTTTTTGGTCATATGCGTGTGTTAACTCCTCCTAAAAAAAGTGTGTTAACTTCTTTGGAATATATAAATGATATAAATTTTATATATAAAAAATTCCAGTTCGACCGGCGGTTTTAACTCCTCCTCAAGCATGGTCTCTGACCAGCCCCCCTGCCGGAGAGGTGCCCTGAGAACCGCTACCAACAGACTGAGGCTTACTTGGGGAGGCATTTATCTTCCAATTCAGTTCTTAGGGGAGTCCAGCTGCGATTGGGTTGTTGTTCTCTTTATTCTCCTTATAACGAATAATAGCTGTCTTGAGTTTGGCTTCGAGGATGTTGTCCTCGCTCTTAGCCCTTTTATTTGCTAGCAAAGGGCTGGCCTTGGGTTCCTGTTGGGCCATGGGTTTTTTTTAGTATTTGGGTTTTGGTGGGCTTTGTATGTCTGGTTTGCCCGGGCTTCATCTTTGGAGCAAAAGTCGAGCAAAAAATTAGGCTCGCTCTTTGTCATTGTGCCTGCACATCTGCCACGTCGGCAGGGTTAGCGTCTGCATGGGAAAGAGTTGTATACCTATTTCTAGTAGCTGTCATTTCTCTTTGCAGGTGAGTACGTTGAGATTTTCTTTTTCTTTTTCTGGCCACCAGCATCCAAGTGCCAAAATCCCTCCCACTAAGTCCATCCTGTGGTTGATTTGTAATTTCTCCCTCACGCTGACTAAGGTTTTGCACCTAGTCCACCTTGTCCTTGTCAGCTGCGTTTTGCCCGAATCCCTCAGACGTAAAATTTTCTCCGGCCATCTCCGACGGGAATAGAGCACAACTTTCCTGTAGATGGCCATAATGACCACATTTAAAGCGGATAGAGTGGAGTCCTTCATAATCCACATTTTTTGGAACTCCATTAATGCGAATCTCCTTGCAATGGCTTCGTCAGGTCTAGATTAACACAAACTCTGGCGAAGTGGCCTCTAAGCTTGTTGGCTGTGCTGGGATCAAGTTTCACTGGTCGTCCTAAGGCTTCAGCCAAACAACCTAGCGAATTCGAGTTGTAGTAGGTCAGGCAATCTCAACCACACCGAAACCAACTCTATCTTCTGTGTGTGGTGCCAGAAGTCTTTGCTCGAAGACTGGACCGTGATGTAATTGTCTTGCACCATCCATCGTCCACCTTCGATTGCCAGTTCGAAGTCTTCCTCTGTTGTAAAACACGCAAGGTAGTAGTTGTTAGGTAAATCAATCAAGCAAAAACCCGCCTTCATGAGCCAAATTTGGTGTAGCCTGTTCAGTAACGCCTTGTATCCCACAGCCTTCCCCGACACCTTTAGAATGGCTATGTAGTGCTACAGTTTTGCTAGTAGCTGCTCTGCTTTTTCCGATAGGAAAACAACTGGTTGAGTAGGGTTAGAAGAATCCAGCTTGATGATCCTCATACTCAACTAGTCTTCCTCAGGCTCTTGACTAGTGTTGTACTAACTCGTTATTCCTCGGACTGACTTTTGGAATGTCTTTTGGGGTGGGTCATGTGGGCTTGGAGATTGAGTGTTTTTGTCTGAGTGTGGTGGGACTGAGCATATGCTTGTTTGTGTCACCAGTACCTTGGTCATAAGTTCTTGAGACAAATGACATGAACTATAGTGGGGATGATGATGTGGGGGTGGCTGGGGAAGAGGTGGGGCTGATGTGTGCATAGGTGGGCAGGGTGTAGGTGGAGTTTGTCTGGTGTGGGCCTGGGCTGGGGTAGGGTGGTGTTTGGTCTGATAGGTCTCGTGGTTGAGGGTGGGGGATGGGTGGGGCTGGGTTTGGGTTTGGGAGAGAAATTCGTGCTCCATGTCCATCAATACTACAATAACTACCCCTCTTTTCTACTCGTAAGTGAAAGTGGAAAGGATGGGGAATGAGATGTGCAGCCATCTGGCGTTTCTTCTTTTACGGGTTGCATCGATAGATGGGCAGTCGAAAGCTAACTCCTTGATATTTATTGGTGATTTTGTCACGGGTTTTTTTGGAATAAAACTTTCTAACACTTTTGTTACGAGAGTTTGATATCTTTCAAAATATTTAGGATAAATTACCCCCTTATTCTTAGTGTTTGGTCATCTTCCCCTTGGGGTCTCTGGATTTTCGAAAATGATTTTACCGTCTCCCGTGTTTGGTTTTATTATACTCTCGGGTCCCTCGCTGACGTCATCAGCTCTTTTTTTTACTTTTGTCATTGAAATTACTTTTATACCCTTGAAAAAATTAATAAAAAAGTATTTTCAAACACTTCACTGTCCGTCCTCCCTGCCCGATGTCGTCCCCACCGCCGGAACCATCCTGTTCCCAAACTATCATCGTCCGTCCATCCTCGTCATTGCGCAAGGACCTCGAACCATCCTCATTGACCAATCTCCAAACCCAATTCTCCTCCTTCCTCGAGCAGCTGAGACGCGGGGCTATTCCGACATCAACCGGAGGAAGCGTCGGGGACCTTGAGCCCTCCCTGCAGCCATCCCCTTCTCCCCACCTAAACTAGTTGGTGATAACAGCCAATATCGAAGCGTGCTACTCCTCGAGTGTCGGGGACCTCGAGCCCTCCCTGCCTCCCCTTCTGCGTTCGTGCCTTTTCTGGGTTTAGATTTTCTGGGTCGAGGGTGATGACGATGCCAGCATCGCTTTGGTTTTCTCTTTCCCGTTAAAATGGGGATCTGGGTTTTCTATGGATGAAGTGAATAGAAACCCATAAAGCTCGGTGGTCTGCTCCTCGAACCGGAAACCCCTGCTTCCACGGTGATTGGTAAAGCTTCAAATTGGTTGGAGTTCTTCGTAGTTGCTGCTTCGAGTTGGACATGGTGACGATGACTATATCATCTGGGAGGGTGGGGTGGTGGGATTGGTTGAGCGAGGACACCGGGGAGGTGGGATTGGTGCTCGCCGCTTCCTCGCCGGCACTATTGCTTCGTCGAAGAGAGACCCTTTTTATTTTTCAAAAAGAAATTTTGGTCGTTTCAATGACAAAATTGAAAAAAGAGCTGATGACGTCAGCGAGGGACCCGAGAGTACAATAAAACCAAACATGGGGGACGGTAAAATTATTTTTGGAAAGCCAGGGACGTTAGGGGGAGGATGACCAAACACCATGGACAAGAGGATAATTTACCCAAATATTTATTTAGCTCGAACTTAAATTAATCAGTCTAGTTAATATCCGGTGATATAAACCAAAAAAATGGGAGAAGGGGAGCGCAACTGAAGGCGAAAGTACTTTCCAAGGGATTAGGAAAAAGGTTGTTTGAGAGGGGAATTTCAAATTGGTATCTTAAAGAAAAGAAGAAAAACATCAAAATAAAAAAGAAAGAAAGAAGAAATAATGACAAAATCGAGGCTAATATTACAATTATAATATGAACATAACACAAGGAAAAAAAATTAGAGATGAAATTCAACTAGTTTAAGTTTCTAGAAAAAATAATGGAAAAAGTCAATTTTTGGTACCTGAGGTTTCACATTTTTTGCGTTGATCTTGTGGTGTAAAAATGACTTTTTTGGTACCTGTGGTTACACGATTTTTTGCATTAGAGGCTTGGGAAGGGTCCCGAGCAAAAATTGACTCCGAACCTAGAAACGAAGTCGTCTATGGCTGATTTGACACGGCACGTCGGCCATGTTTTACAGATTAGTATACTGAGTTGGCACAAAATTAAAATATTATTTTCAATCCCATAAATTTTTATAACTTTTCAAAAACACCCCTAGCCCCCCTCTCTTCTTCTTCTTCCTCCTCCCCTCTCTCACCCCACTCCTTCCTTCCATTGGAAGGCCACTTAAACATTTAGTATAACAACCATTGTGGTCTACGACAAGGCATTGCGGGAAATAAAACTTTCAACGTGTTATCATAAGCTTCTTGCCTTGCGACTCATTTCTGCAGACTATCGCGATGCATCGCACTGCAGCTGACAGTATCTGCATGATCAAGCCTCCGCCGTTTACTGAAACTTGGCCGTCTTTATCCCAGAGAAGTCACTGGTCTGACAGAGGAGGATAAACGAAAGCTTGCCCGATTCTTTCGAGCTTCGGTACTGTCTCCTTTGCAATATCTTGGTCGGAAAAGCATTGAACCAAGGAATGAGAGAATCTACTTGTCCAGTGTAACGATTCTGTATCTTACAGTTCAATTCATTGACATCTAATGAGAAGTCGCTCTCCCAGTTATTCTGAGCTGTCACAGCCTCATTGGCTTCCACCCTGGTTGGGTCTCACATGTCTCCTCGTATCTTGGTGATGTTCCTCGTGACTGTGTATAACAATCAATTGTCTTAGCTGTCTTAGCTGTACTTAGAAACTTGTTGTACAAAGCTGTATAAATACCATGCTGTACACTTCAGAGAAATACAACAAAACATTAAACATCTTTATGGTATCAGAGCTACATAGTCTCTAATGAGCCTTCATTTTTTTTAAGCACCATGGCTGTCAATGTTCCCCTTGTGCACCTACCAACCCACATCGCTCAAAAGCTCACTGCAACTAATTACCTCCTTTGGCGAGCCCAAATGGAACCAATGCTTCGAGGTCACGGCCTTTTCGGACATATTGATGGTATTATTGCTCAACAATCTCCAACTCTCCCTAGCAACAAGGATGATGAAGCACCTGCTCCCAATCCAGAGTATGCTGCGTGGTATTCGCAAGACCAGCAGGTGTTGTACCTGATTATTTCTGCTGTCTCCGAGCCAATTTTGCCCCAAATCGTGGGCTGCTCAACTACACGAGAGGCCTGCGATCGTTTGGCCAAGGTCTATTCCTCTGGCTCTTGGGCACAGGTCCGTCGTTTGAAGACGGCACTGTATGAACTCTTGAAGGGGAACTCTCGAAGGGCACCGATTCGATCGATGCTTATCTCCAAAGGGCGAAGGCTATCGCTGACCAATTGGCTGCACTTGGTCACTCTGTCCCTGAAGACGATGTGGTGGACCGCGTTCTTAGTGGCCTAGATGATGATTTTCTTCCATTTGCTCGAACAATTGAAGCCTGCCTCGAAGCTTTGCCTCTGGAAGAGCTTCATGGCCTCCTATTGAGTGAGGAGCTCAATCTCCGCCATCTGAAGCTAACCGATTCAGGTTCCTTTGTGCCTTCCGCCAACTATGGTGCTTGAAGTGGCAGACGTTCGTCCCGAGGAGGACGGTCTAAATCACGGGGGCGTGGAAATCCCTCCGGTCGTGGCTCTTATCATGGGTCTTTTTCCACAAACAGTTTTGGTGGGAAATCTGCTTCCGGCCCACCAACAGGAAATAGGCTTGATTGTCAAATGACCCAAACTTGCAATGTCATAATTGCCTGGGCTTTGTGCATTTTGCTCGCCAATGCCCATCTGCTCGCCGTAATGGTGATGGCCGCTCCACGGGCCCTCAAGTGCATCAAACCACCTCGCCGCAAGGAACTTCGTGGGTTTTGGACTCCGGTATAATGCACCACCTGACCTCAGATCTCACCAACATTCCAGTCCATTCTGAATATACTGGACCCGATGAAGTGACTTTCGGTAACGGACAAACTCTCCATATCTCTCATACCGGTTCCGTGTCGTTCCCTTTACATAATTCCTCGGTCCACTTATCTAACGTGCTTTGTGTGGCAATGCTCGCACTAATCTTATTTCCCTTAGTGCACTTACTCGTGATAATAATATTATTGTTGAATTTATCGGTGATCATTTTTTTGTTGAGGACTAGGTCACCAAGACGGTGCTACACCAAGGCCAGAGTAAAGATGGCCTATATCCGCTCCACTGCTCCTTTCAAGCTTCTGGTCCTCGAGTTTACTTTGCGTCCTCTGTCCCGTCTCTTCAATCTGGCATCAGCGTCTTGGACATACCAATCTCCAGGCTGTCAAGCACGCACTTCGTTCTAGTTGCATTTCCTTTTCTAATAAAACTATTCCCAATTTATGTCATGGATGTTCTGTTGGGAAAATTCACAAGTTACCTTTTCCCACATCCTCGTATCAAGCGTCTGGTCTGTTAGACCTTGTCTGCAGTGATCTTTGGGGTCCTTCCCCCGTCCTTTCTATTGATGGTTTTTCTTATTATGCGGTATTCTATGACCATTTCAGTAAGTATGTCTGGCTGTATTTCCTTAAGCGCAAATCCGACCTGCTTAATGCCTTTGTCCAATTTCGAACACAGGTAGAAAAATTCTTTGGTCAACCAATAAAAATTTTCCAATCCGACTGGGGCGGAGAATTTCAAACCCTCACAAAATACCTAGCCGACAATGGGATTCATCATCGCATTTCATGCCCATATACCCCCGAGCAAAATGGTTGTGCCGAAAGAAAGCATCGGCACATCGTTAAAACCGGCTTAGCTATCCTCCATCATGCCTCCATACCTACAAAATTCTGGTCCTTAATTTTTGATTCCGCAGCATACCTTATAAATCGCTTACCCACCCCTCTCCTTAATAATAAATCTCCTTATGAACAACTTTTCGGGGAAACACCATCGCTCTTTGATTTAAGAGTCATCGGTTGTCTATGTTATCCTTGGCTCCGTCCGCTCACTAAAAATACATTACAACCTAGGTCATCACCATGCTTCTTTTTGGGATACAGCCGACATCATAAAGGATGTAATGAGAAGTCACTCTTACAGTTCAATTTATTGACGTCTAATGAGAAGTCACTCTCCCAGTGTAACGATTCCGTATCTTACAGTTCAATTCATTGACGTCTAATGAGAAGTCACTCTCCCAGATGTTCTGAGCTGTCACAGCCTCGTTGGCTTCCACCCTGGTTGGGTCTCACTTGTCTCCTCGTATCTTGGTGATGTCCCCGTGACTGTGTATAGCAATCAATTGTCTTAGCTGTCTTAACTATACTTAGAAACTTGTTGTACAAAGCTGTATAAATACTCTGCTGTACACTTCAGAGAAATACAACAAAACATTAAACATCTTTAACGTCTACCTGTTCCTCGCATTTACTCTTCTTCCAGTGATCAAATAATCATCAGCTATTCCTGTAATTGAAATGTTAATGTCAAATGCTGTCGAATAACAAGGTGTTGAGATTGATCCACATCATTTCCCCTCTTATCGTTTGTTTTCTGGTCGAGACAAACAATTGACCAATCAACGAGCACTCATTTGCTCTAAATTCGGTTCGAATCTCTATAATTATAATTTTTTTGAATATTTATTTGTAAAACAACAACAGCAGAAAACAAGATCTACCGCATGGTGTAGGACGTCTGCAAGAAAACAAGGACCAACATGAGAATCCCACCGACAAGCGAAACAATAGACCAAGGATTCCCGAAGTAATCCCTTGCAAGCATCACTCGCCACCGAGGCCAACGTTGATGGCAATACGCATTGATCCTGTGAGAAAGATCAGTGTACGCGTACCGGACCACATGAGTGTCCTTGTAAAGCCTCTGGAAGAACTCGGACACGTCCTCCGTGCTCAGGTAACATACTGTGATCTTCTTCTGGCACAGGCAGTCGAGGTCCGCGCTCGTGTTGATGAGGTTGTCGAGGAACACTGCATACGATGTGATCTTGTATTCCAGGCTCCTGTCGCACTGCTCGTAGGCTATCAGGTTTCGGAACAGCGATTCCGCGTTGTCCAGGCCTTGTATTGGCGGTATTGTTAGCACTCCCTTCTCGAACTTTATGTTCGTCAGGTTGGTGCTGTTTCCGACCTCGAACCTGACCCCGGCTTGTAGTAGTTCTGTTACACGAGGTGTCAGAAGCCACCACTTCCACCCCATTCTGATATAGTTTTCGTCGTTGTCCTGGTCTTGGCCGTCATCTGTGCTGGAGTATAGTATGATGCTCCGCTGCAAGTCGAGCAAATGCTTGATTTGCAGACGGGGGTCGACCTGGATGCTGTCGAATCGGAGAGTGTCAATGACGAGACAATTGTGCGCAAGCTGCGAAAGGGGTAGCTTTTCCTCGTCGCTGGTAGTCCTGGTCAGCCTGTAAAGGCAATCCAGGACGCACCAGGGCAGTTGGTTCTCGAGCAACAGCAGATCAACCACCAGAACTTTTCTGGTCCAGGGCATGGCGAACAACGGATCATCCTCACTTACTTGGACAATTCTTCCGTACTTCCTGAAGTACTCAACGACGAAGCAACCGTCGATCACCATCATCTCCACCAGCTCCCCGACCTCAATTCGCACAGGTTCTGCGTAGCTCGCAAGGACGTGTGTCAAATTCTGCTTAACAGACTCAATGAAGGAGTCCAGGTCGGTCTCAGGAGTCGGCTTTCGATCAAGTAAACACTGCAGGTACCACCGTTTGATGCTTTCCATCGGCTGTAACTTGTTGTTCCAGCTGTGGTATGGTCCGATAGACACCAAGCCTGGCTCGAAAAGGTGCTCGTTCGTCCCGCGGAGCGTGCTTGGAACTTTGAATATGCAGCTGCAACCTGATGCAGGAGGCCTTTGAACCAGCTTCTCCCTAAGACGAGATGCTACTAAACTTCTGTCTATCTCGATATTGATCTCTTGTTCCATTTTAGGCTTGACTTGCCTTAATTTGTTTATCTCCTCCCACTCTCTTTTTTCTGCAGCTCCTCCAACTACTCAATCAAGTAGGAGCGGAATTCAATAAGACACAGCATTTGGAAGTGGATGCGAATTATAGAGTAATCAAACTGGTAACACCTAGTACATAAGAACACATATAAACAACACACGTTATACGTGGTTCAGTCCAAAACTGCTTGACCGAACACAACACAACAAGACTAGGACATATGCAAACATGTTTCGGTTAAGCCTTGACAAAAAACGATAGGAAGAAGTGAGAGTTACCTGAATGAAACAGTATGCTGGTCACTTGGATAACCAAATACAAACGTTGCTTCCGCTAGCTGGTGCAAGCCATTTCCGTTATCAAGCTACCAAGTCAGAGCTTTATCAATGGGAGAAGGATGGCTTGGAAGTTTTTGAGATCTCGAATTAGCTGGCAATGGTAGGGCTGGTGATTTTTGTTTTTGACAAGTCGGTCGTCCAAGACTCGGGTTGTATTTTTTTTGGAAAGGAAGACTTGGGTTATTATTTTAATCAAATTTCATTATTTTAACAGTCGTCTTAAAATGATATAGGAAAAGTACTAAAGTCCTAACGTTCCAACCATCCATAGATTTTTAGTCTCTATTATTGAAAAAATTGAGTCGATTGATCATCCTCGGTCCATTCTTATAAATAAAAGGCTTGTGAGTTTTTTATTTTAGTGATTAAATAATGTGATTATTTGATTGCTCGTGGTTGGCGATAAATGCTTCGGCCAAACCGCCTTACGCGCGCCCTTTGACCTTCCTCGATCATCTTTTGTACTCTATCCTCGAATGCAGTCCACCGTACGGTGTTGTTCTGAGCCAAAATCGCGGCTAGTCTCTTCTTATTAGGCCGCAAGGTCGGAGCGTGTCCCGCGCCATAATAAGTCCGGAATCCTGACACCAAAGATGCTAGTTGGCTTCCGGAATCAGTCATCGCAAATACATCAGCAGTTGCACAGGCAATGAAGTCCAATGCTGCTAGCTGCAGCCAAAGTTGATGGTGGTGGAACTGGCATTTAGACTGTTGCTGAAGAACATACTCTACTTGTATTTAATATCAAAGAACTTAGGATGATTAAAGTTTGAGATTAATTCTTGAAGGGTAAGGGGAAATACCCCCGTGACCTACTTTAAATTCAAGATTAGTCAAGGACTTTATATCATTCAGAGTTATAACGTATAGTAAATTTGTATCATATTGCTAATAATGACTCCTTTATGTACTTTTTTTTATAATTCCCGTTAGTTATGTCGATTGCTTCCAAATCGATTGTCGCTGAGCTCAACAAGGAGTTGAAGCTTAATGATGACAACTACGATAACTGGAATATGAAAATACTTTATGTGCTAGAAGAACAAGATGTTCTTGAGATGATATCTACCATTTTAGTTAAACCTGAGTCAGGTATCACTGCACAACATAAGCATGATAGTGACGCTTTTAAAGCTTGGAAAAAGAAGAACTCTACTGTTCGTCTCATCTTGCTACGTGCTATGATGGACAATATTACCAGGCAGTGTCGTGACTATGACACTGCAAAGGACCTTTAGGACGCTGTAAACCCGAGTCGATTGATCATCCTCGGTCCATTCTTGAATCAATAATGTCAATGTCAGAACTACCCCTCTTTTCTTTTCTTTTTGTTGGAATGGTGGGTGTCATTGCACCCTTTTATTCAGAAGCAAACCAAGGCTACACCGATATCAGGCGGGGCTGGCCCACTCCCATGTTTTCTTTCAGTAGGAGAGGCATTCAATCAGTAGGAGGAGAGTGTAATACATGGAAGCCAAAAGGAAAGCTCAAAGCATAATTAGAAAATCAATCCGTGACGTGGTGGCCTTTCCGATAGCAGTGTTGGACCTCTATTTGCCGCTGACGGTGGATAAGGTTGTTGATTTTAGTCACGAGGGTTGATAGCTGATGTTCCTTAGCTATGCATTCGGTAGTGCATTTGGCCACGACCTGGGAGTCCGTCTCTAGTATGATCCGTATGTAGCCTTGGTCCCAAGCTAGCTGTAGCCCGCACCAAATCGCCCAAAGTTTCGATGTAAGGGAGTAGCAGCAGCTTGTGTTCTGTATGAAACCCACACATCATGTTCCTTCCGGATTACTCCTCCCCCTCCTGCGGGGCCTAAATTTCCCTTGGCTGCCCCATCTGTGTTTATCTTGTACCATTCTCCCGGTGGCTGCTGGGTGAGCATTCTATTTCTGACCATTGAAGCACCACTTTTGTATATATAGAGACCATCTCAGCTAGTTAACTCACCATTTACTTCTTGAACCAGCCCTGACCTCAGACATAATAGTATTCTCCAAATCTAAGAAAATGAAGGGCAGGAAATTTGAACTCGTATTTTGCCATTTGGACGAAAATGCCAACGGGAAGGTATCGGCGTTGGACCTAATGAGGAGGCTCAGGTTGGTATGCGATGGGAAGTCGTTGTCGATGAAAGAAGCGGAGATAACTGTGGAGTCATTCGACTCGGACGGAGATGGTTACTTGGGTTTGGAGGATCTAGTGTAGGGATGAGCAAACACCCCGAACCGGAAAAACCAGAACAGGGAGACAAGGAAAAACAAGAACCGAATTGGACCGGACTTATCACTAAACCGGACTGGAAACCGGACCGTATTTCTGGTTTAAACCGGAACCAAACCAAAAAAACCGAATTAAACGCGCATTGCCATCATTCTCGAGCTCATCAATCCGGAAATCATCAAAAATAAACGCGAAATCCTCGTCTATCAGAATTCACAGCCATTATTCAAACAAACCAGTACCCAAAACCCCAATCAAGAAACCCACGTCAAAAAATTCAATCTTTCTTTTCACAATCAAAAAAAATACAAGCAAAGGAAGATATTGTCTTGAAACCAGAGAGCAATTCAAAAAAATCCCTAATTTTGAAACCCTAATTTAAGAAATCCTCAATTTTGTAACCCTATTTTATTTTCAAAATTTAGAAAGAGGGTGGCCGAGTCCGTCGGAGGCGTCGTGGTGGCTGAACGTCGCCTGTTGCTGGCGTCGGAGACCGTCGGACTTCGGTGGTCTGGACTCTGGTCTTGTGTGGTGGTTTTTTTTTTTTTTGAGAGTGAGTGAGTGTGAGAGCCTTTTTTTTAAGGAAAGAGTGAGAGAGTCTGTGAGTGTGTGTGGTTAAGGGTGAGCAAATAAACCGAAAACCGTCAAACCAAACCAAACCGGACCAAAAAAATGGACCAAACCGAACCATTGGTGAAAACGGTCCAGTCCGGTCTGCCAAATCTGTAAAATACGGTTTCCAGTTCCGGTCCGGGTTTTTTTTGCATAAAACCGAAAATAACCGGACCGGACTGGAAATTTACCATCTAAATTCTAATAACACTTCCTCTCTTCTCTCTCCCCGAAACCACACACTCACAGACCCTCACCCTCTCACACTTCCCTTTTAAAAAAAAGGCACACTCTCTCTCTCCAAAAAAAATGCCACCACACAAGAGTCAAGACCAAAGTCCAGACCACCGAAGTCCGATGGTCTCCGACGCCAGCAACCGGCGACGTTCAGCCACCACCACGCCGCCGACGGACTTGGCCACCCTCTTGCAAGTATTTTGTATTCTAAATTCTGAAAATAAATTAGGGTTTCAAAATTGGGGATTTCTTAAATTAGGGTTTCAAAAATGTTGGTTTCTTTAGAATTGTTCTCTGGTTTCAAGATAGTATCTTCCTTTGCTTGTGTTTTTTGTGATTGTGCAAAGAAAGATTGAATTTTTTGATGTGGGTTTCTTGATGGGGGTTTTGGGTACTGGGTTTGTTTGGAAACTTTGGATAATGGCTGTGGATTATGATAGACGAGGATTTCGCGTTAATTTTGATGATTTCTGGATTGATGAGCTCGAGAATGATTGATGGTTGTGATTTATTTGTATTTGTGAACTTGAAGTTGGGAACTGCCAGCCATTTCTTCTCCTTTTTTCCCAGTTTTTTTGGTCCGGTTTTGGTTTAAACTGGATTTTTGTCCGGTTATGGTCCGGTCTAGTAGTTCCATCCGGTCCGGTCCGGTTTCCAATTCTCCCAGTTTTTCGGTTCCGATTTTCCCGGTCTGGTCTGCGTTCGGTCCGGTCCGGTCCATTTGATTAGCCCTATGTGCGGTTTCGGGGAGAGAGAAGAGAGGAAGTGTTATTAGAATTTAGATGGCAAATTTCCAGTCCGGTCTGGTTGTTTCCGATTTTGTGCAAAAAAACCCGGACCAGAACTGGAAACCGAATTTCACACATTTGCCAGACCGGACTGGACCATTTTTTACAATGGTCCAGTTTTTTTGATCCGGTTTGGTTCAATTTGACAGTTTTATGTTTGTTTGCTCACCCCTAATTTAGTGGAACTAATGGACAGTGGAGAAGAGTAAGACAAATTGGCGGATCTAAAGATGGTTTTTGGGATATATGATGTGTAGAATTGTGGGCTCATAACACCCAAGAACTTGAGGAGGATGCTTAGGAGACTTGGAGAGTTGCAATCTATTGAGGATTGTAAGGTGATGATAAGTAAATTTGATGTTGATGGCGATGGTGTTCTTAGCTTTGAAGAGTTAGATTATGATGCTGTGAAATGTCAATGGACCTTAATATATGTACCAAAGTGTAATTAAAGCAGTGTACAAAAATTTTATTATCAGCTTTAATACATGTTCTGGATGTGAGTCTTGTAAGATGTTTAGCATAGACCCCGGCTGAAATATATCTGGGCCAATTTGATTATGCAGTATATGAGAGGGGAATTTCATTTTGTTACTGAGAAACGGGAGAAGGGGAGGGCAACTGAGGGAGAAAATATCAGCCAAGGGATTCAAGAGAGGGGAATTTCAAATTTATGTTTTAAATAAAAGAAAGAAGAAATTATGTCAAAATCGAAATGAACCTAGCTTAAGGAGAAGGCCATAAAAGAAAATTAAAAGAAATATAAAATTTTATTAATTTAGAACATTATTAATTAATGGGTAAATTACGCTAGGGTCTCTAGTATATGGTCAAATAGACGATACGGTTCCTCATTTTTCCTCCCAAACAGGAACTATATACCATCACCAAATATGAAAACTCGGGTGCTTCTATAGACAGAAAACACTTTGAAGTGAACACAAAACTACGAGAACCTAAATACTAATTTTTGCAAAAACAATTACAGCTACATGTTGCCTGAAGGTAATGTTGTCCTCACCATTTGATAGTATTTTTCCTATCTGCAGGAGCAACACACTTCCAAAGGGAACGATACGCAGGTATATCGGCTGCAGCAACGCCAAGGACCGCCAGGTTCCGAGCATACTCCTGAAACAGAATCATTGATACGCTCGTCGATATAAGATCTACCTAGATAACCGTTTTTTACTTCACGGTGCGCACTGCAGACCCACAGAGAGACCTAACCTGGATATCAAGGAACAGCTGCATGCAAATCTTGTCAGTGTCCGACACACTGTTGTCCGAGACATCTGAATTTGCTCCTGCTCGTCTTTGTGCACCTAATCGTATTCTCTGGAGTGAAGACTCGGTTTTCCTGGCCTGAGCACCATCAACAAGCACAAGGAAATAAATAACAAACCCTATAGTAACAATGGCCACAGCAGTTGAGGGTGTCTTAGGAACGAGTACAGACCACGCCAACAAGGTCAGATGCTAACTCATAATAGCGATCAGTAATCTCTGTTGCAGCACCACGCACTAATTCATTCCGAGTTTCCTCGTTCAAATACGTCAGGGATCGCTCCCCTTCCACAAAAGCCTACGAAGAAAAACATGAACAAGTTGGTTTTTAGTAATGTGGACAAGGAAACCTACATTGATACACTCCTCATTGTACATCTTGATCAATTGGATCGTTTCTTTTTGTGATATCTTGATATTAAAATATCAAATTCAAGAACCAAACTAACGATTGATTCCCACATCTTTTTTTTTTTGCGTGCGACACAAGCATAGAACTACTTGCATATCACTCTCAAGCAAGAGGAGGAACTGCGCCAAACTAGTCGCTGAATTGAGAGCGCTACTGAGAAGATAAAGTGACTGAAAACTATACACCTTTAATGGCCGCAATACTCCTGCCACGTAAGGAGAATGCCGGACAGGAAGAGGCTTATTAGTCATCCTGTAAGTTGCAGTGATTCCTTTCAGTTGTCTCAAGTCCTACATAAATTTTCAGACAAAGCAAACTTCAGTGAGCAACATAGCAGTAATCAGTCAGCCTTACTCAGAAAGTTCATTCAACCAGCATTCATTTAATGAATCTACCACCACAAAAAGAAAGCTGGACAATAAATCATACAAATGACACCTACCTCAGCAGCTTTATCAACTAATGCTTCTATAATAGCGTTAACAGCTAGAGGCACTAAATCTTTCAGTGACTTTCCACCTTGTCCAATGCTGTATTTCACAAGATCCAGAATTTCAGGAGAACACGTCGCTAAAAGGTCAATGATATGCTCAAGGTAGTTTCCACAGATTGCCTGGCTGAGGGCATGTATATCATGAATTATCTGCAAGCAAATAACCTCTCATTAAACTGTTAAGGAATGGCAAGTCAGGAGGCAAACAACGGCACTGCAAGGACCATGATATCTTACGTACATAAATAAAATCATCAGGGCCAGCTGAAGTGGCCCATTCACATCCAGAAGTGGAGCCATTAACCATCTTTCTAGCAGATAGTCCAGATGATATCCAGTTTGAGTATCTAGTAATATTCATAAACCAGAAGAGAGAATTGTTGTTCAAAGTTTTACAAGAAGTTACGAAAAGATAAAAGAATGTAACGAGTCCCCAAGAGAAAAACTAATCCAGCACTGAACCAACCTGGAAAGAAGCTGCAAGGATAAGCGAAGGAATTTATCGGAGCAAGAGAGGATAAGAACATCTTCACTCCAGCAAGCTCTCATGCTTTCAGAAAGTGTGATACTTTGCTTTAATTTTAAGGTCTCATCAGTAGTATCAGAATGCTGAACAGGAATAAGACTTGTGGATGCTAGTGCAGAATCTAAAGCCCCGGCTATTTCTTGAAATCTGAGTCAATTGCCCAGACGACTAACATTTAGCAAAAGAAAGTTCAAAGCCATAATATAAAATCAAATCATGTAACACATGCAAATAATTATTGGATAAAGGTAAACGTTTTGCATCATACCTCAACGAGAAATAAACACCAATATTCCATTGTTTCATGAACTCAGCATACACAGGTTCCCCACGAAATTTAGAAACAGCAGATCTGGATGGACAACAGCCTTGCATGACATGATGAAAATTGAATGTTATAACCATAACGAATATACAAAACAAAGTTATGCAGCAATCACCGCAAAGTGGTCTTGAATGATTATTCAAAAATTACCAAATGTTCTTTCCTGCAACGAAACAAATAAAAGAAATGGTGTCTTCTCATACCTTCAAGAAAGGCCATAAAATTTAAGCTTGATTTATAGTTCTTCAGAAACTCCGTTGGTCTTCCGGGAGAAAAGGCACCAGGCTTTCCTTTCTGAATTGCTGATAGAACCTCTTTTAGGATTGAGTTGGCCAGGAAGTCAAATACATGCAAACCCGAGTTTTCTGAAAGGGCAAAAAAAATCAGCAATTTTCAGTCAAGGGTAGGGCCAAGATTAGCAAAATAAATGGTCAAGTCTGTAAAAGGAAAGAACACAAAAAAAAAATCCTTTCACAACCAAGACTTGAGGAAAAGTAGAAGAACATGGGAATTATAAAGGAAGAGCAAGCTTTTTTCGCTTCTTTCTCACAGACAAATTAAATAGCCGCATGTAATATGTACCTAAACTGAGAATGTACTAACGATCACAGCCCTCAAATATATGCAACATCATTACTAAACCATCCCTGCATAGGAAGAAGTAGAATAATGATGCAAAGACTACTACAGGCTAAAGAGGCCACAGGGGTTCCAGGAGCATAAGTATTTCAAATAAAGGAAATCCTACGTTTTATGGACAAGGAATGCGGAGAACTCACCTCTTGAAGAAACTTCTAAAAGGAATTTACAATCTCTCTCAATAAATTTCTTGATGTCTTCATAATTTTTTTCAAGTCCATCGGAAGATGCTCCAGCAACCACACCTGACGGTCCATGTGGAATTATTTTCTGTATGGCTGGAAACACTACTGTTGTGCGAAAAATTTCCTCCGCACTAGTGGTATTCTCAATGGCAGCATATGCTCGCAAACAGTTGAAGATCACACTCTCATCCTGGCTCTCAAGTCCATCCACGAAACAATGTCCCAAGCTCGCATCCAGCAATGTGCTTGCATTCTGTATCCTCTTCTCCATGTTCTCGATAAAAGGAAGGTTCTGTACTGGCAAAACAGAGAATAAAACATGAGCAACGAAAAGGAACCGCATCTACCTAGACACAACAGTAACCAAAAGGACCTGCGCATGTGTAATGTAGAACTTGAGCCGGTTCATTTCGCTGGCAATCCTCTCCAGAAGCACGCTCTGCGTCTCTCTCACATTTTTCCCGTTCTCCAAAGGTTGTGTGGCAGCTCCGTCGCTCATCCCATTCCTATCGTTCAAATTTGCATCTCCGTTCGAGTTCGACCAATCAGCAGGCACACTAGGCAGCTCTTTAATCAGTTTCTCAACCTACATTCACCCAAACGATCCCTTAACAAACCCTAGCTCAATCCAAACTCACCTAACTATATTCACCAAGAGACTACGAGATCTAGCGATTCGCAGAAGACGCTCACCTTGGAGACGACGTGGAAGGTGTCAAGGAGGAGCTCAAGGACCTCCCGGGCCACAGCGGCCTCGGATCTCTGGCGGAGGCCGTCGGACAGCGCGATGAGGGAGGCCTCGACGGCGGAGCGGAAAGCAACGATCTGGTCCCGGAGCCCGAGGAGCGGGGCGCGCATCCGAAGGACGGCGGAGTCGACGTCGACGAGCTTGGTGCTGAGGTTGACGAAGTCGGCGTAGTCGCGGTTGATGAGGTCGACGAGCTCGTGGTTGAGGGACGCCAGGTGCGACTGGAGCTCCGACCGGAGCGTCGGAAACGGCACGAAGGTCCGGAGCTCCGAGATGTACGCCTCCGGGTCGAACTCCGGCGAGAGGAACACCCTGGGCTTGAACCACGGCGGCGTGTCCCCCATCGGATCCGAGAACAGGTCCGCCGCCGATCGTGTCGGGATCGGATCCGCCATTCCGCTCACATCAATATGATTTTTATTTCTCGTTTCTGTACCCCTTTTTCCCCTTCTTTAAAACGGAATGAGAAGAGGGCGGTTACTCTTCAACTTAGATCTCAAATCTTCTAGTTTTCACTTCTTTTCCTCTTTATCCCCCCAACAACTACTACTATACTAGTATTTTTCATTAATATATCGTATATATGATGGCGCGCAAATACTTGATCCCGAGAAGCTAATTAGACGAGGCACCAATGGCAAAAATACCCATATCTCGGATCCTATCCTTATCTCATAGGTCGAGGGTCTATTAATTTTGACGGATCTATAGTTGGATATAGGTATTGATTTATTTTTAGAGGTGGGATCTAGGGTAGAGTATGAATTATAAAAATTTCTACCCTATCCTTGTTTTTTTACCCTACTTTGGACCCTACCCTAACTAGACCATCATTAGATCCTAATTAGACTCTCATTAGACTCTTTTATCTTTATTTTTTATTGATAATTTGCGATAGAGTTCTCAAATATTTTAGAATATGTTTCATGATATCGACTTCAAAATTTGAGGTAAATATAATTGTAATTTTCTTTATTGATATACTATATATTTCATGATTAATTTTCATATTCATTGCGATTTATTTAAATTATATATATATAATTATGTTTAAAATTATCAAAAATGTAGTGCATTTAATTCAAGGGTTGGACCCTGCAGACACTGAGGATCCTGAGGGTAAAGATATGGATCTATTAATAAAATTTATCAAGGGTTGAGGATAAAATATGGGTCCAACTCTCCAAACAAAGATATGGGTAGGGTGCTACCTATACCCTATCCTACCCGACCCTATCTAACCCATCGTCATCCCTAAGACTAGGGGTCAGCAAAAAAAATTAAGAACTGCAAAACTAGACCGAACTAAACTAAAAATTTTGGTCCGGAAACAGAACCAAAAAGAATTAATTTGGATTGGTTCTGTGTTTGCTCAAAAAATGGTTCTTAGATCTGGTTCGGATCTTTTTTAAAAGAACCATGGAGAATCGGACCAAACCATAATTTTTTGAAACAAGGATAAAAAAAAGCTCACGTGTGGCAAAGTCACACAACCAATATATATTTTTTCTTACACAGTACAATGACAAACAATTTATGAGTACTCGACATCTCTAAACAACAAATCTAAATGTCAAATCCTAATTGACATCTCTCCTCTCACCCTCTTTACCGTCTCTCATTGCCCTTCTCAAGTCTATAAACGCCTATTGTTTATTTTTTTTCAATACTCTGGGTTTTTTTGTCCGAACTCGGACCAAATTAAAAAATATTGGTTTGGTTCTAGTCCAGAACCAACGAGCAAGTGATCCGGTCCGGATCCCATATTTTTTCTTAATTGATTCTCGGTTATTATGGTTCGGTTCAGATCGGTCTAGTCTGGTCTAGTCTATTTGCTCACCCCTAAATTAGACATCTCCAAAAACTTTTTGGATAAATTACTCTCATGATCCTGGGGTTTGGTAATATCGCCTCTCAGACCTCTGTATTTTCGAAATACAGTAAAACGTCCCCGAAGTTTGGATTTAGGGCAAATTACTCTAAAGTCCCTCTTATTTAGTTATATCTATTATTTAGCCCGTCGATTATCAAAATACATCATAAAGTCTCCCGTGTTTGGTTTTATTATACTCTCGGGTCCCTCGCTTATGCCAGCGGCTCTTTTTTCATTTTTTTGTCATGAAAATGACAAAAATACCCTTACAAAAAATAAATAAATAAATACTCTACCTTCTTCCCCGACGACCCCAATGCAGCAGGCCACGCCGGTTTCTCACCTGCGACGTCTCCGACTAGCACCGTTAAGAGACGACTGAAGACCACTGCCTCACCATAAAATCTCATTAACCAATAACTTCATCTTGAATTAGGAGGAAAAAATGGCCAAGAACTGACGATCCCCAACGTCTGCGACGACGCCGGCATGTTTTGTGCACCGACTCTGGACAACCACTTCATCCTTGCCGTCGCCGACGTCGACCTCAACCACCACCCACATAGCTCCTCCACCCTTACACACACCAATAAACAACCATCATTCGTACGAAGGAGACCTCATGGAGAGTCGAGGAACGGACGACCTACGGAGGTCGTTGGTGTACGTGGTCATCGACAACCATGGTTTTTCTGATTCGATTGGGAAGAGGTTGGGGATGAACTTTAGGTTCTTGACCGATTGGGAATTTCGGAACACCCAGTTTGCCTCTAGCCAGAGATCTCGACGGAGTTCTTCTCCCTATTCACCGTCCCTAAGTCAACATCCAAGTTTAAAAGCCAGAGATCTCGACGGAGTTTTTTGGGTCCCGCTTTTGTTTTTGGAATCTCTCTGTTGGTCTAATTGGAGCCAACTGTTGTGATTTTTTCGGAATGTTTGGGGATTTTGTTTTAGTGCTGGAGACCGCGTTATTTTTTTTATAGTTCGTGTAATTTTGAAAATGGCCTGGGAAGATGATCGAAAGTTCGCCGGAGAAGATGACCAGATATTGGTATTTACCAGAAAAGATGACCAGAGATTTAGGTTGACCGATCAAGGGTGACAAAAATAAAAAATAAAAAGTCGATGATGTCAGCGAGGGACCCCGTCGTATAATAAAACCAAACACTGGGTACTTTATGATGTATTTTGATAATCGAGGGGCTAATTAATAGATAAAACCAAACACGGGAACTTTAGAGTAATTTGCCCTTGCTTTTGTTATACTCTCAAGTCCCTCGCTGACGTTGGCAGTCATTTTTTTTATTTTTCTTTGTCATGGAAATTACATTTCTACCCTTAAAAAATAAAGAAACTTCTTCTTCAACCTCCGATCAAGAGCGCTGTATGAACACCAAATTAAACACAACCACAAATACCCAATTAACTAATTACCAACATGCATTTAGATCAAATGGCGAGGGAGTTGTTCTAGTTTAACCAGGTCTCAGGTTCGAGTTCTTGGGTATGCAGCAGTGTTAAATATTTGTTGGGAGAGTTTTGCCACCTTTTAAAAATTCTCCCCGACTCGAAATTAGATTAGTCGACCCAATAAACCAGATATCAATTAGTTAAACCAAAAAAACCCAATTAATTAAACATCCAATAACAACCCCCATCTCAACGACAACCCGCAAACTGAATTGGATCCACAAGCTTGAAGCTGCAACACCTAGATTCAACCATAATCCAAGCAAACAATTCAAAAACCAATTAAGTAAAACCACAACCTCAAACGGTGGACGAAGGAAGATGCCCAGATCCGCTCCGAGCTATCCGTGGACGAAGGACGACGACGATGCCCCCATCCGCGGTGATCTACTTTATTACAAAATTTCATTTTTGTCAAAGATTTTCTGTGATGAAATGTTCTCCCGATTCTTTTTTTCAAGAATTTCAACCATCCATTATTCATTACAAAGAATTGGGAAAAGCATGATAAATTTAGAGTACTGAGATGTAAATAGCTTCAAGGTCTGCGAATTCAAAGATTCGAATTCTACAGCCATATTGACACTGCCACAGGGTATTTGCATACGAAATAACCAATTATCGTGTAATGTACTCGAACTTACAAATTCAGAGTTATAGCACACAAAATATGAAATCGGTGCACCGAGTTGAAAAAATTAGAAGACATCATCAAGTTCACAAGACATTCCAAGCAGCTTGGGACTTCTGGCGCTTCGAGTAGTGCAGAATAGGCTCCTCAACCTGCAAATTATAGTCGGATTCCGATTGTTACGACAGAAGGAAAATGTGTCATCTCCGCTAGTAGCATCTTTTGTAAGTTGTGGCATACCATGCTCGTCTTCCTGAACCTCTTTTCTTGAGAGGATTTGCTGCGTACACCACCAGTGTCTGCCTCGTCGCAGCGATTCGTGTTTCCACTTGCTTTGCCTCCGCCCGATCCTGGTGCAAAGCTTTCCCTCGAAGCAACGGGTTGCTGAATACCAAACAAGCGGGAGTGCTATTGGATCCTTAATCCAACATTGGGCTTATATGTAAAATAATCATATAATTGGCTGTCATGTTCGGTTGAGCCCACTCAAAAGTAATTAAATAAGTATTCGGGCTTTAATGTATCTAATAGGGTATGGGCCTTTAATGTGTAGAGACATTAGGTATATTGCGGTTTTGTTATGGACAAAATCGTAATTTACAAGAATAAGGATTTTCTCCTTATATAAGTATGGTTATGGTCCCCGGGTTAGACATGCCGCCACACTATTCTTCCCATTGAGATTATGTTAGAGAAAATTAAAGGAATTCTCTAAGGCACGTCATAACCTGGAAAGCTAACCCATCTTTCTCGATTCGATCAAGTTCTCCGCTATGGATTCAGGTACGCTTCCGTATTAAGTCTGTCTTAATAATTTACATGAGATCTTTGGTTATGGATTGAGATTATATTTATATAAATTTAACAAGTGGTATCAGGAACCTCTCATGCTAGATTATTAAGATTCTCAAGATCGATATGATATTATCATAATTCTTTGGATCAGTAGGTTTCGCGTCAAACCTAATTTTGGTTGCTTATGTTTTATTTGGTTAATACAATAATTGAGTTCTACGTTCTCACGATCATAATCTGAATTTTCCTTTAGGAATCAATTTCTGTTCGTGATTCTGATCTAAAGGTCAGCTCAAGGAATTTAATTTGAAGTTGCGCAAATCGAAAGAGAAATTAGGGTTTTTGTCGCATGATTATTGATCCGGTAGGATTAATTCTATTATCGTTTTTCTGGGTTTTGCAAACAATAAATTTTGGTCTGGTCTTGCGATCCATATTATTTTGTCCTCAATTGTTCATGCTTCCGTGATCATGTTTTGTGGGATTAAGATCTTTGGTCTTTTGATTGTTAAATACAGTAGACTAAGGCTAAAGAAATTAAATAAAAGCCATGGCAAATTTTTTGATGTTTTCGATCCGATTTTAGTGTCACGGTTAGTGCATATTTTATTAGGTACGTAGTTCAAGAAAAATAGCTATTATTGACTTATTCGGTATTTCCTTGAACATCAGTGTATTTTGTGTATTAAATTCAAATATAAAGTATTATATGTATTTTAAAGTAGATCGATATGTCGCCAAAGTGATCTCTATTGTGAAAATAGATTCATAATAAAATACAAAAAATTGTGTATATATAATTTCTCTAAATATTTATCAGCCCAAAGGAAGATAAATATTTATTATTGATTTGCATATACTAGTGTGGTGATGAACATGTGATAATTTTTGGTTTTGCATGTGAATAATAAATCGGCCCAAAGGAAGATTTATTATTTGACATGTCCTTATTGTCAATGTTAAATTACTACAGCAAGATATCACTTATAAGTTAGTATTTTGTCCAAAGATAAAATATTAATGGAGTGTTCGATGTCTTGAAATGGGATATATTATTATTTGAATTTATTACTATTTCAGTTTAAAGCTAATGTGAGTTTTTTTAAATGTTCTCTGATTCAGTTATGAATAATCCTGCGAATATTTCTGCCAACATTAATTCGATCCCCATGCTAAATGGCACAAATTTCAAGTCCTGGAAGGAAAATATCCTTATAGTTCTTGGTGTTATGGATTTGGATTTTGCTATAAGGATTGATTGTCCTGTAACTATAACAGCTGAGAGTACCTCTGAACAAAAGAGGGAGATGGAAAAGTGGGAGCGGTCAAACAGAATGTGCATGATGATCATAAAGAAAGCCATTCCTGAGGCATTTAGGGACACTACGTCAGAAGAAATTTTGACAGTGAAGGAATTTCTTGCCGATATTGAGACAAAGTTTGTCGAGAACGAAAAGGCTGAAATTGGTACGCTCTTGACAAACCTTATCTCAATGAGGTATAAGGGTAAAGGCAACATCAGGGAGTACATCATGGAGATGTCTCACATAATTTCAAAGCTGAAAGCCCTCAAGCTTGAGATCTCTCAGGACTTGTTGGTGCATCTAGTTTTAATATCTCTTCCGGCATAGTCCAGTCAATTTAAGGTGAGCTATAACTGTCAGAAAGAGACCTGGTCTCTGAATGAGCTCATCTCCCACTGTGTCGAGGAAGAGGAAAGGATGAAGTTAGATAAGACAAATGTTGCTAATGTTGCTTTTGCCCATAAGGACAAAGGCAAGAAAAGGAAGAAGGATGCTGCAGACACAGCACCAGAGAAGAAACAAGAAAAAAAAGCTGATGGCAAAGGTTGTTTCTTTTGTGGAGCTGAAGGACATATGAAGAAGTAGTGCACTAATTATCACGCTTGGCGTGCTAAGAAGGGTATGCTTCTTAACTTGGATTGTACTACAGTTAATTTAACTTCGGTGCCTGGACACACTTGGTGGATAGATTCTGGTGCTACTACTCGCGTAAGTGTGTCTATGCAGGGTTGCCTGAATTGCCGAAAGCCAAGTGATGCTGAAAGACTCATCTATGTGGGCGATGGCAAGTCAGCTGAGGTTGAAGCGATAGGGACTTTTAGATTATTGTTAAAGACTGGATACTATCTGGATCTTTTGGAAATATTTGTGGTACCATCATTTAGACAAAATTTGATTTCTATTCCCGCATTAGACAAATCTGGTTATTCTTGCTCTTTCGAGAATAGAAAATTCAGCTTGTTTCATGATTCAAATTTGGTTGGTTCTGGTTCTTTGTCAGTTTACGATAATCTATATTCAATCGATACAATCGCTTCATATAACCAGTCCCTATAATTAAGTACACGACCTCATAAGCGAAAACTGACAAATGAGAATTCGGCTTCGCTATGGCACAAAAGGTTAGGTCATATTTCTCGAAAGAGGATAGAAAGATTAGTGTCAAGCGAAATTTTAGACCCTTTAGATTATGCAGATTTTGATATTTGCATTAATTGTATAAAGGAAAAGACAATCCATCAAAGAAGATATGAAGCCAATAGAGCTGTGGATGTTTTAGATTTAATCCATACAGATATATGTGGGTCATTTCCAACACCAGCTTGGAATGATCAACAATACTTTATAACATTCACAGATGATTTTTCAAGGTTTGGCTACTTATATCTGATAAGTGAAAAATCACAGTCATTGGACGTGTTCAAAAGTTTTAAAGCCAAAGTTGAAAATCAACTAGGCAAAAGGATTAAAAGCATCAGATTTGACCGTGGTGGTGAATACTATGGTAGATATGATGGTTCAGGTGAACAACGTCCAGGACCGTTTGCTAGATTCCTAGAGGAATGCGGTATCGTCCCACAGTACACCATGCCTGGCTCACCTGCTATGAATGGTGTTGCTGAAAGATGAAATAGAATGCTTAAGGACATGGTAAGGAGTATGATTTCTCACTCTACCTTACCTGAATCGCTCTGGGGAGAGGCACTAAAGACTGCAGCATACATTCTGAACAGAGTTCCAACTAAGGCAACAACCAAAACTCCATATGAAATTTGGACAGGCAAACAACCTAGTTTGAACCATTTTCATATGTGGGGATGTCCAGCTGAGGCAAGGCCTTACAGGCCCAATGAAAAGAAACTGGACTCAAGGACGGTTAGCTGCTATTTTATTGGTTACTCTGAAAGATCCAGGGGTTATAAGTTCTACGATCCCACATCTAGATCAATTTTTGAGTTGGGAAATGCCCGGTTCTTTGAGGATGTTGAGCTTGGGGGGGAAGATCAAGTAAGGGACATTTCTTTTGAGGAGGAATCAAGCACGATTCCCAATATTCCTTGTGACAATGTACAGGTTTTAATACCTGTCATTGCTCAAGAAGAAAATACAGAACCTCAAGAGGAGAATGTCGAACAACCTCCCATTCAAAATGAGGTAATTATTCTTGATGAACAAGCTCTACCACCTCAAGAACCTATGCCATTAAGAAGATCCACTAGAGAAAAGAGGAATCCATTATCAGATGATTATCTTGTATTTCTCCATGAACATGAGTTTGACATTGGCGTAAAGGAAGATGATCCAATCAACTTCGAAAAGACCATGGAAAGTTTTAAATCTCTAGAGTGGATAAATGCCATGAATGAAGAGATAAAATCTATGAAGGACAATGACGTTTGGGATCTTGTCTCGTTGCCTAAAGGAGCGAAACCTATTGGTTATAAATGGATATTTAAAACCAAGCGGGATTCGAAGGGTAATATAGAAAGATATAAGGCTCGTCTTGTTGCAAAGGGTTTCACACAAAAAGAAGGTATTTACTATAAAGAAACCTTCTCTCCAGTTTCTTCGAAGGCCTCTTTTAGGGTTATAATGGCATTAGTGGCACATTTTGATCTTGAGTTGCATCAGATGGATGTTAAAACAGCTTTTCTCAGTGGCGATATTGAGGAAACAATTTATACGGTGCAGCCAGAAAACTTTATTTCTGGAGATCCAAAGTCTATGATTTGCAAACTTAAGAAATCTATCTATGGGCTTAAGCAAGCATCTCGACAATGGTATATTAAATTTTATCAAGTAATTAGCTCTTATGGTTTTAAGATGAATTTGGTTGATGAATGCATATACCATAAGTTCGGTGGGAGCAAACATATTTTTCTGGTTTTGTATGTGGATGACGTCTTGCTTGCTAGCAACGATATTGAGCTTTTGCATGACACCAAGAGATTTCTAGCTAAGAATTTTAAGATGAAAGATCTTGGTGATGCTTCTTTTGTTTTAGGAATTCAGATATACCAAGATCATTCTCGATGTATTCTTGGATTATCACAAAAGACCTATATCGAAAAGGTTCTTAAGAGATATGACATGCAAGATTGCAGACCAAGTGATACCCCTGTGGCTAAGGGAGACAAGTTTAGTCTCAAACAGTGTCTTAAGAATATTTTGGAGAAAGAAGAAATGCATCAGTTTCCATATGCTTCAGCAGTCGGAAGTCTGATGTATGCTCAAGTTTGTACACGTCCGGATATTGCGTTGATTACAGGAATGTTGGGTAGATATTTGAGTAATCCAGGATTAGATCATTGGAAAGTAGTCAAAAGAGTCATGAGGTACTTACAGAGAACAAAAGGACACATGTTCACATATAGGAGGTCAGATCAACTTGATGTCGTTGGATACTCTGACTCTGATTATGCTGGATGCCAAGATACCATGAAATCTACATCTGGTTATGTCTTTCTGCTTGCTGGAGGAGCAGTCTCCTGGAAGAGTGCTAAACAGTCAATTACAGCATCTTCTACTATGGCAACAGAATTCATAGCATGTAATGAGGCATCTAGTCAAGGAGTGTGGCTGCGAAATTTTGTCACTGGACTGCGCATAGTGGGAGTCATTGAAAAACCTCTCAAACTATATTGTGACAACAAATCTGCAGTCATGTATTCTAATAACAATAGGAGCTCTACAAAGTCAAAGCATATAGATATCAAGTTCCTAGTTGTTAAAGAAAGAATTCAGGATGGTCAGTTGTCTATAGAATATATTGGGACAAACTCCATGATTGCGGATCCGCTTACAAAGGGATTGACACCCAAGGTGTTTCATAAGCATACAGCTCGTATGGGTGTTGTCTTTATTGAGGATATTTAGTTTTTAGTTGAAGTTTATAATTTGGAAGTTCTGATGGATATGTTTTGGTTATTTTAGTTTATTGATATTTTGAGGTTATTTTCTACAGAAATACAGTTTGTAGTTTTTATCCATACTCTGATTTTGTTTGGTTGATCTCACTAAAGTTTTAAGGTTGGACCAGTTAGAAATAGACATGTTTAGGTCACATTACATGAAATTTTCATACTACACATCCACATCATAATCTATGTCATTCAGTTATATCGCATTGTGACCATTGTTGGGTCGAGTTATGTAAATGAATGTAACAAAGGCTTCTTTGATCCTATGTTGATATGATTGATGGACGAGATTGGTTATAGATGCATTTCAGTAATGATAGCAAAATGAGCTCAATAAAGTATCCATTACATGATTATAAGGTTACACATATAGTCCAAGTGGGAGATTGTTGGATCCTTTATCCAAGATTGGGCTTATATATAAAATAATCATATAATGGGCTGTCATGTTTGGTTGAGCCCACTCGAAAGTGATCAAATAAGTATTCTGGCTTTAATGTATCTAATAGGGTGTGGGCCTTTAATGTGTAGAGACATTAGGTATATTGCGATTTTGTTATGGGCAAAATCGTAATTTACAAGAATAAGGATTTTCTCCTTATATAAGTATGGTTATGGTCCCCGGGTTAGACATGCCGCCACACTATTCTTCCCATTGAGATTAGGTTAGAAAAAACTAAAGGAATTCTCTAAGGCACGTCATAACTTGGAAGGCTAACCCATCTTCCTCGATCAAGTTCTCCGCTATGGATTCAGGTACGCTTCCGTATTAAGTCTGTCTTGATAATTTACATGAGACCTTGGGTTATGGATTGAGATTATATTTATATAGATCTAACAAGTGCTTCCCTGATCCTTCGTTTTAGAGATGGTCTGCTCACTCCTGAAAGAACATCCTTGATTTGTTTCGGATGAAATCCTCATGCGTGTAAGATCCGATCCAATAGAGTGCAAGATCCCACAAGTTGACTTGTCCTTGGAGTTGTTCCCTGGCACTTAAATTAATTTCCTAGTAGTTAGAAACAGTATGAAGTTTCCACAAAACCTTAACAGCCTGTTTGGAAACTTAAAAAAATAAGAAATGGAATTCCTTTCCGGAGTTTAAAAAAATAAAGTGTGTTTGGAACCAAAATTTTTAGGAATAGAATTCCTGTTTTCATTAAAAGTCCGGATTCCGAAATCCCACCAAAACAGGTCGGATTTCCAGTGACCAAACCGGAATTGGCCAATAAATTACTGTTATACCCCTTACTTTATTAAATTATTACAGAATTGCCAAATCATTTTCTCTCAAACAAACTCTCTCTCCCGCAACACTTTTAAACGGCGACGACCCTCCCCTTTTTGGCGACCTTCTTTCCCCATCAGAGAGTTGCTTTCCCTTTCGGCGACCTGACTTCTCTATTACAGATCATCTGTTGTGAGCCCCCTACACCTTCCTCTCTTTTCTCAATGTTAGGGTTTTATTGAATATTTTTAAAATTTTTTGGTTGTTTGGGTGGTTTTGTGATTTGGGTTTGTTTGGTTCTGGAGTGGGTTTGTTGGTTTTGTGGTGCGGAAATTTTTTTGGTGGATTCTTGGGTTCATGGGTTGTTCTTGGTGGTGTATTTATTTTGTTAATTGAGCTTTCACTCATCCCTTGCTTCTCCACGTTGTTAGCATTGGTGTCGCTGTTGGTGTTGTAGCATGCTTAGTTTCAGTCAGTGGAGTGCTCAGTGTTGGTCTTCAGCAGTACTAATTCTGACCGGTGGAGGACTGGGACTAGGTATTGATTTCGAAGCCATTGCCTGTTTTCTCATTTGCGCATCTTCACCTGGCTTGCTTTCCTATACTTTCATTCTGTTGCCATCTTTCTCTATGGTTCCCTTCATGCCTGTGCAATTCCAAGTGTTTGGTTGATTGAGAAAACCCCGACAATCCTCTTGTCTGCTGAATTGTTGTTTTAAATGGGGTTCATTTTATGTATGTCATGTTCAGCCTGGAGTCTTGTACAAGTTTCTCTTCCCATATCAGTCTTGAAACATTCTTCTGGTTAAACTTTAATATCATGTCATATTTTTGGTAGTTCCATTGAGCTTTTTTTTTAATAAACGGAACATGCTCCAAGTGTAAAATGTGTTGTAAATCAACTTTCACCTAGTTCATTGTTCCTATAAACTAACTTGTTATTAATTCCTTCATATCAAGGAGCAGCTCAATGCAGATTTGGTGATGGCGAATGATGCATATGGTGACGGTGAACATGTCAGTTAACCTGAGATTTCTTTTAAGTAGTAAATGAGGACTAGCTTACATGTTTCTCATGGAGGCTTTGCAACAGAAACATTCTTGGTCTTCTTGGAACTCTGGTTGGCATCTTGGACACTTGTGAATTACCTCGGTAGATATGCTTCTAACCTTTCACAGTTTCTGTGGTACTTGGTGTTGACCATAAATATATCAGATACGAGATTCTAAGATAAACGATAATTAGCTTTCAATTAACATATGATGCGATCTGCATATTTTTCAATTTCTGTGTACTCTTGATGGTCATGGCTGCTTGAGACCTCGCCAAAAGATTTGATATTATCTGGGAAGAAGATGTGGCCAACATCTTTACAGCACTACGAGATGCAGCCATCAGTTCTTGCGATCATGTTTAATTTTATGGGAGGAATAAGAGTTGTAAGGGTATTAAAGTAAAAGGAACAAATCAATTCTTAAATTTATGTTTTGTTTCCAAACAAGAAAATAAGAAATAGATTCTGTTTCTATTTTTATTGGGAATGGAAATGGAATTCTTTTCTTGATAGATTTGATTCCAAACAAGCTGTAAAAGAGTGGAGTGCGGAAGGGTGCATAGGATACCTCTACCTCGCGGTTGTGAATTTTTGTCCTGGTGTTGTGCTTCAACCATGTCAGCGTCCTGCTCCGTCAAGAGAAGTTAACAACGAAACCGCAGCTAATAAATTCTACAGTAATTGTTTCAACCTTATCATCCTAACCTCATTATCCAATGCTCTCCTAACTTCATTTAGCTTCTTTTCAGTTTGAGCAGATTGGATCACGCGCTTTCCTGTAACAACAGATGATAATAAAAGACCAGTTATAATGCATCTTTGTGTGGCGAAGACGATGCGATGCTGAGCAATAGTATCAGATTTGGTGGATACCGAGCCTGCCGTTGCCTTTGGCTTCAAGATAACCGTCTCGTGTCATTCTATCAATTATCTTGCGTGCAGCAGCCTGGTTCACCTCGCCATCTAGCTTGCTCTGGAGCTTCGCAGCTGAAACATATTTCATTTGCAGTGCATGGTACAGGGCCTGAAAAATTACAGGAAAGTCGATGAGCGGTAAAAATTACATAGCACGCGCAATATGGAACCGGTAAGAACTTTTATGTCCAACTCCATATTCACCAATGGCACCTAATCAGTTTGTGTTTACTGCAACTTCAGTTTCTAATGCGAGAACTAGGAGAAAGCCGGACGGACTACAAGGTTGCTCATTAGTAACACGGTTAAGGAAGCTTTTGAATAAAGGTATCTGATGAGACATGAACCAATTAAGTATTCATATATCTTCCGGCACTAGAACACTTACTTTGACGAACAGAGGATCATCAATCTGATGAGCTTTGTCCGCCAACGTTAGAGGCCGGCAATCTTCCTCCTTCACCGCAACAAAGTCATAATCAAATACCTGAAGATAAGAGAAGCATGAGTAGAAGGAGATAAACAAAAAGAAAATAACAAGGTGAAAAGCCAACCTTTTTCTTGTTTTTGGTAAAAGTATCAGCTCCAGTCTTAAATAGAACTCCCTCCTTTACAAGCTTGTCCATAATCTCTGTATTCCGTTGAAGAGGGTCCAAGAAAATACAATGTGCAATGAGAATCAGAAAACATAAAGTTGCTTTTCCAGGAAGATTGCTCTAAATACCTTCAGTTAATATCTACATCAAAGCCAAGTGAACTGTCAGCTCCATAAAATCTAAGTTCCCTGTTATTACCAACTGTTTATTGTATGAATCCAACTGATAAAAGCTCTTACAATTGAGATATCCGGAAAATGAGAGAGCACATCTGTGAGTTCAATAGCATCCAAACGACGGTCGCTGACCCAGTCCCTAACTCTGGACAATTGCTGCTCATCTTCCCCTGGGTCCTGAGTGCTATCTGCCAATTATGAACCATACAAATTTCAATGGCAATCTCACCATGGATCCAAATTCTAGAGAACCTAATTATTATTCTTTTCACGGAGAGGCATCGGTCTTTTTGGTACGAAATGTTACCTTCGTTGACAACGCCATTTTCTTCCTCTGGCCGTCCTTTAGCTGCTAAACAACCCTCTGCATAATTTAATATCTCCAACAAATGGAAATTGGGGTTCAGATTGATGAGAAAGAGTTGGTCATTACCTGCTGGGGCGACTATGTACTGATCTTCCTGGGATGAATTCACCTGCAAATTAGGGTCAGATCATGCTCAACACAACACAGTTTTCAGAGAGTCAGGGATGCTTCTTTTGTTCTTTTTTCCTACTTTATGTTGAAAACTGATTCGGTATTAAACAAGGGCAAATACATGTCATAAAGTTCACCTCACTGTCAGATTCTGAAGATTCATCATTCTGTCCAGAGCTGGCCCCTATACTGATTCCATCTTCCTCCATCTCATCATTTTCGTCCTCACAAGGATCCAGCACACTCTTCACCTACACATTTCAGAAAATAGAACCTCCTTTTTCAGCAAAACTGCTGCGTGTTAGGATCTGTCCCCAGTAAGTAAACTGAGGTCCTTACTTTAAGAGATAATACTAAATGCTTGCTGTTCACATTCCCAACTTCCATTTTGAGGGGACTTTTGGTCCATGGGTTTTGTCCTTCTTCATTCGTGCAGCCTCTAAAGAATGGGGGTTCATAGTCAGCTGGCTGCAAAGATAGAAATGATGTTCAGAACATTAGATCAACTATAAATGCACGGTAAGTCTTTGTGACCAATGTGCCATCATCTAAGTAGTACTAATTTCATACCCAAAGAAATATAAGTATTAGCTAATTCCCTTATGAGCGGATTTCATTTGATGCTTTGTCCGAATACTGGTGAATCTTAGAAGCAGAATGATGCACATGATACAAACTGTGTGAAGGGAGAGTTCAGTTACGTACTGTTACATCATTGTAATAGAGGAGCTTCATCAGTATTGTGCGCTGAAGTACAAATGAAATAACTTGCAGTCAGTAAGCATCAATTAGTGCAAAGGTTCTATGGCTAGATAAATAGATGATTACCTCTGCAGGCATACTATCCAGAGTTCTCATCAACTGAACAAGTATGCGGATCATTTTACAGGCTGAACTCCTGAGTACGATCATCGGCGGACAGATATCATCAGCACCTTAGTAGTTACATAGCTGATTAAAGAGCGTGACCAAATAAAAGAACATTTCGTCGTCTACCTCATCTGATTTGGCGTAATGACAGTATTAGAATCACACTTGAAGATCCCTTCCTTTTCGGTTCCAGTGCGATTAACGTTCATGGAGACCTCTTGAGCATCAGAATCAGAATAACTGAAAGAAACTCCAAGGAAAGACATGCACTGAATATGTCACAAACGACACTCGCCCACCGTTCAACCATCTGCCATTCTCAGATCGATGAAGACTACTACTTACATGCATATTCCTCGACCATTGGGCCTCACACACGCAGAACAAGAGCGTCTTCAGATACTTTTTCTGTAAGGCGTCATAGACACCTGCAGAAACGACGAGACTATTACCGAGTAAGATGAGAACAACACCACAATTGCAGAGACAGAAACTAATCACAAAGACTCGGGATGATGCGACATGCCTTTCTCCATCCAATCGATCAGCCTCCGTGACTCTGCATCCATAGGTATCAGCTTCTTGACCTTCATCTCTGTTCATGTCATAACAATATCAAGAGGACCTTCCAATTCGTAGTTCAAAAATCGTTACCATATCGAAATCAGGATAGGAAGCTTCACAAACCTAATGGTGGAACGGACTTGTCATTGAAGTACTTCTCCGGAAACAGACCTCTGATATAACTAATGTTGAAAATCGCGATACGAAGCAGGTTCCTCGTCTGTTTTTTTTTTCCAAAAAGAAAAGACAGAAAAAGAAACTATATCAGTACAAGCAAATAACAAAGTAACAGTGTAGTAGAATTTAAGCATCGAGAGCGAAAATTTAAGTAACTGTGAGCTCCTGGGCTTAAGATGAAGCAAATATACCTCATACAATGGTTTCAACTATAAACGGTTAAATCAACTTATCCAAGATCTAAATGAAATTTAACTTGGATTTATCGTAACAGATCGGGAAGTTAAACCGCAGTTTAGAAACGTCACGCGCAGTCTCAGAGCTTAACTTGCTCTGGCTAAGACATAAAAGCGTCTTCTAGCTCTTTGATATTTCTTAGTCGAAGAAGAAACTAAAAGCAGAAGATCGGATCAAGGTAGACTTAGGATTTTCTGCGACAAATTCTTCCTCAAAATCTAAGATCCAGTTAATATCCGAGAGAATTAGTAGTTTCGCTGGAATCGCGTACAAGCGAACGTTTTCGACGGGGAGAGAATAAAAAGACAGATCGGAGCTAATTAAATCAACGGAAAAGGGATTATAAAAAGAGGACGAAGACGCGGGAAGCTAATAAGACAGATTTATTTACCAAGAGAAGGGAGTCCTGCTCGGTGATCTCTGCTTCCTGCACCTTGTGAGCTACCACCTGAACACCGGCGAGGAAATGCGTTAACTAAGAACACGCTAAAATCGGTTCGGAGGGGGAGAAAAAGGAAAAGAGAAGTGAAAAAAATAAAACGAAAAAATGGTGGCGGTTATCTTCTCACCAATGTGTAGAGAACTCTCTCGGGCGAGGAGGATGGGGAGAGAGAGCTGCGAGGGAGATTTGGAGATTTTGAAATTTTGAAATAGGAGAGAGAGAGAGAGGTAGAAGAAGCGAGAAATGAGGAATGCGTGTGTGTGAAGTTATAGGCGCCAAGTGGAGGCGGTTTCCCTCCCGGTATATAAACGCCGTTGGAGACTTGACTAATTACCGCGGTTACTTTGAAGCGCACTTAACCACGGTTAAGATCATCCGAGTGAGTTATGCATTTGCAAGTAGACCCAGTAAAGAGGAGATACACCATTATTCAGTTTTGATTGGAGAAACGAAGAAAATGAGAGATTTATATTCAAAAAATATATGGTAATATTGAGTGACAAGATTTTTTTTTCCAAAATAGATATTCTCGAACTGGAAGTTAGAAAGAGTAATTTCGTATGAAATAATTATACTTGTAAAAAAGAATATATGAAAATATTACTATCAATTACTCTATTATAACTAGGAAAGACGTACGCGCGATGCAAGTGTCGTTCTGTTTTATTGATTTTTTAAAAGTTGTACATGAATAAGATGTTGTCTTACATATTTAATTACACTATTTTCTTTTTTATTTACCTAAGATGCCATAAGAGCTTCTTTGTACACGACATTTTTTGTAAGCATTCCAACTTTATCAACAACATCACTTCTCTTGACTAACATCTTAGTGTTCTTTACACATCTTGAAATGGCAATGTACAACTGCTCATGACTAAAGACATGCTCACGCAGATAAATACCTGTATTTTCAATTGTTTGTCCTTGTGCTTTGTTGATAATGAATGTAAACATTGAAAATACATACGTGTCGAAAACTGCTTGCGTAAAACTTATACGACATCTCAAGATTCTCTGGTGGTTTCAATGGCATCCTATGGATGAATACTTTCTTACCTGCAGAATTCTCACTGAGGATCACTGCCATTGTAGATGACTTTAGTCGAGGTACATCGGTCTACCTAATGAAGCAAAAATCTGAAGTTGGAGACTTCTTGTGTACATTTTATAACATGATCAAAACAAAGTTTGGTGCTGAGATCAAACAGATACAAAGTGACAATGGAGTCGAGTTCAAATCAGGCCACATGTTACAATTTTACTCAAAACATGGAATTATTTTGCAGACATCTTGCATCAATACACTGCAGCAAAATGGGGTGGTCGAACAAAAATATCAGCATATCCTAGAGACCGCGCACGCACTCTATTTCCAAGCAAACCTACCAATTGAGTTTTGGGGGGAGTATGTGCTCATGGCGGTGTACCTTACCATACGGCATTGCCGGTTCTGCTACAAAAAATGCCGTATGAGATTTTTTTGGTAAGCCACCAACCTATGACCATCTGTGAAGTTTTGGTTGCCTTGCATATGCACACCGACACACCTCAGACAAGTTCGGTGAGAGGGGAGAAAGTGCATATTTCTAGGCTATCCTTCTAACCAAAAGGGATACAAGTTGTTTGACCTAATCACTGGTGAGGTCTTGGTTAGTAGGGACGTGATATTCCTGGAAAATCGATTCCCATTTTGCCAAGATGAAAAGGCAGAACCGAATAAGGGAAGTTATCCAATTGAGAATATTAATTGGGATGAAGAGGAAATAGTATATGATGCGCTAGCACCAAATGTCGGAGATGGAGGTGAACTCGATTTGAATTCATTAGTGGAAGGTTTGGCACAGAATCCATCTGAGAATGATGATGAGGGTATTGGAGATACGACAGTTGAAAAACTTCAGGTTGCCAGGCCACAAATGGAATGGGAGGCTGCCTTTGCACTTGCAAGACTTTGAAATCGTATTACCATCCTCCATCACATAACTCGAGCCTATCCAGCCATCAGGTAATCCAACGGTATATTCTCTATCCCACTTTGTAAGTTACGAAAAATTTTCTGGATCCCATAAAGCTTTACTTGCGGCCATCAACTCTCATGATGAGCCAACAAGTTTTGAACGGTAAAGCATGAACATTGGAGGGAAGCCATGAAAAGAGAAATTGAAGCTTTGGAATCAAATGGCACTTGGAATTTGCAAGACTTGCCCAAAGGGAAACCAGCAATAGACTCAAAATAGATTTATAAGGTCAAGTTCAAGCAGAACGGAGAAGTGGAAAGATACAAGGCGAGGCTGGTAGTAAGAGGTTCACACAAATTGAAGGCATAGACTTTCGTAAAACCTATGCACCGTCGGGAGCCAAATTTTTGAGCTATTGATGAAAAAATTGAAGCCGAGGTGAAGTTGTTCGGCAGAAGTTTTTGCGATTCCCTAATCTTCTATATGGTTTTTGAGTTGTATTCGCCCTCTTCATGGTTCGTTCTCTTGGCGCCTAATAGGTTGTGACTTAATAATTGTTGACTTTTAAAATTCATAACCTCAGTGACCGAGTGGGGCGCCATGTTGGGCAAGGCATCCCTATTCGAAGCCATCTTTCCTTGGGCCGCAACTGGGGTCTGCGCGATGGTAGCCTCCACGGTCTGATCACCACCCACTAACACTCCCGAGTACGGAGCCTGAAGAGGTTAACCGTACGAGGAGGCTAGAGGAGCGAGGACCTGCTGTAGAAGCTGTAAGAGTCCTGCATATAAAGCCATAAGAATCGACCCCCCATCAAAAGAACCCCTGACTGCATCGGGAAAGGAGAAGCGTCCGCGCTCACAGTCCCTGGAGGATTCACCAGTGCAGATGAGGTCAACACCTTAGACGAGGGGCAGAGACGTGGCAGAACACAAACCATGGAAGGAATAGATTCAGCCTATTTTGTCAAAATCGACGACGAGGTAGGAAAGGTCGTCAACCCGGTGGCCAGGGCATTGGAGAGTTTTAGGGTTTTTTTTCTCGAAAGAGTTTATATGTCCACTTTGAGGAATTTTTTAGTTTGGAGAATAAAAATGCTTATACTTGAGTTTTGGTTGTTTTTCTTAGTTAATTTTTTGACAATATTTTTTTCGTACTTTTCAATGTTTCTATATTAATATAGTTTTTTGGAAAAAGTATTCTTAAGTCCCTCGTATTTACTTAAATATACTCAAAAGTCTCTCGTGTTTGCAAAATACATGTCAACGTCTCTCGTGTTTGATTTTATTATATTTTCGGGTCCCTGGCTCACATTAGCAGCTCTTTTTTTCATTTTTTATTAAAATTACCAAAATACCCTTAAAATGATAAAAATGCCCTTTAGAAACAAAAAAGTCTATCTCCTTCCTCTAGACCGGCCCTTTCTTACTGACGGCAACCGACTCCGATGCTGACATCTGATGCTGGGCAGCTTCTCATCTCCTTTTCTGAGTCTCTCCATCCTCCTCCTCAATTAATCTCCGGTCGACAACAAGTTTAGAAACAGCCGTTGCAGTCAATCCATTTTACTATTGTTTTATCATGGCCCATTTTATAATTTTATCATGACCCGTTGCAACAGAGGATGAGATGAGATGACGCTACGTAATAAATCCAGCAAGGCTTTTCCATCGCCACACGAAAAGAAAAAAAAAGGAAAGATAAGGCAAGAAAATGCAAGGAAAAGGAAAGAAAAGGCAAGGAAAAGGAAAGAAAAGGCAAGAAAAGGCATGGAAAAGGAATGAAAATGCAAGAAAAGGAAAGATAGGGCAGGGAAAGGAAAGAAAAGGCAAGAAAATGTATGAAAATGCAAGAAAAGGAAAAAAAAGGCCAGAAAAGGAATGGAAAAGGCATGAAAAGGTAAGAAAAAGAAAGATAAGGCAAAAAAATGTAAGGAAAAGGCAAGAAAAGGCAAGAAAATGTAAGAAAAGGAAAGAAAATGTAGTCTTTATTGAATTATGCAAGAAAGGAAGTCTTGTCTGCTTTGCCCAAAAATATGAATCACATTACAATTTATCACCCAACTTGTCATAGAGAAAAGATAAATGCGATATTTTCTCACGTGATGGATGCCCAAGCCGTCTATGCCACACTTGAGAATCTTCTTGTCTTCATGTCGCTATTACCACCCCTCCATCTTGTATTGAATTAAAGATGTACAGCCCGTCACCTCGCCTACCCTAACCAATCAGGCTCCTCGTGGGTAAGTACTGTACAAAATAACAATCTGGGAGAAAAGTGAAAAAGCAATTGTGGTCACTCATCATTCGGCTTACAGTAAGCAGATTACATTTGAAATCTGGTATGTAAGGCACATGATTCAATGTAATGCTATCGGTTAGTTTCACTTCACTGATTCCATGAACCAAAACACTATTTATGTTTGGAATCTTAACCGGCAATGATGATACCTTCTGAATTTTGCCCTAGAATAGCGATATGTCAGAAACATTATGTTCCAATATCCCAGAGTTTACAATCCAACCCTTGGTGTAAGACACCTCACCCGCCATATTTATGGTAGGTTCGGATGTATTTGTCTTACTTGTCTCTTCGTCCACGCGAAGATATTTCATGAGGCTTGCATATTGTATTTCATGAGGCTTGCATATTGTTCTCTACTGAGACCCGGCACGGGACTGAAATCTTGAGCAACCTGTGCTACTTTCGGCCATAATCTAGAGGAGAACAAGGGCTTCCCTTGTTATGGATTTGGGTCTCGCTTAACCCAACCCGGGGGAAAGCCGCCTATCAGCTCAAAATAAATTGTCCTCCGTATGGCCCTGCTTACCGCAGTACTCGCACCTCGGGCGCTCTCCCCCCCATCGCCTTTCACTGAGGATTCTTTTGTGCCTGAACCTGAAATGCTGCCCCCTCCATATTAGATCAGTTCAGGGACAAGTTTCTTTGCTGCTCGTCTTCTGCGACGAGATGGTATGCTGCTCCGAGATGGTATGTTGTTTAGGGTTTACTATACTAGGAACGGTTGCTATGATACCATGTAAAATATGTGAAGCGGCTACCTTCTCATTACATTTTTAATGTATTTATACAACTTTTACAAACTAGGGTTAGGGCTTGCTTACGCCTAACACGTTTCCTATTGTGACTCTATGTCTACAAACATCATTTCCTAATCAGAATCGTCAACAATAAATATCCCTGCGTACGAATTAAATTATTACACCAAGAGTTATACCTAAGAGAGATTAAACCCTTTACATTCGTTAATTCTTATTCACCTTCTGTCATTAGACCAAATATCTTTTTGCCAATCATTAATTGTTAATACAGTCATGCCCCAAAAATCAGGTCTAAGCGAGTTTTTTTGGTTCTTACATTTACCAATAGACCTCTTGTCCATAGATTGATCGAAATTAAACCATTTAGGCTGAAAGGCATTGAACTGCTAAGCAGTAAACCAGATACTGAATACCGCAAGGTGCAGTTAGGAAGAAGTGTAAAGAACGATAATTGTTGAAGCTAGAATTATTAAAAGATCAATCGATCAAAATAATTATAATTATAAGATTCTTTCTCGTGACCCAATCTATATAATTACAAATTTCATTCTCGTGACCGAATCTTCACGTATCTTTCATCACAGAATTATATTACTATTAACACAAGTGCTGACACATAATATAGTAAACATACTTAATAGGGGCTTCAAAACGAGCCCGTCATTTATTTATTCATATTTATATATGTAGCAGATGTGAACCTATAATCTATATATACTTCGCCAAGACAGCCACCATATCATAGGTATCTCAACAACCAATCCTCATCGCAATACCTCATGGGCATTACATATAAAACTGAGGGCAAACCCTAATAGTAATTAACCTTAATAATGTATGGATGGTATGAGCTAGTTATAGAAAGATTGCTTCATGTGTAGCAATTATGCCGCGGGTGCCACGTCAACGCCATCGTCATCGTCATCGTCGTCATCTCCATCTCCTTCCCGAATACCATTCTGCACCGAGACCATCGTTTCGATGTCTTTGGCCATGCCCAACAACCGGGAAAAGCCAGGTTCCTCTTTCTCCTTAACAAGAACAGCCATTTTAGGGCAAAGCAATAAGATAACTGGTTGTCTGGTGACACTGAGGGAGCTAAGCTAATGCTGAGTCCTGGAAGACATAGAGGTATCTCTTATTTATAGCCATTCCCATAATATCTATCTTGGCGTACAGTTTAAGCGGTGAATTAGTTAGGTGAATTCATATACGTTTTGTACTATCCGATTTTTTTCATCCAGGCAACTGCTTTTTGGCTAGAAGAAGTGGACAACTGTAATTGGCTAGGGAAGTCTCTAACAAAAACTTACTTGGTTGTTACTCTCATTAACTTGGCCCAAATTTAATTTAAAAAATTTAAAATTGAAATTCAAATGCCAACAAGGGGAAGAAGGTTCTAGGGCATGAAGAAGCCCAACAGATTTTGGACCCAGAATCGCTTCAACAGGTCCGGCCCAACTCTAAAAAGATAAGGCCCTGAAATCCTTGACATTCGTCAATTCTTATTCGAGGACGGATTGAGTGGGGACTAATAAAAAGTTTTCCATAGGTAGGAACTAGATTTAGAGCCGTCAGATTCGATTTTAAAAAAAAAATTTACATCCAATGGTCAATAACCAATCAAGGGTATTTTTTACTTTTTAAATAAAAAATTAGGTTAAACCAACCATCTCTCTTCTTCTCCTACCCTCTCTTTCACTAATTAAAAAAATCTCTCCCTCTCTCTCTCTCTCTCTCTCTCTCTCCAACCAAAGAACCACCCACCTCCGGTAGAGGAATCCAGAAAATAGGTCCCAAGGTGTTGGCGACGGGTCTGCTCCAGGTCGGGGAGGAAGGTATTCTTTAGTTGGGTCGGGTCACGTACTTTTGCTCACGGTAGTCGGAGGAGGTCGTCGGGTGCCGGACCTGCTCCGGGTCAGGGAGGAAGACGTGCTCCAACTGTGGTGGTACGAGTGAGGGTCGACCCATCCCTGTTCAGATCTCCATGAGCCCACCTAATTAATTAGGACTTGTAATGATATTGGTCTTCTGATGTAGTAATATTGGTTTTCGGATGTAGTTATATTGGTTTTCTACAGTAGTGATATTAGTTTTCTACAGTTGTGATATTAGTTTTCGTGACCTCTTTTGTTTGGTTTGAGTATGTGATGATATTGGTTTTAGTCTGTAATGATATTAGTTCGAGTATGTATTGATATTGGTTTAAGTCTGTATTGATATTGATTTTAGTCTGTACTGATATTGGTTTGAGTATGTATTGATATTAGTTTTAGTCTCTAATGACATTAGTTTTAGTCTATACTGATATTGGTTTGAGTATGTATTGATATTAGTTTGAGTCTGTAATGTTATTGGTTTTAGTTTGTAATGCTATTGGTTTGAGTATGTACTGATATTGGTTTGAGTCTCTAATGTTATTGGTTTGAGTAAGTAATGCTATTGGTTCTAGTCTATAATGATATTAGTTTTCGAACGTAGTGATATTGGTTTTCGAACGTGGTGATATATTGGTTTTCGAATGTGTTGATATTGATTTTCGAATGTGGTCATATTGGTTTCCAAACATCGTGATATTGGTTTTCGAACGTAGTGATATTGATTTTCTGAACGTAGTGATATTAGTTTCGAACGTAGTGATATTGGTTTCTGAAGGTAGTGATATTGGTTTGCGAATGTAGTGATAATGGTTTTCGAAAGCAGTGATATTGGTTTCCGAATGCAGTGATATTGGTTTCCGAACATAGTAATATTAGTTTTCGAATTTAGTGATATTGATTTTCTATTGAATTTTTATTCTTTGGTTCTTTGAGTTTATTAAAAAAAATTTAGTAGTTGGTAGGATTTTTGAAGTTCACAATAATTTAAAAAGAGAGAAATAGTCCATTCTTCTTTCCATGTGAGATTGGTTTAAATTTTTTTTACCTTTTTAATTTTTTCATAAAAAAATGTACCAGCTAATTTCTATCTCCCCTTTTGTTTTTATTAATTTTTTAATTTTACCCTTAACTATTTTATTAATACCTAAATTATAACAATTTTTCTTTTAGTCCCCAAATTTGGGGACTACCCTTGTCCCCATGAAATCTCCCCTCTTGTCCATAGATTGATCAAAATTAAACCATTTAGGCTGAAAGGCATTGAAATGCTAAGCAATAAACCAGATATTTAATACCGCAAGGTGTAGCTAGGAAGAACTGTAAAGAACGATAATTGTTGAAGCTAGAATTATTAAAAGATAATCGATCAAAATAATTATAAGATTCTTTCTCGTGACCCAATCTATATAATTACAAGTTTCATTCTCGTGACCGAATCTACACGTATCTTTCATCACAAAATTATATTACTATTAACACAAGTGCTGACACATAATATAGTAAACGTACTTAATTGGGGCGTCAAAACGAGCCCGTCATTTATTTATTCATATCTATATATGTAGCAGATGTGAACCTATAATCTATATATACTTCGCCAAGACAGCCACCATATCATAGGTATCTCAACAACCAATCCTCATCGCAATACCTCATGGGCATTACATATAAAACTGAAGGCAGACCCTAATAGTAATTAACCTTAATAATGTATGGATGATATGAGCTAGCTATAGAAAGATTGCTTCATGTGTAGCAATTATGCCGCGGGTGCCACGTCAACGCCATCGTCATCGTCATCGTCGTCATCTCCATCTCCTTCCCGAATACCATTCTGCACCGAGACCATCGTTTCGATGTCTTTGGCCATGCCCAACAACTGGGAAAAGCCAGGTTCCTCTTTCTCCTTAACAAGAACAGCCATTTTAGGGCAAAGCAATAAGATAACTGGTTGTCTGGTGACACTGAGGGAGCTAAGCTAATGCTGAGTCCTGGAAGACATAGAGGTATCTCTTATTTATAGCCATTCCCTTAATATCTATCTTGGCGTCCAGTTTAAGCGGTCAATTAGTTAGCTGAATTCATATACGTTTTGTACTATCCGATTTTTTCCATCCGGGCAACTGCTTTTTGGCTAGAAGAAGTGGACAACTGTAATTGGCTATAGGGAAGTCTCTGACAAAAACTTACTTGCTAGAAAGGTACACTTTGTGCAATGTCTTCTAGGGGATGGATATGTGTGGATCGCGAATCTAGTACGCTTTATGTTGGTTGTGGCTATACCTTTTTCCCTCTCATTTACGTATATTTCCTCTCATTTATATGGCCATAAGTAGCATGTGCACAGAATAAATGCGAAAACAATGCGGTATTAGTCAGAATATATGTTTCGAACCCAGAACCTTAAGATAATAAGTATGTAGATTTTCAATACTTATGAACTAGCCTACTACTATTATACTAAAGAATGTGGTTTTCTCAACACGCCTGCTCAAACGAGATCCACCGGGTCAAAAATTGCACGGACTTTGACTTTACCAACGTACGAGAAATGGGGGTCGTGCGAGTACAACAATGAGCACGGGATCAACCCGCTCTTATACTGTAAAATTTTCATATCCAACTCAAAACTTTAAAATAATGGATAGGTAGATTTTCAATACTTATAAATTAGTCTACCACTCTTAAACTAATCAATATAGTATTTTCAACAGTACTATCAAGTGAGAAGATCAACTAAGAACACGGTCTAATTAAATAATAGGTCTCGAGTTCGAAGTTTCATGATTTAGACGCAACACTCAATAGAGAAAACTTTATTAGCAAATTGAGATATTATTCAACTCAAGTCTAAGTCAGTAGGGAGAAAAAAATGAGGACATGGTCAGGTGAGCCTCCATACATTTCTGGCTTAGATAGTGAACTGAAGGGACCCATTGGTACCTGAGTTGAGCTTATGTTTGGCGGCTGCTTTGCACAGTCCCACACGTGGAAGCAACAGGCCATGCACGCTCTCGCTCTTCTAGCTAAGCTAGTGCCTCGTGCACTTGCCTGTTTTTAGGATTTCCACTTGTTTTGGTTTATACCACTCGTTTTTTTCTAGAAAATTATTAATCTACATTTGAGATAATATGATATTTAAAAAATAATAAATTTTTTTTAATAAATATTAACAATGTTATATTCTCAAACTTAAACTTAAATCTCTTAGTCAATAGAACAACTCGTCACTTTAGAAACGATATTTATCATGCCTCCAAAGTTTGGATGGTGTCCTGGGTAAATTGCTATATTTATATTATAATTTTATTCAAATTATTTTATTGCATGAGGCATAAATGGTGCGGTGGTAAATTATGTTAGAAATATATTAGTAAATTATGGTTTAACACGAGTATATAACATATAAGCAATGTAATACGAGAGGACGGTAAGAGAAAGCTCACAATCACATTTCGGGCTAAGTGTGTAATACGTCGTGTTCAAAGTAGTGACTTTCGGATTGAATCATAGACAAGGCCACAGTTTAACCGTTTGCCCTTAAACTCTTATTACCTGCCTATATACTTCAGGCCTCCGTGGGTAAGAGAGTTCCCAAGGTACAACTCTCAATCAAGTGTACGAAAGGAAGCACTTTTGTACACCTTTCAAACCTTTGGTGGTGTAGAACTCCAACTCTTATGAAAATGAGAAAAGCTATGCTAAGGAGAGAGGAATAGAGAGCTCAAGAAAGAGTGTGAGCTAGGGGTGATTGGAATTGAGGAGGAGGGCTCTTTTTATAGGAAGCATAGACCTCTAACATTCAAATTCGCATTAACTCTGGCCATTAACTAGCCCATTAACTAGATGAGTAAATGGCTGGTTACTAGACTATAAAATTCTATATTAACTTGGTTGTTACTCTCATTAACTTGGCCTAAATTTAATTTAAAAAATTCAAAATTGAAATTCAAATGCCAACAAGGGGAAGAAGGTTCTAGGGCGTGAGGAAGCCCAACAGATTTTGGGCCCAGAATTGCTTCAACAGGTCCGGCCCAGCTCTAAAAAGATAAGGTCCTGAAACCTGGAACAATTCCCACAAACTCATAATCCTGCAACCCGCAGCCATACTACCTTTAAGCCAATTTTTATTCACACCGAGAATTAATTTTTTTTGTAAGTATTTTATATCGTTTACGAAGCTTAGTCAACTAGCTTCGCATTGATCTCACAAACAATCAAAATCAAATAATGTGACCTCCATTTTAATTAGCTTAAAATTGTCCATTAAGTATTTAATACTTGGGCCCAAATTCTAATACACTCAATTGTATTGGGTCAATCTCTTCCATTGATTAAAACCAATTCTCCAACAATTTTTCGCATGAATGCAAAATGAATTATATGATATGAGCATACCAATGCTACATGCAACTTGGAGTTCTGTGAGAATTTGTTGCATCAGAAAAGGCGCTTGAAAGTCTTGAACCTTCTATAGTGAAATACCTTCGGATATACTTGTTAACCAGTAGACGCAATGCAATGCCTTGAACTGTTCGGCATTTTTGTGTATACGAAGACGAAGGTACTCACACAATTCATTCTCAAAATACTACTTTGTTCTTTCGGTTGTGTCCATTTTAGCCCTAGACTGCCTTGGAATCATCATCGAATGCTCTAGAAATTTAGCCCTTAACTCATCTCATAGAAGCGGCCTCTTCACATTCGGTATAGGTGATCTCTTATAAGGAGTATCCTGCCATACCCTACTTATATATACTCGAAGTATAATGATCATTAAAAGCTTAAAACTTAACCTTCCCATGGATAATTCTATCACTCTTTCATCATAGGAATAGGTAGGGAACTTAATTTCTTGAGTGCTTTGTTCGACCCTAGCCTTATAATTCGGTTGTCTAATTGAACTTGCAGATTAGGGTTCACGATCTATTTTGGGTTTCCATCATGGGTTTAGGTCATTTCGTGGACTTTAATCCTATTCTCCTCGATGATACCTCCACTTAGTCCTTTATCTGAGACCACAAACTCTTCGGGTTGTTCCATGTAAATCTCATTTTTTAAATCTCTATTAAGAAAAGTCATCTTCACATCCATTTGATTGATCTTTAGGTCAAACAAAGCCGCCAAGGCTATGACCAACCTTATAGAAGATTTTCCTAGAGACAGGAGCATATGTGTAAAAATAATCAATATCCTTAGTTTGCTTGTAGCCTTTAACTACAAGTTTAGCCTTGTACTTATCCACTATACTATCCAGCTTCATCTTCTTTTTAAAGATCTACTTGTGGCCTAGTAGGTGGCTATCCGGAGGTAGATCTACTAATTTCTAAGTATGATTATGTAATATAGTCTTTATCTCACTATTTGTCGCTTTCGTCCAAAGAGCAGAGTACGTAGAGGAAATTACTTCTTTGTAGGTTACTAGATCTTTTTCTAACAGTTATGTTAGAAAATCTGATCCAAAAGACCTTGCTCTCCTAGCCCTTTTCCCACGTCTAGGTTCTTCAACTTCATCTTGAGTTTCTTCTCCCTTCATATTGCTCCCACTTAGGTCAACTTGTCTGTCAACCTCAGTTCGAGCTTTGTGAGAAAAAATTTCCTCGAAGAATGAAGCATCCCTAGCTTTAATTATAGTATTTACATAAAATCAGAGTTATCTGACTTGTGTACCAGGAATCTGTATACACCACTATCTTGTACATAACCGATGAACACACAATCCACTATCTTGGGTCTTATCCTTGTCCTTTTAGTAGGTGGGATCAGAACCTTAGCAAGACATTCCCAAACTCTTAGAAATTTATAGCTAGGCGCATGACCTTTCCATAATTCGTAAGGTGATTTATCCAACTTTTTTGTGCGGTACCCTATTGAGCATATAGTTGGCCGAAAGCATTGCTTCCTCCGATAAGTTCTTTGGTAATCAAAAACTAATAAGCATTGCATTTATCATTTTCTTAAGCGACCTATTCATCCTTTTCGCAATTCCATTTTGCTCGGGAGAATAAGGCACCGTGGTTTGACGAATGATTCCATTCTCGGCACATATTATGAACATCTCTCCTGAAATCATTAAAACATTTATGCATATTCTCACAGGAGTTCCCACCACCCTCGACTATATTGGCCTTGGTTATCATGCCGTTTGATTTTCTTCTCAACCTTTCGGTTTTCTTGCTCGATGTACAACCTTCTCAAAAGGTACTTGAGACTCATCATCTTCCTCTTGTATTTGAGGTACATCTTTGTGTCCTTCCAAGATGGCGGTAACTTTCCAATCACCATTTTCACTTGGAGGGTATCATGGATAAGAGTCTTATGAAGATCTATAACATTCTCCTCATGTTTACTCTATTTAAAATATCGGGTCAAGTTTAAGATAGTCATGAAGAACATCATCTTTTGTTTCCACCTCTTCAAATTACTACCCTTAAACTTTTCCGATTTCTCAAATCAAAAAAATGATATTGGATTTCTTAGAACCCCGGCATCACAACTTCAGCGCCGTTAGCCCTCATAATCGGAACCTCAGCGTTCACGTTATTTTTGGTAAAATTTATTTCAACCATTTATATCACACATTTATAGCACTTAATTACTTGGGTCCAACACCCACAATTAAAAAATTAACACGAATTAAATAAATTTCACAAATTGATCTCAATTCAAAGTGAAAAACTTTTTTAATAAAAATAGGCTCAACACATATTAATCAATTTCACAAATTGATCTTAGTTTAGAGAGACAAATTCATCTCTTCAAACTCTTTCAAAATTTGAATGAATAGGCAGCCCAGCAGTGACATTTCCAGTAATCAACATCTCAAAAATCGTGGTATTAGTTGTACAATCCACACCAATTAATTAGCTAGGAAAGGCCAATAAATTCAACGTTGACGGTCCATCAAAAGATAAAACTTCTTTTCCATAAATGTGGTAAAAGAAAGGACCGAACATAATACTGGATCGAAACAATTATTACTCATCAATGGCTACAATAACATCCCGTCTAATTTTATCTTTCCAAAACGCCTCAAGCTTTCTCATTTAGATTTTATTAAAAATCTATAGTCTAAACATTATCACCTGGTATAAAATATTATCACAAAATATTAATATTCCAAGTGTAATTACATATTGAATTAACCGTGAAAAAACTCACGCTCTATTCATTATTATGCCCAACAAGTGAAAAACGTATTCAACTCTTTAATTCCATGAACTATTTATTTCACGTTAGGAGTTAATGTTCAATTGCCACGTGGGCAATTAACTGCCTCTTGGCGTACTACCTAGTCTCATGAGTTTGTATGGTGCAACTCTTCTCTAAAGAGGGTTTTTGTCTCTAACAATACCAATGCTCTTCATTTAAATACTCATATCTACAGACAACTCATCACCATGAAAAGTCGTACGTTATTGCCACATAAAACGCCAATGTTAATTCTTCCTTAATAGAGCATTTACAAGTCCACTTTACATATCAAAACGTAAGCCCATTAAGGTTCAACCCAATTAAATTATTTAATTGATAACTAATCCACGTTATTTAATTGATAACTACATTATGCTTTCTTATCTCCACACAGAGGCAAACAAAGCAATGACCACACTAACTTTAGCACAGATCGTACATGAACCACAAATAAAATAATAACAGTTTCACGATATATCTATGGACTAAGTTCAGTAGGTGAACTAATTTTACTTACAATTTATGTGGATTGATCATAGTGTTCACCAGGCCTTTTTTTAATTCAGTGTAATCGATGCTTTATTGAGAATGCTCACAATCACACTTGGGCTAAGTGTGTAATTCTTCCTCTTCAAGGTAGAGACTTTCAGATTGAATCATGGACGATGTCACAGTTTAACCATGTGCCATTAAACTCTTATTACCCGCCTATATGCTTCAGGCCTCCGTGGGTAAGAGAGTTCCATAGGTACAACGTCCAATCACGTGTACGAATGGAAGCACTTTCGTAAACTTTTTGAACATTTGGTGGTGTAGAACTCCGACTCTTATGAAAGTGATAAAAACTATGCTAAGGAGGGAGGAATAGAGAGCTCAAGGAAGAGTGTGAGCTACGGATGATTTGGAATGGAGGAGGAGGACTCCTTTTATAGGAAGCCTACGCCTCCAACATTCAAATCTGTATTAACTCTGGCCATTAACTAGCCCACTAGGTGAGTAAATGGGCAGTTACTAGACCATAAAAATTCCATATTAACTTGGCGGTTACTCTCATTAACTTGGCCCAAATTTAATTTCAAAAATTCAAATGCCAACAAGGAGAAGAAGGTTTTAGAGCGTGGGCTTGTCCAAGAGGAAGCCCAATAGTTTTTGGGCCGAGAATCGCTTCAACAGGTGCGGCCCAGCTCTAAAAAGATAAGGCCCTAGAACCTGGAATAATTTCCATAAATCCACAATCCTGCAACCCGCAGCCATACCACCTTTAAGCCAATTTTTATTCACACCGAGAATTGATTTTGCCCGCAAGTGTTATATATCGTTTACGAAGCTTAGTCAACTAGTTTCGCATTGATCTCACAAACACCCAAAATCAAATGGTGTCACCTCTATTTTAATTAGCTCAAAGTTGCCCATTAAGTATTTAATACTTGGGCCCAAATTCTAATATACTCAATTGTATTTGGTCAATTCTAACATTGATTAAAACCAATTCTCTGACAAATTTTGGTTTGAGTCCAGAATTTTATGTTCAATTTTTTATTACAAATGATACTTATAGACGTAGCGGAAGCGAAAACTAAAATAAGGGGGATAAAAGGGATATGACAATGTGAAAACTGTCTAGATAAACTAAATCGAAAGGGGCTCAATGAATCGCCTAACTCTCTAGGGTTGTCTCAAAATTGGATTGATTGTGTCACTTCTCGAATTAAGAAAAGGACATTAGAAATACATGGCTCGGTCGCAACGAAAGAGAACGCTCTTTCAAAAAAACCCTCGGGATTCAACAATATTCAACTCTATATTCTATATTAAAACTTCGAGCTACCAACTCTTATATAGAGCTAGGGTTAATTCTAGAATCCTAAACAACTTATAACACATAATTATCTGATAAATAATAATTAAATCGTAGATATAGACCTCTCAGGGTCAATTCAAAATAACTATATAAATATAACATGCCTATGTCAGGCTCCCTCTCGCGGATTGAGTTTGTCCACAAGCGAATGCATATGATAAGAAGTCAGCCTGAGAAATCCACACAATCATCTTGCAACATCTTCAAACGGTGTGGTGATACTTGATATCTCCCATCCCAACAAAATAAATACTTTGAAGTCAAGCATCTGCAAAGCTTCTCCAGAAGAAAAGCCAAGAACTCATATCTTCAAACTTTTTCAGCATCATTCAAACTGTTCCACAAGTTGATCAACAAGGACCTTCCAACATATTCAAATTTGTCAACACCCAAGAAATCAATATGTTGGACATAGTCAATCTACCAATCCTAGGTCATGTGGGTTATGGGCTCATTCACCAACTCATCAATAGCAACACATTCTTCAAGTTCATAACTATCTTCAAGCTCAACATCAACGATAGAAAGAGAAAGTGCACAAGGTGCCAGAACTGATGCTTCATCAAATAACTTCCTCAAGAAAAGCGAAGTTAGATCACTTTCTTTAAGAGAATCTCCATCAAACAAATCATCAGCAAATGCACTAAATTCTTTACATATCAAAGTCTCTGCAGCATGTTGAATTTCAGCATTCAAATCAATAGACTTAATTTCCAATATCAAAGCCTCCTCAACAGGTTGAACTATAGGCGATTCAAAAATCTCAACTTTTGGTTCAAAAATAACACGATCATATAAATCTCAAAAGTGATATTACTTCTCATCAACAACATCCCAAATCTCATCTGCATGTCTAGGAAATAGCTCATATATAAGCATATCTTTCATCCTATTCCATTGAGAGATTTTCTTTTCCCCACTTTGTCGTCTCTAAAAATATAAATAGGACCACCAAGACAAGAGATCTCCTCGCAATCGTAGAGTAGCAAGTCCTACTTTATCCAACTCAGTATAGTCATGAACATCAAAATATATTTCAATATTCATAAGCCACTTAATGAAATCCCTTTTCGAAATTTCCCAACGAAGACCAGGAATATCTCGTAGAGTAGGAATATGCAACATGTCCGACTTGCAACTTGGCATCAGATTCAATTCAACCCAAATGTGACCAATCTGTAAATTCCATAAACTTCTGGAACCAAACTGCAATTTTAACCAGTGGAAAATTTTGGAAGGGTAACTATCTCTGCCAAATTTTTAGACAGTCCTCAAAGTTCAGCAGTATTCAGAATCAATCCCACAGCTTTGCAAAAATTCTGTTACAATCCTCAATTCCCAAATCACCAAAAAGCCTGAATCAGAGAAAGGGAAAAATCCAAACCAAGAGGCGGTGGGAAGTAGTCAGGGAACAGACTCCAGCGTTGGTGACCAGAGGTGGGCACGGCCTGTGGCAGTGTCTTCCAAAAACCCTCGGATAGGTTTCTTTCATCCGCGAACGGCACGACTTCTGGTTGATAGGAGGCAGCGGCTGGCGGTTGCAGGATCCCTGGGAATTGGCAATCACTGGAGTTGCGGTCGCACATCGGGGCAGCGATCAGCGAAACATCGGCTGGCTTCCAAGGGTCGACGCGCTTCTGTATTTTCTTAGAGAAAACCTAAAATGCAATCTGCCTTTTTTTCTCTCTTTTTTTCCAATACCCAAATCGAACACGGAACAAGTAAAACAACTCCGATCAGGATGAATGAAGCAATGATACCACCTGACATAGCGTAGCCGAAGCAAAAACTAAAATAAGGGGGTAAAAGGGATATGACAGATCCGATGTGAAAACTGTCTAAATAAACTAGATCGAAAGGGGCTCAATGCATCGCCTAATTCTCTAGGGTTATCTCGAAGACAGGTTGAGTGTGTCACTGCTCAAATTAAGAAAAGCATATTGGAAATACACGGCTCAGTCGCAACGAAAGAGAAACGCTCTTTCAATAAAACCCTCAGAGTTTAACAATATGCAACTCCATATTCTCTATCAAAACTACAAGCTACCAACCCTTATATAGAGCTAGGGTTAATTCTATAATCTTAAACAACTTATAACATGTAATTATCTGATAAATAATAATCAAATTGTAGATAAAGACCTCGCAGTGTCAATTTAAAATAACTATATAAATATCTAATAAATATAAATATAAAGTGTCTAGGTCACGCACACTCTTATATTATCCATATAGTTTTTAACCAAAAGGAACATCATTGACGTATACAGTATTTATGTTTCTGGTGTAATCTTCGGGTGTCATTTTATCTTAAATAAAAATTTACTGTTTCAAAAAATAAATGTTCTGTACATCGATCGTTATAAAGAGGAGGAATTATTTTTTGTTAATAAAATGGCCTAAAAGTGTGTCATTAAAATATAAAATTGCATGACATATACATTGAAATGAAACACATAGGTAAATATATATAAAATCCAAAAATAGAAGCTATATCATTGGGTTCAAGCAGACAAATGGTAGGGCTGATTGTTTTGGTCGTAATGTTGGTTTCTAAAATTTCCTCCTGAGAGGTGAAAAATCTGATCAAATTTTTGCGATACGGGTTACCAAATACTTAATCACACGCGAGATGTAGCTCAATAAAGATTTTTTTTTTAACGGTAGAAATTTTATTGTACGAACCCTATAATAAAGACATGCATAAAAAAGTTAATAGTGATTAGATGAATCCTCCCAAGAGAGAAGTTGTAGCGTGTAATAAGGTTGAAAGGAGGAATGATTTGAGTCCTAATTTTAGTAATCTTAAAAAGATGAAAGGAACGAAGTTGTTGACTGTTGGATGAGAATTTTGCAAGTGTACTTTTTTTTATACATTTTTTGATATTTTTTAACCGATGATCAGAATTCAACATAGGTCATTTTAGTATTTTGAAAATTTCTCAAAAAGTTCATACTATCATTTTTTTTTCCTCATCTTTTCTCTCTTCGATTTTCAATTTCTCTCTCTCTCTCTCCTCCATCTCTACCCCGTTCGATGACGGTAACCACCCCTGCCCCGCCCGAACACCAAACAGCGCTAACTCTAAAACGTGTCTTTGTTCTTAAAGAGAGAGAGGGAACACAGTTTTTTTTTTTAATATTTAAGCCTTATATTTCAAGTTCGTTTAAATCTTCTATTCAGTTGATTTGCAAGATTTTATTTTGTGCTTTTTTTTTTTTGCAATTTGGATTGAGATTGGAAATCATCCTATCCATGAGATTTCAGTAATATCACAAGAATTCAGAGAATCTAGGTAGCAACTCTCATATTCTCACATTTAGAACTTAACTATAGTGCTTTCATCATGGTAGAGAGTAAGAGGAGGGAAAACCGCAAGAGCCGTCACTATTTATAGAATACCAAAGATACCAGGTCCGGTCCAGTCCTTTCACCAAATACCTCTATATACTGACTTTTTGCTAACTATTATGTCCATTAGTTTTCTAACCAAAAAAAAAAACTCGCGGCAGGTCGAATCAGTAACACGATTGAAGTTCTCCCCCCCTCCCGTGTTTTAATCGAATCTACACGAATGGGGTCTTCTGTAGTGGTGAAAGGAGAATGAATGTGTAAAAAACATAAACAACCCAAACAAGAGAAAGCAATGCCAACTATAGAAGAGCCAGCCAAAGGGACAACCAGACCTTAACTAGGCACACTAACATATGAAACCCAGATGAATATTTGGAAATTCCATCCTCTACAACCAAATGCAAGCTTTCTAGAAGTAGCACCAGGCTCCGGCACGATAACTCCTGGATCCTTAAGTCAACAGAACTACTCATCATTGGACCCGATACAGAAAGCAGCAAGCGAACCAAAACACTATGGAAAAAACAGCTTGTAACTACTATCGAGCCAGAACGATGATAAAGAACTAGAATGCGAACTCTGGAAATATTGAGATCAACCACAAAAGAACCCGCAAGAAATAACATTAACTCCGGAAGTAAACCACACACCATATATGCCAGTTAACATGATCAAACACCATTGACTAGTAAGAAAAAAAACAGTTGCATACCTTGGACTGGACGGAAATGCTGAACACGGTAACTTTTGACTTCCCCGCTCTTCAATCATCACGAACTGGCATGGTAAAACCTTCTACCTGCTATCAACCCCTTTCCGTAGACCGAAACAGAAAATCAAACTTACCGTGCTCACACTTCTTCGACGGAAAATCTCTTCCGTAAAAGTAAAGGAGCCATTTCAACTTGGAGAATATGGCAAAAGGAACCTCAATCTGTAGCCTAATGAATTGGTCATTTTTGACACAGTAATTGTGTAATTATAACAAGCAAAGCAAAGAATCACTATAAATAAGACATACAAATTGTTCAGACTGTATTCTTATTCTCTAGAAAGAATTGCCCTTTATCACTAGAATGGGGATAGCGAACAAAACAGACGCCCATACCTTTCTTAGCCATCCCCAAACTTGCGACTAAAGAACATAACTTAGAAACCTATACCTTCTTCATCTTACAGATTCGATCTAAATTACAAGGGCACGGGCTTTATGAGGTCAGAAGATAAGTGAATAAAACTGATGCTTTTGTACAGAAAGAACATTTACATAAAATAGCTTAGAGCCTCTTTTCTCCTGGAACCACCTTCACCATAGAGTTCATTCCACTGTAAAAGCTCCGTCATGTTAACCGACTCTGAAGAAACACTTGCACATACCTATGTACATAGTCATAGAAGGGAAATTTTCGTAAGAAATATTATCGGACACAGCAAACATGATGGTGGAAGGAATTAAAATAAGAAGCACATCTCGATATAGTACCGTTTCATGAGCATGTCTGAAGTCTCCCATGTTTAAAGGCCGGATATCGGTACTAACACTTAAAGCAGGGGGAGGTTTCCCTTCAGCTAGGGCTGCAGCACGCTCCTGCCAATGAATACGCGCATATCAATACAATGTATGCCCAGAAAGAAACAAAAGAGCTTAGATTGGTTTTCGTTGGCCTGAAAATTCAAACTCCCATTTCCTAGCAGGACAACTAAACATCATCAATACTAAGACCATATTTGTTGCTGTTGAAAACCTAAAAGATAATATCAGGGTTTGCATTAAAATATAGCATATTTCAGAGGGATGTGACTATAGATGTACTACAATACAAATAACTAAGCTGAGAAGATGGATGTAGTCCAAAATAAAATATGCTTGTATTTAAGTAAGCTAAGAAGACTAATGTCCCTCAAAAGATGAAGAGAACAACCAAGCATACCTTCTTTTCCTTCTCTAATATCTCTTTAATTGGGCGGTGGGCAGCTGTTACACAAAGGTTCTGCAGTAAAATGGGGAAGTGTAAACAAGAATCTCCTAGCCACCTTTTTGCTTATTAACGAACAGAACAAGAGCTCAAACCTTCAAATCACTTCCAGAATATCCATCTGTCATGCTAGCAATTCCATCAAAATCAACATCTGGTGATAAATCCTCCTTCGCCAAAATAACTTTGAGTATTTTGCCCCTATTTGGTGCATCGGGAAGATTTACCATTAACCTGAGATACATGCACGTGATTTAGGAAAAAGCTGAGCATAATAAACAGAGAAAGTAAATCACCAGATCAGAATTTACCTTCTTGGAAGCCTCCTTATTACTGCCTCATCGAGGTCAAAGGGTCTATTTGTGGCAGCAAGGACTAGAACCCTTTCTGTATCCTTTGTACGTAGACCATCCCAGTTTACCATAAACTCATTTTTCATCTTGCGCATAGCCTCATGCTCTCCAGGATTTTCCCTCCTGCCCAACATACTATCAACCTACACAGAAGCAACGACTTCAGACCATGTCGGCAAGTAAGAATTAAACAATTCCAGCTTTGAACAAAACTCATGCTGCCATTTGACTCGTAAACAGAAACAAATACGTGGTGCTTCGAAGAGCTGACCTCATCAACAAAGACAACACTAGGGGCAATTTTACTAGCAAGAGAGAAGACAGCTTTGACGTACTTCTCACCCTCTCCAAACCACTGCAAGCAGACAAATGTTAACATTAGTGAATCACAAGACCAGTCTAGGAATTGAATCTTTGCATGGTGATTTCAGACCTTCGATGTAATGCTTGACATAGAAATGTTAATGAAATTGGCACCAGCTTCAGTAGCCACGGCCTTTGCAAGCATAGTTTTGCCGGTCCCAGGAGGTCCAAATAGAAGGATCCCCTTGCAAGGCTGCAAATTGCAAGACAATAAATATGACTGTCAAAACTTATTAGAACCGAGATAAATCAAAATCGCTTGAACAATATTTCATACAAAGAACTGCCAGTTAAGTGAAATGTTCTGCATAGCACAGAGCAGTGACATATCAAACCTTGGTTAACTGCCCTTTGCAGAAAAGTTCAGGCCTCTGTAAAGGAAGCATCACCAATTCCTTCAAAGTATCTTTGACATTCTCTAGAGCACCAATATCATCAAATGTGACTCCAATATCACTAGGTGGAATAACGTCACCCAGAAGTCTCTTCTCAAACTCATTTTCTGTCACAACATCCTGTTTGGGAAAATTACCATCTTGAAGATTAGTAAAAACTACTATACATATGGAGACTTGTTGTAAGTTCCACAAAAACAATGGTTTGCAAATAATTTCTATCAAAAACACTACAAGGGCCCATTCTCGAGAAAGTCCAATTGCCATTCAAAGATGAGAGCAAATTAGTAACTACCTTTAGCGACTTCTTCAAGCTTTTGGATTCGTTTTGAATAGCCTGCAAAGTACATATACCGTACTGGATGCTGCCAAAATATGTCAGCAGATTATTTCACCCATCAAAATAACTAGTAATTTGCCTTGCAAAATAACTATTAATTTTAACAGAAAAATATCAACTGCATCCGTCAAGTACCTCTCACTGGACAAAACAAGGCTTGCCTCAGGGTCTGCTTCAGGATTCTGCATTAGATGATGACTTAAAGCCCATCCAACTACCTTTTCAGCAGCTGCAATGCACAGAAGATAATATGTAAAATAGATGCTAGGGAAAGCCAACTTTTGAACAAGGACACGCGAAAAAATGCATACTTTCATTTGTCAATGATTGGTCCTTTATGCACAGTGTCTCAAGCCCTTCACATTCCATCCCAATCTTACTTAGTACCTATAAAAAATGTTTCACAAAAAAATATCTCAAGTAACTTCAAAGAAATAAATCTCTTAAATGGTTGTCGGACTTGAATACTATGCCTCACGACAAAAGTGTACACCAATCTGTTATACTTGAAATGACAAAGATAGAAGAGCGTTAACATGCTAAGAAGTTCAAAGCTAGAGAAAGAAAAAAAATTAAGGTAAAGCACCAAGTCTTTTTGCATAAATGCAACCTCCCAAACTTAGTTATCGTATCACACTGGAAAACTACACTGCTTGCCAGTAAGAGCATGTGTCGGCTCACTTGTTGATATGACTGTTTACTTGTGGGAATCAAATCAAAGGTTTTGTGCCTTCCAGATACAGGAAACAGAATAATCATTGCTTAAAATTTCTCCATTAATAGCAGTTATCCAGCACCAGGCTATCAAGTATTTTCCTTCTAACTTCTCTTCTCTTTAGTTTTCTTACACAAATGAAAAAAAGGCTTTGGTGCATTCCAGAATGCAAGTCACTTGGGTGTCAAAACCTTTTCTTATTGTCCCCTCTTTGAAGCTTGCACCAGGAGCGGAATCAAGCCCAAAGCTCGGAACTTTATCCATTTACCAGTTTTTTGGTAGATACCACTCGATGGTAAAACAAAACCTGTTACCAAACCGTTGGGACAAGGTGAAGGGGTGATTTCTTCTCTATAATCACTGCACCTCCAGTGATTGAGAAAAGACACTTATCTACCCAACTTCGGCATTAAGTAACTTCAGAACTGCTCGTTTGATTCAAAATCAGCACTTGGAGACAAACTAACACACGGCACAGGGAAATACCCTTGGGCACCACCCCAATTAAGTTTCTTCATTAAGTATGTCCTAGTCAGAGACCATTACCAGTGATGCAAAGATGGTAATCATAAAATCTGAGAGGCTGAGGTATCTAAAGAAAGAAGAGAAAGTAAAAGATAACAAAGAAAAATGCAGGAAAGATCACTCACAGTGCGTAAGTGGTTCACATTTGCCTTCATTTTCAGAGTTTCAAGATCTCGATCTAATTGATTCTTCCAAGATGCTAGAAGTGCCTCATCCTGCAAGGATAAATCGAAAGCTTGATCAGCTTCCTTACCATTCTTAAGTTAGGGACGGTCATTAAGTCCGGAAATGAAGCAACAGTGCAAAAGTAAACAATGACAAAAGAGAGCAAGATCAATAGCCAGGACCTGTGGCATGTGAATCGCCACTTTGTTTGGAAAAAGCTTCATCAGGAGCTTCGTAGCCTTGGGCACTTCCTTCCCTCTGTCATGAATTCTTCCAAAACTATCCTGAGACAGAGAACAGGGCAAACTCATTTTTCAGTATTAAAAAAAAAGACCAAGTTACTTGAAGATTCTTCTTTTCCAATAGAGTAAGCTATAGAAAAAACAGCACGAGCAGACAAGAAGGCTATGATCGAGGAATAAATGTCTGTAGTACTGTCCTGCATTTGTACACATCTGTTGCAGAAACAATCTGAATTTCTAGCCAAAACTCTTTAAACGAATCAACTCCTCGAATCCCAAGAAACCAAATAACTAAATAAAACACAACCACCAGGATAAGCAAGAGAAATACAGTATAGCCCTTCATTTTGTGTGAATGCTCAAGCGTGTAGCAGACAGCAGGGATCATCATAAAAAATCACTTAATAGTGCAAGGAATAGAGTGCCATTTTCTATGATAACTAACTAAAACACAACCACCAGGATAAGCAAGAAAAGAACAGCATAGCACTACATTTTGTGCAAGTGCTCGAGCGTGTAGCAGACAGCAGGGATCATCATAAAAAATCACTTAATAGTGCAAGGAATAGAGTGCCATTTTCTATGGATAGCAGTGCAGTTGAAGTCGTTAGCATTCTTTTTTTTTTATCTCTTCATAAGATAAGATGCACTGCAACAGAGAATATAATCTGAGCAGCTGCCAACTATCAGAAAGTTACACCAAGGGGGAAACAGCAGGACATGACTACCAAAAAGATAAAACAGAGAGGCACGGAGAGAGAGATTACCGGGAAGGCCAAGTCAAGAAGAGCAGTCTGGTTGCTGCCAAATTTTGTGAAAAGAAGACCACCAGGATGCGACTGTAAAGAGAAAAGGCAATAAATACAAGAATCGACCAGAAAGATAAAGTAGTGTCTAAGAGGCTGGCTACAATTATTGCAAAGTATCCATCTCTGTGTCAAGCAGGCCCTTATGGGAAAGATGGTTACAGGTCATGGACTTCTCTTGGGTAAAATTAATAAAAGCATTGGCAGAAAGTGAACTATCTGGTTATATGTAACAATTGTAATTCACATTTTGCAGTCTAATTGTTTGAACGTTTGTATATGAATATGGCGAATAGTAACAGTCTGGTCAAACCGCATTGAAAATGATGCCTCTAGTTTTAAGTTTTAACCAGTTCACCACTGAAACCAGGGTATCCAACCCCATTGTGACTAACCAACGCCGGAAAGGAGTAAAGAAAATATATGCATACTGGCTTCAAGTTAGAGGCATGCTCAATCTCAGGTTCTCACAATTGCTACAAGACAAAGTTTACAACTGCTGAAAATTAGAAAATTTTTAAGTTAAATACAATTGAGCTCTTGTACCATGGGTATTTTTCACAAAACACCCCTAGTTATGTAAACCCCCAAAAGGTTAAGTCATAAGTTCCTAACAGTGTTTACAATAAGGACCAAATTGTAAAGATTTAAAAATATTGTTACACATTTTGTTCAGGTACAGCGGGGGGAAATAGGGGGAGAGAGAGAGAGTTTAGATATATGTGCAGCAAAAAACTTTTTTTGGTCCACAAAACCTTTAGAACATTTTACTCAGTTATTACCATAAGCTGTGATAACAAACTCACAACCTAACACAACTCACGGTCCTTTCTGGAGATTTCCGTTACTCAAGAGGTTTCTTTACATAATACCAATAACTTGGGATACTCAAGTGCACTTAGCCAAAGAGTTATTTGATGTAAATTATGCATTCTCGTTTCCACCAAAAAAAAATGGTGCAGTCTCAAGGATCAAGTATAGGTTTCCGGTTTTCTCCGTCATCAAATATAATCATGCAACTTGTTTCGATTCAGCAAGCTAAAAACAACACCTTGTTGCCTGGCTAGAGAACCCTCAAAATTGCACCACATTTGCATCACACTGGATAAAGGCTTCGATCTACCAAACCCATATGTTGTACAACTATTTTATCTAGCAGGTATACAAGTATATCTAATAATCATCTTTCCAACAGCCTACAATATTTCTCTAACATTAAATTTAACTAGGTGCTCCATGTGCAAGTTGTAAGACCATAATTTGTGAAGAGAATAGGAAAGTCTATCAAGAAAAGAGAGACTAGTGGGGAGAGCAAGCAGCTGACACCGCCTGTTCAAGATGTGAGAAAGAAATTTGAGAAGAGGACAAGATTGTAGAGATGTTTATGTTGCTGAAAATAGGCAAAAGACTAACCTTTTCCTTGCGACTGTCATTTTGTGTGTGTGACCCAATGACTACCACATTATCAGGTAGCTTTTCGAGTCTGCTTTTGAAAGTTGAATATGTATCTGAATTCCCTACAGTGGACTTCTCAGCATCTTTCATGAATAAAATAAAAGGAGAATCCTGGCTTTCGCTGTGTATGACCTAATTAAAAAAATGATCAACCATGTGTTAAAAAACAAATTAAATGGAAAAAATGAGATACCGCAACACAACGCAATAAATAAAATGCAACTTTTGGTACCTCAAACAATGTGTTGATGAGCAACCTGTCCAGATCGTCTGCACCTGTATTCTCCAAGCGGAGATCAGTTCCTGAAAGAGAGGTTAAGATACACTTTAAACAAAAAAGCACCACAAAAGATCATATATATATATATACTGAATTATATATATATATATATATATATATATATATATATATATATATATATATATAAATTCAATAGTACTGTCACCAACATTACCATTACAGAAATAACCATGCCCAATCTCACAGAGTTTTCCAAGATCTACCCCATCTGGTATGGGTTTATCAAATCTCACACCGATTTTTGCTGAAGCATTGTCTTCGAAAAGTAATATAACCTTGCCACGAATCCCATAGGGTGGACCCCTGCACATCAATGATTTTCATACGTATGAATATCAATAAATACAAAACTGATGTGGGAAGAGGCAACAGTACCAGACACATGGACATAACATGTAACTTTTAAGCAATTAAACTGCAGAATAGAAACCTTGGCAAGCCAGCAAACATCAATATTCAGATATCTCATAAAGACAATGTAGTCCCAGCATTACCCCTTTGTGCCGTTCCCATTTAAGCATATTGCATCTGATACAAGGGAAGCTGAAGCTTCATCTAACATACTGTATCTCACACAGCAGAAAATCTATGATCCAACCCCATAAGTTTGCTCTCTTCCACCATTATTAAACGCAACAAGATCTACCTATTTGTAAGAGGTACCTCTTGCTTGTTAATTCGTCCAGGCTTCATTCAGCAACATGAGAAAGTTATCAACGAGCACACTTGTGACTCCCAATTCCAAAACTAACAAAGCTGTTCTAAAATTAATATATCTTGATATATCAAAAATCGGTGCCCAATGTGTCTCCACAAATCAGAAGACAGTGGTTCATCGTTCTTTCAATAAAACACATATATGTTAGATCTTCTCACTTCCGTCTTCAGTGTTTAACTGGGACAGCATTAAGTGGAAGAAGATTTATTGGTCTAATACGAGAGACATGTAACGACTGACTAACACAAGCAGCAAGTCAGAACAACCCCTGAGATATTCAGTGTCACTATATGAAGATCAAGAATTGAAAATTCCATCTAAAAGAATAAAGACTGGTCCAAAGGCGGTAAATGTGAATTAAAAGAGAAGAATTAAAAATTACTATTCATGTAATTGCATTTGTACCTTGATGGAGATGAGGAGTACAAGCCACTCGAAGCTGGACCCATAAACCTTACCCTGTCCCCTGCAATCATAAGTGTGGAAATTCCTTACCAATGCTTTCAAAGTACAAGCATAGATTTTCCAAATGAAAGACGAATATATAATCATTCCAGCAGGCCTCTAAAACAATAAATTGCACACTCATACCTAATTTAAATAGGGTATTTCGAGATGTGCCTGAGCAAGAGGGCATAGCATCAACATCAAGCTTGGGTAGCGATTCTTGACCAGAAGTAGAGGGTGCATTTGAGGAGTTGGGAATCTCTACTTCACCAGATACAGAATTGATTCCCTTTGACAAGTCTGTCAGAGGGGGACTTTCTTTAGCGCAAGTAGAAGATTTTTCAGCATCGCCACCATCTTTCAGATACTCGGCTTCTTTTGAAAACAGACTCTAAACATCCACATTTGAGAATCATCCACTTGAGTCCATATAATAATGAGTATGGAATCAAATTTAAACCGAACAGCTAAAGCTTACCCCCGAGATCGAATGGCTATCAAATATGAGCAATTTTGCACCATAGAAATTAGCAAGGGCCTTGGCTAACATTTCCTGATATATTTCAGAACCTGAAAATGAGTGCAAAACTGAAGCATCAATCACCAACAAAGAAGGCAGCATCAGCAGTAAACAAGCTCAAGAAAAAGGGAAATATGGCAGGAACAGCATTTTTAGTAGTTTTGTCTATAGATGGTACAGGATTTTGTCCTTTTGGCACAAAGGGAGATATTCTAGTAATGTTTTCGATTCTGTAGAGACGTGCAATCCCTCTATCAGATGTACAAGGGGCCACCCCTTAATAAATCCTTCCCTTGCTCACAAAAAAAGAAGAGAAAGCAAGAAAAATGACAACAAACCTGCTGGACCAGAAAGCAAAATCCGCGGATTGACAGTAGTTAAATCTGAAGTGTATTTCACATGTTCCTTATGCTTCAAGTGAATCAATGAAGCTGCAATGAGGACATTTTTTGTATTCTCGCTGCATTAACAAGGAACAAGGCTCACCAGTTATTGATATGTCAGATGGAAACATTGCAGACCTGCACACCACAAATTGAAGAGCTGCATATTCTGCCAAGAACCAAATTGTCCCACTTTGCACATATATGCTCATATATAGATGTCACCAAATATGACACCCGTTATAGTCTCTCTTTCCAGATATCAAACTACCTCATGGCTCTCAGATTTCTCTGCCATCCATTCATTCATCATATCCAATCAACGCAACATATAAACAGAGAATTTCTAGCACTCGCCAACTCTCTCAACCAGCTCATTGTTAGCTGACATACAGCGGAGCCAATAGCTTTGAGTGCCATTTATCGTCCTGCCTCTAAGTGTTGATATACTGAGATGCATCATCGAGTACAATTTCACTTAGGGGATATGACAGCTACACTAATCACAAATGTTACCTCGATTACCGATTCAGTGGCACAAATAGATTTTAACTTACAACATTTAACAAGTTCAGAAAGAGAAAGCATGTATCAATAGCAATCTAGTCTTTCTTTGAAGCTGCATTGTAGTGTAATGAAGAAAAGAATGAACAACTGGCCCACAGCTATGCTTCTAGCCAACAAAGAAAAAAGCATTACAAAGAAACACATTATCATACCTCAAATAGTAAGGGAATTCTTCAAAAGAAACCTCTATGCTTTTTCCGTCTAGAATTTCTGCATGAATGTCTTCCTTAAGAACTGCTCGTCGCAATGACATCACTGATGTTGAAGCTGACTGGAGATCTCTGGTCCACCCATTTCTTTCATCAGGTGTCTGATCAAGAGGGTCCATGCTCAATTTATGAGTACCATAGATAACAAACATCCAAAGAAGGCCTAGGCCAAATCATTCATCCCAAACAGCCTTACATTGCCTGCCTCTGTGCCTGAATCCTGGTTGCAATCATGAGGATCGTGCTTGCTTATCGCCCCACCGTCCACTACTTTATCATTTCCCAGGTTTGATGATGAATTGATCTCCAAGCCATCAAGCTCGATCTCCATGGCATCCTGAACAGCAGAATGAGCAGGCACCTCAGCTCCTGGGTGGATTTTACCAGTATTCTGACCCGGAGACTTCCAGCGTGATAAATCTTGCCTTAGACTTGAAAGAGACGCTAATATTGATGCCCCAGCAACAACTGAAGGATCACCTGGCCTCCGCTCAACTTGCTGAAATATCTATGCCCAGTGAATTAAGGGTGTTCCAAACAAGAATACCAAAGATATTTATAAAGTCTGAATTATGGAACAAACCGATGACAGAACAACCAGTGAAATAGCACGATCTATATTTAAGAAAAAACACTCAAACGAAAAATAAAAGGATACATAGGCATGGTTCCCCAACAAACCGAAGACCAGCTCATCTCCTGAGTTGAGATAGCGACTCGTATTCTTCTTGAGAACCTCTCCGTTCACTTGTACAGTTCTCCCCAAGCTCTCTATCACAGCTACAGGAGTTCCATGACGCTGATCATGTCCAAAAACAATGAATACTCAAACTGCATTTCCATGTTAAAGAACTCATGTCCGCCCAAAGGATAAAAAGAAAAACGCACATGCATGCCAGTTCCGACACCATCCATAACTCATAAGCCAACGACATCCATATTCATATTAAAGAGCTCACGTCCTCCCAAAGGAAAACATGAAAAAGGAGTCGAGTCGTTCATTCAGCAAGTTTACAAATGACATTAACCACTGAAGTACCAAGTAAGTACCTGAGTGTGCCTGATCTTGCAGATATTGTTACTCAAGTTCTGATCCTTGACCAATAAATTGCACTGTTTTCCAGATCCAATGGTGTAGCTTGACGTACAGATACTAACACTCTTATTCTGCAAAGCAGCACACACCGAGCAAGAAATCAATCCGTGTTCAATCCGCCAATCTGGCAACGGAAAAGCGCAAACAAACCTGTGCTGATTGCGAAAGAAGTTTACACCAAGGGGCAGAAGTCTCGGAACCCGAACCGTGCTTCTGAATGATGCAAAAAGGAGTGAAGGAGGAGCTCCTCGGCTTCTCCAGTATAACTGGCGTGGAACCTAAAATCCCCAAATCCGTTAAGAACATTAAAAAACCGTCACAAGACTGAAACTTTATCCACGAGGAGCCACAACCAACCTTCCGGGATCGGCGGGACCACCGGGACGACTTCGCTCTTCCCCGGCCCCATAGCCTCTCCGGCGCAGTCCCCTGCGTCACATTCCGCCGGCGGAGAAGTCAGCTCCTTCGGATTATCCGCCGCCGCCGCCGGTATCGGGTTCTCGGAGCCGCCTCCATTCTCCCCCTAAAAAAATAAAAATTTTAAGAAATGAACAGCTCACAAGATTAAGGGGAAAAAAATTATTTAAAAAAAAATTGAACCTTGGGGCGTTTAGGAGAAGGTGGTTTATTCTCCTCGGAGGAGGAAGATCTCTTGCTGTTGTTGGTATTGCCGGAGAGAGATCCATTTCTTCTTGTTGAAACCATGTTTGGTTTCCTCTTCCCTTTTCCCTTCTCTCTCTTAATAACACCACAAAGGTATACGAAGAGATGTGTTCAATGTTTCTGGATTTTATATATATCTGGAGTGGATTCTTTGTTTTATTGTTGGGAGGAGTGGGTTTTTGGATATTTGGAAAGCCAACTTTTTCTCAAATAAAAAAGGCTATTTTCTTTTAGGGAAAATTACGCTCAGGTTTCTGTAGTTTGGCGTCCCTTTCTCTGGGGTCCCTGTATTTCCGAAATCGTTCCTGACGTCCCCAAAGTTTGGTTTTAGAGACTCTCGAGTCCTTGACGCCAGAATATGCCAATTTCTCCGGTGAACGGCCACCTGAAAAGACTAAAATACCCTCCCTTCTTATTTTTTACTCCACCCCCTTTAAAAACACTTCCTCAAACGCTTTGACCTCCATATCCCTTGCATCTCCACCCTTCATATCGCTTTCGCATGTGATCTGTCTTCAGTGTGGACGATATAGACATCCGACCGAAGGTTGTCCGAAAAAGCCTTCCATTATGACTGAGTTTGATCCTGCTATCCACAGCCAAAATCCAGTGGACAACCCAGTGGTGGCCTTTTCCTTTAGTCAAGGCTCTGTTAGACCTAACACTCTGAATGAGCCAAACAATGGTCCACAGATGACGGTGACACGTTGACAGTAGCAAAAGTCGATAGGTAACAATCTATATAATTCTTACCATTTTGAGCTGCTTGTAGGGACAACGTCAGTGGACTCACTGACTCTTCTGGCTGCCAATCAACGTCCAAAGGATTCCGGGACTTCCATGCCTGCCCCCGATTCTTCAGCTGGTCAAATGGCCAAGGTGGTTACGATTATAGTTTTAAAATACGAATTTTGGTACGACCTAAATTTTGTCTGTTTTCTAAATTGTCCAGTCAGACCGGTCAGACCACTGGTCAGACCAGAAATTTTTTAAAATAAAAATAAATATTCAATATTATAAATACTACATATACTGATATAAGAGTCAAAAGCACCCCAACCTACCGTGTAAAGTACCTACCTTCTCACTCCAACTTTATATGGGATCACAATTTTTAAATAATTTAACCTAAAAAAAATATAATAATACCATAAAAATACTCTGAAAGGACAAAAACTTCAATCAACGAGAAAAATACCTTCCACTCCAACCTTATCAATTCATCCTCACCACTCATCTACTCTCTCTCTCTCTCTTATCTCCTCTAAGCCCCAACAAATTTTAAAAGTATCATAATCATTAAATCTACTTCCTCTTTTCTAAGCGTTTGGTGCCACCATCCCTTTGACAGAGCTGCCGGAAGAGAAGGGCAAAGGGTACTGGGAGTGAAGGTTGTGGGTCCAGCGGGTGGTGCATGCTTGAGATCTCAAAAAATATGGCCACTATTTTATTGCAAACATGTTCGTTGTTTCCTCTTCTTCATCTTTGTGTGGAGTTTCTAGAGAAGTGGAAGGGTTGGAGAGAAACTTGACAACATATTGTTTTCTTGGGTGGAGGAGAGTGTAGAAATAGGATTGAGTTAATTAGGTGATAAAAAAAGATGGATGAAGTGGTTGGGATGATGGGATTGATTGAGGAGTTGGAAGGGAGGAGGTGGGCCTCATGGAATCTGGACGATTGTGATCGAGAGTGCCAAGTTCTGTTCGAACCATCGTATACTGGTCAGAACAAGCACAAAAACTGCCCAGTCGGACCAAATTTAGGGCAGTTCGACCGCTCTCCATTTTTCCCATAAAAAATGACCCGCTGTTACCTGATTCACAGTCCAACCAGTCGGACCATATTTTTTAAAACTATGGTTACGAGGAGGTCTGGAACAGTGGGTGCAAATCCTATAGTTGACGTGACCCACAATCTTTGGAATGTTAGACGTGTTTAAAAATCAAGAATGTCAATCGTGAGTCCACCAAATTCAGGAGTGAGCTCTGTGTCACTACCTAATTTTGGCCATCAGAAGGAAGCACACTTAAGTCTGTGGTCACATCAGCTTTATGTACGGGTCACCAAATGAGGTGTCCCAACAGGTGCAAATTATATTGATTCCTTGCCTAAGCAGGTGACGTATTCAATAGATACAAAATTGACGTCAATCTCTCCGAAATCTAAATGCTTCACCTAATATGTTAAGCCATTGTTCACGAGCTTGACCAGCTGCCCTTAGATAGACGGCGTTGAACAGGGACATCTCCAAGCTTGCGACCAGCAACCTCATCATTTTAACTCTATTCAAGTTGTTTCTGCACATTCAGAAGATCTGTCGGTAGCGTCCAATGTTCATCGGATGAAGGCCAAGGCTCGTGAGAAGCCCAGCTTTTGACCCAGCCTACCGCTGATGAAAATGGGGTCAGCCGATGAAAAAGTCACATGCTGAAGCGGCTGCAAAGACCCAACTTGTATGTACAAGAGCATGCGCAAAAAAGTCGATAGCTACGATAGGTCGTGCAAACAAGCAGAGCTCTCTAAGGCAGCAGGACTCGATGGAGAAGGGGGTCTTACAGGAGTTCATTGGTCTCGATGTTCAGGAGCAAGAGATGGCTCGATAGTCGATGGCCTAGAGTCTACCGGATGGAGGAAAGGCTACTATTTTTTACCATATTCGATGGCTCGATAGTCGATGTGTCACTGAGGAGTGCGAGAGGATATTATTTATGCCTTCTATCGAAAGCTTTGGGGAGAAGTCGAGGTTGTCTCTTTCTATGTAATGGGTCCATTATTTTTATTTCTTTCCCTCCTTTTATTTTCTTTTTCCTCCTTTTATAATGTTGAATAATAAAAATATGTTCTAGAATTATTGTGAAGCCGGCACTTCCAAGTTTCTTTCAATTGTTAAGTCTTTTTTTCAGCCTGTTATTTTGGCTCTGTTTGAGCCATAAGTATCTGGAATAAATGTCGATCATGTTTGTCGACATCTAGATTTTTCTGATATGGAGAGGGTGGAAGCCAACTATCGTAGTGAGGGCATCTTATATCTTTGAAAAGACCTGTTGTTCAGCTTTCTATTTTGATCAAAGATGTCGATTATATACATGCTGATGTTTATGTTGACTAACGCATCTTTACCTTGACTACGGTTTACGCGAGCCTCTGGCCAGTAGAGAGACGATGCCTCTGGGACTAGCTTACTGGAATAAGATTGTCGTTGTCAAAGCCTTGGGTATTGGGTGGAGATTCCAATGACTTCATTTCTCCGTTAGAATGGATTAGTGGATCAGGTACTTTATCTAGACATAATTTGGCTTTTGTGGAACCTATTAATGTGTTTGGTCTTATTGATGTAGGATACACAAGGTCACAATTTACATGGGTTTATGGTCATAAACTAGTTATGCGGGTATCTATGCGGTTAGACCGCATTCTCTGTAATGATGAGTGGCATACAGAGTGGCTTGATGCGATTGTACATGACTTTGCACGGTATGGTTCAGATCATTATCTTTTATTGCTTTATTTACATCTGCAGCTAGATTCTGGACATCGAGTTTGTCCCTTTCAGTTTCAGGCTGCTTGGCTCCTTCATAAGGAGTTTCCTCAGTTTGTATCATCTCAGTGGGTGCACTCTGAGCTTGCTAATGTTACTCTGGATTCTCTTACACCATCTCTTTTCAGATGGAATAAGGAGGTTTTTTGCCATACCCTGAGATGCAAATCTCGGTGTCTGGCTAGGTTAGAGGGGGTGTAACGGGTACTGGATGTCACTCTATCGACAAGGCTACTTAAGCTGGAAGGGAAATTACAGAAGGAACTTGATTCTATTTGGAGCAGGAATCATTATTATGGTTTCAGAAGTCTAAGGAGGACTAGATAAATGATGGAGATTGTAACACCAAGTTCTTCCATGCTTTAACTGTTACTCGGAGGCATGGAACAAAGTCAGAGCCTCATTGGGCCTTTGGGGGAAAGGACCTGACATTAGTCACTTTTTTGTTCTATGGTTGTCATGTACTTCAACAAGCTATACTCTGAGGAGGATCATTGCAAAGACGTTTTTCATTTTCAGAATGGATTTCCTGTAGTTCCATAAGAGTAGATGGTCAGGCTTTGTTGCCCAGTTTCAGTAGGGGGACAACAGGGATAGTCTTTTCCAGATGGCGCCTTATAAGGCTCCTGGGAAAGACGGTTATCAGGTAGTTTTCTTTTAATATTTTTAGGACACGGTGAGGGAGTCAGTTTATTTGTAGTTTCAGGAGTTTTTGCAGATAGCGCCTTATAAGGCTCCTGGGGAAGACGGTTATCAGGTAGTTTTCTTTTAATATTTTTGGGACACGGTAGGGGAGTCAGTTTATTTGTAGTTTCAGGAGTTTTTCTATTCTAGGATGCTCCCTCCTAGCCTCAACACGACTCTCATTGCACTAATTTCGAAGATTCCTAGTCCAGAGACCTTTGCCCATTTTTGACCTATTAGTCTTTGCAGAGTGTTAAATAAGAACATCACGAGGACCTTGGTTAATCGACTCCAGCCCCTTCTTGATAGTATTATTGACCCACTTCAGTCCAGTTTTATCCCAGGGAGGTTTATCGATGCGTGTCAATTCACATATTTATTTAATATATTATTTATATTATTTTTGAGTCATTTCATCTTCATATTATCGTATTTCATTCAAGTTGAGTCATGAGAGTGGATGTTTATGCTGTGTATTATCTTTTAAGAATTTAAGATTTATGGAATGAGGTTCAAGTGCAGAGCAAAAGATCCAGAGAGTTCGAGAAGTGAAGGTCGAAGATAGGACTCATTGGCATACACTAGCACCTAGGCCACGTAGGCCTGACTTAGCGATTGGACGTAGACGTACGCCCACTTCAGAAATTTGGTTTACCCACATACGTTGGCATCTCAGCCACGTACGCCCAATTCTGTAATAAGGCATAGCAGCATATTCTAATAGGCCTCCACATCGCTTAGTTCGATGCCATACCAGCCAAGTCGTAGCTACTGCAACATTTCTGCCGATTGTTTTCAGAATGATCTATGGTTTTTGACACTTTGGTTTTCTATATAAATCTCGTTAGTTCCAGGATAGGCATCCATTCATATGTCTCCACACATTTCACTTCAGACTTTGTCGAATTTTTTTATTTTAATTCAAGTTCTGTGAGACTTTTGTTATTTGTGACTTCTTTGCTAATCTCTCTTTTATGCTTTTCATTCTCTATAATATGATTATGCTAAGTATGATTTTTATGATTCAGGAGTAGTTTTCTTTGAGTGCGGTGCCCGTACAACGCACTTGATGGGATAGGTTGTGGATTGAATGTTGAAGTAGTTATTACTCGATGTGCTTAATGCTTATTTTTACTCTTATGTCGTTGGTTTGAAGTAGGCCTTTCCTTTGAGACCCAGCAGAGATTAGGAATAGGTTATTGGTTCAAGTTAACGATATGCAGTGTTATATGATCATTAGCTTACCTACTATCCTAATGGATGTAGAGACGTTGAAGAGTCGAATAATACATTTTGAAGTTCGGAAGGGTGAAACTCTCTGATAGATGATTCATATGGAGGGACATTATAATTGATAAATCTAAGTCGTTGCCTCATATTTAGGTCTGTTGGTTTTGCTATTATTAACCCTGGTAGTTGCCTCGTACCTTCGTGTTATTAATAGTGCTTTAGAAGCTCCAAATACCATTTCATAATAAATCCATTACTGAACATGTCAACGTGTTGGGGTCCCGTACTCATCTTAATTATTATTGATTTACCCACCATATTCTAGGTGTTCTTATTATTTCCTTTTTTGTTTTTATTTTACTCGTTCTGACTGTTCGTATAATCACCTCTTGTAAACCACTTGTGCATCAATTTACTTTCCAATCTCTCAATTCGAACCTACTTTTTACTATATTATTTTCATAGGATAGGTAGATTAATCAATAAATTTACCCATATTGTTGATGTCTGATAATATTGTGGTACTTCGGGAATCTGTCAATTCGATGTCCAATAAAAAGGTGCAGGTTTAATGGATGGTGCTGAAGCTAGACTTAAAGAAGCCATATGATCGGCTGAGCTGAGACTTGCTATGAGAGACACTTTGTCTAGCGGGTCTCCCCCATCAGTTTGTTGAGTGGATCATGGCTTGCATCTCCAATCCCTCTATGTGTATCCTTTGGAACGGGGAAAAATATGATGCCTTTTTGCCATCTTAGGGCATTCGAATGTTAGACCCTCTCTCACCTTACCTCTTTGTCCTTTGTATGAAGTGATTGCCACATATTGTTGAACAATTGCTGGGGGAGAGACGATTGGTCCCAGTGAGATTTTCTCATCGTGGCCCGTCTCTATCCCACCTTATAATTGTTAATGATTTGATTCTCATATGCAGGGCTTCAGTTGATCAAATAGTCCTTGTTTGTGAGCTCCTAGACTCCTTTTGTGCTAGCTCAGGGCAAAAATTCAGTCTTCCTAAGTTCAAAGCCATGATGTCCTCTACTGTGGATGTAACTTTGGCTAGCCAGCTGAGCTCGACTTCAGGTATAACTTTGACTACGAACCTCAGAAAGTACCTTGAAGTCCCTATAGTTTTATCCAGGAGGCGCACGTAGTTATACCATTTTATTATTGAAAGAATGCATTTCAGGGGCAGTGACAAGGAGACTAGGCGAACACATCTAATCAGCTGGGCTACTATATGTCTATCTAAAGTAGCAGGTGGGTTGGGCATCCGGCCGATGCAAAAAGGTAACCAGGCAATCTTTGACAAACTCCCATGGGGTCTGCTGCAGTCACATGAAGTCCTCTGGGCACAGGTTATGACTAATAAGTATTGTAGGGGACATACAGGTGTAGAGATGCTGGAGTCAAGCAGGGGGAGTTCATCGACATGAAAAGCAATTGTCAAGTCTAGATCTTATCTGTTTCATAGGTTATGATGAAACGTGAGTAATAGTTTGAGAATTTTCTTCTGGAATAATCCCTAGCTAAAGCTCTTGCCTCTCCATAACCATTCCACAGGGGATTCGACGCTGGATAAAGAAGTGAAGTGTGTTGCTGATTATTGGAGTCTGATGGGAGGATGGGATTTGCAGTGCTTACTAGGGCTCTTCATGCTCCTCAGCTAGCTTCGTTAATGGCCACTGACCTCTCTGGTTCACCTACTTCGTCGAATGCTTTATCGTAGGGGCTTATCCCAAATGGTCATTTTTCCACCAAGTCGTTGTACAAAGCACCATGTGGAGAAGACGATCTTGACTACAAGGAGTTATATTGGTTTTACATTTGGTCAATACAGGTTTCTGAGTGTATACTATTTTTACTTAATTATTAATCCATGACGTGTTAATGACCAATGCAGAGAGATTCTGGAGATACCAGACTATCATTAGTACCTGCTCAAGATACCTCTATAAAGATGAGACCTTAATGCATCTGTATCGTGACTGCAGGTTTTCTCGAGATGTGTGGGACGTGCTCCTGCCTCTCAGGCAATCCAGATTCCTACAGGTAAAGGATTGCAAGGACTCGATTCGTTCAAACATTGCAGCTACTGGTTAGAATATCGAGGGCCTTCCTTGGATGGCTGTCTTTATTATCACTTGTTAGTTTCTATGAAAGTGGCAAAATTTCGTGGACTTCCAAAATAGGCCCATTCTAGGACCCATCTTCTCTTATGTCTATGGAGGCACAAGAGTTTGCCCGAGTTATATTTAACTGGAATACTCCACTTCCTCTGAGGCACGAGTTATTTGTATCGAGGACACGCCCACCTTCAGGTATTATCAAGCTAAAAACTGATGGAGCCTCAGCTGGCAATCCCGGACCATCAGGTGCTGGTGTTATTCGAGGCTTTAGGGTTTTGCCAAGGGTATCAGATGCTGAAATTCTCTAGTTGCTGAGCTTTAGGATCTTGTATTGGGACATGAGCTGGCATGTGAGTGCGATTTTAGACATATTTTAATTGGGGTTGATTCCTCCCTAGCTCTCCTCTGTGTCGGTCGCGATGTTGCAAGGGAGCATCCGCAGGCCAAGTTAATTAGTCAAGCTCATGCACTTCTCGGCCGGGACTGGATGACACAAATGCAGCACACCTTTAGAGAGGGTAATCATGAGACTGATTTGCTCTACAATCATACTTTGACCATAGGATATGATTATGTCTTTTCTGATACTCTATTATGTTTCTGCATTAATGTATATTTAGACGATATGAATGGGGTTAGCCTTCCTTGTTGTACTCGCTCTACTATTTCAGCATGCGGTTAATAAAATTAGTGGGCATGTTCGCCCCTCAATTTCTACCAAAAAAAGATAACAAATTAGGAAAATTACTCTCATGCCTCTGGTATTTGCTATATTCGGTGCGCGCCCCCTGTATTCCGGTAATCGATTAAAAACTCTGTGAAGTTTAGTTTTATTATACTCTCAGGCCCATCGCTGACGTTAGCAATCACTTTTCTTTGTAAAATAACTTTTCTACCCTCACCAAAATTTAATAAAAATTCATTAATATCTTTTATCTTTCTCTCTCCTCTCTCCCTACCTCCCAAAGTGGATCCCGACGATGAAAATGGCAACAACGCTGGAAATGACGACACCGCGAAGATGCTTTTGAAGCTGGAACCACAGAAGCCTATCACCAACGTCGTTGAAGCCCCAATCTCTTATCTATGACATCAATATATCCTTAACCTTCATTCTCTAGCTGTGCCTGGGGAAGAAATGATAGGGCCAGGACGAGTTCGACGAGGATGAAAGCTTTCCCTTGCTACCATCAAAGAAGAAAATGCTTGCATTTGGGTGGGATGACCCGGTCGCGGTGCTGGCCACCGCCCGGTATGAGTTCGGGGAGCAAGGCGGGGTTAACATGTCGATCGAGGCATCAGCAATGTTTAATGTGATAGAGCCAGAGACAATGAGGAAGATGTGTTGTTTGTTGGAGGTGGTGTACTTGATTAGGATCTAAAGTCGAGGCAAGAGTTTTACTCTTTCTCCGTAAGACGAGATTGTCCTGTATTCAGTGCTTACGGACTGCGGCAATCATCCCCAAGATATAACGACTTTGTTGCTTCCAAGATCGTAGCAAAACGATTCTCGAAGCTTCGGACAAACCTTGGATACTCGGAACTTTCTTGAGAGAGAGGGAGAGAAGAACAACTATTGCTAAAGAAATATTATTCAATGAGTTGTGGGGTGAGATGTAAATGAGGGGGAGAGGCCTATTTATAGACACTGGTTGGGAGGGAGGCAGGTAGTCCGAGGGGACACAAGTGTGGCAGCCTGCATATTCGAGGAGACACATCTTTTCGGACAACAGGCAGGCTATTCTTCTCGTCTCTTCGGCCAGCAAGTAGGCTGCCAGTCTGTTCGTACCCTTTTGGGTTGGCATTCTACTCGTGTTCCTTCGGTGGGTTCTCTGGATAGGCACCCCTTTGGCCAGCAGCCTGTAGCTACTGCTTGCGACCCTTCGGTTGGACAGACCAGCTCTTTCGCACTCCTTTGTCACCATTTTGGACTTTTCCAGAATTTGTCAAAACTTTAAGGCTCGTCCAGTTCCTCACGACGATGCGCACGTACGAAGTGCAAAGTGTGCCATTGCGACCTGCGTCCAATGTGCCATGCGTACATGCACATGCGCATGTACGTGCGCTTGTACGTGTGCTTGTGCATGCTCGTGCTCGTGCTCGGATTGTGCTTCGCACCATCCTCACAATCAGCCTTGGACAGTACTCCAAGTAGAATACTTAGTTCCTAGCTAACAAGGAACAACTCCTTATAAAGTGAGATTTTCTTCCTTCATACCCCCACTTTTGGACTATTTCACTTTCGGCCTTTTGGCCTTAATTCTCATTCAAATTCTAATAATCCTCCACATGAATGATGATTAATGCATGCTGATACAATGATATCATTGCATCGAGACAGCTAGCTTACGGCTTTAAAACTTCTCTAGTAAAATGATATCGAATTTACTTGCTGCTTAGTGAACGCGATGTCTTGAACTGGTCAGCTTTTTATGTAAACCAAGATAATAATATTTACACAATGATATCTCTAATATCCATTGGTTCTTACGTTTTGTCCGTTTCGGCCATGGACCTCCTCTTAGATTCATAAGTGTTTTTTCATTTGAAGCAGCCTCACTTCACACTTATATAGGTGATCTCCTATCGAGAGTATCTTGTCATACTCTACCTTTATCTGATATATGAATTATTAAAAGTGTAGACGCTTAACCTTACCACACCTCTGCAAGTTCGTACTTGGGCAGCTTCTGAGAATAGGATGGGTTCCAAGTAATTATCTTAATTATACATAACTTAGTTATCTTATTGAACCAAGTTTATGAGATCTCCACTTATCATGGTTGAGTTACCGCTATGAACATTTTTAATGTGTGAGTTTTAACTTCATTCTCCTTACCGCATTATACATTTGATCTATGTTGATGCCTTTCGTCAAAAGATCAGCTATATTGTCCTTAGACTTCACATAATTAATGATAATTATTTCACCAGGGATCAGTTGTCTAATGGTATTATGTCTCCTACGGATGTGTCGAGACTTAATATTGTATATAGTATTTGTGCTCTTCCGATTGCTGACATGCTATCACAATGTATCAATACAGGTTGCTTAGGCTCAAGGAATATCCTCAAGGAAGTTTCTGAGCCATTCAGCTTCTTCCCCAGCTTTATCTAATCCTATAAACTTTGACTCCATGGTAGATCGAGCTATGCACGTTTGTTTAGAGGATTTCAGGACACAGCTCCCCCACCTATGGTGAACACGTAACCACTAGTAGATTTTGAGTCTTTAGTGTCCGATATCTAATTTGCATCACTGTATCTTTCTAATATAGCTGGATATCTAGTATAAAGTATGTCATGGTTCAAAGTATGTTTTAGATACTTTAGAACCCTTTCCAGAGCTAATCAGTGATCTGTTCCTAGATTGCTTGTGAATCTACTAAGCTTGCTTACTGAATATGCAATATCAGGGCATGTACAATTTGTCAAGTACATCAGGCTCCTAATGACCCTAGCATATTTTAGTTGAGATACTGGGTCCCCTTTATTTTTAGCTAAGTGTAGACTCGGATCTACCCGAGTCTTAGTCGGAGGTTTGTCAAAAGCTTCAAATTTTTTGAGTATGTTCTCCACTTAATAAGATTGTGACAAGACAATTCTTTCAGTCGTCCTAGAGATTTTGATCCCTAGTATAACATCAGCTAGACCCATATCTTTCACGTCAAAGTTGTTCTTAAACATATTCTTAATTTTTATGATAAGATCATTAGTACTTCCCATAATTAGCATGTCGTCTACGTACAGACAAACAATCACGTAAGCATCAGGTGTGCCTTTAATGTATATGCATTTATCACACTCATTGATCTTAAAGTCATTTGACATCACAGTTCTGTCAAATTTTGCATGTCATTGTTTCAGCGCCTGTTTTAGCCAGTACAATGACTTGACCAGTTTGCATACTTTATATTCTTGTCCGAGGGCAACAAACCCTTCAGGTTGTTCCATATATATCTCCTCTTCCAGTTCTCCATTTAGAAGAGCTGTTTTTACATCCATTTCATGTATCTCGAGGTTATAGAGTGTTGCAACGGCTATGAGCACTCTAATAGATGTAATTCTTGTGACCGGTGAATACGTGTCAAAGTAATCATATCCTTCCTTCTGTTTGAACCCTTTAGCTACCAATCGAGCTTTGTATTTGTCGATTGATCCATCAGCTTTGTATTTTCTTTTAAGGATCCACTTGTAACCTAAAATTTTACAACCTGGTGGGAGATCCACAATTTTCTACATGTGATTTTGCATGATGGACTCTATCTCACTGTTGATAGCTTCTTTTCAGAGAGGAGTATCTGGACTAGATAATACCTCTTAGATTATTCCAGAGTTATTTTCTAACATGTATGTCAGAAAATCTAGACCAAAAGACTTGGCTACCTTGGTCTTTTACCACGTCTTGGTTCCTGAACATCTTGATCAGAATCTCGTGCAGCCTCATAAGTCATCTTATTAGAACTTCTTTCTTTTCTTTATTAGGAAAAATATTTTCAAAGAATGTTGCATTCCTTGATTCCATGACCACTCTCTCGTTGATTTCAGGGTTTTCTGACTTGTGCACTAGAAATCAGTATGCGCTACTATTGTAGGCATATTTGATAAAGATGCACTCAACGGTCTTGGGTCCTATCCTTACCCTTTTAGGCAGAGGTATTTCTACCTTAGCTAGGTACCCCCACACTTTAAGGTATTGTAGGAAGACTTCTCCGTTTTCATAGTTCATATGGGGTTTTTTCTCTTTTCTTGTGTGACAATTTATTTAGAATGTGATTAGCTGCGAGCACAACTTCCCCCCACATGTTTTGGAATAAGCCTGAGCTGATCAACATAGCATTCATCATCTCCTTGAGAGTTTGATTCTTACGTTCAGCAATGCCATTTGATTGAGGTGAGTATGGTACAGTTGTCTGATGAATAATGCCATTTTGTTGGCAGAATTCTTCAAACGGATCTACATATTCTTCCCCTCTATCACTTCGAATTATTTTGATTTTAGTACTAAGTTAATTTTCAATCTCATTCTCATATTTTTTGAAAGCTTCAAAGGCTTCGTCCTTTCCTTTCAAAAGATATACATAGGAGTATCTTGTGCAGTCATCGATAAATGTGATAAAATACTTTTTCTCACCTCTAGTTTGCACGTATTTCATATCACAGACGTCGGTATGAATTAACTCTAAATATGTTGTATTTCTTTATACTGAATGGAAAGGTGATTTGGCCATTTTTGCCTCAACTAATACTTCGCATTTATCGTTTGGTTTAAACTAAAGGTTAGACAATAAATTTAAACTTATCAACTTTCTTAGTGAGCTTAAATTTATGTGTCCTAATCTATCATGCCATAAGTTAGAACATTCAGTCAAGTAAGAAAAATTAACAACTTTATTCTCGCCCTCAAAGGTACATTATACAGTTATTACATTCAACTTAAAGAGTCCCCTATCGAGGTAACTTTTTCCTACAAATGTACCAGCTTTGGTCATTACAAAGTTATCAGCCTAAAAAACTAGCTTCAGCCAAACTTTGCTTAACAGGGAGTCCGATACTAGATTTTTGCGAATGTCTGGGACATGCAACACATTCTTGAGGGTCAGCTCTTTGCCTAAGGTCAGCTTCACGACTACCTTACTCGATCTGACTACCTTGGAAGTTGTAGAGTTACCCATAAATAGTTTTCATCCAGTGATCGGGGTATAGGTCGAGAACATCTCTTTGTCTGAGCAGATGTGGCGGGTTGCTCCTATATCGACGAACCACTCTCTTGGGTTATCCACTAAATTGACTTCAAACACCATGGAGGATAGATGTAACTCAGACAGGTCCTCAGCCAGATTTACCTTCTCACGGTTGTCCTTCTTTGGAAGATGACAATCCTTTGCCATGTGACCGGGTTTGTCGCAGTTGAAGTAGTTGCCTTTGATCTTCTTGATCTTTTTCTGCTTTGGCTCTTGCTTCTCCTGCTTATTGTCGGACTTCTTTCTCTTCTTGTCAGTACTTCCTTCAGCTAGGTGTATCGTGGCTTTAGAGTTAGTCTTGTTTGTCTTGACTTTGGACTTTTGATTATCTTTCTCGATCCTTAGTCTCACAATCAAGTCTTCAAGACCCATGTCATTCCTCTTATGCTTGAGGTAGTTCTTGAAATTCTTTCACAGGGGTGGTAGCTTTTCGATCATTGCCGCCACTTGGAAGGACTCACTTAGTTGCATTCCTTGGGTATGAATCTCATGCAGAATTAATTACAATTCTTGCACTTGATCTATCACCTTCTTGGAATCAACCATCTTGAAGTCGAGGAATCTTTTGATGATAAATTTCTTCAACCCGACATCTTCTGCCTTGTATTTCTTTTTCAGGGAATTTCACAATTCTTTTGCAGTCGTGGTTACCGCATAGACATTATATAGGGTATTGTCTAATCCATTCAGGATGTAGTTACGACATAAGAAGTTGCTATGGTTCCACGCATCCAGAGCATTGATCTTCTGTTGATCAGCCTCATTCTCTGCCACCTTCGGTGCTTCTTCTTTCAAGAACTGGACCAGGTTGACGTTGTCAGGTAGAACAATATCTTTTGTTGCCACCTCTTGAACTCGGTGCCATTAAACTTTATCGACTTTTTCGCGTGGATAGTTCTTGGGATCGTCGGTACTGGTGCCTGAGCAGAGCTTGATGATGTCATCTTCAAGTGCACAAATCTCGTCATACTATTGCTGTTTATCGGAGAAAATGTACTTGATTAGGATCTAAAGTCGAGGCAAGAGTTTTACTATTTCTCTGTAAGACGAGATTGCCCCGAATTCAGTGCTTATGGGCTGCGGCAATCATCCCCAAGATACAATGACTTTGTTGCTTTTAAGATCGTAGCACAATGATTCTCGAAGCTTCGAGCGAACCTTGGATACTCAGAACTTTCTTGAGAGAGAGGGAGAGAAGAACAACTATTGCTAAAGAAATATTATGCAATGAGTTGTGGGGTGAGATACAAATGAGGGAGAGAGGCCTATTTATAGGCAATGGATGGGAGGGAGGCAGGCAGTCTGAGGGGGCACGAGTGTGACAACCTACACATCCGAGGAGACACATCCTTTCGGACAATAAGAGCCCTCGCGAGAAGTGCCAAGTGTGTCACAAAGCACCCATTGCAACCTGCGTCCAATAAGCCATGCGCACGCGCGTGTGCGTGCTCAGGCCTTAGACATCACTCCAGGTAGAACACTTAGTTCCTAGCTAAAAAGGAGCAACTCCTTATGAAGTGAGATTTACTTCCTTCCACTTTCGACACGGGACAAGAAGTGTACTCCCACTTTTGGACTATTCCATCTTGGGCTTTTTCTACTTTGGGCCTTTTGGCCTTAATTCTCATTCAAATTCCAACAAGTTGTTTGCCGGTGATCTGGGGGGCGACATGGACTTCTTCATCTACATCCATCATTTCAACCTCACCGTCCTCAACCTTGGTCGTTAGATGGCCGCCCTTGAAGGCACCGATGCCACTTATTCCACCGCCAGCGGTAATTTTCTTTTATTAATTAGACTCTAACGCCAGTAGTAATCTCGATACAAAATTGGGCCTACCATTTTCTGGGTTCAAGGCGTGAGATTACCACGCACCCTTCCTCCTTGGTTCAATCTCGACGGAGAAGACGAGGGTTAATTTTCTTGGTTATGTGTTTTAATGGGTTGTTTCCTGGCTTTGGTGGGTTGCATAAGTTGATTGCTGAAGAGGGATAATTTCTTATTGAGATTATTGATTTCGTTAGTTCTTTTTGGTCTTTCATGGGTTTTTTAGGACATGACGAGCGGATGCTTCGCCGGAGACAAAAATGATTATTGAGTTTGAGTTTCTTTATTTTTTTATTTTGATCTGAATTTTTTACTTTGATTTTGATCTTGTCGAAAAAGGAGAGGAAAGATCGGAGAAGAAGAGGATGGGTCGGAAAAGGAGACCCCAGGAGTATAATAGTCTTTTTTGAATATAATAATAATAAATTAATTGATGACGTCAACGAGAGGCCTCAGAGTATAATAAAACTAAACATCGGGGAGTTTTTAATCGATTACCGAAATAAATGGGGCGAGTACCGAATATACCAAATATTAGGAGCCTCATAGTAATTTCTCCTAACAAATTTAACTTAAATACAAAAAAAACTAGTGAACCAAGTTAAGTTAATCTCAAATTCGAATTTGAAAATAAAGAATGTTAAGTAAAAAGTTGCTAGTAATTATCGTATTCGATGGCTGTGGATGAAATTCTAATACACACGCTTTACAAATAAAATATGGGCTTTAATTTGTATGTTCCAATCATCCAACGAAGAGTTGATATATATTAGTAAAAATATTGATTTCGAATTTTGATAATAGATTACACAGAGATAAATAGAATTTTTTATTGAACTATTTAAAGTGATATTATTAGTATAACAATCGAAAAATTAAACCGATAAGTTATCTAAGTTTTGGTAGTAATTGGGCTTTCTTAATAACTTGAGGACCATATGGGAAGGTTACCATGTAACCCTATCCTAATTAGGGCAAGTTTTAACTGAGATTTTGACTTTAAATAGTGGATGGCCGTCCCCCTAATTCTACCATTTAAAGAGACTCACGAAATTCCCCTTTTCGTGTATACGAAAGGAATATTCAGACCGGGGAGGACGTTTTGGGAGAAGAAGAAGCCATAGGAGATTCCTTGGAGTCGGAGGGTAAGTATGAGATCCACATTGTCCATCTATTTTTAGTTTATTGCAAGAAAACTCACGAGTTGTGTTCCAAAAAGGAGGAGGAGTGATCAAGCAGATGAAGTAGTGTCAAGGGATCAAGTTAGGACCGTGGGAATCGAAGAGTAAGCTCCGTCTGTCCTTCCTCCCTCTATTGTGCTTAATTTCATCCGTAGGGGTTAACATGGAATTCGTGTAGAACCTTTGGTGGGTCATCGGTGAAGTGATCGTTAAGTTTCATATACTGAGATTAAGGGCTACTCCAGGTAAGTAAAATTCTGTGAATACTTCGGTACGATGTGTTTCGAATGATCAGATTCCCATTTCGGTTTCTGATTTTTGATCTATTTTGTGCGTGTTTTCTGATATGAATATTCTGATCTGATCCAATTTGTGTATTGGGCACGCGGGATTATTCTCATGCCATTCTTGCCCCATAGTTTATTCACACTGATTAAGGGGCTATCAGGTAACCCTAGGTGTGGGTAATCAAAAGGATGGATAGCGTGGGAATAGTCTGGGCTCGTGGAGGGGATACTTTCCTGTCATTTGGGCTTGTATCAGAGAAACGGGAAAGTATTTATCTGTGCCCCACGAGAATCCAGTCATGATATATGTTAGGATCCAGAGTCATATTCTGTTAGTTGGCTAAGTAGTTAGATAAGTGACCTTGTTTCGTTCGAAAAAGTTAATCAGTACACATGTGCTCGTACACTGCATTACTGTTTTGATTTACGTTCTTTTTTGTTCCACTTACTGAGTTTAATCAACTCACAATAGTCGTATGTATTTTTATATCGTTCAGGAGAGGTTTGGGATCAGAAATAATTTCGTAGAGGGCTGCATGCATCGTCTCAGTTTTTTGTCGTTAATAAAGACCATTGTTTTTCCAAACTTTTAGCATTTGGTTTTGATGATAATCATATGATTTTTAATTATTAAATATTTCGGATATTTCAAGTTTTTTTTAATAATAAAGTCTGGTATCGATTGGGGTATTTAAAACCTTGGACAATTGTCATATTTATATTCGAGGCATGACAATTATAATCAGAGAATAATATCAATTTCATTTGTAAAGGTTATCACATAAAGGCGGTTTACGATTATTGAGTTTCTAAATGATAAAAAATATTTTTTACCAATAAATTCATATACATCAAAATTAATTTTTCTTATTCAAGTCAAAAAAATCAATAATAATCAAAGTTTTAAAATACGTGGTCCGACCGGCAGTAGAACTGGTCGGACCATGATTCGAAAAAAAGGCTGTACCGGATTTGACCATAAAAATATCAACCTTACGAACTGGACAAAATTTGGTCGAATCGGGCAGTTGTTCGGAAAACTAACCCAAAAAAATCTGGTTCATAAGGTTGAACAAAAAAATTAAAATCTGTTTGTCTCTCCCCGACTTTTTGTGAAAAATATAACAATTCTTCACAAAGGTAGAAAGCTAGAAACCCAAAAAGGTGAAAAACCCCCTTTGCCAAGAACCTAATTTTCGACGATTCCCGATGCCGACACCTTAAGTTGAGGATGTTAATTGGGCACTTAAACCATTCAGATTCCACAATTCTTTGTTATCCAATCCAGGGTTTACAGAATAGGTGGCAGGCTGGTGGCGGGAGCTTAACGCTGTGACTTTTGGTTCGAATAAAATTTCCTTCAAGTTGTAACTTCTACAAAAGAAACTCTGTAGCAACTGTTGTATTCTTTTTGGGGACCTCACTAATGATGTTGTTGCACTTGAAAGCGAGCTTGATAGTTTTGATCTCTTGGATGATGTTGGTTTGTTATCTAGGGAGCACAAGGAGCATTAGGGAGTTGTCTTTGAGGAGCCATGGAAAAACAAATGTCGTTGGACTCCATGTGGAGACAGCTATCGCATTTGAAATGGGATACAGAGGGCAATTGAAACTCTAGATATTTTCATGTTGTAACCAAGATAAGGAATTGTGCTAAGTATATTGGTTCAATTAAAACTCCTGGTGGGGTGTACACAAAGCCTGATGAGATTAATAGGGTCAATGTAGATCACTTCACCAAGCTATTTGAGAATGTCACGTGGGTGAGGCCATCGCTTGATCCGAATCTTTATGACAAGATCATTGTTGACTCTAGAGCATGCTTCTTGAGATGATTCTTATTAAAGAAGAGATTCAAGTGATTGTGTGGGAGTGTGAAGGTGAGAAGGCACCGACTTCCTACAGTTATTGCCTTTCCTTCTTTAAGGCATGTTGGGCTTTTATCGAGGATGACCTTTTTACTTTGGTCAAAACCTTCTTCAGTACATCTTCTCTAGTTGGATTTTATAAAAAAATCCTTGCAAAGATTCTTTCAGCCAGGTTGAGGGGGGTGATTAGTTAAGTTACTGGCCCTGAAAAAACATTATTTATTAAAGGTCATCAGATATTAAAGATTCGAATCTACCTAAAGAAGTCTAAACGGGAAAGCGTTTTTTTAAGCTGAGTTTTGAAAAGGCATTTGATAGTGTTTCTTGGAGTTATCTGGAGGAGATGTTCCTGGCCATGGGCTTTAGGCCAAACGGGTGCAGCTGAATTGCATGATGTGTTAAAGGGGCTTCGGTCACTAGAAGTCTCTTTTGGAGGTGTTTGATAAGAGATTGATATCGTGGAGGGGTGCTCAACTCTCCCTAAGTGGTCGGGTGAAGGTTGTCAAGCCAGTCTTTTCTTGTCTCCCGATATACCTATTATCTTTGTTCAGATGCCAACTGGTGTTTTGAGATGTATTGAGGGGAAGCTAAAAAGGTTTGTGTGGGCAGGTGACCCCTCAAAGAAGTGCCTCAGTTTCGTGCCTTGGGGTTGATTAATCTAGATATCTAAAACGAGGCCATTTTGCTCAAGTGGGTGTGGCGCTTCCTAATGGAACCTGATGCTCTTTGGGTCAATATTATCAGAGGCATTCACGATGACTCGGACTCTAGTCGGTCTTTTCCTCTGTCCAAGGTCTCGTGTAATCTTTGCCTTGTTGGTATATAGGGCGCTATTTGGAAAGTGGCCTCCTCTGATCTGACCATGGTCATGTTCATGCGAAGAGACATTCGTTGCGGAGCGTGGCGTGATGGGGGTTGGTGCTCGAATTTAACCTAGAGAAGGAAACTTTTGTGTGGGAGGAGGATTTGATATCTAAACTCAATCGGGCCTTGGCTTCTACCCATTTGCCTACCTCGGGGAAGACTTTCATGTTTGGAGATTGGGTGGTGGCGATGGCTTCTCAGTCAAGTTAATATTTGATGGCTTCTCTTTTTTACCTCTTCAGGTGCTTTACAAAGGTTATTTTGGTTTGATCCTGCCTAAAGTCAGCTACTTCCTTTAGGCTGGTCTTTTAGGTCGTCTACAAACTAGAGATAACCTGTCTCGTATTAGTGTTGTCAATTATGCTCGTCCTCTTATCCTTTATGTGCCTAGGAGATGGAGTCGTATTTCCTTTTTTTCATTATCAATTCATCTGAAAGATTTGAACAAGGCCGAAAAAGGAAATGATTGCGTTCAAGCTCCAAAATCTCCATACCATAACTGTTTTTTCAATACCATGGTGAATACACATCATACAATACTTATCTAGTCAGCACGCCACATAGACGGCAAAATTATGTTGATTCAGCTTATGTGGCACGACGAATGGTACTTTCTGCCCGGTCAACTGCCAAGGACCATATGCTGCTAATTTTTTGAAAGCACAGACACTGAATTTTCAATTTTAAACCATAAGTCTCAATTTGATATTGGTGAAAGCACGTGGTAGTAAAGTGCACTTTTCCATAGCTTTTCTGCGTGTGCCGCGAAACACTTGATCATGTCCTTCCTACTATAAATACTGCCCACTCCTGCAATTTGCCGAAACCCTAATCGACTCCAAAACTCACTCATCACTTTTCGCCTCCCAGACGCTCGTCCTCCTCCCAAGCACCGGTAAGCCCACGCTCCCATCATATCTTTCTTAATTATTGGATTTCCCTTCTAATCAAATTGAAATTTTCACTTTTTGTTAATTAGGGTTTTGGGTATTACAATTGTGGATTTGCATGAAAGTGGATTCTTTTTCCTATGATTTGGGTTTGATCTGATAATATTTTTGGAATTGATCTACATTAGCAGAACTCAGCAATGGCGGTTTCGTTCCATGGCCTCGGGTCCGCTGCTGGGCTTAAGAAGCTCGATGAGTACCTCCTGACCCGCAGTTACATCACGGGGTGGGTCTCTTTCGCTTCTGTTTCGCTGGTTGTTTCCGTCTTGTTATAGTGTTTGTGACTTTTTTGTTTTTGGATGGTTAGCTACCTAGCTTCCAGGGATGACCTTACCGTGTACTCTGCTCTCCCAAGTGCTCCGTCGGCCGAGTATGTGAATCTGAGCCGCTGGTACAAGCACATTGATGCTCTCTTGAGGATTTCGTAAGTTCTTGTGTGATTTTGCAGTGGTTGCTCGTTACTGTGCCTGTTCGGATAGCTGCCAGAGAAGTTTGATTGCTAGTGAATAATCGTCATGGTGGTTGTCTTCTTGGCTTCTCTTTCAGTGGGGTTTCAGAAGAAGGTTCTGGTGTCACTATCGAGGGATCTGCCCCCGAAGAGGCAATTGCAACACCTCCAACCAGTGACTCTAAGGCAAGCATCTGTCTTAACTTTCCGTGCACTTAATATTTTTGGTTTTATTTTATTGGGCCTTGTTTTAGCCAAGGATAAACTTGTTGCCATGTGGATCCATATTGATTTCCACTTTATAAAGAAGACATGGGTTGCCTCTGTTCCTCGGTGTTTTACTGAACCTTATATGGCCTCTTAATTTTGTGGAACCCAACTTTAAATTTAGGCTGCGGCTGATGACGATGATGATTCTGATGTGGATCTGTTTGGCGAAGAGACCGAGGAGGAAAAGAAGGCTGCAGAAGAGCGTGCAGCTGCTGTGAAGTCTACTAAAAAGAAAGAATGTAAGCATGCTGATTGGCATCATCCTTTTTTTTTGAAACATTCTCTACACATAACTGGTATCTGAATTGTTGTGCCGATGCCATTTTTTCATTTATTATTTTCTTCTCAGCTGGAAAGTCTTCTGTCCTGTTGGATGTCAAACCATGGGATGACGAGACTGACATGAAAAAACTGGAGGAAGCTGTAAGGAGTGTCCAGATGGAAGGGCTACTCTGGGGAGCATCCAAGCTGATGCCAGTTGGATATGGCATTAAGAAACTGCAAATTATGCTTACCATTGTTGATGACCTCGTCTCAGTAGACACTCTCATCGAGGAGACACTGACAGTTGAACCCATTAACGAGTATGTCCAGAGCTGTGACATTGTAGCCTTCAACAAAATCTGTAAGTATCCATTTTCTCTCTTTTTGAAGGTTCTTGTACCTGTGCTTCTACTTGTAACACAATCTAAACTATGCAAATCCGGGTCTCTTGGCCTACTTTGGAACAGTATATCTAATGTAGTTGTTTAATTCTGTTGCAGAAATCGGGGTCTCCAGTTGCATTGAATTCGTGCATACCGTCTTAGGAGGGTTCTGGGGAGACCTTCAAGTACACCCCATTTCCTCTTCTGTTTTTGCCCATAACCATGTCGAATGTCTTGTTTATGGGATGTGAACTTTTGTTCTGTGATTCGGATTGTTGTATGATTTTGCTTCGTCGTGCTATATCATCTCTTTGACACCCATTTCCTTTTCAATGATATCCCTACGTTACGGAAATTCAAAAGTCTCTCTCTTGCATTGCGAATAATTAGCAGAATTAAGGGGAGAATGTTGGTCTTGTGCAGTATAAGACTGGGCACTAGATGTCTTTGTAAAAGGCTTTACTGACCATGTTCTCTTTTTCGTATAGGCCGATCCTAACAAGCCTTTGATCAGGTTCCAATTATAGTCAACATGAAAGCTTTAGGGTCGGGGTTTTGTAATTAGGGTCCGATTTGTTTGATTTAAAATAAAATTTATATTTTTCTACTATGCACCTCATCAACAAGAAGTACTAACAGAATATCTAATAATTTGGCATTGAAAAATGTGTTCTATATATCTAAATATGTTTTACATATACAAATATTTTAATTTGTTTGGTCGGGTATATTATAGTATTATATGTAATGACAAATTTTATTCGGTAGGATTTGGCAATGGGTCGTTATCCTTATTTTTATTTCCTTTTAAAATAAGGATTCAGATTTGATATAGATTTAGATCCATATCTAATCTAGAGTCGGCATGGATCCTTTGAATTTGACGTCGACAGACTGCTAGGATTTTAACAAAGTTGCTACCCTAAATTTTTTTGGTTGAAAGAGAAGTGCGATCCCTAAATAGCTTTGATGATGGTACCAGATTTGTTTAAGGAGATTTTTGTATTTAGCTATGGAGCCTCAAAGTTTATGTTTTGGATTACCCAATGCAGCAGACGTCGCTTAACGAATGTAAAAAATATTATTTGGAGAATCTCTCTTAAAACATGGTTAGAACTCTGAATAAAAAATAGGGAAAAGTCAACTTTCGTACCTTGTGGTATCGACCAAAATCACTTTAGTACCCTGTGGTAAAAAATCGATCAATCGAGTCATACTTATTCCAATTAACATCAAAAAGGGCCTCGGGCAGCTGCCCGGAGCTGCCCGAACCTACCCGCCCGCTGCCCGGGCCACGTGGTCAGCCACGTCACCAATTTTGGTGACGTGGCGCCACGTCACCAATTCCTCCTCCTCCTCCTCCTCCTCCGCCTCCTCCTCCCCGCATCCCCCTCCTCCTCCTCCTCCTCCTCCGCCTCCTCCTCCTCCGCGTTCCTCCTCCTCCTCCTCCTCCCCTCCTCCTTCTCCTCCTCCTCCTCCTCCTCCTCTCCTCCTCCTCCCCGCATCCCCCTCCTCCTCCGCGTCCTCCTCCTCCCCGCGTCCTCCTCCTCCCCGCGTCCCCCTCCTCCTCCTCCTCCTCCTCCTCCTCCTCCTCCTCCTCCTCCGCGTCCTCCTCCTCCGCGTCCCCCTCCTCCTCCTCTCCTCCTCCTCCCCACGTTGCCCTCCTCCTCCGCGTCCTCCTCCTCCCCGCGTCCCCCTCCTCCCCCGCGCCCCCCTCCTCCTCTCCTCCTCCTCCCCGCGTCCCCCTCCTCCTCTCCTCCTCCTCCCCGCGTCCTCCTCCCCCTCCTCCTCTCCTCCTCCTCCCCGCGTCCTCCTCCTCCTCCTCCTCCTCCTCCCCGCGTCCCCCTCCTCCTCCTCCTCCTCCTCCTCCTCCTCTTGGTGACGTGGCGCCACGTCACCAAAATTGGTGACGTGGCTGACCACGTGGCCCGGGCAGCGGGCGGGTAGGTTCGGGCAGCTCCGGGCAGCTGCCCGAGGCCCTTTTTGATGTTAATTGGAATAAGTATGACTCGATTGATCGGTTTTTTACTACAGGGTACTAAAGTGATTTTGGTCGATACCACAGGGTACGAAAGTGGACTTTTCCCTAAAAAATATTATTTAGAGAATCTCTCTTAAAACATGGTTAGAACTCTGAAAATATCCAAGCTTGTTAAAAGAAGATAGCTTTGCTGCTGTGCTTTCCAACTACATAACCCTGGTTTTGCTGTGCTAGTTTTTCTGTTCCTTATTCTGAAGCCATCTGAAAATTGTAGGCAGTTTGACAGGAATTTTGGTACATATGACAGTTCAACGGGCATTTTTTGTTACAGTTCAACGGGCATTTTTTGTTACACCCTAATTACTTGCTCGGGAGCCAACCTTGCCCTTGTATAATACATGCTCCTTAATTTTAAAGCTTTTTCTAGAGACCAATTAATAGCTCTGAGGGCAAGAGTTCTGAAAGAACAGGAGGAGGTATTTTTTATTTTTTGAAGATATATTTGCATATAATTTTGATTTGCACTCAAACCCCACACGGTGAAGATTTATAGTAGAAGACCGTTTCACATTGTCCGGTTGCACTTCAAAATACGAATCCCAATTAACGACCAGAATGAAGATAAATAAAACGAACAATCTTTTAGCTCAGACAAAAAAGTTCCCAACGGTAAAATATCAAAATCCCGGTAAAGAAGAAATGAGAGTCTTGGCAACAAAACGGTTTAAAGCACTGCTGGCATGAGGTCACACGCAAACTTCTTGTTTCTCTAATTCCCGGCTTCTTCATGATGAAGCTCCGCTGCGCAGAACTTGGTTCCTTGATTTCCTAGGCGCTAGCTGCTGCGTCTCGGGCTGTAAAGGAATGCCGAAAGTTATTCAACTGCAAATCAACCAAACACTTGGATATGCTGCTAAAAGAAATGCTCAACTGCATTGAACAATACCTCTCTCTTGACCGGCTCTTCCTTTTCAGATAAAGTTAGTTCGATGTGACAGGGCGAGGACATGTAGGCTGAAAACACAAGAATTTCCATCATAAGCGAATGCAAATGGATAGGCGGAAAGATCAGAAGAAAAGAATCGAGGGAGAGAGTCACTCACGGTTAATTCTCCCATGGGCACGGTAAGTTCTACGACGCTGTTTTTGGGCTTGGTTGACTTGGATATGAGAAATATGAAGAGAGTCAACATCAAGTCCTTTCACCTGAAAAAATTACACAATGAGCAAAAGGAATAAGATTTTACGAAGTGTTGCACAGTCGTGCACTAGAAGATAGAGCTAAAAATGTTGGTCTTGTCACTTGATCGCCACCAGCTAAAATGAAATGAAACCGTGAAAGAGATTTAACCTCAGCATTGCTTTCAGCATTCTTGAGCAAATCCAGGATGAACCGTGCAGACTTTGCAGGCCAACGCCCTTGCCCATTTGAGTGACGATTCTTAGCCTGAGCAGTTCTTCCAACACCACGACAGAAGCGTGTAAAGGGAATGGCTTGTTTGTGAGCCAAAACATCTTCTAAATACCTCTTAGCCTTGCCCAATGGCAATTTCCTAATAGCATGGGCAGTCTCCCTTGTATTCTGAAAGAATTTTCAAGCATGAATAAGGACAGAAAAATGCCATATCATGCTGAAGCATGCACCAATAAACAACAACTAAAACACAGAACCAAATCAACATCTTCACCAAAGTTAACGCATGAAGCTGCTAATGATAAATGATAACAGATCAGATCAACTTTCTCACTCGCGCAACTGATAAAACAAGGATGAGATAAATAGGTAGTCCATATCACATATCAGTCTTATATTCAGCAACCATGCCGTGAGAAAGTCTAGACTGGTGTGATAATTCATCAAACGAACACAATCAGTCTCATTTAGATTTATATTCCAGAACCGCGTGAAAAACAAATAGTTCACAGATACCACAATTTGTTTGCTTGCATCCAGCTGCAATACCACATCAAGTCTATCATTATATTGACAGGTACTAATGACTACGGAAAATGGTACGAGTACAACATCATGCGTAAACTATTAACCCTGTCTACTTCCAATCCACAAGCAGCCTCGATATCTCGTTTCGTTTCAGCTAAACCCATACACAAACCAATCACATGAAGTACAACAAACTAAATAAAATAAAATCACCAAACTGGTAAAAAAACACACACACACACACACAAAAGAATACAAAGGGTAGTGAAGACCCTACCTTAAAGTGACAACGGAGATCAGAACCCCTAGCCTTGCTAGCTGAAAATTATTAACAGTAAAGATCAGATTTTTAACTTTCTCCCAATTTCTTCAAAGAACCCTAAACCAAAAAAACAAATACAAATACTCACACTTGGTAGGGTTCTCCGGCTCCTTTGAATACTTCACCTGCAACCAACAAAAGCAATGCTTTTTTTCTTATAAGATCAAAACCCTAAAATGGATCACCGGAAAATTGAAATTAGGCTAACCATGGTTGGCTTCGAAGAAGATGGTCTATTGTCTAAACCCTCGTCTCCCTCCCACTTGGCAAAATGCCGCTGATAGAAAAAAAAGCACCCACCCAAGTTTTGAGGTTTGTGAGTTGTTGAAAACCCTAGCTGAGGTCGAGGAGGTCTGAGGTTGGGCCTTTTGGGATTTGGGATTCCTTTACCGGGCAATTTAGGAATTTGGTTTGGCCCACTGCCGGCTTGGAACTTAAGCCCAATAAGCAGGGAGAGGAGAAGCGCCTAAATCAAGTGAATTTTGAATTGGTGTATAATTTTCTACAATATCGACAACGAACGAGTTACTCTAGTTTAACCGTATTAAATGTTTATAGGAAGAGTTTTGTCACATTTCAAAAATCTCACCTTATTCGGATCTAGATTAATTGGTCAAGTGAGTTCGTGTACCAGATGATATAAACCAAAAAATACAGACTTGTAATACCTGCGACACGGAATGGACTTGGGTCTAATCTATCAATTAGGTTGAAGAATGATATGCAATAGAATATGATAATTTTTCTGTATCCAGACGAATAACAATCCAATGCCATTAATTTTTCTTTTACCCTTATTTGTTTTCTGTACAATGATACAGTAAAACTCGATAATTTGGATAGAAAACTTAAATTGATTGAAATGAGAATAACCAATGACTAAAATGTGATCATCCACCCAGTCAATGTGAGGATCTAAGTTACGAAGTTTAAAAAACGAGAAAAATGGATAAAATTGAGAGGGTTTAGAAAATGTTTAACTCAATTGATGCGTTTTGAACCATAGATTAGTAAAGTGCACGTTTTTCAAATTTTAATATAAAACGTGTGTCAGACTGAAATAAACTTCCAAACTAATCACCAAAATGAAAAAATGCTAAACAATAAGCACCAATGTTAAACTTTGCCAGAGTGGAAGGGGAACTAAAGTTAAAAAAAGGCCGGGGAAAGACAAACTGAAGCTGTGGCTTCTCTAACCCCTCCTCTCTTTCTCTCTCTTCTCGCTAGGGAGAAATTTATAAAAGGAGAGACCAACAAAACGGCACTGGCCTCCACCGTTTCAGTAACGGTAAGCAATTTCTTGCCTTTGTTAGTTAATTTCACCCAAGTTTTAGGGGAAAAATTTTCTGCTTTAATTTTTTTTAAAGAAGAAATTAACCTGTTTCCTTCCCCATTGAATTATCGTAGCTAGGTTTTGTTGAAACATGAATAAGAAGAATAACCCTTGTTGGATTTAGGTTTTTTCCGTTTTGGAGTTGAAGATTAGGGTTTGCTGGTTTTGGTTTTGGGTTTAGGGTTTAGGGTTTCTTCTATGGAGAGTAGTGAGGGCGTTTATGTATCCGAACCTCCGTTTGCTAATGCTGTTGCGATGGGTGAACCTATGGCGTGGCAGCCCCTGTCGAAGTTGCGACCGCAAGAGCAAGGCCAGTTGTCGTTCCCGGGTCACTTTAGGCTGTCTGAGCCGCGGGATCAGGTGCAACACAGAGTTCAGATGCAGCCCAATAACCATTTGAAGCCTGAGGGTGTCGGTGGGTCTTCGCCTGCTGCTCCCACGCCTAGCACTGGGGGAACGAAAAGGACACGTCATAGACCGCCTTCCAAGGCTTCCGGGGGTGCGTCCAATGCAAATGTGGCGTCCCAGTTCAAGTCCATGGAGTTGGCACCGGCTCCTTGGAGGAAGAAACCGAAGCTTGCTGAGAATAAGCAGTTACCTGAGAATGTGGCTGCCATGTTGCCCCAGTCTGCCGTGTACACTCAGTTGCTTGAACTTGAGGCTAGGGTGGATGCAATCATGGCAAGAAAGAAGGCAGATATTCAGGAGTCTATCAAGAATCCATCTCTCGTGAGGAAAACTCTGCGTCTTTATATCTTCAATACTTGTGAGAATCAGGGTCAAGGGGGGGTTCATGAGGGGATGGATTTTGTGCCTCCTTCTTGGTCATTGAAGATAATTGGGAGAATACTGGAAGATGGAAAAGATCCTGTACTGTCCGGAGCGGTGCAGAAACAATATCCAGAATTTTCATCTTTCCTCAAGAAGATTACTATATACTTGGACCAGAGCCTGTATCCTAATAACCACGTGATTTTGTGGGAGAATGCTCGGTCGCCGGTACTGCGTGAAGGTTTTGAGGTGAAGAGGAAAGGTTATAGAGAATTTACTGCTAGAATAAGACTGGAGATCAATTATACACCCGAGAAATTCAAGTTATCCACCGCCCTTTCTGAAGTTCTTGGGATTGATGCTGAGAGCCGGTCAAGGATTTTGGTGGCCATTTGGCAATATATAAAGTCTAAGAAACTGCAAATCCCTGGCGATCCATCCTTCTTCACATGCGATGCTCGCCTACAGAAAATTTTTGGTGAAGAAAAGATGAAATTTTCAATGGTTTCTCAGAAAATAAATCCGCATCTAACTTCTCCACCGCCTATACATCTGGAGCATAGGATCAAGCTATCAGGAAATTGTCCAAGTGGAACAACCTGCTATGACATTCCTGTTGATGTGCCTGTTCCACTCCAAAAAGATCTTGTTGCTTTCCTGGCCGGCACAGAAAGGAAAAAAGAAATAGAGGCTTTTGATGAGCTTATATGTGACACAATAAGCAAGATAAACGACCACCATCGCAGGAGAGCATTTTTTCTGGGATTTAGTCAGTCTCCAGCAGCTTTCATTAATTCTTTGATCGAGTCCCAGAGCAAAGATCTGAAGCTTGTGGGTGGCGATGCTAGCCAAAGTATGGAGACAGAGAAACAGAGTGATTTCTACAATCAACCTTGGTAAGATTTATTTTAGAGTCCAGCTTTCTTAATAATTGCTTTCCTGTGTGTTTTTTCAGCAAGCTATTTGTCTCGTAATCCTTTCATGTCATTCGACCTCCTAAAAAAATTAGTTTGGGGGATGATAATGTTGGGAAAATGGTTTGAATAACTTCTCTGTTACTGTCATTTATCTGATTGTACCATTTGGAACTTCTAGGCTTGAAGATGCTGTGATACGCTACCTGAATCGCAAGTCTGCCGGAAATGATGCCCCTGCAACTACTTGAATGTAGGAAGGATACAGAACCATTTTCAATAGGTGATGTTTATGTCCGCAGATATCGTCGCATGCTCATTCCTCTGCTTCAGTCTTTTCCATAATTAATTTAATTTTCATTGTCTAGCAGGGTGACTAGTATCTTTTTCTTCCTTTTCAAGTTGGAACATGATTTGGTTAGAATCAACCTCATGTTGTAGCTTATGGCTGTAAACAGGTCCTCGAGTTTTCATTGTCTAGCAGAGTGACTAGTATCTAACATGATTTGGTTAGAATCAACCTCATGTTGTAGCTTATGGCTTTAAACAGGTCCGACTTAAACAGATAGTTAATAGTGGCTCTTAGATGCAGTTTCTCATGAGTAGCCGCCCCCGATAGGGATGTTATATACCATGACGAAATGGTCAGTGTACTGCTTGTGGGCACTGAATTTATCAAGAATTTGAATCAGAACTTTTCTCGTGATATTCCTACTTTGTCATGCAGTTTCTCATATTGATCTATGCACCTTGTATTTAGCTTCTTCTTTTTTCCTATAAAAAATGTCTCTTTATAAACTTCTTTTGGTCATTCTTCCAGTTTTTCATTACCTACATCTCTTTCTCGCATCAGTACCGCACGTACCCGCATTGCAGACCCAATTGGATAGTTTCGGCAGCTGCTATAGATTTGCAGCAATTGTTAGTCTTTGGTGCTATCTCCTCTCTTTCAGCATATGGAGCTCAAGTTCAACGATATGCTACAGGTAATTATGGCTGACCAAATACAAGTGATCTGTTGTCTTTTGGGATTATTTATGGTTGCCAAGAAGCACAAGACGGAGAATAGCGCAACGGTGAATCAGTTCCGTTCAAGTGGCTAAGAGGAGGTCTCTCTCTCTGATACACTGCTTTATTTATGAGTGTGGCATTAGCTTTTGAGTAGCTAGTTTAATCTTCAGAATCTGCTTCATCATTCTCCTTGCATTTCATTAGTACTTTTGGAGCTTATTGTCGAGTTAGGTCCTCGACTATTTCAGAATTGGACACTATCAGACCCATACCCTATATAGGGGTGGTTCTTCCGGAGGTGTTTTTTCATTCGCAAAACTTGAACTCAACACATTCTTAAGGAAATCCAGTCCTTACTACTATGAACAAATGCTAGACTCTATCAAAGCTCCATTTATGAACTGATTCCAGCAAATCTGACGGGTTATATCGCAATGGGATTCCATGATGCATTAGTATTCTTGCTATATAGAGGCTTTCTCATGCTACAAACCTGAAACCTTACGGAACTAGGTGAGCTTTGTGGAGAGAATCTTGCATTGAAAGTGGCAAGTGTGTTGGTCCCTGTTTATAAATGTGGAAGATTTACATACTCATTGTCTTAAAGTTTTGAGTTGGATATGGAGATTTTAATATGGTATTAGACTCAATTACTCTATCGAAACCAATGGCTTGTTGTGCTCGCACGATTCCCGTTTGAGAACTAGTGTGAAAGATCTACTTACTCATTCCTTAAATATTTAGGTTGGATATAGAGATTCTAACAAGCTTTACTTTCTTAGCTATTGACTTAAAATAAATGATCAAACTAACTCGAACTTAGATTAGTCAAGGTTAAAGGTATATTATGTCAAATTCTATTTAGTAAGTGGTTCTTTTAATTGGAATTTTTTTTCTTCTGAAATGGGCAAAAAAAAATCTAAATAGGTAAAAAAGTTATACATATTTTTAAAATAGGTTAAAAGATTATTTAATAATAAAAAATACTGAAGGAGGCGCCCCAACAAGTTGGCGCCTCGAGCGTGAACGCCAAACAACCAGAGCGCCTCCTTTAATTTTTTTGGAGTTTTTAAATACTTTTTATAGATTTATTTTTAGCGAAATGTTGCAATAAATAGAAAATTAAATACAATCCATATCTAATTAAGATTATTATTCAAATAAATATAGAACATAGATTACTATCTTGAAATTTAATTTTTAAGATAACTCTTACAACAAAACTCTTGTATTTAATTTTTAAGATTACTATCTTTTTTTGAGAAATTTTAAGATTACTATATTAATTCTCCCTTGTTGTAAGAGTTATCTTGAAATTTAATGTTTGGCACCTCCACTTGCTTTATTTTTTTTTAATAGTTATCCATTTAGGTTGTTTGTATTATTTTATACTATTTCAAGTAAAAATTTAAGTATATTTTGATAAATTCAGATAAAAAAATTGAGTTAAATTTATGAATTGAATCTAATTTATTCATAATTTGTAACAAAACTAATTTCGATAAATTCAGCCACTATTACGGGCAAGAAAATTATTTTCTATGACTTTTTTTAGGAATCCTTTATTTATATATATATATATTTCAAATCTTCCGACATGTATAGGTTTGGCAAAGGCGTTCACACTCGAGGTGCTAACTTGTTGGGGTGCTTCTTACGGTATTTTTTATTATTAAATAATTTTTTAACCTATTTTTGAAATATGAATAACTTTTTGCCTATTTATGAAATATATATATATTTTTGCCTATTTCAAAAAAAAATCTCCTTTTAATTGTGTGTAACACTCTGCTACTTCACGAGGCTTCGGAATTTTATAAGAGCATGGACTCGAAAAGTTTAAGGCATGGGAACTCACCCGCATTAAAAAATTCTCCCAAGTAAAAAAAAAGTTTTGGATTGAGTGGGGACAACATAAAAATTATTCTTACGGAGGAAATTTTGTTTGGACCATTAGATTTTATTAAAAATCGTGTCTAGAGATCTGACATTCATAAAAAATCGTGTCTATAATTAAAATTATTTAATTCATTTCAGTAGAGACAGGTCTTGTCCTACTGAATCTAACCAGTGATTAATGGTTAAACAGATACCGGTCGGCGAGGAGTATAATCTTTAAATTCTGTCTTATTCCAAGATACGAGCATACGTCATCAAGTCAGTCATATGCAAGCACAAACTATAAACGTTAATCACATGCAATAATTGATATTTAAAGAACTAGACACCACATTTCCCAATAATTAATTCTTGGTATCGAAGCCTAGTACAATTTATGTTGTTTAAAAGAAATAACACATTATACCATTTAGTTAAAACCCGAGAAAACTAGTACAATTTAAAATTGATAAAATTAGTAGCTGTGATTTTCAAATTCGACATTTCATTAACACCTGCTTAAATATGTTAAACCATGCATCTTGCCTAGTCTATAATGGAGTTCAACTTATTTAGAGATATTTTTAATCGATTTTAAACCATAGAAAAATGAAGTGGATGTGCTTTAAACAAAATAGCATACGTGTTAAAATTTTAAATATTCAACTCAAAATGGGTCGTAAATATTACTATTTAAAAATTTTACTAATAAAAAAATCACAAACATATGAATTAGGTTTAACAATTAAGCACTTATCAAAACAAAAGTTTAACAATTAAGCTCATTGATCCATGCTTAACTTTAATCTCATGCCAAGCAACAACTCACTACGAAGATAAATTAGCTCTCATATTGTATTAAAAATTTTAGGGAAAAGTCCACTTTCGTACCCTGTGGTATCGACCAAAATCACTTTAGTACCCTGTGGTAAAAAACCGATCAATCGAGTCATACTTATTCCAATTAACATCAAAAAGGGCCTCGGGCAGCTGCCCGAACCTACCCGCCCGCTGCCCGGGCCACGTGGCCAGCCACGTCACCAATTTTGGTGACGTGGCGCCACGTCACCAATTCCTCCTCCTCCTCCTCCGCGTTCCTCCTCCTCCCCTCCTCCTCCTCCTCCTCCTCCTCCTCCTCCTCCGTCTCCTCCTCCTCCGCGTTCCTCCTCCCCTCCTCCTCCTCCTCCTCCTCCTCCTCTCCTCCTCCTCCCCGCATCCCCCTCCTCCTCCGCGTCCTCCTCCTCCCCGCGTCCTCCTCCTCCCCGCGTCCCCCTCCTCCTCCTCCTCCTCCGCGTCCTCCTCCTCCGCGTCCCCCTCCTCCTCCTCTCCTCCTCCTCCCCACGTTGCCCTCCTCCTCCGCGTCCTCCTCCTCCCCGCGTCCCCCTCCTCCCCCGCGCCCCCCTCCTCCTCTCCTCCTCCTCCCCGCGTCCCCCTCCTCCTCTCCTCCTCCTCCCCGCGTCCTCCTCCTCCTCCTCCTCCCCGCGTCCCCCTCCTCCTCCTCCTCCTCCCCGCCTCCTCCTCCTCCTCCTCCTCCTCTTGGTGACGTGGCACCACGTCACCAAAATTGGTGACGTGGCTGACCACGTGGCCCGGGCAGCGGGCGGGTAGGTTCGGGCAGCTCCGGGCAGCTGCCCGAGGCCCTTTTTGTTGTTAATTGGAATAAGTATGACTCGATTGATCGGTTTTTTACCACATGGTACTAAAGTGATTTTGGTCGATACCACAGGGTACGAAAGTGGATTTTTCCCAAAATTTTATATTCAATTCAAACTTAAATTCTTTCGATTGTAAATAGAGTGAAGGTTGACAATTATTTTACCATAGTCAAATCATTGCTGCGACAAAATGAATTTTGCATAGATATGAGGGGTGCATGCGTTTCACTCTTCCAATACTTTTAGCATATTATACTCTTGTAATTATAAATTTATATAAATACCATCTAACAAATAATCTGTCTAACCACGTGGGAATTCATTTTTCTTTAATTGCATCTGATTTCGATATTGATTAGGAATTAAAAATAATATTTTACTTCCTTTTTTTGTAGGCAGACGGTGGTAGAATTTGATGCTCTTTCCTTTCTCGGTGGGTTCAGCCAACTTAGGCTAACGTCACTAGCCTAAGTAAAATTCAAACCCTGTTAACACTCAAACCTTGTTCTATAATTTGGTAAAATTTAGTTTTAGGTATTACTAATTGTTGCCGATAAATTGTGGTAGAACGTTGGAAACGATCTTTAGAATGGGCCCGAAGTGATCGTCCCAAGAGCGATTCGAACGAATAGATAAAGATGGAAGAAATATGGGGACCAAGAAGAGAAGAATTAGATTAGAGTAGGTAGGAGAGAAAAGAATTTATAGAGGAGAAATAATTTTATTGAAAATATGGGGGAGAGGGAGAAGGGAAAAAACATAAAGATAAAAGCTAGAGGCTACATAAGATAAATGATATGAATGTTTGATGTTTGGTTTGTGGGTGTATTCACGCCTCTGCCAAGCTCTTATTATATAGAAAAATTAATCCAATCCCATACAAGAAAAATCTAGGTCATATTCAATATATGAAAACCTAACATAGCCCCGGCCTAATAAGGAAAAACCTACTGCTAAAACTTCCAACCCAAATTTGACCTCTTTTTGCACCGAATTTGGAGAAGTCATAAAGTAAAAAATTCTAGATCTATGTCTTTTCTTTCTGTGGCTTTTGGAATCATGGCAATCTGATACTTGAGCCGAAAGTTATAGCCTTTTTACCAAAATAGGTTCAGCAATTTCGTGAATTAATTTTTCGCTCCAACAATGCCCCCCACACGTCAATGTTTTGACGCTAGAAAAAGTGTTGACGTATATCTGCCCTTAAACACATGGAAAATTAACTCTACTCCACGTATAACTGGCTAAATCAAGACAGTAATATGTAGAAAATTTACTACCAAATCCGTCAAGACTTCGCCGTTGCAAATGATCACCTATTTGATCATAGGACACACCATCATTGAAGCCAATTGGTCGAGTAGATGTTTGTCCATATATACCTTAATAACTCCATCTTGATTCATCTCGAACAATCTCTAACTGAATTGCCTCCCTCTTGGATCCCAAAATAGGCACGTTAATATCTCAAATAACGGCTCTTTCATATAATGATCATACAAGATAAGCCTAGAAGATGTGCTTTTAGCATTGGAAAATCCTTCCTTAGCTGCTTTTGTATCTCTTTTAAACTCCGTGGATGCCGTTCTTTGATCTCGGACAATGACAAGGTCTCAAATTAATGATTTTTCATCTTGAAATACCGGGTTGTCCACGATTTTCTTAAGACGATCTATCTTAGGCTTCTGTAGCCAAGTAAGAGACATTTGTCCTTCATTGGAACGACTATATAATTGTTGTTGAAGGTCTCTAAGTTTTTACTTTTATTTTTGGATTTTTCACTCCAACCTTCTTCGTTGAGTCTTCGTGAGAGTCGGCCGATGAGACTCTGGACACTTGACCCCCGAGTGTGGGTTCGGCTTTCTTGGCATTTCCTTATGTATAGGCTTCGTATGATAACTTGGAGACCTCGTGGGCCGATCACTCCTTATGGGTCTTGTCTCACATGGTTCTTTCTTTGATCGCGAAAGTTCTTCCTTTGGCACCCAAACCTTGAAGGGCTTCTTTTTCTGGAGAACTCCTTGCTCAATTGCTAATCGAGTGAACACGTCCCTCTTAACCCATGCGTACTCAGGCTGACTCTTGCCGTTGTCGGCTGATTTCGACCGTGTTCTTACATCCTTTTCCACACTTATGTACCCACCGAAGCAGCGTGAGACTCGAGGATGCTCGTTGTAATTTGAAACCTTTAATGGTCGAGGTTGAACTGGTACGTTAGGTTGTTGCTTCACCATACTCTTACTTGGTTGAGGAGTTGGAGACTTGGCTTTATCATCTTTCACCTTCTTTATCATGTGCACGTCTTGCCCCCCGGCCGAGATAATTTTGGTTAATGTATGAGCTTCGACTGCAATGCTGCAATGTTCCTCATGACCCCGGGTGAGATTGAATTTTGACTGATACTCTGACTGTAGACTTGCCCCCCTGTGTCTTTCCGTTGAGTTAGGACAGAATAGGGCAAGCGAAGGTGGCTCACTGCAGGTGGAACGAAGGGTGACTCAGATCTCTGCAACAGATGACTCGGTGGAGGCCCTAAAATTCCCTTAGCTAGTGAAGGCCCAAAGATTCTCTTAGCCGGCGGAGGCCCTAGGATGCCTTTCGTATATGATACTGTACTTAGGGTTGTCTCGATTGCCGATGGGACTTGTGTCAGGCATGGCTCTTCTTTCTCCTCAAATGTGAGCCCTACAAGTTCGATGGTCGTGGTATCGGCCAACTATGGACTTGTTGTGTCAGTACTTTGTTGATGGGTTGGAACAGAGTTGGATGAGCAATAATTGATGATTGAATTGATATCTTTGTCTCATTTTAACAACTTATAAAGCGGATCGCCTACTGATGTCGTCGGACCGAACGGGCCAAACAAAGCTTTGTTCTCCTCGATACCTCGATCATAAGAATTCCAAGGCACCCTCAAAAGTATCCCAGAATATAATCTCCCAAGATAATCATTGCAACTCATAAATTCCTTATACCTGATCATGGTTGAACAAGATGAATTAAAATTTTTGGAATCAACTTAGAGTCGTCTTTGATATTTTAGTCGTAACTTATTTGTGCAAATTCCGATTAAATCAATCTTAATATCCCTGGAAAGATGACAGATAGATCTTCAATTTTTTCTGAAATAGCCATCTCCTAATTCGGCTGGAAAAAAGACCAAAATACCTTCCAAAGCCGACTGGACTTCTCAATCATACAGATCGATTGGTCTTTAGTTTTTTAGTTGTATGTTCCTGGTACGAACTCCAATTTTGGTATTCTTAGTATCCACAGAAAGAGGAAACAACGATCTTCAATTTTGGTGAATAAAGCTTCTTCAGATTGTGCTCCAAAAAGGATTGGAACACCCTCCAAATCTAGCTGACCTCGCTGGACGTCTTCTTTCAGTACAACCTTTGACCAGTTTTGTCCCTTTTGAGGAAGGACTCGAAACCGTATGTGAAAACTCGTGTGTTTGGATGCTACAATCACTCTTCTCAGACGCCCTCTTTAGTCCTACCGAGCGTGCCAAAAAACTGTTCCCGATAAATTGTGGTAGAACGTTGGAAACGATCTTTAGAACGAGTCCGAAGTGATTGTCCCAAGAGCCATTCGAACGAATAGGTAAAGATGGAAGAAATATGGGGAGCAAGAAGAGAAGAATTAGATTAGAGTAGGTAAGAGAGAAAAGAATTGATAGAGGATAAAGAACTTTATTGAAAATATGGGGGAGAGGGGGAAGGAAAAAACATAAAGATAAAAGCTAGAGACTACATAAGATAAATGATATGAATATTTGATGTTTAGTTTGTGGGTGTCTTCATGCCTCTGCCAAGCTCTTATTATATGGAAAAACTAACCCAACCACATACAAGAAAATCCTAGGCCATATTCAATATAGGAAAACCTAATATAGCCCCGGCCTAATAAGAAAAAACCTATTACCGAAACTTCCAACCCAAGTTTGACCTCCTTCTGTGCTGAATTTGGAGAAGTCATAAACTAGAAAGTTCAAGATCTCTATTTTTTCTTTCTGTGACTTTTAGAATCATAGCAATCTGATACTTGATCCCAAAGTTACAGCCTTTTTACCAAAATATGTTTAGCAAATCTGAGAATTAATTTTTCGCTCCAACACTAATTTACGGTTCTTAATTTTCTGACTTTGTGAGAGATTTTGCGTGAGTGACAACCAAGTGACATCCGCTAGGCTCAATTACTTGTGCTATTCTACGTGTCATACGACGTCATTAGTTTTATTTACGTGTAACGTCACATTACTAATTTTATCCTTGTGGTATATCGTTGACCTCTAATGCCAACACTGTTGATGTCCTCCCGATGCAGATTTGAATTCAAATACTATCGAGTTTGACTCATTTTTTTTAAATTAGTGAAATGACGTGTCACATGGATAAAATTATTGGGCTTTAATTTTCCACTCCAACAGTGATATACCATACTGATAAAATTAATGATGTCACATGATACCTAAGTGTAACATCGTTATCAGACAAGTAAAACTTCCATCACGTGATCAAAGAAAGTGCCAAAATGTGTAATATATGGTAATAAATTGGACTTTAACCTTCGACAAATTTCATATATGGTAATATGAGAAAAGCCTTGTGCCTTGAATATTGCATGGTAAACTCATTACTTTTTTACACAAAGTTATACTTTTCAGAAGTTGAATTTTGTACATCTTAAAAAATGTGTGGTTCATGACTTTTGCATCCGGCGACTGCAACCTATGCCTGGGATCGTTGGTAGAACAACTTCTAGGTACCGGGGTGAGTCTGGGACAAGGTAGAACCACTCTAGGTGAGCTTTCCGGTTGCTATACTAGGCAACTGGAATTTTCCTCTTTTGTACTCATGTACTTGTTTCTTCTACTGGAGTAATATATTTATACTTTTACCAAAGAAAAAGTACCTTTTGGCTGGTAAACTCATTACTTAATTAACACCATAATCTTATTGATATTTTGTATTAGTTCTAGATAACCTCATGACTATGAGACAATGTGTCTGAGTACTTGAATTGCCTCCATTAACAGGAACTCAATCTTTAGTTAAAATTTTGGTGTTTTGGTCCTTTACTGCATTTCTTATTAACAAAGTATTTGATGATTTGAACGAAGATAAAAGGAACAATGTATTACCTACGCATTTCGTGGTAGTGCCTCTGTCGGGAGAATGTATATTAATTAACATGGATAAATGTCTAACTAGGTTTTTATAGGATAAAAACTATCCAATATATTTAAATCGAGTAAGACTTATTCTTAGGCTACCCACAGTGACTTCCCCGCCCTCGGGTAGGCCCGCAACAAACAAAAAAAAAGCAAAAACTAAATTAGCTCTCCGCCCGGGCTGTAGCAGGAAGCGGCTGACAGCCCTGACACGTGGCCCGGGGCCGGTAATATAATATTAATGTTTTTACTTTTCAATTTACTTTAGTTTTTTAGAGTCTTTTCAATCTACTTTAGTGATATTTGGTACAATGTTATCCGATAAAAATATAAAAATTCGTATTGTTTATTCTCTATAAATTGAGCTTAATATTTTTAATTTGTATAGAGTTTAATTTTTTTAATTCTCTATGAAAATTCGTATAAATAATAGATGTATTTGGATGAGAGAAAAATTAATTTTTTATTCCGTGACCTGGGTTGGACTAGGTTGCCACTAAAGTAGGAAAATATTAAATTGAGTTGGGTTGTATATGAATGAGAGAAAACTTAATTGTTTATTCTGTGACCCAGATTGAACCGGGTTGTCATTGCTGATGGTCTTATCAAATTTTCACATTGTCATATTGTTAGAATTCGAATTTGAAATTTATGATTATTATAGAACAACCCAATCAATTGGTCTAACGACTTTGTGGTAGGTATTAACTTGATCTCACCATCTAAATTTACATGATCATGACCATCCAAAATTTTATTATTTTTAGGTAAATTTATACACTAATATTTATTTCTACCACAAATTGTGTTCTAGAATTCCGGCGATTCATCCAATGCAGGGAGATGCCCTTTGGCACAAGATCTTCTTCTTATGACTCCGATATTCCCTAATCATTTAAACCCACTTTTGTTACTTTGAAGGAGCAGCTAGACAGATATATTAATAACCGCAATCGTGCATTTTATAACTACCCAATACATTATGTGTCTAGTTTATGTACATATAAATCAAGGATATAATTCCCTATTAAGTATGAATTTACAGCCATGAATGTCATCAAAAACTCGTTGCGGTAAAATTTCATGGAAAAAAAGCGATGAAAAAAGCACCAAAAATTCTTTATAAGCATAATTATTTTGAAAGATAAATTTACACCACACCAAATTTGAACCATATACTTTCTTAACGTCGTTAGGCTACATAAGCGTAATTCCACTCCTTCACCCGTTAATTGTCCGATAGGCAATTGCATTATTTGTCTACTAATTAATCATTTCCTAGACACCGATCACTCGTTTTAATTAATTTCTATTCCTCCTTCCTCTTGATACTAACTTTGAGCCCGCCGGCCATATGAGCCGTTAACAGAGGAACAAAAACCGGCTGGTCCTGGTTCCCGACCGGTCGAACCTCGAACCGCCTCAAAACAGAAGCGACGACATACTTCATCTGCAAGAAAGCCATCTCCTTCCCCAAGCAAACCCTCGGCCCGGCCTGGAAAACCGGAAACAAGTAAGGACTAACCGGCCTCAGGGGGGCACCCGAACACCCGGTCGGGTCCACGAACCACCGGTCCGGCTTAAACTCGAGTCGGTCCTTCCCCCAGAGGCTCTCCATCCGGCCCATCCCGTAGGGAAAATACGTCACCCTATCCCCTTTCCCGACGAACGTCCCGTCGGGCAAAACGTCGTCGTTTTTTGCATGTTTTGAGTCCCAAGCCACCGGAGGGTACAGCCTCATGGACTCGCACAAACACGCCTTTAAGAAACCCATCTCCTTCAGCTCATCGAAGCCCATTCTCCTCCCAGTACTAAACGTCGTCGTTGTGACCACCTCGTCGACGATCCTTTTCTCGACGTCTCGGTGCTTTGAGAGCAGCCAGAAGAGCCACGTCATCGCCGAGGACGTAGTGTCCCTCCCGGCCATTATAAAGCTTATAACCATATCCCTAATGAGCTCCTCCTCTTCACCGGCTAGTAACAACCTCGTCAAGAGATCGTTCCCTTTCGCTCCTCCTTCGCCACCCAATTCGATAATAGCCCTTCTCTTGCTCCTAACTATCTCTAGAACCCGCCCATGAACCACCTTAACCGCTTCCTTGAGCCTCCTCTCCTTCCCCAAGTTCAAAACCCTACTCACCTTCCAAACAAGGTACAAAGGGGCCGCGCCTCTCATCGCGCATATCTCCGATGCCTCGTCGAAAGCCCTAACCAAGTCAGGGACCGGCTTCGAGACGTCGAGACAGAACGAGTCGGTACCTAAAGAGACCTTACAGACAGCGTCAAAGGCCAACCTCCTTAGGACCTCTTGCAAGTCCAGGACTTGCCCTTTCGTTGCTGCCTCCTCTAGTAAGGGTATCAACCGGTTGTCGACGACTTCTTGTAGGGTTTTGACCAGGAAGTCCCGTAGGGACTTGGCGGTGAACTCGTGGCTCGCGAGCTTCCTCTGGGCGCACCACTGCTCGCCGTCGACGTTGAAGATCCCCCGGCCGAGCAGGTCCCCGAGGATGTCGGTGAATGGCTTCCCCTTAGGGTAGTTGGGGAAGTTCGTTTTGAGGACGTGCTGGACGTTGTCCGGGTTTGCAGTGACGATGATTCGCCGGGCGCCCAGTCGTTTGATGACCGTGGTTTGAGTGGGGGAGGACGACAAGAGCTCGGTGTACCAGGATAGTAAACGACGCCGGTTTTGGTAGAACGAGGGGAGGCAGCCTATGATAGGATAGGAAGGCGGACCTCGTCTACTTGGTATGTAGTGAACACCATATGATTTTCGGTCTTTCAATGTTTGGAGAAGGGAGATGATGAAGCATATGAGAGAAATTACATATAACATTACAAGGAAAGAAACGAACATGTCTGCCATTATAGCTTTTTGATATTAAAAATGACTCTTGTAATTCGCTTTGGTATGAGTTGCAGTAGGAGAGAGTGAGAAAGATGGAGTTATATATATAGTGTATCCGTGGAGCGGTGAGCATGATGATTAAATTATTCTAATTTAATTAAGAAATTTCGAGTTCGAGTGACGAAAATGTAGTAGTATAAATATTTATTGAGTATTCACCAAAAAAATTAAATACTTATCTAAAATATATACAAAGCCTTATAAAAAAAAATAAAAGTTATCGAATTAAAATATCAAAAATGTTGATGAGTTAAAAATTAGTAGGATAAATTTTACTATTTTTTATTGTTCCAACTCGAACTTAGATTATGAACAAATAGATTTGGTGAAAAAAATACTCCATCCTGTCTCTTCAAACGCAAACCATTGTTCACACTAATAATGTTGGCGTGATTCCAACAAAAAAAAATGTAGGCGTGATCAAGCCGAATTGTTTATACAGCACGTTGTGTTTTGGGGTTTGGTTTAGATCACGTGTTAAATTGTACGTTGGAAGTGAGGCTGGACAATATTATAAGTGCGGGCGCTGACCATCTCTCCCACTCAATTGGGTCCAAATTGAAAACTTCAATTTTGTCATTTCTAAGTGGAAAGCACTGATTTATTTAATTTTTTTAGAAACCACGACCAAATATATTATCCATCAAGTAGGAAAGTCTGAAAACAAGAGAACATTGAACTCTCCGAGGGTACAGTCTTCCAATCCCCAGGAAGAGACCCGAGCCTATACTTTTTACTTAACTAGTCTGTAACTTGGTTAAGCTCACGAGGGGTCAACATTAGCCTACAATTTGACAAATCACCAAGAAGCAACCTAAGTCTAAAGACAAGCGATTCAACTTGCCAATAAACAAAAGAGGAGTAGTCATTTACAAAATTGTACACCAAAAGACAATCCGTCTCCAAAAGAGTTTGAACGCCTTGATACTTCACTTTGATAAAATCGAGGGCGAGCTCAACAGCAAGAAGCTCCGCTTCCAAAAGCGATAAAGCTACCCTCAAGTCTATCTGACCTTCCACCACAAGGCCAAGGTGATTCCGAGCAACCGCAGCCAACCCAGCCGAATTCGAGGCATTCGACGAAGAGGCGTCACAGTTGAACTTCACAGCTCCAACTCCTGGAGTACTCCATGAAGTTTGAGGGATAGCATCCTTACTTTTCTGCTGTAAGAACAAGCCTGACACCTGCAAAAATTTTGCAGACAGGTAAGAAGCATGGTGCAAGGTAGCCCTGGGGTCATTGGACACACCTTCATGCAATAAATTATTTCTAGCCAACCAGATGCACCAACAAAGAAACATCACAAAAGATTTCAACTCCCAATCCTCAGGAGATTGTAACAAGTCTAAGATAGAAGTGAACCATGCATCAAAAGTCAGATAAGTCGAATCAACAAATCTGAACCCAAAAGGACTTAACAACCACGTAGCTTTAGCATGGGAACAGGTAAAAAGCAAGTGAATGACCGATTCCTCCTCAAGACAACACAACTGACAAAGCAGAGAATTAGCAAGATGTCTTTTGAATAAAATATTAGCTAAAAGAAGGGCATTTCGAAAGAGTCGCCAGACGAAGTTTTGCACTTTAGGAGGGACTCTGAGCTTCCAAAGCTGTCTCCATATCCCGGGATCAAAAGGGCAGCCATTGGAATCAACCGCCTGCACATTAAGAGAAGCAAAACGGCCAACCTTAAAAGACATATATCCCCGCTTGACTCAGTACAAACCATCATTACTATGTTTCCATAGAAGACGATCAGGTGCCTGCAAACGTTCCAGCACTATATTACTAATCGCCTCATGTTCAGAGGGAGAAAAGAAGTAATGGATAAGATCGACATTTCAGCTGCCTGTGGATAAAAAAATGAGGTCAGAAACAGTAGCGGGAGAGGATGGAGCAATAATACGCGTGGCGATCCTAGAGTAAGGTAAGGAAAGGACCAAGGGTCACGCCAAATATCCATCGAAAGTCTATTGCAAATACGAAAAAAAGGCCCTCCTTGAGGGCCTTTTTTCTGCATATAGGCTGGACCAAATCCATGAAGGCTTAAACCCTTTAACAGCGGATAACAGATCAGAATCGAAAAAGTATAAGCCCTTCAAAACTCGAAAACATAATGATTCATGGCTGCCAAGTAGCCGCCACACCTGCTTGGGGAGCAAAGCCAAGTTGAAAAGATGTAAATCCTTAAAACCGAGGCCACCTTGTGATTTAGAATAAGTTACCTTATCCCAACTCAGCCAATAGACCTTTCGTTTATCTACATCTCATGGATTTATTTACTGGATTGTATAAAAACATATTTTCTCTCTCAAAAAATTGGAGCGCTCTCTCTCTAGTAATTTGAGCTCTTTTCCTTTTCTAGGGTTTTTAGCCTAGAAACCTTATCTGCAGCTGCTCTTTTCTTCTTCTTCTTCAGGGAGCTCCTCCCCGAACCACCAGCTCCTCCTCGACCGACCGCAGTCCTCACCACCATCCTCAGTCCTCAATCTCGATGGTCCCAGTCTTCTCCTCCTCGTCCACACCGCTCGAGCCTTCCGGATCCGGCCGTTCCCCACGGTCACCGTCTTGTCGTCCTCCTGCTCCGCCTGGCTCCGGTCCTTCTCCGTCGGCATTTGAATCTGACTTGACGGGTTTGCGGCAGCTGGTGGTCCCCGGCGGGGGGTGGTCAGCTTCACCTCCTCCCAGTAAATCCGTCGCCGCCTCATCTCCAACGTCTTCAGCGGCCATCTTAAGGTCTTCCTTGGCCTTCCGACGTCCTCCTCTGGTGGCCTCCTCGCCTGTCCAGTCTATCCCTTGGTCTCGCTCCATCATTCAGAAGACTGGCCGTCCCTCTGGCGCGCCTGTGGTGGTTTTTTGTGGTAGCAGGAGGGTTGGTCACCATTGACCACCCCCAGATGCCTCTGTATTTTATTGCTTTACCTTAAGCTTTCTTACTTTCTGTGGTGTCTTTCTTTTGTGGTCATCGAGTCTCTTGCTTAATGTGCTTAACTGCTGTGCTTTGTTTGCTCTCGATGATTGCCCTATGTCGTTCTATGTTATGCTTTGTATCACAACCTATTTTTTTTTCCAGGAATTGACCACCGAAAGCCGATTTATAGCCGAAAATACAATTTCCAAGGTTCCAACCCCTCCACCAAAGGGCAAAAAGCTTTTCTTTTTCGGGTCCATGAAGGGCAAAATATTTTTATAAAGCTACCGTTCAAAAGAAAATTATTAGTTTTTGTAACAAGCCAGGAGCAAATAAATCTCTAAAATCTATTTATTAATTGAAAGTATTCATTCGTGTGCATCAGATAAGACATAATCAAAAGAAAAAGATATAGCATGCTTGAAAAGACCGTAGACAATACGATTATCCTCCCTCCAGCGACGATAGATCTTAATCTCCCATTCCCGTGTTAGAAGCTCTTGAAATTTTTTGTTAGTTTAGTACCGATTTTATAAATGTAACTAACATTTTTACCCTGAAACGAACATCATTTCATTTAACTGAGAAAAAGAATTTTAAATCTCTTAAAAAGTTTATATCTCATGTTAAATTTTAACGGAATATTTGTAACCAATTATCAAAAGGAAAAGAACTTTCCATTTCATTGGAAATAAGAAAGGAAGTACGTTTATATTTCATATATAGAACTAAAACTAAAATTCGAGTAAAATTACTTTTTTAATTACTTAAACATCTTTACAACTTATATCTCAGCCTTAAAATTAACAATTAAGTACCATCCCATCGAAAAATTTCAATTGCACAATCCATCAATTAAATTATAAATATATCCTGAGAGTTCTAACTCTTCATTTAATATTTTCACTCATTGGTTTGCCATTGGGAACAAGGCAATTTCTAAAGTATAGTACAGCTTTTATAATTAGTTATCATGATTGTTTTAAGTAAAAGTCGCTAATCTCGCCAAACCAATTGGCAAATCTAATGTCATAGAAATGTGGCTATTCTAAATGCTTAATGAACATGGGAATGCAATTCACTTTACTAGGGACGTGAAGTAATATGCGTCTCTAAGTTAGTCTATTAAATCTCTTAACATAATTGGTCAATTAAATACGACCGCCTGCAACAGCTAATTAATGAAATATATTAACATGCAATGTCGACCGATGCTAGGGATGTTTAATCAACAATACCAACTCTTTTACTACTCGGATCACCATCGATTGAGGCCTTAGTGTGTATTTGGAAGGATGGATGAACGGATGGTCCCGACGAGTCTATTTTGTTGATTTGTTAACGGACATATTATTTCATTTTTATTTTTTGAAAAATATGTTTTCCAATTTTCTTGAGTGGTGAATCTGTGTTACAGGTAGACATGTGATTAATGGTACAAATATAGTAAGTCGTGATGCTAATTAATGGAAAATTTGTGTTCAGTGCTTATGCAATGAGTAGTGGTACTTTTTTTTGAATAGGTAAAGTTGAGTAGTAATACATATACGGTGTGTGATGCATATGCACTAAGTAATGTAATTTTTTTGTTGATTTGATGGGTAAAATACATCAATGATCGTTGATCTTTTACAATTTTCACTTCTTGGTCGCGAAACTCTCTTTCCTTTTATGACCATATATTAATCCACTCTTGTATGATCATTCTATGTAATTTTTTTAATTAAATTTTTTTGAAAATATTCTGAAATTTTATTTATTTATCTTGCCCTCTTTCCTTCCTCACTTATCATGTAGCCAAAGTCTGTCATTTGTGTGTTCCAACGGGATCAAGTTGTATGATATGATATGATATATGTTAGACCTGAATGGTAGTGTTGTGACAGCAGCAGCGAAACGTCAATGGGATTGACGGCTTCTTATAGAAAAGAGAGAAAGAAATAAGTGAGAAGAGAAGAAGAAAAAAGAGTGAGACAAAAAAAATAACTGAACATAGATTGATGACCATAAATGAATAAAAGAATAATGACATGTGCTAAAATTAGTAAAAATTCCGTAACGGTAGTTTTCTTTTACCCTTGATTTAGCTATGCACTCAATTTCTATTTCTATGTCCTCTAACTCTCCACGTCCTAAAAAAAGCACCATGTAGGCATATTTTTCGGAACCTCCACGAATTAGGAATTTGTCAATCCGATCATTATGCACGCCGGAATATTTTGATCGACGCAATACAAAAACCATGCTTTATGCATGGAATGTCCAACAATCACATCATCAATGCCCCTCGTCTGTATTTGTCCTACGGAGCCCGGTTTTGGGGATGTCTTCCAATCAGTGGATGGACAATAATACTGACATATTTAGAGTCGAATATTGTCCTATTTTTTAGATTTTTTTAATAATATTCTTAAAACTTAAATTCAATATTTTTTAAATGACTCTTAAAATTTGTGCCAACTCCCATTGTTCCAGTAGAAATGTAGTATCATAAAGATATGTGTTTGAATTCTCAAACCAAATTATTAGACTAAAATTTGCTTATTTCACGTGTCATCACACAAAATCGTGTGATAACGAAACAACAATTGTTCCCGTCCAAATACAGACACGTGTCACTATTCCAACAGATGAGGGCAGAATCGAGAGACTGATGGCTGTCGTTAGATTTGGAGAATCCAATACTTTTAGAAAAGAAAAAAAAAACTTTTAGATTTGGAAGCTGGCTTTTGGGTTATCCAAATAGCGACATTACTGGACCATACGTGGACACCGACCAAGCTTTTATTACCGCACTCTTCTTGGAATCGTCTCCTATTTCGTAAGATTTTACGATGGGTTATCATCGAGAATGACATGTTATGTCAAATGTTTAGAATTTTTATCAAGCGGTAATATTTTGATGAGTCCTCCATCGTTTACTTTCTTTTTCCTGAATTTTTGGATAACATTAATTCGGAAAATGTCAAGGTCTAAATATTGCACTTGTATGAAATGACATTCCGTCGCTTAAAAAATAGGATAAAGTCCAATTTAATAACTTGCATTTTTACGATTGTGGTTTTAAATTCTCCAATGAGACTACATGAGTTTTATTTGACTAACAGTCACTCATTAGCCACAATTACTTGCAAACACGTCATTAATTCTTTTGTGTCTTTCGTACAACAATTACTAATTTTATTCATCAGCTTGAAAAATATCGTTATGTATTCTATATATGTATCTAATACCAAATTTAGTTAGCGGAGTTGGCTTAAACCATTCTCATAAACGATAAAATGGATTTCAAATCACTCCATCCCATCACATCTACCATTAAAATTTAATGTAAAAGTCCACTTAAAATGGGTTTTGCCTATTTGCACACCACTAGATTGTGGTTTCAAAATATTCGATCAAGTGATAGAGATTACCCAAATTCACATGTCACTATTTGAGTAAATGTTTTGGATAAAAATATCCCAAATATAATTAGGAAAAATAATTTTAAATTATTAGTCAAAATTAATCAAAAATATATGAAAAATACTCATTTTCCGTAATATTTGCATATTTTTCTGCCTTTAAAAAAATTAATTTAATGATATTTAAGAGTATTTCTTTCAAAAATATTACTCAATTATTAGTGTATCAATTTGAGAAATTTTTATTACTTGGTCAAATATTTTAAAACTACACGATAGTGATGTGCAAATAGATGAAACGACTCTTACTTTAAACTATGGTTTTGTGTGAACTTTGAAAAGGTCGTGATGTATCTCGTTCCTTTTTCAAATAAAAAAATGTAGTAATATGAAATATCTTCATTTTCTCACAGTTCAACGATATATCTTGATGAAAAGGATTTAAAAAAAATATGCGTCACTTAGTTAGAAAATATTATGCGATAAGAAACTTGAGAATTTTATTTCTAAAAAAAAACAGAAACTTGAGAATTTTTATCCCGTTGATAAAGGAAAATCTGGATCCTCTGAGACATTTTCCAGTTCAATCATTTGCTACTTCCACCGCAAGGTCATATAGCAAGAGGAGGGATGTCATGTTTCTAGCACTCGAGACGCAAATCAATTACTGGAAAATAGACAACAGTGGTCCAGGAAATAATTAATTTGTTGCATGAACATAAGATGGCAATTTACATGTCCATGTCATAATTTAACAATTATTTGGATTCGTTTGCTAACTTGATAGTAGAATGCGTATAATATTTTTTGAATAAATGTTAAATAACTTCCTCTATTATCTCAAAAGGTTCAATTAGTACATTTTGAATGGTTCACATAAGTCCATATACTTCTCTAAATGAGTCAAATAACACCCTAAGAATATTTTTTGGTCATTTAAAAAATGAAAAATCATCTTTAAATTATTTTAAAATTAACATAACAATCTACATTTCACACAAAAACTCCCAGGAGTTTGGTATATTTAAGACTCGCCCCCTTTATTTCGGTAATCGATTAAAAACTCTCAGAGGTTTGGTTTTATTATACTCTCAGGCCACTCGCTAATGTCATCAAACTTTTTATTATTTTTTAAATCATGAAATGACTATTCTACCCCTATAGTCGTCTCATACCTTCCCTCCGACGACCCTTCATCATCTCCGGCCACCCTGCGATCAATTATCCGACGACAACCAACCTACTCCGATCATCTTCTCCAGCCATCTTTCTGACAAACAAAATCAACCCAAAAAACAACAAATCGAACAAATCACAACCCAATCCACAAATAACACAAGAACACCTACTCAGAAATCACAACATCGTCATTGGAATCAATCTCGTTATTCTCCTTGCAATCAAAATAATCTGAATCTGAATACCTAGATCCAAAACCAACATCGGCCTCCCCGTCCTCAAAATATGCGACTTCTCACTGACTTCCTGGGAACCAACATCGGCCTCCCCTTCCTCAAAATCCCATCCTCTCAACGACGTCGTCACGACTTCGCCTCCCCCACCACCGTCATCTACGTCACTCTCAACGACCTCCTCCGTGGCAGCCCCGCCTTCCTCCTCTTCCTCTCCATAAATTAGGGTTTCTAAGGGGGTTGAACCCTGAGCTCGAGAAGGGTTTGTGGTGACCCCGACGATTAACCCGAGAAGGGTTTCTGGTGTTGTACTTGGCAAAAAAGTTGTCCTTGTTCGCCGGTGCCATTGACACCAACCTTTGAAATCGTCAAAACTGGAGTATCCTTGTTTGCCGGCGTCGTTTCTATTTTTTTCTGGCGAGAGGTAATTTTTTAATTTTTGTAAGGGTAAATAAGTCATTTACATGAAAAAATTAATTGATGTCGTCAGCGAGGGGCCTGATAGTATAATAAAACTAAACCTCGGGGAGTTTTTAATCGATTACTAGAATACAGGGGGCGAGCGTAAAATATACCAAATACCAGGGGCCTGAGAGTAATTTACCCAAAAAAATCCACAAACCTACATAAAACGTGCAACTAACCAAAAACAAGAAGCAAGTAGCAACTAAACGAAACAAAATTTGAAAGAAACGAGAATGTCTAGAGATCAAAGAAAAATAAAAATGTTGCAATTAGATTGTCTCCAAATGCATTTCTTCAGGTTGCACTTGATCCTTGGGATGTCATAAATGCATCATCTTGCACTTTCATGTTCGTCTTTCTTGTTTTCTTATGCTTGTCAGCAAAGTTAATATATACATGAGTTTAATTGCTGAAATTTTTTAATCGAACAAAATCTTGTTATTAATTAAGGTGCTTAGTTATGGTGGCTGGTTGTCCTCTAAATTGCATACCACTTTGTAAGAAGGAAGATGTGGATTCTGCATTTGTATGCAACTTAGTACTAGTTTAATTAGATTTCAGGATTCTCTTGTTCGACCCTTTTTCTCAAGGAAATCGGCAAATCTGCTTGAGCCTCTTATGGCTTGGTAACCAATTTCTCGTTCTTGATTGCTTCTCTCTCCTCTATTAAACGCGTTATCGATGTCGGTTGTATGATTTAAGATGGAACGAACCCATTTAGAATTTAAAGTTTTTCTTTTGGCTCGCCTCTAATGTGCACTCACCGATAGAACCCTAATCGGTTCCAAAATAACACGAAGATGATGTCTAATTGAACATTTTAAGGTATTTTTTTATTTTTAAAATAAAAGAAAGATGATGTGGCATTTTTTAGATGACAAAGATGCCATGTCAGCTTATGACGTGTTGTCGGTGATAAAAAAAATATTCTCAGGGTGTTATTTGACCCATTTAGAGAAGTAAATGAGCTTATCCAGAAGGTGTTGTTAGCACCACCATTACTCGACCCTCCGGGCGACGGTGCAGTCCACATTGCAGGGCCAGACAGGGCATTGGAATGCCTAATCACCCTAGAAGGCACAGAAGAATCCTCCTTAAACCCTTTACTAGCACTACCACCCTCGCTCTCGCCCTCGGACCGCCCTCTATCGTCCTCCTTAAACAAATCCTCTTTGTACCTCTTCCGCCCATAATGATCTCTACTCCTGAGAAGGGCCTCGGCTATCTGATGCTGCTCGCCATGAAACCCTAGAAAGATGGCCGTCTGGGCAAACCCTTCTTCTTCGTACTGAGGGTCGTAATAGCCCGACTTGGAGGAAGGCGCAGAGAGGGTGGACCCGCTGCTCCTGATGGAGACGTTCAAACTGGAGAAGTTGGCCGGAATGGTCCCCGTTCTGGTGGCAGCGACGATCGCAGGCTCGGCCTGGTGGAGGAGCCACTAGATGGTCTCGCCATCGACCTTGATGTGGCGTCCTTAGTGGAGCGCTTCTGAGCAGGTCTGGTGGTGGAGATGGCGAGGGAGGCATCGACGGAGGGGGAAGCCGAGGGAGAGGAGGACGAGGAGGGGAAAGAAGGAGGGTTTGACCTAATAGCCAAGGGTTGAGGGTGGGCTCTCTCTTTCTTTCTTTCTTTTATCTGCACTTTCTTTCTTTCTTGGTTGTGTTCTTAATTTTTGTTAGTTTGATTTTATTTTTGGATTAGTTTTTGGTTGTTAGTTGTTCTTAGTCAAAGGTTGAAGGAGGTAAATTTGTTATTTTTTTAAGGGTATTTTGGTCATTTTCATGACCAAAAATGAAAAAAAAGCCGATGACGTCAGCCGGGTATTCGAGAGTCTATTATCATCAAAACTTAGGGACGGGACAATCTTTTTCCAAAAGTCAGGGATCCTAGAGGGTGACCAAAGGTCAGGGACGTGAGAGTAATTTACCCTTTATTTTTTTCTCAAAAACATTAATTTTGAAATATATCAAAAAAATTTGAGATTTTTGAATTTTTTCAAAAATATTATGAAAATTTTGAAAGTTTTCAAAAAATTTGGTAGTTTTTGAATTTTTTATTCAATATTAGAATTAAAGAAATAATCCAAATTCAATACAAATTTGATTCAAATTTAAAAAATTATAATTCGTATTCGATTCGACTTTGGACGAATTGAATATAGTTTAAGATTTTGATGAATTCAAATTTGAACCAATTCGATTTGAATTCGACCCAATTTGAAATGTGGTCATGTCTAAGTGGACGTGCTTTAAACAAAATAGCATGCGTGTTAAAATTTTAAATATCTGACTCAAGACAGTAACAATAAATAAGTTGTAAATATTATCATTTAAAAATTTTACTTATAAAAAAACCACAAACATATGAATTCGGTTTAAAAATTAAGCACTTATCACAACAAAAGTTTAACAATTAAGCTCATTGGTCCACGCTTAACTTTAATCTCATGCCAAGCAACAACTGCTACGAAGATAAATTAGCTCTGATATTGTATTAAATTTTTTATATTCAATTCAAACTTAAATTCTTCCAATTATAAATAGAGTGAAGGTTGACAATTATTTTACCATAGTCAAATCATTGCTGCGACAAAATGAATTTTGTATAGATATGAGGGGGACATGCGTTCCACTCTTCCAATACTTTTAGCATATTATACTCTTGTAATCATACATTTATATAAATACCATCTAACAAATAATCTGTCTAACCACGTGGGGGTTCATTTTTCTTTATTTGCATCTGGTTTTAATGTTGATTAGGAATTAAAAATAATATTATAATTCCTTTTTTTATAGGCAGACAGTAGGAGAATTGATGTTCTTTCCTTTCTCGGTGGGTTCAGCCAATTTAGGCTAACATCACAAGCCTAAGTTGGTAAAATATTATATTTTTCATCTTCTACCGATTTCTTAAATGTTGAATATGAAACGCGACTGTCCATTGTACTGTAAAACGTGGGGAGAGTCTCTTAAGATTGCAAATCATCAACAAAGTTCAAACCCTGTTAACACTCAAACCTTGTTCTATAATTTGGTAAAATTTAGTTTTAGGCATTACTAATTTACGGTTCTTAATTTTCTGACTATGCGAGAGGTTTTGCGTGAGTGACAACCAAGTGATATTTGCTAGCCTTAATTATTTGAGTTATTCCACGTGTCATGCGACGTCATTAGTTTTATTTACATGTAATGTAACATCACTAATTTTATCCTCGTGGTATATCATTGACCTCTAATGCCAACACTGCTAGTGTCCTCCCGATGCAGATTTGAATTCAAATGCTATTGAGTTTGACTCATTTTTTTGAATTAGTGAAATGACATGTCACACGGATAAAATTATTGATGTGCTTTAATTTCTATTTCAAAAGTGCCATGACACACTCATAAAATTAATTATGTCACATGATACGTGAGTATAACATTGTGATGTAGCAAAGAGCGTATAGACAAGAACGATTGTGACTTATTCCGTAAACTCGCAAGAGAACAATCGAAAGACAAGACAAGTAGGGAAACTCTAAATTTTATAATCAATTCGACTGCCTATAACAATAGACAATAGGTCCTATTTATAAAGAAATAAAATAAACCTATAACATAAAATCCTACTAGAAATCAAACTCTTAATAATAATCCTAAAACTATAGATAATAATAACCCTAAAACTATAGATAATGACTAATAATGACTATCATTATTTATCTCCACCACATTGTTATCAGTCAGGTAAAATTTTTAACAGGTGATCAAAGAAGAAAGGTGTGTCAAAATGTGAAACTTTTGGTAATAAATTGGACTTTAACCAATTAATTAAACGGAAACAACCCGAGATTATAAGAAAATCCTTGCGCGTTGAATATTGCATGGTAAACTCATTACTTTTTTACACAAGTTGAATATTGTACTTACGTCAAATCTTATATATCCTAAAGAAGGCGTGGTTCATGGCTTTTGCATCCAGCGACTGCAATCCGTGCCTTGGGTCGTGGGTAGAACAAATTCTAGGTGCCGGGGTGAATCTGGGGGGTCTGGATTGGGCACGGAATGCTCAGATTCCGAACCGTTCGGAATGAAGACACGCGGGGAATTTTTTGCAAACGCGCTAAAATTTTGGGACCAAAATGAAAAAAGCCACGCACAAACGCAGGCCGGATACAAATGCCATTATCACGTGACTGCTCATGCCAGTATCACATAACTGTGCATGCCACTATCACATAACTACGCATGCCAGTGTGACCTTTTTGCAAAAATGCTAAAATATGGGGGACCAAAATGAAAAAAACCACGCGCGCCATTATCATCAACGGGACTTGCCACTGTCACAAAATACACATGCCATTATCACATAACTGCGCTTGCCATTATCACACAACTGCACTTGCCATTATTACATAACTACGCTTGCCACTGCGGTCCCCTTTCACTCCAAACCGTACGGAATCGATTCCTTCACTCCGTGTTCAATCCAGACCCGAATCTGGGACAAGGTAGAACCACTCTAGGTGTGCTTTCCGGTTGCTATACTAGGCAACTGGAATTCTCTTCTTTTGTACTCATGTACTCGTTTCTTCTACTGGAGTAATATATTTATACTTTTACCCAAGAAAAAGTACCTTTTGGCTGGTAAACTCATTACTTAATTAACACCATAATCATGTCCATCCAAAATATTATTATTTTTAGGTAAATTTATACACCAATAATTATTTCTACCACAAATTGTGTTCTAGAATTCCGGCAATTCATTCAATGCCACAAGTGAGATCCCCTTTGGCACAAGATCTTATCTCCAGTATTCCCTAATCATTTAAACTCACTTTTGTTACTTTAAAGGAGCAGCTAGACAGATTAATGACCCCAATCGTGCATTTTATAACTACCCAATACATTATGTGTCTAGTTTATGTATATCTAAATCAAGGATCTAATTCCCTACTAAGTATGAATTTACAGCCATGAATCTCATCAAAAACTTGCTGCGGTAAAATTTGATGGAAAAAAACAGCGATGAAAAAAAACCAAAATACTCCATAAGCATTATTTTTTTGGAAAAATAAACCACACTAAGATTTAAACTCCGAACTTTCTTAAATATTACAACGCTGGGTGTGTTAGGCTATAAGATCTTTGACTCAATAAGAGTAATTTCACTCCTTCACCCTACAGGCAAATTACATTATTTGCCTACTAATTGATAATTTCCCAGACTCCGATCACTCATTTCAATTAAATCCTATTCCTCCTTCCTCTTGATACTAACTTTAAGCCCGCCGGCCATATGAGCCGTTAACAGAGGAACAAAAACCGGCTGGTCATGGTTCCCGACCGGTCGAACCTCGAACCGCCTCAAAACAGAAGCAACGACATACTTCATCTGCAAGAAAGCCATCTCCTTTCCCAAGCAAACCCTCGGCCCGGCCTGGAAAACCGGAAACACGTAAGGACTAACCGGCCTCAGTGGGGCACCCGAACACCCGGTCGGGTCCACGAACCAACGGTCCGGCATAAACTCGAGCCGGTCCTTCCCCCAGAGGCTCTCCATCCGGCCCATCCCGTAGGGGAAATACGTCACCCTATCCCCTTTCCCGACGAACGTCCCGTCGGGCAAAACGTCGTCGTTTTTTGCATGTTTTGAGTCCCAAGCCACCGGAGGGTACAGCCTCATGGACTCGCACAAACACGCCTTTAAGAAACCCATCTCCTTCAGCTCATCGAAGCCCATTCTCCTCCCAGTACTAAACGTCGTCGTTGTGACCACCTCGTCGACGATCCTTTTCTCGACGTCTCGGTGCTTTGAGAGCAGCCAGAAGAGCCACGTCATCGCCGAGGACGTAGTGTCCCTCCCGGCCATTATAAAGCTTATAACCATATCCCTAATGAGCTCCTCCTCTTCACCGGCTAGTAACAACCTCGTCAAGAGATCGTTCCCTTTCGCTCCTCCTTCGCCACCCAATTCGATAATAGCCCTTCTCTTGCTCCTAACTATCTCTAGAACCCGCCCATGAACCACCTTAACCGCTTCCTTGAGCCTCCTCTCCTTCCCCAAGTTCAAAACCCTACTCACCTTCCAAACAAGGTACAAAGGGGCCGCGCCTCTCATCGCGCATATCTCCGATGCCTCGTCGAAAGCCCTAACCAAGTCAGGGACCGGCTTCGAGACGTCGAGACAGAACGGGTCGGTACCTAAAGAGACCTTACAGACAGCGTCAAAGGCCAACCTCCTTAGGACCTCTTGCAAGTCCAGGACTTGCCCTTTCGTTGCTGCCTCCTCTAGTAAGGGTATCAACCGGTTGTCGACGACTTCTTGTAGGGTTTTGACCAGGAAGTCCCGTAGGGACTTGGCGGTGAACTCGTGGCTCGCGAGCTTCCTCTGGGCGCACCACTGCTCGCCGTCGACGTTGAAGATCCCCCGGCCGAGCAGGTCCCCGAGGATGTCGGTGAATGGCTTCCCCTTAGGGTAGTTGGGGAAGTTCGTTTTGAGGACGTGCTGGACGTTGTCCGGGTTTGCAGTGACGATGATTCGCCGGGCGCCCAGTCGTTTGATGACCGTGGTTTGAGTGGGGGAGGACGACAAGAGCTCGGTGTACCAGGATAGTAAACGACGCCGGTTTTGGTAGAACGAGGGGAGGCAGCCTATGATAGGATAGGAAGGCGGACCTCGCCTACTTGGTATGTAGTGAACACCATATGATTTTCGGTCTTTCAATGTTTGGAGAAGGGAGATGATGAAGCATATGAGAGAAATTACATATAACATTACAAGGAAAGAAACGAACATGTCTGCCATTATAGCTTTTTGATATTAAAAATGACTCTTGTAATTCGCTTTGGTATGAGTTGCAGTAGGAGAGAGTGAGAAAGATGGAGTTATATATATAGTGTATCCGTGGAGCGGTGAGCATGATGATTAAATTATTCTAATTTAATTAAGAAATTTCGAGTTCGAGTGACGAAAATGTAGTAGTATAAATATTTATTGAGTATTCACCAAAAAAATTAAATACTTATCTGAAATATATACAAAGCCTTATAAAAAAAATAAAAGTTATCGAATTAAAATATCAAAAATATTGATGAGTTAAAAATTAGTAGGATAAATTTTACTATTTTTTATTGTTCTAACTCGAACTTAGATTATGAACAAATAAATTTGGTGAAAAAAATACTCCATCCTGTCTCTTCAAACGCAAACCATTGTTCACACTAATAATGTTGGCGTGATTCCAACAAAAAAAAATGTAGGCGTGATCAAGCCGAATTGTTTATACAGCACGTTGTGTTTTGGGGTTTGGTTTAGATCACGTGTTAAATTGTACGTTGGAAGTGAGGCTGGATAATATTATAATATTATAATGGGAAAATTACTCTCAAGTCTCTCGAATTTGCTTAAACATACTCAAAAGTCCTCATATTTGAAAAATGATCTTGTTGTCCTTCTAGTTTGTTTTTATTATACTTTCGGGTCCCTTAATGCATTTTTTTCTTTTTTTCATTGAAATGACGAAACTACCCTTAAAACAAAAACAAAAAATTGCTGACATCATCTCTCCTTCTACCTTGTAGCCGGACAAAAATCAATGAACAAAAATCCAAAGATCAAAACTCAGGCCGACATAGCTCGCTCGTTTCAAACCAACCCCTCACTAAGGGAAAAAGGACGGTGCCGGTGGCGGGAAGAAACTGGCGAAGACGAAGGAGGAGCCACCGGCGATGGTGTTGGTGGACTGTCCTAGGGAGAACATCAAAGGAGAAACGACATCCCAAAGCTCAAATTCCCTCGCGACCCACCTCCCGGACTTCTGCTCCTCAGCCAAGCTCTTCTGCTTCTCCGACCTCATGCCTTCGCTGGAGAAACACGGCGGCAACTCCATCACCATCCTCACTCCGATTCAGTGTTGCACGGCGAGATGGCGAGAGAGGAGAGAGTAGAGATGAGGTTTCTCAGATTCAGTATTTGCAAAGCAAGTTCTGAGGGCTTCGGTCGCGAATCTGAATTGGGGATTCTAGGAATTAGGGTTTTTATCGCTACAAATGGGAATTAACCCATCAAGCAAATTCATCGTCTTCTTCCCCTCGAAGTTCGTCCATAACCTAATCCTAAAGCTCAAGTCCGCCTCATAATCTACTCCCCCGCCCCGCCCCGCTACAATTTCTCGAGGAGAACCAGCAGGTGGATGCCAAGATTCTTGACCCGGCCAGGCTGGAATCTTAATTGGGTGTCGATTTGGTGTATGATAATTGGGTTTTAATTTGGGCAATTTTGATTTGATTTGGTGGAGTCGATTGGAACAAGAAGATGATGATGTCAGTTTCTCGAGGAGAACCAGCAGGTAGATGCCAAGATTCTTGACCCGGCTGGGCTGGGATCTTAATTGGGTATCGATTTGGTGTATGATGATTGGGTTTTAATTTGGGCAATTTTGATTTGATTTGGTGGAGTCGATTGGAACAAGAAGATGGTGACGTCAGCAATCTAGGGAAGAAGATGACTTTTTTTTTCTAAGGGTATTTTAGTTATTTTATTGAAAAAAATGAGAAAAAAGAGTTACTAACATGCGCCAGGGACTCGAAAGTATAATAAAAGCAAATTAGAGGGACAACGTGATCATTTTTCAAACAGGGAGAACTTTTAAGTATATTTAAACAAATCCGTAGAACTTGAGAATACGGGCGCTGACCATCTCTCACACTCAATTGGGTCCAAATTGAAAACTTCATTTTTGTCCTTTCTAAGTGGAAAGCACCACTTGGGAATTGTATCACTACCTCTCTTTTTTCCCAGAATTGACCACCCAAGCCGATTTATAGCCGAAAATATAATTTCCAAGGTTCCAACCCCTCCACCAAAGGGCAAAAAGCTTTTCTTTTTCGGGTCCACGAAGGGCAAAATATTTTTATAAAGCTACCGTTCAAAAGAAAATTATTCGTTTTTGTAACAAGCCAGGAGCAAAGAAATCTCTAAAATCTATTCATTAATTGAAAGTATTCATTCGTGTACATCATATAAGACATAATATAAAAAAAAGATATAGCATGCTTCAAAAGAGCATAGGCAATATGATTATCCTCCCGCCAGCGACGATAGATCTTAATCTCCCATTCCCGTGTTAGAGCTCTTGAAATTTTTTATTAGTTTGGTACCGATTTCATAAATGTAACTAACATTTTTACCGTGAAAAGAACAACATTTCATTTAACAGAGAAAAAGAATGTGACCCGCTAGAGGGAAAGAGCACATCGACATGGTCATAGTGACCCGCCTTGACGTTGATATTGCTAAGTCTGATCTCCGTATATCATCCCTGATCGCACAAGTACATCGATGAAGGCTAACTCTCCGTAAGTCATCTAGGTACACCTCAAAACAAGAGGTTAAAGGAACATCAGAGACAATATAACCATACAAAATCCAAAGCACACTTGGAGAGAGTGTCTGCCACGCCATTGCCCTCCTGCTTGGTGTGCTGGATGTCAATCTCCTAGTCTCTAACCAGGAGCTCCCTCGCGCTGAAGATCAGTGTCGCCAGCGGGTGGGCACGGTCCACAGTTCGACCAACGCACAGGATAGTCAGGGACGAGTCCACCTCTACCAGTACCCTCCAGAACTCCCTCTCCCACATTAGCTCGAGCCCGAGGACCAAAACTCAAAGTTCCGCAGCCAAGGAGGTACAACTCCTAATGCCCTTAGTGAACCCGCATGCCCAAAGTCACTCGAGTCACAGATAATACCACTAGCTCCAGCAGGACCTGGGTTTCCCATTGAAGCTCCATCCGTATTGAGCTTGATGAAGTCCTCCACGGATCGCTGCCATGAAACTAGAATCTCTCGACGTGGGATAATGAAATAATAACTACTAAATCAGCATATATTCTTGCCCTCTTTTCTTCCTCACTTGTCTTGTAGCGAAAGTCTATCATTTGTGTGTTCTAACGGGATCAAGTTGTAAGATATGTAAGTGTGAGATCTGAATGGTAGTGTTGTGACAGCGGTGCGATATCAATGGGATTGACAGCTCCTTATAGAAAAGAAAGAAAGACATGAGAGAGAAGAGAAGAAGAAAAAAGGGTGAGATAAAAAAAAGAATTGGGATATTTTGAAATTTTTATAATTATTCATAATACAAAAATAACTAAACTAGATTGATAACCATAAATGAATAAAAGAATAATGACATGTGCTAAATTTGTAAAAATTTATTAACCTTACCCTTGATTTAGCTATGTACTCAATTTCAATTTCTATGTCCTCTTACTCTCTACGTCCTAAAACAAACACCATGTAGGCATATTTTTTGGAACATCCACGAATTAGGAATTTGTCAATCCGATCATTATGGGCGCCGGAATATTTTGATCGCGGCAATACAATAACCATGCTTTATGCATGGAATGTCCAACAATCATTGGTGATACCGATGCGGGAGTGCGACACCAAATACTGACAGACTATCTGCGAGATAAGGGAGGGGAAGAAAGGAGTGTGTTACCAATCGTAAAATAAAAAAGAAAGTATGCAAATGCATCTATTGTTTCTTGAAATGAAAATCGGAACTCATTAGCAAGCGAAAAATTATTCAAGGAGTCGTACCGAACCTGTCTCCATTAAAAAATGTTATGGCTCCGATTTTACTCTCAAGTGGCAATCTTGTTTTAGTCTAGAATAGTTTTTCGTTGAATAAATGAGACAAGTCTTTTCTTGGTCATTTTAGATCTATACTCGTGTTCGAATCTGTTCGGTTATTGTTATCTATGATATCAAATTTAGTAAAAAAAATTTATGATACCAAAAAATCTGTTTCGTTTCGAATGAGGTCTCCACTGAAGTTTCATATTTGTCCAGATCTATGGCTAAATCGAGAATAGGCATAGTAAAAGAGCAGTTAGTAACTGGTTAATGCACTTATAAAAAAAATGTTACTGGTTAATACTGCTCTAAAAAAAAGTAATCGGTTAATATTCGAGAAGACATGATCATGAGACTCAACAACACAGATTATTATTTTTATCTATGCTACTTGATATCCGATCAAATGGACCTACTAATCTAGATTCGAGATGATTAGGATTTTTGAAAAGCGATAAAATTCTTCCAGTAAATATTTAACACTGTTGTGCTTCAAATGACTCAAACACGAGATCTGGTTGAGCTAGTTTAACTCATTTAAACTAATAATATTTTCACTCATTGGTTTACCGTTGGGAACAAGCCATTTTCTAAAGTATAGTACAGTTTTTATAATTAGTAATTAGTTATCATGATTTTTTAAGTAAAAGTCGCTAATCTCGACAAACCAATCGGCAAATTTAATGTCATAGAAATGTGGCGATTCTAAATGCTGAATGAACATGGGAATGCAATTCACTTTACTAAGTACGTGAAGTAATATGCGTCTCTAAGTTAGTCAATTAAATCTCTTAAAATAATTGGCCAATTAAATACGACCGCCTGCAACAGCTAATTAATGAAATATATTAACATGCAATGTCGACCGATGCTAGGGATGTTTAATCAACAATACTAAATCTTTTACTACTCGGATTAGCATCGATTGAGGCCTTGGTGTGTATTTGGAAGGATGGATGAACGGACTGTCCCGACGAGACTATTTTGCTGATTTGTTAACGCAAATATTATTTCATTTTTATTTAAAAAAAAATATTTTTTCCAAATATTTTTTAGTGGTGAATCTGTGTTACAGTTAGACATGTGATTAATGGTACAGATATAGTAAGTCGTGATGCATATCTAGTAAGTAATGGAAAATTTGTGTTGAGTGGTTATACAAGGAGTAGTGGTACATTTTTTTGAATATGTAAAGTTGAGTAGTAATACATATACGGTGTGTGATACATATGCACTAAGTGCTGTAAATTTTTTGTTGATTTGATGGGTAAAATACATCAATAATCGTTGTTCCTTTACAATTTTCACTTCATGGTCGCTAAACTCTTTTTCCTTTTATGACCATATATTAATCCACTCTTGTATGATTTTTTAATTAAATTTTTTTTGAAAATATTCTGAAAATTTATTTATTTCTCTTGCCCTCTTTCTTCCTCAATTATCCTGTAGCCAAAGTCTGTCATTTGTGTGTTCTAACGGGATCAAGTTATAAGATATGTAAGTGTCATACCTGAATGGTAGTGTTGTGACAGCGGCTCGACGTCAACGAGATTGATGGCTCCTTGGAGAAAAGAGAGAAAGAAATAAGAGAGAAGAGAAGAAGAAAAAATGGTGAGATAAAAAAAAACTGAACATAGATTGATAACCATAAATGAACAAAAGAATAAGGGCAAATTACCCTCAAATCTCTGAATTATAGTTTTATTACTCGCAAGTTCCTGGCTTTCGAAAATAGTGTATGAGGTCCTTACTTTTTAAGAAAATATTGGTCTGAGATCCCTAGTCACCGAATCGATCTTCTTAAAAATCTCCGGAGAAAATTTCAGATCCAGTGACTAGGGACCTCAGGCCAATATTTTCTTAAAAAGCAAGGAACCCATACACTATTTTCAAAAGTCAGGGACCTGCGAATAATAAAACTATAAACCAGGGATCTGAGGTAATTTATCCAAAGAATAATGACATGTGCTAAAATTCGTAAAAATTCCGTAACGGTAGGTTTCTGTTACCCTTGATTTAGCTATGTACTCGATTTCAATTTCTATGTCCTCTCCACGTCCTAAAAAAAGCACCATGTGCACGTAGGCATATTTTTTGGAACCTCCACGAAATAGGAATTTATCAATCCGATCATTATGCGCGCCGGAATATTTTGATCGCCGCAATACAATAACCATGCTTTATGCATGGAATGTCCAACGATCCGCCGGTTTTGGGGATGTCTTCCAATCATTGGATGGACCACAATATACGTTTAGAGTTGAATACTGTCCTATTTTTTAGGTACTTTTTAAATAATATTTTCAAAATTTAAACTCAATATTTTTTAAATGACTCTTAAAAGTTGGGCCAACTCCCATTGGTCTAGTTTAATTTATGTGTCTCACGTAGATTGAAGGTGAATTTTTTTGGTTAAGTTTGAGGCTAATTATATATACATCTAAATTAAATTCAACAACAAATTATAATTGTGAAATGTAGTACCATAAAGATATGTGTTTGAATTATCAAACCAGACCAAAATTTGCTTATTTTACGTGTCATGACACTATTTACAGACACATGTGTCACTATTCCAACAGATGAGGATAGAATCGAGTGACTGATGGAGGCTTTCATTTGGATTTGGAGAATCCATACTTTAGATATGGAAGCTGACTTTTTTGTTATCCAAATAGCGACATTACTGGCAATCGGTTTATCAACTGATTCACGATAACGGGACGGCCCGAGGGGACCGTACGTGGACACCGACCAAGCTTTTTATTACCACACTCTTCTTGGAATCGTCTCCTATTTCGTAAGATTTTATGAAGGGTTATCAACGAGAATGACGTATCTTGGTCCTTTTTCAAAAAAAAAAAGTAATAATATGAAATATCTTCATTTTCTCTCAGTTCAATAGTATATCTCGATGAAAAGGATAAAAAAAATAGTCTAACCAGTTATGATAAAATGGTTTCACGGGGACTGTCCCGGATAAATCGGAACCGTCTCGAATAAAAGGGTTGGATAAAATGGACTAGCCTGTTATGATAAAATGGTCAATCCGATTATGATAAAATAATTTCAAGGAGACCGTCCCGGATAAACCGGGGCCGTCCCAGATAAAGGGAGTTGGATAAAATAGTCTGCTCGATTATGATAAAATGGTCTATCTGATTATGATAAAATGGTCTACCAAATAGGCCATCAAAAAATAAATCTTGTCCGTGTCATAATTTAACCATTATTTGGATTCGTTTGCTAAATTGATAGTAGAATGCGTATAATATTTTTTTAATCAATTATTAGAAAAGCTTTAAATTGACTTTTTTTTTTGTCGTTAACAAACTGTCATTCCCCACCCATGTACGTCTCTTAATACTGCCACGAACGACAACCACATGAACCAATCTTGGTTCGAATCATGTTCTAAAAAAAAATCTTGGTTCGAATCAGGATTACAAATCTGCCTAATTTAAATGCAACATAATTATTAAGGTCAGAATTCGAATCCTCTGGTTTAATTTTTACAACCGTCAACATTCGTCCTGCCTGATTTCAATACAACTTAATTTTCAAAGTTATAACTCTAGGATAATTTTCGAAGTTGGCATTTTCAAGCAAATTCAATTGGAACCACCATCACGGGTAGACTGCCAAAGTTCTTAGGGTAAATTACCCTCAAGTCCCTCTGGTTTGCTAAAACGACTATTTTTATCTCATATTTTGAAACCGATACTTTAGTTCTCCTAATTTGATTTAATTGTACTCTCAGGTCCTTCGTTGACGTCATCATTCGATTTATTATATTTTAATTAAAAAATGACTATCATACCCTTAAATTTAAGAAAAAGTTAATTTCTCTGATTTTTAAGGGTACGGACGTAATTTTCACCAATTAAAAAATGATAAATAAATGATGATGTCAGTGAGAGACCTGAAAGTACAATAAAATCAAACTAAGGGACTAAAATATCAGTTTTAAAACAGGGGGGACGAAAATAGTCATTTTAGCAAACCAGAGGAACCTGAGAGTAATTTACCTAAGTTCTTTATCTTTGACAAACAAGGGGATCAGTAACCTAACTCCGCCTATTCTGCAACCCAGACGACAAAGTAAACAGGTACATTGGTTTGCAACATCTGCCATCGGCTACCAGCTGGTGAAGCACATTACCAGCTGCAATGGAATTGTGAATGCATGACCATGAAGATGGAAGATGGAAGATGAAAGCTAGAGTGCGGCTCATTCAATTTCGTCATAGTGATGCACGAACACGAGGGTTCGACCGTTTCCAGCAACAAGAAAACTAGAATGGTACTCTTGTAATCCCTAGTTCTGAAAACACCAGTAACAGCACTTACCGTCTTCCCGATATTATCACCTCCAAACCATCATCGCCTGACTATTTGTGGCCCAAGTTACAAGGAAGATAACAAAATCACCTACTTTCCTTGCCTGGATTTGTACATAGGTGGAAAGTAGGCTATCCTTTTTCATTAGCCATTGGCACTCTTTAACCTTGCAACCAGTTCATCCTGAACCGATGACAACAACGATTAGCAAAAGGGGATACACGAATCTACCAATAAATATAACAACAACCTGCCAGAAATTGCCAATTCCTGGATTGAAATATAACACATGAACAAATTCTATCAATGCTTCCAAATAGCTGATGAAGCTAATTGCAGCTGATATTTGTTATTTTATGGCATCAATGCAAAACCAGATGCCAATATACTCACTTTTTTTCCTTTTGGAGACATGCCTCGTTCTTTCAGAAGAGCACGGAGCTTCTCCACTGTCAGACTGTAGAACTCATTGGTAGATGAGGAACTACTTTCAGCCACCTCTGCACATTCAGAAGCAAAAGCTAAATACATACTTCATGTTTTGATACATGAAAAACAAAACATATATTCCAGAGCTCACAAGTTCAATCCTGGACCAAAGAGCATTTTCCCTAATGGTATATGGGAAGGGTGGGATGGGGAGTAACCAGGGTTCAAATTTTGGTCACGACAAAAAAAAAACTACTTGTAAAAAAAAAGTTCAATCCTCAACAACTCATAACCTTGGCACACAGTCCTCTTCTGAAATGTCAAAGTCGCAACTTCTCGACAAAAAAGAGAGTCAAAGTAGCACTTAATAATCAGTGGCAAACTCAAATGACCCCCGTTATGCAAGCTGCTTTGTGAAGATTGAAGAGTATATTTGCTATCACGTGATAGTCAAAGGGAAAAAGTTTACAGAAATTAATTTGTCAAATTCAGCAGTCATGCAGGAGAATAGACCCAGGAAATCTATACAAGCATCTCCCAATTAGGATAAGATAGCAAGAATGGACGGAAGGAAAAAGCTGGGAGGTCTAGACCCTAATACAACATCCTCTTAGAAACATAGAAATGAGATAAACCGTTCCATCTAACAATCAATATCAACAACGGTGTTCAACAGTAGCCTTCTCCAATCTGAAACTACGAAGTTAAATTGGTTAGATACAGTAAAGAAGAGCACAAAACGATACCTGGTTTAGAACCGTCTTTATTTCTCTTAGCTGCAGCACGCCCTTCCACTGCTCTCTCTAAAGTCCTGGAAATTCGACAGGGAAGATCAAATATGAAATTCCTTGATATAAAATCCTTGAAGGAAAGAGCTGCTACTGTTAAATATGTTGCGCATTGGAGCTTGAGCTCAGGACAATCATAGAACTCCAATTCGAAAGCGAAGCAGGTAACAGATAGCAACCACTTTTGTTGCATAAAGAAAGAAAGAACCAATACCTCTTTCTGGGCACATCAGATGTGGTTGCACCCTTTCCGTCCTTTGAACTAGAACTACGCTTCTGTCCTTTGAGCTGAAGGGATCTAATTAATATGTTGGCCTGGTTCGTCTTTATCTGTTGTCCTTCTGCAAACATATCCATTATGTTATCATAGACATTGAAAATTGACAACAATGCCAAACCAGAACTCACAACGCAATCAATACATAAAGCCAATGGCACCTTGGTGCAGAGAAAGCAGGAACAAACTTGATCATAACCTCACCACATTCTTAATTAATTTGAGATCATCCATCAGAGAAATGATCTGGACCTCCATGCCTTTTTCACGAACTACAATGCAATATACCAATCTGATTAATCCGGCTCTAACAATTACATTCCTAAAATTCTCTCCGATTGCAAAGAACCTTTTGGTTTGGGGCACTAAAACCTAGATGCTCCTGAAGACTCCAACTGATGATGTAAGAGGGTTTAAGTTACGGACACAAACGTCTAACCACAATAACGCATTCAAAATCAAGCACACCAACATATCAGTTCTTTGAAGACTTAACAAATGGTAACAAGCTTAGAGATACCTGGGGGCGAAGTGTCATGATCACAAACGTAAACTCGCATCCCACCCTGCGAGGAAATTCATAAACAAACACCAATTCATTGACAGGACGAACGAAAATCCGACAAAAACACAAGATTCAAGCACTCAAAATGCGCCTAACAAGGCACATTAAACCCTAACAGACAACACCTACTAATTCACAACAGCATTCTAGTCAGAGAGTAGCTAAAAGAACAGTGGAGAGAAATAACCTAAAAACTTCTCGAGCTTCCCAATTTAATTAAACAGAAAGGAAGCATAAAAAGTCACGTGCTAATTAGACAGTAGAGAGGGCGAAGAAAGGACGGGGCGTGGCGTGAGAGGGCTCACGAGGTTGGAAGAGAGGACGGTGGAGGACAATAAGCCGCGAGAAGGGAGGTCCGCGAGGAACCCGGAGGCCGCGCCGTCGGAAACCGCCGGATTCGACACCGCGTCCTCCATTGGCGCCTCTTTGTCCCTTGTTTTTTTTTTCCTTTTCAACTCCGCGGGAGATGTACAAAGAGTGGTTGGGTGGGTGGGTTTTTTTATTACCACTTAGCAGTCCAATTCGTGGTCTTTCGGTTGCTTTGGGCAGTTTTTTTGTGTGAAAGTAAATAAGTATTAAAAGGACGAATCCGAGTACAAACCCAATAAGCCACAACATTTTGGACTCTAGGAACATGCAACGGAGAACAAAAGGTTAAGGAGGACAAAGTTTGCCTAAATTCTAACACAAGGAGTTCCACCTCCCAATCAACTTTGGACAGTCAGTTGTGGGATGTGCCCCTTTACAAAGCTGACAAGTATCATGCACCACAGCTGCCTGTTCCTTGTCTTTGGTCAACTTGTCAAGTCTTTTGGCAAGTGCTTCTATTTGAGCTTCGAGCTTCATGTTGGCATTTACTTCGAGTACTCCTCGGGCTGCTTCCTTACGTGGTTGCCTAGCATGTTCTTTTGGCCACATACCATTGACTTCAGCCATTTCCTCCATTAAGCGAGCAGCCTCATCAACAGTCTTCCTCAAGAACACCCCTTGAGAGGAGGCATCAATATGATCACGGGATGGGCCATCTAACCCGTTATAGAAGATTTTTATGAGGTTGTCTTGAGTTATACCATGTTGAGGGAATGCACTTTGGAGATCCGTGAACCGTTCCCAAGCTTCATAAATGCTCTCCCCATCTCCTTGGATAAACGTGTTGATTTCTTGCAAGAGTTTGGCTGACTTGGCCATAGAAAAGAACTTTCGGAGGAAAGCATGGGCCAGATCATTCCAACTCTGAATCGTCTCTCCTTTCAACTTGTTAGACCAAACACGAGCTCTATCTTTCAAAGAAAAGTGAAAGAGGCGCAGCTTCAAGACGTCATCATCGACATTTTGAAATTTCATGATGTTGCAGATATCTTCAAATCGAGATAGATGGTCTTGAGGATCTTCGCTTGGCAAGCCGCCAAATTAGACCGAGTTTTGCAGTAGTCCGACAATCGCTGCTAGAATCTGGAAAGAGTGGGGACCTACAGGTGGTTGTTGTAGACCATTAGGGTTCCCATTCCATGTAGAAACAGATGATTCTAACATCATCCTTCTTCGCGGAGCGTCCCCTACAGCTTGGAGCGCTCCTTCTTCCTGTCAACGCTTCTGCTCATTAATTAGACCAAGAACTAAGCTAAACTCAATTATGAAGTTAACTCATAGCGGGTTATCCTTTAGTATCAAGATTCTTCATTAATACCTTAAGACATGTCAATTGACTCTTCCGTTGATTCTAATGCCTTCCGGTCCATTATTATCAACTAAACATCATAATCTAAGTGATCAATTTAGATTAAACATTAAGATTATCAATTGACAACTACTACGAAAGATAATCAAACCATAGCTAACATAGACGAGTAATCACATAATTAGGGCATCGCACTCACAAGAGAACTACTCGCTAAGCATGTTAACAAAGCACAATAGATTAACGAAGAATATGATAGCAATTAACATAAAGGTAGAGATATAGAAAGCTTAGTCGTGATGATCAAGCTTTGTCAATCCTCTCCCCGTGCTAACTGCAATCGCCCCTTTATTAAGCTCTAAAGGCTGTTCTCAATTCTCCAAGTAGTCACGTCCCCCGTGAATTGTCTCCTAAGGCTTATATATAGCCACGAATCTAATACAAAATTAGGAAAATCTAGAGGAGGTTAATCTAAATTGGAAGTTTAACTAGCCAAATAATAATATATTTATGTTATTTAGCCTGTAACAGAGTCGAATAAATAGGAAATGAATCAAATTCTGAGCAAATTAGGAAGTCTAGAAAGTCTCAGCTTCGGACAACTGGCGGCCGCTAATGAACTTGCGGCCGCTAGTTGGGTCTTCAATAAATATTCTCGGTCCCCTTACTAGCGGTCGCTAGTTCATTAGCGATGGGGAGGCCTTCCAATTTCACTGGCGGCCGCTAGTTAACTCCCCGTCGCTAGTTGGACTGCACAGCTTCATCAAATCTTCGTATTTTTCATTTTTGATCCTCTTTCGCTCCGAATTTGGCTTTGACTATAAAATAAGAAATGTAGATATCTCTTCAAGCTTTCCAACGATATCTCATTCGTTATAATTCGATGCTCGAGTAGAAAGTTATGGCTCTTGAAACATAGTCCCTCGAAATCACCTGTTCAATGGCCTTCATTGAGCTCCATTTCCTATCACAAAATGTGACAATAGGTAGAAATCCATTCCCGAACATAAATATACTAAAACGATCATAAGACATGACATGACATGATAAAAATAACTTAAATTATGACTAAACACGTACGAAACATATGATAAATCATGAGCGTTTACACACTCATCAGGAACTCGAATCCTTGCAGCACAAAACCATCAGAGATAAAACAAGCTTAATCACCTTCTACTCAGCCTCCAACAGAGACCTAGTAACGACAAGGCACGATTGACCACATACAAGATGGCCTTCAACATTTCATGCGACTGCAGCAACGCCAGACAGAGGAGAACCTTCAATCCAAGACGCATCACAATTGAACTTCAATACACCCTCCTCAGGGCACGCCAAGAAATTTGCGGAATAACAAAATCAATATATATCTAGCATCCTAAATGCACCAGCAAGTATATAAAGCTAAGGAGACCAAATCCTTAGACAAAAACCCTAATCGGGCGATTTTGCTCCGAATCGAATTCTGTCCATTTCGTCAGAAATCCGACGATATCGATGCCGTAGATCGACGATAGTCGATTCTCCGGTTTCTCCTCGACGTTTCGATATCACTTTTGTGGATCGACGTCACCAGAATCGCGTGATCGAAGACGACGACGGCGGAGAGGCGCGGAACAGAGAAGACAACCGCGACGGAGAACGGCCGCACGACTGCCCGCGGGGCTGAGACGGACGTGCTCGCAAGGCCGAGACGAGTCGATTGCGACCGGTCTTGGCCGTTGATTTGCCGCCGTTACGCGGCGGTCGTAGGCGGAGCGGCGGACGATTTTCTGCCCTTCGCAGTTGGGGAGAGAGAAAGAGAAGGGGAAAATATCCGAGGGGCAAAATCATAATTTCACAATTTTTCCCGAAAATATTTATACCCGGGTCAAGAAAATCAAAAAATTGGACTGATTGGCCTAGTTTCTTGGTTCGACCCAACCCGATTTACGGTCAGTCGTCTAGACAGTGGTATATTTGCTTTCATAATACGATCATGCAGCATGATTTTATGATGATAGACGAAGATCACTGCGTGTATGTTAAGCGATTAGGAAAGAAGTTTGTTATCATCACTTTATATGTTGATGACATACTTTTAGCTGGAAATGACATGGGATTTCTTGTCGAAATCAAAGATTGGTTATCTTCCAACTTTGAAATGAAAGACATGGGTGAAGCGGATTACATACTCAGAGTTAAGATTTCAAGGAATCGTTCGAAGAGAATAGTGTCTCTTTCTGAAGAGACATATATTCGCAAAGTAGTAGAACGTTTCAATTGTGATCACAGTAACCCTTGATGATGATATGATATTTTAATTCAAGTAATTATGTAATTTATTGAGTTAAAAATCGTATTAATTGTGATTTTATGGAAAATCATAATCTGTTGAACTTTAATGTAATTAATTTAGAACCAGCGGGACTAAATAAAATTTTGCCTAACTAGGCAAAATTTGCGCACGCGCGAAATCTTAAGGTACCAATCTGAAATTAGACCGCTTACGTGGCACCTGCGTGTCATGGACTTCGGTGTAATTTTTGGAAAATTTAGGGATTAATTGGAAATTTGTCCAAAAACCCTAATCGGGCGATTTCGCTCCGAATCGAATTCTGTCCATTTCGTCAGAAATCCGACGATATCGATGTCGTAGATCGACGATAGTCGATTCTCCGGTTTCCCCTCGACGTTTCGATATCACTTTTGTGGATCGACGTCACCAGAATCGCGTGATCGAAGACGACGACGGCGGAGAGGCGCGGAACGGAGAAGACAACCGCGACGGAGAACGGCCGCACGACTGCCCGCGGGGCTGAGACGGACGTGCTCGCAAGGCCGAGACGAGTCGATTGCGACCGGTCTTGGCCGTTGATTTGCCGCCGTTACGCGGCGGTCGTAGGCGGAGCGGCGGACGATTTTCTGCCCTTCGCAGTTGGGGAGAGAGAAAGAGAAGGGGAAAATATCCGAGGGGCAAAATCATAATTTCATAATTTTTCCCAAAAATATTTATACCCGGGTCAAGAAAATAAAAAAATCGGACTGATTGGCCTAGTTTCTTGGTTCGACCCAACCCGATTTACGGTCAGTCGTCTAGACAGTGGTATATTTGCTTTCATAATACGATCATGCAGCATGATTTTATAATGATAGACGAAGATCACTGCGTGTATGTTAAGCGATTAGGAAAGAAGTTTGTTATCATCACTTTATATGTTGATGACATACTTTTAGCTGGAAATGACATGGGATTTCTTGTCGAAATCAAAGATTGGTTATCTTCCAACTTTGAAATGAAAGACATGGGTGAAGCGGATTACATACTCAGAGTTAAGATTTCAAGGAATCGTTCGAAGAGAATAGTGTCTCTTTCTGAAGAGACATATATTCGCAAAGTAGTAGAACGTTTCAATTATGATCACAGTAACCCAAAGTATGTCCCATTGGTTAAAGGTCATAATTTGTGTAAGGACATGTGCCCAAAAATAGCTAAACAACGTAGGGACATAGAGAAGATTCCTTATGCCAATGCAGTTGGATGCCTGATGTACGCAATATTGTGTACTAGACCTGATATTTGCTATGCTGTAGGAATAGCAAGCATATATCAGTCTGATCTAGGCAGTGCTCACTGGAAGGCTGTCAAAGGGATTTTGAAATATTTGAACACTACTGCAGAATACTCCTTGTGCTATCAAGGCCGTGACCTGATATTGAGTGGGTATACTGATGCTGATTGGGGAGGTGGTGTGGATAAGAAAAAGTCTACATCTGGATTCATTTTCTTGTTAAACGGGGGTGCTATCTCATGGAGCTGTAAGAAGCAAACATGTGTATCCCTGTCAACAATGGAAGCGGAATATGTAGCTTCAGCTCATGCTGCACAAGAAGCGGTATGGTTGAAGAGATTCTTAAGCCATCTCTCTCTGATCAACTCGACGGAGCCCGTGAGTCTATTCTGCGACAACCAGGCGGCTATAGCTTATACTAAGGATCCTAGATTCCATAGCAGGGCTAAGCATATAGATATTAAATTTTACTTTGTTAGAAATTTAATAAAATATAAAGAACTGTGTATGAAATACATATCTACACGAGATATGGCCGCAAGTTCAATGACTAAAGAATTACGTCGAGAATTGTTCGAGAAACATGTTAAGTCACTGAGTTTACGACGGTTTCATTTGTAATCCAATTAGTTGGAATAAAGGATTTTTATTTGGCAATATGAGTTAAATGTGAAACATGTCGGACAGAGAAGTAGCCCACTCACACGGGTGTTTACCTCAGTGGGAGTCAAGAAGTTGATTCCTAGATGAGATGAGGCAGTTATTGGACATACATAAGTGCATGTCCTATGACGGAATGCCGTCTTGCTCAAGAGCAAGTTTCCTTATGGGATGCAGGAATAAGTTGCTGCATTTGGATTTTCTACAATCCATATGATAAGATATAAGTGAAACTTATCATACTGTCTGTCATATTAGCCTAGAGTTAAGCTAAGGCTGATACTCTAGTATGGTGTTAAATGACATGTGTTTCTTTAAAAAAAAAGTACACCGTAACACGTGATTAGTATCATGTGTGCTACTCGACCACTGGATGGGATGAAAATGTTGAGTGATTTCACAATCCCTGGTGTGAGACCAATTTTCGAGAACTGTGATTCCCGAAACCTACCCTTAAGATCCTAAACGTATTCTGGAAGTATGATCCAGTGCTGCTAGCTTGAAAAGTTCATGAAAATGTTATGGCATAGCGATTCGACCTGTTAGGGCTGACCAGAAAAGTAGGCTGTATCATTATGAAAAGAATATAGTTAAGGGAGAAGGAACTCTGTTAATCACATTCTGAGTTTCGTGGTTCAGGTGCACCAATTGTATTGAAAAGTACAATAGTGAACCAGAATATAATTATTTGAAATCACTGATGTAAACAATAGAATGTGACATGAGTTCTGGGGTAATAGCATACATTATACAAGAAGGTTGTCGAGATGCTACTATTCAAGTAGCCTGAGTGTCCGTGCTCTTGAATTTGGCTTAACATACTCGACGTGTGCTGGTCGCACAAAATCCTTTAAAGAAATCTGATAACTGTTGATCAAGGTCAATAATAATTGAGTGGGAGATGTTGGACCTTGGGCCCATCAGGCAATTATTATTGTGCCTGATTGGGTTGGATGGGCTGGTCAACCCGCGTTGACCGGCCCAATGCCACGTAGGCGCCACGTTAGTGTGGCGTGGCGCTGACGCAGTTGTCGCCAAAGGTGGCGGCCCACGTGGCACACTGACGTGGCAAAGCTAGGGGATAGCTTTGCCACGTGGCGGACACGCGGTCTGAAGTGCCGCGTGGCAGACACGCGGTCCGAAGTGCCACGTGACGGTCGTGCGACCCAGCAGTGCCACGTGGCGCATTCTGGTGTACCGGATTTCTCTATAAAAGGGGAAATCTGGCTGGACCAATTTGAAAGTTTGCCCACAACCACTCAATAAGAAAGGAAAAATTCTGGATTAGTTCCTGAATTTTGATCAGATTTTCTATAGAGGAAATCTCGTGAAAATCAATTACGAATCCGTTAAAACGTGATCGTAATTCGACTAGCACGAAGACTTTGTGGACCCGAACCTGTAGACCTCTTGCTTCAACAAGTAAGTGATTTATTATTAACGAATTAGTTTATTAATTAAACGAGTTTAACACGTAATTACTCGTTAATTACGCGTCGAATCCGTCAAGAACATATCATTAACAAGTAATCACACGGTCGACTGTGGTGCCGGGTTGTGAAATATGGCACTGGGTTATGAAATGTGGCAATATATAGAAGGAGTCGACTATTTTGAATGGTTGATGTTGACTGTAAGGGGGAGTAAAGCATCGACGTCGAGGGGTATGATGAGGAAAAGTGGAACAACGACTAGTAATATAAAAGGAATCGATGAGTTACAAGGGTCGACTTAGATAGATGAAGGCATCGACTAAGTGGCATTAGAGAAAATAAGCAAGTTCTAGTCCCGACAACGTGAAAAAGTCTAAACTACCCTTTCATGTAAATCCATACTATACCCATCGAACCTGGACACTCCCTCACCAACTCGGACCTCCGCACCCTCTTCTCCACCTTCGGCAAGGTCACCCGCATCACCATCCTCAAGGACCGCGTCTACCGCCTCTCTCGCGGCGTCGACTTTGTCCAGTTCGTGACTGCCGGCGACCCCCTCTCCGCCGCCGCCGCCATGTACGGGATGGAGATTATCAATAGGAGGGTTAAAATCTATGTTCAAGGAGTAGTTTATCACATTTGGGTGCTTGAATCTCAAGAACCAGTTCATAATAGAAGAAAGGGGGAGGAAAAATGAGAGAGAGAATAGGAGGGGGAAGGGTATATATATATATATATATATTGGCTCCTAGCTAAGTTGCCCTTGGGCTGAAAATTAAGCGAAATAACATTCTAGTGGGCTAACAGATAAGGCCCAAAATGAAAATAAAAATAGTTGACCAAAGCTCATGACTGGCAATGGGACTACAGGTGACAGCCAAGCAACAACGATGGGTGACAGCCAGCATTCAAGCAGCGAACGACCAAAAACTTATTTGTCCATGCCCGCCCGCCCTTTAGCTCCAGAATACTCCTCCAAAACAATTCCCAAAATCCCCAAACTGTGGCTTCAAGCAACGTGCAGGTCAGTAAAGGTGGCTGAAAAAGTGCAGGAACCGTCAAAATTGGGTGAGGTGGCTGATGTGGCAAATGGAGTTGAGAAAAGTGAGGTACATGTTTCACATGAGCTTGCTTGCAAAAGTGAGCCCGCAGTTGGGCCTCACGACTTGGGCCCACAAAAGGAAAAAGAAGAACTCAATTCCTCAACACCAGAATATCACAACCGAAGATAAGGGCACCCCCTTTGTGAAAAGGTTTTTGAAGCCACATCACCACAGGAGTGACGAATGGAGGTTGAGAGTGTAGCCGAAAAATTATTTGTAATATGGGATGGACATGTTCCTAAATATCTAAAATTGATCAAAGAAGTCGGCATAGGGTAATGATATACTAGTACAGTAATTTTTTTTTTGACGACATCTGCTTAGAAGCACTAATAAGTGTAACAAATAGCAAGTGTAATTACTTGCTACTTTGGCAGATTTTTTTTCCCTAAATACAAACTACTTATAAAAAAAAAATACCAAAACCAAACCCCCGATGTTAAAAAAAAAGCCAACCTCTGACCGACTCATTCCCAATGCGGCACCGTCTAATGGCATCGGCAAAAAGAAGAACGACGATGGGAAGAGTTGAACAGGTGAAAGGAAACGCGGGCGGCGGCCAGGACCAAAACAACACCGTCCCGTCGCCGCGCAGCTTCTTACCGAGCGAGTTCCAGTCTGCGATCTCCCTCTAGCTCTGCTCAATCGAGCTCCAATCGATCAAACATATCTTTTTGACTTTTTATTTTTGTTTCCTTTGGTAGTTATATTTTTATATTTGTTTGTTTCTTTATTTGGCTTCAAAGTGAGTTTTTGCGTAGATACGAGCTTCTTGGATGTTTCAGAAATTAGCGTGAGGGCATTTTCGAAAGTTCCTGGCAGGAGGCACTCTGCGAAGAGAGGTTAATTGAAGGGGAGATTGACGTGGGGAGCCCTGCTGTTGTTATGGTATCTACTTCTGCCGTTAGGTTTATTGAGCTCCTCGGGTGTAATACTCTGTTCTTTTTCCTTTTTCTGTGTGTTGGTAATTAGCTATATGGATGCACTTTTGTGCTAAAATGTTGTGACTTGATCGGGATTGGGATGGACAGGGATGTGCGCTCGATGACCAAAGAATGCCATGGTGTTAAGCTTTTCTCCAAGCATACGAAGGTGGAGGAGAAGGTGAAGTTTGTTGTTACCTTTGTTTGGACTATGTTTGCTTTAGGACTAAGGATTTTACATGGCTAGCGAAGGATTGGGAAATGATGAGATGATTCATTAACTTGAAGGGTTTCACTTGCCATGTTTTATTCTGATTTTTTGATTCGAGTTGGTGATGAGAATGAACATTCTTTGGAAAATGACATGATAAAGATTACAGTTAATATGGTCATACCTTAGGCTGGTGAAGATTCAGTGTCTCAACTGATAGATGCTATCTTTCCCAACTTGGCAGATAATTTTAAGGATCAGGATTACTTAGTTAAGAGGGCATTGATCACACCATTGAATGAGCATGTCGAGAAGTTATGAAAAGTTCTGTTGCCCTTTCAAGAGGTATTTCAAGAAAAAACCCTAAGATGTTAGTAAAGAGAGGTGATGTTGCTAATAAAGTTGGAATGTTTACAAAAAACGACATGTACAAAGAAGTTCTTATAACGTCTTAAGTAAATCAAAAAAGAAAATAGTGTAATTAAATATATAAGAGAGCAACTTATTCATGTACTGCTTAAAAAAGAAAATTAATAAACGATATATTTTGCGAATTTTGAAATATAACGATACTCGCATCCAGCGTGCGTCTTTGCTAGTTTTCATTAAACAAACTATTCATTTGCATTCTATCCTAAAACTAAACCTCATTAAATAAAGGAAATCAACAACCAAAAATACCTCAAAAACTTCAAAATCGAAAAACCCTAAACTCAAAATGATGCAACCCCAAAGACTCCAACATTTGATAGGGAAAAGCCAAGTTATTACCAAAATTGAGGTCGGGATTGATGGCTGTCCAGTCGAAAGCAACTGAGGTCAGGATTTGGGCGTCGGTGATATGGGGGTCAGGAGCAGCAGAGGCCTGGAATCGTGGGCTATTGAGGTCAGGATCTGTTGAGCTCTTGTTCTGATTTAGGGTTTTTTTTGGAAAAAATTGGGTTTCATTCTAAAGTTACCCCTTAATTTTGGACCCAACCTAACAAACCAAAAAATCTGGGTTGAAAATCTGGTCGAATCGCCCGATTAGACCAAATTTTGTTAGGTTCCTTACCATATATTCTTGCGCACGAATGGCATCAATAGCAACAGTTTTGAAATCCACATAATAGTAACCGTGCATAATTACACTGAACATAAGTACGACAAAAATTGACTTACTTTCTGTATGATGACCTCTCCCTTGTTCCTATTTAATTTCTTGCCCTTTTAAAATATGATCAGAGGTCTTGTATTTATAGTACACATTGACCTAGACCACCAGCTAGGGTTAGGGTTACATGGTTACTGTTGTGTGGTCTAGATCATTAACAGTTCTAAAATCCAGACAACATCGACCTAGACCATCAACAGTACTGAAATCCACATAACAGTAACCATGTATAATCACACGACTTAGCTCTTATACAATTACCTCTCTCTCGATGCTATTTAATTCGTTCTTGCTCTCTTGAAATACGACTATATGGCTTGTATTTATAGTACACATTGTCCTCTGGTACGATGACCTCTCCCTCGTTTCTATTTAATTTGTTCTTGCCCTTTTGAAATACGACCAGATGTCTTGTATTTATAGTACGCATTGGCCTAGACCACCAACTAGGGTTAAGATTACATAGTAATTTATCTTACCCTACCCAAAGTTATTAGGAATAGCCTTGCACTACCCCAAGTTATTACTAATGTCAAATATATTTTTGATTCTTACATTCTTCCCCATTAAATAAAGTTTGCCCTCAAACTTACATCTTAAATCCACGAACTATACACCAGCCATCAATACTTTGCATAGAAAATACATAAGATAATTTGATCCAAACAGAACATAAGATAACACAAAACAGAGACTCCAGAGTTCCACCTATTATATGGCGGGATCCCGCGGGGCACAGATAAAATACCTCCTCCATTTACGCAGAGCAAAATAGTCCAGTACGCAGTACGTGCCCAAAAGATGTAAAGACGTACCAACTCCGCAGGGCACATATCATTTATACGCTCCCGCAAAACACATATGTGCTCTACAGGGCACAAAAGTGTAGGAAGAATCTCATACATACATTAGGCCAGACATGTATTATTGGGATCCCATAAAGCACACTGGTACCCTTTCCACTCCCATATGACATACAATATGAATCATACTTCCTGTAGAGTACAAAAGCATAAAATAGAACTTTTTCCATGGGGCACAAATAGTTCTCTACACTCATATAGGTATGAATATCACACAAAATGCCCTACATGCCCTACGTGTGATATTTCCTTAATAAAATACACATGGAGAGAAATATAAGACAAGGGCATCTCTCGGTGGTTCCATTTATTCTCTTTCTCAGGGAATATGGGGAATTTTCCAGAACCTCAATCATACAGTTTACAAACCTCCTGATAAAAAGTCGTTATAAAGAATTTCAACGCTTCTAATTAATTTTTCCAACTAGACGCTTGGTTGCTGTATCATCTTACTGTAATAAAGAAACCTAATTTTTAGATAATTTTATGCCATATAAAAATGTCAAAACTACCCTTTCAATTAAATCAAAGAAATTAATCGAAGCACAGAAAAGACCCGAACCTGCCCATCAACTTCCTCTCAAATTTCCAAAAAAATAAAATATGGTTCCCACACGCATCCTGGGCCTCTGGATCTCTCCTGCATCGAGTGAAGATTGCTTTTTCTGGTGGTATTTGGTCCAAAAGTCTCTGGCTTTCGTCACGGAAGCACTGATTAGGGTTTTGAAGGTGGGATTGGGTGTGAGAATTTTAGTATAGAGGAAGAATGAGCTTGCATATTAAGTATAACATTTAATTGATTTTCGCATGCTCAAAATGACCTTGAAGATGGAAGAATGAGCTTACATATGGAGGGTTTTTGAAAAAATATAAAAAATAGTGATCTATTTTGTAATTTGTCATATGCCATGTCAGCTACGTCTTATACAATGAGCTGATCACGTAGGATGTCGAACGATGTCGTTTTGGGGAATATGGAGCCTACGTGGATGGCCAAATGGCCGGGCAGCTACCCAGGCTGCCTGGGACAGAGACGTGTCTGAGACAAAAACCACATGGTCTAAATGTAAAATTTTAAATCACATGGCTTAAATGCAGAATATGTCAAGCACACGACGCAGTTTTGCAGAATGCCATCGTTCGACGGTGGATTGTAGAGGGAGAGAGAGATCGCCTTGATGACGGAGTCATCGAGCTCATAGGGGGAGTACACGTAGAAGCCAACAGCTCTGTCTGGGGAGGAATAGTCGAACGGGAGGGGAGGCGAGTCCAGGTTGGAGAACCCAGTGGAGTAGGACAGCATTTGGAACCTACAACGCCGATGCCAGCACCACCATCGACAGAACTGATGGAAGAGGAGTATGAGGTGGAGGGAGTAGGTGACCAGTAGAAAGGCCGCTGCCACAACGACAACCATGGTGATGAGCGGGGGGCTGAAGTCCACACCTGAGAGACCAGCATTGCTTGACAACGGAGCAAAAAGGCCAACAGATGACTAGGATATTTTCGGCGTGCTCGTAGACGTGGGTCCTACAGATGGAGACGGTGATGGTAAGTGAGCTCCAGCCAACACGTATATATATATTTTCCATTTCTCTCTATTTAAATCACCGGTATTTATCTGCCTAAGCATGTCTTCAGTCATGGACAGTTGTACGTTGCCTTTTCAAGAGGTGTTTCAAGCAAGAACACTAAGGAGTTAGTCAAGAGAGGTGATGTTGCTGATAAATCACCGGTATGGTAAGTGAGCTCCAGCCAACACGTATATATATTTTTTCCTTTTTCTCTATTTAAATCACCGGTATTTATCTAAGCATGTCTTCAGTCATGGACAGTTGTACGTTGCCTTTTTAACAGGTATTTCAAGCAAGAACACTAAGGAGTTAGTCAAGAGAGGTAATGTTACTGATAAAGTTGGAACCTTTACAAAATATGTCATGTACAAAGAAGTTCTTATTGCATGTTAGTTAAATAACAAAAAATAGTGTAATTAAATACGTAAGAGAGTATCTTATTCATATACCGCTTAAAAAAAATCCAGAAACGATATATTTTTTGGGTTTTGAAACAGAACAGCACTCGCATCGCGCGTGCGTCTTTACTAGTGCAAATAATTTTAACACCGAGAAATCATAACATTAGCATAATTTTGCAACTCCCCCACATGCATGCATGCATATGAATGATTTATTTAAGTTACAAATATCATTTAAGTTGTTACGTCCCAAAAATAGGCATAGCAACCGTCGCAGAGAGAATATTCTTCGTAAGGCTGAGTTACTCTATAAAATAAATATATTTAAATGTTACATCCTCATGTCCTATGATAGTAAATAGAAGTGTTTATCAAAAACATAAATGTCGTGCCACACAATGCATATGTGTGCTCCTAGTTCTCAATCCCGAATCGCCCATTAGTATCTGAGACAACAACACACATTAATGAGGATACACATTAGAGTAAGTTGGTAAAAATACATAATTCATGCATTGAATTATATCACAAATTTCATATCATTCCAACATACATCACAGTTACACACTCGACAAATCAGAACATGTACAATAAGTAATGGACACTCCGGAGTCTACAGAAATGATGATGGAATTAACGTGGGGCACAAATAAATACCTTTTCGTTCACGCGATGCGGGCCGAGAAGACGAAAAAGTATCCCCACCACGAGCCCAGATAATTCCCACGCTCTCCCCATTCGATTATACAAGAACCGATGCCATAACTTCACCAAACAGACATAATATTTATTGGAATCAAAAATCGAATAGAACTAACCTATTCTTGTTTGGCTATGAATTCCATATTCAGAAATGAACAGTTAAAACAAATTTGAAATGAGGATCATCAGTCACATCTCGGATCATATCTCAAATTATATGTCACTTGTCCATAACAAAACCAGATCAAAAAAATATCATTCCAGCACAAGGAAATCAGAACAATCACTAATTCATTAGTGCAACATATCACATCATTAAAATATCTACATATACGAATAATCAGTGGGTTTCATGTATCGTAACATATATATTAAATAGTTCGTGCGATTTATTAATTAAAGCACATAAGGCATACACATATCATGTGGGATTAATACAATTCATGTACGTCCAATTCATTATTATTATTTTCTTTCGAAGAAGCATTCTAAGTTCACAGTACGATAATCAATGAAGAATCAATAGTAAAACAAAGCAATACACCTTTCAAGTTGGAATCCATAAGAGACTTCTTAAATATCCTGCGACATAACTAAAAAGAAAGAATTCTAGTTCTTGCCCAATAAAATCACCCCATGGACTATACTGCCACAAACTACAGTACAAAAATGTTTTAAGATCGAACAACCTTAAAGCAAGAAGAAACATACGAAGTCGATGTCAACAGAAGATAACCAATGACGAATATCATAAGAAATACGAAGTCCACTATAGATTCATGGACAGGATTCATATGATCATCCGATTCCATTAATTCTATCCGATTATATACTTTATCTCCATCATATATTCTTGCGCACGAATGGCATCAATAGCAAAAGTTCTGAAATCCACACAACAGTACCCGTGTATAATCACACGACTTAGCTCTTATACAATTACCTCTCTCTCGATCCTATTTAATTCGTTCTTGCCTTCTTGAAATACGGCTATAGGGCTTGTATCTATAGTACACATTGACCTAGACCATCAGCTAGAGTTAGAGTTATGTGGTAATTTACCTTAGGCTGCATTAAGTTGTTAGGAATAACTTTGCACTATCCAATATTGCTACTAACGCCAAATTGATATTTCGATTCTTACCACTATTCCAGATCCATCAACACTTTCAAATTTTATTCATAGGTTGAATATCCCGATCTAAATATCTTTAAACAAACATGAATCTTGATTATCCAATAGGACTTTGGAAGCGAAATTCTTCCAAGTCCCGAATCAGCAGTTCGGAAACAACGTTGGTCAAAGACCATCGAAGATGTGTTAAAGCGCAATTCACTCCCGGGCCCACACTACAAGTGCCACGCCAGTGGCCGCCATTAAAAATCGGATGAATCCCCCCCCTCTCCATCAGTCCCACAGCAAGACAAATAAATAAAAGGAAAAGTCTATTTTAGTACTTTGTAGTATCATCAAAAATCACTTTAGGACCCTGTGGTAAAAAATTCATCAATCGAGTCAAACCTCACCCAATTTACATCACTTAGGTCCACGGGCAGCTGCCCGAACTTATCTGGACCTGCTCGGACCCTGCCCGACCAACTGGACCAGCCACGTCATCAAAATTTGATGACGTGGCATCTCCACCTCTCTTCTTCTTCTTCTTCTTCCTAAAATCTGATGACGGCGAAGCTCCTCTATGGCGAAGCTCCTGAATTCCCCTCTCTCTCTCTCTCACATAAGGAGATGTTCACTTTCTCTCCCTACCCTCACCCGCCCGACATTTGAGACGCCCTCTCGTTCCTTCTTGTCGTCTCCTGCCTCTCTTGCTTGCGCCTCAAGCTTCTAAAACGCGAAAGGTGCTCGCTCCTATGGCTCATCGCCGGCAATTCTTCTCCGGACCCATCGTTACCACCGCGACCACTACGGGTGCAACCCTGGACTTCACAGACTCTAACCTCACCTGGCCTTTCGGGCCCCTCAACGGCCTCGACCGGGATGACATCTGAGAGATGGCCTACGATGTGTTCTTCACGTCGTGTCGGTCCTCCCCGGGGTTCGACGGTGGTCGGAACAACATCAACTTTACTCGAGCCACCACCACTAGCATGAAAGCAGCGACGGGTGTGGGGGGTCGCCGAGTGGGCGCGGAGGGGGTGCGGTGGTCGTGATGACCCCGACGAGCAGGATAAAGCAGACGCTGGGCCTGAGGATGCTAAAGAGATCGCCTTCGAGGAGAATGTCGAGCAGCGGGGTTGGCGGGGGCGAGGGGGAAGGGGGAGGGTCGGTGCCGGGTCGCCAAGGGACACGCGCACCACGGTAATAGCGCGTCCGGCCCTGCGATAGGGTTCAACACGGTGCCATTGATGATGTGGCTAGTACAGTTGCCCGTGGACCTAAGTGATGTAAATTGGGTGAGGTTTGACTCGATTGATGAATTTTTTACCACTGAGTATTAACGTGATTTTTTGTAATACTACAAGGTACTAAAATGAACTTTAAATCACAAAATTAAACTAAAATATCTCATCCCCATCAACAAAAACATCACATAAAGAACAAGAAAAAACTACCGACTCCTGGATAAGCATCAGGCGAAAACCACGTACACCACTTTGACCCCACCAAAAACCACGGATCTATCTTCCACGTGTAAAAAGCCCAGGGTGGGGCCGGCCGTAGGGGATAATAATGCCCGACGTATTATATTACAAGACAAGAGAGTGGTTAGAGAAAAGAACAATCAAGTGGTGATTTTAGAGATGGCGACGATGCAGCTGATGAGGGAGGCGGCGGTGGAGGAGGAGGAGGAGGAGCAGAGGCAGGAGAGCCCGCGGAGCCCGGAGGCGGCGCTGGGGATGAAGGTGGAGGACCTCTGGGACGTGCAGGAGCCACAGCTCAGTCCTTCCGAGAAGCTCAACGCTTGCTTCGAGAGTATCCCCGTCTCCGCTTTTCCTCCCTCCTCTTCCTCCCAAGGTATATGCTTGTAGAAATTCCGCTCGAATACGAATTAGTCAGTTTTTTTTGTTTAGAAGGGTTCTGAGTTACTGAGTATCTATCTATATAATGTGATCTATAATTATAGAAAGTTTATTTCGAATTTATATTAATCAGTCTAACAAATATCTATATATTTTCCATATTTTTTATGTTCCGTTCATTTCATCTGAAAATGTTTTTTATTTTGGCAAAATATATATTTGGTAGTATAACGAATTTTCAAATTTTATAACATTTTCACCATAATTAAACAATTTTGTTACTACGAATTTTCGCATCGGTTTTTTTTTCCACAAAATTTTGAGTTAGATACGAAGATACCGAAGTTATAAACCTTTTATGAATTATTTAGTCTGATCCGTGATCTTGTAACGTGCAGTGATCGAGATAAGATCGGACACGAGTTTGGCGGAGGCGGTGAGGATACTGGCGGAGAACAAGATACTGAGCGCGCCGGTGGTGGACGTGAAGGCGCCGGCGGACGCCAGCTGGATTGATAGGTACCTTGGGATCGTGGAGTTCGCCGGGATCGCTCTGTGGATTTTGCAACAGGTAATAATCTATTCCGTCTTGTCTCTTTGGATTGGTTTTTGTCCTATTTGGCATGTTGTCTTTTTTTCGTATCCCTTATGTAGTAATCTAAATGATTAAAAGACCATCTAAATTGGTTGTTCAGCCGGATCCAATTCTAACACGCTCCCTCGAATGAAACTCATTAGAAATATCGAGGTAGATTGCACGATTATATCGCGTGTCGGCACGATTTTGAACAATTTGCCTCGCCATGAAATGAACAGGGTTGAATCGCACCGTATTAGTATGAACTTGAACAATTTGCCTCATCTGTCATGGAACAAGGGGTTGCGAGGTAGTGCGTGACACGGAGTTTCTAATACTATGTTAAAATTTGCATATCCTATCCAAAACCTCAAGGCACGGAGTATGAGAGTCTAATTCATTAGATACTCCTTGTTATTGGATATTAACAGGCAGAACCTCCATCTCCTAGAAGTCCAAATTCAGGGACCGCTCTTGCAATGGCAATCAATGGAGTGACTAGAGCTAAAGGCCTTGGAACTCTCAGCCCTGAAGATGCTTTACCGACTTCCGGAAGCTTTTTCAAGGCCTTGACTTCTTCTGAGTTCTACAAGAGCGCCAAGGTCAGAACTCTTACTCCAGACCACCTTCTGGCATTGTTCAATGCAATGAGTGCTTGATTTAGTTATGAGCTTTTGCCGACTGTGCTGGACACAGGTTGGTGATATCGCAGGATCGTTCCGGTGGGCGCCCTTCCTTGCACTGCAGACATCGAACTCATTCCTGACAATGCTCTTGTTGCTCTCGAACTACAAGATGAAGAGCATCCCGGTAGTTGATTTGGGGGAGCAGACGATCTCTACGGTCATCACGCAGTCTGCTGTTATTCACATGCTGTCAGAATGCGCCGGCCAGCATTGGTTCGAGAGTTTGGGAACTAGGACACTCTCTGAGATCGGTCTTCCCTTGGTGTCACCCAAACGTGTTATCAAGGTACATTTCATGACATCTTAGATGCTTTCTTATTTGCTCGTCGTAGGAAACATGTGACAAGTCAGCTGGTTAGACAAGTACATATCCATCCTTTTTGCAGTAGTAACTATTTTCTGAATGATCAAGGAGCATATACTCGCTTCTATGGAAGTGATCACGATGCTCAAAATGCGGAAGTGCTTGCCTCTAAAGTTACAGTACATCATTTTAGCAACTTAACCATTAATCATTGTACCATCCTCCTTGCGCATAGTCTAAAATATGTGATCAGTAGTTGCATTAGTTAGACCGAATTTCTAGAGAATGAAGTTAGCAGTCAAGATGTTGGATACTAACAAGGCTTGTTATCTGAATGTTTAGATACACGAGGAAGAACCAGTACTTCAGGCATTTAAGCTGATGAGAAGAAGCGGTATTGGAGGAGTACCTGTTGTTGATAGTGGTGGCAAGCCAGTCGGAAACATAAGTCTACGAGACGTACAGTTTCTTTTAACTGCGCCTGAAATCTATCACGATTACAGGTTCGTAGCAGCGTCTTTCCTACCAGATGAATGCTTTACATATGCGAATGTGGATCTGTTCCGAAACAGATGGCGCTCAAACTCATCTGTTCGCTCATGTTACAGGTCGATTACCACCAAGAACTTTCTGACCGCAGTCGCTCAGCACTTAAAGAAGCGTAATGAAAAATCGATGTCCATCTCCCTGGTTACCTGTACCAGAGATCTCACACTCAAAGAGCTGATACACAAGCTGGACTCAGAGAAGATCCACAGGATATACGTCGTGGATGACGCTGGCAACGTCGACGGCGTCATTACCCTCAGAGATATCATCTCGAGGCTAGTACACGAGCCCCGCGGCTACTTTGGCGACTTCTTCGACGGAGTGCTGCCCCTGCCACCAAACAGCAGAGTTTAGGAGGTAACAAGTAAAGAAGCTGCTCTCTAACTGTAACACTTGTTTCCTTGTTGTATCTAGATATATGCATGCTCCTTAGGAGTTGGGAGCTCTCTATTTTTCTCGGATGTTTTATGGATAAGCGAGGAAGGTTACCTACTGTACATAACGCTCGCAAATTTTGTCTGTGTACTGTTTGTTCCTTTCTCTTTTGTGCTTTCAAGACAGAACCGTATGTGTTCCCGTTGTTTTAATCAATCTGTAATATTCAGATTCAAGTATTTTCACGATTCTATTTAAATGGCGTTTTTTTGCAATGGTGTGAATCTTAATTCGTACCAACTCCTATTGACGTATATATTCTTGGTTGTCGGATGGAGATGTGAAACATTTGTGTTGCAGCTGTTAATAATCCAGGAAAAAAATTAGTATGGATCAGTCTATTATTGAATAAATACGTAAAAAAATATTTTGGAATACTAATTTATTTTAGACTTTGATAAATTTTGCAACATCATTTATCTCTGAATTATTTTTAAACGATACTTGTAATCGTCGTCTTGTTATAAAATAATTATCTTAATTAAGTATAACATTTAAATAATGTTATCAACCAAAATTTTATATGAATTATAAGTAATTTATTTTTGTTATTTACGTATTTATTTTAAAAAACACAAATTCAATATTTAGGAGAAAAAATTTTGAATAGAAAAAAATTTGAATATCTATTATGTAATAACCTCTCTAAAAATATTTTCTCCGATCCCAAATATATTACTTTAGAAAATTATTAACTATTTTAGTGTTGCCACGGTTTAATCTCCTTGCTTCATGTTTTTTTTGTTTGTAACGGATACCATTAGACAACTAAAAGAGGAATCTCTTAACCTCCAAATAAAACTAATGCCGAGCCGGTTGAGTCAGGCCAAAGAGAGACAATTTGCATTAGTAAAAAGGTTGAAAACGTTCTTCCGCGACAAAACTCTTCCAGATTCCATTTAAAAACATAACGTTCCTTATGTTCTGTCCTAAAAGAATTAGGGTTTTATTTCATTTATAAATAAATTATGTAAAAAAGTCATTTGGGAAACCATTTTCAAATGAATTCTTAAATTATTCCAAATCAACTCCTGATTCATTTTTAAAAAGTATTTCTAGTTTGTTTGGTGAAATTTGTTTCAGTTATAACAAAATCCACAACTTAAAAAGTGAGACTGGAAAGTAATTTCATGATCAACTAAACATGAACATATTAGAAAATGTAAATGAATTTCACATTTGCAACCAACCAAACCTAGCATGTAGATTTACAAATAATTCCATGATAAAACATAGCCTAAACTTCAAGAAAAAGTAAACCAAGAATTTGTTCCGGGAGTTGGAATCAGATAAACCCTGCCAAAATCCACGTTTTCAGACAGATGTAATAGTGATGTAAAAATTACTTCTACTAAAAAACTCCTCAAGAAAAAAAATCTGATGACTTGTTGATCACGCAACTTACTATAGTGGCAGTAAAATTAACTCCTAATCTGAGATTACCAGAAAGATGTAAAATAAAAGAGGCATCAAGCACCTTTGAATGCCAAAACAGAGCAGCTGATGCGGAATAGTAATCTCGTTAGTAGAAATCCGCATCGGCAGAAGCTTAAACAACACTCTTCTGGGGGGAAATTATGAGTGTTTCAATCAGCAAAAATCAAGAAATCATCATCCGAGCACGAGTTCGACCAAGATGAAATGCATTCGTCGAGCTCGAAGTGGCACTCAAAACACATCTTAGTCAATGCAAAGTCAGGGCAAGACAATCTAGCCGAAGAACAGAAATATGATCGCCTATTAGGAAGACGAATCCGAGAATAAAAATTCTCGCAGTGTCCCTTTTCCACTCCGTCAAATAAGAACCGAAAACTTCAGAGATTTGGGCAAAAAAAGCCCTGCAATTGCATATTCTTGTTGCATTAACAATATAGACCCATAGAAAGGAAATGCAAATTCATCATCATAAACAGAGGATGTTGAATCATAGCTTCCCGAGCAGTATAGTAAATGAACAGACATTTCATGAGTGCGGAACTCTATGGTCTAAAATACATGTACAAATTGTAACATAGTATAGAAGAGGACAATTGTTTAGCTCAAACAAAACCAGATTTAACAATCCATAAGGGGAAAATCCAATAAGTCGTCCAGGCGTATCAAACAAGTGAACTCTTTTTCTTTCTACCCTTAACTAGAGCAACACGACGTACCTGTTACAGGAGAGCAGGCTCTATGTACTCTTTCTTCTTAGATGATGGAGAACAAGAGGGGTCCCCTCGAACAAGTCGGGTAGATAATTTTCTAGATCATCTGGTGTGTATTTAATGTACTTCCCAGCATGCCTGCCGCTATCCAGCTGACTCCCAAACCTTCCCATAAACGAGCGGTAAGCAGGTATCACCTTCTCAGATATAGATATTCGAAGCTCCTCGCGGAGCTGAGGATCAGGAACCTTCCAACCAGTCTGAACGCGATATACTTCCTCAAAACATGCATTGAAGTTCTTGAATCTTTCCTTCAAAGCCACTTTGGAAGCGTTATTGGAACTCCCACCAACTCCTTCATCCTTCAAGCAAGATAAGGCCTTAGACCAAGCAGCCCTAAGATAAGCCGTAGCATACTGGCGTATTTGACCTCGGTGTTTGCGGACCCACTGATCTCCCAAGATCTTAATAAGTTCTGAATCCTTAACCTTTTGCACCATGTACAGTATATTGTTCATTAAGAAAATATACTGCATCGCGCCATCTTCGTACAGCCTCGATTTCTCCTCAAGGTTAGACTCCAGAATCGACAATAGCGCCAACAACCTCCTCGCTAATGGAGTGACAGTTTCCTCCTGTCCTGCTTCAGTATCACCATTTTGTGATCCATTAGACCTTTCTTCGGGGCACTCCAAGAGGGAATTCAGGGTTCCACTGTAGTCAACAACCAATTTTATGTAATTCATCACATAACGGGTAAGAGGATGGATCTCACCACCGAGCATGGGCTTCTTAGATGTCTCATTCTTCACATTATTCTCAAACTCTGCAAAAGTCCCTCTCGCGGCGTCTCCTAGCCTGTCCAACACTCCTTCCGCCTCGCTGCACACAAACTCGTCCGTGACCATGGACTGCAAGTCGGACAACACGTCCGCCAAGGCATCGTACATATCCAAAATCCTAAACAGCTTCTCAGAAGACCTTTTACCAATAGCAACAGCCTCCCCGAAATTCAGCAACGGCATCAAGCACCACTTCCCGGTCTCGTTGAAGCAAACCTCCCTGGCGGAATCAGAGGCGCTAAAAACCTGATCACAGAGCCTCTTCTCCCCGGCCAGAAGAACCCTAACACCAACCTTAACGGCCTGCATCCACTTCTTCATCTTATCATCCAAAGCCTGCCACTCAATCTTCTGAACCTCCTCTATACTAAGCTTCTCAACCCCCAAAATAACGAGGCACTCATCGAGCGCATCCCTACGCACACTACTGTACACCTGGACACACTCCTTCTCGTACCCCGCCCGAACCATCCGGTCCGCGATTTCCTTGAGCTCGGGGACCGCACTAGGGTTAATCAAGTCAACAAAGAGATCCTCACCTAGACTGGCGCCACGATCGTGGAAGCACGTGCTCTCGCTGTCATCCTCGAAGCTCTCCAATCCCTCCTCCTCCTCCTCCGCGATGTCGGCCGGGAACGACAGAGAGAGCCGCCGGATCGAGCCGTAGAGCCGGTCAGCGTCGAGGGGGACGGTGCTGCGGATGAGCGCGTGGCGGAACTCATCCTCCAGCCGCGCCATCGCAACCTGTATCGCAGTCTCCGCTCGCTCCGCGGCATCCGAGACCGAGAGGTCATCGAGGAGGTCGAGGATCTCGTCAATGGCGGCCAGATACTCGCCGGCGTCTCCGTCGTCGAACGACGAAGAGGACGACTCCCACCGTAAGATCACCCGCTCGGAGGAATCGAGCCGGGAATGGACCGATCTGGCCTCGTCGCCGACCAAGTCAGTGAGGCTCGAGAGCCGGTTATCGAAGCTGGACAAGATCAGGAGCATGTCCTCACGCATGTTCTTGGACGTGTTCAAACTCCTGAGGATCTGCTGCGCCGTCGCCATCACCCGGTCGTCCGCGCCCCCGCCGGTCGTCGTCGTCGTCGTCATCAGCCCTCACAGCCTCGTTGTAGTGAGTATGAGAGAGAGTAGAGTGGGATCAGGGAAGGCCAAGGGGCTTCTAACGTAAGTTTTTTTATTTTCCGAATAATTTATTTCCGTGATTGGAGAGATCTTCAATTAAGTTGCCTTTTTGAAGAGCCGGCGGGAGTTGCGGGGAATTGGAGTTTGGTGCTATGCCGTGTTTGGTTAAATGTGAACGGATCGGCTGGAGGAAAATGGGAGGAAGGGATGAAGGAAGGAAGGAGGTGTTTTGGTCATGGAAATTTAAGACAAGGGATTTAGGGGATCCTTTCGTTGTTTGGTTTCGGACAACTCAAGCGTTAATTTCGCTGGGCTTTGACGTTTTGGACGTTGGAGCCCTCGGCCCAAGATACGGCACTGGATATTGCATTTTATATGGACTCATACTAGAAATATCCATATTTCCTAGGTCTAGGTTGTAATGGTTTTGAATAGGTTTAGGATATATAGGAAATAGTATTAGTATGGATTATTTTAGAAAAAGTTTATTTTAGTACCCTGTGATATCACGGATTCACACTTGTGGTTTAAAAATGCATAGAACATGTCAATTTTATTTCAATTTTAATCAACAAGAGGACTCGAGCAACTGTCCGTGAGTTTTTTGACCAAATGACACAACTTCATGTCCTACACGGATTGAAATCTCAACATTTTAGCATGTACGTAGCAGATGATGTAGCAAGGAAAAATTTTCAAAATGGTCTTAATTTGTTTTATGAAGACTCAAAAAGCATGTCTTTTTCTTCCTCCCTTCCTCTTCCCCTCTCCTCTACCATATGTACCTATGACTTTAACAACAAGAACTGAGGTTGCAAGAAGAAACAGATCTCCTCTGTGAGATGAAAATCTAACGCACCATAACCAGGCAAGGTTCCATCCGAAACAGGAACACAAGAACCTACTGAGAATTCTCTCCCTGGAAACTGTGGTGCGTTACGACTGTCTTCCTTGGCTTCCAACTGCCACCTCCTCACGGAAAATGAGAAGAATCCAAAAAACCCATTGGAGAGGAGCACCGTCCACCATGATCTCCGACTTTGGCTACGACTGTCTTCGTGGCCGATACATTGCCTACGCCACGAAACCGTCCACCATCGTCGCCTCCGTCTACTTCCTCCTCCTCATCGTGGGAGCCAAACATCGATCGGCACTGGTCGTCTTGGTCGGTAGGGCCCGCGCGACCCTTTAACCAGGCCCTCTTCTCGACCTCGTCGTTGGTGAGGGACCACATCGAGAAGGATGGGGTAGGAGGGGTGCGAGCCCAACGGAATGGATTGGATTGGATGAAGAAGGAAATGGAATTGGTATTAACTTAAACAGGGGGAAGAATTAGAAGGGAGACAGAAACTTAAACATGTGAATTAGTATTTTCAGAGAGCTGCAACTTAAACATGAGAGTTATAAAGAGAGTTTTTCAAAAAAATTATAAACAAATGCGGTACTATGATGGTAATTTACCACAAACCATGTCATTAAAAACTTATCTCGTGGACTACCAACGTGGCAATCCACGTAAGCAGTTGCCCGGGACCTCTTGTTGATGAAAATTTAAATAAGTTGGACATATTTTATGGGTTTTAGACCACAAGGTAGCCAAGTACGAATCCGTGATATCACATGGTACTAAAGAAAAAATTTCCCATCTATTTTTGGTGGTAGGGTCTAGTTTGGTGGTAGGGTCTAGTTTAAAATATAAAATGTAAAATTTATTTTAAATTTCATTTATAACATTAGAATTTATGTAAAATATTTTAAAATAAAATATTCGAGAGTTAGATCCTACGGAAGATACAGTATGAATTTGATAATGAAATTTTTTTAGAATAAAGATAAGATATGAGTAAAATTTTCCAAACTAAGATATGTGTATGGTCCATAAAAATCCGGCGCATATTTTATTCTCGTCATCCTTAACCCTAATTAGAGTGTATAAGTCCACAATATAAAAATATTAAATAACTAAGTGAGATTATTATTACAACCTGATACAAAGATTTCATTAAATATCGGAATATAATAATTCTTAGTAAGATTACCGTGGCCCTTTCGTTTTCGTAGTTTATCTTGGATTCACTATTGGATACTGCACAGCCCAAGCCTCCCACACTTATCTTTTGCGGATGACATTATTCTTTTAGCGGAAGCATCTTCGTCACAAGCTTCAAATATATCTGATGTTCTTGATGTGTTTTGTCTATCCTCAGGTCAAAAGGGAGTAAAGCTAAGACCAAGTTGTTCGTGTCAAAACATGCCTCTTCGTCCTTGGCCAATGAGTTGGCTAGGAAAATGGGGGGTTCTCTCACTTGTGACCTCGGAAAGTATCTTAGAATGCCCCTCCTCCACGATCAGGTGACCAAGCAGACCTATAGCTTCATTTTGGACAAGGTATACTCTAGACTTAGTGGGTGTGCTAAGAGAGGAGAGAGCGTGTGTTCTTGATTTTTATGGAGTTAATTATATCTTGTTTTCATCACTTTGAACAAGAAGAGAAAGAGGAGAGAGGAGAGAGGAGAGAGGAGAGAGGAGAGAGGAGAGAGAGGGAGGATGCCAAGAGAGGGGTGAAAAGTTTTAGGGATTTTTTTGAAATTTTTTACTGTGACACCTCTCATTGCCAACCGGTTAAAAAAATTCGACATGATGTGCCACATCATCCCTTAAAACATCGGCGTTTTTAGGTTCGGAGTAGATTTTAGATAGAAAAGGGTCCCAAGCCTCTAAGTGAAAAAAATGTGTAAGCGTAGGATTGAAAATGTCGTTTCTGTACTAGAGGATCACAACATAAAAGCTTGAGGAAAAAGTTCATTTTTAGTCCTAGTGATTTCATGAATTTTGTGACATGATCCTGAGGTCCGGAAATGACTTTTTTGGTACATGTGGTTTCCCTTTTTTTTGCGTTAGAGGCTCGGGAGCCTTCCTAATCCAAAATCAACTTCGAACCTAGAAACAACATCATTTTCGCTGCTGAGTTGTCATGCAACATTAGAAACTTTTGCCCTGTTGGTATGCTGACTTGGCACGAAATAAAATATCTATTTCAATCACTTATTTATTTATAGTTTTTCAAAAATACCCCTCTCCCTCTCTTCTTCTCCCTCCTCTCATCTCTCTCCACCCTCCTCCTCTCCCTCTGAAATAGACTAATTAATTCCGGTAACTTCCTCTTCTTCCACCAAAAACATGTTTTTGACCCCTGCTTCCTCTACCTCGTAACAATCCCAAGTCTTCGAATGTCTCCTTCCTCAAGAACACCACGCCTCTTACCTTGGTCTCTCCAAAACATAAATTTCATAAATTTAGAATAAGAGGAAGGAAATGGAAGAGGGAAAATTCGATATCTCAAACAAAAAAACCCAAAGATTTCAAAACCCAGAAGATTCTCTTCTCCCTATTTTTCTTCCAAACACAAATATCTACAAAATATTACTAACAAAAAAAAAAAGGATATAGAACCATCGCTTCACGATTATAGAGCAATAACCCAAAATTAGGGATGGCAATGGGTAGGGTAGGGTAGGGTATTGATAGGACCCTACACATACCCTAGTTTTTTTGGATGGACCCATACCATACTCTCGACCCTACAAATTTTTTATTGTTAGATTCATACCCTACCCTCCTGGAGACCCAGGGTCTACAGGGTCTGTAGGGTCCGACCCTTTAACGTTTTGCATTTTGATAATTTTTAATCAAAACTTAATTTTTATATAAAATTTAAATAAATTCAAGACATCTACTACGTTACACATCAACATTCAATAGAAAATTGATGAAACATCAAATTTTGCAATTTAATTTCAATAGTCCAAGTTTTTTGTTAGAGTTTGAAGTACATAAACAATTCAACAAAAGAAAAATATAACATGTCAGCTTCTAGTGATCCATCATTCACGACATCTTCTAAGCTTGTTGCGGAATAACATAATAAATATGTTAAAGTTAAACGTAAAGTATATTATATATATTACCAATACGGTCTAACAAGGGTCTAATTAGGGTAGAGTCTAAAATATGGTAAAAATGTAAGGGTAGGGTCCGACCCACAGAGTCTAGCTATGGATGCATACCCTACCCTAGACCCTACCTCTAAACATGGACCCATACCCATACCCTACCCTAGACACAGTCAAAGTCAACATACCCTAGACCCGTAGGGTAAGAGTAGGGTCCGACCCTCAGGGTATGAGTATTTCTGCCATCCCTACCCAAAATGCAGAAGCCATGTCTAGGCTAGACGACAAGGACAGGGAACTCACGGAGGAGGATGAGGAGGTCTGAAGCTTCAGGAAGAGGCATAAGTGGCCCCAACAAGATGAAGCTGAAGAAGACACCTTGGAGGAAGATAATGAAGAAGCAGGGATTGGATTTGGAATACGAATGGAATTTGTTGGCATGTCTTATTACCCGACCACTCTGACGTCATTTGTGGTCTCTGATGCGGTGGAGCCCGATTGCCCCATCATCTACATCAACAAGATGTTTGAAATTTTCACTAGGTAGCGGGCTCACGAGATCTTTAGTCAAAATTGGTATACCGTCATAGGGAATAACGAACTCGGTATTTCTTTGTCGGTTTTCTTTTGTTCACTCAACAGTTCTCTACTTGTTTAGGGAGTTTCAGATTCAGTTGGGACTACATACAAGATGTCCATACGGAAGGTACTAAATCTGGATCGTTCGATTTGATTAATTTTTTACCAATCGAACAGTCCAAAATGATTGAGGACATTATGGATTTTTAACCCACAAAATTGTTAACCCCTAAATCCCAAACCAGGGTTAACACCCACCCATCCTAGCCTGTAGCCTATAAAGTCCAACATCTGTAGCCCTCTTCCTCTTCCAGAATTATTTAAAAAAAATTTATTTGAATCCCATTCTCTCCTCTAAGAAGAGGACATCGACGGTACCTTGAAAAAGTTGACCGATGATATCGAAGAAACTTAGCCGACCCAATAGGTTTCGGACTCCAAAGCCGACCCATCAACCACTAGGCCTATCCCCTTTTGACTTCAAATCTGAAACCTTGGTAAGTTTATCAGTTTTCCCTTCCCTTTCTCTTTATTGCTACCGAGCCCTTGATCATTGGTGTTAAAGGCGGTTACTTTTTTGGTGCGAATGATTGAAGGTGGCTCCAGTTGGAAATATGAGGAGGGCCACGGTTGATAATAGAGAGATGGTGGACAAGAGGAGGAATAGATATATGGGCTCTGGTTGGTTGTTAAATTGTATTACAGGAGGATGCAGAGTACAAACTTGATGAGGAGGACAAGTATGAGGATGAGGAGGAGGGCCAGCAAAAAATGGAGGAAAATCCTGTTGGGGAGAAGAAGTATACTATGAAGAGAAGGGGAGAGAATAAGGTGAGTAAAAAGTTGGTAAACATCTTTTATTTGTATGCATCTTATTGATGAAGCATATCAGCATCATCTGATGTTGGTTTTTGTTTGAACTGATATTGGTTTTTGTTTGAACTGATATTGGTTTTCGTTGGAACTGATATTGGTTTCTGATTGAACTGATATTGGTTTTCGTTGGAACTGATATTGGTTTTCGTTAGAACTGATATTAGTTTTGATGTGAAGTGATATTGGTTTGCCTGTGTTGTGATATTGGTTTGCATTTGATGTGATATTAGTTTGCATGTGTTGTGATATTAGTTTGCATCTGAAGTGATATTGGTTTGCTTGTATTGTGATATTAATTTACCTGTGTTGTGATATTGGTTAGTTGTAATTGCACTTTTTAATATGTAACAGGATTTGATTAGCGATTATGAAGATGACAATGCGGGAGAGGATACTTCAACCAAGGGGTTTGAGAATAATCAGGGTGAAACTAATGATGTTGAAGAAGAGAATATAGATCTGAAAGAACAATTGCCTGTAACCATTACAATAACCTATTAAAACCAATTATGTCATATTTTGTTGTTCTGTTGTAGAATTCCTTTCTGAACGATACACAACGACCGAATGATAAGTTGTCTGAGGAAGATAGGTGTGTCCTTCGTGAACAATTACATTCTTCCATAAGATTATCATATCCAAATGGTAAATGTCAAAAAATTCATAGGCGATATTATTTTGCCTATGAATTAATATTGGTTTGCATGTGAATAGATATTGGTTTGCCTGGGTAATGATATTGGTTTGCCTGTGTAGTGATATTGGTTTGCATATGTGATGAGATATTGGTTTGCATGTGAATTGATAGTGATTTGCATGTGAATTGATATTGGTTCGCCTGTGTTGTGATGTTGGTTTGCATATGTGATGAGATATTGGTTTGCATGTGAATTCATATTGGTTTTTCTCTGAATTGATATTGGTTTGCATGTGAATATATATTAGTTTGCATGTAGAATAATATTGGTTTGCCTGTGTAGTGATATTGGTTTGCATGTGTAGCGATATTGGTTTGCATGTGTAGGAATATTGGTTTACCTGTTGTTGCGGAGAAAGTGGGTACAAGAACGTCAAGACTACCCGAGATAGATCCGGAGTGGTCGTCCCAAGGTCGGCCTAACGGAGAGGGTGAAAAAAGAGTGAACCTTAGACGTTCAATCTAAGGGAGAGGGAGAAAAAAGGACTACGGGCTACGAGATAAAAAGTAAAGATAGTTGTTGTTTGATGTGTTGGTGATGTCCGTTCTCTCGCCCGAACCCTTCTTATATAGAGTACCTTGACCTAACCTTCACGCCTTCACAATAGGAAATCCTAAACCGCCTCCAAGACCTTCGGCTCCAAGTCTCAATCCCGAGAGATCCGCTTCAAATTATTTGCTCCTAACATGACGGGATCCTCTCGGCTCAATACAAGCCGTCTTCCTTAAATGAGCAAATCCCATCCTCGGATAGGAAGCTTTCAAAACGTGACGACCAAGCGATCGCGGCCTAACGAGGAATTTACCAAGTCTTGCCGAATATTGAGAATCTCGGCTCAAGTTAGGAAAATATAGATCGTTTTGACCTTCTCGAACCTCCCATGCAAAATCTTGACTCAAATCCGTCATCGCCCAAAACGGACATCTCGTCAGGCCCAAAGTGAATCTCAAAATGGGCTCAGGCTAAAGGCCTCCTCAACCAAAGTGGACCTATTTCCGAAATCACCTTCCCGCCTACGAAGGTCAAATGAGCTTCCCGCTCGGGTCCAAGTTGGCTTCTCACCTTCGGCTTCTTGCCTTAGGCTCCTCGCTTATCTACTTGCCTTAGGCTTCCGGCCTTAAGTTTCTCGCCCGGCTTCCCGCCTTAGGCTTCTCGCCCGGCCTCTCGCCGTAGGCCTCTCACTCGGCCTCTCGCCACTCGGCCTCTCGCTCGGCCTTTTGCCACTCGGCCTCTCGCCGTAGGCCTCTCACCTGGCCTCTCGCCACTCGGCCTCTCGCTCGGCCTTTCGCCACTCGACCTCTTGCCGTAGGCCTCTCACTCGGCCTCTCGCCACTCGGCCTCTCGCTCGGCCTTTCGCCACTCGACCTCTTGCCGTAGGCCTCTCGCTCGGCCTCTCGCTCGGCCTTTTACCGGCCTCTCGCCTATTTTGAGTCGGACGAGTTTCTCGATAGGGCTCGGCCATGTGGGCGAGAAGAGTCCTCGCTTGGTTTCGTCTACGCGGGCGAGAGCGGCCTCTCGCCCAGGCCCTCGGTATCGCCTACGCGGGCGAGAGGGGCCTCTCGCCCAGGCCCTCGATCTTGCCTACGCGGGCGAGAGGGGCCTCTTGCCCAGGCCCTCGGCCTCGCCTACGCGGGCGAGAGGGGCCTTCGCCCAGGCCCTCGGCCTCGCCTACGCGGGCGAGAGGAGCCTCTCGCCCCGGGCTCCGAATTCCGCCGAGCTCGAGCCGATTCCCGCACATCCGGAGATAGACCGTCATCACTTCGAGATGTTAATTTCGTGCTCCAACAATGCCCCCCGCACGTCGATAGTTCGAGGCGTCCATTCCGAGAAATGTTGACGTGTTTCCCTCCGAATTTTCAAGCTAGGATCAAACTTGACTCCTTTGAATTTCAAACTTCCCTCTTTGACTTGGTGGACCCCAAAGATGTCATTGACTTAGCCTAAAAAGAACAAAGCCCCCCATTCTCTTCACATTCTCACCACTCTTCATTTCCCAACATCCACCATGGAAATCAAAGCTTGGCCTCCATTTTTCCTTTCTTAACAACTCCAACTAAAATTTGAATCACTCCTCCATCTCCAAAGTTGCCAAGGTGTGTTTAATCTTCAAAGTAAGTTTCCCTCCCTTCTCCATTATGATTGTAAAGAAGAATATGAAAGTAGCTCACTTCTTGGTCAAATCTCACAACTTGTAGGAGGACTTATTTGCCTTGGACTAGAGTTGCCCTCCACCTTTTGGAGGCTTGCAAATCCCTTGTATTCCTTTTGGCTCGCTTCTAACTCCACTTCAAGGTATGTTTCCAAGCTTTAACACTTGCACACCAAGTGTTTGTGAAAATGCCAAACCCATCATTTTGCACTTCTTCCTCTTGGCTTTTGAACTTGGGGTAATTCCATAGCTTAGACCTTGATCGAGGAGAATACACCACACACCTTACTCTCCATCACGAACCAACGTCGGTTCACCAATTCCTTTACGCACTTCGGATAAGAGCTTGACATTTCTCGCCTAGGTAAATTCGGCCCTAGTGACCCGAGTTGGGCTCGACCGAACGGCCCACGAGGAGCTTGGTCTCCCTTGCTCGACTCGAGATGAGAAAACGCGCACGCCGGTAGGCCTTGCTCCCTAGGCCCGAGGCAAGAAAGTACTCTCGCCGGTAAGCTTCGCCCGCTAGGTCCGAGGCGAGAACCCATCCGCGTCGGCCCAAAAATCCAAAGCGATCAAACGGGTGTTCTCACCGTCCTTTTAACACCGTCTTTGCTAACCCTTGTTTGTTTAATGATGTTAGGATGGTCATGCCGATACCTCCTGATATCGAGAAGGAAGAACAACGCTCCTCCAACGTCCTCATCACATCCACACTTGGAGAAAGCTACCCGGTCGATGATACCTCTCAAGACAAAGAAAATCGAGTACTTGGACCCACGATTACCAACGTAGAGACCTTTGAAGATTTCCTTCCGGTCCATTACCGTGACGTGCCTCTCTTTCAAGGCGCTCCCTTCAACTTATACTTTTGGAACAACTGTAACGGATACCGCGGATGGCCTACACCATTCCAAGAGTTCGAGAGTTGGCACGCCGTCCTGAAACCATTCCACCAACCACAATGGGACCAAACCGGCATCGGCTCACTCTTGTCCCTTTGCGCACGCCGCATTGAGCCATGTCGTCCACTACTCGGCACCTTGCTTCTCTATTGGTGCCCTAGTGCCAACGTGTTTCTTTTCCGCTCGGGTAAGCTACCTTTAGCATCGATGATTCTTCTTTGCCTTCATCAAGCTTCTTATCCATCTTATCTCCCCTTGTAGGAATGAAGACTATCACATTATACGATATGGCTGCCCTTTTTGGCCTCCATCCCGACGGTGAACCAATCCTCCCGTCTACCCCAGTGTCTGATGCCAATGGCCGGGTTCGGCATGAGGCCAATAGGCCAGTAGCAAATGGTTTTCCCGCCTATGTCAAAGCCTATCGACTACGGGATGACGATCCTCGAAGAGAACCCAACCCCGTCACCACTGCGAACGCAAGCGTCCCTGATTATGCGCCCGGCGATGAGCTTCGCCATAGAGATGAGCACACGGCCTTCTTGCTCCTTTGGATTACCCGCTACATCACCTGCCCGTCTTCCAAACGTGTGTCAAATGAATACTTCAACTTAGCTGCTGCACTAGCCGAGGGACGGAAAATGGCAATGGGGCAATTCATCCTCTCTCACATCTACGACCAGATGGCCATCTTTATCAACACTTATCGATTGAAGAGGACTTTCACCGCCAACGGTCCCTTATGGATGGTCGCCATATGGTGCCTAGCTTACTTCCCCGAGTTGACACCTTCACTCCCTACATATGACGGGTCATTACCTAGCTACGGCCATCATCTTCTTCGGGCTCGGGTAAAGAAACCCACGAAAGATCTTCGTCCCTACTTCCGGGCCTTCAACAAGGATCGTAGCGGTAATCAAACTTCTCCACTTCTTCATGCGACTTGCCGCCCTAACTTCCTCAATTTCTCTAACGTGATTCATAGCGCTGATGCTTGGAAGAGTATACTCACCGCCCGAGACCTTATTAGTGGAAGTTGTCCCAGGAGGATGGTCGTAGCACCCTACAATCCTCACTTTGTCGCTGAGCAGCTAGGTCTCATCCAAGGGATTCCGTTCCCCACCAACTACCTTCTCCATGGACACAGAGCCGACCGAGGCTCACATAAATGGGAAAAGGTGGAACTTTCCCTTGCGGCAAACAGTTACCTTTTACACCGAAGCACAATCAGCTGCTTCAACTTCTCTTCCGGTCGTTCTCCTGCCTTCGCGGCTTGGTGGGCGACACTCACATGTTGGAAGGCCAACGACAAGCAACTAGTCGAGACCTTTACCTTCTTCAAAGATACACCCCCCACGGCAGACACTGTTCTAAGGCGAGGAAAAGCCCCTCCGAGGAAGAAGCAACGACCACTCGGTAACAATTGACCAGGCGGGTGCCTCGGCGTCTCCTTCCCAAACGAACGACTCCGGCTTCCCAGACGACGGTAAGTCCCGTTACTCTTACACCCACCATGTTCTTCACTCGTCAATAACCGCCTTCTTATTATTGCACAGACGTTGACCTTCGAGCTTCCTCTCTTTCGGTCAGACTCGTGGGATACCCTTCGTCTTCGTCTAAAAAGGTAAAAACTAACTTCGGGTACTTACCTGGTACCAATAAGCTTTCCACCTAATTCACATCACTTCAGGACTCATCACCCGAAGCTTCTCCCGTACGAGTCAGCCCCACTACTGACCCTGAGTCTCCCCGTGTCGTCTCTCCTTCAAGGCTCAGAAGAAATCCTCCGCGTCAAAGTCGCCCTACCAGCATCATGATTTCCGAGCCTCTAGATGATGAAGCCGAGTTCCAGGCGATGCTTGATCCTGCTTACTCCCCTGGTTATACACCTTCACCTCCGGTAGCACCTTCTTCGGTCACTGGTACCTTCAACGCCAGGATGACCGAGAGCGAGGAGGTCATCTCAGATATTGTGCATCCTCCGACGCCTTCGATCATTGCTCCGCCTCCTACGTCCGGACCATCACTGACGCCTATCGTTGCTCCAGCCCCTCCTATACCTCTGATCGACGCCTCCGAGCTGGTAGGTGTCTTTCCCAGCTTTGTTTTTCCGTATGTCTCATCACTCTATTGGGTCACACTTGTTATTCCATGCTAGGCATTCTATGAGAGCATAGGATTCACCATAGCTGAGTCAATCAACCCCCCGATCACTCCGGCTTTGCCACCCGAAGTTCTGACATCCGCATGTGGTGACACAGAAAAAGACAAGCAAAGAGCCAACTTGATCCGTTACCTTCATGACCTTAAGAGCCAGACGGTAAGCACTATGTTTTTAGAACCTCCAGCCTATGCATATGCGGCCCTCGAGTACTTGATAAGCCACGGGCCATCCACCGGCAACCAACCTGCTCCCATTCGCAAGCTACACGCCGACTTTGCCCGTGTTGTCCACTGGTAAGCTCTTTTATATTCGCTTTTCTCCCCACCACCTTAATTGAACCCATTCTTAACACTTATTTCTTTACAGGTATTAAAGGGGCGAAAGGTACGTTGACTCCATCCATTGCATGGAGCAGAACGCGGAAGCTCATACCAGGACCTTCGCAGAGATTCAGAACAACATGGCGTCAAGGGTTGCCGAGTTCAGACTGGTTAAGGCTGAAGAATTTAAAGTCACACAGATGGTTACCGCTCGGGCTGAGACACCGAACCGTATCCGAGCTGAGATTGCCCGCCTTCAAGAGAGCTTGATCCAGGCTGACTCCGAGTACCAGGGGTCACAAGACGAACTTGCCCGTGTGAGAGAGAGAAGGATAGCCTGTCATCAGGCTAACATGGAGTACGGGACGACCGTCTTCAAGAGTGTCAAAGATGAATCCGAGCTTGCTGATGCACTACTAGGACAAGAGAAGAACGCCTACGCTGATGATCGAGTATTTATTGACGCCGCTCGTGAATTAGTAGACGGAGCGATCTCTTGCCTTTCTGAACTTGATGTTGGCGCCGCCCCATCAGAGAGTCATGGACGGGCATGAGTTCGACCTCCTGGAGCTCTTCGATCTCGTTGGCTTGACTAGCTTTTGGACTGTCATATTTATTATTTACCTAGCTTTGACGTACGTACACTCAGTCCTATCGAGACCGTGTGCTAGGCTTGATCGCGAAACATGATTTTGGTGGCCTTTGAAGAGGCTGACGAAGTAACTTATCCTTTATTGATCTTCACCAACCAGACACATCATCAAGTTACATGTATAACCGGTTTCATCAGAAAACCGAAAGAACCGTCGTCATAGTCTATACTGACTAAGCGCGATTCTACTGCAAACCCATCACCGGCTAGGTTACATCTCTCGATTATAAGTTCGTGCATAATCTTCAAATAGACGATCATCCACACCCTCCCACATGCTAGGCCGGTACTTCTTCAGGTAAAGTCCATTTATCGGGCGCTCATGAACCTCACCGTTGATGTCTGCAAGTCGATAGGATCCATTCCATAGCACATCGTGCACCTCGAATGGTCCTTCCCAATTTGGCGACCACTTTCCAAGCTCGGGGTCTTTGCGTCCCAGTGGGAGTATAACCTTCCACACCAGATCCCCTCTCTCGAAATGCTTTTCTCGGACCCACTTGTTGTAGGCTTTCTCTACAGTCTTCTTTTGCTGGACGATCGCGTCTAATGCCCTTAGCCTTTCTTCCGGAAGATCTTCAAGTTCAGCCAACATGGCCGAGTCATAATCAAGTCGGGAGAGGTTTGCCTGCTCGGCCCTCCTCAAGGATCGGACCGTCATTTCCAATGGTATCATAGCATCGTGTCCATAAGTAAGAGCGAACGGTGTTGTTCCAGTGGCACCCTTCTTTGTAGTGCGGAATGCCCACAACGCCTCCGATAGAGCGAGATGCCACATTCTGGGTCGCTCTCTCACCATCTTCTCTATGCACGCTTTTAATACCTTATTGGTAGCTTCCGCTTGACCATTGCCTTGAGCATAATAAGGCGTCGAGTGGGTGATTCGGAAGCCCATGTCTCTGGCAAACTTTTGGATTTCATCTCCGGTGAACATAGTAGCTTGGTCGGTCGTGATCGTCTCCGGTAACCCGAACCTATGGATGATGTGTTCTTTAAAGAACTGGATCACCGTCTCTTGGTTCACAACCTTCATTGGGACTGCCTCCACCCACTTTGTAAAATAATCAGTGGCCACTATGATGAAGGCGTGTCCCTTGGTAGAAGCGGGATGGATCTTCCCGATAACATCAACTGCCCAACCCCGAAATGGCCAAGGCTTCACTACGGGATGAAAAGTGTCTGCCGGCGAGTGTTGAACTCGTCCATGTCTTTGGCATTCTTGACACCCCTTCGCGTAATTGATGCAGTCATTTGCCATACCCGGCCAAAAGTAGCCGTGACGATGCATCAACCATCTCATCTTGATACCTGACTGGTGTGCTCCACATATGCCTTCATGGACCTCTGTCATGGCTAGCATAGCTTCTTGTGAACTTGGGCAAACCAGAAGTAACCCGTCGATGGTCCTTCGATAGAGGGTGTCGTTGATGAGCTCGAAACGAAGAGCCCTTATCTTCAAAGCCTTGTCGGAGCAAGAGCTTGGGCCCTTGAGGTAGTCGATGTATTCCTGTCGCCAGTCTCGGTTGAGTTGTAACAAAGCAATCTCGACCGTCGGGTTAAGCTCCTCTAATACCGAGGTCGACCTGACCTTCACCGGTACGGAATTGAATTTGGTGAACGCACGGAAACCGGATCCGGTCTGTGCTAACTTGTTGGCCTCCATGTTCTTGGTGCGATCCACGAATCCAATGATCGCATCTTCGAAACTCCGTAGTAGCGATCGAGCAGCATCACAATAGGCTTGGAAGCCTTCTCGCTCGCACTTGAATTCGCCCGCCACTTGTTTGACCACCAACATCGAATCACCAAGCACCTGGACAGTTTCGGCGCCAAGGTCTTTTAAAATAAATAGCCCTAATACCAAAGCCTCGTACTCGGCTCGATTGTTGGTGCAAGGAAAATTAAGTAGGAAGGATGCTTTCGTCTTGATACCGGTCTGAGATTTGATCACGATCCCAGCCCCAGAGGACTTGTTGGTGCGGGAGCCATCAAACCAGAGCATCCATGGTTTCTTTGCTATCAACCCAAAATCCACCGACGTATCAGTAGTCACATCAATACACGGGTGGTCAGCCAAGAAGTCAGCCAATGCTTGCCCTTTCACCGCTCGCTGAGGCACGAACGTTAAGTTGAACTCCACCAAGGCCAATGCCCACTTACCAAGCCTTCCTCTCATGATAGGTCCGGTGACTAAGTGCTTGATGACGTCGGTCTGGGCAACCACCTTTACCTCCGTGGGCAAGAGATAATACCTCAATTTTCTACAAGCAAAGAAAAGACAAAGGCACAACTTCTCAATGGCTGAATACCTCGTCTCCGCTCCCAAGAGCGACCTACTCAGGTAGTACACAGCCTGCTCTTTTCCTTCGTCATTCTCCTGAGCCAGTAGGCATCCAATTGAGTCTTGGGCGGCCGATACATAAAGCAACAACGGTCGATTCGGGGATGGCGGAGTGACAACCGGAGGTGTGGATAGGTATGCCTTAAGCTCGTCAAAGGCTTGTTGGTGCTTGGCTTCCCATTGGAACTCGCCTCCCTTTAGTTTGAGCAAGTTGGCAAATGACCGTGTCCGGCCCGCCGTGTCGGATATGAACCGACGCAAGAAGTTTACTTGGCCGAGGAAACGTTGCAGCTCCTTCTTGTTTCGAGGAGGTTGGGCTTGTTGAATTGCCTTGATCTTTTTTTCATCGATCTCGATGCCTCGCTTATGGACAAGAAATCCCAAGAAGTTCCCCGCAGACACTCCGAACGCACATTTTAACGGGTTCATCTTGAGCTGGTGTTCCCGCATCCTCTCAAACGATGCCCGCAAGTGCTTCAAGTGTTGGGTGCGATCATGGGACTTGACCACCACATCATCGATGTATTCTTCCATAAATTTGCCGATGAAATCTGGAAAGATTAGGTGCATCCCCTTTTGGTATGTAGCTCCGGCGTTCTTGAGTCCAAAAGGCATAACTACCCACTCAAAAATCCCGATAGACCCTGGACATCTGAACGCCGTCTTATGAACGTCCTCCTCAGCAAGATAAATTTGATTGTAACCCGAATGACCGTCCATGAAGCTCAGTACTTCATGCCCGGCTGCCGCGTCAACCAACATATCGGCGATGGGCATTTGATATTCATCTTTTGGAGTAGCAGAGTTTAAATCTGGTGGTGGGTTTTGCAATAGTGATGCTATTGCTGAAGTCTTCAACTATGGGCACCGCCATAGATTTCTCTCCGATCTCGTACTCTCCGAGATCTCCTTCAATCACGTCCCCTTCTAGGTAACTGGGCTGATTCTCCTTAGGTCCGAACATGGCCGGGAGGGTGAAGACCATATTGACTTGTAGGTCTTGGTTATCTTCATTGAGGTCATCCTCACTCGCGCTATCCTCTAGCTCTACCTTCTCGCCCATCTCATCTTCACGAATAAAATGCCTCATCTGCCATGCCAGGTACTCTCTCTCGTTACTCGGACTTGGTGGTTCGTCGCCCTCGTCGTCCAGTGTGAGATCATCACCATCCCCAATAAGTCCATCTAAATCTAATAACTCTTCTTCGTGATGGTCTGGGAGACCGTGTAGTCTCAACTTCTCATAATTTTTTATCATAACGCAGGCTGGGTGTACAGCCTTTTTCTCTTTGAGAGGGTTGCTGACCTCCATATCCTTGCTAGTGCTATCATCCCGACCTGACCCCTCATTCCGACTCGAGGTGTCGTTGAGACTTAATTTCTCGAAGGATCCAAACCTTGCCACCCCCGCATCTAGATCGACCATGACTTCCTCGTGTGGAGTGGTTCGCCCCTTTTGTGAGGAGTTATCTTTGGGGCGGACCTTACATTCCGTCTTCGGTACCTATACCTTATTCAGCTCTCGTTCTCCCCCGAAGTCGATGTGCCTCTTTGCCTTGATGAGTGTCGCCGACATCCTTGATCCACTAAATTCCTTCATTGGTGCTTTCCCCTTGTCGGACCTTTGTGTTGATAACTTCGTTTCATCACTAAAGTCTATCATAGGCGTCTGGTCCTTGCCATCGACCTCTCTCATCGGTGCTTTTCCTTTGTCGGGCCTTGGGGCGTCGATCTCCATGGACCGGCTTTGTCTAGAAGCCGCACGGCATGGAACTTCGGGAAGGGCTAGGAGAGTTTCCTGCTCTTTGAGTCGAGCCTTGCGCTCGGCTAACATCTTTTCCAGATCTTGAGTGACTTGCTTCTCGACCTGAATCCTCCTTTCCAGGCGACGCCTTTGAGTATGAGTAAGGGGTTCAGGTGTAAGTGGTCTCGGTGCATGCCTCTTCTCGCCTAATCGGTGGAATACACCTCCTTGACGCTCAGTGCCGTCTCGGAGATCTATTTTGATGTGAGGGTGGCGAAGCTGTCCACCTTGCCCCCCGGGTCTTTCTCTTACGTCTCTCGGGCGTTCTTGCCTCTCGGGACTCTCCTCCGGGCCTCTTGGAAGTTCTTTTCCTTCGAGTGTCTCCTTGAGCTCCTGCAGCAGTTGTTGCGCCCTAAGTTGTCTCATGGACTCACTCGGCTGCTCTCGTCTTTCGTGTTTAGGAGATCCTTGCTGTCTGTATTTCCCGAATCCATCCCTCTGGTCCCGGTGGTACTCTCGTCGTTCATTTCTCTCGAGTCTATCCCTCAAATCTTGAGAAGGTTCTTGGCGCCCATGCCCCCCGAGTTTCTCTCTCAGGTCTCGGGAAGGTTCTTGGCGTCCATGCCCCCCGAGTTTCTCTCTCAGGTCTCGGGAAGGTTCTTGGCGTCCATGCCCCCCGAGCTTCTCCCTCAGATCACGAGAAGGTTCTCGGCATCCATGTCCTCCGAGTATCTCTCTCAGGTCTCGGGAAGGTTCTTGGCGTCCATGGCCCCCGAGCTTCTCTCTTAGGTCGTTGAGGGGTGACCGTCGGGCATGTTTGGGATCTTCCTCCTCATTCTGGTACCTTGCCATACTCACCATATTGATGGGTACGGCAAAGGGTGCCGAAGGTTGTTCTTTGGGGAACCTCAGCCGCCCGTCCTTGATCGCTTGTTGCACTTGGTTGCGGAACACCACACAATTGGCCGTGTTGTGTGACTTGCTCGCATGCCACTTGCAGTACTTCATCCCCTTCAGCTCCTTCTCATCGGGGATCTTGTGTCCGGGTGGTAACACGATCTGGCCGTTCTTGAGGAGATTATCAAAAATCTCATCGGCCTTTGTAACATCGAACGAGTACTCTCGACCAACCTCGTTAAAGCCCTTGCTCTGTTGAGGCGAGTTCCCGGGACGGGTGAACTCGTTGGGGACCGTCATTGTCTTGTGGACCAAGCTTTCGCACTCATATGGCTTGCCCTTCTTGAACTCGGCCACCATCTCCTCCACTGTCTGTCCTTCTTCGAGACCCCATTCATCACTAAATTGGTCAATCTCAAGCGTAGGGTCATAGCGATGGTAGGTACCTTTTGAAGAAGAAGTCCTTCTGTCCTTCTCGTAGATCAGCTGTTGTGCCATGGCGGCCTTTTGCGCCAACTCGGATAGGTCTCGGAACCTCCCGACTCCGAGCTTCTTCCGAAGGCGAAAGGTAAGCCCTTGCATGGCCAAAGCTGCTAAGTCAGACTCTGATAAGTTGGTCGGGCACCTGTTCTTCGCCTTTCGAAAGTGAATTATGAACTTTTCCACGGATTCACCTTCGAGCTGTTGCATATGGGCGAAGTCTGATATGGTTATGGTCGGCTCTGCCCTGTAGAATTGGTCGTGAAACTTCTATTCCATGTCAGGCCAATCTCGCACCGAACCCGGTGGTAGGCTAATATACCAAGCGAAGGCTGTCTTGGTCAGAGTCATAGGGAACTGGCGTAGAAGCCATGCTCCATGGATTGAGGTTTCTCCGCATTGAATGACGAAGCGAGCAACGTGCTCCACCGTCGACTGGCTCTCTTCGCCTGAAAACTTGGTGAACTCCGGGACTCGATATCTCTGTGGGTAGTGGACTCGGTCAACATCCGCTGGGTAAGGCTTAACGAACCTTGGACGCGGGATATTCCTTGGTTCGAACCCCAGGTTCCTAAGCATCTCGGCCAATCCCTCCCTCTGGTAGACCTCTTGGTTGAGGTTAGGTATCGGCCGTCCCTCGAAAGGTGGTCGCTGGTTCAGCTCTTCTTCTTCAGGTCTAGGTTGTCGTTGGCCTGGCCTTGCTTGATTTCCATCATATACCAGCTGCCGATTGATGGGGTTGTGGACGTCCTCCTCATCCAACTCGGTTTGCCTTGGTCGAGTGGTCGGGGTGACGTTTGGAATCGTTGGCTCGTACAGGGCATTCGTCCGGATGCTTCCCTTCTCGAAGGAACCTTGATCAGCCTCAACCGTGAGAGGGCGTGACCTCTCCTGAGCGCCGAGTGGTTGGGTGTATCCCATTCCTGAATCATCCATCCCTTGGGTCTCCTTGCTTGAGGACGCTTGGAATGGCACGTACATGGGCGTCCCTGCTGGTGGCTTTCGGCTGAGCACATAAGGTGTTTCCGGCACTTTGTCGAACGACATGGTGCCAACCTTGGAATGATCGAAGGATGTGGACACACCCTTCCCCTTGCTTTGAGCCTCAAATACCTTGGCAGTTTCATTCACTATAGCAGGCTTCACGATCTGGGTGAAGTAGTCCACGGTGTGCTGGTTGCTCTCCATAGCCGCTCTCTGGATCGATTCGTCCGCGTGGTTACGGACTCCTTGGATCTGATTGGAGATCTGATTAGAGAACCGCTTGTAGGACTCCTCGGTTTGTTGGGTCATCCCTGAGATCTCCTCCGAACGCTTGATGACCTGTTCGAGGTCCTGTTGTAATCCTTCGTTCTTCCGCTCTATGATATCAAGCTTCTCAACCACTAAGGTGAGTTGGTCGGCTAGCACCATGAGTAAGGCCGAGTCGGTAGTATTCGACTCCTTGAAGAGAACCGGGTTGGTATTGCTCCTCCCGATCCCCGTCTGGACAACAGGGAGAGCCGGCTCCTTGTTGCGAGCCGAGTTGGTAACGTTCTTCCCGGCATTTTGCTGAGAAGATATGGGTGGTGCCGTCTCTTTGCTGGAAACCGCGTCAGATGAATTCCTCCCAACGAGTTGCTGGGAAGAGGGTGCCGCCTCCTTGGGGTTGGAATTGGCTTGAGCAGCATGGTTCTTGGTCATCTTGATCAAACGAAGCTAGACCGCCTTTTCAGACGCCCTCCTTAGTCCCACCGAGCGTGCCAAAAATATGTTGCGGAGAAAGTGGGTACAAGAACGTCAAGACTACCCGAGATAGATCCGGAGTGGTCGTCCCAAGGTCGGCCTAACGGAGAGGGTGAAAAAAGAGTGAACCTTAGACGTTCAATCTAAGGGAGAGGGAGAAAAAAGGACTACGGGCTACGAGATAAAAAGTAAAGATAGTTGTTGTTTGATGTGTTGGTGATGTCCGTTCTCTCGCCCGAACCCTTCTTATATAGAGTACCTTGACCTAACCTTCACGCCTTCACAATAGGAAATCCTAAACCGCCTCCAAGACCTTCGGCTCCAAGTCTCAATCCCGAGAGATCCGCTTCAAATTATTTGCTCCTAACATGACGGGATCCTCTCGGCTCAATACAAGCCGTCTTTCTTAAATGAGCAAATCCCATCCTCGGATAGGAAGCTTTCAAAACGTGACGACCAAGCGATCGCGGCCTAACGAGGAATTTACCAAGTCTTGCCGAATATTGAGAATCTCGGCTCAAGTTAGGAAAATATAGATCGTTTTGACCTTCTCGAACCTCCCATGCAAAATCTTGAATCAAATCCGTCATCGCCCAAAACGGACATCTCGTCAGGCCCAAAGTGAATCTCAAAATGGGCTCAGGCTAAAGGCCTCCTCAACCAAAGTGGACCTATTCCCGAAATCACCTTCCCGCCTACGAAGGTCAAATGAGCTTCCCGCTCGGGTCCAAGTTGGCTTCTCACCTTCGGCTTCTTGCCTTAGGCTCCTCGCTTGTCTACTTGCCTTAGGCTTCCGGCCTTAAGTTTCTCGCCCGGCTTCCCGCCTTAGGCTTCTCGCCCGGCCTCTCGCCGTAGGCCTCTCACTCGGCCTCTCGCCACTCGGCCTCTCGCTCGGCCTTTTGCCACTCGGCCTCTCGCCGTAGGCCTCTCACCTGGCCTCTCGCCACTCGGCCTCTCGCTCGGCCTTTCGCCACTCGACCTCTTGCCGTAGGCCTCTCACTCGGCCTCTCGCTCGGCCTTTCGCCACTCGACCTCTTGCCGTAGGCCTCTCGCTCGGCCTCTCGCTCGGCCTTTTACCGGCCTCTCGCCTATTTTGAGTCGGACGAGTTTCTCGATAGGGCTCGGCCATGTGGGCGAGAAGAGTCCTCGCTTGGTTTCGTCTACGCGGGCGAGAGGGGCCTCTCGCCCAGGCCCTCGGTCTCGCCTACGCGGGCGAGAGGGGCCTCTCGCCCAAGCCCTCGATCTCGCCTACGCGGGCGAGAGGGGCCTCTTGCCCAGGCCCTCGGCCTCGCCTACGCGGGCGAGAGGGGCCTTCGCCCAGGCCCTCGGCCTCGCCTACGCGGGCGAGAGGAGCCTCTCGCCCCGGGCTCCAAATTCCGCCGAGCTCGAGCCGATTCCCGCACATCCGGAGATAGACCGTCATCACTCCGAGATGTTAATTTCGTGCTCCAACACCTGTGTAGCGATATTGGTTTGCCTGTGAATTCATATTGGTTTGCCTCTGAATTGATATTGGTTTGCATTTGTAGCGATATTATTTTGCATGTGAATATATATTTGTTTGCATATGGAATAATATTAATTTACATGTGTAGTGATATTAGTTTGCATGTGTAGTGATATTGGTTTGCATGTGTAGTGATATTGGTTTGCATGTATAGGGATATTGGTTGCCTGTGTAGCGATATTGGTTTGCCTGTTTGGCGATATTGGTTTGCCTGTGAATTGATATTGGTTTGCCTGTGTAGTGATATTGGTTTGCATGTATAACGGTATTGGTTTGCAAACCAATATAATGACAACGAAATACCATTATCGTCAATGAGTCTGCATATACCATTATTGTTCAATTATGATATAAGTTGAAATTTCAACAAAAAAAAAGTTCAAATTTTTTCGAACGAATAAACCAATATCTTTCGAAACATAAAATATAACTAATAACATGGTGGCATGTTTATCATTCCACTAGTTTACTTTCATTATTTTGATTTTTTTCAGATGTGGTCATTGTTGGTGTTACAGCAAAATCGATTTGTAATCAAATAAATATGAATATCAAATAAAGTCGAGCTCGACTGAGAAAAAAAATGTTGATGGTCTAACTTTTATATGAAATAAACAAATAAAATTTATCTCCAATTAATCAGATGTTATTTATTTCCCCGTAGAAGTATTCATCTTTATTTTTTTAATTTATATTTACTGTAGCCATAAAAGAAAGGTTTGGTTTGCAAGGGAAAGAGAGACGAAAGGGTTAATGGGCTATGATATTTTGAATTGGAAATCGGGAGACGAAAGGTTGCTCAGCTTTATTTATTTTTCTTTTTTAATCTTTTTTTAAATCTATTAACCTCTTATTACCAACCGGCCAAAAGTTTCTAACATGGCGTGACAAATCAACATCAAAACGACATCGTTTTTAGGTTCAGAGCTGATTTTGGCTCGAAAATTTTAACGCAAAAAAGTGAAACTATAAGTGTAAAAAAAGTCGTTTCTAGACTTCAGGATCTATGTCAAAAAATTTGTGAAAAATAAACTTTATCCTAAACGTGAAACTACAAGAATCAGTATTGAATTTTTCCTTTATAATTCAAAACTAAATTGGTACAACACATATATAACTAAAAGAAATAAATCTTGTACCGTGTTAGCCACCACCGGGCAAGCAGCAGTGGAGTAGGGTTGGGAGGAGGATAAAATGGCGCCCCACGATCTCCGGCGTCCGTTCAAGAGGCCGGCGATCTCCGACCAGCAAAAACGCCGGGACCTGACCCTGCAACGGCAGGCGCAGAGACGCCGCGACGCGCAGCAAGCGGCCCGCTTCCTCGCCTCTTCCGTCCTCTCCCTTCCATCTCAACCCTCGCCGGAGGAGTTGCCGGCGCCCGAATTCGAAACTCGACCCGTGGAGATAGAACTAGAGGAGGACAAAGAAGAAGAAGAAGCGGCGGAGACTTCGTCGAAGGAGCTAGACGTCGTTCACGCGTCGAAGCTTAGAGGAGCGGAGGTCCGTCGGTGGTTCGCGAAGCAGCTAATGCTCCCGGAGTGGATGATCGACGTCCCCGACCGCCTCTCCCAGGACTGGTCTCGGCTCTCCTTGCTCTCTCCTCTTCTCTAATAATTCCTTTTTAATTTAATTTAATTTTTTCAGCTCGCGGTGGGGCGTTTTGTAATTTCATCTCAGGTACTTGTTCGCGAGGCCGTCGGGGAAGCGGTGCTTCGTGGTGTCGATCAACGGGACGACGATAAGCCGAGTGCGGAACGGCTCCATTTTGCACCGGTTCCCGTCGGCATTGCCCAACGGGGCAAGGACGAGGGACGTCTCCGGGCCGGGCCAGTCTTACTCTATTCTCGACTGCATCTTCCACGAGGTAAGTCGATTTCGACCTTAGGAGGTTAATATGAACGGTTAGAGTTCACTAGATGGATTTGTTTCACAGGCAGACCAGACGTACTATGTGATAGATATGGTGTGTTGGAGAGGGTACTCTTTGTATGATTGCGATTTCGAGTTCCGGTTGTCTTGGCTGAACTCTAAGCTCGGGGAGACCAAGGCTTGTGAACCCCCGTCGGTCTATCATAGGTACCGCTTCAGTACAATCCCGGTGTATAATTGCGACCGCGATGGGCTGCTTTCTGCGTATGGTGGACCGGTTCCTTATGTGAAGGACGGTTTGCTGCTCTATAACAAGTAAGTGCCCAATTGTGCTGTTGGTTTGAGGGGCTCGCCTTTCGAATTTAATTTCACAGTGAATGTGTGTATCCTATAGAGAGTGTATCCATGCAGCTTGAGTGGCTGAATGTTTTGGAAGTGAAAGTTACTGTAATAAAGATAAGACTTACTATAGACACCTATTTGTATGCACGTTACTATAAGTCCTAATTTGGGTTCTTTCAATGACCAATTGTATGATAATTTTCTCATCACTAGCATTACACCTACTCTACTTGTAATGTCGTTGTCAAATCTGAATTCTTGTGCCATTTTCAGGCGTGCTCATTATCAAACAGGAAACACCCCACTTGCATTAGTCTGGAAGGATGAAAATTGTAGCCAATATGTCATTGACACAGATAGCAAAGGACAGGTTCCTAGCCAACAACTGGTATTTGAGACCATCTCTGCCTTTACATTCTTCCTATAAAATTTATTGTTGGTGTAGAAAAGCTAAACTTAGAGCTCTCTTGACCTATTCCGTTTATGACTCTTCCTGTGGTGCATAAATCAGGTTGTCCTGGAACTGCAAGATGGCGGAAGTCTTATGACATCAGACGATCCTCCAATGGTGCTTGGCTGCTTAAATTTTGAATTTATACGAAAGGTTCAATTCTGCATTCATCATGTTGATGATTATTTTCCTTGCATTGATCTTAAAAGAAATAGAATATCACAGTCATCACTTGCTTCATTTTGTGACTTTTCAGTTAGGGCTGCAATCTGGAAATCTTCTACGATTTGCTGTTTCTGATGGTGGTATAAGTTTTGCGGATGGAAAGCTTGAGAAGGCTGACTTACATTTCATTGGCAAGGTCAATCAAGCTCGTGCATTTGCAGATAGTTTCTCGAAGGTAAGTGAAGGAGCCTTTTGCTATGCCCTTTTTGATGATTCTGCTTTAACTGACAAGGTCTGGTTGGTCCCTTCTATGAGAAATCTCTAAACCGGTGAACAACAATCTTGTGGGGGTGGCTGTGTTTGCCTCAAAACATCGAGGGAAGGGAGTATAACACAACTTTTCAATACAGAATCAAAGTTTTGGTGAAAGACCATCCTGCTTCTGGTTCTTGCATGCCGTCACTCAAAGGAGACCTAGCATATCTGCAATCCTACTTATGGAGGGGAATTTTTATCAGTTTTTTCCTTTGTTTTCTTCAAATAAATTGCATCGCTTCAAGTTATATCAAAGAAAATCAAACCTATGGTTTTAGTATGATCAAGGTTTGGTTTATTGGAGTGTTCTCCTGTATCTTGCAGGTGATGTTCCAGCACATGGCTCGTCATTCTCCTCTCAAGCTTGATGATCTCTTGTCCTCTGTTTGTTCAGGCGACGAACACTCCAGACCTGATGCTGAGATGAGTGGCTGATCAGTTATTGATGAGAGAGCCTTGTGTTTGTGCTGGCCAACCAAATAAGTTCCTCTCAGAGCTCCTAGAACGCTTCTTTCTTCTGCCATCCAATCGCTTCTCGAATTGCATGTCAGTTTTCATTATTCAAGCTGCAAGCGAGTTGATCGACTTGACATTATCAAGATAAATCGAGGTAGAACTGCTAGTCGATCTTGTCATGAGCTGGAGAAAACAAGGCTGACTGCAACAATTTTCCGCACACTTATTTACCATCCCGTTGATTCTGTTGTGCGTATGAACAAGAGAGACGCGTGTAGTATATAATGTAACATAGTTGCATTTGAAGGTTGACGATTCTAGATAGCTGCATGATTAGGTGGCCCATGGGGCGGCATTTGAGCTGAATCAATGTCATAGATTGTTCTTTCGTGCAGGAAATCCATTAGGTCCAAGTTAGTTGTACTTGTCAATGTGTCGAAAAAGACGTTATAATGGACCATCTATTTTTCCAGAATCCAGAATTTTGAGGACTCGGTGAATCCTCGCTCCTTTCTTGCCTCTGCACTATTTTTTTGTTGAGTAGATTTTACTCCTCAAGGTTTAAACCCTAGTTAGTGTAAATTGGATTATAATCAAGGTTCGAACCCTAGTAGTGTTCCCCAAATCCGACTTCCCTGACTCTTTTGTCACTCGAGCCAGACATTATACTTTCCTCAAGGGTTTACCTTTGCGCTAATTAGAGATGATGAAACATCTATTTCCTAATAAAATCCCAATTTTTCCTAGTTGTTTGCACTTTCCAAGTATAGAAATGACAATGTAGAATTTCGGATATGGTTTTCTACTTCTTTTCCTCACCGGTAGAGCCATCATTTAATCATCTAGTTTATGAAAGTACGAACCAGGCGCACAGAGCGGAAGATCAGGAATTTGGATCATGGACTCTAGGATACATCCAAGTTCTATTTTTATATACAGGAATTAGGATGAGTATGATATGAGTAGGCTTTATAAGTAGTTTCGATATTCTAATTTTAGAAGTTGGATCCATATGTTATCCGTGACCCTAAATTTTTGTAACTCTCAAATTCGTACATTTATGTTCGGTTCTCACACTTCAAACATTTTATTTTGTGATAATTTCACACGTAAAATTTTAATATCAGTCTAAGATGTTTTATAAATCACGCATCAATATTGTAAAAAAAAAAATCAAGTTTAGGGTAAATAATATTCACCTATTACGTAAATCTTGAGAAGGATTGCTTGAGTAGTCCATGTAGTTAACGAATTTTACTATAGTAAGAACATTTTTTTTAGGTAGTTTGGTCCGATCCGTAGAAATATCAAAACTATTCCTAAACTTCAAACCCAAAACCCAAACCCAAATCTCAACCCCAAAATTCCAAATCCAAAAACCCAAACCCCAAACTCTGGAACCCAGAATCCCGGACCCCCGCCCCTGGACTCCGGACACCGGACCACGAATTTCAGACCGGTGACCCCCGGACCCTGGACCACGGGACCCGCGACCCCGGACACCCAAATCTCCGGACCCCCGGATCACTGGACCCCTGACTCCCGACCCGTGGATCCACGGACCCCGACCCCTAGACCACGGACCCCGACCCTGGACTGTTGGACCCCCGGACCCCGACCTAGGACCCCATGTACCCTTGTACCCCGGCCCCCCGGACACCTGACCCTCGAATCCCCAGACCTCGGACCCCGAACCCCGGACTCGTGGATCCCCAGACCCGACGCCCCGGAACCCCGAATTCGGACCCTGGGAACCTGGGACCCTCGGACGTCCGGACGTCTGGATCCCGGACCCCGTTCTCTTTTTATTTTTGTACAGCTTAAAAAAAATATTAATGAACAATATATTTTGTGGATTTTGAAATAGAACGACACTCACATAACACATGCGTCTTTAATATTATATATAGGTAAAAGTGAACTTTAGAACCTGAGTGATATTAACAATTCTTATTTGTACATGCATATGCACGCTTCTAGCGTATTTAGTAGCGTCAACCGCTAAAACAGCAGTCAGGTTAGCCCAGGATAACTTAACCAAAATATATTGAATTCGAGTTATTAAGAACGTATCACGAGCCTTAACTCGATATAAAATTTAGAAATTGTCTTTTTCAATTAGATATCGATTTTATTATAAAGATATACTAATATTAAAATACTTAATAATTTTATTATTACTTAATATTATGTACATAAATCTGAATTATTCAATTATTTATGATAAAAGAGGGGTTACAATAAGGCATTAGAATACTGAGGGTATTTGCATTTCACACCAGTGTTGATCATGAAGGCCAATGATTCTAGGGTGAAACAGACCAAAATCGTCAAATCATAAAACCGCGGAGACTACAAAAAGAGCAAATCAAATGCACGAGCAGTTTTGCGGTGCAATTTCATAATGGATGTCAATTTTCATAAAATTGCAAAACCGTGAAACCGAATAAATAAATACATAAAATATATCTCGGTCACTTTTAACTAAAATGTCTACCCCACATCATAACCCAAACAAGATCAAAATAAAGATTCTTGAACATCAAGCGTCTACAATCAACATTTATGCTTGTGTGTATATATCATACTAAAGTTTGAGATCTTTGTTCTTTTGTATATTGATCACGTTTTTAGAATAAGTGTAGAAGGTTGAAATTTTAAAATCGCCAAATTTATCACTTGATTGAAACTTAACCGTGACACAACTAAACCGATAGTTCAAGTGAAACCGTAATACCGGCAGTTTAAAGTTCTGTAAATAAACTGTGCGGATTGAAAAAGTTATTGGGTCTCCACAAAATATCAAAAGGGAAATTGGTAAACGTTATATAATTACGGCAATCGATTTTTTCCTAATAAGTTTTACCGTATCATTGTTTGGAAGAGGCCAGCGGCTCTAAGATTACGAGTTCTTCTCCCAACTTATATAATTATTAGGGAAACGTCCATTTTAGTACTCTGTAGTATCGCAAAAAATAACTTTAGTATTCTGTGGTAAAAAACTCATCAATCGAGTCAAACTGCGATCAATTAATATCACTTAGGTCCACAGTCAGCTTCCCGGACCTGCCCGAACTGAGCTTGGTTGAAACGATGTGGTTTTAGTAAACGACGTGGCATGCCACGTAAGATTTTCTAGCATACTTGTAAAGATGACATGGCAAGATAGAAAATATCAAAATAATCACTAATTTATTTATAATATTTTAAAAAAACCCATCCTAAGAAACTCTCTATCTTCCCTAGTCTCCTTCCCTCTCCTCCTCCTCCTCCTCCTCCTCCTCCTCCTCTCTCTCTCTCCCGTATTCCTTTGACAACCCAACCCAGCCAAGCCATCGTCCACCCCAACAACCCAACCCAGCCAAGCCATTGTCCTCCTTTTCTCCCTCCACCCAAGCTCGAAGCCTCGCCGCTGAAAGCTCCTCCAGATCTTGCCGCTCGAAGTTTGCCGCTCAGAGCTCATCTGATCTATCGCAAGGAAGCTCGTTGACATAGGGATTGAGGGAGGGGTGAAAGCCATAGAGGTTGTGTAAAAGCTCGCTGGGTCGAGGCAGACAGTGGTGGATCTTGGCCAGTGGAGGTTGTGGTTAGAGAGAGAGGAGGAGTGGCGGCGGTCGGTGGTGGATCTTCTCGATGCTGAGCTCGATCTTCTGGACGCCCTCACATAGATGGCATCAGTCCACGAATGCCTCCATCAGCGCTGCTTCAACCATACCCAGAAATCTATGGTTTGAGATTGGGGCTTTTAGTTATTTAGGGTTCTTGATGTTGTTGGTTTAGTTTGATTTTTTACTTAGTACCCAGATTTTTGTTGTTCCTTATTTAATGTTAAAATGCTTGATGTTCCTGGTGATTTACCAGATTCTTGATCTCGTGTGCAAAATCTTGATGTTCCAGGTTGGTGTTTTAATGAATTCGTGTTCTTGGAGTTAACGTTCTTCTTGTTCTTGTTGTTAATGAAGGAGTTTTATGTATCATACATAAAATTGTGAGATATAAACAAAGTTTAGGGAGACACAGCGGTTGTACTCATGACTCAAAGGTCAGAGATTCGAAACATGAATTTTTTTGCTCGTATAAAATTGTGCTTTTTGAACAATTATAGATAAATTTGTGATTGTTTTGATATTTGTCATCTTGCCACCTCGTGTATACACGTGTCAAAGAAAATCTGACGTGGCATGCCATGTCGTACATAAAATGACGTCGTTTGGAAGGGCGGGCTCTGGGCAGCTGCCAGTGGACCTAAGTGATGTTAATTGGCTGCGGTTTGACTCGATTGATGGGTTTTTTACTACAGGGTACTAAAAAGTAATTTTTTGCGATACTGGGGTACTAAAATAGACTTTTCCCTAATTATTAATAAAATTTATAATTTTTCAAAAAAAAATGGAATACGTTATCGCTATTTTTGATATCGACCAATAGCTTTCAAGTTTCAAAAGATGCGGACTAGTGAAGCCGGGCGCTGTATAGAACCGTTCCAGTACACAGTTGAAACTCTATCTACTGAAATTTATTAGATCAAATTATTTCAAATTTGAGTCCAATTAAATAACTAAATTTTTTATTGAATATTTGCACAACTACATTTTGAAAGTTTAAATTTAAGACTTCTAATTAATGTATAACAATCTCATTGTATCGACTCTGTATGGAAACAATTAATCATAGTACATCCTCGAAGTAACCGAAATTAATTTCTCATAATATTAATTTTTTAAATTAATATGAATATTTTAATTTCCTCTTTTTATATTCAATGCACCAGCCCTTAAAAGTATGAACATCTTGCCGATATAACTTTATGGTAGACTATAGTCAGATAATGGTAAGATCGAGGGTACTAATTGTAATTGTAACATTTTTCTCCATATCAATTGTAAACAAATCACTGAAGTGCCAATATTTTCTTTTTAAAGTAAAATTTTATATCAGACAAATTTTGAACTCTGAACTTCCCTAAACTTGAACACTTGTGTAAAGCTAGATACTTTGGCCACTCAATTGCCAATATATGAAATCATAGTTAACATCGGAAAAAGAAAACATATAGATATGAGGTACGGGATAGCATTTTAAAAATATCAACGATAACAACGATTTCTCTCAATTTTTAATTCTATACAAATGAATCGATTCTTTTAGCCTAGTAATACGTGTATTATCAATTATTTTCACAACAGTAACTAGGATGATATCTTGAGCAATTAGAAGATTAAACATATAATCTAAGATAAAAGTAATTTACGGCTTAAAATTTCCAAATATTTGCCAAAATCATCTTTTTACTAACACACATGTCTACATCTATCCTTGATCCATTTTTGGTATTCTGTAAATTCAACAGACTCGTTGACACTTATCCTTAATTCTATCCTTGACCCGTTTTCGGTATTTTCGGTGAATCAAGAGATTCTCTCTTCGTGATCATATCTACGTTGCGTCATTAAGTATCCATGTAGGTACATCCTTTCTACTTGAGATAATTACATTGTGACCTGGCATTGTGTATACATATTGTTTGGCGAATTGTGCGTGGCATTGCGTATTATTTGGTTTCACCAATCATCATGTGACAACGAACGGAGCAACTATATAAGACTCGAATATTCTAACGACAATTAAGCTCGAGTTTTTGTATTGCGTATTGTTCGGTCCACCAATCTCATCCGATAATTAAGATTCATGAAATTTCCTGCCGCCAACAGAAAACTTCCTCTTTTAATAAATCTTGAATTTCCATGAAAGCAAATGTTTTTGCTCGTTATAGACCATCCTCTAGCTTGAGATAATTGCATTGTGACCTGGCATTCACAAACATAAATATGTTAAGACACTGGTTTCTTGTTCTGTTATTACATAAATCAACCATCGAAGGGAAACCATCTAGGATGTAAATACTACAACTACTATGTTTATGTTAATAAATAAAATTTACCTACAAAAAAAAGTTTACTCATCGATTATGGAGTCCGTGATGATTAAGAAGGAGGGGTATCTCGGCAAGGGCTCGTTCGACATTTTCCACTAGGCTCGGAGCTCTTCCGGCCTGTTCGTGGTGAATTCATCGTCGTTCAAGTCGTCTATCTCGCTGCAGAAGGAGCGGCATATCTACGCCTAGACCTGATCTTTTCTCGAATACCCATCCTTTTTAATCATCATGGAGTCCATAATCGATGAGTAAACTGCAAGTAACTCTCTTTCTCTCTATCCGTGTCTCTACCTGAGCCCTAACCTGAAACTTGATGCTTAAATCATGGCTCTGCTAGTTTATTATAGTTTCCATTAGGAAATATAGTTAGATTGGAAGTTTACATATATTCGGATTAGGTACGCATGTAGTTAGTAGTTAAATAACAATTGGTCTCTATTATATTGAGAAATTGTATTTCAGATTATTTTTATTCACTATTTTTTAGTGATAAGAGAATTGGAGTTCTTGAATTCAAAAATAAAAATTTATCATTAAAAGAACTACCTCTAAAATAATTATGCAATACTTAATTAATATAGAAGTTCAGAAAAACTATATTTGCTATTGGCATATGGTATATCGGCAAAGCCTGTTGCAGTTTATATGTTATAAACATGCTTGAAATGCTTAGTATCATATGAAATATAAAGATATGGTACTTCATATCCAAAATAAACATTTTCATTCAAGTGACAATATGACTATCGAGAATTTTTTTCGATCATATATGCTAAATTATCATAGATTTTAGATATATAAAGGTGGCAAGGTGCCATAAATAATTTTTGAATGCTGAATTGTTTATTATGGTAGGTGAATTTGGGATCTACAATCACTAACCTAAAAACTTTTTTTTATAAGTAAATGTTTACTCCTATATATTACAAATTTAGGAATTGAACTATGGTCCCATCAAATCATGATTATACCTTAAGCCGTTGGGCCAAGTACCCTTCGGCAAAAAAATAATTTTGTTGTTAGATCGTGATATATTTTTTTGGAAAAAGACTTATTTAGTACCTTGTAGTTTCAGACTTTCAGAATTAAAGTTACGTGGTTTCAAATTGAGTATTTAGTACCCTGTGGTTTACAAATTTTTCCCGCGCAGGTCCAGGGTAACGCCGGCCACCTCTCCTCGGAACGGCGAAGCCGTCTTCTCTTTCCCCAGTCCAATAGCAGCTGTGATTCATGTTCCAGGCTGCGACAACGATTCCCGTCGGCGCTCCATGGATTCTGTCTTTGAGAGCAGCGACAACGAGTGATCGGGTCGAGGCGGTTGAGATTCCCGTCGGACCACCCATAATCGCAGCAGGAACCTCACAACCCGTTAGCTCAGCTCACCATCGTATTTGGCCAGGCTCCACGTTTTAGAATCGTTCAATTAGCAGTGATTAGGGTTTTCAATTACAAGATGAGAAATTCTAAATTAAACGAGCTCAATCTATGTCTCAGTTTGTTTTGTTCTTTTTTAATTATTGATTTGTTTTGTTCTTTTTTAATTATTGATTTGTTTTGTTCTTTTTTAATTATTGATTTGTTTTGTTTTTTTTAATTTTTGAAGACGAGCTCAATCCATTATCGATCTTGGAGGTAGAAGATGACAAACATGGGGAAGTTAAAAATCACATAATCTTGAAAAAATATATATAAATTTGGGACTGTTAAGGTAATTATCTACGTGACATTTCAGCAGAAACTTAACCCACTCATTTGCCACGTAGGCTAAAAAATGGTACCGTTTCACGTATAGTTGGTCGGGCAGCTGTCCTGTACCTGCCCGAAAAAAATGTGAAAACCACAGGGTACTAAATTCCCAATTTGAAACCACATGACCTTAATTCTAAAAGTCTGAAACTACATGGTACTAAATGAGACTTTTCTCTATTTTTTAGGGGAAACATATTGAAAGATCATGACTATAGTTCATCAACAAATAATCTAAACTTTGAATCAATTAATGAAACAAAATTCATCAAACTGTAAATATAAACTTATCTGTCGGAGTGCGGATTCACCCGAGATCGTAACAGAGTTATTGTCACTGGTCGGTTCTCGCTCACGGTATGTCGAAGTCGAAAACCATTTTCATGAATATAAATACCTCGTAGTCAAATTGAGAGAATTTGCAAGATCAAGTCTCCCTTAATTTCTTTCGTCGGAATCTTAATTCCTATTTGTGGATTTTTTTGTATGGGAGTTATTACCCTTTTTTCCCATCAACCTATTGTGTCTCATTTCCTTTCCATTTAAAGGAAAAATCACCATCCCACAAAGGGACGTGACAAATGGAAACCACCACATAGGTGACGTGGCTTGTCCACGTTGATTGGGAACCAACTCCATGATGATGTGGCATTCCCATGATCAACACGGGTGCATAAAATCAATATATCCCACTCACACATGATTGATCATAATCAATATTCTCTCTTATCGTGTTTGGCAGATATTTTGTGTGACCATCATACATCATACGTAGTTAAACTCAAGAGCACATAATGGCAACTTGAATGATAGCATCTCGATTACCTCTGTTACATAAAGTATGCCTTACCCTATGTCTCATCTCACATTCTTTGTTTCCACATGTGATTTCTGAAATAATCTATTCGTATTCACTATTGTGTTGCTCTTAACATAATAGGTGTACCGATGAACCACGAAGCTTTGAGAATATGATCGATAGAAAACCTTCTCCCTTAACGATATTTTTTTCATACGATCCAACTTATTTTTCCAGTCAGTCTTGCCAGGTTGAATCTAACCATCATACTAGAACATCAGTCTCAATATTTACGAACAACGACTTTAGTTTACCAAAGACTACTCTAGGCTATCAAGACAGAATTATGGTAAGTTCTACTTACTTCTTACCATTGGATTCTAAATAATCCAGTAAGTTCCAAAACTTATTTGATGCAGTATCTATTGCTTGCACCATTCAAAATCTTGTACTTTAATAAGATCCTCTCTTGTAGTTAAGCAAGACAGCATTCATATTTTAGAACAGGCACTCGATATTCAATGATGTTCTAAAATTACCTCATCTCAATCAAGAATTAACCTGTTGACTCCCACTGAGGTAAACACCCTTGTGAGTGAGCTACTTCTCTATCCGACATGCATTAGTAAATATTACTCAAATTAACATTCACACTTGTATTACCGAGATAATATCAGTTTCATCGAATAACAAATTCAATGTTCATGATATGAGCCAAAAATAATACCTTTTGCAAATCCTGGGACATGACATGTTTCTGAAACACAACTTAAGGTACACCCTTAGTCATTGGATATGCTATTATATCTCTCATAGTTATGTGTTCCATGATCAATTCCTTAGACATAACTTATCACAAAACATGCTCATTAATTCTTCTGAGAGGTGGTTAGAGATAAATAGTTTAAGGCTCTCTTTAACCATATTACTTCATGCACAGTAATCGCATGAGCTACAAACTCAACTTCGGTAGTTGACAAGGAGACAGACACAAGTCTATTCTTGCTACTCCACAAATAACACCTCTCCTAGCAAGAAAAAATATATCCTATTATGGATTTTCACTTGTCCATATCTTATGTCCAATCGTTATGAGCATAACCCCTCAATATCACGTCTTAACCTTGATAACTCAATGAGTATTTTGCAGTCGTGTTCAAGTACTTCAAAATTTTCTTGACGCTTGCCAATGTGCTATGCTTAGATTAAGACAATCTATAGCATTTGCATAAAGGACATCCATTATATCCTTTATCTGTTGAGATATTTTTTGACACAAGTTTTTTTTTGTTGAGAAAATGTCCAATTAACTACCAGGGCATACTAGAGATTATCGTCATCACATTTAAATCGTTGAACTCGAACGATTTCTCAAAATATTAGCTCAGAGTACGTAATTAGCCTCTCTCATATATTTCATTTCAAAGTTAGATAAAAAATAAACTTTGAGCTCGTTAAGATATCCCAAGTCATTTTCAGCTATCAATATGTCATCTACATTCAATATGTAATGACAAACTTTTTCAGAGCATTTAAATTAGACGTTATGGACCTTGTCAATCATTTTAAAATCACACGACATAATCTTATTCAGAAAAGATGAATATACCATTGTCTTTAAAAGTAGTTAAGGTCATAAATTGATCTCATCAATTTACAAATTTAATATTCACGGCCTATCTGGATGTAACCCTCTGGTTAAACTATACAGATTTCTTCATCCAATTCTCCATTGAGAAAATAGTCTTCATATCTATTTGATGTTAGCTTTAGGCGCAAATAAGTCATGATAGCTAGAAAATCTCAATGGGCACGAATCTTATAACATGTGAAAATGGCTCTTCAAGTCAATTCTTTCATGTTGCCTGAATTCTATGACAGTTAAGCAAGCTACCACAACTCTCAATACTAACATCAGCTTTATGCTTAATTTTTTAGAATTTATTTATTCTCAATTGTCTTACGCCCCTTAAGTAGGCCAACCAGTTCACAAACATGGAGTTTCTTTATGGAAGCCATCTCTTCCTCCATTGCTATAGTCCATTAATTTCTATTGGGAGCTAATAGAGCCTCAGAAATACTCTAAGGTTCATTCTCATCTTTGAGGATAACTAAAAAGAATCTCACTTGTACTATCATCTCTTAATGAAGTCAAGAGAGCATTTCCTGAACCTTCGATCTGAAATCGCCAGCTTAAAATACTTGTTCTTTTAATTTTATGAATTTTTGATTTTGATAAACATCTCTCATGTATTCATCATAACCTGTAAGCGTACTCCCACTGAAGTTATATATTCCATACTCCCACTGAAGTTATATTCCATACTCCCACTGATATTTAGAATTTTACTTCCACTGAGATGAACATTATTTGGGTCATTTGAAGCGTACTCCCACTGAAGTTATATTCATACTCTCTTCGTTATTCTCCCACTCGGATGGAGTGATCCAAATGATTCTAGCTCATTAGGTCATACTAGGCGAGATCATAACTCACCTCTCCCAATTTTGGAAAGTCATTCTCCAAGAATGCGACGTCTCGTGATTCAAATTTTTATCACTTGTACGTTTTCTTGTTCGCCCACAAATACGTATCTCTTGATACTTCTGAGAGATTTAGAGGGCACACGGACTAGAACATATCTATCCATGTCTAGAAGAGTTTAATTTCTTCTTTTTTCCACCTCATTCTGTTGAGGTGTGCGAGGAATTCACAACCGATGTCCAATTTCTTTATCATCGTGTGAAGCTTTAATTTAAAAAGATACTTGAGTTTACAATTAATTCGTAAGCCATTAATCTTTCGATCTAATTGATCCTCTTTAGACATCTGAGAAATCAAAATAGATTTGACCATATTTAATATCGCAATCTATTAAAGCTGATGAAGGCCATACGCCTTGCCCCCATATTCATTTGACCACATACATCTGAATGGATTAATTGCAATAAATATGAAGATTTAGTTATTTTCACAAATAACTAGCACCAATAAAGACTTGTCCCAAAATAAATGTATCAAGTTGTATTCGTGAAAGATGAACCCTACTTTTACATGACATGTTATATCCTCCTCTAATTCGTTGAATTTTAATATCTGTTCAAGTTTAAACGACTCTTGATTTCTATTAAAAATTTGAGTACAATTATTTTTTCTCTCAAAAAAAAAGTTGTACTCAAATTTCCAATAAAAACCAAGAGTCGTTGTACTCAAATTTTCAAATCACTCTGTCTCATTTCTTTTCCATTTAAAGGAAAAATCACCATCCCACAAAGGGACGTGACAAATAGAAACCACCACATAGGTGACGTGGCTTGTCCACATTGAATGGGAACCAACTCCATGGTGACGTTGCATTCCCATGATCAACATGGGTGCATAAAACCAACACATATAATTTCATTTATCAGCAAGCAATAACAGCCATTACATCAGATCCTGCTCTAGGATTGAAACAAGCTCTAAAGTGGGGATATCAGACTCATAGAAGAAGAATTCGGTGGCAACCGAAGATTCGCAACAGCATGAACTACAACATTTCCATCCCTCCCGATGAAATTGAAGCTACAATCAGCAAATAGGGCAGCAGCGACCAAGCAGTCAGCAGTAATTAAATCCGGGTCGCTGTGGTTTGAAGTAGGCTGAAGTAGCGATTAAACAACAGACTGTCAATCAGATTCAATAATGGCCCGAGAGACACCGCAGGAGAGGGCAAATTCAATACCCGTCCAGACTCTGATGGCTTTAAGTAGCATTGGATGGGTCATGGGATATGTGCGGGATAACCTTCGTGAATGTAGAGATAAAAGCACCCGCCAAGTTCCGGATTACTACACCAACTTGGCCCCCTCCTTGACCCGAAGTGCTCGCGTCAGTATTCACCTTGCACCAGTCTTGGGGAGGTAACAACCAACGTACAACCTTCCTGTTGGTATTGCGAGAAATAGGAAAGATTTATTTCCTATTCCTATTCCTATTCCTATTCTGACTAGGTTTTGGACTCCTAATCTGACCTAGATAGGTTACTTGTACACCAAGAGTTTGCCTCTATATAAAGGCATGTTACCCTAAGGTTTTGTATGGCTTTGTGGCTCGAAAACTCATCAATAAAAGTTCTCCTTTCTCTCCGTGGATGTAGGCATTAGGCCGAACCACGTTATTTCTTGCGTCCGTGTTCTTTGCGCGTTTGTTCTCTAGTTGCTGAATTCCTAACAATTGATATCAAGAGCTTGGGTTGGAGGATGACGGACGACGCGAAGTTTGCTCTTGTGAAGTTCGATGGTTCTTCGAATTTTGGGTTATGGCAAAGGCGTGTCAAGGATCTTCTCATGAAACAAGGGATGGTTATCGCGCTCTCGGAGAAGAAGTCCGAGAAGATGGAGGAACAAGAGCGGGAAGAGTTGGAGGCCAAGGCGGTAGCGAAGATTCGCTTGTGCTTGGCGGATGATGAGGAGCCACCAGCTGGGTTGTGGAAGAGGATCCAGGTCGGAGTCAAAGAAGTTCAATGAAAGTGGTTTCAAATGCTGAGAAGGGCACATGAAGGGGACTATCCAGGACGAACTAGGGATCAAGACAACGAGGAGGGATTGGCATCCACAACCATGGCCACATATTCAGACGGGTCGGATGGTGACTGGCTTTCTGTCTTATCAAGTCCAATGAATCCTGGTAATCTCTTTTCATTAGGGACCTTGGATTATAACAGTGATAGTTATAAAGGTATGCTAATGAAGGTGGAGAAGGATGCAATGGTAGGGATGAAGGGTGAAAGGAAATACCTACAAGTTAGTGAGGCACATTATTATAGATGGAGTCACATCAATGGGTCTGAAGGAGTTGGCAAAAGCTCAGGTCATATGAGGTTGGTTCGTATGAGGGAGCAAAGGCTTGACATGAATGGTTTGAGTAGAGTTGGGATTCGCGGAGACATGGATAGCGAGCTATGGTTGTTTCGTGGAGACATGGTTGGCAAGGAGCCATGGTTGTCTCGGAGAAGCATTGTTAGCTGGGCCCCGCTATGGTTGTCTAAAGAGAAGTGCACGTCAAAGGTGTTGGGTAGGTTTTGCATGGAAAATGCGAAGCCGTTGTTAACACCACGCGCAGATCGGGTATCTCACTCAAGGCCGAATGATGGAGTTCGAGGCATGTCGAGGGTTCTACTTGGTGGAACAAAAGGTTGCCCTTTGTATGCTATGACATGTAGCATTGGTTTGAGGTAAGAAGGTCCAGCGGAAAAGCAGTTCGAGGTCTCGGAGCATGGGGCTGACCGAAAAATAGAGGGCGTGTCTATTGGTCACAAGGTTGCTTCAGCAGGTGGACTTGCTAGTTGGGGTTCAATGGAGATTGGAGGAAATAGGCCAAGCAAGCTTAGAAGCTCAAGTTTGGGGGCTGGCTCCAAGTGATTGAACAAAAGGTGAAGAGAAAGTTGAGATGGTCTTATTGATGCAGTTATCTATGGTCCGAGATGGAGTCGGTGGAGTCGGATTAGTTTTGCAAGATCTCATTGTTCTTCATGGGGCGGTGTTTTGTCAAGGTGGAGTTTGTTGAAGTTCGGGTGAAGCTTCATGGTTCTTCCACAAGATGATTTCTCGCCAAGGTGGAGATTGTTGGGATGGCGAGAAATAGGAAAGATTTATTTCCTATTCCTATTCCTATTCCTATTCTGACTAGGTTTTGGACTCCTAATCTGACCTAGATAGGTTACTTGTATACCAAGGGTTTGCCTCTATATAAAGGCATGTTACCCTAAGGTTTTGTATGGCTTTGTGGCTCGAAAACTCATCAATAAAAGTTCTCCTTTCTCTCCTTGGACGTAGGCATTAGGCTGAACCACGTTATCTCTTGTGTCTGTGTTCTTTGCGCGTTTTGTTCCCTCGTTGCTGAATTCTTAACACTTCCTTTGTCGGACAGGGGCTGTGACAGGGTTAATCCTGTAAAACTCAGACAAGAATTGGAGGGCACATATCATTTCACTAGGGATATCAACCTGTACCTCGGTTTGGAAGACGAACCGACTCAAGATTTTCCAGATACGCCAAAGGCATGTAGCCATGAATGCTCGAGCGTGGATGTCTGCTTGATCTATTAACACAGAAAAGACAGCGACAAAGGAGTCTGAGTCAACATGGGGAAATATGATGTCGTGATCCTGGAGGATGTTGAGCGTCACCGGGAAAGAACCGAAAAGGTGGGAGACTGTCTCCATCGTGGATTTGCTTAAAGGGCAGGTCTCATCCGTTGTGATGTGGCGGGGGACCAAGTTGCTATGAAATGGTAAGTTATTGTCGAGGACTCGCCAAATATAGGTCTTGATCCTTGAAAGGCACCCAACAGACCAGCATAGTGACTAGAAATTAACTTGCTCCGCCGAAGTTGATGTTGGGACATTGGCGAGAAGCCAACATGAGGGTGGTAGACGCCACTACCCTAGCGAACGCTAGGGGTGGAAAATAGAGGATTCAAGATTTTGGGGCGTAGCGCCCCTAGAGCGTCGCGGGCTGTTTTCCTGTTTTGTATCGTACTCTTACTTTGGACACCTAGAACGATCCTGCTAGGTTACTAGGTGTACTAAGGTTTTTCTATTATATAAAGATATGTTATTCGAGTTCATGTATGACTTTGTGACTCGGATCTCATCAATAAAAATTTTCCTTTCTGTCCGTGAACTTAGGCATTAGACTGAACCACGTAATCTCTTATGTGTGTTTACTTTGCGCGTTATTATTCTCTTGTGTGGTAATTTTCTAACAAATGGTATCAGAGCGAGGTTAAGGGATGGCGGGTCACGACGTGAAATTTGGCTTGGTAAAATTCAAAGGCTCACCGAATTTTGGGTTATGGCAAATGTGTGTCAAGGATTTGCTGGGATAACAAGGGATGGTCAACGTGCTCTCGGGGAAGAAGCCAGAGAAGATGGATGAGCAAGAGTGAAAAGAGATGGAGGCCAAGGCAGTAGCAACGATTCACTTGTGCTTGGCAGATGATGTGATGTCTCATGTCATGGATGAGGAGTCACATGAGACATCACATCATCCATGACATGAGACATCATATCATTTGTACGGGAGTAAGATGATGGACAACTCAGATTTGAGCCAACACATTAATATTTTTAATCAATTGTTGAGTGATTTAAATAGGATCGATGTGAAGTTCGAATATGAAGACAATGCATTATTGTTGCCGAATTTCTTACCAAATTACTACAAAAGTTTGGTTACAACTCTAACTTAGGGGAAAGAATTCCTGGTATTGAAGGATTTCACTAGTGCTCTGCTAGAGTTTCATCAAAGGAGAAAAACTGGCGATGATCGAATATAAGGCCTGGTTATGAGGGGTAGCCATGGTCATAGTGAAGAAAAAGATGGAAGAGGATCCAAGTTGAGGTTAAGGAGGTTCAAATAAAATTGCTTCGAGTGGAAAGGAAAAAGGCACATGAAGAAGGATTCTTTAGCAAGAACTAGGAACCACGAATGAGGATCAAAATCCATGAATATGACCTCATACTCGGATGGGTCGGATGGTGACTGCCTTTCTGTCTTATCAGGTCCGAAGCATTCTAATTCCTGAATTTTGGAAAATGCTTATTCTTTTTACATGACACCCTAGAGAGGGTGGTTCGACACCTACAAGTTCATTGATTCATGTATGATGACTATGGGTGATGGTTCTACTTATAGAATTACTGGTATACGTGATATACGAATCAAGATGTGGGATAGTGTTGAGAGAAAGTTGTGTGGGATCAGGCATGTTCCGAAGTTGAAGAGGAATTTTATCTCATTAAAAGCTTTGAATTATAATGGGTACATGTATAAGGTTGTAGGCAGGCTAACTGAGGTGGAGAAGGATGATGTGGTGATGATGAAGGGTGAAAGGGATGCAAGAAACACCTACAGAGTAGTGGGGGGCACAATTGTAGATAAAGTCACATCATTGAGTTCCGATGCAGAGGGGAAAAGCTCAGGTCATGGGAAGTTAGATCATGTGAGGGAGAAAATGCTTAACATCAATGGTTTGAGTGCAATTAGGATTTGCAAAGACAAGGTTAGCAAGGCCCTGTTATGGTTGCCTAATGGAACGTGCACGTCAAAGATATTTGGTAGGGTTGACATCAAAAATATGAAGCCACAGGTAACACCACTGGGTGTATCAGGTATCTCACTCAAGGCCGAATGGTAGAGTTGATGATATGTTGAGGGTTCTACTTGGTAGAACAAAATTCTGCCCATTGTATGCTATTGTTCGTAGCATTGGTTTGAGATAAAAAGGTCTAATAGAGAAGCAGTTCAAGGTTGTGGAGCATGGGGTGACCAAAAAATAGACGGAGTGCCTAGTGGTCACAAAGTTGCTCCGGCAGGTGAGCTTGTAAGTTGGGGTTCAATGGAGGGTGGAGGGAATATGCCAATCAAGCTCAAGAGTTGCTTGAGTTTGGGAGATGTCTCCAAGTGATTGAACAAATGTTGGTGAAATAGTAGAGATGGTCTTATTGATGAAATGTATCTAAAATTTGAGGTAGAGTCAGTAAAGTTGGTTTAATTTTGCAAGATCTCATGATTTTTCAAGGGCAGTGTCTCATCAAGGCAGAGTTTGTTGAAGTTAGGATGAAGCTTCATGATTCTTCGTAACGGATGACTTCTCACAAGAGGTGGAGATCGTTGGGATATTGGCGAGAAGCCAACATGTGGGTGGCAGATGCCACTCTCCTAGCAAATGGTAGGGTGGCAAATATAGGGTTCCAGTTTTTGGGGCCTAGCAGTCGGTAGGCCCCTAGCGCCGTTAGGGCATAGCAGGTTATTTTTCTATTTTTTATTGGACACTTATGACGACCTAGATAGATTTTTTGATGTACACGGATTTGTCTATTATATAAAAATATGTTACCATAGTTCATGTATGGCTTTATGGCTCAGATCTCATCAATAAAAGTTCTTCTTTCTCCTTGTAGATGTAGATATTAGGCCGAACTATGTAATCTCTTGTGTCTGTATTCTTTGAACATTATTGTTCTCTTGTATGGTGATTTCCTAATAGTTGAAACATGAGGAGATAAGCACCACCAATTCTCGAAGTCCATCTGATAGTAATTATAGACCGAGTACTCACCATTGGCTGTATATCTTAATATATCCGCATATTGTCTATCACTAAGGTGGATGCTTCTGATCCTTTATGCATCCTTGGGCAGAATATGGCCGAGACAATGGAATCATCTCACGAAGAAGTCTCTCATCAATGAGCTCAGCCACTGTTTGGAACGAATCGCTCACTGGGAAGAGATAGTTTGGTTGGCCCGATGGACCATCTGAAAGCCACTATCCTCCGAAATAGATATGTTAGATCCATTTCCCACTTCCAATCCAAATCCTCCTTTAGTAGTTCGAGACCAGCCAAGATGATATGCCACGCATAGCTCGAGTTCTATCCCTCTTCTGCCTACAATATAGAAACACATGGGAAGTACCGTTCCTTTAGGCAATATGCTTGCTTGGTTAACAATGCTCTATTAAAGAAGTGCAGCCTACAGAAACCTATGCCCCTTTTCATTTTAGATTGGCACATTCTCGCCCAACTTCTCTAGTGTAACCTTTGCTCACCTTCAACACCACCCAAAAAGAAGTCACCCATACACTTCTCTATCCTGTCACAGGTGTAAACTAGAAGGAGGAAGCAACTCATCATGTACGTAGGATTAGCAGGCAAAACCAATTTGGTTAGAGTTTCCCAAGTGTTCACTTTGCATGTGACACTGCCTTCTAGTTTCACGAAAACAAGTTTTTTAGACCTCCCTATCACAGTTGGGAGTCCCAGATACTTCTTTGATTCCTGCTTATCTCGCATTTGCAACAAAGCCTTAAGAGTCGCACCAACTTCTGGCTGAACATTTTGACTGAAGGTGATCGAACTTTTATGCAGGTTCACCTTCTGTCTGTAAGCCTCCTCATAGACCACTAGAATATTCAGTACAATTCGTAGCTCTTATGAAGTTGCCCTAGAAAATAAAAGTGAAGTGAGTCATAGGTGGGGTGGATCGGGCAATATGCAGTCTGTGCAGGCATCCACAGCTTGTGGCATGAGTGAGAGAGGCGACTAGGCCTTTTGCGCATAATAAAAATAGGTACGAAGATAGCGGATTACCCTAGCAGAGACCTCTGCATGTATCAAAATATTCACCTACACATACATTAACCTAGATTGCATACTGGATAGTGCTAGCACACCTCATAGTTAGGTTAATAAACGCAGTGGAAAACCCAAGCGTCTCCATCATCTTCTCGAAGAAATCCAAAATGAAGAAACACCCGAGAAGGAACTCTCTCCACTACTTGAACAAGTGGTTGACTCATTGTGGTCCTGAATGGGTCCCCCCAGCCGACTCCAAAATTAGTCTCTCCTATTCCTCCAAATGCTATTCTCTTCAGAAGTAAAGATATGTCTATCAAGACAAGGAACAACAAGTTGTCCATGACCCCTACAGGTCATAGGCTATTTACAGAAGAATACTTTTCTGATAAGGGATCCGTAAGGGGAGAAAAGGACAAGGCTAAGGAGAAATAAAAGGAAGAAGAAGGATCAATTGCTGATCCTGAGACTGAGAAAGCTAAAGAAGGAAGCAAGATCGAGAGCATAAATGCTTATGCTGCTGTCATAGAGATTATCATCCAAGCAGCTTATGAAGATGCTAAAAGAAAGAAGGTTTAGACTGCAAAAAAGGTCAAAGAATCTCCTATTCCATTCCAAATAGATTTCTTCCTCAATTACAATTGGGGTAAGAGCTCTTAAGATGTCTTCACTCATGAAAGAAGGCGTGGCTGGGATAGTGAAGATAGAGGATGAAGGCAATATCCCAAGATTCTCCAATTGATTAGTTCCAACTCCACAAGCAACAAACCCTTTTGAAGATCTGTTAGATCTTAAGAGTGTAGGATGAAAAACTCTTTATACTCATTAGGCTGTTGTGTTTAGTTGTTGACTGCTCTATGTTTATACTCTATTCTTTTGGTTATTTGACTGCACAATGTTTATTGAAATTTGTGGTGACTCATGTCTATCATAGACTTAGATCTATCATGAATGATCTAACACATTTGTTGCAGTGCATATAGACAGGGGGAGCATGGCGAATGGAGAAATCTTAATTGGCACGAATTAAGGAAGAGCCTTAGCTAAATTCTGATAGGAAGTTGCCCTTGAGATTGAAAATGTCTTAATAGTTTTGATTAAGTGCATATAAAAATTTGGTTAAGATCAGTCGAAATAGGCCAGGCATAGTATTACACTAACTATAAACTCATCAATCTGAAAGTACTACAAAATGCTAGTTATAAATAAAAGGGATAATAAGGTACATCGAGCGATCGATCATAAGCTATAATGATTTAACTTATGAGTTAGGTTGTAAAGACTTTTCTTAAGTATAATTCAAGTCATTACTCACACATTCTAGTTAAGTTAGAGATTGACCAAGTGATCTAGATATTTATCCCAGGTGAGTTCAATTTGAACTTCACCAAGTTCAAGAGAGAAAGATGATTAGGCCTTTCATCCAACGAGTAAGCCCCTCACCTAAGCTTGGTTGTTTGGTAGAGTAAGCTCTCTTCTTTATGTCAAAGTTTGATTAACTTTGAGAAGAGTTTTATAATCATTGGTTAAGATGGATTTCTTCCCAAGATGACTCACTCTTTTATCCAAGGAACAATTGATTAAATTTTGATTATGTTATACTAACATAACACGATACAAAAGAGGTTTCAGAAGCTTTTTTTATTTTTTGTTTGTAATCGCTATTTTTATGGATCACATTAAGCCTAAGTCAAAGTCAACTCAAGTCAGCCTAGGAAGAAAAGTGTTGGCTACTTTGCTAGCTAATGAAGGCTTCTCCTCCAACGGCTACAAATGGCTACATTCGACGTGGATGAAAGGAGCTTAAAGAATTGCTTCAAGAGCAAGTTCCAATGGCTACAAGGAAAATAAGTTCCTATAAATAAAAGACAAAGCAACCATGAGAGATAGAAGAAAGTGATCAAGATTCAAAGATACAAATCTATCAAGAGCTAAACTTATACATCTAAAGAGAGAAAAGCTGTGATCACGTGTGTTAAGAAATAGAGTGATTGAGAAAATCAATGTCTTAAGCTACTGGCTCAACTTCTGTGTGAAGTACTGAGAAGTACAGTTGTAAAAGCAACATTAGCGAAAGATTTTTAGTGTGCCTTGAAAACTAGTGTGGTAGCTTGACGGAGTCTGTTAAAGCTAGTGGTTGTAAGGTTTCTACTGAGCCTTGAAAACTAGGTTGGTAGCTAGCTAGAGTCCGTCAAAGTTAGTAGTTGTAAGGTTGCAAGTGAGCCGTGAAAACTTATAGTGTGCTCTTGTGTTTTTATTGGTGTAATAAAAAAGGGATTACGGATAAAGAGTAGACGTAGGCTCAGTGAACCAAGCCGAATCACTATACATCAGGTGTCAATTTCTCTATCTCTACTCTCCTTTACATCAATAAACTAAGTACCGAAGAACTCGGAAAAAATGTTAGAAACCTAATTCACCTTGCTTATTAGACCTAAATATGTGCCCGTGTGAGTGTCTTCTTGTGCTTATTTTTCTCCATATATGACCTCTTGGAGCAGAGGGATGCTTATTTGTGCCCGGTGCAAACCCGCTATGCATTACAGGGGACACCGGAGTTCAGGTTAAGACTGTGTTATTAGGGAGTAACATGGAACCATGTGCGTATGTTATTTGTATGTTAAGATACTATGATGCATGTGCTAATTTGAGAGAATAATCGGCTTATTGAGTTTCGTAAACTAATCAAAATACATTTCTTGTTTTCAGATATATCAGGTACGAGAAGTGAGGAGTAAACCTTAAGGGCGGGAGCATGTATCGTTCACATCTATCATCATACTTTCTTTAATAATAATGATTTGCAAAAATTATGTTGTTATTAAGGATTTATGATTCTTTATGGTTTGTATGAATTTTATAATTTTCAACATACTGAAGCCGTTTAGGGTAATTATACCCCGTGGCTGTTGACATGTGCTATATATGGGGCGCGACAGAGGAGGATATGGGCAGGTACTTGTTCATGGAAGAATGTTTACAAGTGGAAGACGACTTCATCTTCTTCCAGGTGTTATGGTACAAAAATAATCTTGGTATTGTCAACATATTTTAAGGTATCCGGTGTGGTCTCAAAGTGACCGGGTGGGCGGTGTTGTCTCAAAGTGATCACTTCCAGTTTTAAGTTAGAAAGAGATTGTTGATGGTCTTCCCTCCATTAAATCTGATGACGGTCTTACTTGGTCAAAATCGGTGACGGTAGACCACTTTGTTGTGTTGTCCTTGGTTCACTTCGGCTTGTTCTTGGATGACAACATCCTTTTGTGGTAAATTGGCCATTACTTTGGACTCATAGGTTAGAATAAGGAGATTATTATGGCTATGGAAAGGCAAGACATGTATCTACAACTTTGTTTTAAAGAGCCTTGCCTAAATTGGATCAGAAGCGGGTCTAACAAAGCGCCAAGTCCCAGTATTAGCTTGCCTGATGAGTTATGTTAGAATTTGGTATAAAAGCCATATATATTGACTCGAGCATTGGATTGAGATAATTCATTTGGCTATAGAAAGAGAAGACAGGAACCTACAACTTTGTAGTTTATGGTTTCTTTAGATTCAGAGCAGAAGAGGCCAAAAGTCCATTTGAAAATGAGCTCGCTCACCTATTCTTATTTTGTGTTCATCGTGCTCGCCCGTGCTCATTGTGCTCGCCCGCTCTCATCGTGCTCACTCGCTCTCACCTTGTTCACTCGCTCTAATCATGTTCGCTCACTCTCACCTTGCTCGCTTACTCTCATCGTGCTCACTCACTCTCCCTCAACTCGCTCGCTCGCTAATGATCATTGCATTTTGGTAGAAAAATCACAGCTCCTGCCTCCGATCTCCACTTGAGGTGATTCAAAATTTTATTGCAAGCTAAGACTTAGATATACAACTTTGTAGTTTACAGTTTCTTCAGATTCGGAGAGGAATGAGGTCAAAAGTCTATTTAAAGATGAGCTTGCCTAGTGAGAGTTGCGAGTGAGCTGCTCGACTTGATGGAAGCGAGCTGCTCACCTTTGAGTGATTGGCAGCAAACTTGCCCACTCATTTGCTCACCTACTTACTCTTCAGGCTCAACTAGCTCGCTTGCTTGCTTGTCATGCTCAACTAGCTCGCCCGTTTACTCGTCGTGCTCGCCTAGTTGATCATACTTGGGACTCAAAAATAATCTCATCTTCGGGATAAGCCAGACTTTAGTTTTGCTCGCCCATTGCTCGCTCGCCCACAGTTGATAGCTCGCGCGCTCACCCACTTGCTTGCCCATGCTCAACTTGCTCGCCCATTTCTTTGTCGTGCTAATGTTGCTCGCCCGCTTGCTTATTGTGCTTGCTCGCTTGCTCCTAAAGTCACTTGCTCGCTAGCTCGCTCGGGGATGGAACTCACTGGCTCACTTACTTGAGGGTGGAGCTCGCTCGTTCGCTCAGGGATAAAGCTCGCTCGCTCGCTCAGGGATGGAGCTCGCTCACTCGCTCAGGGATGGAATTTGCTCGCTCGCTCTAAAGGTCACTTGCTCGCTCACTCGCTCAAGGATGGAGCTCGCTTGCTCTCTCCCAGATCGATCGCTTGCTCGCTCGCTCCTAGCTTTCTTGTTCCAAGTGGAGCTCTCCCGCTCCCACTTCGTTCATTCCAAGTTGAGCTCGCTTGCTCCCATTTCGCTAGCTCCCAGCTAACCCTCATTGGACTTTGAGGAGTTTGCTCGTGAAGTGCTCGCTTGGGCTTGGAGGGGGCTCGCCCGTGAAGTGCTCGGTTGGGCTTGGAGGAGTTTGTCTGTGGAGTGCTCGCCTGGGCTTGGGCTTGCCAGGGTTTGGAGTTCATTTGGGCTTGATAAGTCCATCTCGGGTTTGGTCGGGGGAATGTTATTTTGGGTGAATGTTCGAGAAGGATTGAGATGGTCATGGCTTTCCCATATTGAGGCGGGATTTCTAAGATTTGGTTGGCAACTGGAATGTTCTTTGGGTTGCTTGCCAATCACGGCCTTAACCCCTTCGTTTTGGAAGTTGGCTTGATTTTCCCATATTGGGTAGAGTAGAATCTTTTCACATTTGACAACGGTCATAAGTTGGTGGATTTGATGAGATTCGCTCTTTATTAATGTTGATTTTTTAGGATCAGATCTTGGAGGCAGTTAGGGTATTTTCATGACTTGGGGCTAGGTCGGCATTCTCTATATAAGGACGGCTTGGAAAAAGGAGAGAGGACCAACACAAACAACAATAACTTTATTCTTATCTAGCTTTATCTTTTCGTAGCCTTAGCCTAGTTTGCAAGGTCAATTAGATCGGTTTGCCCAGTTTGCAAGGTCGATTAGATGGGAGGTCCTTACTTCCCGACGGTCAGTCAGTGCCATACCCGAGAGGCAAGCCCTTTATCTTACTTGCAAGGAGTAAGGCAATATGAAAGGTGACAAGGTAATTGGAGATCTACACTTTGTCACCATACGAGTCAGTCGGGTATGTCTGTGAGGACGATGGCCTAGACCTCCTAGAGTTGCATAAGAATAGTGACTGTCACCTTTCTCCAAACAACTTACTACCGTCAAGGCAGAGGTGATGGACTCTTTGACACCACAAGTTTGTCAAAACAAGGAGATGAAGGACTACGTCAATACTTCTTGCCTGATCGTACCGAAGCGTTAATGTGCGGGGCGGGGGGGGGGGGGGGGGGGGGGCATTTTTGAGGTGTAAAAATAATCTCAGCATTGTCAATATATTTTGCGGTAACCGGTGTGGTCTCAAAGTGACCGGTGATCGATGTGGTCTCAAAGTGACCGGTGGGCGGTGTTATCTCAAAGTGATCACTTCTGGTTTTAAGTTGGAAAGAGAATGTCGATGGTTTCCCTTCTATTGAGTCTGATGACAGTCTTACTGGGTCAAAATCGGTGATGGTAGACCGCTTTATTGTGTTGTCCTTGGTTCACGTCCTTCCATGGTAAATTGGCCATTACTTTGGACTCATAGGTTGGAATGAGAAAATTCTTATGGATATGGAAAGGCGAGACATGTATCTACAACTTTTTTTGAAGAGCCTTGCCTAAATCGGACTAGAAGCGGGTCTAACAAAGTGCCAAGTCCCAGTATTAGCTTGCCCAATGAGTTCTATTAGACTTTGGTATAAAAGCCATATCTTTTGACTCAAGCATTGGATTGAGCTAATTCTTTAGGCTATAGAATGTGAAGACACGGACCTACAACTTTTTTGTTTATGGTTTCTTCCGATTTGGAGCAAAACGAGGCCAAAAGTCCATTTGAAGATGAGCCGGTCACCTATTCTTGCTTCGTGTTCATCGTGCTCGCCCATGCTCATTTTCTTGCCCACTCTCATCGTGCTCGCCCACTCTCATCGTGCTCACTCGCTCTCACCTTGCTCGCTTGCTCTAATCATTCTCACTCGCTCTCCCTTAACTCGCTCGCTCGCTCTCATCTCGCTCGCTCGCTCTCATCTCGCTCGCCAAAGATCATCACAGTTTGGTAGGAAAACCACAGTTTTCACCTCAAACCTCCGATTGAGGTGATGAAAAATGCTATGGAAAGCTAAGAGGTAGATATACAACTTTTTAGTTTACAATATCTGCAGATTCAGAGAGGAAGGAGGACAAAAGTACATTTGAAGATGAGTACACCTTGTGGAACAAGCGAGCTACTCGCCCTAGTGAGGTTGCGAGTAAGCTGCTCGCTTGGTTGGGAGCGAGCTGCTCATCTTGGAGTGATTGGTAGCTTGCTTGCTCACTCGGGGATGGAGCTCGCTCGCTCTCTCCCAGATCGATCACTCGCTCGCTCGCTCGCTCTCGGCTTGCTTATTCAAAGTAGAGCTCTCCCGCTCCTGCTTTGTTCATTCCAAGTTGAGCTCGCTTGCTCCCAGTTCGCTCACTCCCAGCTCGCCCTCATTGGACTTTAAGGAGTTTGCCCGTGAAGTTCTCTCTTGAGCTTGAAGGGGGCTCACCCGTGAAGTGCTCACTTGGGCTTGGAGGAGTTCGTCCGTGGAATGCTCGCCAGGGCTTGTGCTTGCCCAGGTTTGGAGTTCATTTGGGCTTGATAAGTCCATCTTAGGTTCAATTTGGGGGACGACGTTATTTTGGGGGAATGTTAGAGAAGGATGGAGATGGTCATGGCTTTCCTATATTGAGGCGGGATCTCTAAGATTTGGTCTGCATCTGGAATGTTCTTTGGATTGCTTGCCGGTCACGGCCTTAACCCCTTCATTTTGGAAGTCGGCTTGATATTCCCGTATTGGGTCGAGTAGAATCCTTTCACATTTGACAATGGTCATAAGTTGGCAGATTTGACAGGATTAGCTCTTTATTGAAGTTGATTTTTTGGGATCGAATCTTTGAGGCGGTTAGGGTATTTTCATGACTTGGGGCTAGGTCGGCATTCTCTATATAAGGATGGCTTGGGCAAAGGAGAGAGGACCAACACAAACAACAATAACTTTATTCTTATCGCTTTATCTTTTTGTAGTCTTAGCCTAGCGTAGCCGTAGCATAGCTCTAGCTTTAGCCTTAGTATCGACCGACCTTGGAATGACCACTCTGGATCCATCTTGGATCACTTGTTCACTTATCCCATAACACTGGAAAAGTTCCAAGCTCTAATTACAACCATTCTTGCAATTTTGTGTTTTTGCCTTTGAAAACTGATGTGACTTTGTATTTTTTTTTGCCTTTGAAAAGTGATGTGCTTTTGAAAATTGATGCGTCGTTACATTTTTTCCTTTGAGAACTATACACCCTTGTGTTTTTGCCTTCGAACTTCGAAAATTGATGTGTCGTTGATCTTGCCTGATGTGCCTAATGTGCTCTTCAAGTACTACGACATATCATATAAGATTAACGACACATCAGGCAAGATCAACAGTAGATCAGATTAGATTAACGATACATCACTTTTTTTTTCTTTGAAATTGATGGGCCCTTTTATTTTTTTCCTTTGAAACTGATGTGCCCTGTGTTTTTGTCTTTGAAAATCTTTGAAGTGCAATATCTTGGTGCTCGGATGTCCAAATCGAGAAATTTTTTTACTTTGAATTTTTTTTAGCTCTACGCAGTGGCGAACAGCCATATGCGATTTGTCCACTTTTCGATCCCAAAAATGCTTTATTTTTGGAGAAAATTAGCTTTTCAGGATAAAAAAAAGTTTAGTAGGGACTTTTTGGTGTACTGGTTCATTGGAGAAAAGCTACCTGAATGGGTGAAGAAATGATAATGGACTCAATGTTCGTGTGTCTTTAAAAACTGATGTGCTTTTAAAAATTTATGTGTCATTATGTTTGGGTTTGAAAACTGGTGTGAAAATTTCTTATTGTTCTGATTAAGTGCTTGTCAGAATTTGGTTAAGTATGATCGAGAAAATGGCTATGCATAGTAGTACATTGATCATATACTCAGTTATATTTCAGTACTACAAAATGCTAGTCATGATCAAAGAGATACAGAAATATATCGAAAGATCGGTCATAAGGTACGTGGACTTAACTTTCAAGTTAGGTAAATGACTCTTTCCTTAAGACTAAGTTTATTCTTACACAAGCTCATAAACTTAACTTTCGGGTGATCTCTGATTTCTGTGTGAAGTCCGAAGTCAATGAAGATGTTTTATGATTAGGGTTGTTAAGAATTTTCCTAAGTCTGGTTCAATTCTTTACTTACACGTTCTAGTTAAAGCTTGACCAAAAGATCTAGATATTTATCTCAAGGCAAGTTCAAATTCTTGCCAAGATCAAGATGATTAAGCCTTTTATCCAACAAATAAGAGCCTTTCTTGTGCTTGATTGCTTGGTGGATTAAAGCCCTCTTCAATGGATAAGTGTGATTAACTTGGAAAGAGTTTTTATAATCATCTTAACGTAGTCCATGTGATTGGATACCTGTCCTAGACAAATACTCTTTTGTCCAAGATATAATTGATTAAATTATATTTGTTTTACACTAACATAACCCAATACAAAAGAGGTTTTGAAAACTTTGTTGTCTTTGTTTGTAACATCTATTTTTATCAACCCAAAGTCAAGGTCAACTCAAGTCAGCCTAGGAAGAAAGGTGTTAGATACTTTGCTAGCTAATGAAGGCTTCTCTTTCCAATGGCTATCAACGACTACCTGCGAGGTGGAAAGGGTACTTGAAGACTTGCTTGGAAAGCAAGGTCTAACGGCTACAAAGCATCAAAGGAAGAGAAAAGGGTGTCTTGTGGCTGTCTTATTTTGCAGGAACAACCAGCCTTGGTTGCCAAGTTTCCAACCATCAGCGAAAAGAAGCACCTATCAAGCTAGAAAGTAGGAGTAAAAGTCAGCTGAGGTAATACGGCTCCAGCTAGTTCTTTTCTCACTTTCAAAGGAGACATTGAAGACTTGGAAGACAAACTTACATGTGCTTATAAATAAGGGCAAGCTAAGCAAGAAGAAGATGCCAAGTGATTGAGAGCCTTCAAAGATAAAATCAAAGATAGAATGGAGAGAAGAGTGTGTTTCAAGAGCCACTACCTACTGCCATTATATCAACCAATCACGAAGCCATTAGCAAGCCTTTCAAGTGTAAAATTCTTGTCTAATATCCCTGGTTTCTAGTGAGCTAACAAAACTAGAAGTGGTGGCTAGCCGTCGTTCGTTAAACCTAGTGTATGAATAAGGTTTCTAGTGAGCTTTAAAAACTAGAGATTTCTAGCGAGCCTTGAAAATTAGAGCGGTAGCTAGCCGGACCAGATAAAGCTAGTGTATTGTAAAGGTTGCTAGTGAACCTGTAAAACTAAAGCGGTAGCTAGCCGGAGTCTGTGAAGCTAGTGGTTGTAAAGATTGCAAGTGAACCTGGTAAAACTTGTGGTGCGCTTTTGTATTTTTATTGGTGCAATAAAAAGCGGGAGTACGGTTGAAGAGTGGACGTAGGCTCAGTGGACCGAGCCGAACCACTATACATCTTAGGTTACTTATTGGACCTATATGGTGTACCATTGTGATTTTACCTTTGAAAACTGATGTGTCGTTATGTTTGTGCATTTAAAAATTAATGTGTCATTGTGTTGTGCCTTTGAAAACTGATGTGTCATTGTGATTTTGCTTTTGAAAACTGTTGGATGTGTCGTTGAGTTTATGCCTTTGAAAACTGTTGTGCTCTTGAATTTTTTGTCTCATGTGACTTGAAACTTTGTGTCTGATATACCCTTAGAGTTGAATGATATCATAGGTTTGCCATTAAAGTACCTTATCCTCCCTTGTCCGATTTATGCTACTAGGAACTCAGCAGCACTGAATCCGACCCCACTAAAAAATAGACCTATACTCTACCATGGACTAAATCAAAGTCAATAGACCTACTGATTAAAGATAGGAGTCGTCGACCTATGGAATATGGGTATCTGTGTCATCCATATTCGCTCCTTGCTGTTAAAGGATTGATACAAGTATAACTTATAGTTTTTTTTTGGTTAGAAGTGTAACTTTGTAGGCGTCTGCAAAAAATGTATAACATATAGATTACTTTATTTTAAATAAAATTTCCCTCGAAACAAGTAAGAGACAGTACGTGCAAGGAACGTCCGTGTCAAGCTAGTTACTAAACAAGAAAACAATCTCTTGTGGTAATAGAAAGTAATGCGGCCCGATTGAGTGCTGATATTGCGGATCTTGGAATATCTACTTCAGAACATTAGACCAAACACATTTTTTGATAGAAAGATGTACGGACCGCTTTATTGATATTAATTAGCAGAATGATACCGTTGGGATTCAAAATTACTTAATCCAACCCGGAAAGTAATCATTATATATTACTTTATTTTCTTAACATCATTTCCCTCGAAAAAAAAATAAGAGAGTACGCGTAAAGCGAGTACCATGGCAAGTTAGCTCCATTGGTCTACAAAATAGGATTTGATCAGCGGTTTGTTCGATTAGACTAATATTCAACACTATGGATGATTTATTCGGAATGCCGTTGAGTTAGTGGTTAACACGGTGATTCAACATAAAAATTATTATTATTTTTAAAAAATTATAGTATTAGAATTTTTATATTAAAAACAAGTAAATTAAAATTTTAGTATTAGTTAATGATAATTTTTATAATAAAATTAAATAATATTTAGGATTATTTGATACTTATTGATAAATATTATAATATAATTTTTTTTAAACTTTCTATTGGACCGACTTTCCAATGAGTTGCAACGAAAAACTGTGTTTTTTAAATGGAACAAAAAACAGAGTGGCATCTAGCTCGTTCATCGATAAAAATTTCAAAACATTGCTAGTTACTAAATAAGACAATGTCTTTTTGTTTAATCTTATATATTACTCTATATTTAATATCATTTCCCTCGAAACAAATAAGAAACAGTACGTGCGAGGCACGTAGCTACCTGCTATGTAAGAACCGTTCTTTGGTTGTAGACTTGTAGTTATCTTCGATTCACCTCCCTTCTTATTTCCTTTTGGATTATTGATGTAGGAATCTATTGTAATCTTGGATTGTAAATATTTCTTTGGCATATTAATAAATTTACTTACCAAAAAAAGTGCAAAAAAATATGTATTTGAATTGAAATAACAAGTTTCATTCAAATCGAAAAATCATATAACAAGTTCCATACGATGAAATTCTTTAACGATGAGTTCTTTGAAAAAATAGGTGTTAGTTGTGTAATTTACCCATCACTACGTTAGCATCGTCTAATCCGGATCATTACCATGTAGCACTCCGCGTAGGCGTAAAAACGACGATGTTTGCCCTGAAAAATATCAGACCAGACCTGGGGTCGTCTAATGTGATGCATGGGAACATGGATAGACAACCATGAATTCGTTGATTCAGCAGAATATCGAAAACAGTCTAGAGTCTTGATCCAAAATAAAATCAATCAACTAAAATAATAGATTGTATGTCCTATTTATAAAGAATCAAATTAAACCTATTAACTATAATCATACTATAAATCAAACTCATAGTAATAATCTAGAATATAAAGATAATTAATAAATATATCTCCATCCTCATCTCCATCATTCCCCCCCCCCCCCCCCCCCCCCCCCCGGTTGTAGAAATTCATCCTCGGATTTGGTGTAGTCGACCAAATTTGAGATCTTCGTATTCTGGAACACCTTCGAGCAACATGGTGATACTTGATATCTTTCACCCCAACAGAACAAATATTTGGAAATCAAGGAACCACAAACATTCTCTAAGTGAAAGACCACAAAGTCACCAATTCGGGCAGATCTTTCAGCATCTTTGAGGTCATTCCACATATCCAACAATGGAGAACTGTCAACATATGCAAACTTATCAACCCCGAGAAAATCAATATGCTCGACATACTCAACCTCATAATCATGGGCAGCCTTGGATAAAGGCACAACTCATCAACTCACCAGCAATAACATCTTCCTAATGTTCAGCCCATAAGAGATGCCAAATTACTAAAACCTCACCTTCATCAACCTCGTCCTCCTCACCAGGGAAGGAGTGGTAAATTGGTGGCTGATTGACAGCTGGTGGTGCATCGTGAGGTGGGTGTTATGCGGGATCCGGTGGGGTGGTACCCCAAGTGCGAAGTAAGGTCAGAACCACACCAATCTTCTTTGCCAACTGCATCGACGTCTAGAGGGATAAATTGGCGAGGTTCTGACCTTGCTTCGCGCTTGGGGTACTACCCCACCGGATCTTGCACAATACCCGCCTCACATTGCACCACCAACCATCGATCAGCTACTAATTTATGAATCCTTCCCTGGTGAGGAGGACGAGGTTGATGAAGGTGAGGTTCTAGTGATTTAGCGTCTCTTATGGGCTGAACATGAGAAAGATGTTGCTGGTGAGTTGGTGAGTTCTGCCTTTATCTGAGGTTGTCCAGTATAATGAGGTTGAGTATGTCGAGCATATTGATTTTCTTGGGGTTGATAAGTTTGCATATGTTGAGAGTTCTCCATCGCTGGATATGTGGAATGACCTCAAAGATGCTGAAAGATCCTCCCAAATTAGTGAGTTCGTGGTCTTTCATCTAGAGAATATTTGTGGTTACTTGATTTCTAAATATTTGTTCTGTTGGGGTGAATGATATCAAGTATCAACATGTTGCTCGAAGGGTTTCCAGAATACGAAGATCTCAAATTTGGTCGACCACACCAAATTCGACGACGAATTTCTACAACCGGGGCGTTTGGGATGATGGAGATATATTTATTAATTATCTTTATTTTCTAGATTATTATTATTATGAGTTTGATTTATAGTATGACTATAGGTAATAGGTTTATTTTGGTTCCTTATAAAAAGGACATAAACTCTATTATTTTCGTTGGTTGATTTTATTTTGGATCAAGACTATAGTTCGTTTATTCTGCGGAATCAACAGATTCATGGTTGTCTATCCACGTTCACATGCATCACATTAGAGGACCCCAGGGATAACAACGTCGTTTTCACACCTACGCGGAGTGCCACGTGGTAGTGATCCGGATTAGTCGATGCTGCCGTAGTGATGGATAAATTACCAAAATAATACCTATTTTTTCAAAGAACTCATCGCTAAAGAATCTCATCATATGAAACTTGTTATATGACTCTTCGATCTAAATGAAACTTGTTATTTCCATTAATATACATTTTTTGTTGCATTTTTTTATAAGTAAATTTATTAATCTTCCAAAGAAATTTTTTTTTGAGAGGTATTCCAAAGAAATATTTACAATCCAAGATTACAATAGATTCTTACATCAATAATCCAAAAGGACTATTGCCCTATAAATCTAGAGACCGAAAGCAATAAAATGGCCCCACTGCGTTAGCATCTTCCAGCCAAGTTAAAGCCCTGAAGACTTTTTGACCCAAAAAAAAAGCCCCGAAGACTTTTAAGGATTCCAGGAAGAGCAATAGATCTTGTTCATATTTTCCCTTCAAAACATTCGACCAACTCAACTTCCTGGATCGAAAGCAATTCCTTAAAATGGCGCGATTCCGAACTAACCAAGTACTCCGGACGATCCCAGCATAGATGATGAACCAAACCCGTTGCAACACCTTTGCTTTAACCAAACCCTGCCACTGCACCAGGGAATCTTGCATCCTTGGGCCCACCACCCAATGCAAACCCAAATCCTCTAAACACCTTCGCAATTGAGGAACATATGTGCACTATTCTCATCATATATACCACAGAGAGGACACAGACAATCTCATGCTTCCACTCTTCCCATGCGAATTAATCTATTCCTGGTCCGAGTTTTACCCTGTAAAGCAGCCCAAATGAAGCACTGCACTTTTGAAGGGACAAGACTAGACCAGTTGAACTTCAAATCATCTTCATGGAGGTAAAAACGTATCGTCGTCGTATTGAAGGAGGTTGTGTTCAAGCCCGCCTGGTATCAGTTTAACATTTTGTTGCATCCTGAAATAATAAATTTATTATTGTGCATTAAACTACATGTTTCAAATACGAAATTTGGTAAAAGAATATTAAACTAATTATTTGACAGAACTCTTTCTTATCAAGTTAGACCTAACTATTCTCAATCTCGCATACCATGATATGCGGACAATAAATGGAGAATCATCCAGCTGGAGGGATAGATATGCCGTTACACATTCTCTTGGTTTCAAACTTTCAATTATTTTATATGTTCCTTCCACGTGGAAATTAATGTATGAGATCGATGCACAATACAGCTACTAGTCCAACTGACAAAAAACTTTATTTTTTTCAAACATTTGATTTTTCCGCCAAAAAACTTGCAATTGAATATTGTAAATTGAATAAAGAAATGTTAGATTCTCTGTAATTAAAAACAAAAATAAGTATGTGATGCACATGGTCGTATTTTGTTGGCGTATATGTCAGAGCATGTTGAAATATTTGGTGGCCTAAAACTCGAGCAATTTTAAGTGGTACTTCTGGTCGATTTTCTGTACTCCCAAGTCTTGAGAATTTCTTTTTCTCAATTATTTCAGTAACTAAGCAGAATACTTCATACACTTAGGTATGAGGATTAGGGGCCCGGATTTACTAACGCTATGCTCCAGCAGCAAGGTCTGGATAACGCGGGTCGATTTATGGGTGCGATGATAAATTTGTAATATCAAAGACTACATAGAGACAGTTTTAGAATTTTGTATTTAAAAGGTGGGGTACCTAACACGAGTTGTACTATTGTTACATAGTGTACCATTGTTAGCCGTAGTTGTATCATTATTTGTCGCATGGTAACCATTAGGAGTGAGCATTCGAATTATCCGAATCCGAACTATCCGAACTTCCGAAAATCCGAATTGAATATTTTACTATCCGAATCCGAATCCGAATAGTAAATTATCCGAATCCGAAAATCCGAACTTTTTTCGGATTCGGATTCGGATTTGGATAATCCGAATTATCCGATTTACTAAACGACAGGTCACCCATAATTTCATTCAAAAGTCATCCAAAATACAACAATAGAGACATCGGGCCATAAATTCAGTTCCTCTAGTAAATTTCTCAAACTCCTTCCAACATTCAGACCTAGATGCTATCTCCCTTCTTTTCTTGATGATGGTGGTTGAAGCAGTGGAACTATTTGTTAGAGGATCGATAGTATTAGTGGTGATATCCTCCTCCACAACATCCATATGCTCCTACAAATAATACAAGATGGGTAAGTGAACTTTCAAAACCAAGCAAGCCAATTATAACTAACTTACTATCATTAAAATAGGCAGCAAGCAAGCCAATTTGATCTGTAAGTCAATCAAATTAAAACCAACCTAACGTGACAACAGCTAATAGAATAAATAGCTAATAGAACAAATAGCTACTGCGGGTAAGTGAGCTAATAGAACAAATAGCTAATAGAAATAGAACTAATTATTTTACAGCTCATAAACTTTCAAGAACAAAACAATGGGTTAGTGAACTGCAAATAGAACTAATTAAAAATCAATAGACGATTTAGCAAGCCGTGAACTTTCAAGAACAAACCAAAGCCGTGAGCAAGGTCAAGAAATCAATAGAATCATCCAAACAAGCCGTGAACAGACGATTTAGTAAGAAGCAATAGACGATTAAACAAGTTGCTAGGAAAATGGGTAAAAAAGGGTAAGTGCACCAGGAGAAGGACTTGGTACGTACCATGTAGAATCAGTCTCCGAGGAGGCTAAAACTGAGTCGAGGTCGCAGACTCACGGCGAGGACGGATGCGGCTGTACTGCAAGGTCTCGCGGCGAGTTTTTGATTTTTTCTAGGGTTTTTGTGGATTGTCTCTGTCTCTCTCTCAGATCTAAAATGAAGGGGAACCTACTCTAAAAAAAGAAATTGGACCCAACTTCCACGCAGGCTGCACTCTTACTCCTAGGCCCAAAGCCCAGCCCATCTAAAGTTCAGATTTTTCGGATATCCGAACTTATTTTTTTTTAATCCGAATCCGAACTAAAAATTTCGGATAATTCGAATCCGAATCCGAATCCAAAATTTTTTTCAGATTCGGATTCGGACATCGGATGTCGGATAAAATGCTCACTCCTAGTAACCATCATAGTGCTAGATCAGGCCAACCTAAATTTCTTATATTTTTTTCTGAATGACAACATAAATAAAACCATGGTCAACAATATAAAAAATACAAGACTAATTATTTAATTTTTTAAATAATTTTACTAGGCAATTGATGGAATAGGTCAACATTTTGTTTTTGGTGAGCAAGTGATAGTCAACTTATGCCTTAACTAAAATTGATTAATTAGTAATGTGTAACGTTATTAATCGTATAGTATATCATTGTTTTTTCATTGTGTACCATTGTTACCTGTTAATGTATCATTTTCACACGCAACACCATACTGCTGGGGTCAGCGATACTGAATTCGACCTCATGTTTAGGGTAGTGTTGGGGGATTAAGATTGTGAGAGTAACAGGAACGCGTGAATGAGTCTGGAAAAATGGTTCCAAAAACGATTGTAAAGTAGAGAGTTATAGTCGAAATAGATTGAGAATTCAATGCGACCAACGGGTAGCCGCTCCGAGACTCATAACACTCGTTAACTTGCCAATCGACCAATGACGACAAATTCCTAACCCGTCTAGAACTCTAACTCATCCCCGACTTAGACTCTACATAAATCATTGAACTATATATTAATGTTAGAAATTTGACCAGCGGAAGCGGCAATTTTTTTTACCAGTAATAAATTATTACTGCAGTCAAAAGTATATGGTAAAAATAAATCACTCGGAAGAAATATCAAGATTTACTAAGAAAATCTTCTAATTACGAGAGAAAAAATTATGAGACTAGCTCTAAAAATATATACACTAGTAAACAGAGAAATTACAGCAGTAAAAATATCTTCGGTGTTCGTTATTCCTGGTTATTCCATTATCGTATTTCACTCGTAAATTTTTTTACTCATTCTATTTTTACCTCAAACTATCTCCTTAGAATTTGGAAATTATCTCAATACAAAGTATCAATATATCTCTATTTAATTTATCTCTACTTCTATCTCTATGAAACTTTATGCCTTGAGTTTCATGGATGCTAAACCATGATGAAAAGTATTGCAAGAAAAGTGCACAATCCACAAACTCATCGATCAGATCGAATTCTTGCAGTTGTTGTTCAAATCTTCCTCGTTTCCTCGTCTAACCCCATTTTCAACAGAGTAATAAATTCTTGTCTCATTTTTCTTCTTTCTGTTGGTCAACATATCTCGTCCAATTAAAGTACATTAAATGGCACAATTCCATCTGATAAGCCCATTCTAAAACGTCATCACGTATGAATTCTACTTGGATCACTAGTTGTTTTGAAGGATCGGATGAGTAGTTTCGTCTCGCCAAAAGCTAAGTTTAACCAGACCAAACCTGACTCTCTGACTGAATTTGAGAATCTTTATTTTTTTAAAGGTAAAATTTACACCACTAATTACAGGTTTTAGATTGAGTGGGGACAACATAAAAGTCGTCCCTACGGAGAAAATTTCGTTTGGACCATCAGATTTCATTAAAAATCGTGTCTACAGATCTGACATTCATTAAAAATCGTGTTTATAACCAAAATCATTTGATCCATTTCAGTGGGGACACCCCACTGAATCCAACCCCCTAATTACACTTTGTGAGAATTTGAATCATGTACTTCCATCAAATCATCCACGCCTTGTACCGCTAGACCAAATTTGGCAATCTTTATATAAAATCAAGCAATGTAAACCTTTATTTACAGACGGTTTTTCGAATAATATATTTTGATAAGATTTAAACTTAATATCTCATGAATTCAAATATATTATCACTTGAATCAGATCCAATTGAGAATCCTAATTCTTCAACGGACTAGACATCAAACCTAGATTGGATTTTTTGTCCCGTTCCACCCATTAATATTAACTAAGGGACCAGATTTGGTTCCCGAACTCTGTTTTCAGGACAGTACTTGATGACTTATTTGGTAGACTATTTTATCATAATTTAGTAGACCATTTTATCATAATCAAACATATCATTTTATCCAACCCTTTTATCCAGGATGGACCTGGTTTATCTGGGACATTCACGGTTTATCCGGGACGATCCCTGTGAAACCATTTTACCATAACCGGTAGACCATTTTATCATAACCGGATAGACTATTTTATCATAACTGGGTAGATTATTTTATCTTCCAAGACGATCCTGGTACGTTTTACATGTACATAACCAAATCCAACCTCATTAACTAAACAATCCTACTTACTTGGAAAATATATCCGATAAGACTACATTAGTAAGCTTCGAAACTTGTCATGGTCGTAATCGTTTCCGAATTTGGCATATGTGTATCTATCTGATTTTTTTATGCAGTATCACGATATCTACTACACCGAATAATTCAGATTCGAACTCGATACATTTTGATTATCTGCATCTTCTCTGCGGCAACTTTTATGTAACCATATTAGAATTTATTTAAATTTTCATAAACTCGTTACTACTTTAAAGACTTTGTATCGATATTCAACAATTTGCAGCAATTTTAAAAAAAATACTGATATTAGACACATTTTTAACGAAAAATTACGTGACGTAGGGAGAATCGACATCCTTTTACCATGGTAAGCGTAGGATTTCAATAAACATAATCAGTGTTTCCCTAGAAAATATTAAATTTTGGTATGGTCGTAATCTTTTTCCGAATTTTGCAAATGTGTATCTATATGCATTTCTTTGCGTGGTAGGCTTAGGATACAATAAACTTATTCCATTTCATTATATTTCGTCGGTGATGATGTACTTCGGGTCGCCTTTCCAAATAAAAATTTAGGGAAAAGTCCTATTTAGTATTCTGTAGTTTTACGTTTTTAGAATTTAGTCTATGTGGTTTCAAATTGGGAATTTAGTCCCCTGTAGTTTACACATTTTTTCCAGGCAGGTCCAAGGCAACTGCCCGTCCAAATAGACTTAACACGTCATAGTTTTGACCCGACGTGACGGACACGTGACTACTAAGTGAATTTAGTTAATGTTGATATGTAATGTGACTAATTATCTAAACACTTCCTAATTATTTATATTTTATCAAAAAACCCATTTTTTTCAATGACATGTTAGCTTCCTAATTCCCACTCTTTACTCGGCCCCCATTTCGTCTCTTCTTTGTCTCAACCTCCATCTCCCTCGCCCTCCCTCTCTCGCCCTCTATCTTCTTCCTCCTCCCAGCTTCCAAAGACTTGGACATGGAGGCGAAGCAACTCGCGGAGGCCCATCTTCCTTCCTCCCTCCTGAACAGTTACATAGACGGAAACCCTAATCTCCCCGTACATGGAGATCCCGCTCGAGCACCTCGACGACAGCTTACCAGCGATGAGCTCCCAGAGGCGCTCGTCGAACGCCGTTCTCTTCCACTGCCGCCCTCCCGAGAGTCCTCGCGTCCGCGTGCTTTAGAACGTCGAAGAGCACCTCCCTATGTTCAGGAGCCCGTTGTTTCTCGGTTCCCAATCTGCCGGGGCGGCGTCGTTTCTCTCTTCTTATTGTTTGATGTTCTTCATCTTCGCGTTGAGTGGGTCTATGGAGGAGGTGGAGTGGTTGGAGACTTCTTTGATCTAGACTTTCACTGCTTTTTTCTTTTGGGTTTTCTTTTGGGTCTTCTTTTGGGTTTTCTTTTGGGTTTCCTTGTATGGGTCTTTGGGTTCAGAGGTTAGAATATAAAGACAGTATCTTTATGGAGCATTTTGGTTCTTGTTGGAGTCATGAACTTGATTCGTTAGTTTTGGTTTTATAATGCTTAAAATCTGTGATTTGTTTCTTTCAGTTGCTTCTTTGCACTTTGTCTTGATGCTAATTTTTACGATTTTGAATGTGGTTGATGGTGCTTTATGTTTCGATTCAAAAATAGTGAAGGCGGGCTTGATTGAAGAGATGCGGGTTCTGATGGAATTAATTAACTGCAAAAAAACAATTGTGAAAAAATGGGAATTGGGATTAAGTACGTGGAAGAGGAAGATGGAGGTTGAGATAGAGAAGAGACAAAATGGGGGCGAGTAAATAGTGCTTTCTTTTGTGGTTTCTGGAAGTGGGAGGAAGAGATGGGGACGAAGGAGATGGAGAAAGGTGAGAGGAGAGAGAAGGGAGGTTAGGAATGAAGGAGTTTTTGAAAAACATTAATAACATAGGGATGGTTTTGATATTTTTCATAAAATGAACCAAGAGTATGGATTGGGTATAGCTGGCGTGACATGTGGACAAAGTCCATGACATGGCAATCCAACTAGAGTGGGCAGCTACCTTGGACCTGTCTGGGAAAAAGTGTGTAAACTATAGGGGACTGAATTCTCAATTTGAAACTACATTGCCTTAATTCTAAAAACGTGAAACTATAGGGTACTAAATAAGACTTTTCTCAAAAATCTATACACAGATTGTAAAACAGATATGGGAAAAATGATGAACGAGTCTGGAGTGGTCAAATGATCCAGAGGAGAGGTAAAAGGAGCAGAATTATGGGAAAAAGAAAAGAATAGACTTAATAGGAAAGTAAATAATTGGTAGAGAACCAAAAATTTTATTGTGAACATAAGAACAAAATTTAGGAAGAATCAGTGCGTGTAACATGATTGTAAAGGCCGATTTTGTGTGATTGGTTAAGAATTTCATGGCGATTTTAATATTTTTCGTGTAAGTCGTCTTTGTCTTGAAGTCAAGTTCTCTACACTCCATGACACCTCTTTAAATTCCAAGCTTGTTTAGGACTTTTCGTACTTTTCTGGATCCGCTACGGGAACTGTCATCTGCGCTCATTCTCAAACTGCCGAGACTTGTAACCTAATTTTAATCCTTTTTGGAGCTGAAATTGGAGATGCCACAAAAATATAAAATTATAGATTCATATCTTATCTTTATATTCACTTGATCGCATCAATTTGACATTTGAGTCAAACGTGATGGTTGTTTTACCGAGATAGATTTGGCACAAATTCGTAAATGATTTTCTGCTTCAACACGAACACATAACATACCCGATCAGAATGATTGTTGACTTAATACATTGACTACTGAATTAATTGTTGCATAGGTCTTATTATAAGTATTATAAGTTTTTCAATTACTCTAATCTGAGTTTTGCTCTCGAATAAATTCAAAGACGTATTAAAAAAAATTATATCCGTCAATGGTTACTAATTGACAATTACAACACCAAATTGGAAATAATTGCAACAATTACAACCAAAGAAGTTATAAATAATTGACATGGATTTGGAAAATACCGATTTATAATTTTTGGTTAAATACATTTAAACATTCTAATATTATATCAAATCTGATCGAGATTTTTTGGGTGATATATCCAATATTATGAAGAAATTTTCTTTCGATGTGTCACATGGATCATGTTTTTTCCCACTTTCGATCAATCTGGTCAACACCAATTAAATTAATTGGCATCAATACCACGAGTTCTTAAAAAAAGGCAAATTATTGTTAGGTCCAGGTGTTTAACAAAATTATTATTTTAGTCCTTTATGTTCCTAATAACATACTTATGTCTTCCAAGTTTGCAAAAATGTAACTCGCATGTCCGTAGCTGACATCAGCGGCCAATTGTAAGCCCAACCAATTCCGACCTCGACTCAATTGCCATCTGGGTTGCTGCCGACTCCAATGGAATCTGAGAGTTGTATTTTCGCAAACTTGGAAGACGGAAGTATATTATTAAGAACAGTAAGAATTAAATAGGAGTTTTATTAAACATAAGGGACTTGAGAAAGAATTTGCCAAAAAACAATCTACGATAACCAAGGCCTTATAAGCTGTCCGTGCATTATACATGTTAAAGTAGCACGTTTCACGAAGATAAAATAAGTTACGTCGTACCCCACAACCTGAAGGGTGATAAAAAAAAAATATTATTCTTGAATATTGTTTTGACAATAACATCTCATCCACGTTCATATAATATTATGTACCAAGTTACCAGCTCCATCTACCGCATATCCACTCCTTGAATTGTCTTTTAGAGTTTGTTTGTTAATGATCATTCATGCATATTAAAATAACAGATCAAAATAAAGTCACTTATAGTGATGAACATTGAAAATGCTATTTTATCTGTCTGAAATTTGCACGAATTTTGATTTTATCTTTATGCCACGATACATGAGCTGTACGGGTAACAATGGATCATAAGATCAACCCGCTCTTATACGCGATTAGAATTTTCATGTCCAACCTAAGACCGTAAAATAATAATTATATGATTTTTTTACATTTATAAACAAACTCACCATACTTGATAATCTCAACAAGTAAAATTAATCCTTTTTTTTACAACAATCCATCATTCTTTTTTACCACCTTCTATCAATCTGGCCAACGTCAATTAATTAATTTGTCGTCGATAATCCAAATTCTTACAAAATTAGTCTGCAAAGCAAGGCCTATTAGCTGGCTCTTCATTATATATATGCACAGGAAAGTAACACGTTTCTCAGTTCATCTAGATGGCTTGTTTCCTCGGTCTCAATTACTTGTTGGTTTCATTTTGACCTAAACCCTAGAACGCAGCAGCATGCGCGTGGAGCACACATCTGTTAGTCTTCGCGAGTTATGGCAAACGTGCTCCCAATGTTGCATCCGTACCACGGGGGACTCTATCTTCGTTCGATGACAACGTTGAATCTGCTGATGACGTGTTTGGTATCAATTTATAATTCCTATCCTGTTGAAGAGGACGAGATTTATGAAAGGGAGAGATATAATTTCTATTGGTATTTGAGTTTACAATAGAGTTGTTGTTGATGAGTTGGTGAATGAGCCCATATCCTACATAGTCCATGATTATGCGGTTGAATATGTCGAACATGTTGACTTTCTTGGAGATGACAAGTTTGAACATGTTGAGGGTTCTCTATTGTTGAATATGTGGAATAACATCAAGGATGCTGAAAGATTTGCTCGAAGAAGTAATTTCTTAGTCTTTCATCTTGAGACCTTTTGTGCTTACCCGATATCCAAATATTTGTTCTTTTGGGATGAAAGTTATAAGGTGTCACAATGTCGCTCGAAGTGTTGTATATTTGTGAGTAATGGAGTATAAATAAAGTATATGCTAAGCACACCGAAAAATGATACTTTCTTTAAAGATATTAATTCCTCCCACTATGGTGAAAATAGTTCTCAAGGAATTAACCTTTCAGGATACAAAGCCTATGTATCTTGAAAATTCGGAGTTACACTCCCACAAATTTCTTAAAGCAAGAACTCGCAAGTTTGGACTCGGAAAAAAAGAAGAAATTCTCAGGAGGAAAAACTCTATTTCTGATTTATTTTGCCTCCAGTACTCGTCTGAGTATTTATAGATACTCAAGAATTATTCCCGAAGGGTGGCAACCATTTCTCAGAAAAGATCAATTGCACTGAAAGATCGTAACTCAAGTCGAAGAGGTTTGCAACTCACGAAGAGACCTCCAACTCACGAAGAGGCACCTTCGATTTAAAATTTTGACAATTTTTGAACTCGTGACTCGACCAATGTGATCCTATCACCTTTCTACCCATTTATTTAATATTTATTTATTTTCTTTCTTTCCTTCTTGTACATACATACATACATACATACATACATACATACATACATACATACATACATATATATGAACTAATGCAGCTTTCTATTAATGGAAACCCAAATGAGTTTGATTGGTACCCAAAATAACTTTCTTATTTATACTCTTTCTAGCATGCTCTAAGTTCTACTTTGACCGATGTGGGATCGGAACAACGCTAAATGACAAGGTGACTAAACGACAAAATACATACATACATACATACATACATACATACATACATACATACATATATATGAACTAATGCAGCTTTCTATTAATGGAAACCCAAATGAGTTTGATTGGTACCCAAAATAACTTTCTTATTTATACTCTTTCTAGCATGCTCTAAGTTCTACTTTGACCGATGTGGGATCGGAACAACGCTAAATGACAAGGTGACTAAACGACAAAATATTTTAGAGATAAAATGCAATGTTATTTGTGTAAATATATACAACATAAAGGTGTTCAAGAGTACATGTATGAAAATATCAAATTGGCCGATGACACCAAATTTGAGAATGAATTTTTTTAACCGGGGGAGAATGATGGAGATAAAGAATAACAATATATGTATTAATTATCTATAATTTAGATTATTATTAGGAGTTTGATTTATAGTAGGATTTTATGTAATAAATTTATTGTCTATAATTTTATTGGTTGATTTGATAAATAAAAATCAGTATTTTCCCTATCCACTGCTCCCTTCCATCATTAAGCCTATTTATATAGGCATCCAGTAGTCACGATCAGGCCAAAAAGCCAAGAAAAAGTAACAGACTCCTAATCCTTCAAAACCCAATGCCAGAATTCATCAACAATCTCATTTTCCTTTGTTCTTCGCGGGACTACTGGCATGTGCTAGTTGGACTAGTGTGCGCCAGTTACAAACTTTTTGTTCTTCGGCCCAGAATTTGAAAATTTCTGGCGTGAGCGAGTATCGCTTGTGTTTCTGGCATGCGCCAACCTTGCCTCGCTGCTTTCGATCAATTTTCTTGTGTGCGACAAGTCCTACGCCTCCGTATGCCTTCCGCAAGTGGAGTGATATTTCTAGTACCGTATTTGAGAGCGAACCATTTTATTATAATTGAGTAAACTATTTTATCATAACTAGGCGAACTATTATATCATAATTGGGCGAACCATTCTATCATAATAGGGTGAACCATTTTATTTAACCTCTTTTATCCCAGTCGGGGTCCAGATTTTTGCGGGACGATTCCGTGAAACTATTTTATTATAACTGAATGAACTATTCTATCATAACTGAGCGAATCATTCTATTATAACATAACGAACTATTTTATCTCCCAGAACAGTTCTGGAATATTTTACACATCTAATACCGAATCCACTCCTGTCTCCTGTTACACACCATCGAACATGTCGCGCATTGGTCCGCATCACCCTATTTCTAAAAGTGGACATACTTATACCCTATCTTGGACTCCGTTAATATTTACAAACCTAAACCCACGGGGCACGAATTGGGTCCGACGCCATGCCATCCCTAGTTGAATTCATACACGTTGTAATATTATATCAAACCGGATTCAGATTTCTGGGTGACATCCATAATTAAGAAGAAAAAAATTGGATGCGTCACATGGGTCATGTTTTTTCCCACTTCCTCCAATCTGGCAAGATTCCAATAAGCTTATTCGATTTCTTTCTCTCTTTTTTGCCACTTCGAATTTATTCTGGCCAACGCCAATTAATTAATTTGACTTTGAAAATCCTAATTCTGACAAGTTAATTTGGAAAATAAAGACCTGCTAGCTGGCTCTGCATTATATATATGCACAGGAAAGTAACACATTTCCTCAATTCAACAAGATGGCTTGTTTCCTCGGTCATGTTTTTTCTTACTTTCTATCAATCCAGTCAACACCAATTAAATTAATTGGCATCAATACTGCGAGTTCTTAAAAAAAAATCAATCTACTAATCAATGTCTTATAAGCTGGCCTTATAAGCTGTCCTTGCATTGTAATTTTTTATACTCCTATTATTCAGTCTATTGGATCGAGTTATCTAAATTTCAGTTGAGTAAGACTTTCAAAAATAATAAAGTCCTCTTAACAATACTCACCTTGATTGATCTTAGTACTCGTTGAGTCTATGCATAATACGTATGCACGTTAAAGTAGCACGTTTCTTGAAGATTAATTTAGTAACGTAGCCCACAACCTGAACATGGATTAAGAACTATTCCCGTGAAGATTGTTTCGACAATAAAATCTCATCAACATTTATCTAATATTATTATGAACGAAGTTGCCGGCTCCATCTAAGCACATAACCTCCCTTTTAATCGTCTTTTAGCGTTTGTTTATTTGTTTCACAATACATTTCCTGTATGAAACATGTAGATTCGGTCAGTAAATGTGTACGTACAATACTTTTTATATATGTCTAGAAAAGATAGAGATAATAGAGTACACATGATTCGATGAAAAAACCTATTATTATTATGTTAAATATACGGATACAAGGTTGTTACAGTGGCTAAGGATGCTGGGTTTTGCATTTCTTGTTTATTATTCTAACAATTAGTCTATTATTAGAGTCGAGTAGGAGGAATTTTGTGACATACTATCTTAGTTGGTAATTACAATTATTTACCACAGCTGTCCTCGTTCTATTTAGTTTACCTCTATGTTGAAGTACTTAGAGACAATAGAGTTCACATACACAACTTTTGGACTAGAATTTACAATCTTTCAAGTATGTGATGAAGTTACATTTACAAATCCTATTTTTGCATAGCTCAATTTTAGATGCATGGTTTTTTTTGTTCAGTAGGTTGAATATTCACCATGATTTTTTGGTCATTCGTTTCAGATCGAATCAGAACCACTTTTTTGGGTTCGGTTCACGTTCAGATCCAAAGCTTAATCGAATTAGTTCGGATATATTTTCTCTTCTCTTTTCGGTTCTTGGTTCCTAAGGTTTGGATCGGATTGGTCCAGTTCGGACTAATTGCTCACCCCTAACATGACCCCGCCGCCGGCTGTCTCCAGCTCGGCCACCAACCCGCTGCTTCAGCCTCCAGCTAATGGCGTGGAGGCTATGGCTTCGCCTCCCCTCCCTCAAGTGCAACATCCTGTAGTGAGGGTTCCGATCGCTCCTGTGCAACGCTCATCAATGGTGTAAGCAGCACATAATGCACGGACCCTGGTTCCCCTTGCTCCAATAACATGGCTAGGCCTAATAAGATTATTGAAACGTTTACGCTTTTATGGAAATAAGCTTATTCGATTTCTTGGAACAAATCAGATGGGACTCGTGGGTCATTCTTTTTTCACACTTTGTATCAATCTGGCCAACGACAATTAATTAATTAGACATCGAGAAAATTAATCTACTAATCAAGGCCTATTAGCTGGCTCTATATTATACATATGCACGGTATAGTATTTCTGCCACGCTCACATGTATGATCTGGATCCACAAAATATGAACTCTTAACCTCCTTAAATTTATACACATCTTGTACCGTTAGTGTTATGAATTCAGCAATTAGGGAACAAGATCGCACAAAGAACACGGAACAAGAGAATTACGTGGTTCGGCCTAATGCCTACGTCAACGGGGAGAAAGGAGAACTTTTATTGATGAGTTTCCGAGTTACAAAGCTATACAAAACCTTAGGGTAACATGCCTTTATATAGAGGCAAACCCTTGTACATCAAGTAAGCTATTTAGGTCAAATTAGGAGTCCAAAAGCTAGTCCAAATAGAATAGGAAACAAGTCCACAAATCGTTTCCTCTTTAATTTCTCGACATCTCTAACAATCTCCACCTTGGCGAGAAATCATCCTGTGGACGAACCATGAAGCTCCATCCGAACTTTAACAAACTCCATCTTGATGAAATACCGCCACATGAAGAACCATGAGAACTTGAGAAACCAAACCGACTCAATCAGCTCCACCTTGACCATAGATATACCGCCATCAATAATACCATCTCAACTTTCTCACCACATTTTTCAGTTCAATCACATGGAGTCAGCCCCCAAGCTCGAGCTTCCGAGCTTGCTTGGCGTCTTCCCTCCAATCTCCATCGAACTCCAACTAGCAAGTCCACTTACTGAAGCAAACTTGTGACCAATAGATGTGCTCTCTATTTTCCGGTCAACCCTATGCTCCGCAACCTTGAACTACTTCTCTGCTGGACCTTCTTGCCTCAAACCAATGCTACTTGCCATTGCATACAACGGGCAACCTTTTGTTCCACCAAGTAGAACCCTCGACATACCACGAACTCTACCGTTCGGCCTTGAGTGAGATACCCGATTCGCCCGTGGTGCTACCAACGGCTTCGCATTCTCCATGCAAAACCTACCCAACACCTTTGACGTGCACGTCTCTTTAGACAACCATAGCGGGAACTTGCTAACTTTGTCTCCGCGAATCCCAACTCCACTCAAACCATTCATGTCAAGCTTTCGCTCCATCACACAAGAGCTTTTCTCCCCTCTATCGGAACCCAACGATGTGACTCCACCTACAACTGTGTTCCCCACTAACCTATAGGTGTTCATAGCATTCCTTTCACCCTTCATCACCACCACAGCATCCTTCTCCACTTCCATTAGCCCGCCTACAACATTATAGTTGTACCCACTATAATCCAAGGCTCCTAACGAGATCAAATTCCTCTCTAACTTCGGAACATGCCTAACCCCACACAATTTTCTCTCAACACCATCCCACATCTTGATTTGGATATCACCTATGCCAGCAATTCTGCAAGTAGAACCATCACCCATAGTCACCATACCTGAATCAACGAACTTGTAGGTGTCGAACCACCCTCTCTTGGGCGTCATGTGGAAAGAGCAAGCGCTATCCAAAATTCAGGAATTAGAATGCTTTGGACTTGACAAAATAGAAAGAAGATCACCATCTGACCCGTCCGAATGTGAGGCCACATTCACGGAACCTGATCCTTTTTCCTCGCGATCCCGAGTTCTTTTTGGACAATCCTTCTTCACGTGCCCTTTTTCTCCGCACTCGAAGTAATTTCCCTTGAACCTCCTTGACCACGACTTGGATCTCTTCCTGTCTTTTGCCCCACTACGATCACCATGGCTACCCCTCACAACTAGCCCTTCCGCTTGTTCATCGTCAATTTTCCTTCTTTGATGAAACCCTAGCAGAGCACTTGTGATATCTTCCAACACCAGGGACTCTTTCCCCCATGTTAGAGTTGTAACCAAATTTTCGTAGGAGCCAGGTAAAGAATTCAGCAGCAACAATGCCTTGTCTTCTTCCTCGAACTTCACATCAACATTTCTCAAGTCACTCACAAGTTGACTGAAACCATTAATGTGTTGGCTCAAATCCGAGCCCTCATTCATCTTGAGCCCGTACAATCTTTGCTTAAGATAAAGCTTGTTCGACAAAGACTTAGACATATACCTTGCCTTCAATTTCTTCCATACCTCAGCTGGTGACTCCTCATCCATGACGTGATACATCACATCATCCGCCAAGCACAAGCGAATTGTCGCCACCGTCTTGGCCCCCATCTCCTTCCACTCTTGCTCCTCCATCTTCTCGGGCTTCTTCTCCGAGAGCGCGATGACCATCCCTTGTTGCACGAGGAGATCCTTGACACGCCTTTGCCATAACCCGAAATTCGAAGAACCATCGAATTTCACAAGAGCAAACTTCGCGCCGTCCGTCATCCTCCAACCCAAGCTCTGATACCAATTGTTATGAATTCAGCAATTAGGGAACAAGATCGCACAAAAACACGGAACAAGAGAATTACGTGGTTCGGCCTAATGCCTACGTCCACGGGGAGAAAGGAGAACTTTTATTGATGAGTTTCCGAGTTACAAAGCTATACAAAACCTTAGGGTAACATGCCTTTATATAGAAACCATTAATGTGTTGGCTCAAATCCGAGCCCTCATTCATCTTGAGCCCGTACAATCTTTGCTTAAGATAAAGCTTGTTCGACAAAGACTTAGACATATACCTTGCCTCCAATTTCTTCCATACCTCAGCTGGTGACTCCTCATCCATGACGTGATACATCACATCATTCGCCAAGCACAAGCGAATTGTCGCCACCGTCTTGGCCCCCATCTCCTTCCACTCTTGCTCCTCCATCTTCTCGGGCTTCTTCTCCGAGAGCGCGATGACCATCCCTTGTTGCACGAGGAGATCCTTGACACGCCTTTGCCATAACCCGAAATTCGAAGAATCATCGAATTTCACAAGAGCAAACTTCGCGCCGTCCGTCATCCTCCAACCCAAGCTCTGATACCAATTGTTATGAATTCAGCAATTAGGGAACAAGATCGCACAAAAACACGGAACAAGAGAATTACGTGGTTCGGCCTAATGCCTACGTCCACGGGGAGAAAGGAGAACTTTTATTGATGAGTTTCCGAGTTACAAAGCTATACAAAACCTTAGGGTAACATGCCTTTATATAGAGGCAAACCCTTGTACATCAAGTAAGCTATTTAGGTCAAATTAGGAGTCCAAAAACTAGTCCAAATAGAATAGGAAACAAGTCCACAAATCGTTTCCTCTTTAATTTCTCGACATCTCTAACAGTTAGGTTAAATGTCTTTTTACATTTAGAGAATATTTTAATATTATATCAATGCAAATTCAGATTTTTGGTGATATATCGAAAATTATGGCAAAAAAATTTGATGTGCCACATCGGTCATTTTTTTCTTTTTTGTTAAGAGAGGAGGGACTAAGGGTCATCAAACTTTTAGTCATCAACTCAGGAGGAATATGAAAAGCTCACCTGGTTTAGATCATCCAAGTATATATCTCAATAAGATATTAGAGGACCATGTGACAACCCATAATAAAAAAAATGAGTGACAATGCATTAGCGATTCACCTCTCCCCAATTATAATGGACATGCAAAAAAAACTTCTGTGCGCGGTTGTTTTTCCAACTTTGTATCAATCTGGTGAGCACCAATTAAATTAATTGGCATAAATAATGCGAGCTCTTAAAAAAAAACTATTAATCAAGGCCTTATAAGCTGGCCGTCCATTATATATATGCACAGAAAAGTAACACATTTCCTCAGTTCAACAAGATGGCTTGTTTTCTCCGTCTCAATTATTTGCTGGTCTTCATTTTACTTGTAGGAGTTGCTAAAACTAATAGTCTCCATCCCAAAATTGGAGAGCAACCACTCTCCAATATTGCAATCCAAAATGCTGTTTTTGCTCTTCATGAAAACGCTTCAGTTAAGGCGTCCCCATCACTTCTAGGAATCAAGGTAAGGCATCCCTCCAAATGGCATTGTTGTTATTGTTGAGATTATCGCATCGCTACTTTCGACTGTGACGAACTTGTAATCTACAGTAAAGCCACCTAGTTAAAACAAGAATCAAATAACCACCACATTTTCCATTGCCAAAGAAAATGTAGTTTTTGGCGGCTAAATATGAAAGACTGATATTATTTGAACATGTAACTGAAAATTTCAGGGAGAGGATACTGAATGGGTGGAAGTGGATATCCAATCACCTAACCCTTCTTCAGATGATTGGGTTGCTGTCTTTTCTCCTGCAGACTTCAAGTAATCCTTTCTCCTTGTATTACCCTTCCAAGCTTTCTCAGCTTTTTTAATGATGATAGATGTAAAACTTGTCGTGATTACCACATCAATAGTTGTGAGTGCAGTAGGCTTGTTTATAACTGTTATTAATCCACCTATCTGTTGTCTTAAGATTACGAGAATTCTAACGTGGTATCAGAGTCTGTTGCTCCTACGAGACCCGTGGCTCTTTTGTTGTTGTAAGAGCTATCATCATTTCCATTGTCAGTTTTGCTGACATGTAATCATTTCCATTGAGCAGCTCATCAAGATGCTATACTGATCCAAAGGAACAGTCTCCTTACATATGCTCATCTCCCATCAAGGTGCTCAAAGCTCTATTACTTTCTGCTGCTTATTAGCTTCAATCTCTTCAATGATCAAAACTAAATAAAGGTTTTTTTTTTGTTTTTCCCAGTACAAGTATGCAAAAGAGTCCAACTCCGGCTATAACACCACAGGGAAAGGAACTTTGAAGTTCCTACTCATCAACCAGAGATCAGATTTCTCATTTGCATTGTTTTCAGGAGGCCTTACCAATGTATGCATATCTGCAATTCTTCTTATTATAGATCGAAACCCGAAACTTGCTTGTTTAATTGGTTCTTGATTTGTTTCTTCTTGTTGGTTGTAGCCAAAACTGTTGGCAGTCTCCAATGCCATCACCTTTGCAAATCCGAAGGCCCCGCTCTATCCGCGCCTCGCATTGGGGAAGTCCTGGGATGTGGTTGGTTCCACTTCATCGTTTATGAATATTCGTGTTGTTTCTTGTTAGAATTTCCACATCCAACCTCCGTCTCTCTCTTTGGCAGATGACAGTAACATGGACTAGTGGATATGACATTTCTGAGGCCACGCCATTCGTGGAATGGGGTCAAAAGGGACTTCGCAAGAGTCGATCACCAGCAGGAACTTTGACATTTCACAGAGGCAGCATGTGTGGTAATATGACCTATTCCCTTTCACATTTGAGGAAACACACAATTAGTTATATGGCTCGGTGGTCAGGCAGATCGAAACTGCTCGAGAAATGTCAGAGATTACTGCATATCGAATGGCCTTAAGATATGAGCACGATGCCTACTTGACAGGGATGCTCTCCATGTTTAACAGGTGCACCTGCAAGAACTGCTGGATGGCGCGATCCGGGTTTTACGCATACTAGCTTCCTGAAAGAGCTATGGCCAAACACAAGGTATCACTAGAAATTGCGAAATCACATGTCGTTTCCTTCTCGAAGCTGATCTCAAAGCTGATTTCTCTGCAGGTACACTTACAGGCTCGGCCACATGTTAACGAATGGCTCCTACATCTATAGCAAGAAGTCCTTCTCTTTCAAGTCACCTCCGTATCCGGGTCAGGAATCGTTGCAGAAAGTTGTCATCTTTGGTGACTTGGGAAAGGTACCTCAAGTCCGAATGATATGCACACCGAAAATTTATGCTGATCACTGATATCTGCTACAATATCGACTAATCCATAGTCGAACATATGCATGTACGTGCATATGATCTATCATCTTACGTGTTCCTTCTCTTCGCTTATCCAGGCGGAACGAGATGGCTCGAATGAGTACAGTAACTACCAACCAGGCTCATTGAACACCACTGATACACTAACCAAGGACTTGGACAACATCGACATCGTGTTCACCATCGGGGACATGGCGTACGCCAACGGGTACATCTCGCAGTGGGACCAGTTCACTTCGATGGTCGAGCCAATTGCCTCAGCCGTGCCTTACATGGTTGCAAGGTGGACCTTAGTTGCAATGAGTTTTCACCTGCGCTTCTGTTCATTACCTTACTTTAGTTAGTATTAATTTCGGCATTTTCGTTACAGCGGAAACCACGAGCGTGACGCAAAAGGGACAGGGTCATTCTATGACACGACTGACTCAGGTGGTGAATGTGGAGTTCTTGCAGAAACCATGTTCTATGTTCCTGCAGAAAACAGAGCCAAATTCTGGTTAGTACACGCGAATTCAACGTATTAGTTTCGATCACCGATCCATTAATTTGTCAAATGGTACATGCCAAATCATAGATAAAATGTTCAGCGAGTTGGAGCTCATCAAAGACTATTTGGAGGAACTTTTCAGGTATGCAGCGGACTACGGGATGTTCCACTTCTGCATAGCGGATACAGAGCACGATTGGCGCGAAGGGACCGAGCAGTACAAGTTCATAGAGAGCTGCCTAGCATCAGCAGACAGGAAGAACCAGCCATGGCTCATCTTTGCAGCTCACCGGGTGCTCGGCTACTCCTCTAACGAATACTTAGCGGAGGAGGGCTCGTTTGCAGAGCCTATGGGCAGAGACAGCATGCAGAAGTTGTGGCAGAAGTACAAGGTAGACATTGCCTTCTTTGGCCATGTCCACAACTATGAAAGGACCTGCCCCATCTACCAGGTACATACTTCTTCGGGTTCGAAAAGGGTCGCAGAAGATCTCATTTCTTATAATGTCTTTTCACCTCAACATGTAAATGCAGAACCGGTGCGTGAACATGAACACGTCCTACTACTCGGGCACCGTGAATGGGACAATCCACGTGGTTGCGGGCGGGGGTGGAAGCCACTTATCGGATTTCAGCGACTTCACACCGAATTGGAGCCTGTTCAGAGACCGCGACTACGGCTTCGTGAAGCTGACGGCTTTCAACCAGTCGTCGCTGCTCTTCGAGTACAAGAAGAGCAGCGACGGGAAGGTCTACGACTCGTTTGTCATCTCCAGGGACTACAGGGACGTTCTGGCCTGTGTCCATGATGGCTGCGAAGCAACTACACTGGCTATCTAGTCAGGCCAAATGGGTCCAGACATGTTGGAAATAACACTTGGTGTTTAGAATTTCTAGATTCTTGATTGATGTTTGCCACTGAGAATCAAATTAAGAGCAAAGTTAATTTGGGGAGAAACGTTTATTAAGTGAGGCTAGTTGGTTAAACCGACGTCTTGATTGTAATCTCTAAGACTAAGTAGCAACAAGTTTTAATGTTGTTGTCCGACAAATAATTGAAATAATCGTTTGCTGTTTAGACTATCGGATGGCAGATAATTAGTTACGCATTTGTTTAGTTAATTGGTTGATGATGTTTGCAATCTCTTTATAATTATGAGAAATTCACATATTTGCTTGAAGGACTCTATATTTTGTGATCCGGTTATTAATTGGTGATTAATTAGTCAAACATGGGTACTCCATACATCCTTTGTTCTCTATTTTTACAACACTCGTTCATTTTTGTTTGGTCACAGGTTTGCCATTGAATACTCCATAAAATTGTCCCCATCAAACACTTGTAGAGCTACTACTGTAAAAGGTTAATATGTTTGCATATTTGAATCTAGAAGTGATTGAATTTGGTATTTGATATTTAGTTCTTGTGTGTATTTAACTTTCAACCTCAATTGGTCCCTCAAGGAAAAAAAACTCGAATGCCAATTGTGGGTATTTGATATTTAATATCATTATGGTGGTTCTGGGCTTGAGAGGAAATGGCACTGACTTGGACTCTATGTTAGCGATGACGTGCCTCCGGTCAATGGAAAACGAATTAGAAGTGGGTAATTATACTCTTTTGTAAAGTAGAAGGTAAAAAATAGTCCAAATTTTAGTGAAGGAGATTAATTATACTTTTTAGTCATGTAGATAGGCTTATGTGATATTTATTCCAAGTTTTTTTAGGGGATAAATGCAGATTATAAGTTAAGTAGGAAAATTGGAACCCAAGAGGGAATCAAGCTCAAGGGGTAACAAGAGACCCAATCTAACGAGAGAAGAATAGGTATAGTCTTTTTACAAATCCAATCAGCAACTAAGTTACATGATCTAGGAATAAAGTAAAGAGAACACCGAAAGAGGGTTTCCAACTCAAGCCTTAACTCTTCAACTAGAAGTTCGACTTGCCAATGATTTGCGGAAGTGGATCACAAAGGTAGATTTGTGCCAATTTACTGTCTATTCCCATAATCGAATCAACAGCATCATAGCACCCTGAGATTGCATTCAGAGCTAGCTGGATAGCCCGTAACTCAGAATCCACGGGAGATGGAGAGTGAATCACATTAGTAAGACCTTCTAGTACAAGGCCCGAGTGGACTCTAGAAAATACAGCAACTCCTGAAACAGAGCTGGCCTTTATCCAGGAAGTGTCACAATCGAACATCACCGCCCCACTTGATGGAGCCTGCCACAAAGTTTGGGGGCTTACCCTGCAATCCAGCTCCAAATTTGATGTTTTATACATTTGTAAATATTCAGACCAAAGTTTGTAAGTGTGCATGATAGTCATCTGTTATTCAATCTTATCCCCTTCGAATAAGAACTTATTTCTAGTTTTCCAAATATTTCAACATAGATACATAGCATATGAGATCATATTACCAGCATCAGACCTTTTCATAGCATCTATGAAATCAAACAACCACTTACCAGAATTGTTAGAATCATGCGTATGAGATCTGCAGGCTAACAAACTAGAAAACTAAGTGGCTCTAGTATCAGGACACTTAAAAAGCATGTGCTCAATAGTTTCATATGCTACAAAACACACATTGTAAATATGTGAGGCACAGAGATTCCTGCTGAAAAAATTGATAGCAATTGAAAGGCAATTCTTTGTCAATCTCTAAATGAAATATCTGATTTGAGGATGCACATTGAGCTTCCAAATAATGTCCCAAATTCCTGGATCAAAGGAGGATGTGGTAGGTCCAGGAATATCATCTTGTGCTTGCAAAATTTATTTCTGTTTAAGGACTTGGTAGCCTTTTTTAATAGAGAAATTATCATCAGTAGAATGTGCCTAGATAGGTCTATCAGAAGTACCAAAAATAGAAAACCTAAAAAAGGCAATAGCATTTGAGAAAACAGTTGTTGCAGTACTTCCCACTTCTGAGATTTAGTAGAAAAGTAAATCAAATCAGACACTGACTCTAAAGAATCAACATGAGGTCTCACTGACTGAATTCTAGAAAGAGGCAACTAAGGAACCAGGAATTTCCTTGATGTTAGTATTTCTACCATGTCCAGTCCCAAGAAGGCATGTTCCCCTTAGTTGCATGCATAAGATCAGAGGAAAGGAAGTACAACCCTTGAGAACTCTGAAACAAATAGAGGATTGGTCTGAATGTAACCTCCACACTATTTTTCAAGAAGAGCCACATTGAACAACCTCAAATCTTTAAATCCTAAACCACCAGATTTTTTGGAAACAGTTAGTTTGTTCCAGCTAACCAAATAAAATTTCTTTTTATCAGAATATTTAGATGAGCAAAATCTAGCAATTAAGCTATTCAACTTCTTAAAAATGAAGGCATGCCAAAATATTTATCAGCTTGCTTCATAGCCTGCATACCAAGCACATCACAAATATGTTCCTCTTCTTCAGCATCCTCACATCTAGAAAAACAAATACTTGACTTCTGGAAGTCCATACCTTGACCTGCAATGACAGAGAAATTAACTAGTAATGCCTTAAGCACTATAGCTTCATCGACAGAGGATCTTCCAAATGACAATGTATAATCAGCAAATAAAATGTGAGTTATTTGAGGATGATTTCTGTTAAAGGAGAACCCCTGAATCAAACCAACCAGTTTGAAATGATTCACATAGTGAGACAGGACATCAGGGATGAAAAGGAACAGAAAGAAAGATAAAGTGTCCCCCTGTCTATTCTCTGCAGCTAGCTGAATCCAGGGAAAATGTCACACATTGAATAAAATACTGTAAGAAGTGGACAGAATGCAGCTCAAAACACAATCAATTCACATCTTGGGTAGATCTATCTAAATCATGCATCTTTTACAAACATATGCTTTTTTAAGATCCAGCTTGATCGTCATACAAATATGTTTCTTTTTAGTCGAGGTTTTAAGGCAATGGAAAGCCTCATGAATAATTATAATATTATCTTTCTATTCTGAGTTACAATGCATAGCTATCAATGTATGAGAAGAGTATATGAAAAATCCTACATGTTTACCTAAATATACCCTAATGTCACCCTATAAATTTCCTTGCCATTGGGTGTAGGATCATAATTTGTGGCTACCTCATTTCGCTATATAGTACAAGAACATCATTAATACGATAATTTTATTTCTAAAACATCAAGCTCTTAAATAAGATAAAATTAAGGTAGATTAATACATTAGTATTATCCACAACTTGAGGTGGCCGAAATAAAATACTGGGTGTGTCATAACCATAAACTTTTTCAGGCCAAGATTCGGTACGGGAGGCCAAATTCTGTACCGAACGAGAAAAGGGGTGACCAGGGACAAAAATATCAAATAGCAGTAGGGGAAGAGATGCACGTGGGCTGGAGATTTAGTGTGTTTAACAACTTGCACTTTAATTTGTGGAATGTGCACTCCATTTTACTAAAAGGAGGCGCGTGGGATGTGCACTCCGTTTTAATTTTTTTATCTTGTACTTTATTTTTTAAAATTAGATTTTAGGTCAATATTGGCATGAACTGATGTGATAAAATGGCATACGAAAAATTGGCATGACCTATTACAAAAATTGGCACGACTATTATTTATTATTTATTTAATTTCTATTATAAGTATTATTTAATATTAATTATTTAGGCATAACCGGACATGCCATTAGATATAGCTGGGCATGTTATTGGTCATAGGCGAGCATGCCATTTTATCATACCCGGCATATCATTTTATCGTACCCGGCATGCCATTTGGTTATGATTGGGCATGTCATTTTTAGTAACTGAGCGTGCCTTTTGGTCATAACCGGATCTGTCATTTAGACATAACTGGACATGCCATTTGACATAACCGGGCATGCTATTTGACATAGTCGGGCATGCCATTTGACATAGTCGGGCATGTCATTTTGACATAGTCGGGCCTGTCTTTTGGTCATAATCGGGTCTGCTATTAAGACATAACTAGGCATGCCATTTTGATATAGCCGGGGATGCCATTTTGACATAAGCGGATCTACCATTTAAAATAATCGGACATACCATTAGACATAACCGGGCATGCCATTTTAACATAACCTTTCAGCCGCTTGGTACTCGATCAACTCTTCACTTTAAACAAAATTTTGACATCCTTACCCTCTTAATTGACAAAAGTCATAACTTCAAAGTTGTATATATATTTCACATAGCAACTTGAATCACCTCAATCAGACTCCGGAGTAAGAAGTTGTGGCTCCCTAATCGAAATCTGTCGACCACAACTCGATCGACTCTTGACTTCAAACATATTTTTGACATTCTTACATTCTAAATTTAGAGAAATCATAAACATTAAAATTGTAGATATATATCTCAGCTTCTTACAGCAATTTGAATCACCTCAATCAAACTCTGGAGTAAGAAGTTGTGGCTCCCCAGCCAAAAGCTATCTACCGCTTCTCACTGTCGCCCCTTCTTCACAATCGGCCTCCGGCCTGCTCCTCGTCGGTGTCGGAGTGGTAGAAGATGTCAGGCTCGTGGCAATATCATTGGCGTCAGATCTGGAAACATGGATTATTAATTAGGGTTGGGACTTGGAAGAGAGAGAAATGAGAGAGTAAGAGAGAGGAGAAAGGCAAAAACAAAAATATGACAAGGAGGAGAGAGAAGGAAAAAAGGAGGATGGGTAAAAGAAGAAAATGTCACTGAAAAATTACAACAATCAGATCTCTGACGCACACCTAGTCATCAAAATCAACGGACCATATTAAATTTTATTTGATACGAAAAACCTCTATTACACTCCGTACCAAATCCAGCTCCATTCGTTCCGACCAATCGGAAGCCTTTAAGATTGCAGAAAAAACTTAACATGGTGTATCCATGACCCTAAATATCTAATTCACTCCTAAATCTACAACTTGCCAGTAAATAACATTACTTTTATTCATTAATTTTTTATTCTTTGAATATAGCCCAAGCTATTTTGTTTCGATTTAGGTATTAGTATTACAAATGCCCTAATTGTGCATAATTTTTATTTTCTTGAGAAAGCTGGTTTTAAAGCAATGGTATTATGGTGTTTAAGATGGTGACTAGAACAAATCTGTAAAACTAAGTTGTGGATGTTAATGTTAGTCCACTAAACTGAGCTGAATTTAAAATGAACAATATGAAGAGACGGCCCAAACCTAAGGGCCTCCGTGTGCGGAATGAGTTCTTCCAATGAAGGTGATAGAACAATTTTTGACTTAGAATACCGGTTGCCCATTTTGCACACAGATGGTGGAAAAAGAAAAGAAAAAGTTCAATAGAAAGGACAACGTCGTGAGATGTCGAACTCAAGCCATTAATGTGTGCGAATGGGTGGGGGAACCTCCGTATGCGGTAGGATATGGTAGATTAATGGTCAGAGGAAGGGAGTTAGTGCTCACCCAGGATAGAAAGAAACTCCAGAGGTATTTAGAGAGAGAAAATTTTATTTTTTTTGGGTAGAAATCGAGAAGCTAATGTCCACTAATTTTTATTAACTACGTGCTGTAGCTTATATTCGAGTACAACAAAAAAGACTAATCCCCTTCAAAACATCTACATAAACATCAATATACAAGCAAAATGGGGTATCAGAAACATCATAGGCATAACCATTAACCATTAACCATTTATTTGTACATTTTGAACACACATTCACCATTTATTTGTACATTTTTAACATGAATGTCGGTGGGGTTACTATGTCCCTACAAGCTAGAGGAAAAAGGATCCCCTTACTGGGCCGATTGGGGCCAGCTTTAGACATATTTCCGATCCGGTCATCGACGATGGGCTCTGTGTTGGCTCTAATTGAGTGAATAAATGAAACCTTTTTCATCTTTGGAATTTGGATCAGTGTACGTTTTTTTATTATGTAACACTTAGTTTTAGGTCCCTACGTTTTTTATTAATTTCACTTTAGTTTTTCCTTTTTCATCCTCTGGACATCCACTAATCCAAGTTTAACTTGAATAAAATTTATCAAAAGTGACAAAACTCACATGTCTATCACGGAGACCATATTTTGGTTTTCCAAAAAGAATTTGATTTCAGCAATCCTTCGTAGTTATAATTTATTTAATTACCTATGTAGCTAATTGAATGCATCTAAACTTAAAATCCAACTATATTAAGGAACTTCAAATTAAACTATAACATGTAAAAACCTCTAACAAGTAAATCTTTCTGAGAAAACTATGGTTTTCTACTCTCAAGAATCCAATGTATTATTGTGTTCCCTCCATTGCATATGGCATCATTTCATTGACAAGAAACTCTAATATGCAAACTTGAGTATAATTATTGTGACAGAAAAAGTTTGAACAGATGGATAAAGGGAACAGCTTCCTTCTGGATTCCTTTACAAGTAAAAGACCCCTGAAAGTATGTGGAAAAAATAAACTTCTATACTATACCTAAAAGCCGAGAATATATCAATGAGAGTTGATCAAAAGGGTAAGAAACTTGATTTTAAGGAGCTTTTGGACTCAATTCTTAAGACCCTAAATAGACTCCGATAGTGCTCGATTATGAATACCAGAAGTTAAAAAACCGAGTGTATAACGCTTAAACTCTAATCTATAACGTGCATCTAATCAACTGGCCAAAGTGGTAGCAGGACAACTATCGTGTGCACAAGCTAAGATGTCTCTGTAGTCTCTGGTTAAGCTGAAGGAATCATACACGACGCCATCGCTGCTCTTCTTGTACTCGAACAACAGATTTGTATGGTTGAAGGCAGTCAACTTAACGAATCCGAAGTCATAGTCTCGGTAGATGCTCCAGTTCGGAATGTTTCCACTGAACTGTGACAAGTGGCTGCCTCCCCCTCCTGCGACGACGTGGATGGTTCCGGCCAGATCACCCACGTAGTTATCCTTCTCTTTTCGTGTGCATTGGTTCTGCAGCACCAGAATGCATAAATATACCGATCGAGATCAGCATGGTTGAAAGCCGTGAAATAAGGTTGGCAGAAGAGGGTGGTTACTCATCTGCAGCTCTTGAAACATTTGAAGGAGTGTAGATGTGCATACCTGGTATATAGGACATGTCCTTTCATAGTTGTGGACGTGGCCGTAAAATGCTATGTCAACCTTGTATTTCTGCCAAAGCTTCTGCAGACTTTCCCTTCCCATGGGCTCCTCGTATGAACCCTCCGTGCCATACCAGGAGTTAGATGAATAACCAAGCACGCGATGCGCTGCAAAAATCAGCCAAGGCTGTTTTCGCCTGTCTACAGTTGCGAGGCAGTGCTCTATGAACTTATATTGTTCTGTTCCTTCCCTCCAATCATGTTCAGAATCGGCAATGCAGAAGCGGAACATGCCATAATCAGTGGAATACCTGCATGATCGGAGGACAATATCAAAACCAACCAGGGTAAACTCAACTAGGAACTGCAGTTGAATTCTCCAAGTTGCAGGACTCCCTTCTCTCTTTCATTCACCATATCACTGGACGTCCTGACCCTCCCTAAATTTGATCAGTAAGCGCAAGGTGATTCGAGGACTCACCAAAATTTGGCTCTGTTCTCAGCTGGAACATAGAACATGCTCTCATTTGGCACACCACATTCCCCACCGGAATCCGTACCAGTATAAAAGGATCCTGAATTAGGCCAGTCCCTTTCATGATTGCCACTGTAGAGGAAAAACAAACATGCATCTTCTGATTAGAACTAAAGATAAGTGGTGGCTTTATTCATCTGGGAGATAACACAGAGATAGGAAGCGTATGGACCTTCCAACCATGTATGCCTTTCTTGAAGCAATAGGTTCTACTTGTGCAGTAAATTGGTCCCATTGGGAAAGGTACCCGTTTGCATATGAAATATCGCCTATGTGGAAAACGATATCATAGTTGTCCAGGTCGTTAATGAGTTGGTCTGTGGTGTTGAGGGAACCGGGCTGATAGTCGCTGTACTCGTTTGATCCATCACGTTCTGCCTGTAAAAACACTAGTCAGAATATCAGATCTTCCCATCCATTGCAGGTATGAGTATGACAAAGTAATTGTATCTTCATTCTCACTAGTCGGACACTTGAGGGTGCATACCTTGCCCATGTCACCAAATATTATGATGCGCTGTAAAGAGTCTTGTCCGGGAAAAGGAGACGATTTGAATGTATACTTCTTGCTCCAAACATTTGAACCATCAGGTAAAAGATGACCCATTTGGTATTCATATCTGGAAGAATACGTTCCGACAGTCTTTAATCAGTTGAACTATTTCAGCACAGCAGGAATGAGTTAATAAAGATACATACATAGTGTTAGGCCACAAGCTCTTCAAGAAACTCGTGTGTATAAATCCAGGATCACGCCAACCAAGTGTTCTTGCAGGTGCACCTGCACGGAAATTTCTAACGTTAAGGCGGCTGGCCAACAACCATCAGGCTTGGTTGAATAACAGATATAGTGCATAAGGAAACAATACTTGGTATGAACAGATTTTTCTGCAAGCAAACAAATCTAAACAACTGCCCATTTGAAAGGACAACAGAGGGAGACTCATACCACACATGCTATCCCAACCAAATGTCAAAGTTCCAGCAGGTGACTGTTTTCGTTGATCACCAACACGGCCCCAAGATACGAGCGGAACAGCTTCATCAATGTTGTAGCCACTAGTCCACGTTACAGTCATCTGTACAATCACATATTAAAAGATATTTCCGAACGAATCTATGTTATATCAACCTCTCCAGGCAAAAGAAATCAACAACTGAGTTTAATAGTGCAACAACTAGTAGCCATTATGGAAACAGACGAACGACAGAACAACGTTAAAACTGAAGAATTGACTGAACCATTAAGCATCATCATAAAACTCACTTCATCCCAAGATTTCCCTTGAGCAAGGCGTGGGTACAAGGGTGCTTTCGGGTGGGCAAATGATATATTATTTGAAACTGCTATAAGTGTTGGCTGCAAGAGATCAAACACATATTAAGTTAACCTGGCAAGAGTCACCAAACTAAGAAAGCTAGGCCTGAACAAGGACTGCAGGAAGAACAAACTTACATTGTCTATACCACCCGCAAAAAGACCAAAGGCGAAGTCTGCTCGCTGATTTATCAGCTGAAATGTCAGTGTGTTCTTGCCCGTGTTCTCGTACTGCGAATTATTATAGTTTGCATACTTGTACTGGGAAAAGAAGGCAGAGCACATCAATTGCAGAAACTTGGACTATATTGTGACAATTCCAAAACAAACTTGGAACTTGAGATCATTTTCTTGCCGAAGCAAATACCTTAATCGGGGCCGAACAGATCAACGGTTGTTGATCTTTAGGTTCATCCGAATTGGAGCATGCGCTTCCACTACAACAAACAAAATAAACGCAATCCAAAACTGTTAGCAGCACCTACCAAATTGGAACTCTGCTACAAAATTCTCGAACTTCCATACACCGAACATTCGTAGTAAAAAAAAACCAATCACTCGAATTCAACAGACAAAGTAGAAAGCAATTTACTTGAAAATTGCAGGAGAGAACACTCCAACCCAATCTGACCCATTTGGCTTATTGGGGTTCACCACATCCACATCCACCCACGCGGTATCTTCACCCTGCAAATATCATCACATTAAGAACCCACTAAAGAGTACAAGTACACAACTTCTTCTTAACCAACAATCACTTAATCATCAACAACGTTGTTGTTCTAGCTTAACCAAGAATTCCCGAGTTTGAACCCTTGGAAACGCAACATTCTCAAAGACCCTCACTTTATATTCCAACAGTTCTCGACTCCGAATATAACAACAAACAACGTTACCTGAAGCCCAAGAAGAGTTGGATGAGCACCAACGGAGGCGGACTCTACAAGTGATACAGTTGCCTTGTGAATGGCGATCCTAGAAAGTGGTTGGTCTGATTTTAAAAACCCATCTCCATTAGCACAAGAAACAGACCCTAAACACGCAATTAACACCACCAAAGCAGCTGCGGTTCTATAGAGGCCAAGCACCTCCTCCATTGGAGCTCGTATCAAGTAACAATGATTGTATTTTTGTAGTTACGAGAACTTGCAGGAGACGTGGCCAAGTGGCTTTCCACTTTCGTGACTTGTATTTATAGAGAGACAAAAATCGAGATATTAAGATAGGATTCTGGTTTCAAATTTGACTCTTCTTTTGTATTAGGAATATTCCGATGCCAATTCCTTTCTTAGTATTTTCTTTTATTTTATCGTGAATTTATGATATCAATTTGTAATATTTGAATTCTATGAAATTTAAAGTTTAAGTTATGTTCGTTATCTTAACATTACAATTATGGATCTCTTAATTTTGGCAACGATTTACTTGTCTTTTTATTTTATGCCGACGGATATAAGATATAGGATTATTTCGGACCACAAAGTTTGGTCAACATTCGATCCAAAATAAGACGGTACAACAATATTTTGCATCCGGTTTGTTTATTTAGAGGCGTTTGTGCCGTAGTTTAGGGAATCATTTTCGGCCGAATAATATGAAATCTAACTGATGTTTGCACATATTTATTATGATTATAAATTATCTGATCATTCTACCTTAATGTCATTTTAGACCCGTAAATTTTAAGGTAATTAGTAGGTATGTGAAATTCTTTCATTTAAAATTAGGACAAACTAATTTCTACTTTTAACAAGAGATTCTACATAAAAGTACGTTCTTTCTAAAGTATTTGCTGGATCCGAAACTTTCTATTCATGGTTAATTTTTACTTCATATTCAGACTAGAAACATTCATCGCATTGACTTTGTTTGTTTTTCTAATTAGCTTGATGTATTTTGTATCAATCTAATTAAATTAGGATATTAATTATTTCCTATTTTGTAACGTGTAAAACTTATAAATCAGCAGTAGTATTGTATTTCTTTAAAAGTTTGTCATGCAACAAATATTGCGAGATGACAGTTATGAAATTAATTAGTGTAACAAAAATAAAATATTTATATCTTCGAGAGTTTATGGGAAGTTCTTTTATTCATAAATAAAGTCCAACAATCTCGAATAATCAAGTAGATGGATGAATATTTTTGAAACACTAAAATTTTCTCTCCCTAAAAACCTATCGAGTTTCTTCCTCTCTTGGGTGAGCATTAACTCCCTTCCTCTGGCCATTAATCCACCATATCCCACCACATACGGAGGTTCCACACCCCCCCCCCCCCCCCCCCCCCCCCCCAATTATGGTGTTTAGGATGATGACTATAACAAATCCCTAAAACTAAGTTGTGGATGGCATTGTTAGTCCACTAAACTGAGTTGAATTTAAAATAGACAATATGCAGAGACGGCCCAAACCTCAGGGCCTTCGTGTGCTTGATGAGTTCCTCTAATGAAGGTGATGGAACAATTTCTGACTTAGTGTACCGGTCGCCCATTTTGCACACAGATGGTGGAAAAGGAAAAGAAAAAGTTCTATAAAACCTGATTCCTCAGGAAAATAAAAATCATGCACGATTAGGGCATCTGTAATACTAATACCAAAATTGAAACAAAATAACTTGGGCTATTGTTCAAAGTATGAAAAATTAATGGATAAAAATAATATTATTTACTGGCAAGTTGCTGATCTAGCAGTGAATTAGGTATTTAGGGTCATGGATACACCATGTTAAGCCTTTTCTGTAATCTTAAAGGCTTCTCGTCAGTCAAAACGAATTTAGGGTTATGACGCAACTGGTATTTTAATGCGGGCCACCTCAGATTGTGAATAATACTAATGTATTAATATACCCTAATTTTACCTTGTTTAGGAGCTCGATGTTTTAGGAATAAAATTATCATATTAATGATGTTTTTGTACTATATCATTCAGCGAAACGAGGTAGCCACAAATTATGATCCTACACCCGGTGGCATGAAAATCTATAAGGTGACATTGGAGGTGGATTTGGTGCTTACTACATAAGTTTATCACCATCATCTTGCTCAAATTTAGACCATTAATTTAAAAAAAAAGTCTATTTTAGTACCCTGTGGTATCACAAAAAATTACTTTAGTACCCTGTGGTAAATAACCCATCAATCGAGTCAAACCATAGCCAATTAACATCACTTAGGTCCACGGACAGCTGCCCGAATAAAACGACATCGTTTTAGTAACGACGTCGCATGCCACATCAGATTTTCTAGCATACATGTACACATGACATGGCAAGGTGGCAAAATATCAAAATAATCACTAGTTTATTTATAATAATAATAAAAAACCTATAATTTCCCTCGTCTCCTTCCCTCTCCTCTTCCTCCTCCACCTCTCTCTCTCTCTCTCCCCTCTACCTCTCTCTCCCCCTTCCCCAAAAATGCCATCATCACATTCAGGGACGGAGCCATAAAATTTGGGGAATGGGGGCAATATAATTTCTTGTGCCCGACTAACATATGATAAGTCTGTGATGGACCATTCTGGTTTTAATTTTTAGATTGATTAATTTTTTAGTAGGATTAATTTCTAATTTTAGTGGGGACATATATTAAAAAATATACCTAGTTATCAAACATAGAAAAAATTAAGTGGGGACAATTACCCCCACTGTCCTCAACCTCCCTCCGCCCCTGATCACATTCCTCCTTTGCCTCTCTCCTCCATTCCCCTTGCTACTACCAATAATATAGTCAATAGGGGCTTGGGATAACGAAGGGCGAAGATTTGAACACACATAATTCCTTTGTACGCCCTTGGGGAGAAGGAGAGGCAGTTCCCTGTGTTCAAGGACAACCTCTGGTGCATCGACCACCATAACGGCCAGGCGAACCAGACATTCCGGGTGGATCTGAATCGGTTCGTCAATCTGACCAACGAGGAGTACTGGTCTGTTTACCTGGTCTGTTTACGTGGGGGAGTCGTTGCCGGACTCTGTTGACTGGAGAAAGGATGGCACCGTCGTCGGGATCAAAGACCAAGGCAGCTGTGGTCGATTTTCTCTCTCAACTTCTTTCTCCTTTGTTTTTTCTTTTATAATTAGTTTTTTTGCTTATTGTTTGCATTTATTTATTCTGCCATTAATAGATGATTCAATTGGTTTTTCGAAGGGTCTGTAGCTTATCATTGTACTTTGTTGTTGTTGAAATAATTACACTATATTCTTATATTTAATTATACCTTTTTACATTAATAAATTAATATTGTAATATGATAGAATAAAAAAACATTTTTTGTTTTTGGAGAAGGGGGAGAGAGAGAGAGAGAGAAGAGGAGGAGGAAGAGGAGGAGGAATAGGAGAGGGAAGGAGACGAGGAAAATTGTGGATTTTTTTTAAATATTATAAATAAATTAGTGATTATTTTAATATTTTACCACCTTGCCATTTCATGTGTACATGTGCTAGAAAATCTGACGTGGCATGCCACATCATTACTAAAACGACGTCATTTTATTCGGGCAAGTTCGGGCGGCTGCCGATGGACCTAAGTGATGTTAATTGGTTGTGGTTTGACTCGATTGATCGATTTTTTACCACATGGTACTAAAGTGATTTTTTGTGATACCATAGGGTACTAAAATAGACTTTTTCCTAATTTAAAATATTGAATGGTTCTGATTTCACGCTTACATCTCCCTTTTTATTCACGTGATATTACAATTTTGTCTTCATTTTTTCTCTCTCTCTTTTGTTCCTTTTTTTTGAAAGGTACTCTTCTGTGTATGTTGATCTTATCCAACTCCAAATATTATTCCCATCTCACACAAGGCTCCGGGGAGAACCCCGAAATTGTTGCCAAGGAATAAGTTATGCGAAAAGATTCTTAATGAAAAAAAAAAAAAAGACCACAAGGAATAAGTTTAACTAATTCAGAATTTGATATGTATATTTACATACAATTCGATCTTACATTTTTGTCAAACATTCTAGTTTTTCTTTGTTACAATGGTGGAAGAACCATATAAATCAATTTCTGATTATGTGTTTGTTGCAAAAAAGGTGCTTGCGAGTCTGGTTTCAACTGTTGTCGTGGAACAAGTATTTAGTGCAGGAGGTGACATTTTAAACGAAGGCCGGTACTCAATGACATCAGAATCTTTGGAGGCGTAAGCATTGGTCGCCGATTGCACCATAAAAGGAAAGATGACAACATGAATTAGTGCAAAAAAATCCCAAATAACTATACGACATCGATGATACCACAACTGGCGAAAGCACAAACACATCCGACTAGGTTTGTTAGCTCCATAAGGGTAAAAGAACTATGTGGGATTTGATTCTTTAGGAGCTAAAGATATGTAGGCAATTTAATTTTGGTACATTAAAGGCAAGCCCTATCTTTAATTTATTTCCTTTTTCCAAAAATGTTAAATCCTAACACTAACCCTAAACTATAATTTTGAAATATTTAAAAAAATCAATTATTTTGAAGTTTTTCATTAAATATGGAGTATTTTGAATTTTTATTAAAAAAATAAGAAATTAAAGAATTTATTCGAATTCGAAAATTCATAATTCATATTCGATTTGAATACAGTTTAAGGTTTTGATGAATTCAAATTTAAATCAATTCAATTTGAATTTGAATATTTATTATTTCCTAATCTGTAAAACTTGTAAATAAGTAGTAAGATTATTTGTTTTTTAAAGTTTGTCATGAAACAAATATCATGAGATGATAGTTATGAAATCAATTAGTGTAACAAAAATAAGACATTCATATCTTTGAGGGTTGATGGAGTTCTTTCATTCATAAATAAAGTCTAACAATCTCAAATTATCAATGTCAGATTTTCACGACACGTTCTTAAGCAAGTCTATCAAACTAAAATTTTACGAGATTAGTTCTGTATTACGTATCATAGCTCAGAGTATAACGAACTACAAAATTCATTTGCTTTGACAGCATTGTAAATTCTCTGGAACTAATTCAAAATGTTAATGTAATGAGTAACCCAATTATTCTACTGACAAATAAGAAAGGATGAATTTCTTGATTATCCCTGATAGAATGAAGTAGTGAATACGTTCTTGAGTACAAAAGTTGAAAAAACCTATAATAAATCCTCTGGAATAGAAAAGTAGAGTTTTGTGAGAAAAAAAAGTACAACATTCCTCTCATACGCAAACCTCTCTAGCACGTACTCACTTATCCCAAGTAAAGACAATGATCGCTTATGATATACATATTCCATGTTGCTTGGAATATTAATCAAGTATGGATGTATTTCATAAAATTAAAAATTGAGATTGGACACGTACCCTTGTTTGTACTCAAACCTGCCCTTTTGAGAATGCCCAATGGAGTGCATAATTTGATTAATGAATCTCTCTGATTGTGTCAGTTGTGCACAGTTAAAATTATCTTTGTGTGACTCAAGTAGAGCTAGGTTGTACTCCTTCTTGAACCTTTGAAGTATGGTGGTACTATTCACCTTACTAGATGACCACACAGTTATAGAAGTCGCATCCTTTACGTGACGGTGGAGGGTTAATACTGTATTTTTTGACATAAATACTCTTCCACAATCATGAACTATTTCTATATGGATGAAGGCTACCACTGGAGCCATTTCATTAAAAAATGGGTCTATTGAGGTATCTGGAAAGGTTTGGTGATAATCTCCTGTATCAAAATATTCCAATGACAAGACTATAAAAAAGATGGGAGGCTGTGAAAGTGTTTTGGTTTATTCACTTTCTTGAGGAGGGCATGGGGTTTTGATAATGGGAGAGAGTAGAGGAGGCTTGTATATGTATAGTAGAAAGAGAGCTGAGTGGGCCAAGTGGAGCTGAGGGTATTTTTAGTATTTGAGTGGTTGGTGCTAACTTGCACTTGGTGGATACTAACGGAGTAGTGACATAGTGTGAGATAACATAAGCCCCTAAATTATTAAAGTATTGACAACTTATTGTCAAAATACTTTAAATCCTAGTGCAAAAATAATTCCACAAAGTACATTAACACGAACTATAAAAGATTTATACAAGAAATGTAAATAAATTTTACGAACTTTTTTTTTTACTTTGATGGTCATGTTTCTTTATGTAGTGATATATGGAGTGATCATTGGCGAACACTTGCATATTTTGGTTGTTACATGTTATTGGATAGATAATGAATGTAATGTCCAAAAAAGAGTAATTTTATATAGAGTTTTTGATGATAATCATAATGCGAATAATTGTTTTAAAATGTTGCATATTGTTTTACAAGAATATAATTTAGTCATTTTTTTGATTTGGTTAGATAATGCAAGTTCTAATAATGCTATGGTTAAAAGTTTATAAAATCTTTGTAAACCATACCTTAGAAGAATTTTTTTCATATTAGATGTGCATGCCATATATTTAATCTTTGTACCCAAGATGAAATTAAAGCATTAGAATCTACAATAGAACAAATTAAACAAGCACTTAATTTATTATGGGCCCGACCAAAATTACAAAAAGAATGAGAATAATTTTGTAAATTAAACAACATGCGAGCAAAACTTTTTTCTCAAGATGTTCAATATCGTTGGAATTTGACTTATGAATTATTAAAAGAATTTCTTCGATACAAACAATTTTTATGTAACTTTTTTGCGTCTCACAATCAATCTAGTAATATTATGTTACAACCTTATCATTTGAACCTTATGGAAAAATTAAATGAACTTTTAGAATATTTTAATGATGCTACACATGTTTTATTGGGTATTTATTATCATACATCTCATTTATTTTTTGAAATGTTATAATATGTCAACGACAATATATAATGCTAACAAAGATTTTGAATTATCAATATGTATTACAAACATTGTTGACAAATGATATCGGAATAAAGTTTGCACATACTTGTTATGATAATAAATTACCTTATCATTCTACCCTAATAGCATATTAGATCTGTAAATTTTAAGATAACTTGCACTTGAAATTCTTTCATCTAAAATTCAGCCAAACTAATTTTTATTTTCAACAAGAGATTTTATATAAAAGTAAGCTTGTTCAAAAGTATCCACTTGATCCAAAACTTTCTATTCGTTATTAATCTTTACTTAATATTTAGACTAGAAGCATTCATTGCATTTATTTTGTTTTGTTTTTCTAATTAACTTAATGCATTTTGTAGCATTCTAATTGAATTTGAATATTTATTGTTTCCTAATTTGTAAAACTTGTAAATCAGTAGTTGTATTGTTTGTTTTTTAAAGTTTGTCATGAAACAAATATCATGAGATGATTGTTATGAAATTAATTAGTGTAACAAAAATAAGACATTCATATCTTTGAGGGTTGATGGAGTTCTTCATTCATAAATAAAGTCTAACAATCTCAAATTATCAATGTCAGATTTTCACGATGCGTTCTTAAGCAAGTCAATCAAATTGAAATTTTACGAGATTGGTTCTGTATTACGTATCATTGCTCAGATTATAATGAACTACAAAATCTGGTTATGTATTACGTATCATGGCTCAGATTATAATGAACTACAAAATTTATTTACTTTGACAACATTGTAAATTCTCTGCAACTGATTTAAAATGTTAACGCAATGAGTAACCCAATTATTCTACTGACAAATAAAAAAGAATGAATTTCTTGATTATCTCTGATAGAATGAAGTAGCGAATAGGTTCTTGAGTACAGAAGTTGAAAAAACCTATAATAACTCCTCTGGAATAAAAAAATAGAGTTCCATGAGAAAAAGAAAAACATACAGCAATCCTCCCATACACAAACCTCTCTAGCACACACACTCACTTATCCCAAGTAAAGGCAATGATCGCTTATGATATACATATTCCATGTTACTTGGAAAATTAATCAAGTATGGATGTATTTCATAAAATTAAAAATTGAGATTGGAGACATACCCTTATTTGTACTCAAACCTGCCCTTTTGAGAATGCCCATTGGAGTGCACAATTTGATTAATGAATAGCTCTAATTGTGTCAGTTGTGCATAGTCAAAATTATCTTTGTCTGACTCAAGTAGAGCTAGGTTGTATTCCTTCTTGAACCTTTGAAGTATGGCAGTACTATTCACCTTACTGGATGACCACACAGTTATGGAAGTCGCATCCTTTACGTGACTGTAGAGGGTTAATACTATTTTTGAGATAAATACTCCTCCACAATCATGAACTATTTCTATACAGATGAAGGCCACTGCTGGAGCCATTTTATTAAAAAATGGATCTATTGAGGTATCTTGAAATGTTTGGTGAGAACCTCCTGAATTGAAATATTTCAATGACATGAGTATAAAAAAGATGGGAGGCTGCGGAGGTGTTTTAGCTTATTCACTTTCTTGAGGAGGGCGTGAGATTTTCATAATGTGAGAGAGTACAGGAGGCTTGGATATGTATAGTAGATAGCAAGAGAGCTGAGTGGGCCAAGTGGAGCTGAGGATATTTTTAGTATTTGAGTGGTTGTTGCTAACTTGCACTTGGTAGATACTAACAGAATAGTGACACAGTGTGAGAAAGCATAAGCCTCTAAATAATTAAAGTGTTGACAACTTATTGTCAAAATGCTTTAAATCCTAGTGCAAAAGTAATTCCACGAAGTACATTAACACAAACTATAAAAGATTTATACAAGAAAGGTAAAGAAATTTTACAAACTTTTTTCTTCAACTTTGATGGTCATGTTTCTTTATGTAATGATATATGGAGTGATCATTGGCGAACACATGCATATTTTGGTCGTTACATGTCATTGGATAGATAATGAATGTAATGTCCAAAAAATAGTAATTTCATATAGAGTTTTTGATGATAATCATAATGCGAATAATTATTTTAAAAAGGATGAGAATAATTTTACAAATTAAACAACATGCAAGCAAAATATTTTTTTCAAGATGTTCAACATCGATAAAATTTCGGCTTCTGAATTATTAAAAGAATTTCTTCCATACAAAGATTTTTTATGTAACTTTTTTGCATCTCACGATCAATCTAGTAATATTATGTTACAACCTTATCATTTGAACCTTATAGAAAAATTAAACGAACTTTTAGATTGTTTTAATGATGCTACATATGTTTTATTGGGTGTTTATTATCCTACATCTCATTTACTTTTTTTGAATGTTATAATATGTTGGTGACAATATATAATGCTATCGAAAATTTTGAATTATCAATATGTGTTACAAACTTTGTTGACAAATGGTATCGAAATAAAGTTTGCACATACTTGTTATGATTATGAATTACCTTATCATTCTACCCTAATATCATATTAAATGAGTAAATTTTAAGATAACTGGCACATGAAATTTTTTCATTTAAAATTAAGCCAAACTAATTTCCAATTTCAACATGAGATTCTACATAAAAATAAGTTTGTCCAAAAGTATCCGCTTGAACCGAAACTTTTTATTCATTATTAATCTTTACTTCATATTTAGACTACAAGCATTCATCGCATTTATTTTGTTTGTTTTTCTAATTAGCTTAATGTATTTTGTAGCGTTCTAATTAAATTTGAATATTTATTATTTTCTAATCTGTAAAATTTGTAAATCAGTAGTAGTATTGTTTGTTTATTTAAAGTTTATCATGAAAAAAATATCGCGAGATGATAGTTATGGAATTAGTTAGTGTAACAAAAATAAAACATTCTTATCTTTGAGGGTTGATAGAATTCTTTCATTCATAAATAAAGTCTAACAATCTCAAATTATAAATGTGAGATTTTCACTATGTGTTCTTAAGCAAGTCTATCAAACTAATTTTAAGATTGATTCTGAATTACGTATCATGGTACAAGGCACTCATAGTATAATGAACTACAAAATTCATTTACTTTGACAAATTTGTAAATTCTCCGCAACTAATTAAAAATATTAATACAAAGAGTAACTCAGTTATTCTACTAACAAATAAGACAGAATAAATTTCTTGATTATCTTCGGCAGAATGAAGTAGTGAATACGATTTTGAGTACTGAAGTTGAAAAAACCTATAATAAATCCCCAAGAATAAAAAATTCGAGTTTCATAAGGAAAAAAAACGTACAACATTCCTCTCATATGCAAATCTCTCTAGCACGTACTCACTTATCCCAAGTAAGGACAATGATAGTTTGTGGAATACAAATTCTATGTTGCTTGGAATATTAATCAAGCATGTATGTATTTCATAAAATTAAACGTTGAGATTAGACACATACCCTTGTGAGATTTTCTAACAATCTTACATTATCAATGTGAGATTTTCAGGACGTGTTCTCAAGTAAGTCTATCAAACTAATTTTTTACGAGATTGGTTCCGTATTACGTATCATGGTACAAGGCCCTTAGAGTATAATGAACTACAAAATTTATTTACTTTGACAACATGGTAAATTCTCCACAACTAATTCAAAATGTTAATGTAATGAGTAACCAAGTTATTTTATTGACAAATAAGACCAATGTGTGACTCTCAACGAGGACGGATGAGGATGAGAGTACTAGAATTATATATTTTAAAAAGGAAAAAAAATGAAACGTTCGTATTATTCCATTTATATATGTGATAGAACATTACACTAAGAAAAAAATATGTCATGCAAATTAGTTACCAAGAATAAGTGTCTTGTTGAAAGTAGTGCTGCAACTATTGTTATAGGTTAGGATTTCACATAACTTTAGATTTCAATTTTTAATAAGTGTAATTATTAGTGTAAAAATTTATTTATACAAGAAATTTAGGAGGTTATTTATTGACTAGAAGACTTCAGGAGCAAAAACAAACAATGTTAGTGGGTATGCTCTGTTAGTTCCTATTTTTCAGCTTAACCTGTTATATTAGTTCATAGTTTGTCGCCGACTTTGTGGCATCTGATTTAGATTTTCATGATTTATATAAGGTTTTTGTATTTAAGCATCAGTTGGTGATTCCAATAAAGTATCACTCAATTTCAGTCATTTCCTAACAGACTCTTGATACCTTTTTTTTTATAAGTACATATAATTCTACCGTACAAGTATAAGGTTGCAGTTTCGGTACTCAATAAAAATCCTACTACAATACGCCTCCACCTAGTACATACCACATCGATACCTAATGCTTGTTGCATTTAGCACAAGAGCTGATTACAATACTAATCCTTCGCATTGATTCAGCCCACTAAAATTATTCCCAAACAATCCACCCTCCACTTCGCATTTTCCAGCCCAAAACTCACCCCAGCAGAACTAAAATCCACCCAGTTTGGTGATATTCATCTGGCAAAGCCACTTGTAAGCCCATTTCCACTCAAGCCCAGAACACCATAAGGACATTAACAAGTTTTAATTTCAACAATTGGTATTGGAGTTTATTTTTCCTTGAGGGACCAGATTTTTTTTAATAGAAAAGGTGGGGTCATGCCCCTATATAAAAGCGGAGAGTTCAACCAAAACAAGCAACGAAGATCAAACCATAAACATACTACCTAACTGGAGGGCCAGAGGCTCCTCCTCAGCCTCAGAAGTTGGGTCCCCTCTTTCGAGGTTGCGGCTGCCGGCCTCAGTAAAATCCTCTGGCGATAAAAATCTAGTGAAAAAACCCGCTACAAGAGGGAAAGAGCACCTCAGCAAGGTTAGGGTGACCCGCCTTGACGTTAGAACTGCTAAGTCTGATCCCCGTATATCATCACTGGCCACACGGGTACATTGGGATAAACTAACTCTCTGTAAGTCATCAAGGTACATCTCAAAGCTACAAGCTAAAGGGACATCAGAAATAATAAAGTCATACGAAATCTCTAAAGCGCGCTTGGAGAGGGCGTCTGCCACACGGTTGCCCTCCCGCCAGGTGTACTGAATGTCGATCTCCCAGCTTCGCTCCAGGAGCTCCTTCGCTCTACAGATCAGGGTCGAAATCATACAAGATCCTGAAGGGATGGAAAAGGTTCTAATATTGGGATGGCCATTCTTGGTCACAACCCATTCTTCTAATATTGGGATGGCCATTCTTGGTCACAACCCATCCTGAAGGCATTGGATCTCAAGCTCGAAAGCCATTGGATACGCATAACTGTGGAAAAGGATGGGCTGATATTCGGGATGGAGCAGGAGGGAGATGACCGGTTCAAAAATCTAGACTGCAACAACATCAAGTGCACCTCTGAATCGGAGTTCTAAATAGGCAAAACATAATACTTTACTATTAACACGAAGAAGATTCCATCATCGAGGGGAAAAAGGGCTAGGGGTGTGGAGAATGATGATAACATATCACTCAAGGAGGAGTTCGATGAACCGAGAAACCCCAGAAGGAAGACCCCAAGTCTTGGAATTCCAGTGATAATTGGAGGAGTAAATGTTCCCTTTGACAGGTGCGACGGAAGAGCTCCGGTGAACGTTATGCCAATTCACCTTTGAAAGAAGACAGATTCCATTGGATTATACCCGTGTCATACAAGCATTCAATTGGCCAATGGAAGAACAATAATACCATTGGGCTATACTAAGGAAGCTCCAACATGATTCGAGGGTGTGAGGTCAAGGAAGACTTCATAGTGGTTGAGCCCCTAAGTACAAAAGAACTCCTCCCAGTATTAGGAAGTCCATTCCTGCCAAGAAGGCAAGCTACAATTGATGGCTGCGAGGTGAAAACATAGTAGTATTCAAGATCAATGCCAGCATAGAATTACAAGAAGAAAGTAGTCTGCCAGTCAAACTCTTTGAATCGTACAATCATAGCCCCTTTGATAGAGTGTGCATCTTGTCCCTTGATGGCGACATGGAAGTATTTGATCCATAGATAACTCAACTCTGCATTGCACTCATCCAAAGAAAACTTGATGTCAAGTTTAAGGAAGTTGAAGTGACTGTCTAGGAAGATCCTGAGGAAGAGCAAAGAGAGAGGAACTTAGCTTCCAATAATAGTCCCTGATCAAGATGAAGAGATGCAAGGTCAAGTTAAAGACCATAAATTAGCATTTTATATTTCACTTTTCCTTTGTGTAGGTAGAAGAAGAAGACCCTCACCCCGGTAGTCACCACCCCTCTGTTGATCAAGTAATTTTATGTTGATGACTGATCGAAGTTGTCAACGGCCAGAAGATGAGTCTGAGCAAAGGTGGCAAATTCCTAGATCCACTTGGCGGCGGCCCCCTCACCGAGCAGCGGCAGATACAGGGGAGAAACTCTGCTCACTCCCACCATGCTTCCCAACAAAGACTCATCAAATCAGAGACATCCCCTATCTCACCTCATAAATCATGATCATGCTGTCATTTTACTTTTGTATTTAATCATCGTATTCATTGTGACCACGGAGGTGTTTATGTGTGCTTTTGATTGAATTATTTTTTAGACTTTGTTGACCACGCCGGTCATCAAAGTCAATCTCGTTCATTGTCATTTTCTTTTCCTAGCTTTTCCCACATTGAGGACAATGTATCATTCAAGTGTGGGGGGAGTTCTATGTAGGAACTTGTATGCTTAGGTTTAGATTAAATTGTTTAGGTTAAGTTTTGGCATACTTTTAACAATTTTGACCCCCCAAAAAATTTTAATTTCTTCGTCTTAAGACGAATCTCACACTTAGTAGGAATCTTACCTCAGTTGTAAGATTTAGGAATACGAAGTTTCCATACCCTCGCTTGTTTAAACTTGCAGTCTCCCTCATTGGGTAGACTCGAGGGTAGATGAGCGACCTTGTGTGAACAATTTTTGAGCCGAAGGTGGAGACTACCATCTCCAAATTTTTAGTCATGAGGTGCTTATACGCTCCAAGCAATCAGGGTATCCTACAAGTACTTGCTTGTCTCACCTATTTGAGTGAATTGCGGGAGGACAGGGGCTGTTTTTGATTGAATTTCACCTAGAGCCTTAAAAGCTTACCCTTATATTGTTCCCTTGTATAGCCCTTCGAGCCAAGCCATTCCGTTGATACACTTATTGACCATAAAACCCTCAACGCAATCTCTCCACCTTTGACATCTCGTCCGAGGATGCGTTTAGGATCTATCTGACAGAGATTTGTGTAAGGGTTTCATGTTAGAATTGCTCATTAAAGGATTTTACTTCGGGAAAATATGTAGAAAAAGACCAAATTCAATCGCCAAACCTTACCTAAACTAAAACTTTTGGCAACAGTGAATTAAGGAAATCAAGAGGAGAAAAAAAAGAAAGAGAAAAGAAAAAAAGAGGAGAAAAATGAAGGAAAAACAACAAAAAATAGAAAAAAAGCATAAAAAAAGAGAGCAAGTGTGACATCAATAAGGCAACCAAATGAAGGGCAAGGTTCTATAGGTCTCAGGTACATTAGGTTGAGCGTTCAAGTTAAGGTGAGCAAGTAGAATAGTCGAGTGTCAGTTCACTTTGTAATAGCACCTCAGATTGGGTGGATAGCCACTACCCATTCATTTATCCTCACCAACACATCGACCCCATTTCAATCTGAGTCAAGTCCCCTTGATTGCAACCCTCATTTAGTGAGAGACGAACACGAATACAAGTAGGATAACTCGAGGCTCCGGACGTATGCGAGGGATAGGGAGTAGACCACATCATAGCAAGGATAATCAAATCTCCTCCCCTTTGAGTGGTGAACTCTTGAGTCCTATCCTCCTAAGGTTAACGCTTGGTTCAACTTTCGAGGGTATGATCTCTACGCATTCTTATTTTGTTACATCTGAGGTAGTGAACAACTGGGTCGTGGTATGACGAAAGATCAATATTGCGGGGGGGTTTATTTTTGTTAAGAGGATGCCAACTCTTGACCTTACTTGTTTGAGTTTTTGTGTCTATACTAGTGTCTTTTGCTTCAGGACAAGCAAAGAATCAAGTGTGGGGGTGTGATGAGCACAAGAAACGCTCACTTTATCACCTTATTTTAGGGTCATTTAGACCCCTTTTGAGTCTTTTTAAGTCATTTTATGTCATTCTTCGGTCCATTACCTAGAATGGTTTTACCATTTTGTCTTTACGTCTTTTGGAGGAGGATATTGCAGGGACGCGAGGATTAAGTGAGAAGAGGTGAGTGTTGGAAGAGTCAGGCTGAGAGATAGCTAGCTGAAACCAAGCTGCAATCGCCGGACGGTGAAATCTGCACTGGCAAGCGTCTCTCCTACAGAAACCCACCGAGCGGTGCCCCGCCTGAAGGACAGTAGGAAAATTTCATCCAGATTTTCCTCAACCCTCAGTATGCCACCGGATGGTACCCCCTGCCTGTCGAGCGGTGTACGAAGAGAAGGGAAGTGAGCTTTTCATGAAGAACCCGCTGAACGGCAGATTAGGCCATCGAACGACGTCCAAGTTGCCGACTGAAGTCCGCACCCGCCGGTCGGCGCCTAAAATCTAGAATCGCCTGCAAGCTCAGCTTGCCAGATGGTGCCACTTGTACAGGACGACATTTTTGCCAAAATTTTCCTGGGAGAAATAGATATTTTATGGACTTTTCAGACATTTTTGCCTTATTTTAGGGTTGAGTGGGAGACTTCTCTATAAATACCCCCTCAATTTGTAGGTTTTGACACAAAAGACTTAAACTTAGGGTTTTTAAGTAGTTAGAGGAGGAGCTCAAGGAGCAAGGAGTGGATGCCGGGAGAGGATCAAGTGGCTTGTCACGACGATTAAGCATTCTCTATCCCTTCCTTTTAATTTCTCTTTTGTGACATTGTTCCCTTTCATGCATTATTGTTTTAATTAAATGATGATCTGTGAATAGTTTCCTTTTGGATCAGGTCCCCTAGTGCTCCCAAAATGCTTGGTTTCAAATGGGCTTAACATATAGAGTGTGTAGTAGTTAGAGGGCGTAATGTGTTAGGTAACGGACCTCTGTTGGAACCTAGGGCCGAGTAGTACTAGCAACGACCTAGAGTCCTTCCCAATCAATTATAGCGCGACCTAATAGACTTAGCCGTGAAGGGGAGTGTGGAAAAGCCTAACTGCTAGATTATTCATTATCTGATGGACTTAGCTGTGAAGGGTATTGTGTAGTTGGCCTAAAGGCGGAGCGTTAATGAGTGAGGTTTAGGAGGGCAAGAGTGGTAGTCTCGATACCTAGGTGAGGTTGACAACTTATCAATATTAGGTGTGAGTGACATTCTCGCCGGGACCCCCTAATACCTTCTTTGTGGTGTGAAGGACTTAGCTATGAAGCATCATGCCTTAGTTCACCTAGGCCCACCAAAGACGTAAAAGCCCAAGAGAGACCAAGCACGTAGGGATGTACGATGGGTACCTAGCCTAATTTCATTTAAATTATCTCTATACCCTTTCAACTTAATCTTTGTCATTGCTTGTTTCACCCAAATCTTTCATAAAATACCAATTAACCTAATCTTAATTGCAACTCACTCAGAACATTTTGAACCCACTCCTTGTGGTTCAACATTACACCCGTACTCCCTATTATTGCAAGGTGGACCCAAAAATATACTCTGCAGTAGCCCATCCTCTCTTGGGGTCATCTCCTTTCTTTCGGTCCCTTCTCATACTCACCATGGCGATGGGTATGGTGAAGGGTCCTGAGGTGCCCATCTTTAATTTCTTGTTACTTTTGGTTGCGTAACACTGCACAAGTGGTGATTTTGTGTGACTTGCTTGCAGGCCACTTGTAATACTTTATGACTTTGAGCTCCTTCTGGTCGGATATCTTGTGGCTGGGTGGTAACATGATTTGGCCATTTTTAAGAGATTTTCAAAAATCTCATCGGCCTTCGTGACATCAAACGAGTATTCTATGCAAATTTCGTTGAAGCCCTTATTTTGCTGAGGCAAGTTCTCGGGGCGAGTGAACTCGATAGGGACCATCATCATCTTATGAACCATGCTCTCACACTCGTACGGCTTGCCCTTCTTGAGCTCATCCACCATCTCCTCCATCACTTGACCCTCTTCAAAAGCTTGGTTGTCATCAAGCTATTCAATTTCTAGTGTAGTGTTATAGTAGTAGGTACCTTTAGACGAAGAACCCTTCTTGTCCTTCTATTTGATGAGTTATTATGCCATGATCACTTTTTGAGCTAGCTCCGAGAGGTCCCCAAATCTCTCCACTCCTAGCTTCTTAAGCAGATGGTAAGTACGCCCTTACATGGCCATGGCACCAATCTCGTACTCTGAGAGGTTAGTCAAACATCGGTTCTTAGCTTTTCAAAAGTGGAGGACAAACTTCTCTACAGACTCAATGTCCAGTTGGTGCATCCAAGTAAGGTCAGACATGGTGATGTTTGGCTCCGACCGGTAGAACTAGTTATGAAATTTTTGCTCCATCTCTACCCATGTACGTACCGAGCATGGGAGAAGGCTAATGTACCAAGATAAAGTGGTCTTGGTCAAGGTTATCTGGAATTGGCGTGAAAGCCATGCATCGTTGGATGAGGATTCACCATACTGAATGATGAAACTGGCCACATGCTCTACCAATGACTTGTTCTCCTCCTCCGAGAACTGGGCAAAGTCGGGGATGCGGTAATCCTTGGGGAGGGCGATCCGGTCATACACCTCAGGGTAGGGTTTAAGGAACCTTGGCCTTGGAGTGTTCCTGGGTTCAATCCCCAAGTCTCTAAGTACGTCCGCGATGACTTCCCTTTGGCGATATGCATCGTACTCCAGTTGAGCCTCTTGGTTGAAGTTTGGTAGCGGTTACCCCCCAGACCTTGTTGTGGTGTCTGATCTTCAAAATCCTCCTAGGGAGGTTGGTGTCATCTCGGCCTCGCTTGGGCCGCCCTCCGATCTTCGAACTCCTTTATTGGACGTCAGTATCATCCCAGCCTTACTTGGACCACTCCATAAGTTAATTACCAGTTGATAGGGTGGACGATGTCCTCCTCTCATCTTGGACGGGTGAATTGAGGGGTCGTAGTAGAGACAGGTCCCCTTGAATCAAATAAAGGGTTTTTTCGAGTGTTCCCCGTCTCGAAGGAACTTTGATCAGCACCAACCCTAGATGGGTATGACCTGTCTTGGGTATCAAGCAGTTGGATTTGCCCCAAACTGACTAAGACATCAGTTGCCCTTGTCCTTACGGACTCACCTGGACATGAGTTGTCTGTTCCTTTAGTTCCTCTATTCGAGGATGCTCGAAATTTTGAGTACGTGGGTGTTCCCACCGGTGGCTTCCGGCTAAGTACACAAGATGTTTTCGGTGCCTTATCGAATGACCCGGTGTCGACCTTGGAGTGGTCGAACGGTGTGGACACACCCTTCCTTTTGATTTGAGCCTCCACAACCTTAGAGGACACGTTCACTATAGTCGACTTCACGGTCTGGTTAAAGTAGTCCACAGTATGTTAGTTGGTCTCTATAGCCGTTCTTTGGATTGTGTCATCCAAGTAGTCGCAGACCTCTTGAACCTCGTCGAATATCTGATTAGAGAGCCGCTTGTAGGACCCCACGATGTGCTAGGTCATATCAGCAATCTCCTCAGTACGTCTGCTGACCTATTCGATGGTTTATCAAACTTCTTCCGTATCCTATTGTATCTTGTAGAGTTGAGCGTTAATATCCTCTAGTGTCCCGATCAAGATAGCAAGTTGGTCAGCCAGCTCCTTAAGAAAATCCATTTTATTGGTAACCAGCTCCTTGAAGGGAGCCGCGTTATTAGTATTCTTCCTGATACCCATCTGGGTAATAGAGAGGGTCGGCTCCTTGTTGTGAGCCGAGTTGGATGAGTTCCTCCCAATGTGTTGTTGAGAGGATAGAGGTGTCGTCTCCTTGTTAGAAGCTGCATTGGATGGATTCTTCCCAGCATGTCCTTGGAGTTAGATTGAGTAGCACGCCCTCCTTAGTCCCTCCAAGCATGCCAAAAATATGTTACAGGGAAAAGGGGTACAAGAATGCTAAGACTTCCCGAGATGGTCCGGAATGGTCGTCCTAAGGTTGGCCTAACGGAGAGGGTGAAAAAGTTCTAGACTAAGGCTATGGCTATGCTAAGCTAGGGAAAAGATAAAGCGCAATAGGTTTGTTATTGTGTTGGTAATCGTCGTTCCCTTGCTTGAACCCTCCTTATATAGAGCGCCTTGACCTAGCCCAACTTAGGGTAAGAAAATCTAAGCTGCCTCAATATACGAAGATCTCATCACAAAATAGGAAAACTCTAACCGAGACCGAATCCCACAAAATTTGGCTTAACTTGTGACGTGTTAGGCAAGCAACCGGCCTAAAATGGAAGAGCCTAAGTCGATGTCCGCTTTCCTTTAAACGAACCAGCCCAATTCACACTTGAGACAAGACCATTTTCATCCCAACCGGCCCAACACATGCGTCCGGCCCGCTTGTAATAAAAATAAGCCAATCCGTCAAGGCAAGAGTGCGGACCGCTCACATGAGGAAAAAAGAAAGGGCGTCGGACCGGTCGTATGAGGAAGAAATCAAGAATGTCGGACTGGTCTATGAGGAAAAAAGAGAAACCGTTGGTCCGGCCTTAAAGAATCATCTGATCCCGTCCCTTTTGAAAAAAGGAAGCATTCGGGTCTGCCTGGTCCCTTTGGGAAAAAAGGAGGTAGACAGACCGGTCTTAGAATAGAATTTAGACCCTTTTATGCTCAAAATCTTAAGCTGTAGAGCTATGTCTTTGGTTTGTACAGCAACTTGAATCTACTCAATCCCAGCTCCGGATGAAAAGATATGACCGTTCTATCAAAGAGCATTACCCAAGCGGACGGACATGGAGGACGGACCAGCCATGTAAGGAAGAAAGCAAGCAAGTCAGACCGACGATATGAGAGGAAATGCAAGCAAGCAGGCTGACCGCACTCCTTCAACTCCAAGTATTCCATTCGTCCCTGAAACTATTCAAGCCTCCGACCCGAGATGGCTGAGACCTCCGAACCCAAAATGCTCAAAGCATCCAGGCTTAAAGATAGATGAACACGGAGAGCACACCATGATTGAAATTAGGCGAGCAAGGAGAGCTCGTCAAGCTTGAGGGTCGGCAAACACAGTAAGTATGCCATGATTGAAGGTAGGCGAGCACGGAGAGCTCACCAAGAATGAGGACTGGCGTGCACGGTAAGCACGCCAAAGGTAAGGGCCGACGTGTACGAAACTAATTTTGGCTTTGGTCTCTCCAAAGCAGGCAAGCGCGAATGAAACAAAGGTGAACAACGTGAAGGCAGCAAGCGCAAACCAAACGAAGACAAAAATGTGAAGGCGGTCAGCGCAAACCCAAAAAGAGGGCGAGCGAGACCGGGGCAAGTAGACATGAACAACCACTAAGCAATTTTAGGCCTCCAACAACTAACTAGCCTCACTTATTCCTGGTAAATCAGATTGTTAATAAATGTTTCTCCCCAAATTAACTTTGCTCTTTATTTGATTCTCAATAGAAAACATCAGTCAAGAATTAAGAAATTCTAAAGACCAAGTGTTATTTCCAACATGTCTGGACCCATTTGGCCTGACTAGATAGCCAGTGTAGTTGCTTCGCAGCCATCATGGACACAAGCCAGAACGTCCCTGTAGTCCCTGGAGATGACAAACGAGTCGTAGACCTTCCCGTCGCTGCTCTTCTTGTACTCGAAGAGTAGCGACGACTGGTTGAAAGCCGTCAGCTTCACGAACCCGTAGTCGCGGTCTCTGAACAGGCTCCAATACGGTGTGAAGTCGCTGAAATCCGATAAGTGGCTTCCACCCCCGCCCGCAACCACGTGGATTGTCCCGTTCACGGTGCCCGAGTAGTAAGACGTGTTTATGTTCACGCACCGGTTCTGCATTTACATGTTCAGGTGAAAAGACATTATAAGAAATGAGATCTTCTGCGACCCTTTTCGAACCCGAAGGAGTATGTACCTGGTAGATGGGGCAGGTCCTTTCATAGTTGTGGACATGGCCAAAGAAGGCAATGTCTACCTTGTACTTCTGCCACAACTTCTGCATGCTGTCTCTGCCCATAGGCTCTGCAAATGAGCCCTCTTGCGCTAAGTATTCGTTAGAGGAGTAGCCGAGGACCCGGTGAGCTGCAAAGATGAGCCATGGCTGGTTCTTCCTGTCTGCCGATGCTAGGCAGCTCTCTATGAACTTGTACTGCTCGGTCCCTTCGCGCCAATCGTGCTCTGTATCTGCTATGCAGAAGTGGAACATCCCGTAGTCCGCTGCATACCTGAAAAGCTCCAAATAGTCTTTGATGAGCTCCAACATTTTATCTATGATTTGGCATGTGCCATTCGACAAATTAATGGATCGGTCATCGAAACTAATACGTTGAATCCGCGTGTACTAACCAGAATTTGGCTCTGTTTTCTGCAGGAACATAGAACATGGTTTCTGCAAGAACTCCACATTCACCACCTGAGTCAGTCGTGTCATAGAATGACCCTGTCCCTTTTGCGTCACGCTCGTGGTTTCCGCTGTAACAAAAATGTAATACTAATTTAAGTAAGGTAAAGAACTGAAGTGCTGGTGAAAACTCATAGCAACTAAGGTGTACCTTGCAACCATGTAAGGCACGGCTGAGGCAATTGGCTCGACCATTGAAGTGAACTGGTCCCACTGCGAGATGTACCCATTGGCGTAAGCCATGTCCCCGATGTTGAACACAATGTCGATGTTGTCCAAGTCCTTGGCTAGTGTATCAGTGGTGTTCAATGAGCCTGGCTGGTAGTTACTGTACTCATTCGAACCATCTCGTTCCGCCTGGACAAGCGAAGAGAAGGAATACGTAAGATGATGGAGCATATGCACAAATATGCATATGTTCGACTATGGATTAGTCGATACTTCAGTGTGCACATGATTCAGACTTGAGGAATTCAACACTACCTTTCCTAAGTCACCAAAGATGACAACTTTCTGCAACGATTCCTGACCCGGATACGGAGGTGACTTGAAAGAGAAGGACTTCTTGCTATAGATGTAGGAGCCATTCGTTAACATGTGGCCGAGCCTGTAAGTGTACCTGCAGAGAAATCAGCTTGGAGATCAGCTTCGAGAAGGAAACGACATGCGATTTCGCGATTTCTAGTGATACCTTGTGTTTGGCCATAGCTCTTTCAGGAAGCTAGTATGCGTAAAACCCGGATCGCGCCATCCAGCAGTTCTAGCAGGTGCACCTGTTAAACATGGAGAGCATCCCTGTCAAGTAGGCATCATCCAACAATTCGCTATGCGGTATTCTCTGACATTTCTCGAGCAGATTCGATCTGTCTAACCACCGAGCCATAAAACCATTTGTGTGTTTCTTCAAAGGTGAAAGGGAATTGGTCATATTACCACACATGCTGCCTCTGTGAAATGTCAAAGTCCCGGCTGGTGATCGACTCTTGCGAAGTCCCTTTTGACCCCATTCCACGAATGGCGTGGCCTCAGAAATGTCATATCCACTAGTCCATGTTACTGTCATCTGTCAAACAGAGAGACCGAGTTTGGATGTGGAAATATTAACAAGAAACAGCACGAATATTCATAAATGATGAAGCGGAACCAACCACATCCCATGACTTCCCCAGCGCGAGGCGCGGATAGAGTGGGGCCTTCGGATTCGCAAAGGTGATGACATTGGAGAATGCCAACAATTTTGGCTACAACCAACAAGCAGAAACAAATCAAGAACCAATTAAACAAGCAAGTTTCGGGTTTCGATCTATAATAAGAAGAATTGAAGATATGCATACATTGGTAAGGCCTCCTGAAAACAATGCAAATGAGAAATCTGATCTCTGGTTGATGAGTAGGAACTTCAAAGTTCCTTTCCCTGTGATGTTATAGCCGGAGGTGGACTCATTTGCATACTTGTACTGGAAAACCAAAAAAAAACTTTTTTTAGTTTTGATCATTGAAGAGATTGAAGCTAATAAGCAGCAGAAAGTAGTAGAGCTTTGAGCACCTTGATGGGAGATGAGCATATGTAAGGAGACTGTTCCTTTGGATCAGTATAGCATCTTGATGAGCTGCCATTTTGAGGAGATTAATGATTACGTGTAAACAAAACGGACAATGGAAATGATGATAGCTCTTACAACAACAATGAGCCACGGGTTCCGTAGGAGCAACAGACTCTGATACAACGTTAGAATTCTCGTAACCTTAAGGCAACAGATATGTGGATTATTAACACTTATAAACAAGCCTACTGCACTCGCAACTACTGATGTGGTAATCACAACAAGTTTTACATCTATCATCATTAAAAAAGCTGAGAAAGCTTGGAAGGGTAATACAAGGAGAAAGGATTACTTGAAGTCTGCAGGAGAAAAGACAGCAACCCAATCATCTGAAGAAGGGTTAGGTGATTGGATATCCACTTCCACCCATTCAGTATCCTTTCCCTGAAATTTTCAGTAACATGTTCAAATAATATCAATCTTTCATATTTAGCCGCCAAAAACTACATTTTCTTTGGCAATGCAAAATGTGGTTATTTGATTCTTGTTTTAACTAGGTGGCTTTACTGTGGATTAGAAGTTGATCCCAGTCGCAACTAACAATGCGATACTCTTAATAATAACAAGAATGCCATTTGGAGGAATGCCTTACCTTGATTCCTAGAAGAGATGGGGAGGCCTTAACTGAAGCATTTTCATTAAGAGCAAAAACAGCATTTTGGATTGCAATATTGGAGAGTGGTTGCTCTCCAATTTTGGGATGGAGACTATTAGCTTTAGCAACTCCTACAAGTAAAATGAAGACCGGCAAATAATTGAGACGGAGAAAACAAGCCATCTTGTTGAACTGAGGAAATGTGTTACTTTCCTGTGCATATATATAAAGGACGGCCAGCTTATAAGGCCTTGATTAGTAGATTAATTTTTTAGGAGCTCGCATTATTGATGCCAATTAATTTAATTGGTGCTCACCAGATTGATAGGAAGTGGGAAAAAAAAACATGACCCATTTGACACATCAGATTCTTTTCTTCATAATTTTGGACCTCACCCGATAATCTGAATTCGCTTAGATATAATAATATTAAATGTCTATCTGATTTCAACTAGGAACAATAGAGATATTTTTTTTGATAAATAGAATTTATTTATAATAATATTTATAACCTAAATAGTGTAAATTTCCTCTTACGAGATTGTGACCGCCGGCCTCGACAAAACTCTATCGCGGTAAAATCCAGTGATAAAAAACCATAGTATAGAAAGAATACTCCAATAGAAAAAATTCTTATCTTAACGTTGATATCACTAGATATAATTTTACACTATCTATATACATAAGCACCTAACATCTAAAATTCCAAATAAACCCCATCACAAGTGATCATCTAAACACCTATTACATTTTGGAGATTTACAAATTGGCCCAGAAATAAACCCCCACATTTTCAGCCCAAACAAGCCCTCCATGACATCTCCAAGACAATAAAGATATTTCATTGGAGTGTAGCCGTAGGCTGCAGTTCTAGGGTAGGATAATTTTCACAGATCTGTTACGAGTATTTTCTTTAAAAAGAGGGATTATGTTAGAATGAAAACCAGCAAGTAATTGAGACCTAGGAAAAAGCCATCTTGTTTTTTTGGACAAACAAGTGGCAGTAGATTGGGTGAGGAATGAAGAGATTATTTCAGACCGTTTGGATTAAAAGATTGATAATGACATGTTTCAGTTCTGACAATGGCATGTCTCGATTACGACATTGGCATATTTAGTTATTGATAATGGCTAACGTGCTATGACAATGGCATGCCCATTTATCGATAATGGCATGTTGGTAATCCTCTGTCGCATGTCAGCTTTTTTCTTTTTTGTCCCTGTGTTTATGTCTCGATTACGACATTGGCATGTTTAGTTATTGATAATGGCTAACATGCTATGACAATGGCATGCCCATTTATCGATAATGGCATGTTGGTAATCCCTTGTCGCATGTCAGCTTTTTTTTTGTCCCTGTGTTTTAACTTTTTTGCAAAAAAAATTTCGCTTGTCCTTCAGTCCAAATGATTCGGAATGGGCCCATTCAGACCCACTCCAAACCTGAAACAAGTCATCTTGTTGAATCGAGGAAATGTCTTATTTTCCTGCGAGCGCACACTATATATATATATATATATATATCCAAGTTATAGTAATAAACTTGGCTTATTACTGTCCACCATATGATTATGTTCTGGGCGATGCTTTCGGTGGCTGGGGTCCACCATATTTTATTCGGTTGATTGTCGTTGATGCCGTTGCGGTTGATTGTCGTTGATGCCGTTGTGGTTGATTTTATGGAAGGCCAAGGAAGCCAGTACCATCATCTTCTAGAGAGATGAACGGTTCTTCTTCTTCTTCTTCAGTTGCATAAGGCGAGGAAGAAGAGGCGTTGGACTGAGCTTTGGCCATCTGGTGCATGATGGCGAAGTATTCTTGCTCAGCCGAGGCCAACATGGATTGGATTTTGGCTTTTTGAGCAAGGAACTGCGTTTGGGAAGCCGATGAAGAGGCATCATTTCATTCACATCTGCACATTGGAATGACACCCAACGCAAATACCCCACGATCAAAAAAAAAGATTTTAAGTATTGTTTTATGCATTACCAAATTTCAAAGCGATCTTTTAAACCAAAAATTTTTAGTACGTATTGATGCTCAAGCAGCCAAAAATTTTTTTACAAAAGGATGTCCAAAACAATGCTTCAAAACATATTTTTGCCCGTTGGCAAGCTATCCTCAGTATTTTTTAATTTGATATTGAATATATTAAATGAGAAAATAATTCCCTCCCAGATTTTTTAACCCGTGAGTTTTTAACCAATAGGTGAGCCATGCCCCCAAAAGCCTCCTCCAGAGGAGCTAAAGCCAAATCCATTGTACCTGCCCGCACTTGGGCGTCTATTGCCGAAGACGAAGAAAAGTTCAAAGCCAACAAAAACGTCCAAAAATGGTTGGAGGAAATCCAACACAATCCGGTCTATCCGCCCGAATTCATTGAAGTTTTTCAACGACTTTTCCAAAACTCCCAAGCTTTAACAACACCCCCGATGTTTCTCAACAATCCGCCAGCCATGTTATTGCCCCCCATCCCAACCTTTCACCCGTAACCAAACCAAAGTCATTTATTGCCATAAACCTCAAACATAGTCCCTTCTCTTCGTTGAAAGAGATTATCACCAAACTGACCCTACCATCGCTGCCACCCGTATCTTTCCACCTGGTCAGCATACGATTCCCGCTGATTCCCACAAAATGCTTACCTATTATGCCTCTATCCTAGAACATACTGACTCTATCAAAGTCAGACATTTCTATAACGCCACTGATAAAGCAGCCCCAGCCTACTCCACTTGCCAAATAATACGGATTATACATCCGTCTCAGTGGGGTCAACCTTTGCACCAAACAAAACACCTCCCTCTCATCAAAGTTCATGTAACTTCTCCAAATTCGACGCAGAAAGAGGTCACACTTGGGTCGGAAGTTTCAGGAGTAGTTTTTCTCCTTATTAGGCCGCGGATCTGCTGAACCTATTTTGGTAAAAATACCGTAACTTTCTCCTCAAGTATTGGATTGACACGATTCCAAAAGTCACAGAAAGAAATGACAGAGATATATAACTTTTTTGTTTATGACTTTTCCAAATTCAGCATGGAAAAGGGTCAAAAATGGGTTGGAAGTTTCGGGCAGTTTAAATTTTCCTTATTAGGCCGAGGCTATGTTAAGTTTTCCTGTTTGAAAACGGCCTAGGGATTTTCTATGGGGTTGGGGCGAGCTTATTCTATATACGGAGAGCTAGGTACAGGCATGAAGGACACACAAAAATAACACATCAAACCTTTAGCTTCATAGCTTTTATCTTATGTAGCCTTTAGCTTTTATCTTTATGTTTTTTCCTTCCCCTTCTCCCCCATATGTTCAATAAAGTTCTTGCTCTTCTACCAATTATTTTCTCTTCTATCTATTCTAATCTTTATCTTCTCTTCTCTTTTCTCATATTTCTTCTATTTCTCTCTTTCGTTCGAATCACTCTTGGGACGACCACTCCGGACCCGTTCTAAAGATTGTTTCTGACATTCTACCATAATTTATTTGCAACATTTTTTTTGGCACGCTCGGTGGGACTAAGGAGGGCGTCTGAGAAGGCGGTCTAACCTTTACCGGCCAAGATGACCAATTACTTTGTTGCTCCAGTTCCTTACAAGGAGTCGATACCTTCTGTTTCTCAGTCGTATGCATGGAGGCGGGATTCATCTACAACGGCTCTCTCAAAAGAGCCGGCTGAGACAAACGTTGCTCCAATGGAGTTTTATATGCCCGTCGTCCCGATGGAGACATATGCCGCTTTTCGTGCTCGGAAGCTCTACGAGGAGTCTTGTAGTCACTATGAGGCATCCTCACGTATGGTCATCAATCAACACCAAGGGATGAGCGTATCCACCGGACTAGCTGTACCCATCCAACCGGCCTTCGGACAACCATGGACCGGTCATATGCCTTATACCATGGCACCGCCAACGCCAAGTGTGTTCGATTATTGTCCACAACCAGGAACCCCTAGGAGTCCCCCATACCAAACAACTTCTTACTTGGGGATGGGGACACAAGGAGTGAACCACTCGTGATACTACGAGACTGCAAGGACGAGGGCTAGTAATCCGCAAATGGAATTGAGCTGGTACCAACCAGCCCTGACCCAAGATTGGTCATACCCATCTAGGGTCTCGGCCGACCAAAGCTCTTTCAAAAGGGAGGATGTCTGCACGAATTCTTTGTTTGACTTAAGGATTTCTAATCCTATCCCGACCCCCCAAGTCATGCATCAAGCACGGATGGACCTGGACGAGGGGGAGCTCGATAAGAAGAGCTTGATGAGGATGACGAGGTCAATAAGGACAACGTCAATCGACAAGAAGAGCTTGATGAGGATGACGAGCTCGATAAGGATGATGTCAACTGATATGGTGAGCTCGAAGAGGTCGACGTCAACCAGCAATGCGAGCTCGATGAGGACGACATCATCCAACAAGAAGAGCTTGATGAGGATGATGAGCTCGATCAGGATGACGTCAACCAAAAAGAAGAGCTTGTTGAGGATGATGAAATCGATGAGGACGATGTCAACTGACAAGGATATCTCGATGAGGACGATGTCAACTGCCAGCTGACGTTGGGATCTACCTGACGATAAGGGATGGAAGGGCAACCCATATCTTCCTAATTCGAGGATTTCATCCTGCATCAATTCTTGGAGGACCAGTCATCGATAGGTCCTCATCGTATTACTCATGTCATCATGGTTGGCTTCGACCGAAGTGAAAAGAGAAGCCCCAAGCAAGAAAAGGCCAATCCTAAGACCCGAAAGGCAAAACTCAGGGGGCAGGGACGACTGGACCCTAAGAAAACAAAAGTTGATCCTAAGACCCAAGAGGCAAGACTCGGGGGACACGGAAGGCCGCCTGATAACGATATCCCAAACTTTCACAAGTCTTTTTGCTCAAGGGGAGCCGATCATCCCAAGCGAGGGAAGGCCGACCTTAAGACCCGAGGGGCAAGACTCGGGGGGCAAGGAAGATTGCCTGACAATGGCATTCCAAAGGCTTGGAAGTGCTTTTGTTTGAGGGAAGCCGATAGTCCTAAGCAAGGGAAGGCTAACCTTAAGACCCGAGAGGCAAGACTCGGAGGACAAGGACGGCCACCTAATAGTAGAATCCTAAGGACTCAAAACTTCTACCGTTCGAAGGAAGTCGATGAAACGTGGAGGCTCTGTCATCCTCGTATCAATGTGGACCTTTAAGATGGGTCCAACCCACGTCGGTTGCCTTTAACCAACTTGGAGATAGAAGGGTCATCCCTGATCTACCAATGCGAGACGTCCTGACCAAGACTCAGAGACGTCGCCTCGAAAGGAAGATCCAGAAAAGAAGGCAAGCCATCAAGGAACTCGAAAGGCAAATCGCAGATCAAATGGTCGAGCTGGAGAAACAAAAGGTGCTTCTAGCTCATCCGTGGGTGAAGTATCATTCGACCTCGACTCAAAGCCGGGCGAAGGATGTGAAAGCCTCTAACTGGGAGAAGGGAGATGACCTCAAGCACATTAAAGAGGTCTGACTAAAGGCACCCACTATACTACGCGAGAAGTTGACCCGCAAGTGGGTACCCAAGGGCATGAGCGAGGTTCATCCCAAGGAGGACACCCATCGAGAGTCTATTCTCGACCAAAAAGAGAAGGAGGTTTCGGTCGACCTTGACACGAGGTGCATTAAGTTTGGGGAGTTCCCAAGCAAGCTGGCAATCAATAGGACATCGGCTAGCCTCGGACAGGAGCCCAACCAATTGAGCCACTTTAAAGATGACATGATAAAAAAGGACCCTACTGAGCCTCAGATAGGAGAGATGTCCTCTGTCATTCCCATGGTAGAAGCCTTCAATGGCGATGTCACCATTGTGAGGCCAACCCGAAGAATGGATGATCGTAAGAAATCTCTCTGCATCACGGCTCACATCCTTGGGGAGCTGATCGAGAGAATACCCGTGGACGGTATGGGTGTGGTGAACACCTTTCTTCAGTTGCTCCTCTGTGAATGCAATAAGGAGAAAGAGGATGCCAGCCCGACCGGCATGGTCATAACCAATTTTGTCAGAAAAGGGCGAGACTCGGTCCGCTCAATCAAGTAATCCCATCTTCCATCCGCCAATGTCTAATTCAATGGAAATCAAATGGGAAGGTGTTGATCATGATGGCCGATGCACGCCCATCCGTGTTGGTCACCCTCTATATTGAAGTCGTCCTATACGGGGGGTCCCTAGTGCCAACAAGTGTGTTTTGGAGAAGCATGGATGGCTGGTCTTCCCGATGTACAAGCTTAATCAAATGGAAGGTGCATTCGGTCCAAAGATCGATCAATGCCATACCCGGAAGGCAAGTACTCTGTCTTGCCCATGAAGAGTAAGGTAATGGGCGACAAGGTGACTGCAGGTTTACGCCTTGTCACCATATAAGTTGGCCGAATATGTCCTCGAGACGACGGCCTACACTTCTTTGAGCTGCACAGTTTCATTCTGTTATAAGCTAGTGGAAGGAAACCAAGCCGGAGATGAAGAACCACGTCAACGCTTCTCGCCTGACCGTATCGAAGCGTTAACGTGCGGGGGGCATTGTTGGAGCACAAAATTAATATCTCGGAGTGACGACGATCTATCTCCAATTGTGCGGGAATTGGCTCGGGCTCGTTGGTACGTGGAGCCCGGGCGAGAGGCTCCTCTCGCCCTCTTAGGCGAGACCGAGCGAGAGATTCTTCTCGCTCACGTTGGTGAGCCGGGCAAGAGGCTCCTCTGGCCCATGTAGGCGAGACCGAGCGAGAGATTTTTCTCGCTCATGTTGGTGAGCCGGGCGAGAGGCTCCTCTCGCCCACATGGCCGAGTTCTATCGAGAAACTTGTCCGACTCAAATAGGCGAGAGGCCGGTAGGAGGCATGAGCGAGGAGTCGAGTGAGAGGCCTACGGCAAGAGGTTGAGTGGCGAGAGGCTGAGTGGTGAGAGGCCTACAGCGAGAGGTTGAGCGAGAGGCCGAGTGAGAGGCCTACGGTAACAGGCCGAGCGAGAGGCCGAGCGAGAGGCTGAGTGGCAAGAGGCTGAGTGAGAGGCTTACGGCGAGAGGCCGAGCGAGAGGCCGAGTGGCAAAAGTTCGAGCGAGAGGCCGAGTGGCGAGAGGCCAAGTGAGAGGCCTACGGTGAGAGGCCAAGCGAGAAGCCTAAGGCGGGAGGCCGAGGGAGAAACTTAAGGCAGGAAGCTTATGGTGAGAAGACGAGCGAGGAGCCTAAGGCGAGAAGCCGAAGGTGAGAAGCCAACTTGGACCCGAGCGGGAAGCTCATTTGACCTTCGTAGGCGGGAAGGCAATTTTGGGAATAGGTCCACTTTGGTTGAGGAGGCCATTAGCTTGAGCCCATTTTGGGATTCACTTTGGGCCTGACGAGATATCCATCTTGGGCGATGACGAACTTGAGTCAAGATTTTGCGTGGGAGATTCGAGAAGGTCAAGACGATCTATATTTTCCTAACTTGAGCCGAGATTCTCAATATTTGGCAAGACTTAGTAAGTTCCTCTTTAGGTCGCGAATTCTTAGTCGTCACATTTTGAAAGCTTCCTATTCGAGGATGGGATCTGTTCATTTAAGGAAGACGGCTTGTGCTGAGCCGAGAGGATCTCGTCATATTAGGAACAAATAACTTGAAAAGAATCTCTCGGGATTGAGACTTGGAGCCAAAGGTCTTGGAGGCGGTTTAGGGTTTCCTTTTATGAAGGCGCAGAGTTTAGGTCAAGGCACTCTATATAAGGAGGGCTCGAGCGAGAGAACGGACATCACCAACACAACATACAACTACTTTATTTATCATTGTTGCTTTTCCTTTCCTTAGCCTGTAGTCCGTAGTTCATAGTTTAGCCTAGCCTAGCATAGTTAGACCGACCTTGGGACGACCACTCCGGATCCGTCTCGGGTTACTTGTTCACTTAGTCCCACAACATATTTTTGGCACGCTCGGTGGGACTAAGGAGGGCGTCTGAGAAGAGTGATTATTGCATCAAAACACACAAGTTTCCTCATACGGTTTCAAGTCCTTCCTCAAAAGGGACGAAACCGGTCAAAGGTTGTGCTGAAAGAAGATGTCCAGCGAGGTCAGTTGATTTTGGAGGGTGTTCTGGCCCTTTTTAGAGCCGAATCTGAAGACGGTTTCTTCATCAAAAGTGAAGATAATTGTTTCCTCTTTCTGTGGATACTAAGAACGCCAAAATCGAAGTTCGTACCAGGAAGATACGACTAAAATACTAAAGATTGATGGATCTGTATGATTAAGAAGTCCAGTCGACTTTAGAAGGCATTTTGGTCTTTTTTCCGGCCGAATTAGGAGACGGACATTCTTGGAAAATTTGAAGATCTATCTGTCATCTTTCCAGAGATACAAAGATCGCTTAAATCGGGATTCGTACGAGGGTATTACGGTCAAAATACTAAAGACCGGTCAGCCTGTCAGTTTAAAAAGTCCACTAAGTTTTCAAGGGCAGTTCGGTCTTTTTCACAGCCAAATCAGGCAATAGCTATTTCAGTCAAAATTGAAAATTTGTCTCTCAGCTTTCTAGGGACATCAAGATTGCCTCAATCGGATTTTGGACGAAGAAACTATGATAAACATACAAAAGGTTGGTCATTCTAAAAATTGATTACGAAATTGTGAATTAATGATGGCATATGCTCCAGAATGGTTGTTACATGCTTTAGATGAGGAACTTAACGTTCGAGAAATCATGAAGGAGGTTATCTCAATAGTTTCAGGATGGCTTCGTTGTAACTATGGCTATGATGCATTCCTTGATAAGTTTGTTGAGGAAGTTGAGTTTCCTATTTTGAGAGTTCACCTCAGGAGGGAGAGGGAACTTCAAAGACTATGGGCTAACTATACTGTTACCTCAACAATGACTGCGTGACATAATGTAATTGGATATCTTAGGTACTTGATGTCGTTTTCTCTTAGTCAAGAAATTATACAAGATTGTGAAAGAGGTCTTCAGAATGTCGGATATACGGCAGCACCTGTGGTATATTATACATCAAATCACCAAGTCGAAGTAATATCAGGTGTTGTACATGAAGTTGGAAATCAAGTAGATTACGAGCACCATGATTTTGAGTTGGAAATCAAGTACAAACAATAAGTGAATAGTTGGCCGACACCACGACCATCGAACTTGCAACGCGGAAGAGGAGACAGATGTACAATCAAGTGACGTATGTAAAGATGAAGATCAAATAGTTTTTGAATCCCATGATTCTGAGACTAGAGTTGAGACCGCCGTACATGAACTGACTGAATCTACACAATATTCTTTTCCCGTTGTCAAAGAGGAAGTACAAACGATAAGTCAACAGTTGGCCGACACCGCGGCCATCGAGCTTGCAATACCCACATTCGAGGAAAAGGAAGAGTTATTCTCGATACAAGTCACATCGGTAACCATGACAACTCTAAGTGCTGTATCAAATATGAAAGGCATCATGGGGCCTCCGCCGTCTGAGAGAATCTTTGGGCCTTCACCAGCAAAGGGAATTTTAGGGCCTCCGCCGAATCACATATTGCAGAGATCCTGGTCACACTTTGGTCCACGAGTAGTAAGCCACCTTCGCTTGCCCAATTTTGTCCTAACTCAGGCCAGATTAATACGAGGTGGCAAAAAAATTAATTGAATAAGCTTATTCGAATCTTGCCAGATTGTAGAAAAGTGGGAAAAAATATGACCCATGTGACGCATCCACTTTTTCTCTTCATAATTTTGGATGTCGCCCAGAAATCTGAATCCGGTTTGATATAATATTACAACGAGTATGAATTCAACTAGGGATGGCATGTGACGGACCCAACTCGTGCCCATGGGTTTAGAGTTTATAAACGAGTACAAGGTAGGGTATGGGTATGTCCACTTTTAGAAATAGGGTGATGCAGACCAGTGCGCGACATGTTAGCTGTGTTGGGTATGGAGCATAAGGATAATTCGAGATAGATCGGAATGAGTTCGGAACCCGAGGATGCTCAAGGAAATTGATCGAGTCAAGTGAAGACGAAATGAAGCGCGAGGAGGCCAATGGGGCTGGCGGCCGCTAATTGGGTGAGAAAAGGCCGGCTGGCGGTCGCAAGTTGGCTGGCGACCACCAGTTCAGCGAGTTGGAGCTCTCAGAAATTAATTTCTTGCAGTCACCAATTGACTTACGCCCGCAAGTTGGGCCTGAGAAATTGTATTTTCATGGATAAGTTTGCCCCTCCCGACCCCACAATCCTTCATAGGGTTGTCAGCTCTATAAATACCCTTTGTAACCTCATTTGTAGTAGTTCCAAGAGAGTGGGTGGCTACATTCTTTGTAAAAGAGCAAGTGAAGCTCTGAAAGAGTGAAATAGTGAAAAATCTCCATGGCTTGGTATGCCCCCAGACGTAGACCTTCTTGTCAAATAGGGTAACCAAATACTTGTGTTCTTTGTGTGTTCGTTCTTTCTTGTGTTCGTGATTTTCTCTTGTATGTATTACTTGGGGCCCCCATGTTTCCCAATAATTGGTATCAGAGCCGGGATTTAGGACACGGTGGGAGCAACCATGATAGGTGAAGGGAAGTCACCCGTGGAGAAGTTCGATGGTGTCGACTATGACTTTTGAAAGATGCAAATAGAGGATTATTTGTATGGAAAGGATTTGCATATACCGCTTGGTGAGAAGAAGCCCGACGATATGAAGAATGAGGAATGAAATTTGTTAGACCGTAAGGCGATGAGCGTGGTGTGCTTTTCCTTGTCTAAGAACGTGGCCTTACACACAGTGAAGTCGAAGACCATGCTGGAGATATTAAAGACTTTGTCCGAGATGTATGAGAAGTCCTCAGCGGCCAACAGGGTTCACTTGATGAGGAAGTTGTTCAACCTTAGGATGGCGAAGGGTACCATGCTAGACAAGCATCTCAACGATTTTAACATGCTAATTTCTCAATTGAGTTCGGTGAAGATCAACTTCGACGATGAGATACAAGTCCTAATTTTACTTAATTCCTTACCTGATAGTAAGAATGGCACGGTGATGGTGGTTAGTGCCTCGGCAGGAAAGGTGATATTCAAGCTAAATGAGGTGAGAGATTTGATTATGAGTGAGGAGATTCATAGGAAAGAATCTGGAGTAGCCTCGGGTGCGACTTTGAGCATGGATAATAGGGGGAGGTCCGATTCCAAGTCGAAGGGGAAGAAAGACTGGGGGAGATCAAAGTCTAAGTCAAAGGGTGATTCAAAGATGGATAGGAGCTCGGTTCAATATTGGAATTATGAGCAATATGATCACTTAAGGGACCAATGCACGACACCAAAAAAGAAGGAAGACAAGTTGGCTAATGCAACAATAGAGGACCACGGGGATGCATTGGTCTTGAGTGTGAGTAGTCCATCATAGTCGTGGGTATTGGATTTGGAAGTATCGTTTCATTCTTGTAGTGATGCAGGGATGATGGAGAAGTATACCCTAGGTAATTTGGGCAAAATCTATCCAGCAGATGATGAGGCGTTGCAAATTATGGGCAAGGGGGATGTTCGAATCCATACTCCCAATGGGTCCTTGTTGCTATTGAAGGGGGTGAGGCATATTTTGAAGTTGAATTTGCTATCCGTGAAAAACTTGATGATGATGGTTATGCAGTGACCTTTGGTTGCAAGACATAGAAAATTACCAAAAGAGCCTTGGTGGTGGCTCGAGGAGTGAAGGAGGGCACTTTTTATATTACGAGGAACACCCGTGGGAGTATTAATCTTGTAGGTACTACGGATGATGTAAATTTGTGGTATAGTCACCTTGGCCACATGAGTGAGAAGGGGATGAGGGTGTTATGTTCGAAGGGGAAGCTACTAAGCCTCAAGGCAGTGGAAGTGGGTCTTTGTGAGGATTGTGTTCTTGGGAAGTAGAAGATGGTGAGTTTCTCGAGAGATGGCAGGTCCGCGAAAGAGGAGAAGTTTGAGTTGGTCTACAGTGATTTGTGAGGTCCGGCACCGATGGTATCATTGGGTGGTTCGTTGTATTACATGACCTTTATTGATGAATCCACGAGAAAATTATGGGTCTACTTTCTGAAACATAAGTCTGATGCCTTCGATACATTCAGAAAGTGAAAAGTCCTTGTGGAGAATGAGATGGGTCTTAAGGTGAAATGTTTGAGATCTGACAATGGCGGAGAGTACAAGCTCCAAGAGTTCAAGGATTACTGTGCAGCGAATGAGATTCGCATGGAGAACAGTAGCTGGAACCCCCCAACAAATGGCATCACTGAGAGGATGAACAAGATGAGCAATGAGAGAGCCAGGGCCATGAGGTTGAAGTGTGACCTACCAAAGATTTTTTGGGCGGATGCGGTTAATACCACGGCTTTCTTGATCAATAGAGTACCATCAACCCCTTTGGAGAATGGAATACCAGAGGAGATTTGGAGTGGTCAGGAGATTGATCTAACCTAACTTCGGGTATTTGGTTGTGTTTTCTATGTTCATGTGGATGCATGTGAGAGGAGCAAGCTAGATGCCAAGTCCAAGAAGTGCACATTCGATGGGTACGGAAGAGATGATTTCGATTTTAGTGTGTTGAGATTACGAAGTATGGTGAGTTTGTTCATAAATGTAAAAAAATCATATAATTATTATTTTAAGGTCTTGGGTTGGACATGAAAATTTTCCGAATCCTTTCCTTTGTGAGGCTATAGTTAATCGCGTATCAGAGCGGATTGATCTTATGATCCATTGTTACTCGTACGATTCATGTGTCGTGGCACAAAGACAAAGTCAAAGTTTGTGCAAACTTCGATCACATAAGATAGTATTTTCAATGTTCGTCACTATAAGTGACTTATTTTGATTTTGTTAACTAAATGTGCATGAATGATCATTAACAAACAAACTCTAAAAGACAATTCAAGCAGTGGTTATGTGCTAGATGGAGCTAGCAACTTGGTGCATAATATTAGATGAACGTGGATGAGATTTTATTGTCGGAACTATTTTTATTGTCGGAACGTGGATGAGATTTTATTGTCGGAACGTGGATGAGATTTTATTCAAGAAACTATTATTTAATCGGGACCGGATTTGGTCCTGGAAGACAAATCCAGCACGGTGCTGGAGGATTTTTATTGAAGGACACGCGGGGACTATTTTGCAAAAATGCAGAAATACGGGGGTGCAAAATAAAAAAAGTTCACAACCATTGAATCATAACTGGGTAAACCATTGAATCATAACTGAGTAAACTATTGAATCGTAACTGGGTAACTGGGACGGACCCCGATTTATCCGGGACGGAAAAAAACGGACCATTGAATCATAACTAGGTAGACCATTGAATCATAATTAAGTGAACTATTGAATCATAACTAAATCAACCATTGATTCGTCAAGGACGGTCCTGGTTGGATTTGGCCTTCCAGGACCAAATCCGCTCCCTATTTAATCACCCTTCAGGTTGCGGACTAAGTTACTAAATTTATCCTCGTGAAACGTGCTACTTTAACATGTATAATATAATGCTCGGACAGCTTTTAAGGCCTTGGTTAGTGTATATTGTTCTCTTTTTTTTCAGAACTCGTGGTATTGATGCCAATTAATTTAATTGGTGTTGATCAGTTGATTAAAAGGAGAGAAAAACATGACCCATGTGATACATCAAAAGAAAATTTATTCATAATATTGGATATGTCATCAAAAGTTATTCATAATCGTGATAATTATTTATTACTATTATAAATTTTATTTACCGTTTCTGCTACAAGAATCAAATTTCCAACATTATCGTAGAGTTACCTGATTTACGTAGTCTCTAAGTTCGGGATGAGTAGTTCTAGACGGGTTAGAAATTTGTGGCCATTGGCCAATTGGCCAATTGGCTGGTTAACAAATGTTACGAGTCTCGGAGCGGCTACCAGTTGGTGGCATTGAATTCTCAGTCTATTTCAACTATAACTCTCTATTTTATCATTGTTTTTGGAGAAAAGTCCACTTGTGGTTTGCTCAATTATCAGAGATAGGTTTGTAGTTTCAAATTCATCAAAAAGGGTCCTATGTTTTCACGGGCTCATCAATTAAAGGCTCGGATAGCTCCCCGAGCCTAGTCAGCGTCCATTGGGCTCTCCACGTCATTTTTTAATGATGACGTGGCAAGTTAAAAAAGGGGATTCGAAAAAAATAAAGTGAAATTTTATATATTTAAAAGGGGGATTCGAAAAAAAAAAGAAATGGGGTTGTTTGAAATTTTTAACTTGCCACGTCAGCATTTTCGAGTCAAAAAAATTATACATGGCGTGCCACATAGGATTAAAAAATGACGTGGAGAGCCCAATGGATGCTGACTAGGCTCGGGGAGCTATCCGAGCCTTTAATTGATGAGCCCGTGAAAATACAAGACCTTTTTTTATGAGTTTGAAACCACAAACCTATCTCTGATAATTGAGCAAACCACAATGTACTAATGTGGACTTTTCCCTTGTTTTTAGAACGATTATTCCGCACTCATTTTCGGTTTCCAGTTACTCTCACAAACTTAATCTCCCAACATTACCCTCGGATTCAGTGTCGTTGGCCCCAGCAGCATGGTGTTGCTAGTGAAACAATTATATATTAATGGGGCGGCAATAGTACACAATGAGAAAATATTGGTAAACCAGGCTCTTAATAATGGTACACATTGCTAGTTCACTAATTTTAGTTAAGGTATAAGTTATCTATCACCTATTCGATCAATTGCCTGATAAATCCATTATAAAAAAATCAAACGATTAATTGTGTATTTTTTTATATTGTTGATCATGGTTCGATTTATGTTGTCATTGCGAAAAAAAATAAGAAATTCAGGTTGGCCAGAGCACCATGATGATAGTACACCATGCGACAAATAAGTACCACTGCGGTTAATAATAGTACACTATGTAACAATTACACAATTCGACTAACAATGATACAACACGCTTTTAAATACAAAATTTCAAAATCATCCCTATGCTATCTGTGATGTTACAAATTTTCTATCGCACCCACGAACTGACCCACGTTGTCCGTACCTTGCTGCTGAAGCCCTGTACCACTCAATCTGGGCCCCTAAACATCCTCATACCCAAGTGTATGAAGTATTCTGCTTAGTTACTGAAATAATTGAGAAAAAGAAATTCCCAAGACTCAGTAGTACAGAAAATCTACCACAAAATTAGAATTGCATGAGTTTTAGGCCCGCAAATATTTCAACATGGTGTGACCTATACACCAACAAAATACAACCATGTGCATTCTAAAAAAAAGTCTACAATATTCAATTTCAATTTTTTTTTCGGAAAGAATCAAATGTTTGAAAAAATAAAGTTTTTTTTCAGGTGGACAAACTGTATCTATCGTGCATCGATCTCATACATAAATTTCCACGTGGAAGGAATATAAAATAATTGAAACCAAGAGAATGTATAATGGCATATCGTATCCCTCCAGCTGGGGGTATGGATTGGGCACGGAATGCTCAGATTCCGAACCGTTCGGAATGAAGACGCACGGGGACTTTTTTGCAAACGCGCTAAAATACGGGGACCAAAATGAAAAAAGCCACGCACAAACGCAGGCCGGATACAAATGCCATTATCACATAACTGCGCATGCCAGTATCACATAACTGTGCATGCCAGTATCACATAACTGCGCATGCCAGTGTGACCTTTTTGCAAAAATGCTAAAATATGGGGGACCAAAATGAAAAAAACCACGCGCGCCATTACCACCAACGGGGACTTGCCACTGTCACAAATACACATGCCATTATCACATAACTGCGCTTGCCATTATCATATAACTGCGCTTGCCATTATCACATAACTGCGCTTGCCACTGCGGTCCCCCTTCACTCCAAACCGTACGGAATCGATTCCTTCACTCCGTACTCAATCCACTCCCCTCCAGCTGGATGATTCTCCATTTATAGTCCGCATATCATGGTATGCGAGATTGAGAATAGTAAGGTCTAACTTGATAAGGGAGAGCTTCTCAACTAATTAGTTTATTATTATTTTTATACCAAATTTCGTATTAGATACTTGTGGTTTAATGCAAAATAATAAATTTATTATTTCAGGATGCAACAAAATATGTATTTTAATGGAAATAAAAAGTTTCATTTAGATCGAAGAGTCATATAACAAGCTTCATACAACGAAATTCTTGAGCTATGAGTTTTGCTGGATTTAGTTGGCCACATATGCATCTTTAGTGAAATCGCATCCTAAACGGGATAATTTTTTTTAATAGCGTAGATCTATACGAAAATCAAGAAAGAAAATTAGCAATAGATGAGAACAGATGAAATATTTACAGTGAGACATGAAAACTCCCCCAAGAAAAAATGATCTTCTTTGTCTAACGAAAAAATTATAAATATATGGAAAAATTAAAGAAGAGAGGTGAATCTAAGATAAGTACAAGTCTACAACCAAAGAACGATTCTTATCTAGCAAGTAGCTAAGTGCCGTGCACGTACTGTTTCTTATTTTTTTCGAGAGAAATGATATTAAATGTAGAGTAATCTATAAGATTAAATAAAATAGACATTTTTTTATTCAGTAACTAGCAATGTTTTGAAAATTTTATTGAAGAACGAACTAGATGCCACTCTGTTTTTCGTTTCAACTGATTGGACTGTTGGTCCAATTGAAAGTTTTTAAGATAATTCTATTATTATATTTATCATTATAGTATCACATAATTCTAAATATTGCTAATCTTATTATAAAATTTGTCATTTACAAAGACTAAATTTTAATTTAATTGTTTTTAATATAACAAAATTCTAAAACTGTATGTTTTAAAAATAATAATAATTTTTGATAGGTTGGATCACCATGTTAACTACTAGCTCAACCGGTTTTGGATTGGGTACAGAGTGAAGAAAATCATTCCGAACGGTTTGGACTGAAGAGGACCGCGCTGACATGCCCCGTTATGTGATACCGGCATGCCCCGTTATGTGATACCGGCATGCCTCGTTATGTGATATTGGCTAGTGTATTTTTCGTGTTTGCGACAGTGGCATGTCCCGTTTACAATACTGGACCGTATGGCCTTTTTTCATTTTGATCCCCGTATTTTTGCATTTTTGCAAAAAAATCTCCACGCACCTTTATTTCAAACCGTTTGAAATGGGAGCATTCCGTACCCAATCCCACCCCAACTCAACCACCCTCTAAATTTTGGTATATAAATAAATCACTCTTTTTTTTAATAAGTAAATCACTCTTTTTTTTAATAAGTAAATCACTCTTGGTATTAGATACTAGCCTAACAGGACAGACCGCTTGTCAAATCCTATTTCAAGCTTGCCATGAAACGTCGTTAAACGTGCTCTTTCTTATTTGTTTCGAGGGAGATGATATTAAAAATATGTAATCTATAAGTTGTACTTTCTATGACTACAAGAGACCGTTTTCTTGTTTAGTAACTAGCTTGCCACGAACGTTCCTTGCACGTACTCTTTCTTACTTGTTTCGAGGGAAATTTTAATTAAAATAAAGCAATATATATGTTATACTTTTTTGCAGAGTAATCTACAAGTCACACTTGTGATAAAAAAAACTATAAGTTAGACTTGCATCAATCCTTTAAGAGCAAAGACTGTACAGGATGGCACATATACCCATATTCCATCAGTCGACCCGACTTTTATCCGGTTGATCTATTGACTTTGACCAAGTCCAAGTAGAATATGATATATATCTATTTTTATTAGTAAGTTCTAGGGTAGGTATGATTTTATTTTACACCCTACTTTAAATTATAATCTATTTGTATAATATATATTGACTCCAAATTAGAGATGCTTATATTTTTAGCAGAAAGTACACTTTAGTACCCTATAATTTTATGTGGTTTAAAATTGGTAATCGAGTCCATGAGGTTTATCAATAATTTTCCGGGCAAGTCTAGGGCAGCTGCCCGTCCAAACGTGCTCGAAATGATGCCATTTTTTAGCCGACGTGGAAGACATGTGGTGATAGAGTATGTTTAGTTGATGATGACGTAAAATCTGGTAAATTATAAAATAGTCCCCAATTATTTTATATTTTTCAAAAACCCCTCTTTTGAATATTACTCGCATGCACACTCTGTCTCTGCTCCTCATCTCTCTTTCTCCCCTCCTCCTCTCTCTCTCTCTCATCCTCTTCTCTCGGAGAAGAGATTTTTTTTAAGTAAAAAACTTGCATTTGCAAAAAATCCAATGACAGCCTATGTCAGAATTGTCCTGAAGGAGGACCTTGAGGCAGTCGAGGGTGGCAATGACGACGTGGGGCCTACTGAAGAGGGCCCTAACCTTGTGAGCATGTACATGCCCTAAACGATGATGGAGCAGCGGAGTTGGATGCCGAAACCCAGGGCCCGGAAGTGGTCGACGAGTTGGTAGGCTAGGTCCTAGTTGGGGTTGCGGACGAGGGCGAACACCCGTAGGGTCAACTGAGAGGCGGTCTTTAGGGCTATATGCGGTCGACATTGGTATGCAATCGACATTGGTATGCGATTTGTGGCCTTCTAGTGCGCAGGCGGTCTTCGGGGCGACTTCAGGGAATCCTAACATCGGGATTCAAGGAAAGGAATTGGAAGCGAAGGGGGAGATGATTGGGTATGAGAGAAGTAGGAGAACAGGTAGGTGAAGTTTGGTGAGGAGAAAGATGAGGTTGAAGATGAAGGAGGAGGGAGAGAAGACGGAGGGGGGAGAGAGAGAGTATGAGGTGATACAGAGAGAGAGAGAGTAGGAGGGGAGAGAGGAGGTGAGAGAGTTAGTTAATTAATATTTAAGAGAGATTTTTTTCAAAAATATAAAATAACTTGGGACTAATTAGGTAATTTGACATAGTACACATCAACTTTAACTTAAGCCACTCTATCGCCACGTGTCTTCTACGTTGGCTAAAAAATGACGTTGTTTCTAGCGCGTTTGGACGGGCTTGCCTTGGACCTGCCTGGAAAATTATTGGTAAACCTCAAGGCCTCGATTACCAATTTTAAACCACAGGGTACTCCACCCAAAAAGTGTGAAACTATAGGTACTAAAGTGTACTTTTCTTATTTTTATAATAAATTTATATTTTAATTTGATCTTATTTGTATTTTTATTGAATATTGATTTATAATGTATGAAATGTGTGAAATTTATTTACTTTTTATCAAATATTTGATTTTTAGACCCAAAGGATAAGGGTGTGGGTTGGATATTAAAAAATTGTCTCATGTGCCGTTAATCTTGCCTGATGTGCCGTTGTACCTGAATGGCACATCAGATAAAATGCAATCACACATCAGAGAAGATTAACGACATATCAGTTTTCAAAGAAAAAAATACAAAGGCACATAATTTTCAAAGACAAAACCGTAAAAGCACATCAATTTTCAAAGACAAAACCGCAAAGGCACATCAATTTTCAAAAAGACCAATGTAGTCTATTTTCAAAAGACCAAGCTGAGGCCATTTTTGTCCAATGAATCAAAGATCGTCCTCTTGGGGAAACTATTAATAGGTCCTTCCTCACGTTGCTCATCAGATCGTGGGAGGTCGTAGAGTGGACATAGAACCGTTCAGCTGGGTCGACGTTGGCATCGAAGCAAACTGGTTCGCCAGCTTGGTGTAAACCGAGATTCTATCAGTCCATTGATATCAGCCAGACCGATTTGAGCCAGCCGAGGACGTGGTCGCAGGAGCGATTCTATATGAAGGACCACTAGGGTTTTGATCGGCCTTTTAATCTCATGCTCCTCCCTTTGCTTCCCCTATGAAAAGGTGGGCATTCAGGTCCAGGGAGTGCGAGGAGAAGACCAGGTAAAAGAAGGGGGAGAGAAGAAGCGAGGGGCAAAATTGGAATACCACGTGAATAAAGAAGATATATGCGTGTGTGGTTTCAGCCGTCTAAATTTTTAAATCAATTGTCCAGATCTGAATAGGATGATACTGACCATCCCCTTTTATCCGTACCATATCCACTCTCAACAATAATATAGGTAAAAGCAAGGTTTTCAAATACGACCCGGAGATCGACCTGGATTTTGGGCCGAACTCCGGGTTGAATGGTCCGACCGGTTGAACCGCCGGTCGGACCGGGTGATTTTTTTACTTATATATTAATTTTTTAGAAGTGCCACCAATATTAATAAGGCCCACCATTACTTGTTTGGTTAAAAGTCTCCGGCCCAACATGGAGAAATAAGGCCCACTATCAATAATATATATAAACTTATTTCCCTTCCAATTTAAACAAGCATTCATTTTAATTCTAAAAAAAGTAAAAAACCACCCTTCAATCTAACCCTCTCTCCCCTCCCCTCCCCCCCCCCCCCCCCCCCCCCCCCCCCCCCCGTCTTTCTACTCTCCTCGTCTTCCCCACTCTTATTTTTTCCATGGCTCCATAGCTCCCTCTCCTCTTCCATTCTAATTTTCTTCTCCACCTAATCTCTCTTCTCCTCTCCTCCACTTCAACCACCCAAACCCCAACTTCTTCTCCCAATCCCCTTTTTGATTTCTGAGTTTAGGGTAAGAGAAATTGGAAAATATTGGGAGGAATCGGGCTTCCTGCATGGTTTCCTCGGTGGTGAATTTGTATTTTTGGGATTTTGGGGTCTGAGATCAGAGAAGACAATCACGATTTCGTGGGTCTTGGGGTTTTTTTCCACGATTTGGGGGTAAGAGTTTCGATCATATTTTCCTCGATGTTCTGAGTTGGAAAATTTTGGTTTAATTTTCAAGTTTTAAGCAAAAAACCTTACGAACCCGAAATTTCTAGGTCAGTTTTCCGTACGAACCGCCCAGTCTGACCGGATTTTGGGCGGTTCGTAAGGTTGGCGTTTCAACGAGCAAACTCGGTACGCCCTTCTTACCGAATTGCAATCCGACCGGTCGAACCGCCGGTCGGACCGCGTATTTAAAAACCTTGGGTAAAAGTAAAGCTGTGTGTGTATTCAACAACATACAACATGTTGATTTTTACAAATTAATTAGTACACCAATTTACTATCTAAAAAATTATTGCTAAAACATAAAAAATATGTTATTTTGGATTATGAGCAACAGCCGCTTAGAAACAACTTCGTAATTTTTTTGCCCAGACTCTAGTTTTCAATACACGATCAAAAAATTAATCAATCTTTCTTACCGAATAGAACAACACAAATTTATTAGGAGCGAATCAACTATCAATACCCCAACCACTATAATATTTTTTAATCTTTCATATTTATAGTCGAGCACTGGTCTGGTCCTAATTTAGAAGTGATTTTCTCAATATTATTTTTATATTTGTAAGATCCGAATTGTCTCTTACCACGTGGACCAATTCCTGTCCGTACCCAACCAGTATAATTGAGCAAAGCTTAGGTTGGCTATCTTGCAAGTATCGTTGGTTTACGGCTATTATGATCACAAGCCAAACATCTCTACAGTCTCTCGAGATAGTAAACGAGTCATAAACTTTGCCGTTGCTGCTCTTCTTGTACTCATACAGAAGGGAGGAGCGATCAGCACCAACGAGCTTGACAAATCCATAATCATAATCTCTGTAAAGGCTCCAAGTAGGCTGTAAGTCACCAAACTCTAACAAGTGGCTTCCTCCCCCTCCGATGACCACGTGGGTCATCCTGTTCAGTTTTTGCATATTCGAGGGATGGCATTACATTGTAAGAGCTCTTTTGTTGCGAGGCAATTCACCAGAAGCTGGATTGACATCCATGGAACCTAAGGGACTAGGAACTGAGGGGCTACATGCACCTATAAGAGAGGAAGAAGGAGGAGAAGATGTTGCGTCTGTGAAGTTAACATCATCAGTAAAAGGAGAGGTCAGAGGTAGAACCAAAGATATTGGAGAATATGGTTGATAGGAAGATGGAGAATAGAGATGTTGATTTTGAAAGGGGTAGACATCCTCATGGAATTGAATGTCACGAGAGATAACTACTTGATGGCTAGTGAGATCATAAAGTTTATATCCTTTGATCCCAAAAGGATATCCGAGGAAAATAAAGGGTTGGTAACGAGGATCAAACTTGGTGCGATTGGAAGTGATGGTGGTGGCATAACATAAACAACCAAACACCTTGAGATGACCAAGTGGAGGTTTGGTGCATATAGGAGCTCAAAAAGAGTAAGATCATGTAAAATGGCTCAGGGAATACGGTCAATAATGTAGGCAGCATGTAGGATGCAATCAGTCCAAAAAAATAAAGGTAAATGTGCATGAATAAGCAGCGACCTAGCATCATTTAGTAAGTGTTGATGCTTCCTCTCTACCCTTCCATTTTGGTGTGGGGTATATCTACAAGAAGTCTCATGTATGATCTCTTTAGAATGGTAGAATCCTCGTAAGAAAAACTCAGATCCTTGGCTTGTAATTAGGAGGAAAGTCATGCGTCTTAAAACATTTTTCAATAGTGTGTCCATCCCTATTACAATAAGTGCATTGTGGCTTATTGGAAGTGTTCCAAAACTTCTCCCCTCCTTGCGTGGTAAGAGCTGTGTGTTGTGTACTGTCACGAAGAGCATTAGAGTGCACAACAGCTTGAAATGTAACCACTGAGGTCTGCACTCGCCTCTCTTATTGCAGAGTAAGGAAAAGAGCCTTGCTCATGCTTGGAAGTGGTTCCATCATCAAGATTTGCTCAACCATATTGGAATAATTGTCATTAAGACCTCGTAATAAGCCAATCACCAACTCATTTGCCCGATAACTCTAGTTCACAGTTCTCTACAGCTGCATTTGGAACACATTTGCAATGTGGAAAAGGGTGATATTGCTCCATCTCATCCCACAACGTACGATACTATGCAAAATAATAAGAAATAGTAAGCGCACCATGTCTCAAAGCAAACATCTGTTCCTGGAGATTATATTATCACCTCTTCCATAACGATCTTTCAAATCTTCCCAAAGCTCCAAGGCAGATTCAAACCGCATGAAGCTCTGAGCAATCCGTGGCTCAATCGAGCATATTATCCAGCTAGAAACCATAGTATTGTTTCTTTTTCAAGACACATAGTTGGGATCGACCATAGAGGGAGCAGAAATTGTACCATTAATGAAGCCGATCTTATGCTTGGACCACAAAGCCATCTCTATTGCCCTGCTCCAAGCCATCTCTATATAGCAACTAGAATGGGAAGGGTTACAACTAGATTCATTGTAGCAATATTAAATAACGTTTATGTATGGAACCAAGGGTTGAAAATAATAAAGGCGATGTTGAATTCGTCGAATCAAGTTCCTTGTGAAGATGCATCATCGCCTTCAATGAATGCTCTTGATACTTGAGCTCTTCGTCTTCGGTCCACAAAATATCTGCTGATGCGAGACAGTTTTCGATGAACTTGTCCTGCTGTGATCCTTCTCGCCCCTGCTATACAGAAGTGGAACAGTCCATAATCTGTTACAACTGGACACTTCAACGGAAGAGGTGGCAATTTTAACTTTTTTCCGTTAGTCAACAATAAGAGGAGTGATCCCAATGTGCGATAGAGGAACTGACCACATCCCAGGACTTCCTTTGAGAAAGACGTGGATAAAGGGGTGCCTTCGGATTCGCATAGCGAATGATGTTCGAGACTGCAACAAGTTTTAGCTACAAACAAAAAGAAGCAAGGCAGATGTAATGTACTGGTATGTTGATGTTATAATGTATAAAATGAAAAGATATTAGATGAGAAGCATAAAAGAAGAAGATAGTGGGAACACATTGTCAAGAACCCCTTAGTGTTGAGCCAACCCAAGTATGTGCTTAATAACTTACAAGAAATAGGGAAAGAAGGTTCTGAGCCTAGTCATATCCCCATCGAGCAGAACCACTGTCTCCGGAAAATGGGTGTGATTCTTGATGTATCTCACGATTACACGTACTAACACCGTGTATACAGTCAACGTACTTAGCCAATTCATTGATTTTCCTAGCCAGACCCATTCGAATGCTGCAGACAGGGTACTTTGCTATCTCAAGCACACACCTGGACAAGGCATCTTGCTGAACGAGGCATCTGATTTCAATCTTGTCTTCTATTGCGATGCTGATTGGACAGGATGCCCCATGACAAGGCATTCATGTACGAGTTACTTTATCACATTGGGCGGCTCTCCTGTTTCCTGGTGCAGTAAGAAACAAACCATGGTTTCCCGCTCATCGGCTGAAGCTGAGTATAGACCATGGCTGTTACAGTGAAGTTCTTTGGCTGCGGTAGTTGTTGTCTGACCTTGGTGTTTCTCCTTCCGGCCTTACAACTTTATACTGCAACAATCAGGTAGCTCTCTATATTACTCAAAACCTGGTGTATCATGAACGCACGAAGCATGTCGAGATGGACTGCAATTTTGTTAGAGAACGGATGGATTCTAAGGAGATCGCTCCTCGCAAGATCAATACGGAATTTCAGCTGGCTGAAATTTTCACAAAAGGTCTTGCATTGAGCGATTTCCAACTCTTGTTTCTAAGTTGGACGTTATCAACTTCTACGCTCCAATTTGAGGGGGTGTGTTATGGAATATTTACCTAGTCTGTGCCTATCTTAGATTAGGAATGTGTATCATTAGAGATACTTTCCTTGTGTACCAAGTAACGATGTGACAAAATCCTAACTGGTTAGGCAAAACCCAGCGGGTCCTTCTACTTGTATATATACCCCGATAATGGGATGAATACAATAGCGGCATTCTCATTTTCATAAATTATATCACGATCTAACGACCATTTGGTGAGACCATGGTTCAATTCCTAAATTTATAATATATAGGTGTAAATATTTACTTCTAAAAAAACAAGAATTTTTTTAGGTTAGTGATTGTAGATCCCCAAATTCACCTAACATAATAAATAATTCAGTATCCAAAAATTATTTATGGCTCCTTGCCCCCTTATATATCTAAAATCTATGATAATTTAGCATATATGATCAAAAGAAAAATAAATGATTCTTGATAGTCAAATTGTCACTTGAAATGAATTTTTTTGAGTAAATTGCTCTCAAGTCCCTGGTATTTACTTAAATTACTGTTTTAGTCCCTGCTGTTTTAAAATCAAAATTTCGGTCCCCCTAAGCGAATACCAGAGACCTGAGGGCAATTTGCCCAAATTTTTTTTAAGTCCTGAAATAAGCATTCATATTTCATATGATACTAAACATTTCAAGCATGTTTATAACATATAAACTGCCACAGGCTTTGCCGATGTACCATATGCCAATAGCAAATAACTTTTGATATTCATAATTAAGTATTGCATAATTATTTTAGAAGCAGTTCTTTCAGTGTTATTTTTTTATTTTTTTATTCAAGAACCCCAATTCTCTTACCACTAAAAAATAGTGAATAAAAATATCTGAAATCCAAATTCTCAATAGAATAGAGACCAATTGTTATTTAACTACTAATTGCATGCGTACCTAATCCGAATATATGTAAGCTTCCAATCCAACTATATTTCCTCATGGAAACCACGATAAACCAGCAGAACCATGATTTAAGCATCAAGCTTCAGATAGGGCCCAGGTAAAGACACGGATAGAGAGAGAGAGAGTTACTTGCAGTTTACTCATCGATTATGGACTCAATGATGATTAAAAAGGAGGGGTATCTCGGCTAAGGTCAGGTCTATGCAGGGACGGATGTAGTTTAGAAGATGTGGGGGCAATTGCCCCCACACACAAAAAAAATTATGGGTATATATTTAATAAAAAAAAAGTTTGCACCCAATGATATTAACTAGTTTGCCCCCACAATTGAAAAAAAGGCAAAATTGCCTAAGGATAAAATTGACACAACAAGATTTTAAGATAAGCATTTTGTCAATTTCTAATGTCGTAAATATTTTTTTTGTAAGATTATATTCTAATGTCGTAAGATTATATTCAAACTGTCGTAAGATTATATTCTAATGTGGTGAATATATTTTTTTTGTCAATTTCATAAAGTACATAAACATTTTGCCCCCGTAGTATAAACTTTCTGGATCCGTCCCTGAATCCAGGCTTAGATATGCAGCTCCTTCTGCAGCGAGATAGACGACTTGAACGACGATGACTTCACCACGAACAGGCCAGAAGAGCTCCGAGCCTAGAGGACGGTGCCGAACTAGCTCTTTCCGAGATACCCTCCTTCTTAATCATCACGGACTCCATAATAGATGAGTAAACTTTTTTTGGTAGGTAAATATAGTAGTAGTATTTACATCCTAGATGGTTCCCCCTAGATCGTGATCTATGTAATAACAGAAAAATGAACAAGAAACCAGTGTGTCTTAACATATTTATCTTTGTGAATGCCAGGTCACAATGTAGTTATCTCAAGCTAGGGGATGGTCTGTAACGAGGAATAAAATTTGCTTTCTTGGAAATTCAAGTTTTATTAAAAGAGGAAGTTTTCTGTTGGCGGCAGAACTTTTTTTCCCATTTTTCTCTTGACCCCGAGGTGTTACAATTTAGATAATGCCTCGATTTTGTGTGAATATGATATGTAAATGACAGCTATAATTTCATGAATCTTAATTATCGGATGGGATTGTGGAACCGAACAATACGCAAAAAAACTCGAGCTTAACCATCGTTAATATAGTCGAGTTTTATATAGTTGCTCTGTTCGTTGTCACATGATGATTGGTGAAACCAAATAATACGTGTTGTGGGTAAAATTGTTAATTTTCTGCTCCAACAATACGCAATGCCACGCACAATTCACTTATACCAAATCTTAACAATAGAAATGATGTATCTCTTTGTTATAAGTAGAAATGATGTATCTACATGGATACGAAATGATGTATCTACATGGATACTTAATGACGCAGTGTGTATATAATGAGCCATACGGATCCATTGATTTATCGAAAATACTGGTAACGGATCAAGAATAGGGTCAAGTATTTCGATAAATATTTGGAAATTTAAAGCTTTACGCTGTAGATTACTTTTATGTTAGATTATATGTTTAATCTTCAAACTGCTCAAGATATCATCCTACTTACTTATGTGAAAATAATTGATAATACAAGTCATATTACTAGCCTAAAAAACCAATTAATTTATATGTTGAATTAGAAATTGAGAGAAATTGTGGTTATCGTCGACATTTTTCAAATGCCTTTCAAGATTGGAACTTGGAAGTTATCGTGCATATCTCATATCTATGTGTTCTTTTTCCGATGTCAAATCTGGTTTTCTATATTGGCAATTGAGTGATTTGTTTACAATTGATACGGAGAAAAATGTTACAATTAGTACCCTAGATCTTACCATCATCTTACTATAATCCAATGTTTTAAAAACCGACCCGGAAGGCGAACCGGAATTTTTAAAATTTTTGGTTCATTCGGTCAGACCGGTTGGGCCGCCGGTCAGACCAAGACTTTTATTTTATATTAATATAATTAAAATAATATTTAATAAATTTAATTTAACATAAAAATGATAAAATATCAAATTAGTTCAAATATTTAGCAACTTTGTTATACAATTTATCCAAACAAAGTCTTCAAACATGAATTGAACAAGTCTAGAAGAGCAAGAAGATGATTATACAAGTTTTCAGGTTCGACTTATTAATCCAATTTGTTTGACTTAGTTAAAATATTATCAAGAATTGTTAAAAAATAAGTTTTTTGTGATCAAAAAGTAATGTACACGCTCCGAATGTGGAAGTTGGAGTTTTGTTTCTAAATTAAATCAGATAAAATAGAAAAAAATATACACTAATTTTTTTGATCCGGGTGAACCGGGTCACCCGGAAGCACCTGACCGGGCGGTCCGACCAAATTTTAGCCAGTCGAACCGCATTCTGGGTTTTATGGAAAAATCGACCCGGATTTAGTTGTGGGTAGTGGTCCGACCAGTCGGACCGCGGTTTTTAAAACATTGCTATAATCTACCAGAAAGTTATAGTGGCAATATGCTCATGCTTTTAAGGTCGGGTGCATTGAATATAAAAAGAGGAAATTAAAATATTCATATTTAATTTTAAAAATTAACAGGAGAAATTAATTTCGGTTACTTCCAGGATGTACTATGAGTAATTGTTTCCAAACAGGTAGGGACAATGAGATTGCCCCAAGTCTTAAATTTAAACTTTCGAAATGTAGTTGTGCAAATATTCAATAAAAAATTCTAGTTATTGAATTCGACTCAAATTTAAAATAATCGATCTAATAAATATCAATACATATAGTTCAACTGTGTGTACTGGACCGGTTCTATACAGCGCCCGGCTCCACTAGTCCGCATCTTTTGAAACCTGGTCGATATCTAAAATAGCGATAATGTTTTCCAATTTGCCTTTTGATTTTTGGTGGAGACCCAATAACTTTTTCAAACCGCACTAATAATAGCCCAAGACTAATACTGTAATGCTCTGTGATCTGACATACTATTTTCACAGACGGGTCTTTTTTCAGCGTATTTTGTCATCATTTACACGCATCTTAGAAACTTCCCAGGAGGTCACCCATTCTGATCCTACTCCCGGCCAAACGCGTTTAACCTTGGAGTTCTTTTAAGATGTGTTCCAGAAAAGAAGGTGCACCTTATTTTTCGGCACACATCCTGAGAGAACTCCAAGGTTTAACGTGTTTGGCCAGGAGTAGCATCAGGAATTCAGGATGGGTGACCTCCTAGGAAGTTTCCGGGATGCGTATGAGTGAGGACAAAACATGCTGAAAAAGACTCGTGTGGTCTGTGGAGATAGTCGATCGGATCACGGGGTATTACATTTAGTATCAGAGCGACCTCGGCTTGTACGGTGTGGTTCGGTGATCGAACGCACCTGCAACCGAGGGATTCTAGGACTGTCTGTATCTAGCGCGACGAGGACGTCACGTGAATGTGATAGCCGTTAATGACTATTCTGAAAAGCCTTATTTAAGGTGCACCTTCTTTTCGCGTATCTGGTGCACTTTTTTTTCGGCACACATCCTGAGAGAACTCCAAGGTTAAATACGTTTGGTCGGGAGTAGGATCCGAATGGGTGACCTCCTGGGAAGTTTCTGGGATGCGTATGAGTGAGGACAAAATACGCTGGAAAAGACCCGTGTTGGTCTGTGGAAACAGTCAGTCAGATCACGGAGCATTACAATCACCAAGAAAACTCTTCAATCAGTTAGTAATGGCCTTCGTAATAATCTTCATTATGACATTGCACAAGCTTATTGGCCAAAATTCAGAACACGCTAATGGTTTGTTCACCTTAGGGATAAGAGCAATAATAGTCTTATTGAGAGGAGCAGGATCCATTCCATCATTAAGGACAGCAAGAGTCGTACGTACCACATCAGCCCCTACCACTGACCAAATTTTTTGAAGAAAAGTGGAGGCATTTTATCTAAACCAGGAGATTTTTTGGGGTGCATCTGCTGGAGGGTCATCTCTATCTCAACTCTGGTATACGATGAAGTTAGGGTAGCGCTCATCTCATCTCTCACTCTCGGGGTCACCTTGCTTGTAACATTGTTCACCTGCACACAACCTGAAAAGGAAAAAAGTTACATAAAATAATTCATAAAGATCTCCTGAACCCTACCCAATTTTCTGAACTACTCCTCCCTCATTAGTCCTAATCTCCTCTACCAATTCATATTATGCCCATGGCTCACCTTCTGGTGAAAGAATCGAGTATTTCGATCACCCTCCTTCAGCCAATCTACCCGGGATCTTTATGCCCACATGATCTCTGCCTTACACAAAAGTTCCTCCTTCCTCCGAACATCTCCCTTCAACCTTTGCCTACTTTCCATCGGTAAAGCAGCTTGTTGAATATCACAAATCTCCTCATCAATCCACCTCATTTCTTTTTTCACATTCCCAAACACATCTCGGTCCCACCTTTGCAGTCGGTCCCAACATGCCCTAATTCAGAGAGTAATATTTGTCTCCCCTGATAGTGGTTGCCACCCCACCACCACTTGATTCTAAATATCTTCATCTCTTAGCCACATGGCCTCAAACCGAAAACCATGCCGAAAAGTTTGGGCCTTTGACAATCGAGCAAAGCACACTATTGGGTTGTGATCAGACCCTTCTCTTAAAAGAGCCTCAGAATGTGATGCCGCAAACTGTGATAACCAATTGGGCGTAGTAAAAAATCCGTCCAATTTACTATCAATACATGCCTCATCTTCTTTACCATTACTTCAGGTAAAAGTCAACCCATACTATTTAATCTCCATGAAATTACAGTATCAGACCACCCCATAGAAGGCCTCCAACGTACTGGCTGGAAATAAGTTACCACCACATTTTTCTGAATTATATAGAATCTCATAAAGTCTCCACCACAAAGCCACGGTAATGAGGACCGACTTTGAAGTTCCCATAAGGGACTCCAAGAGTGACCTCTCTCCTCCGTCTCAGGCCATTCGTAAAAACTAGTAAACCTCTATTCTCCACTATCTCCAACCTCAACATCAATATGATGCTGCAAGAATGACAATAAGTTAACTGCAAAAGACCGCTACCATAAAAGGGCCAGTTCGTCGCTCCTTGCCCTACCCTCACCCAGACAAGGCACAAACAAACCACAGGCATAACCCAACTTCCACTTCAACTTTTCTGCCTCTCTTTTATGAAGTTTGATTTCAGAAAGAAAGATAATTTGGGGATTGCAGGATTTGACTAGCCTACTAAGTTTGCGAACTACCTTGGGGCTCCCCTGCCCGTGATAATTCCAGTATAAGATTTTCATTGCGAACAGCGGGGCTGATCCTTAACCTTCTCTGATTTAGATAAGGTACTGGGAACCTCAAAAGCAACGTACAAATGCTTGCTAACTTGGTCCACCAAAATCTCAACTTCAGACTCATGCCTCTTCCCCAATGTTCCACGTCCACCACTCATCATTATCTGGTCACTATAAGAGTTACTATCACGGGAATGTCTTCTCCAGCGTCTCAATGAACACCCTACCAAGAGGAGTATCTATAGTATCTTCTGATGCTTCCTCTTCTCGCGAATTCAGTAGCTGGTTCGAGGCAGGTAAAGTTTCAGTCTTGGGGGTCGTTAATGTGGTGGTGTTTGGTACTTTTGGTACGGTAATTGGCGGGATAATATGGGCATGTGGGTTGAGAGTGTGGGTATCGGAGAGGCAGGTTAGTAGTGTATTGGGTCAATGGCGTGTCTTTGTGTGGATTTGGTAGGTTGGATAATGCGGGGCATTGGGTGTAACGTCATGTTGTGACCAGAGTTGGGGGGAGGGGTATATATTTGGCGGATGTAGTTGTGGTAATAGGCAAGTGGGACATGGTAGGGTTGGTAATCGGGAGATTAGCAGCTGCTATATTGTGGAGGTATACTATGGGTTGTGGCAGTAGTCGGGGAAGTAATGGGAGGATTGGTCAAGCTTATGTTTAGCTTCTGTGTATGGGTAGAGGGGATTGGTGGGGGTCGAGTGGTTACAGTATCCTTGTTTACCATCATAGAATTAACCCCATCTTTGAGATTATTAACAGCTTGAACATCTTCAGCAATAAACATAGATGGATCACATGATTTGGAGGTCGGATCCTTAATAGAAGACATGCCAATATTCAGATTCCTTAGAGCATGTAAAGGTGCACCATACCATTTGTTAACATCAACTACAACATGCCGAAGCTTATAAGGAGAAGCCTGCATCCATGCTCTATAATTATCAATCAAAACTGGAGGGGCATCATCTGAAGAGGCTAACTCACAGTTCTTTTCAATATGACCATTGTGGCGTAACATAAGCAAAAGGAAAAATTACTCTGTAACCCCTCGGATTTGTTTAAATATATTCAAAAGTCCCCCCTGTTTGTAAAATACACGCCGACGTCCCTCTAGTTTGCTTTTATTATACTTTCGGGTCCCTGGTGCACGTTAGTAGTTATCTTTTTTTATTTTTGTCAATGAAATGACCAAAATAACTTTAGAACAAAAAATAAAAAATTACTGACATCATCTCTTCTTCTTCATCTATTCCTCCTTCCTCCACGTCGTCTTCTTCTTCTTGTTCCCCCTCCTCTTCCATGTTGCCGGCAACTGAAAAAGAAATCCCAAACCCTGCGGAAATTAAAACTAAACAAAGAAAAAGATCTAAAATTAAAATTGAAATTGACACAGAGAGGTAATCAAGCTGAGAAATAAAACCTCTAATTAATAACCATGAACAGACCTCTAATTAATTCTTCTTAATAACGAGAACCTTCCTCCTACGACTCCCTGTCCCCCGCGCTTCCCTTCTTCTTCCTCGCTTCTTAAGGATATCTCTAACCTGAAAACCCCTAAATGCCCGTCTTCGTAACGGTTTTGTCCCCGTTATAGTAACTTAAAGATCTGAAACCCTAACCCATCCCCATCCACGCGCTACTTCACCGCCATGAAGAACACCCCTGCCGCGACCCCATCGTTGTCACGTTTCTGACAAGTCCTGAGATTTGCCACCGCCGCCCGCCAGAATCTGAAGGATTTCGAGCTTGAGAAGAGTACGATGTCGTCACGGAAGGAGGAGATCAGGAAGGAGCATTCGCTGAGGTCTCTCTAAGTCTCTCGCCATGGACAAAGAGCTCGCCGGCGCAGAAAAAATTGGAGTCCAGGAAGAGCTCGCCGGCACTGAAACTAGGCAACGTAAATATAGAGACATTTTTGTCGTCACCATCATTAAAGCTTCAAGGAAACCAGGCAAGGTAATCGACCCTGTTGTGGATGAATTGTGTTGTTTTGACAATGATGGAACCGAGGGTTTGGTGGTTTCGCTTCGCTGCCATCAGGAAGATGGTGGGTGGATTTGGTCGCCTGTTCAGGACTGCCTCGTGTTCCTAAATTTATTTTTGAGGGGCTGCGTATTGATCCTAAACTTTCGGCATATTTACAGCTAAAACTTGCAACGAATTTTTGCACGCAAATTATCCCCCAAGTAATGTAGATACTATCCTTTCTTCATGGACTACCCCTGGAGTAGTAGATATAAAGCTTAGCTGCGATGCCTCGTGTCCGGAGGGTATTGCCCTTTTGTTCTCTTTTTCCCCTCTCAAAGCAGAGTTAAAGACGATCCAAGTTGCTACTACTATTGGCGATAACAACCACATCTAGTAATATTCAATTTGGAGAACTAGCACATGCATGCTCTTCTTATAATTTTGGGTTAGAGATTTTTCGCTGACACAAATATCTTCGTCAGAGGCCAAAGTTTGGGTGAAATTAACTGGGTTAAGAACAAAACATGTACATTCACCGATCATTTTAAGCTTCGCTAAGGCCGTTGAAAAATCATTTCAGACTGACTTTGACACAATGAATAGAAATTATGGTCATTTGGTTTGGGTATTGATAGAGGTTGATTTGGTAATTTGCCTTCAAAAGAAGGTTATGCTAGAATGACATGGGAAAAACTCTTGGGTAGGAGTGTCATATGAGCAGTTACCAGATTTGTGTTCATTGTGCAAGATTATTGGGCATTCTTTACTCAATTTTAGGAAAGCGCAAACAAATAAAATGGTCGCATTTACGGCTAAGGGAAGAGAAGAGACAGCGGTGGATAGGTGAGGACTGGTAGTCGAGAGGCAAGCTGATGACTTCAAGCAAGAGTGCAATAGGCAAGGCAAGTAAACTTACAGGTGGCTGGCAAACAAGGACACTGGGAGCACATCCAAGTCTGCGGAGGCACATGAAGTTGACATTAGGGTGGAGTCTAGTAATTTGTTTAGGGTGCTCGAGGAGGTTGGAGGGGATGAGGCATCAAAAGACGAACAATTTACGGTGCACAAGAGTGTTAAACAACCTAAGGCAATTTTGTCGACATCAGAAGATCTCTTCTGCGATGAGGAACAATGGCCATATTCAGTTATTACATGTGATCAAGGAACATGAGATGAAGAGATGTTCCAGGTAGACCTAACCACGGTTCGAATTTGAATAAATTTGAATCAAATTGGTTCAAATTCGAATTCATCAAAATCTTAAACAATATACAATTCATCTAAGGACGAATCAAATATGAATTATGAACCTTCAATTTGAATTGAATTCAAATTTATTCTTTAATATTTAATACCTTGTTTCCTTGTTTAATTGAACCCGAATTCTCTCAAAAATTTACCTAGGTAATAATAACAGCTCGAGTAACTATCTACTAGTATTTAGATCAACTGAAATCAAAAAGTTTTGAATTGGAGATATTGAGAATATGCTCGTCTTAAATATTTATTAGGAGAGTTTTCTCATCTTCTAAAAAAATCTATCCTATTTGAATCTATAACTATGTGTTATAAGTTGATCTAATAAATATTCGAATACCACGTATTAGGGTTAGTGATAGGATTAGTATTAGGGTCTAAGGTTAGTGTTAGGGTTTAGAGTTAGTGTTAGGGTTAGTATTAGGATTTAGGATTTGTGTTAGGGTTATGGTTAGTATTAGTGTTTAAGTTTAGGCTTAGTATTTAGGATTTAGGGTTAATGTTATGGTTTAAGATTATTGTTAGGGTTAGGGTTCTATTAGGATTAGGGTTAGCTGAATAATATGACTAAAATAATTAATTAGTAAATTTTGAAGGAAAATTTATATAAATCAAATTATCTATAAAATAAGTAGAGAATTGAGATTGAAATGTGTAGATTTTGAAGAATAAAATACATTATTTGTAGAGTTTAGAAGTTAATTTGAATATATATAAAATAAAATAATCAAAACGTAACCTATTTGTACCCAACGTGGGCCCCACTTGGGAAGACGATGGTTTGGCATCAACTTGAGAAGACAATCGCTTGGCCTTAACGTATCAGTAGCCTGGCGTCTTTCGCAGTATATTTGGTCAGGCCATGGGAAACGGGGGTTAAAATGTCAATTCCTCCCCCCCCCCCCCCCCCTAACAAACACACAACCCCCCAAACAGACTACTATTTTATTTATTTATTTTACATAATATGGACGAATTTGACTCGAATCAAATTCGAATTAAATTCTGCAGTTTACATATTATAAAAATCTTGAATAGTATTCAATTCGTCTCAGGACAAATCAAACCAGATTATCGACGGATCAAATTTTTGACGAATCGAATCACGAATCAGATTCTAACAATGTCCAAGTCTAGTTCCAGGTCACTTACAAGGAGTCCGAGGGCGTATTAGAAAATGCCAACGAGGTTTCGTGGAGTTGTTTGGTAATAGCACTGATTTGATTTGCAAGGAATCTGAAAGAGTATCGAAAAATTCCAACAAAGTTTTGGTTCGGGTGGTTGGTATTGGCACTTGTTTGGTTCAAATGGACAGCAACGAGTCGAATGTCTCGAAGGTTGTGGTGGGGGATGCTGGTGCAGAAAATACATTCGGGAGGTACCTCACAGCAATGATCATAATGATTTTTTTCAGAGTTTGGTTGATCATCAAGGTGCTAGTCCCAAAGTTTGGTTGATCAGCAGGGTGCTAGTGGCGAAGGGGCTAGCTTCTTGCTGGGTTTGCATAACAACGAGTTTTACGCTTTCGACTCCCACAAACTCTTCTATTCGAGTAATGTTTATACCCGCGGGACAGAAATGGGGTGATAGTAGAGGAGGAGCAGCCCACTATAATGTCAAAGCAACTGGGCAAAATGACATAAAAGCGAGTACATGTACCTCGTAAGAAATACTATGTCTAATATCATTGGGACTCTCTAACTACCCTTCTGTGGGTTAGCTAGAGGTTATTTTGTGGGTTTGGAACTTATGTATTTTTTCTTTTATTTTGATTTTAATAAAATTGGCTTATTGAAAAAAGGTAGGATATAAAGTATGATACATGAGTAATGGTAATTTGTTTGAAAAGGTAAATTTATTACATCCCAGAAAGTGTAGAACCCTTTCTTATAAAGTTGCGACCATCGGTCTCGTCAAAATCCTATTGCGATAAAATTCTATAGAAAAAAACTGTGATAGGAGAAGAGTAACTCGATAGGATAAATCCTACCTTGAAATTGTATGAGATTACCTAGACCCTACCTCTTTCCCTATCCTATACTCACTCAAAGTCAAAATAATCTAAACTTACGTACTAGGATATAATCCGTCCACGAGATATTGGCATTTATGTCGTCCCTGCATTTCTCTACTTTTAGTCCAAAGAAGTTTCGACAATTTTTTTGGTAAAATTTATGTATTCATAGTTGAGCACTGTTGGGTGTTAGTATCTTCATATCCAACCCAAAACCTTAAAACAATAGGTAGGTAGATTTTTCGCACTTATAAACAAACTCACCACTTTTGTACTAAGCAATCTGAGATTCTCAACACGCCCCTCAAACGGGACTCATCGGGATGAAGTTTGCACGGGCTTTGACTTCGCCTACGTGCGATGAAATGTGTTTCATACGAACAACAATGGGCATGGATCAATCCGGTTTGATATCATGCTGGAATCTCCATATCTATCCAAAATCTTCAAGCAATGTATAGGTAGATTTAACTTATAAAAATTATATCAGTCTTGCACTAAGCAATATAGATTCTCAATATTGGGCCACATTTTAGGAGGTGGCTCTTCCAATTATATTTTTTACATTCGTGCAGTTTAAATTTAAATGTCTTTTTTACATTCAACAAATAAAAAAGTCCAAACGGTTTTCGTTGGTGATTCACTCTCTTAGCGCCAACACCGAGATTCAATGCTAGTAGAACCCATCGCAGATCCCCGGATCAGAAAAATGTCTAAAGCTGAGGCCAATCGGCCTTTAAGGTGAATTTTTTCCCTCGAGCTCGTATCCATCGACATTCATGTTGAAAATTTTACCTAGCGATCATCAATAAAGTGATCGTGAACAAAAAACAATTGGTGAATGTCTTATAGGTAAAAGTCCATTTTAGTATCAGTTGTTTCGCTAACTTGCACAGTACTATCCTGTAGTTTTAAAATGTTCGATCGAGTTATAAAATTTTATAAAATTTGAATAATTTTTTCAGACAGAAATATCTATATAACCTGATCAAACATTTTGAAACCACGTAATAATAGTGTGCAAGTGGAACCAATTACAAGGTACTAAAACATAATTTTACCTAAATTGTAGGTTTAATGTTCTGACGATCGAACTGTCTTCGTCGTTGACAGCGCTAGTCGAGTTCTACTACGGAATTTGAACATCATTTGGAACTACTCATGTGAGATTGGATTTTCAGATTCAATGGGCAGCCCAAAGAAGTCTCTAACTAGTGGGTCTATAGCGTATAAGAAGAGCATGATTCAGTAATGGATGCAGGGTTATTTAATCTACTGAGAACCAAATTGGACAGATATTAGTACCTGGGGGATTACGTTGGTTTAAAGTTTATGGTGGTCTTTCTTCTCTCTTTTTGTCGGACCTCCTCAACGAGATCACGCATACCCCATATTCAATTCATTTTTATTACCAAATACCGATCAAATTTCTTCGGACTAGAGTTCCAAAAACGAGGCTTTTCACCTTGCTTTTTAGCTTCCCTAACAATGGAGTTGGGAACCGAAGAGGCGAATGTCTCTGTTAATAGTTTAGAATTGCAGAATCACTACAAGGCTTCAGCAAATGCTCTACATCTAACCCTACATTAGATATTAACAGATCTCTACAAAAGGATAGTGACCTTCGCTAGAAGAGCTGGCAGGTAAGCTAATGGAGGCGGAGGGTTTGGCGTCGAAATTTCCTCAATTCTCGACAGCTGGGCGCTTCGAAAAGTGTGGGGACAACTTCTTCTCCAATGCCGAAAGGCTGAATGTTTACACAAGAAAAACAGTGAGGACAGCAAGTGCAGAACCAAAAACTAGGATAGATCATAAATGGAAACTGAAGAGGCCCTCACATTTGATATTTTTGAAGGGCTTCGTTTCGTTTCGCCAAATACAATTCACTGTCTTTAGGAATGTCCCTCAAAGAACAGCCTGCAAGACACAGCATAGGAAAAGAAAACACAAGTGCTGAAATCTAAGGCAAAGCTTAAGCATCTCGAAATTGTGCAACCGGAGATCTAAAGACCAAATATTTTGTTCACCCAATACAGAATGACAATTTGTAAAGCTGCTTAACCTGGAAATGGTGACATGTCATTGGCGTCCACACTTTCCACTTTTGGAGAAGAAGGGCTATCGAAGTGCTGCAGTCCCTATTCATATACAGCCACAGCACATACGTTATTAACGGGAGAAAAGAGGACTAGCATGCTTAATTATACTAAACACCATAACATCAATGCAGAAGGACAGTACAGAACTGGAATTTCAGACTTCATTCGGTTCTCAGTTTGAATCGAGTTTCACTCAGATCACTCCTTTATATCACCACAGATCCATGCCCTTACTCCCCTCCAGAACTTCCAATGAATGACAAGTTTTCGCCAGCAAAACTCTCAAAACAGCAACAAATAAGTAACGCATTGGAGCACGGGGTACCTTCTTCTTCTTCTCCCTCCGCTTGAGTATCTTCATATGGCACTTCTTGACGTAATGGAACAAATGGTACTTGGAGGAGTGCGGAGAGCACAACCGCTCCCCCATCTCCGGCTTCTCACCCAACCAATCTGCAATGTCCTTAGAATTCACCACCTCATCCCCCTCCAACGACTCCAGCCACGAGTAAACCGGCAACCACCGGTCCGATCTCTGGAACCGTTGGTAATTTAGCTCCCCGCCACCCCGACTCCCCTCCTCCTCCGCCTCCACCTCCACCTCAGCTTGCCCTGCCAGCTGTCGCTAAACCCTAATCCAGTCAGCCTTCCCCCTAAAATCCTAACCACACCTCTTCACATTTAAATAAAAGTACTAGATTTAAGTTTTCCGTACCTCGACCGGAGGAGGAGGGGGAGGCGGGCGGAGGTAGTCCTGGATCGAGAGGAGACGGTCGACGAGGTCGGAGCGAGGCATGGACTGGAGATCGGTGGGGAGGGAGCCGGTGTTGGAGTCGATCCACGTCTCCACCTCCGCCGCCGTCACCGCCTTCGCCTCCGGGAAGGCGCACACCCACGCCCGAGCCATCGTCTCCCATTCCTGCGCCTGGCTCGGGTTCTGACCTCCTCCGTTTCCTCCCCCCTCTTGCTCTTCTTCTGGTTCTTCTCCTCCTTCGTCTTCGTCTTCCTCTTCCTCCGGGTGGTGTGGGCTTAGGGTTTGGTCCTCCGAGTTCGTCATTTTTCTTCGTCTTCCCGTTTCCCCCTCTATTGTGCCGCGAAAACGATGGGTTTTGACGAAACTTCTAGTGAGGATTGGATTTGGATAAGGATTAAGTCTGTATTAGATAGAATTCAGATTAAATTATTTGAATTCAGATTTGGATTAAATTATTCGAATTCAGATTTTTTTTTAAATTAAATTTTGATAATCCGAAATATAAGGTCAAATCAAACTTTAAACTTAGGCCAAAGATGTTAATTACCTGCAATTGGCTTGGTTGGGCTAATTTTTACAGCAACGGACAAACAACTAAACCACTCCTCAGCCTTTCTTCCCAACTCCTCCCAAATAACTAGAGAAAATCACGATTTCCAAACCCTAAAACTAGTCTCTCTCGCCACCGACCAAAAACTCGTCCCTTCTGGCAACCGCCCCTCGAAAACTGATTGGTGAGTGTTGGAGTCCAATTCTTTTTTTCCCTATCCATTCTAATCTATTTCTATCCTTATTCTTATATCTTGTTCCCTATTCTTTTTTTTTCTTTTTTATCCATTATATCTTATTTTTACACCCCTTCGTGATCGTTCTTTAGACGATCACTCCAGACTCGTCTCAATTATTTTTACGATATTCTGAACACAATTTATTTATCAATATTGAGTTTCTGTGGTTTTGGAAAATGGGTTATCTAGTTCAACATTGCCTAATATGAACTCACGCCCTAGAGGAACATTCAGCAATCACCAATCAGTTCTATCAAAATGAGTTTTGAGTGGTTTAGCATTTTGAAAATTTGAGTGTGTTTGAATAATGGTATTCAAGTCTGATCCATTATTTTGTAAGTGTTTTGGGTCAAGTCAATTTTGAGTTTTGTAATTCGGGTTATCTGTATCTGTATTGGAAAAAATTCCGATTTTGAATTTTTGATAACCTAGCTTTCTCCGTAAGAGTGAGCATATTATCCGCTATACATTATCCGAATCTAATATCTGTAATTTTTTCCGTATTCAAACTCGGGTTATCCCAATCATAACTTTCGAATTTGGATTCAAATTCAGATAGTAAAATTGTTATTTCGAATTATACGAAATATTCCCAATAATAAAAACTAATTTTGGAAGCACGCATAAAATAGCCCAAACTCAAATTTATCTGGACCATTTTGGACAGTTGGGCATTGAGCCACTCTCTCCCGAGTGGAGAGCACCACACATTTCTTTACAAGCTCTTCCAAAATTTCCAATACTAAAAATTTCTCAAATCACTAGACATAATTTTTCAAAACCACAATCTCACTTTCTCAATTACACTCCGTCGACCGTCGCTTGCTCCTATTCCTTCCTTTTTTTTGGTGGAATCCCATTTCTTCCTTATTCACGCAACATGTGACCTCTCCTTGATTTCTTCTCTCTATTTTTCCATACCGGTGACCTACTTTCTCTCTCAGGATTTTTCAAAACCATAATCTCACTTTCCCATTTCTTTTCTCTATTCGAATGGGAGGGTGATGCAATTTGTTTATGTTTTATTGTTCACTGGAATGTATAATTTTGATTTTATCAAGTCACAATTTTATGATAAATCATGTTATTTGTTCTCTAACTGAATTTTATTTAAAAAATTAATAATTCAAATATTGCCACCAACCACCATAAAATTATTAATGTCCAAGTGAATATCGGTTATTCAATCACCCCAACCGGACACCCCAAATTAACTTTTGTGCATTTTGCCGGTTTTAATTCCTATTTTTGTTAGTTTTGCAAAAGAATTTGTGGAGAGTATTCTAGTCATCTTATCACAATTTTAACATTCATCTATTAATTTAGAAAAGAATAAGGTTAATTTTCATAATTAGATACTTTTCCACTTTTAATTGTTGATTAATACCATTTGGTATCCAATCCACAGGCACGACTAATTCAGATTCGAGTGAGGTAAATTAATTAGAAGTTGACAACACTAACAAATGGACAAATTATTTTCAGGTCCCTATTTTTTGTCTTATTTCTTTTTCTTTTTTTAGAAAGGGTATCTTATTTCTTTTAGGGTCTCTCGTGTTTGAAAAATGATTATGTTGACCCTTGTTTCAAACACAAAGGACAACATAATTATTTTTCAAACACTAGAAATCCTTGAAGTTATAAAACCAAAACACATAGGACCGGAAAATAACTTACCCTTAATTTTAACACAGTATTCTACCGAACAAAACAGGAAGAAAAGAAATGCGTAAATAGCATTTATAAACCCTAAATCGCCAGGGTTTTAGACGGGAACGTTTGGTCGCGGCCGAATAGTCAGGAAAAAGGGGGTGAAACGATGTCGGAGGAAGATCGGAAGCTGGTAGAGGCCTCACCGGACGACCGGGTAGGAGGCGAGGAAGCGGTCGTCGAGGAGGAGGAGGAGGAGGAAGAGTCGTGGTCGTCGGACTCGGATATTGGAGAGGCCTTGGACTGGCTGGACGCCAAGGACGACGGCGGGGCGGCCGGGGACGGCCCCATCGCGCTCAACTCGAGGAGGCCCAACGCCCACGGTGGGGTCCACTCCCGGCCCAACTCCTCCACCCTCCAGCCCCTCGCCAACCGCAACCAGAGGTTCTCCCACCACATCAGAGCTTCCCCTCTCGAGGAGTGGGAGGGTAGGATGGACATCGGGATGTCGAATTCAGTGACCACGGCAATCCGGGGTAGTGTTCGAGACATGGCTATCGGGAAAACCAGGGTTACGGAGAAAGCGGATCGGGCAACCGTTGAGCAGGTGATTGTTTGCCTGTTTCTGCAGGGTTGGTTTTCGTAGCACATTAACGCGATTAATGTTTGTGGTGTTGTTGTGCACGTAGGCGATCGATCCACGGACTCGTATGGTTCTTTTCAAAATGCTGAACCGTGGCATTTTTCATGACATGAATGGCTGCATTTCAACTGGCAAAGAGGTACACGAAGCACCGGATATACGATTCTGTCTTGCTATCTTTTTGTGTTTGATAGTTTATGTTTATGACAATCTTATCCCTTTCCACAGGCCAATGTTTATCACGCTACAAAATCAGATGGCCAGGAGCTGGCAATTAAAGTGTATAAAACATCAATTCTGGTATTTAAGTAAGTTGGTTCTTCGACGGTACTTTGGTTCTGGTCTTCTTTGACCGACTGTCTGCATTCTATGGGCTGGCAGTAGTTTTCGCTAGGATGCAAAAAGAGATATAGTTTCATTTATCTCCTCCATGCTGTGTTTTGTAGACCCGTGTATGTTTTTCCGTGCTTTAGCCTTGATCTAGTTTGGAGTTTCTTTCCGAGTGGGAGGGCATGATGCCCTCAGAACAAATAACTAGCTAACCACTTAACAATATGTCACACGAATGCCCTTATTTCTGTTCTTTCTTTCAGTTCTCCTGCAGTAGTAAGTTCTTTGCAAAATCTATCTTGATAATATTTTTTTCTGTCAACATTCTGGGCGTTGTAGCATTGTCATGGACATTTTAAACCGATGCCACCACTTTCCTTTGTCTGTAGGGATCGTGATCGTTATGTTCAAGGTGACTACCGTTTCAGATTTGGATATTGCAAGCACAACCCTAGAAAGATGGTAAAGACATGGGCTGAAAAGGAAATGAGGAATCTTTTGAGGTAAGGTTGACATAGAATGGGAAGTGAATCTACTGCCTTTAGCTTCCAAGATCATATGATTTCGGCACCACTTTGGGTGCAATAGAACTGTATGATTTTGTGCTTCTCCAATGAGGCTCGTGATAAGATGTGAGTTTGTGCATGTTTTGTTAGGTTTACCTTTTTGATTGTGTACTGCAGACTTAAGGCAGCAGGAATTAGGTGTCCAACTCCACACCTCTTGAGGCTTCATGTCCTTGTCATGGAATTCATAGGTGCTTTTCTCTTTCTCATGTGTGGATAGTGCGTACGCTTGTTGTGTCTTAAGTCATCAGAAATATTTTTGCTACAGTACCTTTGTCTAAGTTTCTTGCTTTATCATTGTGTCTTAGGTCATTAGAAATATTTTTGCTTTAGCCATTCCTTCATCACTAACGAATACAGTAGCGCAGTTTCTTGGACACTAGATCTGCTTGATGCTATATGTTTGGCATTCTTACTTCATTGAGCTTCTTTGTTTTCTTCTATCCTTGGTTCTTCTTTGTTTCTTGAAAATTTACATTGCAATATAGGAAAGGATGGTTGGGCTGCACCTCGCCTCAAGGATGCTGCTTTATCAACTGATAAGTTACGTGAATGTTACGTAGAGGTGTGTTAATGAACTTACTTTTCTGTATCCTTTTTACCCAGAAAGTTGTAGTCTCTCCACATTCACAATTTATTAGTGACAACTAAATATGGACCTTATATGCAGATAGTTGGTTATTTATTCACAAAGAGGCACTTGATGGGTTTCCTGTTCAGAAAAGAGACGCTTCATTAGGGGTTATCATATAGGTGAATGAAGTGGTGGTGGTTTATATAGGATCAGTCATTAAAGGGCAACAATAGAGCCTTATCCCATTAGATGGGGTTGGCTATATGGGTTCTAACTTCTAACCTATGAGTACCCCCGTCATGTAGTGAAAACCTGTCCTAGCAGTAATAGATATTCCGGACTGATCATTGGTTGCTGTCTGCAGTCAAAAGTTATTATTAGGTAGTTAGAATTGAATTATGAACTTCATTGGATATATGATGACCTCTTGGATTCTCTTTTCCAGATGATTGTTGCAATGCGGAATTTGTATCAGAAGTGCAAACTGGTGCATGGAGACCTTAGCGAATACAATATTCTTTACTTTGAGGTGACATGGTTGTCCTTTTTTCCTTGCAGAGTTATCAGTTTTCTGGCTTTACACCAGCTAAAAGCTATTGGTTAGATATGAAAGGCTGTAACAATTTGTTCTGTCTGAAGTTTGATAACCTTCTGTTTGTTTGCTAGGGTCATTTGTATATAATTGATGTCTCCCAATCGGTTGATCCTGATCACCCACGAGCTTTTGAATTTCTGCGTGAAGATTGTGCCCATGTTTCTGTAAGTGTGTCCCATGAGATGAATTCAGTAGTTCCTTTGTTGACTTTAAAGTCATGAGTGCAAATGTAAACTGAGAAACATTTGCATTTTGCAGGATTTCTTTAAGAAAAACGGTGTGGCGGTGATGACGAATAAGGAACTATTTGAATTCATTGTTGATCCGACTATAACTGATGAATCCGTCGACAATTACTTAGAAGAGGTATGCTTTGAAACCTGCGTAGTTCCTGATTCCAGACTTACTGGAAACTGTATTTAAGATCTGTTCTGCAAACTTTTATGGCGCTTTAGGTTCAACAAAAAATTTTGGCCAGAGATACGAGTGCAGAAGATGAAATTGCTGATGCTGTATTCATGAAGGTTAGTTATCTTCAAGATCTTTTTTTCTAGAGATGTCTGTTGGGATTCCTTACGGACTTCTCAACACTGACGCGCTTATGAGTGGAAGCATGATATACAAGTTGGTCTTCTTTTTCCTGATGTTGGGTGATGACATTGACATTGATATACATAGTTCATTGCCAAGTAACTTGCTTCTGTGTTAGCAAATCTACTCCAAGCTTCTCTCTTCTTGTTTGTTTCTTTTTGGTTTTGGGATAGGTGACGTGCTTGTTAATATGTGGTCTAAAACGCATCATAGTGAGAAGTACAAGGGAACCTATTAAGCCAACATTTTCTGTGCTTCTTAGGCATATATTCCCAAGACATTAGATCATGTCAAGAATGTTGAGGAAGATGTCATACGCATCACAAGTGGTGGAGACACAGGAGACATGTACTATCATACGGTCACTGGAATGAAGGGTGTGCTATCCAAGGCCCAATCTTCAGCAGATCCAAAGGATGTGCAGCATGTTGATGCAAACACTGAACAACAATCTTCTGCAGACAGGACCGTTGATTCGAACTCCCTTGTGAATGACTCCGGGGAAGATCAAGATGAAGAAACCTCAAGCGATTCAGACGGAGAGACCAGCTCCTCCTTTGACAGCGAAAAACAGGACCCCGAAGATAAAAAAGCGGCAAGAAAAGAGCACAAGAAGAAGGTCAAAGAAGAGAAGAGGGAAGCTCGGAAGACGAAGGTGCCCAAGGCTGTAAAAAAGCGAAAGAAGAAGATATCAAAAGCCAAGAAGACCAGATGAAATGTTTCTTCCTGCACAACATGGTAAGCGTGCCTTTCATGAGTACACAGGCTTTAAAGCTAAACTGAATACTACTTTGTGGAAGTCGGCAATGATCATGTCTAGTTGGGACAGAAAGGGCTATTTTGGTCTCTGACATTGTACCGTCTAATAGGGGAAAGACGGAGACCAAGGCCGGCAGCTGCAGCAGCATGGAGCAGCGAGATTGACGTCCACCGTCGGTCGAATCAAGATCAACGTCGTTGCTCGATGAGAGGATGAGGACTGGAAGTGGCTGAGAGAAGTAGTTTGCTTTTTAAGGATGTCTGTTCTTCGTTACTTTTGTGTTTTTCATAATTTTTAATCGAGTTACTTAATAGTCATAAGCAAATTTTCCCAAAAATTATAGTCGAAATTAAAGTCGCGAGGATATGGTCAAAAACGTCGAATGGTTAGCCCAAACAGATTTATCAGTATATTATGTCAAATCAGACGGAATTGTCTGATACTATGCTGGATGTAATGGTACAAAATATCAAACTATATATTGTACTAATTTTATTTTTGGTGATACTATATATTGTACTAATTAATGAGAGAGACTGGGAGCATCTAACAACTAAAAACAACGAGGTCGTTGCAACCTAAAATAAGACCATAAATGGCTCATCCACCACCTCTCCGGGGTCATCCATCGCCTCTCCAGTGTCATCCTCTCCTTCCCCACCTTCCACTTCCACTTCCACGCCAATGTTATTTACCCATTGTGGTAGAGGTGGTGGACACTCGGTCTTGTGTTTCACTTTCCAGTCCAGCGCTTGGCATGCTCGAGAGCAGTAGTTTACTGATCCGCAGTCCGAACACCTCCGGAATTCGCAAGACCTGGTCTCCGGCCGCCCACATCGGCTGTTAGAACACATCCGTAACCCACGTTCTAACTGTACATGACTCGATCCGAACCAATCGACCAAAAACTGATTCGCCGGGTGGAGTATCGCCGGCGGAACATTAAATCCAAAGTCACTAAATAAGCTACAACAGTATAACTTCGACAATGCTTGTTTTTGGAATGTTACAATGTTCGAATAAGTAAATAGCTCGCGCATATTGGCTTGGACAAGGAGACGCCGCGCCTCAACCATGTTTGGCAACACGCCGTACCCGTCTTTTAAGCAATGGCCTAGCTCGCGGGTCGCATCGATGTGCCCCAAAAGTGAAGCTCGTGCACATAGAGCCACCCCTGCTCGGAGGTCCTTCTCTTTCTTCGAGCCACCACTACCGTTCAATTGGATGATGGCCAGCGAGTATAAGGCTGGGGTGTGGGCATTATTTGCTGCTGTGGCCATTAATTTTTTCCCATGGACTCGTTTTCCTAAACAATAAAAGTGGATCTAACATGACCCAAAAAGCAACAAAAAATCACAACATTTAGCTTCGTAACATTATTTTTAGCAAGCCAAATAAATACATTCATATCTCAAATAGTTTGACTCACCATGCCAAGTATGTAACATGCCTCAGAATTGCCCGCTTTGACACAGTCGTCGAAGAATCGTTGAGCCGACTCGGACCAACTGCCGGCCTTAATCGATAGAACTCCGGTTCCAGCATGGGCCAAAACTAGAGGATGCGAGGCTAGACTATTGAGCCTCTTGCATCTGAAATCGTCAGGAAAAAAAGCTTTACTAGCCGGTCACATGAACCTAAAACCAAGCAAACTAAAAAGTAGCTGTGGATGAAGATTGTTACGTTAGAAGTAAGCTGAAGAAATCCAAGGGACAGCCAGCAGAGCAGACGAGCTTGCAAAGTATAGAAGATACAAGGTCGTCCGGCAGCAGCTCGAAGAAGTCCGGCTTGGTAGCGCCCGTATTCCGGGCAAGCCTCGCTCGTTTCCGAGCTGGCGTACTTTTACTCTGCTGCTTAGCCCTTTTCATGGTTTTCTGGCTCATCTAGAGATAGATTTATATTATGGTGTCTTAGCAACTTTTATAGGGTCGTTGCCTTTGGCCTCTGTTTTGGACGTTGTTTAATGCTGGATCTCTCGTTTATGGCAGCTCCTCTGTTTTGGAATGGTATGTGTGTGTCATATTTCCTTTTATAGGGGAAAATTCAATTGGATTCTGTAATAAAATTGGAATTGACTACTATAAGCTTTTATAATTATGGAATTTATCTATAATAAAATTTGGATATTATATTAGACTTTACCTTTTTTTTGTTGATATACTCATTTGGCCGAGTAATGCTCTTACCATAATATTGCTTATCCATTTGGTCCTTTCAGACAGGATTAATTGCTTTTAACTAAAAGTTGGTTTCCGACAACTATTTACTACAAGCAAAAGATGGAATTTTAGAAAAAAAGGGAGAGTAAATAATTTTAGCGATATTATCGGTCAAAAACAACGGTGAAAAGTGAAAATATAACGGAAATTAATTATATCGCTGACATCTATTAGTGCAAGGACAAGCGGGTCATTATGTTTTAGGATTTTTGGCAAAGCAGGGAGCGAATTAAATATTCAAAGAAAAATATCGAAAGTCCCAAATTGGGCTTCCTTCAATTGTTAAAACCCTTTAACAGTATGTTTTTTTTATATGAACTAGTATTCGGACTGCTAAAAAATACTTAAGAGTAACTATCGGTTATTTTAGTTTACACATGGCTCGAGTTCAAGTTCTTAGGAACACATCATCATTAAATATTTATTGTGATAGTTTTGTGAGTCTTAATAAATTTGAACTTGGATTAATCAATCTAATGAGCCGTATATCAGGTGTTATAAATCAAAACACTAGTATTCAAACTCTCATTGAGCCGAGCTGAAATAAAATTTGAAAGGTAACAAAATTTTACCAATTACATTCTCAATGTCTACAACTCGTATTTCTTAATTAAATTAGAAATGTTAGAACCCTTGAACAATAGATTGATATATTTTCCGCACAATAAAACTGAAAAATCATCGAAATTAGAGAATAAAACCTACAAAAATTTATACCCACAAACAAATTCCAACAACTCATAGAGGTAATCTTGACACTTTTATTTCTTTGCAATAGTCTTATTAAATCTTAAAGGTGATATTCGCTATAATAACTAATTCGTATTAATCAGAACTTCAAATTTATATTTAGCATTACATTTTTAAATGGTGTGGATTAAAATCTTCAATTAACTTACTCTTGGCTTTTGCATTTCGAACAAAAAATATCATATTAGATATTTTTTTCCCTTTCTTTCTCATGCTAGGAGCCGACGGTCCGTGACATTTGCAAATTAAGAGCATCGTTATCAAGTACAGTGCCCAATTGACCAACAAGATTGATTTGAACCAAAATTGATGAAAACTTGTGGAAGAAGATGAAGGAATTAATTATCTGATTTGAACTTTCAACTATACTTCTAATTTTTTTATTTCACGAGAATATCATGAAGAACTGAACCATGGGTCAAGAAATTGTACATCCTTCTTTTCCAGTCTCGCCATAACCTTCGGTATGGTGATGCCAGTTCATTAATATGTCTTTGAAAGAATGGAATATTTTTCATTCCTTGGATCTGTTTTTAAATTTTTTTATCAACAGCTTATTAAGCCCAAATCAGTTATTAAGAACTGATTGACATTTTTTTTGAAAGGTAAATTTTTATACTACGTCAAGACTTAACTTTGAACCTTATTGAATTTTACAACGTCTTCTACCGTTAGGCTAAACGTTATTGTGCGGTTGAGACTTCTTATTAAACATGATAGAACTTAGAAGCACTGATTGAGATCTCATTAGCAATAAATTACCTCAATCAAAACAAACAAACAGATCCTTACCAACTCTATTTCTTTTACTTTTCAACAAAATATCTTATATTTTTTCTTTGATTTGAGTTGGTTCTTGGAACAACGTATATAGTAAACATTATATAAATTATTGTATTAATCTTATAAAATTTTATTAATTAATCGATAATAGCACAAACAGTTTTTTACAGATCGACATCAGAGCTTTTGAATACAATGAGAATAATTAATGATGAAATCCAACTATATTTATGTTTTAACAAAAAAATAAGCAATTACATATTCATATTTTATTAAATTGTCTTAGTTATACTTATCATATCAAAGAATTATTAATTTATGATACCGATGAGATTATAGATTTATATAAGGTCTCACTGGATATTATTACCATATTAATATGTCAACATTTTGAAAAAGAAGTTCTTTCGAAATAGCCTCTCGGACCATAAATATTATTTTAGAATAATTTATCGATTATTAGTTTTTTAACGTATCAGAATAACATCCTCGTTGTTCCAATTCTTTTTCATAATAGTTAAAATAAGAATTAATATGGGGTCGAATGAGAAACGACCAATATGTTGGTCTTCGAGATTTGAATGCTATTCCGTTACTCAATCGGGAATAAGCGTTCTTCGAGGTTCAACTAGTTAAGCCTCAAATGAACGAGGGCATCCAAGAATTTTTTCTAACTTAACGATCTTCCATTTGAATTATTAAAAATGTATCAATATTAAATAATTATAAAAATGTATTATCTTTCAAAAAATCAACTTGCTAAAATTTGAATTAATCGACCTAATAAATCACATACTAAGTAGTTTAAACCAAACAAAAGCTATTCAAGTCTCAAGAGTATTACTAAAATTAATCGCAATATTAAAGTACGTTCTAATAATTCCAAAGTTTCCCATCGTTTAATTTTTTGAGAATCAAATTAATTAATTATCCCATCGTCGTACAAAAAAAAAGCAAAAAAAAAGTCACTGGCGTGCGTTTTAGGTTTTTATCCCACGCGAACGGTTGAAAAATGGTAATTGATACGCAAAGCAATTGCAAAACCGATGCAAATTGTACTTTTCCCAACCCCAAACAAAATGCACCAAGTGACGATGATTAACCCCAATCTCCAACTCGTTGGATTTCGTGACTCTACGCTAGCTAGAGGCACAACTTGTGGTGGGGCACCAGATGAAGCCAAGGGGCCAAGATATTTATTAAAAATTGGGGAAAATGGCAACTACCCTCTTTGGATATGGGACATATGGAGATCTTGGTACATATCTGGATAAGGTCGAGGTCTAAAAGATGTGGAGTTGGTGGTGCACAAATCCATTGGTTATTGCCACACCAGAAAGAGATTAGCCCATTTGGTGTTTAATGGAAAAAGAAAGAACCAAGGGCAAGCTGCATACAAATATTTAGATTGATTGACGAGAGAGTTATTCTAGTTTATTAAGAGATATTGAATTTAAGTTATAAGAGATGCATCAATTTTAAATATTGTTCGTTGAATTTTGCTACTTTTGAAGAAATTATTCTGTTTAACTTAAATTAATTGACTCAATAAATTGTCCAGATATCGAATGGTATAAAAAGGGCTGGCTTGCTGCTGCCACCTCGAAGCATCTGGCAACGGTCAAAATTGCTAAACGATTTGCCTTTGCCGTGCTTTTGTTAATCAACGGCGTTATAATGGTTACAAGCTTTAGAAGAAATCGGCAACCCAATATTAAAAAAAAAATTTCGTTGCAATGTATATTCTTGGCAGATAGTCAAATACAGCTAATTTTATTGGAATCCGACTGCTGCACGCACGAAGAATATGATAACCCATTTTTTTTATTCGTCAATTAAAAATGGCATGAAATATCTAGAAACTTGTAAGTTTGGCATTTCATTTGCTCATAGATAAATGAATTTTTATCATGTCTGATCTGGATTCTATCTTAATTTTAAGGAGAGTTCTGTATTTTGTGATAATTATTTATCTATTAGATTATATATTTTAGTTATTAAATTTTTTGTTTCTATAATTTTTGTTGAATAATTGCTTAGTTGTTAGTTAAACATCAATATAAAAATATAAGGTGATTCCTTCTGATTCAGATATCTCCTCATCATTCACGACATCTGAAGTAAATCTGGCCTCTAATTTTTTATTTGGGACCAAAAACTGTAGTTGTTAATATCACCCTTGCTCGCAAACAAACAGACAACAAAATTCAATAACACGAAACTGATGATTGCCATAAGTCCAAACAAGTTGGCCGGACGTAGCGTAACAAAGCTAAAATTGAGCATCAAGATTTCTCTCGTCCAAATCAGTGGAAATATATCTACGACAAGCGGGTCCAAATCCCATTTTATAAATCTCCAGAGTACACATTTGTATACAACAATCATCTCGGGGAGTTCATCATTATCCAAAAAGCAAAACCGAATATAACATCGTTAATTGCAAATATGATGACTTCGTTTTTATCTCCTAGTCTATTATTAATTCCTTCACAATAGCTGGCAAGAGATGGGCTCTGAAGATACCCGCACATGTGCTAGATTTGGTTCATCTATTGGAATAAGTTGGGTACCAATTTCTTGGTGGATGGCCAAACAAGCAATATTATAATTTCTTCAGAGAAATTTAGTGGAAGATTAACAAGATTTTGTGACTTCGAAAGAACAGCCCGAACCCGTCACTGCCATGAACCCTATCTATTTAGTTGATTTTTTATTCTTCTAATAGAATATTGCAATCACATCAATCAATACTTCGATAAACATTAATTCCAGTTACAGAAAGCAACCACATAGATAAATCTGTACTAAATTATAGTATAACAAAGTTGCTAGTGTATTACATTTTAACCTATATATGGTATTCGATCACAAGGCTATGAATCTGCTGAGCACCGAGTAACTCTTGACAATGGCAAAAACACCGAAGCTGATTAGAAAAATCATAGAATTGTATTTTATGACCCAAAGTCACGTCAACCTTCGTGAACCATTTTAAAAGGCTCAATAATTGGGCCCGAATATGTTGAACCAATTAGTAACCCTATAACCCCAATAAAAAGAGTATTCGGTAAATCTCAATAACATTCTAATACAATAAAACTATATATTTTTTCCAAAGTAATGTCCAGGGGGAATATGATATGTCAATTAAATGTGAAACTATAAGGGGCTCGATAGTACATAAGTCAAACTATAGGGACCTTATAGTTTTTTATTAATATATTTACTACTTTTAAAACAGGATTTAATAAAATTAAGACCAATAATCCGAAATAATAGTTCGATTATGTAAGTTTGTAAGTTTATAGTGCGTTGCTAATTAATTTTTTCATTTCGGCATCCTTTCCTTTATATCGACTTTGTCAACCATTTATTTTAAAATTCGTGGTTCGATTGGATTGGTTGGACTTCGATCCACAACCAATACTTATTGATCTTTTTATGAAAAAACCAGAAATGGTTGGACTGCGTCAACCACTGATTTAATTGGTTAGATCGGACTAACCGGTCTAAATCAAATTGCCCAATATTTATTATTTTTAAATTTATTAGATTATAATTGATTAAATTATGATTTTAACACTTACAAACGATAAATTTTGGAATAAAATTAGGGAATATGTAAAATCATTTGGCATTTTAATACTAAATATAACTATTTAATAAAATATTTTTTAATAATAAAACTGCATATCTAACCGGTCAGATCCGAAAATAGAGAAAATTTGGTTCATCTCCCGATCCGTTTTTTAAAATACTGTTGTCAACCTATAACTTTTTCAGAATTTACGTAATCTTGTGACAAAGTCATGTTCTGATTGCAATTGGGATAATATTGAATTCGATGGGAAGCCATTTTCCACGTTCATTAAAATGCCATCTTATGGGCTAATCTGAAAGTTCCTCCTGAGTAACGTGCATAGTTACGTTTTCAAAAACCATTGTAAAAAACCCCATCAACTATGCATGCCATCATTTAAATATTTTTTAAGAAAGCACTATATTTTTATTTGTTATTTGTCAAAAACCATTTTAAAAGGCCCATCGACGTGTCATTTATATTTATTTTTCCAAAGAGAACCCAACAAATCCATGTTTTAAAAAAAGGGCTGCGAGAATTTTTTTTAATATTTTTTAGTATGACTAGTTAGATCGTCGGTTAATATTTGTTTCCATAGCATTACTATATAATTGACGTTAAGTACAAGGTGTTGATGGTGTTGGAGTACTAATGGTGGTATCACGCAAATGCATATATTTTTGTTAGAGAACGTGATAAAATTGAGTGAGGTTGGTACCACTCCATAAATTAATTCCCAATGCTTTCTTCGACATGCGGTAATTATGCGTTATCATTAAGATTGCTTCAGACAACAAACGGACGCTAGTGTTTTTATTTTGTTAATTTAACTTTTGTTTCCCTTCAGAAGTTAATCACAGTTTTTTTTCCTGAAAAACTAAGCGACATGCATGATTTCAAATAACAACAAAGTTGTTTCCTTTAAATTCTAATATTGTTGTACTTTGGAACCAACTTCTGTAATGCAAGAAAAAGTATTGGAGAGGCAAAAATGCAGAACTTTTTTAAATTTTAGATTTTCAACCGGTTAAAATATGATATTATGAATATTACAGCAAAGAATATGATACACGGCGTACTTGACTCGAACCTGGAAACACGTTACGCGGGTCGGCTAAAAATATGATGTGCAAATTAACTCGTAACATACATCGATTAGTGTTTTCAATTAAACCAATTAATTAATTATCCGTGGTCACCGGCAAGATGTGTGTTTTTTTTACAATCCACGTGTAGTGAGAGACAATAATTAGCTACATTTAGAAGCAAAGGTTGAATCATTATATTTTCTTTTTCTTCGATCGGTTTTATGTTTCAAATCTTATTTCACCTAGATCTCACTTTCAGGCTTGGTGGGTCAAATGCGTTAGCTTTATATTAATGCTTATTGACTCCATGTGCCGGTCAATATTTTGGTGTTTAATTTGAAATGCAATATTTGATTTTTAGTTTGTTAATGAAGCGTATGTTGTTACGTTTAGGCCGCACAATTTCTACGCTAGATTTCATTGTGTGTGACAAATGCAAAAAAAAAATCGATATTGATCGATCTAAATCCAATTAGCTTCCTAATCCAGCATTTTATTTTATAAATAAAATTGTATTACTCTTCAAAAAAAATTTCAAAAGTAGTTACAACCAGATAATTACAATACTAATAAAACTAGATAGAAATTTATCAAAATAACTAACTTGATAAATACTATCTAGGTCCCTAAACCATGCTGCTTGTTAAATAATCCAGCATCCTAATTACAACAATGGACTAAATAGGAGACATTGACCTCTTTTTTATTTTTTTCTAAATTCATTAGTGTGAATTAAGGTTCCCTCGATGTCTAGATGTCCACTGTAAGTTTTTTTATCGTTTGAACTTTGCCCTTAACACATTGTGGTGGATTGTTGTATATTTATGCGTGTCGGTCATGGTATAACGAAGAGACAAAATTACGTTTTTTCTTCTCATCAGCATGGACAAAATTACATCTTACACATTGAGGAAAAGACATTACACGTGGATTTGTTGATTACCCTCACTTCTCGGTATAATCACTGTAAGGTTTCACATGCTCCTGGCTTAGAGACGGAGTGCGTGTGACCCACAGCATTAGTAATCCTCGATATTCATCTAATTGCATTGAAAAATCAAAGAAACACTAGATGAATTGGTAAGAATATTATTGTGACTTAATTAAGAGACATCGAATTGTAACGATCGTGTTACACTTATTTAGAAATGGATGTATTTGTATAGTTTTGTTTCTTTAGGCGATAAATACTTATTAGCACCAACATTGGTAACAAATAGCAGATTTACTTACTTGCTATTTTAGTGAATATTTTTACTTGCTAAATAAAATCTATTTATTAAAAAAAGATATCGAATTAGAGTCCTTAAGAATTAAATACTTGATGGAAAAATATTGCCACCTTTTAAAAATATAATTCGATTCGAATCTAAACTATTCAGTCAAATAAGCACCCGAATACCATGCGACGTAAAAAAATATAATTGCATCGAAAAACTGCCCAAGTCCATTGAATACAAATTGTCACGGTTGTTGATTTGGAACGAGACAAGAAAGTAGGATGACCACCAATGCAACCGTATTTGATTTAATTCGTCAAAAATTTAATTTAGATTTGAACTGATTTGTATATATTTAAATTTCATTTCAAATTCTTCTTTAAACAATCCAGATACAAATTACTATTTTTATAATTTAAATTCGTCCGAATTCAAGCACGGAAGAGAAAGAAAGGGACACTTTTTGTGCTATATAGAAAGTAAAATCCATAATGGGCCAGGAATAGCGTCTCTCTTATGGACCCCCATCCGTGACTAGCTTTGGCGGAAAAAGCAAAGAATATTGGATCACACTTTACATTTTCTTTTGCTGTTGCTAGGCCATGGGGAGGCAGACCACGTACACTTAGATGCTCATAAATTGACAAGACCAGAAAAAAAAACAGCTTCATAAATTGAGATGGGGTCTAGCCAAGTATTTTACATTTCTAAAAAAATAATATCAGTGACAAAAGATAGGGCCACAGGGTAAGAGTAGGATCTGACCTTTAAGATATTTATGTGATCCCTATCTCAGTTATTGCTCCTTGTATTTGCCTACTTTTGTGGTGAAATTGATGAGTTTGTGTAGAATCGGTAACATTTCACAAATTTATTGTGTTTAAAATTTTGGAATTTAACATGACAAGTATGTAAATCATTGTTACTCAAACAATCCGAAAATCCGCCACCGCCAAGCCGCACAAAAGCGGGATGTTGGTGTTTTCGGCCCATGAATACTTGGACATGAGATTTAAAGCCTTCGAGCATAGACAAAATGAGGCAGGCCGGGATCCACTAAGCCGGAAGTTTATACTTTTCGTCCACCCACTCCCTCAAACCAAACACAAAATTACATCCCTCCCAAATTTGGAATCATGTCAAAATTTGAAGCCCACGAAGTATCAGGCAAAATGAGCTCGTCTCGTGTCCCACTTATAATGTGGTCACAAACGAGAAAAGTGACGTGACTCGGCTATTAAGAAGGATTTCAATTGACAAAAAAATATTAAAAATGTATCACTAAAATTGTCAACCTATTTATATCCAATGAAAGAAAAATATTATAGTTCAAATACTACTACATAATATTGTACAAACATGGTTCCATTTATTGGTACAATATTAGTAAATTATGAATAGAACACGTATATAAAACTTAAGCAAAGTAATCAAGAAGAGTAAGAGTATGTTCACGATCACACTTGGAGCTAAGTGTGTGTAAACCGTCGTCTTCAAGGTGGTGACTTTCAGATTGAGTCCTGGACTAGGCCACATCAAGCCGTGTGCCCTTAAACTCTTATTATCCGCCTATATGCTTCAGGTCTCCGTTGGTAAGAGAATTTCCTAGGTACAATACCCAATCACGTGTACGAAATGAAGGACTTTCGTACACCTTTCGAACCTTTTATAGCCTTAGAACTCCGACACTTACGCAAATGAGAAATGCTATGCAAAGGTGGGAGAGAAGTAGAGAGCTCAAAAAGAGTGTGAGCTAGGCTAAAGAGGAGGCCTGGGACCTCCAACATTCAAATCTGTATTTAATAGGGCCATTAACCCAGTAAATGAGCTGTTACAAGACCCCAAAAAATCCCAAAATAAATAGGCTGTTAATCTCATGAATTTAAATTTAAAATTTAAATTCAAATATAATCTGGCAAGAGAAGAAGGTTCAAGAGAGTGGGTTTGTCCAAACAAAAGTCCAAAGATTTTTCGGGCCCAGAATCGCCTTAACAGGTCTAATCAAGCTCTATAAAGATAGGCCCTAGAACCTGGAATAATTTCTACAAACTCGAAACCTGCAACCCAAACTTGAACCTAAATCCAAACTTTAACCCGAGCCTGCGATAGGGCAGGGGCAGGGCGAGCGTGCGTGCGTGCGTGCTAAGCCGAGCCAGCCAAACGAACGGCACGAGAAGCTTCTTCCTTGTCCACCAGATTACCCATGCTAGACTTCTAGCCCCTTATAAATTTGTCTTAACATAGTGCGTAAACTAATGTGGGATCACACTTATTTTAGTTACATCCACACCATTTTAAAGCCAATTTTTATTCACACTAAGAATTAATTTTTTACAAGTATTTTATATTGTTACGAAGCTTTGTCAACGAACTTTATATTAATCTCACAAACACCTAAAAAAAATAAAATACTTGGGCCCAAAGTCAAATGCACTCACTTGTATATGGCCATCTCTTCATTGATTATAAAAATCAATTCTCCTACAATCCCCCACATGAATGCAAAATGGCTTATATGATATGAGCCTACTAATGCTATATGTAACTTAGAGTTCTGCAAGAATTTATTACATCAGGAAAGATGGTTGATAGCCTTGAACCTTTTTTAGTAAAATATATTCGAATATACTTGCCAACCAGTGGTTGCGATACCTTGAACTGTTCGGTATTTTATGTATACCAAGATAAAGGTACTCATGCAACTCCTTCTCAAACCAATACTCGGTTCTTTCGTTGTTGTCCATTTTAGCCCTGACCTGCTTTAGAAACTTCATCGAGTACTCTAGAGATTTAGCCCTTAACTCATCTCATAGAAGCGACCCTTTCACATTTGATATAAGTGATCTCTTATAAGGAGTATCCTACCAAACCCCACTTATATATACTTGAAACCTATGGATCATTAAAAGCTTAAAACTTAACCTTCCCATGGACAGGTCTATCACTTTTTCATCATAGGAATAGGCAGAGAACTCAATTTTCTAAGTATTTTATTCGACCCTAGCCTTACAATTTGGTTATCCCACTGAACCTGCAGATCGGGGGTTTACGATCCAGGTTAGGTTACCGTAATGGGTTTAGATCATTTTGTGAGGTTTAATCCCATAACCCTCGATGATAGCTCCATTTAGTCTCTCGTTAGACCTTTAGTTAATAGATTCATGATGTTCTCTTTTGACTTTACATAGTCTAAGAATATCACACCCGTTCTCAATAACGTTCTCACGGATTTATGTCTACGACATATGTGTCTAGACTTTCTATTATACACATTACTTTGTGCTCTTCTAATAGCTAACTGACTATCACAGTGCACGTTAATGGGAGGCACTGGTTTTGACCGCATCAATATATCTCCAAGAAACTTCAGAGCCAATTCGGCTCTTCAGCTACTAGATCCAATGCTATGAATTCTGATTCCATAGTTGATTTAGCAATGCAAGTTTATTTGCATGATCTCCTCGAGACCACCGCTCCTATAATTGTATATATGTATCCACTCGTGATTTTTATATTCTTGGAGTCCAAGATCAAGTTCGCGTTTGTGTATCCTTCCAGAATGACTGGATATCTCGTATAGTATAATCCATAGTTGGCAATGTACCTTAGGTATCTAAGAACTTTAACTATTGCTTTCCAATGTTCATCACTAGAATTACTCGTATATCTCGATATTCTGTCTACCAAGTTTTTAATTTCTGGTCTAGTACAGTCCATGAGGTAATTGCCTATAGCTCTAAAATAATCTAGTTGTCGCACACTATCTCCGCGATTCTTGCAAAGACTTGACATCACTTACATAGGAGCTCTTACAATAACATTGCTATCCTTATCAAATTTGTCAAGTATCTTTTGTGATATAGTGATCTTAGAAAAGCGCGTGACCTTTGAAGTCTTAGTGATTTTTATCCCAATTATTACATTAGCTTGTCTCAAGTCTTTCATGTCAAAATTCTGCGACAATATTTTTTTGGTAATATTGATATTATCATTATAACCCACGATCAATATGTCATCTACGTAGAGACATACTATCACATAGTCTTTATTGTCTCCTTTCACGTAAACACATTTATCACACTGGTTTATCCAAAACTCGTTTAATAGCATTACACAATCAAATTTTTTCGTGTCATTACTTAGGTGCTTGTTTTAATCCATACATAGAATTTACAAGTTTTTACACTATATGTTCTTCACCCGGAACTACAAACCCTTCAGGTTATTCCATGTAAATCTCCTCTTCCAAATCTCCATTAAGAAATGTATTTTCACTTCTATTTGATGGATCTCTAGGTCAAACAAAGCAGCAAAGGCTATGACTAACTTTATAGAGGTTTTTCTGGAGACAGGAGCGTGTGTGTCAAAATAATCAACACACTCGGTTTGCTTGTAGCCTTTAACTACAAGTCTAGCCTTGTACTTATCCACTGTACCATCCGATTTCATCTTCTTCTTTTTGAAGATCTACTTATGGCCTAGTTGTTTGCTACTCGGAGGTAGATCCACTAGCTCCCAAGTATGATTATGTAAGATAGACTCTATCTCACTATTCATCGCTTCCTTCCAAAGAGCAAAGTCTATAGAGAATATCACTTCTTTGTAGGTTACTGGATCCTTTTCTAATAGATAAGTTAGAAAATCTGATCAAAGAACTTTTCTTTTCTTTCCCTTTTACCACGTCTAGGTTCTTTAACTTCATCTTGAGGTTCCTCTCCCCCATCGTAGCTCCCACTTTGGTCAACTTGATTGTTAACCTATGATAGTATTCACGTGGACATTATTATTATCTAACTTGTGTACCAAAAATCGGTATGCAGCACTACCTTGTACATAACCGATAAATACACAATCCACCGTAGTGAGTCTTATCCTCATCCTTTTAAGAGGTGGGATCAGAATCTTAGGAAGACATCCCTAAACTCTTTAGAATTTGAAGCTAGGTGCATGACCTTTCCATAATTCAAAAGGTATTTTATCCAACTTTTTGTGCGGTACCTTATTGAGCACATAGTTGGCCAAAAGCACAGTTTTCCTCCATAAGTTCTTTGGTAATCCGGAACTAATAAGTATCGCATTCATCATTTCTTTAAGTGTCCTATTCTTTCTTTCCGCAATTCTATTTTGTGCGGGAGAATAAGGCACCGTGGTTTGATGAATGATTCCATTCTCGGCACATATTTGTGCAAATGAAGATTCATATTCACCACCTCGGTCATTTCGATGATTTTTGATCTTCTTGTCAAGTTGGTTCTCAACTTCATTCTTATTGTGAATGAACATGTCTATTGCTTCGTCTTTACTTCTCATCAAGTAGACATAGCAATATCTCATACAATCGTCGATAAAAGCTATAAAATAATTTTTACCGCACACGTTTGTACATATTTTAAATCAAATACATCGGTATGAATTAAATCTAACGATTTCGTGCTTCGCTCAATCGAGTGGGAAGATGTTTTGGCATATTTGGCCTCAACACAAGTCTCACACTTTTGTTAGTGATCGATGTTAAACTTTGGTAATATGTTAAGTGATATTAGCCTTTGTAAAGACTTATAATGCACATGACCTAATCTACCATGCCATAAATGTAACGACTCGTGAGAATAAGCAACATTCACTTTCTCATTAGCATTATCTATAATACTCATTACATTATTTCTCATGGTAGCCTTATTGGCGGCACCCACATCAATCTTATCATTAGACTTTGCCTTGGGAGCTAAAGTCATTACACTCATCTTAAAAAGATTGTTGGTCAATTAGCCCTAGCCAACGAACATACCTCCCTTGGACACGATGACATTGTCAGACTCGAACACGAGCTGAAAGCCACTTTTGTTGAGCACCACTCCGGAGATAAGATTCTTTCGAATCTCGGGCACATGTAGCACATTGGTCAATGTCAGCTCCTTGCCCGAGGTCATCTTCAGCATGACCGTTCCCTTGCCTTTAACCTTCGATACTGTGAAATTTCTCATGTAGCAGTTCTCATCATCGACCGGTTGATAGGTCTTGAACATTAATTTGTTGGCACAAATGTGGCGGGTAGCGCCAGTGTCCACCCACCATTGCTTCGAGTTCCTACCAACGAGGTTCACCTCGGACATAATGGCCGTGAGGTGTATGTCTTCGAGGTCAGAGCTCAAGCTAGCCTCTGCAATGTTAGCATGAGCAGGCTTCTTATTTTAGATCTTGCTTGGCCCTGCCGTCTCCTTGCACTTTGCGGCCAAATATTTGTAGCAATCTTTGGCTTGATGGCCGGTCTTGTTACAAACATAGCAGGCACCTGTGAAGCTCTTGTTCTGAGCGTCTCTCTTGGAATCATTTGAGTGTTTCCACTTGTTTCCATGGGAACAGCCCCCGACTCGACCACATTGGCCTTAGCAACTATGCCACTTGATTTCTTATCAACCTTTCGGTTGTCTTGTTCGATGCGCAACCTTCGGATAAGGTCCTCGAGAGTTATCTTCTTCCTCTTGCGCTTGAGCTACATCTTGAAGTCCTTCCAAGATGGTGGTAATTTCTCAATCACCATCGCCACTTGAAGGGCATCGTTGATGGCCATTTCCTCGGTTGCAAGATCATGGAAGATCAATTGCAGCTCTTCGAATTATTCCACAATGCTCTTTCCATCGACCATCTGATAGTCATGAAAGAGCCCGGCCATAAATTTCTTTGTACCGGAGACGTCAACCTTATATTTATGCTCCAACGATTCCCAAAGATCTTTTGAAGTCTCTTTGATATAGTACACGCTGTAAAGCGTATCGTTGAGAAAGTTCAATATGTAGGTAATCTCCATGCACCCATCCGTCCTGGATCGCAGTTTGTTGCGGATCACTCGCATCCTCATTGGGTTTCTCCTCCTTGATATACCGGTTCAAGCTCAAGGCGGTCAATTAGAACAATATTTTTTGTTGCCTCCTCTTGAAATTACTGCTCTTGAACTTTTTTGATTTCTCAAATTGATAATACGGCATTGGCATTGGGTTTCTAAGACCCGGCATCACGATCTCACCGTCGATAGCCCTCACAGCGGAAATATCATCGTTGAAGTTGTTGGTGATGGTGTTCATCACACCGGAGTTGCTACCAAAACAAACTTTTATAAGAAATTGGCTTAACCACAATTTAAATAACCTGAGAGTATATTTTCCAAAGTAACGGTCAAAGACCTCAATGCGATTATTAAACTTCACGAAACCGCAATTAATTGACGAAGTGGTCTAATAATTAAGAATTCTATTACTTTTACCGTTTTGTCTATTATAGTCGCAGCAAGCAAATTTAATTACGAAACGGTTGCAAGGTGAAGTGGTCAATTCTATTATCTAATTGCTTTTCCTTATTACTGCTGCATGAAACAGCAAATCAACGAAAAGTTTAATTCTTCTTTTCCAAAACAGAGGCAATACTTTTATTACACAAGCACTAGTTTATCACAGTAGCATATGTTTGCAATAGTTCCTGAACTGATTAGCGAACACAGTAACTTCAGTTTTAAGACAGTATGTAGCTACGACTATAATTGTAATAACAAGAGTGGAGAACAGATCATAGGTGCGTTAGCATAACTACTGAGTACTCCTCGACATAATTTACTAATACTATTGAGTAAGAGTTTAAGATTGTTGGTATAACATTAGTAAATTATGAATAGAACACGTGTATAAAAACGTAAGCAAAGTAATCAAGAAAAATAAGAGTATGATCACGATCACACTTGGAGCTAAGTGTGTAAACTATCATCTTCAAGGTGGTGACTTTCGGATTGAATTCTGGACGAGGTAACAGCAAGCCGTATGCCCTTAAACTCTTATTACCCGCCTATATGCTTCATGCCTCCTTGGGTAAGAGAGTTTCCAAGATACAATGCCCAATCATGTATACGAAAGGAACTTTTCGTACCTTTTGTAGCCTTAAAAATGCTATGCAACAGGAAGAGTGTGAGCTGAGGTGATTTGAAATGAAGGACCATTAACTAGGACAGAAAATGGGCTGATACAAGACCCAAAATATTCCAAAATAAATAGGATATTACTCTCATGAATTTAAATTCAAATGGAATTTGGCAAGAGCAGAAGGTTCCAGAGAGTGGGTTTGTCAAAACGGAAGCCCAAAGATTTTTCAGGCCCAGAATTGCTTCAATAGGTCCGACCCAGCTCCAAAAAGATATACCCTGAAACTTGAAATAATTCCTACAACCCGTAACCCGAGCCTGTGACAGGGCCAGGCAGGGCACGCACGTGCGTGCATGCCGAACCGAGTCGGCCGGACAGATGGACGGTGCAAAAAACTTCTCCCTTCTTAACCGGATTACCCATGCTAGACTTCTAGTCCCTTATAAATTTGTCTCAGCATGGTACGCAAACCAATGTGGAGTTGCACTTATTTTAGTTACAAGTCACACTACTTTGAAGCTAATTTTCTTTTACAACGGGAATTAATTTTTCACAAGTATTTTATATCGTTACGAAGCTTTGTCAACAAACTTTGTATTGATATGACCTCCAAATACCCATAACCAATTGGTGTGACCTCCAATATAATTAGCTCAAAGTTTCCTATTAATTATTTTAGTTATCATATTTAATTAGGATTCTTCCTCTAATTAAATACTCGGGCCCATACTATCTCTTCCTTGGTTAAAAAAACAAATTCTCCAACACCATTGCCAGAATCCCTCATTCCATCGGGGGAATGGTCCAAGGGGCTGCGGAACCCGGAGCTCGAAAGACGATGGCAACGCTATTCATTGACAATATCCCTTCTCATTGGAGCAAAGAGGGGTTACAAAGCTTCTTTGCAAAAGTGGCCAATGTGGTGGACACTTACATACCGCACGAAGCTGCCCCCGTTTTGGCCCAAAGATGGATGTCCAAGGAGTCGTCAAAGTGACATCAAGTACTCGGGAATAGTACTCTCTCCGTTGCTGTCTCAAAGTATAAAAGAAATGAGAAGAATCTGAGAAAGAAGGAGGCACCAATTAAAGCACAACCACAAAAGGAAAGACATCAGCAACAGGTTTGGACAAGGAAAACAACTTACGCAGAGGCTCTAGGCATAAAGGATGATGCGAAAGAAAATGCAGGTTGCATCATTAACTACCGAACATCAGCAACAAGAGATGAATGGCTGGCAAGGAGTTTCATCATCAACTTGGGTGATGCTTAACTGAAGATCACCGGCCAGAAGCTACAAGACCACGGGGTCAGCCCATTCCAGCTGAGATCCCTCGGAGGTGACGCAACTTTACTCACTTTACCAATAATGGAAATGGCGGAGGTATGGCTCCCGAAATTAAAAGTGCTATTTAGAAATATTGAACCATGGAGCATCTCATTTAGAACAGCTTCAAGATGGGTATGGTTCGGATATATACGGCGTAGCGTTACACGCTTGGTCACCGAATTTCTTTGAGCGGATAACTGCAACTCTGGGAAAAATGGAGCTGGTGCATGAGACCACCTCCACCATGCGGAGGTGATCTGGTGTCTGTCCACGATTCGCATCATAGAGAACTTGTCAGTAAGGATAGATGAAGAGCTTTACAATATCACAATCTCAAAAACTTAAAGAGATGGGGCGTACTAAATTCTTGATTGGGAAAACAATTCCTCAGGCACAAGCACAAGGATGAACAGAGAAGAAAGAGGAATAGGGAAGAGGGAACATGAACAGGAACAAGGAAATGACAACACTCAAGCAGGCAAATCAATAACGGGAAGACAGTCTGCTGCAGAGCCACCTAGGCAGGTCTCTTGGGCCGCTGCCTCACCTACTATTGTCGAGGAGAAGACAGGAAGCGTGAGAGATTTGACACCTATGTACCTGGGGCTACGTGTGGCTAGTGGAGGAAGTTTAAAAGGGCCAAAAAGGGATTTTGGAGCCTAAGAAGGGAATTTCGGGTCCAACAAGGTGAAAACTCGAAATAGGCCGTGGCAGCTTGTTGAGTACGGAGAAAGTACCCCAAAGAAGGAGAAAGTGGAGAAGTCGTCAGAGATACGGGTAAAGTCTTCATCGAGAATTAGGAAACCGACATGGAAAGCAATGGAGTGCACTCCAAGAAAAGGAAGAGACTCGAGCGAAAAAATAGAATTTGTGGATCCCGGACTTCACTATCCATGTGCAAATTCGAATCAAAATTAAGGCGCATCAAGAAGACCCAAGATTAGCATTATGAGATCTTGCAAAACAGTTCAGGGTGGAATGGGAGGGTGACGTGACCATGATTCTCCAAATCTTACGTCAGGTGGAAACCAACCCTAGTGCGAGCAATTAAATGTAAAAGGTGGCACCTATCTAGTAGCTTAGTTTACATGGATAGTTGAATATCTTTTAATCTTTTATTGGAGTTGTTTAGTGCCTAACAATACTAATAGTGTAGTGCAACACTAATAGTGTAGTGTATTTGTGCACATTGGCGGTATTTTTTGGTGGATAATAAACTTTTACGTATCAAAAAAAATTTACACAAACATATATTTTGTGATTTGAAATTTACTAGCTAGATGATATATGTTTTTCATGATTAACAATTAACTGACATCCGCTAATTTCAATTAACTGATTTATTTCGTTTCATGCCGTTACGTGTGTCGAGTGAGAAGAGTTCTCTCCTCTCTCGTCGAACAGAAACTGAGACGCAGCGGAAAAGTGAGGAGGAGGAAGACAGGGAGAAAATAAATTTAAAAAAGAAAATGGAGGGGGAATTTGAAGAGGTTCTCAACGATCTCCGATCTCTCAAGGGAACGCTCCCCGATCCTTCTCACCAGGCTTCCATAGATCAGGTAGCCTCACGACCTGTCGTCTCCGCCGATCAGAGGCATTTTCGATTCCGATTTTCCAATTTTTTTTTTAAAAAAAATTAGATCTGATGAGGTTGATCCTGACACCTCTGGTGTTTTTAACCGCCAGCTGCAATCGCGCGTTGATCGCCTCGCGAAGCTGGCTAGGGCTGCTCTGCCGGCGCGCCGCTCCAAAGTCAAGGTCCTTTTAGTCTTTTCCACCTTATTATGTATGTTTTGAGGATGCTTGTGACGAATGGAGAACTGTGTGATGTGCTTGTAGGATATGAGCGCGGAGGTAGTGGATAGCAACCCGTACAGCAGGCTGATGGCGCTCCAGAGGATGGGCATTGTGCACAACTAGGAGCGGATTCGCGGATTCTCTGTTGCCATTGTTGTCTGTACTCGATGCTGATTCTGTTTGCTCTCTCCGTTTAATGCAGCTGTGTGTGCTGAATTGCGTGCTTGTGATCGCAGGGGATTGGTGGCGTTGGCAGTGTTGCTGCTGAGATGCTAACAAGGTGTGGCATCGGTCGCCTTTTGTTGTACGATTATGACAAAGTGGAGTTAGCTAACATGAATAGGCTTTTCTTTCGGCCTGAGCAGGTCTTTGTTTTTTTTTAATATAAATATTTTCCGCTTTATTTTAGTTATTGTGCATCGAGTTTGGATGGCCAGGTTCTTCAGTTGCAACAGGAAGCTCAATGTGATGATGTTGTTGGCTTTCGTATTGATTTTCTTTTTTTCATTTTGTCTCAGTGTGGCATGACAAAGACCGATGCTGCTGTTCAGACCCTTTCAGACATAAACCCCGACATTGTACTTGAGGTTAGTAGCTGAATTTTGATCTGTGCAATACTTTTCCCGGACTGTTTGCATGTGCTGTGGAATCTTTTGGCGCCAATGTCTCCGGCAGTTGGATGAATAGGTCCGTGCTGCTGTCTTTGGAAAAGTGAATCGAATGCGTCTTTCCTACTGCTTATGCTGGTTGATCTTGTCTGTTTCAGAGTTACACACTGAATATCACAACAGTGCAAGGATTTGATATCTTTATGTCCAGCTTGAAAAACAAAACCTTTTGCCCTGATAAAGAAGGGAGTGGAGTTGATCTTGTTTTGAGTTGTGTAGATAATTATGAAGCCCGGATGGCCGTGAATCAGGTTAGGAACTTAAGTTATCCTACTGTGTTGCTTCATAAAAGAGGACCTATACGTATCATCTATTTTCTAAATGTTTTCTATTTTTATGTGGATAAAATTTATGTTTTAGTAAATGTTGCTGGTAGAAACAAATATCTGAATTCATTTCTGTATACGTGCAGGCTTGCAATGAGTTGAATCAAATATGGATGGAGTCGGGTAAGTCATGTCTCTGATTGGTCCAAACTATGTGAGCCACATTTGTTGAAAATGTTATCCGCATTGGTTGTACAGCCCATTGGTCCATGTCATTGTGCCTCCTTCCTGTAGTGCCTTTTGGCATGAGCCAGTCTCACACATCTTTACACCAAACATTAGAAATTGAACAAACTGGTTTGCAGTTACCTGACCTCTGGAACTTTGTTTTTTTCTCATATATAATTCTAAACCTCTTCAACAACTTAATATAGTTGCATTATGCATCCTTGCAAGCCATACTATTTTCTTCTTTTCTCCTCTTGATTCTCGATGACAAGAGATGTTCCTCTCCGCAATAATGCATTTCGTTTCAGTTGTTTCATATGAAATGGACATGATAAGTTTCGTAAGTTTCGTGCTGCTAATATTTTCTTTTGGCTGAAGTAGTTCCCTCAGCATAGGTGTTTAATCCGTGACAGGTGTATCTGAGGACGCTGTGTCAGGTCATATACAACTTCTAATTCCTGGAGAAACTGCTTGCTTTGCATGTGCACCTCCTCTGGTATGTTGTAAGCTTAACCTGCCCCTACAGTGATACAAAAAAGATGTGATACAACTTTAGGTTTCTGATGTTAGCATACCTTTGAATTTTGGAGTGTTATAGAGGAATTGATATCAGGTTGCTTTTCACGCTTTCGTTGGTCTGAATATTTGGCTAATAACGGCAGTTTCTGTTTTCAATTTCAGGTTGTGGCATCAGGAGTAGATGAGCGTACCTTGAAGCGTGAAGGGGTTTGTGCTGCATCTCTGCCAACCACCATGGTAGTAATCTGAATGTAATCTATATAATTTAAATCACGAAAGGAAATACTTATTTTCAATATAAGCTGTACTTCTTCCATGCATATTCAGTTAGTGAGCTGTTTAATGTACTTATTTTCAGGGAGTTGTGGCAGGCTTATTAGTACAAAACACACTGAAGCTCCTATTACAATTCGGGCAGGTCTCCCCTTACCTGGTAAGACTCACTCTACCAGATGTTCTGCCCTAGTGTTTTGTTGAACTGATAGGGGGTTCTGTGGCCTGTGTCACCAGATTTGGTGCTAATCTAAGAAACATGTTATTGATTCACTGTCTCTGATTAGTTTAAGCTTAAATAATTTGTTTTTCAGGGATACAATTCTTTAAAAGATTTTTTCCCAACGATGGAAATGAGGCCAAATCCTCATTGTTCAAATGCTGCATGCCTTGAGCGTCAGGTATGACAACCCTCTATCTACTTTCTTCAGTAGTTATTATTTCTTCTAGTTTTCTCCCGATATCAGAGTGTATATAATCTTGCAGAACGATTACGTCCTTGCTAAGCCAGCTAGGGATGTTGCTTCTGCTAAAGCCAAGATGGAAGCAGAAGCTTTGGCAGTTCCTGAAGGTCCACTTCATGATGACAACGAATGGAACATAAGGTATTGGATGATAGAACTTGATGTCTTACCCACGTCTAATATGGCTGTGGGATCAATTGACAAGGTTGTTGACATTAGGATACTGAAAATCATCGAGTGTAGTAGATTTTGTTTCTAAATGTATGAAAACCAGGGAGCAAAGCTAATTTCACCTCTTTTTCGTCTCCAGTGTTGATGATTGTGAGATGGAAGGAACGGATGCTCCTCTTTCAGGTAAACTGGTGTAACTTCTGTTCCGGCTTACATTTACGACTATTGTGCATATCACTTCTCCTTTTCTGTTGGGACATTCGATTTTTCACCGATTTGGGTTCTATCATTGGCTTGGTTTCTGTTAACTGCAGATGCTCTGCCAGAAGGTCTTACTCGTGAGCTCCCAAGAGCAGATGAGAATCAAAAGCTCCCAGCTGCTTCTGAATCAACTCCGATTGCCTTTGATGACCTTGAAGAACTTCGGAAGCAACTCGACGCCCTTAATGCCCATTAAGTTTCCAAAAGGCAGGTACACAAAACTGACTTCTGTAGTCTAATACAAAAACTAATGCAGTGGCTTTTTGCATAGGGAAAGGAGGCGTTGAGCCTGTGATAGAAAACAATTCAGGTGAGGTCGACTACATTTGTACTTGAAATGGTTTTTGGTTTTTTTTTTTGAAAGGTGTACATTCCATGGTTCAAGTTTGGGCCCTTCGATCGACTTTTTGCTTTAGCATTGTTACTGTCTCAATAAGTCATGGGACAACTTCGTCAATCTATTTTCATTACTGAAAGAATTCAATTCGAGCAAGTTTCGAATCCAATTCCAAAACAATATCCAGCTTCATCGTCCTTAAGAGATATTACGAGCAAGGAATCGACGCTGTTCTGACTTTTCGACAACGAAGAGCGAAACTCTTACTTGGACTCCAGCCATTGACAATAGTTTGCGTGAAGCTGTGTATGCCATGTCCGAATTGCTTGGGTTTTTTTTCCGCAAAATATAATGACTTCGGATACACCTGACCGCAATTTTAACCAACAAAGATTTAGCACATTTAGGATTTTCCGATTGTCTAGCAATTTTAAATCCGCGTTGAGGAGCAAATCTGCTGATCCTCGGCTACTTGGGGGGTGCCCATTGCAGCAACAACAAATTTATAAAAAAAAACTTGGAAGACTGTTGGACCATCGGTAACTCGTTCTACTCTGGCTGTGCTTAATGATGGGGCTGACCACACTAATATGAACGCCACTATAATTGCTTTAATTCCAAAAGTTAAAAGACCTACAACTTGCTCTGAATATCGACCTATAAGTTTGTGCAATGTAGTCATGAAAATTATTACTAAGGCAATCACAAACAGGTTAAAGGTCTTTTTGCATGATATCATCCATGAGAACCAAGGAGCTTTTGTTCCAGGTCGGTTGATTACTGATAATGTCTTAGTTGCTTTTGAGTCTTATCACTATCTAAAAAAGAAGAGAAAGGAGGGGAGAGGGTGGTGTGCTCTTAAGTTAGACATGATGAAAGGTTATGATAGGATAGAGTAGAATTTTCTGGAAAAAATGTTGTTAGCCATGGGTTTTTAGGAGTCCTTTACTACCCTTGTTATGAAGTGTGTTCGTACGGTTAGATATGCAGTGCAGGTGAATGGACAAGTAGGGGAGTCCTTTCCAGAGAGGGAACTGCGCCAAGGTGATCCGCTCTCCCCTTATCTTTTCTTGATATGTGCAGAAGGTCTTGCAGCTCTTATTCGAGAGGTAGAAAGGACGCGATGCCTGCATGGTTTGAAGGTGGCTAAGGGAGCTCCAGCAGTTACTCACCTCTTTTTTGCAGATGACTCTCTTTTGTTTGCAAGGGCAACAGAGGTAGAGCTACATAATATTCTTGACTTGTTGGATAAATATTCTCAGGCATCGGGACAGCGGGTGAACTTGCTGAAGAGCTCAATTTTCTTTAGTCGCAATATGTCTGCAGAAGGAGAGATTGTGTGCTTTTATGGGGATGCGAAGGGGAGAGGAAGGGGATACATATCTGGGTTTGCCGACTCTGATTGGTCGGTCTAAGAGGTTGATTTTCTCTCATATTGAGGACCGAATTAATTCAAAGATAGGGAGCTGGAAGGAACGGTTTCTTTCAAGAGCTGGGAGGGAAACTCTGATCAAGTCAGTGTTATTGTCTATCCCTACATATATTATGAGTTGTTTCAGCTTACCAGTGGATACCTGTGAAAGGATTGAGAAGAAATTGTGTGCTTTTTATTGGGGTAGCAAGAAGGGGAACGTAAAATGCATTGGCGCAGTTGGATTCGGATGTGCAGGTCAAAAACGGAAGGGGGTTTGGGCTTCAGGAGGCTACTTAGTTCAAACAGGGCAATGCTTGCAAAACAGGCTTGGAGGTTACTTTGTAACCCAGAGTCTTTGCCGGCAAAAGTTCTGAAAGCAAGGTATTTTCCACGTGGAGATATAATTACGGCAGATATTGGGTATAGACCGAGTTTCACATGGAGGAGTATACGAGAGAGAATGGATTTACTTGCACCTAATCTTGAATGGAGGGTGGGTAACGGAACTAAAGTGGGAATTTGGGAGGATAGGTGGCTTCCAGGGACGGAGCTTGGGCACCCGCATTACATCTACCCGGGGGCAGACTCGAATAGGTGGGTCTCTGATTTATTGGTGGAAGGGACAAATGAGTGGGATAGCGATCTGTTGCAACATTTATTTAGGGAAGAGGATATACAGCAGATAAAAGCAATTCAGGTAAGTGCTAGACTTCCGGAAGACATGGTTCGCTGGCGACATAACAAGGATGGCATTTATACGGTAAAGTCGGGTTACTATATTGATCTTCAACATTGGTGGGACCATTCTGAGCTTGCTTCGATTCCAACTCATGCGAGGGAAGTTTGGAACTGTGTTTGGAGGCTGAAATGCCCTCCTAGGATTCGCACATTCATATGGCGCCTGCTTGACAACAATCTTCCGCTTAGAACTAACATTTTAAGGAGGGGATTGGATGTGGATGTTCGTTGCCCTTTTTGTGCGAGTTGTGCAGAATCAGGTCATCACCTATTCTTTGAGTGTTCTTTTGCAGGTACTTTGTGGGGGAAAATTGGGATCGATACTCGGGAGTTCCAAGGTATGACGCTGGTCCAGACATGTTCGGCCCTATTTTCGATGCGGGAGGAGGAGGAACGAGGATGGAGAGCGGCCTGGCTGTGGGGCATTTGGAAAGTGAGGAATGAGGTAGTTTTTGGAGCAGTATCATTCGAAGCAGCACAAGGGGTACTTCAATCAGTCAACCGACTTTGGACCAACTTCATAACTGTACAAAGTCCGAGTCCTACCTCAAGTGTTAGGCTGGCTGAGTTGTGGCGCCTTCCAGAGACAGGATGGTTCAAAGTTAAGACGGATGCAGGGATTAATACTAACGGGGTTGCTCAAGTGGGTGCCCTTGTTCGTGATGAGTTTGGACATTTTGTTGCAGGATTTGTGCGTAGATATGGAGGTCCTGTCCACCCAACTGTACTAGAAGCTCGAGGAATGCTAATAGGCGTGGAGCTCGCACTCACTCTTGGCCTCAGGTATGTTTGTTTGGAGTCTGATTGCTTACCTCTTGTGTAGGCTCTGAATAAGCAGGTGGCGGATAGAAGTGATTTGGCCTTGTTGGTTGCGGACTGCAAAGAAACTTGTCGGGGTTCTTAAACCATCGCTTTATGTTTGTTCAGCGAGAAGGAAATAAGGTGGCCCATGCACTTACAAAAATCCAGCTGCAAGGTGACCTTCAATTCCAGTTCTTTTTGACACCTCCAAGGATAATATGTGAACTGTTGGCGGAAAATCTACGTGATGTTGTTGGAGAGGCTAATGGCGTTTTGAGGGACGGGCAATTGGGGTTTATAGTTTTGTTCTGGGAGATGGATGTAACAGGGGCAACACGTAGATTTCTCACCTAATGCAGTGTATTCGCTAGAGTGGGTCTTTACCACGATGTGCTCTTTTCCTGATTCCAGTTTTTTCCCGGTTGGGGCGAGTTTTCTGGAACAGGTTTTTAACGAGGCCAGCGGCTGCATCCTCTTTTCAAGAGGGGAAATCTACGTGTTGTGAGGGTAGATTTTTATAGATGGGTAGTGTCCGCGTACTGTTGTGCATTTTTGGACCCTAGGACGGGTAAGTAGAATAAATTTTTGTAGGGCCAGGTGGAGGGTGGCGGGACTAGGTGGGTAGTGCTCCTGTTGTGCTGGTGTGCGACTTGAGTGTTTTAGATTTCTTTATCAGTGGTTTTATGGTGCTTCATTGATTGTAATAGTACTTTCATGTGATTAATGAAATGTGATGGCATGTTTACCCCTCAAAAAAAATTAAAAATAAAAAAAAAACTTGAGGTCATGGATATTTGTGGGTTGTCTTGTTTACACTGAACATATGTTTGTACTTTCTCACTGACAGGACCATAAATACTGCATAAGAGTTGCACAGAAAGAAGTTCAACAGAAAGCATAAAGTATTCCGCGAAACATATCCACTGATGCATGCATGAGATTATTTTCAGCTAAACGTTAGACAGTAAAGCTCGCTAGAATATTTTCAACGACACTTACAGATGTTTCTGAGAAAAATTGAGAAGGAAACCCGAAGAATTTCCAACCACTAATGTATGGTAATAGAACCTAAATAGGTTCAATTTTTATGTTTATAATTGTGGGCGGACTACAAAATTGTCAGCGACTTATTACTTGAAATCGAGCACTAAAAATTGGTCCAGGATTTCGATGTATATTGCTTTACATAATTTTGGAGATATAAAATTATTCACTTTTAAAAAATCGAGCACTACGCAATCTTGTTTCAGCTTTCCATGTCCGGTTAATTATTCAGAACAATGTCACGTACCGGATCGGATAAAATTGGATGAATTCACACAATTTATTGTATAACTAACCCAATTAATAATAATAAAATAAAATGTTAGAATATCTACATTTAATCCAAAATATTAAGGTAACGAATCGATGAATTTTTCACACTTATAAACAAGACCACCACGATTACAATAAATAATGTAGGATTCTTAATACGGCTCCTCAAACGATACCCATCAGACCGAAGTTTGCACGGAGTTTGATTTCACCAGCGTGTGATGCAATGAAGGGTCGTGCGAGCACAACATGGGCATGAGATCAACCTGTTATGAATCCAAAGAAAGAACACACACCATGAACTCGAGAGATTACGTGGTTCGGCCAATTGCCTACGTCCACGAAGAGAAGGAGATCTTTTATCGGTGACTTTCCAGCCACAAAACCATACACAAACTAGGGTAACATGCCTTTCTACATTAGACAAACCCTTGCACACCACGCAAGCCATCTAGGTCATCTAGGAGTCCAAAACATGAGTCCGAACAAAATAGGAAACGACTCTGCAATGCACTTGGCAGGTGCCGGGTCCCCCAACGAGCCTGCGGCCCTGGCTGGCGCCAGTCCCACTGCTGCTTCTTTCCTTATTTCCTTGCCACTCCCAACAATCTTCACATTAGCGAGAAATCATCCCTTAGAAGAACCATGAAACTCCACCCAAACTTCAACCATCTCCATCTTGATGAGACATCGCCCCTTGAATAAAAACGGAGGTCTGCAAAACTGAATCAAATTTATTGGCTTCACCTTGAACCATAGACCCCTCCGTCCTCATCAAGACCATCATCACTTCTCTCCACCTTTGTTCAATCACTTGGAGATATCCCCCAACCTCGAGCACCTCTCGAGCTTGCATGATGCATTCCCTCCAATCTCCATTGAACCCTAACATGCTAGTTCACCTGCTAAAGCAACCTTGTGATTAATAGAGACTCCTCTATTTTCCCGGTTACTCTTATACTTTGCAACCTCAAATTACTTCCTTATTGAACCTTGTTCCTTTTTCCTCAATGCTACAAGCCATAGCATACACTGGGCAGCCTTTTCATGATACATCACGCCATCCGCCAATCACAAGTGAATCATCACTACCACTTTGCCCTCCAACTCTCTCCACTGTTGCTCCTACATCTTCTCAGGCTTCTTCGCCTAGAGTGCGTTGACTAACCCTTGTTGTACCAGCAGATCTTTGACACGCCTTTGCCATAACCCGAAATTCAAACAGCCATCGAACTTCACCGAGCCAAACTTCCCGTCAAGACCCGCCACCCTCTTCCTTAGCTCTGATACCCGTTGTTAGGAATCCAAGGAAACAACACGCATACAATGAACACGAGAGATTACGTGGTTCGGATAATTGCCTACGTCTACAGGGAGAAGGAGATCTTTTATTAATGAGTTTCAGGCCACAAAGCCATACATAAATTATGGTAACACTCATTTATATATTAGGCAAACCCTTGCACACCACAGAATTTATCTAGATCATCTATGAGTCCAAAACAAGAGTCTGAATGAAACAAGAAACGACTTTTCAGCACCACCTAGCGGGCGCCAGCCCCACTACTGCCTCTTTTCTTATTTTCTTGCCACTCCCAACACAACCCGCTCTAAAAGTATGGTAGAATCTACATATTCAATCCAAAATCTTAAGATAATAGGTTGGTGAATTTTTTACACTTATAAACAAGCCGACTACTATTGGTTCTTTTATTTGAGAAAAATTTTCATTTTCAATTTAAGGTCTTCGATTTCAGTCTTAAAAATATAAAAGATATTATTAACTGAATCACTTCTAAAATAAAATTCAACATGCTCAACTCTAATTTTAAAAAAATTTATCAACCTTGCACTAAAAGCCCATATTTATCTATGTAAAAAGACATGCCACGCCATGGTTGAGACTTGAGCGTGTATTTCTTGGATCTCATAGAGACGACGTTCAATGTTCCACCGTTATTAATATTTAAAATAATGGTTTGGTCTGCTCCAGCACAAAGTCGAGATGGCCGAGTTGGTCTAAGGCGCCAGATTAAGGTTCTGGTCCGAAAGGGCGTGGGTTCAAATCCCACTCTCGACAATTCTTTGATTGTTTTTACCCTTTTCTGCCTTGTTGTTTTCAAAGGTTTGGCCATTCGGCCTTTCCACCGAGAGATAAAAAACAAATTATAGTAGAATCTTTTGTGTTTGGTCAAATCTATGATGCGGTTAGATTTTATTATATTTTTGGGACCTTTGTTGACGTCATTGACGATTTTATTATTATTTGATCTATGAAATGAATTTTATACTCTTATACCAATTGTCTCATTGTCTCCGGTCGACCGAGGCCTCCTCCGTTTATCTTCTCTGACGAATACCAATTTTCTCCTACAAATCAAGAAAACAACCCGCAAAATCCACATTTTGATGAACGAGAGTGGCTTCAAGAAGAAGGCATTGGGGGTGGAGGGGGAAAAAGTTGGGATTCATGAACAAATATAAAAAATAGGAATTATTTTGAATATTATTCACCAAGACAAGTCAGGATCTACAAGTAAGTCATTTGTCCATGTAGTGTGCCACATAAGCACAAAAAAGACATTCTTCCGAAGACAAAATTCTGGTAGTTGCCCGAGTGGTTAAGTGTCAAGTCCTTGAGAGGGTAAAGATCTTTTTGATGCATTTTAAACATGACTATATATGTCAAATTGTCAAAATACGTGCTACTAAAGTGTACTTTTCCAAAAATCAATAACAAGCCAAACGATGAAATGCGGATTAGACGAGCTATTTTCAAATCGTCTACTTTGCTTTTGAAAATAAAGATTAAATTACGTGACCCTATTTTTGCCACTTTCCGAACTAATTATTTATTTTCTTGTTTATATATATAGCTCTTTTCGAATACGTATGAGAAGAGATTTCAACTCTAATATTCCAGTTTTAAATAATTGCATTTGTATCCACAGTTCATATATATATAGACTGATATATCTTCTTACGGTATCTATAATTAACTTGGAAGGAAAGGAACACAAAAATGTCGAAATGCTGAATCTAAGTTAAACATATTTTAAAAAATATGAGCACAAGTCAAATCGTAATCGCTAGGATTATGTAAACTAGTAAAAATGCACGCGCGATGCAAGTGCCGAGATCCAAGGTCAGGGGTCTAATGGAGGTTCTCTTTTTATTTTAAAAATCTGTGTATACAATTTATTTAATTTTCTACGTATAAAATTTAGAAATAAAATAGAAAAATATGAAAAACATTATATTTTTTCTAATCTATATTTAAATTTTAATTTAATGACATTTGCGATTTTTTTAATATTTTAAAAATATTTATCACTCACATTATTAATCATGATAATAATATTATGCAAGTTGACTAAAACATAAAGTACTAAAGTAAATTTTTAACAAAACACAAATTGATAAAAGGGAGAAATTTCAACCCTAGCAATTACTATCGTCGGAAAGAAGAAGGGCGAGAAGCAGTAACCGCTTTTGACAAAAAAATGGCATCTACGCCGGAACCCGAACTCCCATCGTCGAGCCCGAAGACGACTCTAAGTCCATCTCAAAGATGGCCGCGAAGCAAGAGAAGCTCCACCGCCGTCAGGAAGCCGCCGCGGCCGCCACCGCATTACTATCCCTGGAGGATGGGATCGACCTGCTGACCGCCAACTACGGGGACACCCATCTAATTACCTAAAATTCCCAAACTACCCTTCAAGATGCCCGGCTTGGTCTCCATCAAAACCCTACCCGACATCGCCCCGCTCTGGATCTCCGTCCCGAACTCCCCGACCCAGGCCCCTTCACGGCTCAGGCCCAGGGTACGCTGAGTAGGAAGCCACCCTCTCCCTCCCTATCTGGCTCTCGATCCAAGCCGCGAAAAAGCCCCCGCCAGAGTCGCTTCTTAGCCTGGACACCTCCCTCGACAACCCGAATCTCGGCCCATTCCTCCTAAAGCTGGAGTGTGATGTCATCGCCTCTGGGGAGGGCCCCACTAGGGCCCCGGACTATGCAGTGTGAGCCACGCGATCGTTCGAGCGTTGGGAGCAGCCCAGCCTCGACTTCGTTCATGCGATGTTGTTTCGTCTCTTCCCTTTCTTGGGTTCGTTTGTTTGTGTGGGCCACTATAGGCCTAATGGAATGTGCATGTTTCATTTACAAATGAGGGCATTTTTGACATTTTCACGTGTGACACCAAATCGCCTAAAAAAGATATTTTCTTTATTATAGTGAAATAAGATTAAAAAAAACCACAGCCAAGTTTGAACTCCACATTTCTTCTTCACCACAAAAGTCAACGCTTCCACCCCTCTGGCCATCTCCTGTACTTCTCTTACACCTATCACGTATATTCAGATTAATGGGAATTGTAATTGAAAGATTGCTAAATCAATGGGCTTTATGCGTGAGTTTAGAAGGGCTTTTGGGTTATAGCTGGCCCAAGTTGTATGAAGGAACTATAAATACGTATGTACTTAGCTACAGTGACCATTCCAAAAAATTGCCAATATACGGCCACACATTTTTCCTTCTATTCTCATCTCTCTCTTCCTCTCTAACTCTTCTTCCTTTCTTGATCTTATTCTTGGACGTGACAGCCTCTCATCATCTTGTCCCCTTCTCTTCTTTTCTTGAACTCTCTTCTTCTTTTATAAGAAACTAAATTAAACACCAAATATAAAGTGAAATGGGAAACAAAGTTGGCAAGTTCACCAAGTACTTCACGACCACTGCTACATCCACCCCAAGGAACCTACTACCTCCTCCGCCTTTAGCATCTCTGGCACCTTCGTGAGCGCCAACGCCTGCACCCCTCTCCCCACAGTCGAACCCTTCGCTTGGACCAACGATCGGTCGTCCATTTTCGAGGGCTACACCTCCTTCATATCTGCCCCGTTGGATCGCAGCTTCATGTCGGGCCGCCCACTCGATAATCCCATCTCCGGCGATGGCTTCCTGTAGAGGAGCTTCTCCCACGGGTTCAAGAAAATTCTACCGAGGAGGCGTCGATGGCTTCAATGGCCCCGATGCACTGAATTACCTCTCCTCTAATCTGTACGGTGCCATTCACAAAGAGTTGAAAGGTTTGTTATTGGATGATGGCAAAAATGACCTCTTTCCCTTTTAACTGAGAGAAGGTAGTATTTACATTTTTACCCTGTCGCACCAAAAAAGGAGGTTTACATTATTATAGTAAGATGTTTGAAAATTTTTCTAAAAATACAGAACTCTACATAAGAATACATCCATATGAACAATGTTTTTAAAAATGGACTAGCAGGCGTCCGAATATTTTTTCTTTGTTTGCTTGATCTAGGACCAGAAGGGTTCTCCCCACCATTGGGAGCAAATGATATATGGGCGACATTCATGTAAATAATTAAATACTCAGGGACAATACGGAAAAACTAGTAATTAAACCTACCAAGCTAAAATTAGGAATATTCACATGATGCAAATCTCCACACCCTGCAAAAAACTCCTAAAAAACATTGCAACCAATCGTTCATAGCTTCAAGTGGAGCTCTGATACTATGTAAAGTCTACATGTGCTAGTTACAAGAAAATTAACTATTGTAGCCATTTAAGGCTCGTAGTACATTAACTGTGCAAGTAGTCATTACAGAGGAAGATGAACAGACTTTGAGGATGATTTTGCAGCAACCGAGGAACCAATTTTTGCAAAGAGAGTTAATGATGTTTGGTGGTTAGAAGCTGATCATTAGAATGTGATTAAATGCCAATGATCATCCCAAAGTAGCAAAAGCTCATGATCTAATTGAACTGCAGAATTCTGCAGCAAAACAGGGGAGGGCTGCTGCCCTTTTTTTATTTCCTGCTCAACAAATATGCATGTTTGGAAGCTAAGTATTTTCGAGGAGTGGTGATGTTTCAGCCACTTCTAGTACGATCGGTGAGTCTTCTTTTGGTTTGGAAGAATTGTTTGGTGATGGGACAGACGATTTGGTTTGCTCAATGAACAAATAGGCTATTTTAGACTCCTGCTCTCCAAGTTTGAGTCATGAGTTGCATACTAACATGGTAGTGGGATTGGTTTCTACTGGTTCGGGTACGGTTGGTGAGAGTCCTACTAGTGTTGAGGTTTTGCGTGAGGTCAGGAGAGCTGCATATGTTGCTGCAAGAGGTGTGCTGCCTAAAAAAGGCTTTGAGCATGAAGTCTTTGGGTTCTAAAGGTTCTAAGAGCAAGGGGTTGAAGTCGGGTTTCCTTGACAAGGGAATTCTGAGGACAGGAAGGTAATGGAGTTGAGATATTTTTTGACACTGATGACCTTCCCGATTTGTTAAAATCCATAGCCTCACTAGTGTGGAAAGCCAAGAACAACTGGGCGGATGAGGTTGATATGTGGCCGAACTCGTATGAGCCGTAGTATGGATATGATGACTACTATAGTGCATCATATATGAACACGAGATCTAGGAAGAAAAGCATAAAGTTTCCTATCAGGAAGCGTTAATGTAACGCTCCGTGATCCAACCGACTGTCTCCACAGACTAATACGGGTCTTTTCTAGCATACTTTGTCCTCACTCGCATGCATTCTGGAACTTCCCAGGAAGTCATCCATCCTGATCCTACTCACGGCCAATATTTGTGTCAGAAAAGAAGGTGCACCTTGTTGATGTGAATAGTCAAGTCAAATCACTTAAGTATTTCAGATAGTACATATCATTTACGGGGTATCACATTCACCCTTCTTTAAATACACGACGTCCTCGTCGTATCAGAATCAGACAATCCTAGAATCCCTCGTATTTGGGTGCTTCGATCCTTGAGCCACACGGTACTAGCCGAGGTATTGCTCTGATACCATATGTAAGGCTCTGTGATCCGACCGACTATCACCACAGACCAACACTGATCTTTTCTAGCATATTTTGTCCTCACTCAAATACATCCCAGAAATTGTCTGGGAGGTCACCCATTCTGATCCTACTCCCAGCCAGACATATTTAATCTTGGAGTTCTCTCAGAATATGTGCCAGAAAAGAAAGTGCACCTTGTTGATATGGATAGTTAAGTCAAATTACTTAAGCATTTCAGATAATGCATATCATTTACGGGCTACTACATTTGTCACATTCCAGAAATAGACATGTCAACTGTCACAGAGTGGATAATCTCTGTAAAGTTCAATCTACTTCTAAGATTCATTATAAAAATGTAAATTCTTATAGAAACAATTTTCATAGACTATCCAAAAAATAGCATCTTTTATATTTATTTGAAAACATGCATGGATGATCCTTTAATGCTCATCTCCCGCCCCAAATGTGTAGAATCTGAAATACATGGCACACATTAATGAGGATACGCAACTCAGTAAGTCGGTAAAATATGTATCGCACATTCAATCATACATAACAAATCCTATATCAGTCATTTAGAATGATGGCCATTCAAATAAGATGCACTCACATCGAACATGTCACGATCCCGAATGTCAGAACAAAACATAGACAGAATAGAACTAATGCCACAACTTCACCAAAATAAAAAAAATAGTTAATGAAATCTGAAATCAAACAGAACATAACCTACTCTCATTTGGCCATGAATTCCATATTTAGAGATGAACAATTAAGAAAAACTGAATTCAGAATCGCCAATCACATGACAGATCATATCTCATATCATATGTCAATTGTCCATAACAATGACCCTTTAATCAAAGAAGCACTCCGGAGCAAGGTTGTCAAAATTGGGATCCCACTATAAATTGTTTGGGCATAGAGAAAGCGTAGATCGTAGGATTGTAATATGGACCGTAAGATCCCACCAAATAGACAAAATTAATAACCTTAACATAAACTTTTTTCACCAATGACCAGTTTTCTTTCATAAATTTACACACAAAAATCTCAGCTTAATATAATTTTTTAATGATAATCCACCACATATCTGTAGGTTACATAATGTAGTTTGATGAGTAATAAAAAAATAAAATAAATATCAAAATTGATGTAAAAAAAATAAGTTACAAAAAATCAGTAGGATAAAAATTTGAATTTAAATAACTCTAAAACTATTAATTTTAGAGATATTAATATAAATTTGATTATTAATTTTTGGGTTCAAGAATTACCAATTATGTTATTCTAAGCATTAAAATGCAATAGCGTTAATATTTGTTAGAACAATTTTATCGTACAATCTACGATTAGTCGATCAATAATTATCGGATAATAAATATTATTAAAAAATATTAAACAAAGTATAGTAGATTTTTGTGTTTTGGTATATACAGTAATAGCGAATACCTATAATTTCACCTAAAACCCTCTTATCCTTCTCTCTTCTCTCGAAGAGTTGAGAAAAATTCTATCGCTCCAACTCGTAGATCTCACTATTTGACGAGTTATCACTGCGATCCCACAGATCTAGCTCAACTCTCAATCTTGCAAGCGCTCCAACTCGCTTTGCCCATGGTGAATCGTAAAATTCTAAGATCCCAGGAGTTAACTTCCAATCCTAACAACCTTGCTCCGGAGTTCAGTTCAAAGTATGACGGGTTTCTTGCGAGTATGATACAAGTGAAATACTTGTTCCATTCCCACGGCGGATATAAAGTACAAGACACGCTGAGGCCTAAAAGATGTATGGGGTACAAACTTCACAAGCCCAAGTCAACCCTTACACTTCCCGTAGCGCGTATAAATCCAAGACACAATGCAGGCCCAAAAGAGTGTAAGGAAAACCTGTACACACGACCAAGACAAATTCAAAGTTCATAAAGTATGATGGGTTTTTCACGAGTATGATCCAAGTGAAATACCCATCACATTTCCACGGCACGTACAAAATCCAAGACACGTCCCAGGCCCAAAGGACATAATGGGTACTAACTCTGCAAGCCCAAGTCAACCCCTACATTTTTTATAGCACATATAAGTCCAAGACACGCTACAAGTACAAAAAAGTGTAGAGGGAACCCATCTACGTGACCAAAACAAACTGAATTCAAATATCATAACCAAACCACCAAGATAAACCAAATTTGCATATCATAACAAATCAAACAAAACAATAGCATTCAATTATCATAACAAAACCAAGTCAAACAGATATCATCCACAACATAACGAAAAATAAATTCATTAAAATTTGTATTTTTACAAACCACTTCATGCCTAACCTAATTCATTAATGGGTTCCATATATTTATAATCATCCTGTGTGAATCATGCGATACTATAGCCTCTAAATACTATGTACAAATAAGTGCTTAACTCGTTCGGTGACCATCCACTAGTAACCGATTCCATGTAAAAGCCACGCATAGTCATATGTAAGTGCTCATCCATTAGTAAACTGCTTACACATCTATAACAGTTGCAAGAAAAATATTTAAACCCGCTTCATGGGATTCACTCGATGGTTTCAGGCCATTCAATTTTAATATATTCCAGTACGATCACATCGTTTGGCGGAAAAACAGTGCATCAATATTCATAAGCAGAACGAGTGCAAATCATGCGATTGATCTCAGTTGGATTACATATGCGATTAGATTTATCTCAATGAATCGTGCGGTTCGATTACCAAATTACCAGAACAAAAATTCAGCAAAACGTAAGTCCTTACCTCTCGATGAGCTAATTCTTTTCAACCATCCCGACTTTACGCCTCAAGAACGGACTGTTAGAAATTCAAGACTAGTGCGAGGACTTCTAAAATTTTTGTGCCTCCAAGAATGACGGCTTAGAACCATTTTTAAATAGAATGTGGGTAAACTTAGAGTTTAGGTCAAATCTAGTGATAAATTTCAGATCACTACCTGGTAAATTACTCAACCACGATAAACTTTTTACAAATATTCTAACTTATTTTATGGTTATTACAGTTAGTTTCTTCTTTTGGCAGCATCTACCCATGACTACTTGACTTGTAGGTTAGATTTGGTAGAGTTATTAATTATGGTAGCAGGTTAATTTTTTGTTTAGGTTTGGATGTTGTTTTTAGGTTTATTTTTTCTTCACTTTCTCACCCCCTCTGTAACCTTTTATTTTCTTTATAAATAAATGTTCTAATTTAGTTAAAAAAGCTAAAACTTAGGAATGGAGCAGTTATAAAAATTAATCAAAAAGGAAAAATAATTCCATAACAACCTACCGATTTGATTTGGAGAGAAGACTTGCTGCAACACAAAAACCATAAACCCTTTTCATCTTATTCTACTTCCCACGTAACAACAAATTTTTTTCTTACCAAAAAAATCACGTCTCAAGAATTTTGGACGCCGGCACATCCAAACCTTATCTCAATATTAATTTGTTGGATTACATGATCAATGAATATTTAATTATTTAAAACTAGTACAACATCGCATGTATACGGTACTGGATTTAGTGCGGAGTGAAAGTTTTTTGTCCAAACGGTCTGGACCACTTGATCTTGATGACTAGATGCCCGTCAGAGATCTGACGGTAGTAATTTATTTAAGGATATTTTAGTCTTTTGGCGTGCTCTCTCTCTTCCTTTTTGTTCTCACCCTTGTCACTCTTCTCTCACTCTCGCAAGAAACAGAAATCTGCCTCTCTCCACCCTCTTTTATCTCTCCTACTTTTTCCATGGACGTCGGCGAACTCATCGGTCTGAGACGGCGTCATCTTTGTCCTCGACGGTGGAAGTTCCGACGTCAGCATCGTCAACAGTGAGTATCACCGGCCTCTCCATGAGTATCCCATCATTCCGACGATGAGATCCGGATCTCTTCTCTTCTCTTGGAGCGGCTTCCATCTCGACGAGCCCACAGCTCCTGGATCCCAACGATGATGACGACGAGGAGTTCCAGACCCAAATCCTCCGCGCTCACAACGATGACAAGTTCCAGATCCTCCACCACGCCGACGAGGAGTTCCAGATCGAATCTGCCGTCGGGGAAGCTAGAGGCGAACTTGCCAGACATGCTCCACCCTTCCTGATGCTCCCTATCCTGGTCACGCTCGTGATCCCTCTCCTCTCCATGGTTGTTCTTCTTCGAGTCCTCCATCTTGTCCCTGTCTTCGTCCATGTTTTATGGATTAGGAGGGCGATTAATTTTTTTACAGTTTCAAGCTATATCAAGCATTTGGCCTTGAAGAATATTCGTTGCAGGAATGCAAGCTGATGCGAGAGTTGTACGTGATGGGATTGTATAGATTATGTTGTTGCGTACCAATTTGATGTAGTTGTCTTCGAGTGTTTGAAAGGGGATGATGTTCCAGTATAATTGATAAATCGTAGTTGTTCTTTTTTGTATTCAAAATTGTAGTTGTCTTCGTTGCTTGGAGCAATGCAGGTTGATGCAAGTATGCTTTTTATTTTTTGTTGTTGGTGGTGTAGCTTGGGTTTCAGATTAGAATGGAGATGGCTGATATTCCTTTTTGGATTAAAATCAACTCGTTCATTTTGTTCATGTCCACTATTTGTTTGATATCCATGTTTGATGTTGGAACTGATTTGTTCACCCATGTCATGCCATTCATTTTAAGTTGTGAAGATTTAAGTCTTGGCATTCCCACGTTACGAGAATGGCATACCAGGGTTACGAGAATGGCATACCGAGGTCACGAGAATGGCATGCCAGAGTTACGATAATGACATGCTCGGGTTATGAGAATGATAGGCCGCGGTCACGAGAATGGCATGCCCGGAGTACGAGAATAGTATGTCCGAGTTACGAGAATGGCATGCCGGGGTCACAAAAATGACAGACCGGGGTCACGAGAATGACATGCCCAGGTTACAAGAATGGTATGCTGGGGCCACGAGAATGGCATACCCAAAGTACGAGAACGGCATGCCCAAGTTACGAGAATGGCAGGCAGGGGTCACAAGAATGGCATGCCCGTTTATAAGAAATGTCAGGCCCGGGATACGAGAATGGCATACCTGGTTACGGAAAATTGCCAGGCCCGGCTTACAAGAATGGAAGGCCTGGGTTACGAGAATGGCATGCCCGTTTACGAGAAATGCCAGGCCCGGGGTACGAGAATGGAATGATCCGGATTACGATAATTAATTAAATAACATACTCGATTATGTCTTAATTATTTGCCCGATTTGAGAAATGGTATGTCTAGTTAATATTTAATAAATTTTATAATAAACAAATTAATTAATTAATTAACTAAAAGACAAAATAAATAAACTAATTATTTAAATAACACAAAAAATCACAAAGCGGAAGGGGGCCCTTCTAATTGGATGCGCGTAGGTCAATTTTCCCCCCTCTCATGACAACCTTTTATTCTCCTTGCACGCGCGTACCTTTTTGTCTCTTGTGCCCATTGGTTTTAACTTATTTACGAAAATGCTACCCCTAGGCGTTTGATCCAAATGGTCCGAAATAATCTCATTCCGGGCCAATCCGGACCCCATGTATACCACTATCAGTTAACATGCATACCAATATTACTGTAGAAATACACCATTAGCACTCGACAAATGTACCAATATATTTATACCATGTACTAATACAAAATTAACCAATATCACTACAGAAATATACCAATACAGAAATATCGGTAGCACTACATAAATATTTAATCGTTTAATACCAGGACCACATCGTGTGTATACCAATATTAGGTAACGTAAATATCAATATCACTACAGAGATGTTCCATTATCACTTCACAAATATATCAATACAAAAATACCATTGTACTAATGCAAAAATATCAATATCACTACCGAAATATACTAATATAAAAATATCAATATCACCACATAATTATACCAATATCCCTACATAAATATGTAAGAATTATTTATTAATTCTATTAAAGAGGCTCTCATATAGTTAGACTCTATTACTGATATAAGAGTCCTATTATAGTTATGGTTATTAGTTTAATCTCAACTGTCTATTGAGAGCATGATGGACGTGTCCGATTGATTCTAAGTATATAGCTTGGTCCACTCTCTGCCTATAAAAAGATGCTAATGATATTCATCGGTGGGTGTCACAAAATGATAGGAAAGAGAGAGAAACCAAGCTATGGCTACGACGAGGATTCCGACTACGTGGACATCAAGATTTCTCTTCATCAACTAATCTGATACGCTTCCGCTTATTATTTATGTAATTAATATTACATGTGGTATCAAGAGCCTGTGTTCTAAGATTAATTTATTGATTGATGTTTGTATGCATGACCATGATCTGTTAAATTTACTAGTATGTGTAATTAATTGTGTGAAGTAACAGATTGATTAAAATGATTGGTGCATACAAAAATAAACTAGGGTTATAAAAATGCAAACCTTTTGTACTGTAAGTTTGGTGCATGCAATATAAAATCTAGGTTTATAAGGTTGATCGATTTCTGTAAAGTTGTTGTAAATTATAATTTCATGTTTTAAGGTTGGAACATAAATGGATAAAGAAAAGGCATGAAATTAGGTTCTAGATGAAACGAATTGAACAAAGTAGTAAGCCCTAGAACCTAAGCTGTATTTACGACATCTATACCGCGGCACCGATAATTATAAAAAATAAACCACAGTACCTTCTATTCGTCATCTCGGATCAAAAGAACAAAAACCATTAGCACAAAACCTAAGATCGCCGCATCCCTGCCCATAAAGTGTCGTCGCCACTGCCCCGACCTTAGAATGTCTCGCATCGGTTAATCATTACTGTGACGAACCTTGAACGAGAAGAACAGTGTAGGCCGGAGGGAATAGCGACGACGGGAAGCTCATGAGAATGGTGTGTACATTACCGGCCAGAAGCGATTCGACCTAGCTAAGAATTGACTCGCCTCGGTTGGGCCCTATCCAGCCGTGAAAGAGAAAAATGGAGGGTGGTCGACGATAACGATAGAACACCATTTTGGGTCGTGAGAGTTTGCGGAAGGAATCAAATCGAAAGGGTATACAAGATTTATAGGTTATTTGTTCTTGTTTGGGGCACCGAGATGAATAGAATATAAACGATTAGGTTTCTGGTCAATGAATGTATTTAGATTTTGTCCGTGGTGGTTCCGGCGCGTCTCCGATGGATGATTTTCGGTGGACGTTTCTGGACTTGCTGGCGAGGGGTTTTATGAATATGGGCCTAGGAAAGATGATATAATTAGGCTTGTTTGAATTGTTGGATTTTGTTTGTACTGGGCTTTAATGATTTTTTAAGGTCGAATTGGCTATATCTTGGCTGAAAGTTTGGCTATTTTGATTTAATTTTGACCTGCAAAGTCTAGGCCTTAAGTAGTAATCGGGCCCGCTGAATGTACTTGTTCTTCCGAAAGTTGGGCTGATGAAATGATTATAAGTTAATTTCTAATAATAATTAATTAGATTTTGGGTATTGAACATATATAGATAACCCATATAAGTATCTGGAAATTTAATTGACTAGAAATTAGCATAATTGATTATTTTTGATAAATTGTTATAATTTTGATGTTGGAAGATGCTATTATTGTGATGGTTGTTATGCATTATGTAAAATTGTGATAAATGATTGTTAAGGTTGATTTATTGAAATGTAAGATAAATCTTACTTGACATTAATGTGTATATACATGCCTTATGTTATGGTTTGTTAGTCACCAAAGTGGCCAAATCTTTATGTGATTGTATGTATATGTATACTAATCTTTTATTTATCAATTAATGCAATACCAATAAGTAAAATCTGATAGATAAATTGACGTTTGTTATTTATGAGAAAATTGATTCTACCCAAAAGTAGGTCACTATTCTATAATTAGCAAGCATAAAAGCGATAAACTAATATATTGATCAGGTGTATATGCATATCCAAAGATAACGTACATCTGATTTAAAATATTTAGTGATTCGATAAAAAGTTGTGTATGAATTAATATTTTGGTCTTGTGTACGTGTCTATCCAAAGATAGCATATATATTTGATTTGAACTATTGAATTCTACAATAAAGATTTTATATGGTATTGAATTATGATAGTATTTTATAGTTTCTACCCAAAAGAGAACTATAATATACTCTTATTATTTTATTTGAGTCCATTATGTAATTTTTATTTGAGCATGTATGTAATATATTTTTCTTGAAAGTCTCTCGTTGACACATTATTGGCAATACATGACCATAAAATATAATGGATCGCATGATATGCATAAGTATGTCAACGAGATAATCAATTTAGCAGCAAAGCTAATAACATTGAGCATGATTGTGAATGATTTCTACTCATCGTATTCTCTTTCTCTTGAAATTTGACTATCGAAAAGTTAGTAACTTGGTCAGAATGTTAGTTCAAGAGGTTACAAGTATTAAAGGTCAACGAGATCATTCTATTAGCTCAATAGTTCAATGAGCTGAGAAAATATATAGGATCATTTATGATAAAGGAGCCAATTTAGGTAGTACAAACTACCGAAAAGGGTAAGAAAAGTGATAATTATCATTTCTGTAAATGAAAGATGTTATCTGAAAAGATTGCCTGGAACCTAAATTTTGGTTCGAAAAGAAAGATAATAAATTTATCTTTGTAAATTAACCAAACTTTCTTTGGTACTTTCAAATATTTGATCCAAACTATAAACACAAATGAAAGATCCCTCCTTCTGAGAAATCGAATGAGAATTCCAATGAAGGTATACTGATATATTATATATACTAGATATTGGTCATTATTTAGACCTATTATAGACTATTTATATACCTTCGGTACTGGAAATCTATTTGCTTTTAATTGTTGGAGATTTGCGATTTTTATGTTAAGTTTGGATTTAGATATTTTCAGTTTATTTAAGAACATAAACCGTATTGGTTTTGGTATTCTATATAATGTTTTATATAAGTTGAAACTCAATAATACTTTCTCTAAATCTCTATTTAGTATTTATAATATTTGAATTAAAAGTAACATTGAGTATAACAGTTCCTCTTACTCGTGGCATACATGTTTGGATCATATATCCGAGATAGACGCCACAAGAAGTACTCAGCTTATTGAAATTATACACGCCAATAATTGTGGGCTATTTTATTGTCCATTTTAATGTATAAACGTATTTTACCATCCTTATTTGTGGTTTTCACATTATAGTTATGTCTATTTACTTCATGAAAAGTCTCAAATATTCGATGTCTTTGAGATTTAACTGAATGAAGTAGAACAGATAATTAGACATAAAAGTGAAAATCGTCAGGCATGATAGATGTGATGAATATTATAGCAAACATGAAGAAAGTGGTCAATATTTTGGTCAACTTTTAAAATTATTTGAAAAGGAAAAACCGAACTTTAATAGTTAGGAGAATGATGAGTAATATAAAGTACCCTTCTCATAGTAGACGTAATTCTCAAAATGTAGTGCATGATTGAATAGGGTTCCTAATAAAGTTGTTCTTAAAAATTTTTATGAGTTGTAGGACGAAATGATACCTAATATAAGGCACTTACATGTTGGGGTTACCCGGTGGTAATGAGATTGTATAAATCACATGAAAGTAAATTAAATTCTCGAACAGTAGATGATTATTTAATTACTTAGAGAAATCTAAATGGTACAAATTTTACTGTCTAAGGCCATAGTTCGAGAATTGTTGAAACTGAAAAATACAAAGTTATTAAAAAATGATGAAGTTAGTGGGAGTAATGAAAATTAAATGGTACAATTGTGGAAGTAGGGGTGAGTGTTAATTTTCCTGTATTGCTAAGTCAGCTATTCAAAATATCTTTTGGTGTTAAGGGGAATGTTGTTGATCGATGTGTATACCAAAAGGTCAGTGGGAGCAAATTTTTGTTAAATTTTATATTGATGATATTTTACTTGGTATGAATAATTTAGGAACTTTATGTGAGACTAAAGATTTTATCTCATTAAATTTTTGAGATAGAAGATTAAGTTGAAGCATCTTATGTGATTGGAATAGCCGAATAGGAATATTCCATAATAGTTCGCAAGTTGCTGTAATTATCATCGAAAAAGAAATTTAGTCTCCTTAATTTGATTTCTAAATATTACATGCTCATGTATAGGTTACGACATATTAAAGGTGGTCAGATATTTGGATTCATATTTGTCTTATTTTCATTTCAATGGAGCAATGTTATGGAAGATTGCGAAGCAATCTATTATTAAGTTTGCTCAACATGAAAATTAAGATTGTGGCGGATTGTGAAGTCATGATTAATGTGTAATGACTAAGGAACTTATTTCAGGACTTTGGGATTATCGACGTCGTTATCAACTCGCTAAAATTTATTGTCTTATGTTGGGATGGCGAGAAATAGGAAAGACTTATTTCCTATTCCTATTCCTATTTTGACTAGATTCTGGACTCCTAATTAGACCTAGATAGGTTACTTGTACACCAAGGGTTTGTCTCTATATAAAGACATGTTACCCTAAGGTTTTGTATAGCTTTGTGACTTGGATCCATCAATAAAAGTTCTCCTTTTCTCACCGTGGACGTAGACATTAGGCCGAACCACGTAATTCTCTTATTCCGTGTTCTTTGTGCGATCTTGTTCTCTAGTTGCTGAATTCCTAACAATTGGTATCAGAGCTTAGGTTGGAGGATGACGGACGGCGCGAAGTTTGCTCTTGTGAAGTTCGATGGTTCTTCGAATTTTGGGTTATGGCAAAGGCGTGTCAAGGATCTCCTCGTTCAACAAGGGATGGTCATCGCGCTCTCGGAGAAGAAGCCCGAGAAGATGGAGGAGCAAGAATGGAAGGAGATGGGGGCCAAGGCAGTGGCGACAATTCGCTTGTGCTTGGCGGATGATGTGATGTATCACGTCATGGATGAGGAGTCACCAGCTGAGGTATGGAAGAAATTGGAGGCAAGGTATATGTCTAAGTCTTTGTCGAACAAGCTTTATCTTAAGCAAAGATTGTACGGGCTCAAGATGAAGGAGGGCTCGGATTTGAGCCAACACATTAATGGTTTCAGTCAACTTGTGAGCGACTTGAGAAAGGTTGATGTGAAGTTTGAGGAAGAAGACAAGGCATTGTTGCTGCTGAATTCTTTACTTGGCTCCTACGAAAATTTGGTTACAACTCTAACTTGGGGGGAAGGAGTCCCTGGTGTTGGAAGATATCACAAGTGCTCTGCTAGGGTTTCATCAAAGAAGGAAAATTGACGATGAACAAGCGGAAGGGCTAGTTGTGAGGGGTAGCCATGGTGATCGTAGTGGGGCAAAAGATAGGAAGGGATCCAAGTCGTGGTCAAGGAGGTTCAAGGGAAATTGCTTCGAGTGCGGAGAAAAAGGGCACGTGAAGAAGGATTGTCCAAAAAGAACTCGGGATCGCGAGGAAAAAGGATCAGGTTCCGTGAATGTGGCCTCACATTCGGACGGGTCAGATGGTGATCTTCTTTCTGTTTTGTCAAGTCCAAAGCATTCTAATTCCTGGATTTTGGATAGCGCTTGCTCTTTCCACATGACGCCCAAGAGAGGGTGGTTCAATACCTACAAGTTCGTTGATTCAGGTATGGTGACTATGGGTGATGGTTCTACTTGTAGAATTACTGGCATAGGTGATATCCGAATTAAGATGTGGGATGGTGTTGAGAGAAAATTGTGTGGGGTTAGGCATGTTCCAAAGTTGGAGAGGAATTTGATCTCGTTAGGAGCCTTGGATTATAGTGGGTACAACTATAATGTTGTAGGCGGGCTAATGGAGGTGGAGAAGGATGCTGTGGTGGTGATGAAGGGTGAAAGGAATGCTAGAAACACCTACAGGTTAGTGGGAAACACGGTTGTAGGTGGAGTCACCTCGTTGGGTTCTGATAGAGGGGAGAAAAGCTCTTGTGTGATGAAGCAAAAGCTTGACATGAATGGTTTGAGTAGAGTTGAGATTCGCAAAGACAAAGTTAGCAAGTTCCCGCTATGATTGTCTAAAAGGACGTGCACGTTAAAGGTGTTGGGTAGGTTTTGCATGGGGAATGCGAAGTCGTTGGTAGCACCACGGGTGAATCAGGTATCTCACTCAAGGCCGAACGGTGGAGTTCGTGGCATGTCGAGGGTTCTACTTGGTGGAACAAAAGGTTGCCCTTTGTATGCTATGGCATGTAGCATTGGTATGAGGCAAGAAGGTCCAGCGGAGAAGCAGTTCGAGGTTGCGGAGCATGGGGTTGACCGAAAAATAGAGAGCGCATCTATTGGTCATAAGTTTCCTTCAGCAGGTGGACTTGCTAGTTGGAGTTCGATGGAGGTTGGAGAGAATAGGCCAAGCAAGCTCAGAAGCTCGAGCTTGGGGGCTGGCTCCAAGTGATTGAACAAAAGGTGAAGAGAAAGTTGAGATGGTCTTATTGATGCAGTTATCTATGGTCCGAGATGGAGTCGGTGGAGTTGGATTAGTTTTGCAAGATCTTATGGTTCTTCATGGGGCGGTGTTTTGTCAAGGTGGAGTTTGTTGAAGTTCGGGGGAGCTTCATGGTTCTTCCACGAGATGATTTCTCGCCAATGTGGAAATTGTTGGGATGGCGAGAAATAGGAAAGACTTATTTCCTATTCCTATTCCTATTCCTACTAGATTATGGACTCATAATTAGACCTAGATAGGTTATTTGTACACCAAGGGTTTGTCTCTATATAAAGACATGTTACCCTAAGGTTTTGTATAGCTTTGTGACTCGGATCCATCAATAAAAGTTCTCCTTTTCTCACCGTGAATGTAGGCATTAGGCCGAACCACGTAATTCTCTTGTTCCGTGTTCTTTGTGCGATCTTGTTCTCTAGTTGCTGAATTCCTAACATCTTAGTATCTTAGTAGTATGTTTCTTTAAGAATAACAAATACTCTAAAAATATCAATCACCTGAAGTTAAAAGTATGGTCTTTACCATTGTCATTCCACAAATATATCAATATCACAAATAAACTAAATCTTTTCCGGCCAAATAAACTAATTCTTTTCTGATTGCTCTAGGAACCTTTTCCTTTCCGGTTAACAACGGCAAAAATCACGCCAGGGAGGAGGGCGGGGGTCGTGGGCAACGGAGGAGGGAACATTGGAGACCATGATGGTCTATCTCCAGCGGAATCGTCTTCGTCGTCGGGGTCGGTGGTGTCGAACATTGGAGACCATGAGAAGCTTATCCGCCCCTTGTTGGGCTCCTTGCCGGCATCGGGGTCAGGAAGCCTGGAAGCTCTATCTCTGTCCGGCCGCGTTGTCGTTTCGGGAGAAGAAGCTTATCCGCCCCTTGACGGGCTCCTCACCGGCGTCGAACTTGACGGGCTCCTCGCCATCTCTTCCACAATTCCAGCCTCACCCTTTTCTCCTAAAGGTGATGACGATGCGTCCAATTCATCGAGCATGTCTTGTAGGGATTCAGAATGCTCCTTGAGCTCCTGGATGTAGTTGTGCGTCGTCAATTATGGTCGTCTAATTCTTCTTCTTCCGGTGGCCTGCGTCTTTTTTTTTCGTTCCTAGGAAATCCTAGGCCCTAGGTTAGGTTAGTTCTTTGTAAAAAGGAAGGAGCAGACGGTTTATCATTTTAGGGTTTGGATTATTGTGCTAAATATTGAGTTTGTTCTTGTGAGTAAGTTCATTATATTTTTATTAGATTTGTAGGATATTTTTTTAAATCATATCAAACAGTCCACATGTAACTCCCCACCATGGGGATATTTCTCACGTAGTCTCCACTCAATCCAGTCTCATATGATCCAATCGGATCGTTCAAATTTTTTTCCGTAAAAAATATATTGTCAAATAAATATATTCAGTATTAAAATGTCACATAATTCTATATAATTTGTAATTTTAGTGCAAAACTTATCATTTTCAAATATCAAATATCATAATTTAATCATTTGTAGTTTAAAAAATGTGAAAAATAAAATTAATAAATTTTGGGCAATTTGGTTTGAACTAACTAGTCAAATCAGATTAATCGACTAGTCCGATCAGTTAAACCAATGGTATTAGGGATAACAATTATATCCTTATCCTGAGGGTCTACAGGATCCAGACTCGAGGAATCTAAGTTTCGTTGTCTTTGACCGGGTCTACACCTGAATCTTGCCCACATCCTTATATTTTAAAAGAATAAGTGCATGAATTGAATCTATTAGATCCTTCTTTGATCCTACACAGATTTTTTTAATAATAATACTAAAATAATATATTTGTATAATAATTACTAAACATAATACAAAATTCTCAATCTCACCATACTCATCTTCAATTTTTTATTTGCTTGTTTAGTTTCATTATATTAATTTTTTTAATGAACGAAACGATTGTATTTAATTTTTGAGTGCCCATTGCTATTTTAGGACAATCAAATGACAGTTTAATTTTATAAAAATAAAATAATTTTTAAATAATATGAACCGCGGGGTGGCATAATTCTATCCGATATTTTAAGACTCAGATACTGCCCAAGTTTTTAAGTTTAGAGAAGATAAAAGTAACAATCTCGGTCTACCTTTCAAAAAGAAAATGAGGATCTGATACTATAGATCTTATCCAGATGTTGCCAATTGTCATTTCTATTACCAATTGATTACTTATTAAACTGTTCTCTATTTTTTATATTAAAATGATCCGATATTAATTTCGGGTGGTGATTTGACCAGACCTCAGAGGTTTAAAACATCGATAAGAATACACTCTACAAAATTAGATTAAAAACCAATGGGCAGAATACGGTAAAACTAAACCCTGATTAAATCGAGTTGCTGGGTGGGCACCCCACGTGCCAAGCCTGCCAGAAGCGCGGGCTGCTGAGTTAGAAAGTTGATTGCTTTTAGTACACAGGGCCGACCACTCTCAGGCCTACCATATTAAAGCTTCCAAAGTCCACGTCCATTGCTTTTTTTTCCTTAAAAAAATGGAGGAAAATTAAAGGACACGTTTGCCGAACTTTGATATCCAGAGTCAAATTTTATTTAATAGTAATTTTTTTCAATAGTATTTATACATCCGTGGAACACATATCCAAAATTTCTTTAAATGAATACAAATTTTTTACTATTTTGATCAACTTCAATTAGTATACAACACACATTACTCACGTGTCAGCCTCATTATTACACACCCACGAGACACCTCCACATGACACGTCCTCCCCATCCCATCCTCAGAAGATCACCCAAATATATGACAAAAATGCAGATTATTACAGGGTGTTCGAAATGACAATGGACCGGTAAGATTTACAAGACTTAAACGTTTACCCTCTTTTATGATGAAAAAAATGAGCATAGATTTATATTATTGTTCTTATTTTCCTTGAAAATAAAAATTCGATTAGGATCAGAAATGGGCCAAATATTAACATGTCATGCACCTATCGAGTTTGGATCCCAATTAAGTGTGTAGATGATCTAGTAAAAAAAATACTTTATTATTTAGAACTTGGATAATCCAATTGTGTCAAAAATAGTAGGAAAAGCTTAAATCTATTTGAGGTGTTTCTTGATTTAAATTTTTGTTTATTCGATAGTGAGTATATAAATATTGAATAATTTTTAGAAGAAAATGTGTGCATATACAAACAATAATTGAAAATTTGACGATAGATATAACAAGGCAAAAAGGAGCAGACGCACACTAAAGCACAAAAAAGCCACTCATAGCCCAATAACGCGATCCGTTATTTTGGTCATACTTTGACAAGAATTGGATCAATCCATAACGGAATTCACTGCATTTCCAACAGAGCCCCTCGGCATCAATAGCGTAGTAAATACTAGACATGAAGATGACCAAGGGTTTATCAAAAAAAAGAAGATGACCAAGGGCGTTTTAGGAATCTCCAATCCCCACATACATTTTGCATGAGAACTATAGGCTTAATAGGTTTTCTTGCAAGTCATTTTTACACGGAATTAGACTCAGAATTTTTCGTTAGTTCATATTTTTTAGGATTTATACTATTTGGTATCCGGCATATAGTGACTAATCCAAATTGTAAAATTTTTGAATAGTGGCAAAGTTCTTTAAATAATGACTCAAACATAGAAGAATTTCTCCGCCAGTTAATCTAATTGCTTATTATTTTTCGTCAATTCATATGCATCTTGTGTCATCGTAATTCGAGTCTAATAGTGACTTGGGCCCATTTGAGTTTTATATATAGCCCACCAATTCCTGCCACCCCAGCCAACTTTTCCTCTCTACAGCTTCATCATCGCTTCATATGGACGAGGAAGCCAAAAAGGAGCTCCAGCTCCTCCCTTCTCAAAGCCCGTACCCTTCTTCCTCCGGTCCGAACATCGCCTTTTGGCCGTCCGATCCTTCTCCGAGGCAGTACCGGACGACCTTGGCGTCTGATCACCACCACCACCATCATCAGCAGCCATCACTAGACCTGAAGCTGTCGATAAGCGTGAGGCCGATGATGAACGGAGGAGGGGCGGGGCCAGCGTTCGAGGGAAAGCACGAGAGCACGGGGTCGGTAGAGTCGCTGAAGTGGCAGGCGGCGGAGCATATAAGGCTGGCGGCGATAGAGAAGGCGTACGCGGAGAGGGTGAGGGAGCTGACGAGGAGGGAGATGGAGCTGGCCCAGTCCGAGTTCTCGCGGGCGAGGCAGATGTGGCAGAGGGCCCGGGACGAGGTGGAGAAGGCGGAGAGGATGAAGGAGCGGGCCACCAGGAGGATGGACTCCTCCTCCTGCATGGAGATCACTTGCCAATCTTGTAGACAAAGGTTCAGGCCTTAACATTTTATTGGTTTGTTCCAATGACTAATCGAGGTTCGAGCCGTGTGAGATGTTTGAAAGGTGGCAAACTTCTTAAATGTGTGATATAGTTATTAATTTATCATCACATGGTTGGCTTAAATTTGGAGTTAATATCAATTTTTTTTGTGAGTGATCTTCTCAAGGAGAGTGATCGTGATCATGATAAATGCAGGTGTTGGGTTGAGGTTTGAATTTTAATTAATAATTTGCTGGATATGGGATTGAATATTGGTTCCGTGAACTGTAATTTCTCCAACATGATAGAGTCCAAGGGGGAAAAGATCATAAAAGGGACTTAAGAGGGCATGAGAATTTTGGAAAATGCCCATTTTGGTCCTTTCTTTGGCTTCCCCTACCTTTTGATGATGTATGGTGGTTAACCAGTTCTTTAACTAATAAATGGGGTTTCTTGGTGCCTTTATATTCAAGTTTGGGCTTAACCAACTGTAGTTGGACACCATCTTTATCCAATCCAAATCTTATCAATGTAAAAATTATTAGGCAGTGATCGATTATAGATATTAGATACTTTAAAAAAATTTGGAATCGGATCAATAATAATTTATTGATGTACCTTACGTTTCTTTTTTTGATCTGTATATTTATAAAGTACGCTTATGTACCGGAAGCTTGTATTCATACTCCAAGATTTGTGACCGAATCAATTAATTTAAAGGATTTATGTTTGTCAAGACTTGTGTAGATGTGAAGTTTGATGTTGTTTTTATTGTACGTTTTCTGGTGGCCATCACTTTATCTAAGGACTTTTAGTACTCTGAAGTTGAATATCGTGAGGTCCCTTATAGAATACGTAAATTTTTATAAACCTTTTCAGATTTGTGTTTTTTATTATTTCATAAACCCTTTTAGATTTTGTAAGATTGATTCAATTTTTTATAAATGCGATCAATAGTTTTAAATATTTTGCATCGATATTTGACACTATAAATTTATCTCAACTTTTTGTAACTTAAGCGACGGAAGGAAAGTGTACTGGTTTAATGCACTACTAGTTTCCTTTAGAAGTATCGATTATAATTTTTTAGTGCAATTCAAAATCTTAAAAAAATAGATTAAATTTTTTTTCATATTTATAAATAAAATTTAGCAATCCATATAAACCTACGTTAATGTGATAATATCAACATTTTCCTTCAAACAAAATCTATTATGCTAAAATTTGTACGAATTTTGACTTAAATAACGTACAATAAAATGTGTGCTACTACACATTATCAACTCGCTTCGGATAGATATATATCCACGACTAGACATTAATCGTTTTCATCAATTTGTACCAAATATGGTTGGTTTGCTAATTAATAGTTGTACTTGTTGAGAATCTCACTGTTAGGAATTCAGCAACTAGAGAACAAGATCGCACAAAGAACACGGAACAAGAGAATTACGTGGTTCGGCCTAATGCCTACGTCCACGGTGAGAAAGGAGAAATTTTATTGATGGATCCGAGTCACAAAGCTATACAAAACCTTAGGGTAACATGTCTTTATATAGAGACAAACCCTTGGTGTACAAGTAACCTATCTAGGTCTAATTAGGAGTCCAGAATCTAGTCAGAATAGGAATAGGAATAGGAAATAAGTCTTTCCTATTTCTCGCCATCCCAACAATCTCCACCTTGGCGAGAAATCATCTCGTGGAAGAACCATGAAGCTCCACCCGAACTTCAACAAACTCCACCTTGACAAAATACCGCCCCATGAAGAACCATGAGATCTTGCAAAACTAATCCAACTCCACCGACTCCATCTCGGACCATAGATAACTGCATCAATAAGACCATCTCAACTTTCTCTTCACCTTTTGTTCAATCACTTGGAGCCAGCCCCCAAGCTCGAGCTTCTGAGCTTGCTTGGCCTATTCTCTCCAACCTCCATCGAACTCCAACTAGCAAGTCCACATGCTGAAGCAAACTTGTGACCAATAGATGCGCTCTCTATTTTTCGGTCAACCCCATGCTCCGCAACCTCGAACTGCTTCTCCGCTGGACCTTCTTGCCTAATACCAATGCTACATGCCATAGCATACAAAGGACAACCTTTTGTTCCACCAAGTAGAACCCTCGACATGCCACGAACTCCACCGTTTGGCCTTGAGTGAGATACCTGATTCGCCCGTAGTGCTACCAACGGCTTCGCATTCCCCATGCAAAACCTACCCAACACCTTTGACGTGCACGTCCTTTTAGACAACCATAGCGAGAACTTGCTAACTTTGTCTTTGCGAATCTCAACTCTACTCAAACCATTCATGTCAAGCTTTTGCTCCATCACACAAGAGCTTTTCTCCCCTCTATCAGAACCCAACGAGGTGACTCCACCTACTACCGTGTTCCCCACTAACCTGTAGGTGTTTCTAGCATTCCTTTCACCCTTCATCACCACCACAGCATCCTTCTCCACCTCCATTAGCCCGCCTACAACATTATAGTTGTACCCACTATAATCCAAGGCTCCTAACGAGATCAAATTCCTATCCAACTTTGGAACATGCCTAACCCCACACAATTTTCTATCAACCCCATCCCACATCTTAATTCGGATATCACCTATGCCAGCAATTCTACAAGTAGAATCATCACCCATAGTCACCATACCTGAATCAACGAACTTGTAGGTGTCGAACCACCCTCTCTTGGGCGTCATGTGGAAAGAGCAAGCGCTATCCAAAATCCAGGAATTAGAATGCTTTGGACTTGACAAAACAGAAAGAAGATCACCATCTAACCCGTCCGAATGTGAGGCCACATTCACGGAACCTGATCCTTTTTTCTCGCGATCTTGAGTTCTTTTTGGACAATCCTTTTTCACGTGCCCTTTTTCTCCGCACTCGAAGCAATTTTCCTTGAACCTCCTTGACCACGACTTGGATCCCTTCCTATCTTTTGCCCCACTACGATCACCATGGCTATCCCTCACAACTAGCCCTTCCGCTTGTTCATCGTCAATTTTCCTTCTTTGATGAAACTCTAGCAGAGCACTTGTGATATCTTCCAACACCAGAGACTCCTTCCCCCAAGTTAAAGTTGTAACCAAATTTTCGTAGGAGCCAGGTAAAGAATTCAGCAGCAACAATGCCTTGTCTTCTTCCTCGAACTTCACATCAACCTTTCTCAAGTCGCTCACAAGTTGACTAAAACCATTAATGTGTTGGCTCAAATCCAAGCCCTCCTTCATCTTGAGCCCGTACAATCTTTGCTTAAGATAAAGCTTGTTCGACAAAGACTTAGACATATACCTTGCCTCCAATTTCTTCCATACCTCAGCTGGTGACTCCTCATCCATGACGTGATACATCACATCATCCGCCAAACACAAGCGAATTATCGCCACCGCCTTGGCCCCCCATCTCCTTCCACTCTTGCTCCTTCATCTTCTCGGGCTTCTTCTCCGAGAGCGCGATGACCATCCCTTGTTGCACGAGGAGATCCATGACACGCCTTTGCCATAACCCAAAATTCGAAGAACCATCGAACTTCACAAGAGCAAACTTCGCGCCGTCCGTCATCCTCCAACCCAAGCTCTTGATACCAATTGTTAGGAATACATCAACTAGAGAACAAGATCGCACAAAGAACACGGAACAAGAGAATTACGTGGTTCGGCCTAATGCCTACGTCCACGGTGAGAAAGGAGAAATTTTATTGATGGATCCGAGTCACAAAGCTATACAAAACCTTAGGGTAACATGTCTTTATATAGAGACAAATCCTTGGTGTACAAGTAACCTATCTAGGTCTAATTAGAATTCCAGAATCTAGTCAAAATAGGAATAGGAATAGGAAATAAGTCTTTCCTATTTCTCGCCATCCCAACACTCACATTTGTTAAAACACGAATAGAGGATAAGTTTATAAGTGTAGAAAATCTGCCAACCCATTGCCTTAAGGTTTTGGGTTGGACATGGAGATTTTAACATAGTATCAGAGAGGGTTGGTCCGGTGCCCATTGTTGAACTCGCGCGACCCCCATTTCTCACACGTTGGTGAAGTCAAAGCATGTGCCGCACTTTGGTGAAGTCAAAGCCAGCGCAATCTTCGACCCGTAGTAGGTCTCGTTTGAGAGAGTGTGTTGAGAATCCTACATCAGTTAAAACACGAGTAGGAGGCGAGTTTATAAGTGCGAAAAATCCACCAACCCATTATCTTAAAATTTTGGGTTAGATATAGAGATTTTAACAGTAATCACCCTTTTACATTACTGCCTTCAAGCTAAAACAATCTCCGAGATTGATATCTCTCATCGAAGTTCGTGGCCTGGTCCAATTCGTTTGTCCCCTTATTAGCCAAAACGTTGAGTCGTTGATTGGTCAATTAATATACTAATGATGATTAGAGTGGGAGGCTAAACTCGCTTTACCTTAGTTAATTAGTTTTCTACGACTGGGGATGTTGGATGTAGTACATGAACCCGGAATCCTTCGTGATGATTACGATACATGAGAGACATAACTTTACAGGCTGCATTATCAGTTAAAAAGATTGCAGGTAGCATGTTGGTGAATATAAATATATAGTACGATTACTTACCTTTCTGTGGTTGCGTTATAAAAAAACGAAGGGATCATTTGAGTGCCGAAGTTTTCGTCTAATGGTAACCCAGTTACTATATAGCTCGCCACTTAGTCATGTTTTCTAGTATCCGGATATTTATTATGATATTGTTGCGATAAATTGTAGTAAAACGTCGGAAATGATTTTAAGAATGGGTCCGGAGTGGTCGTCCCTAGAGCGATTCGAACAAAAGAGAGAAAAGATGAAATAAGGGTTGAGAGGAGAGAAGAAAGAGAGTGGGAAAGAAAGATTTTTATTGATAGGGAAAAGAGGAAAACATGAAGATAAAAGGTACAAAACTACATAAACGATAAAAGCTACATATGAATGTGTTATTTTTTGGTTTATGGGTGTCCTTCATGCATGTGCCTAGTTCTCCTTATATAGAATAAGCTAGCCCCAGTCCCATACGAAAATCCTAGGCCGTGTTCAATATAGGAAAACCTAACATAGCTCCGGCCTAATAAAAAAAAACTCAACCTGTCCGAAATTTGTAACCCAATTTTCGATCCTTTCTCTGTAAAATTTAGAAATTCATAAACTACAAAGTTGTAAATCTCTGTCTTCTCTTTCTGTGGCTCTTGGAATCGCGTCAATCCGTTACTTGAGCCGAAAGTTATAATTTTTTTTACCAAAATAGGTTTAGCAAATTTGTAAATTAATTTTTTGCTCCAACAGATATAATTTTAATGATGACAAAGTTCTCTTAAAAAATATTTAATATTGCTGCATTACAAAAAATTTAAATTCGAAACATCTTTATTAACTTGTACATCACATGAATACTTTGCATGTCTGTCCGCTTTTCTGGTTCAATTGATCTGGTAAGCACGCGATTGTATTTTTATTTTATCGGAACTGTTTGATTTACAGACGGCTAACTAATTTAATTTAGAAAAAGACTCGAATGGTAACAAAAAAAATTTTCTACATTTTAATAATATTGTATCTACATAGTTCAAATTTGAAATCTCTATTTAAACGAAAAATAACTATGATCATTGTGTTACTTGCAGAAAAAACTATGATAATTGTGTTTTAAGTTCCCGGTGGTTAATTATTTTATTAAAGGTAGATTTTTTATACTATGATAATTATCGATCAAAGATTAACCTTAAAGCTCCGTCGTCAACTCGTAACTAATTTCCTTTGGCACCCGGTGATTAAATGTATTTTAAACTTTTGGTGGAAAGATAATGTACTTTATTTGAGTGTGCGTGTGAAATGTCATACAATTTGTGGCGACCTTTCTTTTTCTCTGGTTAACAACTTCGGTAGGATCTGACCCTTAATTGTATTTTGTAATGTTTGTAAACTACCTACATATCCCATATTAAATATTGTTGCGGTAGAAGCGGGTACAAGAACGTCAAGACTACTCGAGACGGATTCAGAATGGTCGTTCGAAGGTTGGTCTAACGAAGAGGAGAAAAAAAGAACTATGCTAGTCTAAAGCTATGCTTGGCTACGAAAAGAAAAGGTGTTACATGAAAAAGTAAAGGAGGGTTGGTTGTTTTGTTTAGTGGGTGTCCACTCACTTGCTCAAGCTGTCCTTATATAAATTACCTTAACCTAGCCTCGGCTAATTCAAAGTAGGAAACTCCCAAATTAGCTCGTGCTCCGAATAAAAAAATCACACTTAAGCCCTGTCCAGTATAAGAAGACTCTAATTAGACCTTGTCCAATATAGGAAGACTCGGCTCATCATAGGAAAAATTTCAAGCTGTCACATCGGCCTACTTCCTTAGTCGCCTCTCGACTGGGCTCAATCACCCAAAGTCCATCCCTATCTTGGGCTCGAACTAATACCAGTATCCAACAGCTCAAATCAAAAGCCAATGTGTAGCACTTCACCTCAAGTTAAGGGCCAACGTCCACCATCTCGCCCCAAGCTAAGGGCCACCGTCCATCACTTCACCCTAAGCTAAGTGCCATTTTCCATCACCTTGCCTCAAGCCAATGGCTAGTATCCATCGCCTTGCCTCAAACTAAGGGCCAATGTCCATCGCCTTCTCTCAAGCCAACGACTAGTGTCTATCGCCTTGCCTCAAGCCAAGGGCCAATGTCGATCACCTTGCCTCAAGCCAATGGCCATCCATCGCCTCGCCTCACCTTGCTTCAACCTGAGGGCCAATGTCTCAAACCAAAAGCCATCGTCCATCGCCTCTAGCTAAGGGCCAATGTCCATGGACATGAAATATTTGCACTCCAACAATGCCCCCGCGCATTACTGCTTCGGCACGACCAGGCGAGAAGTGTTGAAATGGTCCTTATTAATTCTACTTGACTTAGCGGGCTTGATGTATCTCTACTCAAAGGGTCCCTCATCTCATCCTTGGTATGTAACTTTCTTGGGGTAAGGTGATGATCACTACACTTAGTCTAGACCATCATCCACAAAGAGATACCCAGCCGACTCATACCGTGACAAGGCATAGACTTTCGATCGCCTTATCACCTTTCCTAGTGCCTTATTATTCATGAGTAAGACAGAGCACTTGCTCTCTAGATGCAGCACTAACTGGTCGTCAGACCGACTGAACCTCCTGCTTGATCAAGCTCGTAGTCCGAGAAGATCGACCGTCTAGGACAATCTTGTTGGTACTATAGACCCATCATATAGGACCACTTCAATGGAAAATCTGGCCAACACGAATGGATGTGCATCGGCCAACACGATCCCCACCTCCCCATCTGACTTTCATTGAATTAGATATTGGCGGATGGAAGATGGGATTGCTTGATTGGAGAGGATCAAGTCTCGTCCATCCCTGAAAAAGTTAGGCATAATAGTTCTTGTCGAGCTAACACCCTCATTTTTGTTATTGTGGTCCCAGAGAATCGGTTGGAGGAGTGTACTCACCACCGCCCTATTATCCATGAAGATTCTCTCAATCATCTTCCCGAAGGTATAAGCCATGATATAAAGAGGCTCGAGATGGTCGTACCTCCTCCAGGTGGGTTTAAGGATGGTGACGGTACCATTGAAGTCCTCCACTCTGCATGACTAACGACTCCTCTCTTACTTGAGGGTCACCATATCCTCTACGATCAAGTCACCTTGGAGTGGCTTGGTTGATTAGGCTCTGGCCCAAGGCTAGCCAGTACCATGTTGATCGCCAACTTGCTTGGGAAGTCACCTAATTTGATGCACCCTATGTCACGATCGATCGAGATGTCCTTGCTCTTACAGTCGGCTTTGTCCTTCTGAGGGTGATCTCCTTTCGGGTGGATCTCGTTTCCCACTTTATGTAACCACTTGCGGATTAACTTCTTGTGTCGGTCAGCAGGTGCCTTTGGTCAAACCTTCTTAATGTGCTTGGGATCCTTTCCCTTGGTTATTTCAAAGGCTCCGACTTCCTTGGCCCAGCCTTGGGTTAGGGTCAATCGGTGTTTAATGATTGGACGAGCTACCAGAGCCTTGTGTTCCTCCATCTTGGCCTTATGCTTTGCGAGTTGCCCTTCGAGGTACTCAATGACTTGCTTATGTCTTTGGACCATCCTTTCAAGAAGACGTCTCTGAATCTTGGTCAGAATGTCTTGTGTTGGTTGCTTTTGGGCAACCCTTCTATCTTTATGCCGATTGAAGGTGCTCTGGCATAGGCGGGACTCGTCTTGAAGGTCTACTTTGATACTAGGATGATTGATCCTCTATGTCTTATTTTACTTCTCTTGGATGGAAAAACTTTTGAGTCCTTGAGATGCCGCTATCGGGTAACCTTCCTTATCTCTCGAGTCTTGCATCCTGGGTCTTAGGGTCAGCCTTCACTTTTTTATGGTCCTCTTCTTCTTTGCTCCTTTGGAGGCAACCCACAACTACGGAAGCACTAACGTGGGGGTCGATTGACAGTTGCCCCCCGGGACAACAATGTGAAGCAAAGCCCTCGAAATGAGAGAGTTGAGGTTATCATTCTGCCCTAAGCTGTTGGGAAGAGCCGACCACCAGCCGATGATAGACATCATCTTCATCGAGCTCTCCTTGACACAACATCACAAACTGAGGGGTTGGAGTTGGAGTAGGAAAGCTTGGGTCTAGCTCCTCTTGCTCTAACTTCACGAATTAAGGCCGATCTGCCACGCCAGTATTGCCTCGGTCGATCCCATATAAGGAGTAGTGGCAAATGGGTTCCTTCTATGTTTGTATGGAAAAAATGAGGGTATCGGCTCCACGAAGGAAGCTGCAGCATCAAAGTTCTTGGTCATGATTGGTCTGACAAAAGGTTAGACCACCTTTTTAGACGTCCTCCTTAATCCTGCCGAGCATGCCAAAAATCTTTTGCGGAAAAAGCGGGTACAAGAATGTCAAAAATACCCGAGACAGATCTAAAATGATTGTCCCAAGGTCGAAATAATGAAAATAAAAAAAAGAGCTATGCTAGGCTAAAGCTATGCTAGGTTATGGAAAGAAAAAATGTTGATGGGTGTCCGCTCCCTTGCTCAAGCTCTCTTTATCTAGAGCACCTTAACCTAGCCTCTGCCAATTCAACATAAAAAACTTCCAAATTAGCCCATGCTCCGAATAGGAAAATCAAACTTAAGCCATGTCCAGTATAGGAAGACTTTAATTAGGCCATGTCCAATATAGGAAGACTCGACTCATCGTAGGAAAAACCCCAAGCCGTCACCTCAGGCTACTTCCTAAGTCGCCTCTCTACTGGGCTCAATCACCCAAAGCCCATCTGTATCTCGGCCCTCAAACTAATACTGGTGTTCAATAGCTTAAATCAAAAGCCAATGTCCACCACCTCGCCCCAAACTAAGGGGCGCCACCGTCCATCACTTCGCCCTAAGCTAAGGGCCATTGACCATCACCTTACCTCAAGCTAATGGCCAGCATCCATCACCTTGCCTGAAGCCAAGGACAATTTTTCATCACCTTGCCTCAAGCCAATGGTCAGTGTCCATCGCCTGAAGCCAAGGGCCATCCATCGCCTCGCCTCAAGCTAAGGGCAACACATCCATTACTTCGCTTCAAGCTAAGGGCCAATGTCTCAAACTAAAGGTCATCGTCCATCGTCTCCAGCTAAGAGCCAATCTCTATGAACACAAAATATTTGCACTCCAACAAATATACAGACAATTTATAATACTTAAAATTACGAAAAACTTTTTTTCGATAGGAACAATGCGAAACACTGAATTTGTAAATAGTATTAATTTTCTATTTACAAACTAAGTCCATGTAATCTGTCGCCAAAAACACTGTAGCCCAACGACACAAGATATCGTAAATATCTAAGAGGTTCAAAACTTGACAGTATCATAGTGTAATAATTTACCTTTCAAAAAAAATCCATGTAATCTGTTCTCTACTGCATCTAATAATATTGCCGATCTATATTTCCTTATCAACATTTCTTCATTTTTCGTCATATTTTCATAATATTTTGTTAATGATATATTTAGAAAGACTTAACTTTATAATATTCATATCAATATGCTTTTTTCCGGAGTGGATGAACACTCTGAGTCGAACTAATACGATGAGCTAAACAAAACACGATTGTCATCAACACTATATACATACACGATAACTTAAAACGATAATCCCAACTTCTAAAAGTACTCGTACACATAAATATCTACAATGTTTTCAATTTTAAAAAATGTCATATTGATGCAAAAGAGCAACAAAAACCCTATGATTGTTTCCTTTGAAATTTCTCAAGACAGAATCTCGTGATCCCAACCAAATAATTATAAGCTTCAGGTGCAATGACAATTCCATTGATGGTTGTAGAGGCCCCAAGGCTGCACCTAATGCGGCTTAAACCTGTCAAACCCTAACAAAAATTGGTCAAAGTACCAAGGGACTTAGATTCACTTAACGAAGTTTTAGGTTAACTCTCACGAACATAAAAAAATATTATTGGAAAAGCCACTCCTAAAATAGAATTGATAGTACTCGACTTTGAATATTAAAACTTATAGCAAAACAAACGAGTCAAACCCTAATGGAGTCAATCGCAGAACCTCTGATCTTGATAGAAAGGCAAATGAATCCAAACAAAAAGGGCAAGTAATTTCACCAGCAAAAGGACAGGATTTGGCTGAATCCACTTGTATTCAAGCTCTTTAACTTTTGCTCATCGGAAACCAAACACCCACTATCGCTGTCTAGGGATCCAACCATAGCAGACACATTTTTGGATAGGATACAAATTTCACTGGTAGTACTTACTGTATACGCTTCCTCCTCCCACTCTCCAATCTGACTGTGAAGTAAATTAGAAGAAATTACAAAGCACCCCGAGCAGTATCGAATTTGTGTGAACCGCGCTGGCTGATACATATTCGAGTTTCGTTTAGAAGTAACATATTGAATTTTGTAAACAAGATTTTGAGTTTGAATTTGTAATATCGGGAAAAATACATTCTTTTATAGGATTCGACCATGCTCCAAATTTGATATAAATGGATCATTGGCAAAAAATACAGTGTTGGATTTGTATTGAATTCCTAACTGATCTAGAATCCATGCTCTTATATTTTACTGCTATGTATCTAATTATAACATTACTCAAATTAGGAGGCTAGGCTAAGAGGATCATTGACGATCTTGGTTTTGGCTTAAGCTTATAGGCATATAGATTCAGGTGGATATATGCATCGTCAATGAACTATGTTTTTTATAATTAAATTTTTATACCGTAGTTACACCTGGTTGGGATTCAATCCTAAACTTTCATCAATTATTATTACGCCTAATGTAATTAAGCCAAATGAACTTTGACATCATCTATGAACTATGTATCTTGTATCTCTCCATATATCTTTTGTGTATTATGTAGGTCTTATGACCCAGGTCTTCTCTATCTTTCTATACTCGTTTCAACTATTTAATATGAATGTTTAATATCAACGTATTTTCGTTGCCCTAACATGTAGACTTGTAAACATATCTAAGAAAGCAATCATCATTATCATTGGGAGAAGTGAATAGTGATCCTCATTTTCAAGATATCTATGGATAGGAATTATGTGAATTAGCTTGGTTTGTCAGCAACCTAATAAACATGTAACCCTAATGCAGTTAACCTGTCATGGATACTGGAGGTGGTGACCTCCAATAATACACTGACTTGATTCCTACATAGTTTCCTTGGAGTCAAGACATAATCTAGTGGCGGGGACATGGGATCTTTTTGTTTTCAAAGTTGAGGGCCTCCCCTTGACAAGCACAATTCTGAACAATCAAATTACAAAAAGTAATATTGGAGAGGAGATAGAGTGGGATATCGTTATTAATCAATCACCATCTATATAATGGTTGCAGCTGGATCTTCTTAGTAAGCATTAAATAAAATTTTCCAATTTCCTTTCAAACCATTGATGAGATGGGAAGGCAAACAATATTGTAATATTCTATGGTTTCTCAAAATTTAATTCATTTCATATTGATTATGAAATATATACATGGATAACCACACTAGATTGGACCTAATAATGCATTATGTCAAACTAGATTGAGCTTAGAGCATGAACTCACCTAAAGTACTAATAAAACATAAGATATTCAAAAGGCGTCGAGACTAAGTCTATAGTTAAATATATTGTTTTTTATATTACATGATATTTGGACTCCTATTGAAGTGACTAATACATATTTGAAGTTTGAAAAACCTTTTGGAAGGTAGCAAAAAAATTTCAACATGTACGTATTTAATACTTTTGCATTCACAGATTTAAGGCCTCTTGATTAAGTTACTCATTGCGGAATAAAAGATTTTTCTTTAAAATTGTTTGGACCCTTCAAAACTCAAACTTCTGTGCAAACTGTTCTGATTTTAGCAATCATTGCCGTACTTATGCTCGACCAACGCGTTTAATTATCGTTTTATAAGATGTTTGAGCCGAAAGAACCAACTACTGTCCTGGGATAATGATTTCAGTCCTTGGTGGTGTGTGCGTATGTGTCTATGTGTGTATATTAATATTTGATTTCAAACCCTCTAATCACATATCCTTCCTTGACAACAATCTTACGCCTCCACTGCAATGCAAATTACAAAAACCATATTTTCTACGTAAAAAAGAAGTTGAATATTGATCACTCAAATCTTGGAGAAAGTAGTTGCGTTATACTCGGTAGAAAGAACTAATTGATCTTTGAGTTCTGTGTCAACTCGAATTTATATTGATCGATTAAATAAATTTTTAAATGCCACGTAATTTCGAAAAATAAAAATAAAATCGGGCCATCCATATCATATGCTAGCTTTTCAGTTCCTCAATTGGATGGAAACTGGCAAATAAAGCATCCTGATTGAGTTTCCCCATAAATGCTTGGGTAATCATATTTATGAAAAGGCCGTACCGATTCCGACATATGGCCACTCCCATTATCAGCTCCTTGGCTTTTATCTCTTATTTGGACACCATCAGAAGAATTGGAGGAGCCATTGATTCGTCCAAAAAAAGTTGAATAAGGCTTTGTAGGACATGGTCGCCGAGCCATCAAACTGGCCATCATGACAAAACCTTAACGCTTGTCTTTTCGGATTGTCCTTTATTTATTGGAAATTTATACTATATTTTCTCCCTCAAGGAATTAAGCTGACGTACGTGTAAATGTTTATAATATTCAGAATTATAGATTCTATATTTATTTGAAGAGCGATTTGAAAAAAGAGAGTAGTGACCCATATCCCATCAATATGCACCATATAGTGTGTCCTACTACAACCTTCTCTTGATCACCAACTCACCACCTTCCAAATCAGAAAAAAAGAAAAAAAAGGATGAATTGCTCTCAGATCCGTGATGTATCCACTTATTACTAATGTAATTTTTACTATTTTAGAAAACATTTTTGTTTTTGTGGCTTGATTAAATATGAATCCCAGGTTAAAATATTTTTGAAACAGTAAAAATTGCAGCTGTAATAAGTACATACACAAGAGAACCGAAAAGAATTTCCAAACAAATTATGTAGCACGGGACATGTATATCTCTTTTTGGATTATAGGTTAGTGCTCTGAATTTTAGTGTACGAAATTTGATACTTGTTTTTTTTTTAAGAAAACAAGCACATTCCACTACACTTCTTTCAAGGCGCCAGCTAGTGTGCTTGCTGTTATTAACCTTTATCTTATTTTTGAATGAAACACTAATATACTATGTACAACAATAATGGTCAAGGTATCCTTAACAAGCAACCATAAGTAAGAACAACCGGTTCGGATAGGCCCGGAAAGGAAAAGGAAGGACTGCCAACAGCCATACTTAATCGACGCGCTTGGATACCATTCAAAATTTTTATATCCAACATATAATTTTAAGCAATAACTTTGTGGAACAAGACTAACAACTCATACAACTCAACGTGACATTCTCAACAAGAACAATAACTCGGGTTTAAAAATGTTATGATCCGAATCATTAACAGCACCAAAGGTAGACTGTAGTATGGTATCATTCGATCAATTCAATTTTTTTCCTACATGCGTCGGATCTATTTCGATCTATCATACCGATGGACTATTGCAGTTCAATATGACGGACTGTGGAAAACCAAGAAAGAGATAAGATTAAGTTACCAAAATGCCATAACGCAACAAGGGTCGCATCCCAACCAAACAAATGAAAAGGGAAAAGAAAAGGCAGCTTGCTTTAGAAGTAGGGAAAGTGCAATTCAGTTGCAATAAGCTAGGTGGGTAGGGTTTAAGTACCGCGGGTCACTTAGATTAATAGGTTAGGTAGAAGTTTTGAGTTCGAGTTTGTAGAACATAGATCGTTAAAATTTAGTAAAAAAATGTGTTATCATCAAAAAAAAATATGCATACTAGAATTTAGATTAGCCATCGGTGATACCCGGATATTATGCAAAGAGCTAGGGTGGGACTGAACGCTAGCAGTGACACCATGTGGCAAAGAACCAATTACTAGACTGCGCAAACAGCTAAGGCTAAGAGCAACTTTTATCTTTGTCAACAATGGGAAAGCTAAAAAGGGGAAGATGGACAGATCATGGGTTCACAGGAGACCACATCGTGGACATCTTTTTCGATGGTTTATATATCAGTCGAAACGAACCCCTTTACTTGTACATGGTTATACGGATAAACTCTGCCAACAGAGCACTTACCAGATTACACAAAGTACATAAGAATTGACGGAAGTTTATAGTTCAATTTCCGATAAACTGCTGTTCCACCACTTTTAACAAGTGACAGACATGTAACGGAACCTTGCGTTTTCTAATCTTTAGGGCTATTTCTTGCAACGACAATGGATTTTTTGTAGGAGTCATGACAATAGATCACATGGGAATATGGCACACTCGGTTTTGGAATATATATATATATATATATATATATATATTATACAAGTATTCTTTGACTGAAATTTAAAAATGAAAAATATAAAATGTGATAAATTTCTTCGAAATATGGCTCTTTAACTTTTAGCCTTGACTTCAGAATTTTCTTCGGATACTAAAAGATAAAATTCTGACCCAAAAAAAGGACCCTATGATATTCCATTGAAGAAGCTGTAAATTTTTTTAAACAATTATATTTATTTTCTTTCATTCACCTTGAATATAATTTAGATTATTTTGTTTTAAGAGGCAAAAAATCTAATGGGTTCATATGATACATACCTCTGTAGTTCAAACATGCACACAACGGACGAGCTCCATCGTAGTAAACTTGCAAGCCCAACAAAGCCCAATACGCCGTGTTTCACAGATTTCAATCTCCGATGACGAAAAGAATCAACGAAAAAGCAAAATAACAAGCCCATCAACACGCGCCTCACGCGCTTCCACTCCAAGCTCGCCGGCCTCCGTAACCCTACCCCCTGCCCGCTACCGCCTCACAGATTTGTGCTCTCGTGCTTGCAAATTTTCTCCTTTTTTCAGATTTTTTGTCTTTTTTTTTTGCTCGAATTGTTTGCGAGTTTGACGAGGGGAAAACCTGTTGAGGAAATTACGCATTTTTCGTGGACCCAAACAACGCAACGAACACACAAGCACAAACATGATACTATACGAACACACAAACACAAAAAAAGCATAAAGGAGGGACACAAAATTTGTTCACCCGGTTCGATCCTCAACAATCTACCTCCGCGGGCGTCCAAGACAGGAGAGATTCCACTATATCATGCACACACACGTGGAGCTGCACTTGCTCACTACAATGGATGCCACACTTTGGCTCACTCTTTCTCTCCTCTTCTCTTTTTTCTCTCTTTTCACTTTGGAGAGCTTTCGCAATGGCAACCACACCTTACAACAATGAGGCAAATATGTATTTATAGCCCCACAAACCCTACAAGAGTTATTGGGTCGGGAGGGACAAACTTGTCCACCAAAAAATACTTTTTTCAGGCTGTTTGGCGGGCACCAGAATTCGGACGGCGGACGCCAGGTCTTCGCAGCCCACTCCGCTTGGCTTTTCATGTACCGTTTCGGCGACCTGTTACGGCTTCTCGCATTTATTACGAATGCACTAGTATTTCGCCTTCTTGCATTCGTTCCTCGACCCGATTTATCTCTCAAGCGGTCTCTCAAACTCCATACCCAACAAAAACGGCGTCGGATTTTGGTTCAGTGTAGCGCGGATGCGATTAGGAACCTGGCGAGTGAGGAGCACGCGAACAAGGTGAAGGGATCGCATGGAAACCTAATGCTTTTCGGAGTCTGACGTGGCAAAGGTGGTCTTTATTGATGTTTAGTCTTTTATTATTGAGTTGGTTTACTCCGTTATTGATGTTTAGTCTTTTATTATTCGTTGAAGAACGAAACGGTGATTTAATACGTTATGATTGTTCGAACAGTGGGACAAGATTCGGTCCTGTATGTACTCTTACAGGACGGGTCTGGACTGAAAGTTAGATGGACAATATCGTAATCTCACCCAAATTTAAGAATGAGGTAGAAAGAGATAAATTAGGAGCTGAACAGTTATGGAAAGCTAGAATTAAGGATCCTATTAATCAAGATTACAGTCAAAATAAAAAAACTCCTATAGTGGATGGCATCTACACAAAAAACCCTACATTTAACATAAAAATTGCGATTAAAACCTTCAAGAAAAAAGGTGAATTCAATCTCGACAAAAAAGATTCGATATGATTTAATGATGTGTTCTGATTAGTTAGTGGTTTGATACAAATTAATTAAACAGTCTAATATGTTTGTAAAGAACGGTATATATATATATCATTTAATTTAATCGGTCGTACAATTTAATATAACTGTTCGTACCATTTAATATAACGAGTATACCGTTTGATATAATTTGGCATACCGTTTGATATAACCGGACATACTATTTAATTTAACCGGGCATACCATTTAATATATTCGGACATACTATTTAATTTAATCGGTCCTACCATTTAATATAACAGATCGTACCATTTAATTTAATCGGTCCTATCATTTAATATATTCGGGTGTACCATTTAATTTAACCGGATATACCGTTTAATATAGCCGGATATACCATTTAATATAACCGGTCGTACAATTTAATGATAACATCACGAACCATTTAATCATAATAATGCGAACCGTTTAATCATAACATCTCGAACCATTTTCTTTAAAAAATTCACGTCAGAAAAATTCAAGCAAAAAATTCAATAAAAATCAGTCTCATTCTCCCAAGAATCTCCAAAAAAAAAATTCAACCAAGAATCGGCCAAGAAACACACGCAACACCTTTATGCCTCTTCGACGCCAACGGGGGAAAGGGCTCGACGACGCCAGTAGATGGAGATTCAACCAGCTGCTATTGGTAACTACAATGACAGATCTAGTTGCGAGCAGGTTGAGGTTACCGTCGACGACGAAGACTCCCGCCATCGCTGGAGACCTGGAATAACCGGACCTAGAGACCTGGAATCCAGCCATCGACGAAGACTTGGAATCCCGCCATCGCTGGAGAACTTGACGTCGTCGTCAACCTGCTGGGCGCTGTCGTCTTGCCTCGTCTTCGCCGCGCCGCCTTGCCTGGTCGTCGTCGGCGCCGTCGGCTTGGTCGACTTCAAGTCCAGGACCCAATCCACTCCCTTCGAACAGTAGTGCTGAATTTTGAATGCTGCAAAAAAGTGTAAGGTGGCTCGGTCGAATCTGTTTTAGTCGACACATCTGGAGGAATACCAATTTGGGGGCAGCAATTTGGCAAGTTACTAATTTTTGCTCTGCTTTCTTGTTGTCCGGAGGGAATGTCCAACTTCGATCTGTATCATCCAGAACGGTTTCAGTTTCTGATAAGCTGAACCCGAAAAGGGTGGGAGCTGCATGGGCAGAAAGGAGGAAGATTGAGCTTAAAATAGAGACAAGAAGAAAAACTGTGACGAAGGATTGTGATGCTTACTGGCTTCCTAATTTTGGTAGTGTAAGCCAATCAGGAAGCCGAAAGGAATCAGTTATCTTATCGTGTTAGCTTTATCAGGGTAAATCAGTTACTAACTCCTTTAATCCTTCTTCAGTAATGGTGTACTTAAAGGCTCAACAAAGAGCCACAAGAACATATATTTAACCGTTTTATCCTCTTTATTATGCTTTTGGACCTTTGTCACTTCGGAGAAACTATTGGATGGAGCTGAAATCTTCTCAATGAGACCAATCCCAGTGAACAAAACGAACCAGTTGTTCATTTACAGATCTGGCCGGGCCTATTACCTGCCGATCAACTCTTTGCGGTGCATTAGTTTTGGAACCACCTACGGATCGCAGAACTTATCTTCATTGCAGGGAAGTTGCTTCTTTTGTTTTTAGTGTGGATCTTGGACCAAAGACATTATTGGAAGAACCTTTTCTTAAATAGAAATTCACATCGCTCGACTCTATAAAGTTTTTTCAAAAACAATTCTCTTTATACCGTACAACTACGATCGCTATACAACCAAGGACATCTGGGGGCTGGTTCTCTCTATTTACCTGATTATAAGTACTTCAATTTTCTTGGGAACACTCCGTTATTATATCTTTAGGCGAGGAAAAAGGGAAATGCTATTGGTTTTTCGCTTGGGTTTCAAGCAATGTTTTTAAAAACGGATCGGCAAGTGATCTGAATTTTTTCCATTTTTTCGTCTAACTGATCCGATATGTTTAGATTGTTGAGCAAAAACTGAATTTTTAAAAATTAAAAATACATTATTAATTATATTTAGTATCTACAATTTTAAATAATGTCAAATATCCCTTAATTGCCAAAGTACATTGTATTTGTTGGGGCGGAAAATTAATTCGCAGATTTATTTGACTATATTTCAGTAAAATAGCTATATCTTCTTACTCATGTATCTGATTGATGCGATTCAAAATACTACAAAAAGATAAAATAAAGATCTAGAACTTTCTAGTTTGTGACTTCTCCAAATTCGGTGCAGAAGGAGGTCAGACTTAGGTTGGACGTTTCGGTAGTAGGTTTTTCTTATTTGGCCGCGGATCTGCTGAACCTATTTTGGTAAAAAAGTCATAGCTTTCGGCTCAGGTATTGGATTGACGTGATTCAAAAAGTCACAGAAAGAAAAGACAGAGATCTACAATTTTGTAGTTTATGACTTTTTCAAATTTAGCATAGAATGAGGTCAAATATGAGTTGGAGATTTCAGGCAGTTTAAGTTTTTCCTTATTAGGCCAGAACTATGTTAGATTTTCCTATATTGAACACGGCCTAGGGTTTTTGTATGGGGTTGGGGCAAGGAGAGCTAGGTACAGGTATGTAAGAAACCTACAAACCAAACATCAAACATTCATATCTTTTATCTTATGTAGCCTCTAGCTTTTATCTTTATGTGTTTCCCCTCCCCCTCTCCCCTATAATTTCAATTACTCTAGTCTAATTCTTCTCTTCTTGCTTCCCATATTTCTTCCATCTTTACCTATTCGTTTGAATCGCTCTTGGGACGACCACTCCGGACCCGTTCTAAAAATTGTTTCCGACGTTCTTGGGACGACCACTCCGGACCATAATTTATCAGCAACAATTTTTTGGCACGCTCGGTGGGACAAAGGAGAGAATCTGAGAAGAGCGATTGTTGTGTCCAAATACACGAGCTTTCATATACGGCTTTGAGTCCTTCCTCAAAAGGGATGAAACCGGTCAAAGGTTGTGCTGAAAGAAGATATCCAGCGAGATCAGCTGGCTTTGGAGGATGTTTCAGCCTTTTTTGGAGCCGAATCTAAAGAAGCTTTCTTCATCAAAAGTGAAGATCATTTTTTTCTCTTTCTGTGAATATTAAGAACACTGAAATCAGAGTTCGTACTAGGATGATACGACTAAAATACTAAAAACTGATTGATCTGTATGATTGAGAAATCTAGTCTACTTTGGAGGGCATTTTGGTCTTTTTTGGCCAAATTAGGAGATGACTATTTCATAAAAAATTGAGGATCTATCTCTCAGCATTCCAGGGATACCAAGATTACTTTAATCGGAGTTCAGACGAACAAGTTACGACTAAAATACCAAACATTTATCATTCTATAAGTTGGTTCCGAAATTTCTTATTGCCCAACCATGACCACCTATCTGGAATTTTTAGAGAGGAGAATAGCTTTCTTTGATGAATGCAAGGCCGAAGCCCAAGCTGAAGTCTAAGAAATATTGAAAAAGTATGAGAACAATTGTTCAAGGATAACATCAGCAAGTGAGGAAGCATCAAGTGGCGTACGCGAAGTTGAGGACCGAATAGTTTCTGAATCTCAAGATTCTGAGACAAGTATTGAGACGGTCGTACATGAATCGGTCGAATATACACAATCTTCTTTTCTCATTGTTCAAGACGTCGTACAAATGGCAAGTCAACGATTGGCCGACGCCAGGGCTGACCTCTTAGCAATATGTGCAAAAATAAACGAGAAGAGTAAGAATTGGATTACAAAGGAAACCGAGGAAACTCCAAGTATCGTACCAAATACGAAAAATATCTTAGGGCCTCCACCGGCTAAAGGAATCTCTTGGTCTTCACAAGCAAAAGAAATTTTAGGGCCTACACCGAGTCACCTATTGCGGAGATCTGAGTCACCTTTTGTTCCACCTGCAGTGAGCCACCTTTGCTTGCCCAATTTTATCCTAACTCAACGAAAAGACACAGGGGGCAAGTCTGTAGTCAGAGTATCAGCCAAAATTCAATCTCACTCGGGGGGCATGAGGAACACTGCAATGTTGCAGTCAAAGGTCCTACATCGGCCAAAATTATCCCGGCCGGAGGGCAAGATGTGCACATGATAAAGAAGGTAAATGATGATAAAGTCAAGTCTTAAACTCCTCCTCAACAACCAAGTAAGAGTGCGGTGAAGCAACAACCTAACGTGTCGGTTCAACCTCGACCATTAAAGGTTTCAAATTACAAGGAGTGTCCTCAAGTCACACGGTCAAAATTAGCCAGCAACGGCAAGAGGCCGCCTAAGTACGCGTGGGTTAAGAGGGATGTGGTCACTCGATTGGTGACTGAGCAAAGAGTTCTCCAGAGAAAGAAGCCCTTCAAGGTTTGGGTGCCTAAGGAAGAACTTTTGCAGTCCGAGAAAGAACCATGTCAGACACGACCCACAAGGAGTGATCGGCCTACAAGTTCTTCAAGTTATCATACAAAGCCTATGCGTAAGCAGATACCAAGAAGGCCGAATCCACACTCGGGGGTTAATTATTCGGAGTCTCATCGACCGACTCTCATGAAGACTCAACGAAGAAGGTTGGAACAAAAAATTCAAAAGCAAAAAAAAAGCTTAGAGACTTTCAATAACAATTGTATGTTCGTTTTGACGAAGGACATAGAACTCCCACTCAACCATGTAGGCCTAAATCAAATTTTTGCGAGAAAGCCGTGAGCACACGGATATCTCGAAATGAGTGATCAACTGTACGCCTACAATGGCTATGTCTCGACCGGTTTGATGGTATATTTTCTACATATTTACGGTCTTGCCTTAGCCGATTATTTTTTATTAGAGTTAATTTTCTGCGTGTTTAAGGACGGATACACATCAACACTTTTCCTAGCATCAAAACATCAACATGTGGGGGATATTGTTGGGGCAAAAAATTAATTCGTAGATTTGTTTGACTATGTCTCAGTAAAATAGCCGTATCTTCCTACTCGTATATCTAATTGATACGATTCAAAAAGATACAAAAAGATAAAATAAAGATCTAGAATTTTCTAGTTTGTGACTTCTCTAAATTCGGCACATAAGAAGGTCAGATTTTGGTTGGAAGTTTCAGCAGTAGGTTTTTCTTATTTGTCCGCTGATCTGCTAAACCTATTTTGGTTAAAAGGTCGTAACTTTTGGTTTAAGTATCGGATTAATATGATTTGAAAATTCACATAAATAGAAGACAGAGATCTATAACTTTATAGTTTATGAATTTTTCAAATTCAGTACGGAAGGAGGCCAAATATGAGTTGGAAATTTTGGAAAGTTTAAATTTTTTCTTATTAGGCCAGAACTATGTTAGATTTTCTTATATTGAACACGGCCTAGAATTTTTGTATGGGGTTGGGGTGAGCTTATTATATATAAGGAGAGCTAGGTACAGGCATGAAAGAGACCCACAAACCAAACATCAAACATTCATATCTTTTATCTTATGTAGTCTCTAACTTTTATCTTTATGTTTTTCCCTTCCCCCTCTCCCCTATAATTTTAATAAAGTTCTTTCTCCTCTATCATTTCTTTTCTCTCCTACTTACTCTAGTCTAATTCTTCTCTTCTTGCTTTCCATATTTCTTCCATCTTTACCTATTCGTTTGAATCGCTCTTGGGATGACCACTCTGGACCCGTTCTAAAGATTGTTTCTGACGTTCTACCACAATTTATCAGCAACAATATTAAAATGAAATTTTAGTTTTTCATATTATCCAATATCATATCTACAAATAATAACTAATGAATAATCCAAATATTTCAGTGAGGGGGTTCTCATACAGTCGGTGTCTCTCTCTCTTTTACCGAATCAATTTGGTACATATAAGGGCGGTGTCTCTTGGATATAGGACATGAAAGTTAAGTTAGAGACCGCATTGAGTGGGGACTAAAGAAAATATGTCCACAGGTGGGGACTACATTTTGGGCCGTCAGATTTGATTATCTTTAAATCTGATGGTCAATAACCTATCAGATGATATTGGTTTGCATGTGAAGTGATATTGGTTTGCATGTGAAGTGATATTGGTTTGCAAGACGCTGGTTTGCATGTGAAGTGATATTGGTTTGCATGTGTAGTAATATTGGTTTGAGTTAGTCCCCATGGGTGGGGACTATCCCAGTCCCCACCAAATCCGTCCCCAGTGAAAGAAACCCAAATACTTTTTATTTGACATCGGGAATATTTTCTGGACACACTATTTTAATTTTGAGTAGATTAGAATATGTGCATGGTAGAAAAATTTTTCTAATAAATATTTTTTTTGGTAAGTAAATTTGTATTAAAATTGTCAAAAATAATTACATGGTAATTACATCAAATTGTACGAAGCATACCACACCCGAGCATCTAAAAAACTAGATAGACGATATATTCTAAAAATATGAATTAAATATTTTTTTGTTAAATTACAATAATTTTATTCTCATTCTTATAAATATTAGTTAACAGAAACTCAAAAAATTGTTTATCAATGCGATTCGCGGTGCATACCTAAAGGGATGATCCAATTATTCTATCGCCTGCTGGACAAAAGCTATTGGGGTTTTTGACCAAAAATCTTAATGATTGGTTTAGTGATGTATATTCTAAGCACATAGAGAAAGAACAACGAAAAAAATACACACTAACTTGCCAAAGTCATTATAGACAAAAGTACAATAGCTGGCCTAAGAGTTGGAGAGAGTGTTGATTAAGCTAAAAAGTCCCTTTCAAGTTGAGCTTCATAGAACCTCCCGTATTAGAATAATTCAGTATTTTAGAAGAGGTTATCCGATAAATTATGGGTTTTAGAAGAGGTTGGATTAAGTGCTACTAATAGCGTGAGAAGTACTATTCAAATTTAATCTTGGTCGTTTGTTCAGAGTGGGAAGCACGTGGCTTTTAATCTTACGGTTGGGATCCACAACATAATATGCAAGAGCATATTTGATATTTTACCTAAAAGTGTCATACAATGGTACAACATCTCACATCGTGTCCCAGTATGTGTGATAACACTATGCGACATTATACAAAATGCAACATACATTGGTGCATCATGCAGCTTACATTGATTAGTATTTCGGTGGTATACAATGGTTCAACATGCACATAAAGTGGTTCACCATAAATACAAATTTCCGAAATGGCCACGATGTAATCTCTCATATTATAAGTTCGTCATTGACGCGCGAAGGACCTTTTAGATACGAATTTTAAAATTATATTTATGTAATTTCCGATATTATAAGTTTACCATCAAATATGTGAGCTGTTTTACGTTGTCCGTACTATACTGTTGGGACCAAAAAGCACCAAATCCACCCCCTTTTTAGAAGAATGCACTAAGAGAAAAGTTTTGTTTTTGGAATAACATATTATCCGCACATTTAATCAGCTAATTAATCGGCTACAACTGGCTTAAACAACAAATGTAGACAAAATTCTCTTGACTGAATCTTAACATAGTTTGTGTTCTCGTAACTCGAATAGATACCTCTAATTGAGTTATAACAATTACTCACTGGTTAAAAAGAAATATTATTTGTTTTTCCTTTTTTATAGGTTGAAAATTCATGCGAATTAAGAAAAAAGTCTGATATGATTTTTTTAATATAAGTATCGGGATAGGATTCTTTGGTAACTATAGTGAATAGTGAGTGATATATTATTGTAAGTTGTAAATGCATAAGATTGAAATTGCTCAAAAACTCATGTAAGGGTTTGTCTTAATAATAATTTACATATTAAAAAAATTATTACATTATGGCTTTGTCTCGACGTAATTTCTTGTCGAAAGCATCTTTTGAAATGGCATATTAGTGGGGTTGAATTTGGCCCTCCGGACAACATGGGCTAGCCTGTGTGCGGTGGTTAACTTATAATATCAGAAATTATATAGGAATAATTTTAGAATTTTGTATGTAAAATATGTTATACCATCGTCCAATACTGAAGTACCATTGTATGTCGCATGATGTATGATTGTATGTCGAATATTGTATCATTGTTTGTCACGTGATGTTCTATTATATATAACATGTTGTATTATTGTATGTCACATATTGCATCATTGTCTGATATGTTGCGTGTTGTATCATTGTTCACCGCAGCTACATTATTGTATGTTGTATATTGTACCATTGTATAACGCAATTGTACTAGTATGAATTGGGGGAGCGATTTGGAGGGGACAAGCTTTGTCCCTATTTTTGGGGACTAAAGAGAATCCAGTGGCAAGCTAGGTATTATTAAAATAATCAAGGGTAATATTAGAAAACTAATAAAAATCAAATCAAAACTAATAAAAATCAAATCAAAGCCTTTAAATGAGAGATAATGCGCCATTAAAGGAGGGATAATGCACGATTTTTATGGAAACTCTAAACAAGGAAAAAATTAAAATCAATCCCACGTGAAGGAGCAAGAAGCGACCCTTCACATTCTTATAAAGGTGAGACTCTTTAAATTCTTGTCAGTTTAAAAAAAAGGTATTTTTATAACTACACTCAAATAACTAAAAAATGAAAATTTAACAAACAAATTTGACCAAAAATTCCTAAGATTAGACCTAAATAAACCAAACAAAAAATTAATCGAATAACCAATATCATTAAAAATCAATGCGACAACATCCGAAAACCAAAATCACTACATCTGAAAACCAATATCACTACATTTGAAAGCAATATTCCTACACATGCGAACCAATATCCCTACACATGCGAACCAATATCACTAGATTCGAAAATCAATATCACTACATCACAAAACCAATACCACTACATCGCAAACCAATATCACTACATCGCAAAACTAATATCACTACATACTCAAACAAATATCACTACATTCGAAATCAATATCATTACATACTCAAACCAATATCAATACAGAGTAAAACCAATATCAATACATACTCAAACCAATATCAATACATACTCATACCAATATCAATACATACTCAAACCAATATCAATACAGAGCAAAACCAATATCTCTACATTCGAAAACTAATATCACTACCTCGCAAAACTAATATCATTACATTCAGAAACTAATATCACTACATTGCAAAATCAATATCACTACAATTCTACCATTCCAATGAGAAAATTCTAATTGCTCGTTCGAATGGTAGAATGCTCGATCTCTTCAAGGTTATCAAGGCCATGACTATTGAGTTGTGATTCTAATTATCGTTATGGGTTGACAGGGTAGTCATTTTTTCTTCCCTATTTATGGCATATTGCGCATTAGGAGATCGATTTTGGCATGAATTTTTAGGTGTTACGTCAATATATATTTGTAAGTGAACCAATATCTATCACTACATGCGAACAAATATTACTACATTTAAAAATCAATATCTGTAAATTCGATAACTAATATCACTACATCGTAAAACCAATATCAACAACATAGACATATTAAGATTTGGGAATATTTCGTCGTATCATCAACACAGACACAAACCAATATCCGTACATACTCAAACCAATATCAGTACATACTCAAACCAGTATTCGTACATACTCAAACTAATATCCTCTGCATACTCAAATCAATATCAGTACATACTCAAGCCAATATCTGTACATAATCAAACTAATATCAGTACATATTCAAATCAATATCTGTACATAATCAAACCAATATCCGTACATACTCAAACCAATATATGTACATACTAAAACTAATATTTGTACATACTAAAACTAATATCAGTACATACTGAAACCAATATCAGTACATAATCAAACTAATATATGTCCATACTCAAACCAATATCTATACATACTCAAACCAATATCATTAAATACTCAAACTAATATCATTAAGTACTCAAACTAATATTTTTACATACTTAAACCAATATTTCTACATACTTAAACCAATATCTCTACATAATCAAACCGATATATGTACAACTTTAAACAAATATACATACACATTAAAATCAATATCAATACAGACACAAACCAAAGCCCCTGAACGAGCGTGAAAGAGCCAAAGCCCGGTGGCAGGCGTGGAGATTTGGACGAGAGCGAGAGGGCGCAACGAACTACTCAACTCAAAAATGAAGGCGGTGAAGGAAAATCTGAGTGGGAGGAGGCATAGAGCTTACCGCCGTCGCCATCATTGTCGCCATCGATAACAAAACTCCCGCCATCGCTGCCAAATTCCACGAGGACGGAGTTGACCTGGAGCTATCTTCCTTCGAAGTTTATCACCCATTATCCACACAGTTTCAATATATCAAACAACCAATAAGTCATTTTCTCCTTAAACCCCTTAATCTGACACCAACTTACAAAAGCTATGCAGTCTCTCAATAACCAAATACTGCAAAACAAGTCTACAAACAGTGGAACCTCTGTGTATATTTTAAATGGCTTCAAAGATCTGTTTATCAAATATATATATATATATATATATATGCAAGATTGTAATTAGAAACAGAATTGCAGAAGATAAGCCGAGAAGTTGGATCAGGTAAGAAACCTAGGTAAAATAAAAAAATATATTTAGGATGATATGGGTTTTTAATTAAGTGGGTAGTGAAGAAAAATAGATTTTTGATGATATGGATTGGTATTTGGAAAAGAGAGAGAGAGAGAAGAAGAAGAAGAAGAAGAAGAAGAAGAAGAAGAAGAAGAAGAAGAGACGTGGGAGATGGTGGGTTGTGTTTAGTTGGTATTAATTGGTATTTTTTTTCTAGGAGTAATAATTGGGTATCTTTCTTCTGTGAAAAAATCAAAAATATCCCTGATTGGTTATTGACCATCAGATTTGAAGATTATTTTTTACAAATGAATCTGATGGCCCAAAATCTAGTCCCCACATATGGACAACATTTCTTTAGTCCCTGCTCAATCCACTCTCGTATGAATTGTATGGTGTACCATTGTATGTAGTGTATTGCACAATCTACCCCGGATAGTACTTCTTATCCTATTAATGACAACACCAAATCCAACCCCATATTAATATATCATCATCTCTGTGTTTATAAACTCGACAGCACAGAGGATAAATTCAGCCCCTTTCTACTTTGAAAATTAAGTTCCTTAACTTTTTATATCCGCACAGATTATATCTACTATTTGTAGATTATTTGGACTGACTATTGAACATGCAAGTTTTAAGGGATATCAAAATTCTTCTTATTAATTTTAGACTAGGCGACATTCTCATTCTCATTATTCAAACTATATTATCGTAGAAAGTTAGTAACTAAAGATTAAAAACTAATTTTATATTTTAGATCAACTTTAGCCAAAAAGCAATTTATGTTTGGAAGTTAATTCTCGGAGATGAAGCAATTAGTTGCATAAAAATTAATGCCTCTTTACATGTGGGTTGGAAATCTTGCAAAAAAATTTCTTCACTAAGAAAAAATCATCAAAATTGTCTCTTTCTTGCAATATTTAATAATATAAAAGCTGACGTTTTATTCCCAATAAAAAAATACCTCGAAGACTGTTCTGGGTAGTTTCATCATAGAAAGTATGTCTCTTCTCGCCCGTTGTTGAGTCGGACGAGACAGCGGTACATAATTTAGCCTAACCTTGGGTCTAATAAAATATTCAACCAATTAATTTGCGACATGTACAATAAAAAATCCAATAGAACTAGTTTTTAAGTTGATACATTTGATATCTGAACACCTACTAGACTAACTAATTAGGTTTAAATCGGGTAAGACTTTTAATAAGTGACAAAATTCTCCACGGTTGTATTATACACTTAAAATTTCTTGGTTAAGTTAGAACAACTATATCATCAGTTGATCTACGTATTTGCTAACAAATCAATAGAGTTAGTTAACCATGGTTACAATTACAGAAGTTTAAAATGCCCCATGTCACAGTCGGCGTTGCTTTTGTCACCGTTAATACAAATTAATGCTTAATCAGCATAACAACTAACATATTACTTTAATACATAATGTTGTCCAATGATTAGTTCTAACATCTTTTGACAATTAATCAAATCTCCAACTTGGAAATCCATGGTTTGAATGCTTCATACAAACTACACCCTCGTTTCATTCATCGTGAAATTCCGTCCATCATAAGAAATCTCCTTGTCATTAATTTCCTTGATTTCTTCCAAGACTTCAACAACAGTTGCCATATAGTCCTTAACTATTGTATATCCCTCTCCTAATTACAAATTTGAAATTTCTCCCATGTTTATTACAAGACCGGTCTAGAACCTATTATGGGGAGGAACACTGAAGAGCAGATTGTATTACAGACAGGCTCCAAGGTAAATTGCTTCCAACTTTAAACAATTGGTTTTTTTCGAAAGTTCTGTTATTCAGAGTCAACACAGTCGGACCCTATTTTGGAGGATAACCGGTATTTTTTACATTCGTGAGGTTTGAACCCAAGAACTCCTCATCCATAAAAGAGTAAGATAAAAATTAATTAAACACTTAGCTTACACGCAGTTTCTTGGTTATATAAACCTAAACAGGTAATTAACTTGGTTGTGAGAAAAATAATTCCAGGTTCTCATGGAAGGTCAACGCAGAAAGTCTCCTTTTTCATCTATTTCCAAGCCTGAGGCAGAAAATGGAAGGCCTAGTAGTATGGTGATAAAGGTAGGCCATTCTCTATCATTTTCCTTGATTTCATTGGATCATCATCCATTACACATAGGAGCTGATCTGATTTTCTGGGTTGAACTTGGTGCTGTGACAGAAAACACATGCAATGATCCCTGCACATATTCTGGCCGAAGCGATATCGACGATCCGCGGACTTGACCTGAGATGGTCGGGACCGATTACACCGACGGAGATGAAATATGTTGAGCAGTATGTCCTGGCAAAGTACCCTCAATACGTTGGACTAGCTGGAGAAAAGATTGATCTCTCTACTCTTTGTATCAATGAGGAGACCTCAGAGCATGGAGGTGCTGCTCCTGATGACAGGAGGAAATCCCCTCAGAGTAGTCTTAGAGAGGCCAGTTCCCCTTCATTTGGAAGCAACCTTCCCGATCTGGATCGGACCCAGTTGGAGCCGTCGAGGCTGCTTGACATCCTCACAAAGAAGCGTTCGTTTCCAGGGAGCTTCATCTCAATTCCTGAGGTTCAAGCTCAGAATAAGGTCCTGAAGCACTGCGGATTACCTGGAGATGAGTACCTTGTGCTCTTCACTCCGACCTACAAGGACGCGATGATGCTGGTAGGCGAGAGCTACCCTTTCTTCAGGGGGAATTTTTACATGACGATCATCGTTGAAGAGCTAGACTACATTAGGGAGTTCGCCAGCTACAAGGAATCGAAGGTGATTCTAGCACCTGAGACATGGTTGGACTTGAGGATCAAAGGGTCTCAGCTCAGCCAGTACTTCAGGAGGAAGTGTAAACACAGCCCAAAGGGACTGTTCTCTTACCCTGCCGACGTGAATGGCACCCGCTATTCGATGCATTCAGTCTCGGAGGCTCATCGCAACTCGTGGCACGTCTTGCTTGACGCAACTGCGCTGGTTGTCGGGGAGGACAGGTTGAATCTTTCCCTCCACCGGCCAGACTTCGTGCTCTGCAATCCCGACAACGCGCCTGCTCATCCTGCAAAGATCACATGTCTCCTCGTAAGGAAGAAGTCGTTCGATACTTCAACAGCTTCGCACTAGGCCTCTTCGAGTAAGGAGAGATGTTTCGGTATGTGAATATCCAACATGTTTAGATTGGTCAAGTGATCAGTTTCCACTTGATATGCATCCTGGGATTATGAGCAAATAGAGTAACTAGTATAGCTCGCAGTTGAATAATCTCTTCCAAGAAGTTGATTTGAAGACAACAAATGTGGAACTTGTTGCGGAGCTATTACTTCTCGGTTCTCAGCATTTCAACTCTCCACTTTCACAGGTTCACATATGTCGTCTAACAAAATGTCGTCTTACTAAATATGGTTGTGTAATCTTCCGGCTCCAACTTAGATTAGCGAGGCTAGTAGTTAGACGGGCTCCAACCTGAAATAGTCAATCTAGTATTTTTCTGTCTGCTAGAGACTCCAACCTAAATTAGTCAATCTAATAGCAACATAGAGGACATTAGCTAACTTTGAGATGGTTAAAGCTAATTTTGAGAGGACATTAGCGACCCGATTACCCTCTCTGCAATTGTAAGACACGCAATCGCACGGCGCCATTACTTGAGCACAATTTAGTGTTACGCAGAACTAGGACCATGTTGCAGTAAAAGCAACCACTGCAGAATCCTCCTCGATACTCAATTCTAACTCTTGTTTGCAATACCGAGGATAGTAAACAAAAGAAAATGCATATCGAGTTGTTTTTACTTCTTAAGGGAGGGAAGAGAAATATATAAATTCTTGTCTAAAATTTTTATTTGATTGTCATTTTTTTACTAATGCTATTATTGCAAAATCGAAGTGGAAAGTGGGCAGTAAATATCATAAAGCAAACTAACAAGGCCGCTGCCTTTTTTCAACACAAGAAACATCATTACACAGGGTATCGTACTGCTAGAAACCAACTGATAACTTAGACATTGCATCTGATAACTTTAAAACGGAACTTATCTTACAAAACTTCCTGCGGCGTAGACGAATCAGTATTTCCTTCTCCCGTCACCTTCGGTGATCACGTCCTTGAACGCCCCGCCACTAGGGATCATAGGAAGAACGTGTTCTTGATGCGGTACTACAACATCCAGCAGGTACGGTCCCGGAGTGTCCAGCATTTTTTGGATAGCCGCTCTAAGGTCCTCCTTCTTCGTCACCCGAGCAGCAGGTATCCCACAGCCTGAGGCAAACTCCAAATAGTTGGGGAAGATTTGAGACTCGTTCGAAGGGAGTCCCAAGTATGTGTGAGCCCTATTGGCCTTGTAGAACCGATCCTCCCATTGTACCACCATACCCAAATGCTGGTTGTTGAGGATCATCATCTTAACTGGTAGATTCTCCACTCGGACAGTTGCCAACTCCTGAATATTCATAATAAAACTTCCATCGCCATCGATATCCACAACAACTGCATCAGGCCTTGCGACAGCAGCTCCAACAGCTGCAGGCAATCCGAAACCCATGGCACCAAGCCCTCCAGAGGTCAACCATTGTCGTGGCCTCTTGTACTTGTAAAACTGAGCAGACCACATCTGATGCTGACCAACCCCAGTGCTGATTATTGCGTCGCCATCAGTCAGCTCGTCCAGAAGCTGAATAGCATGCTGAGGAAGAATTGCATCACCAGACGTATTATACGCCAACGGATGCTTGGCCTTCTGCTCATCCAACTCCTCTCTCCATGCCCCGAAATTAGGATTCCAGCTGGAACCTAACCTCTCCATAATCCTGTTTATTCCCTGTAGAGCCAACTTCAGATCCGCGCAGACAGAAACATGAGGCTGCTTATTCTTCCCTATCTCAGCCGAATCAATATCGATATGAACAATCTTCGCCCTGCTCGCAAACGTCTCAAGCTTCCCAGTTACACGATCATCAAACCTCACCCCAAATGCCAGCAGCAAATCGCTACGATCCACAGCATAATTTGCGTAAACAGTCCCATGCATCCCGAGCATCCCCAACGACAACTCATCCCCAACAGGGAACGACCCAAGACCCATTAACGTACTCGCGACTGGGATCCCCGTCAGCTCAACGAACCTCCTCAGCTCCTCGCTCGAGTTCAAACACCCTCCTCCAACATACAAAACGGGCTTCTTGGCCTCGGAAACCAGCCTCACAATCTGCTCCAAATGACCCTCATTGGGCGATTTCGGCAACCTCGACATGTAACCAGATAACTTAATAGGCACATCCCAGTTGGGAACACCCAACTGCTGCTGTATATCCTTAGGGACATCGATCAAAACCGGACCCGGCCTACCCGAATTAGCCAAGAAAAAGGCCTCCTTTACGATCCTAGGTATATCATATATATCAAGCACCAGGTAGTTATGCTTGGTAATAGAGCGGGTTACCTCCACAATGGGGGTCTCCTGGAAGGCGTCTGTTCCGATCATCCGCCGCGGGACCTGCCCCGTGATTGCGACGATGGGGATGCTGTCGAGAAGCGCGTCGGCCAGGCCGCTGACGAGGTTGGTCGCCCCGGGGCCCGACGTGGCAATGCAGACCCCGGCAACCCCGGACGCCCGCGCGTAGCCCTCGGCCGCGAATATCCCGCCCTGCTCGTGGCGCGGGAGGACGTTTCGGATGGAGGAGGAGCGCGTGAGTGCCTGGTGGATCTCCATCGACGCGCCGCCGGGGTAGGCGAAGACGTTGGTGACTCCCTCCCGCTCCAGGGCCTCCACGAGGATGTCGGCGCCCTTGCGCGGCTCGTCGGGGGCAAATCTGGAAACAAACGGTCCCGGTACGGGCGGCGCGTCCTTGGCTGCCGGGGAGGTGCGAGTGGTGGAGGACGGTAGGGCGCCGGTGATTCTGAGGGTGGGCCTTTTGGGTTTGCAAGGGAAAGGGAGGGTGAACTTGGAAACCGGGACCAGGGATCTGGCGGCGGCGCGTGGGGGACACGAGGGTTTGGAGATAGTTCGGTTGGTGGCCGTTGCCATTTTTGACATATCAAGAGAGAGAGTCAAAAGTCAAGAGTGTGTGTGTCTGAAGAGGGAATTGAGAACGTGAGGCTAATAACGCTTTAAATTCGAGGGCTGCCGTACCAGCAAAAGGCGGAAAGTATGACGACGGATCATAATAGTCTATCGGTGGATTAATTTTGGAAGGAGAAATTATAAATTTTGTTTAGAGACCGAAATTTAGGATAATTTGTCTAAATTTTCTGACAAAAAAATTGGGAAATGCGTTGGGAAATTTACTGTTTTATCCTTTTATTTTACCTGGTGTAGTGTCACGTGAGAGATTCCACGGAATATTGTTGTCGTTTTTTGAAAAAAATAATGTATTTACGAAACTAATTAATTGAATTCATGTTCGAGTTGAGTTTATTTTTAAAAAAATAATTTGATTTTAACGTGGTTGATTTAATTATTTGCTTAATGGTGCTCGTTTGTGGTGTTGGTGTTTTGTTTGAGGTGCCACGCATGGGTCTTTCTAACGTGGTTGCTTTAAATAGGAATATAATAGGATTTTTATGTTTTTTATTATTTTGGGACCAAATAGGGTTTCGACGATGGGGCTATAGGACAAGAGTGAGTGCATTTTTTATTTTTTTATATTATATCATTAAGTCGATGGCATGGTGATGGGGTAGGGAGGAGATTACTCTAAATGAATGAACTTTAAATGTTACGTAATGGACACGATTGTCCTCACAAATCGTGTGTTATTATTAAGTTATCGAATAAATAATTAGGATAAAAATTTATTTTAGTACTATTCGATTTGGCTAACTTGCACGTTACTATTTTGTGATTTTAAAATATTGGATCGAGTGACAGATGTCTTGACACCCTACTATTTGATTTTTTGACAAAAATACCCTCAAACAATTTTGCATTTAAATATTTTGAGAAACAAATCACGCAAAATAATATGAATCCTCCTCTTTTAATAATTTAATATTTTTAATTTAATGATATTTCAGAATATTTTTGGCTAAAAAATTATTCAAATAGTGGAGTGTCAATTAAAAAAATTATTGTCACCGGTTTAATATTTTGACACCACATGGCAGTTGTCTGCAAGACGGCGAAATTAGAAGATGTTAAAGTAGACTTTTACCAATAATTAATTATCCACCTAACAAACAGACACATATCCCCTGTAACTTTCTGAGGGAAAAAAAAGGAAAGAGCTATTTTCTTTCAGGTTTATAATGGTCCCAGCGGGATAGGATTGAGTACGAAGTAAGGGGGAAGCACGACACGGACAACGTAGCAGCTCGCCTATGTCATATGGCAAACTTGTAAAATCAAGGATTGTATAGAGGTCATTTTAAAATTATATTTAAAGCTCATAGCGTTGTTATGTCCACATGAAGTGACACAAGTATACGCATATGTGACACAGGAGAGTGGATTGAATGTGGACTATAAGAGGGATGTCCTAATTATGGGGACTTGCATATGGGTCGTTTGATGTGATTAAAAAAATATCCTACATATGCAATGACCAAAATTTAATGAGCTTGTTCACAGGGACAAACTCGGTATTTGACACAATACCCAATTAACCTAAATCCAATCTCCCCATCCCCCTTCCCACTATCTCTCCTCTCCCCCAATAGAAAAAGACCATATGGGGATCCATTTCAAGGAGGCCTTCGGCCTCTTCTACAAGGATGACGATGGTTATCCCTCCCCTCTTCCTCTCCACTTTTATTATAATCATTTTTTAGTTTTTTAGTTTTATTATAGATATGAATTTAGATTTCATGTTGTTGGTGATGGCCAAATAAACTACGTGGAATTCGTCAAGGTGGCTAAGTGATATCTATACCCTCTCTCCTCCCAAGAGAAACAAAAAGAAGATGATGGATTATAAACTACAAGGACGGCAACGCAGAAGATGAAGATGGTGGGTTTTGGTCGTTTGTTGGGGTCGGTGGCTTCGTTGGGGATGGAAGAAGTATCTTCTTATGCCATTATTGGTTTCGTGATAAAAAAAATAGAATTTTGTACTATTAGGTAGTGGTAAAGGATGTACTTGATTTTGCCTTGGAGCGTGATTATTGTATATCTTATGTAGGTTGGGATTGAGAAATGTTGGGTGCAATTCGAATGTTGAGTATGAAATTGAATCATTGTGTGACTTGCATATGGGCCGTTCGATGTGATTAAAAAAATATCCTACTTATTCAATGACCAAAATTTAATGAGCTTGTTCACAGGGACAAACTCGATAATTTACACAATACTCAATTAACCTTAACCTAAACCCAATTGCCCCTCCCCCTCCCCTCTATCTCTTCTCTCCCCCAATAGAAAAAGACTATATGGAGGACCCAGTTCAAAGAGGCCTTCGGCTTCTTCTACAAGGACGACGATGGTCACCCTCCCTTCTTCCTCTCCACTTTTATTATAATTATTTTTTAGTTAAATTCTTGAGTTTTTTTTTGTTTCATTACATATATGAATTTGGATTTCATGTTGTTGGTGATGGACAAATAAACTATGTGGGATTCGTCGCGGTTATGATGGCTAAGTGATATCTCTACCCTCTCCCCTCCTAAGAGAAAAAAAACGAAGATGATGGATTATAAACTATGAGGACGGTAACGCAGAAGATGAAGATGGTGGGTTTTGGTTGTTGGTTGGGGCGGTGGCTTCGTTGGGGATGGAAGAAGTATCTTCTTATGCTATTATTGGTTTCGTGATAAAAAATAGAATTTTGTACTATTAGGTAGTGGTAAAGGATATACTTGATTTTACCTTGGAGCGTTATTGTTGTATGTCGTTATGTAGGTTGGGATTGAGGAGTATTGGGTGCAATTCGAATGTTGAGTATGAAGTTGAATCATTGTGTGACTTACATATAGACCGTTCGATGTGATTAAAAAAATATCCTACATATTCAATGACCAAAATTTAATGAGCTTGTTCACAGGGACAACTCGGTTTTGACATAATATCCAATTAATCTAAACTCAGTCGCCCCCTCCCCCTCCCTCTCTCTCTCTCTCTCCTCTTCCTTAAGAGAAAAAGACTATATGGGGGACCCATTTCAAGGAGGCCTTCAACCTCTTCTACAAGGACGACGATGGTTATCCCTCCCTTCTTCCTCTCCACTTTTATTATAATCAATTTTTAGTTAAATTCTTGAGTTTTCTTATTTTATTAAAGATATGAATTATGATTTCATATTGATGGTGATGGCAAAATAAACTACAAGGAATTCATCAACATTATGATGGCCAAATGGGGGATTCATTTCAAGGAGGCCTTCAACCTCTTCTACAAGGACGACGATGGTTATCCCTCCCTTCTTCCTCTCCACTTTTATTATAATCATTTTTTAGTTAAATTCTTGAGGTTTTTTTATTTTATTAAAGATATGAATTTGGATTTCATATTGATGGTGATGGCCAAATAAACTACAAGGAATTCATCAAGATAATGATGGCTAAGTGATATCTCTCCCATCTCCCCTCTCCCCTCCCAAGAGAAACAAAAAGAAGATGATGGATTATAAACTACGAGGATGGCGATTTGATATATGAAGATGGTGGGTTTCGGTCGTTGGTTGGGGCGTGATTGCTGTATGTCGTTGTGTCGGTTAGGATTGAGGAATGTTTCATGCAATTCGAATGATGAGTATGAAGTTGAATCGTTGTGTGACTTGCATATAGACCGTTCGATGTGATTAAAAAAATATCCTACATATTCAATGACCAAAATTTAATGAGTTTATTCATATGGAAAAACTTGATATTTTACATTATATCTAATTAACCTAAACCCAATCGCCCTTTTCCCCCTTCCTCTCTCTCTCTCTCTCCTCTCCCTCTAGAGAAAAAGACTATATGGGGGACCCATTTCAAAGAGGCCTCCGGCCTCTTCTACAAGGACGATGATGGTTATTCCTCCCTTCTTCCTCTCCACTTTTATTATAAACATTTTTTAGTTAAATTCTTGAGTTTCTTTATTTTAGTACATATATGAATTTGGATTTCACGTTGATGGTGATGGCCAAATAAACTATGAGGAATTCGTTAAGGTTATGAAGGCTAAGTGATATCTCTGCCCTCTCCCCTCCTAAGAGAAACTAAAAAGAAGATGATGGATTAATAACTACAAGGACGGCGATGCGGAAGATGAAGATGGTAGGTTACTATCGTTGGTTGGGGCGGTGGCTTCGTTGGGGATAGAAGAAGTATCTTCTTATGCCATTATTGGTTTCTTGATTAAAAAAATAGAATTTTGTACTATTAGGTAGTGATAAAGGATGTACTTGATTTTGTGCCTTGGAGCGTGATTGTTGTATGTCGTTGCGTGGGTTGGGATTGAGAAATGTTGCGTGGAATTCGAATGTTGAGTATGAAGTTGAATCATTGTGACTTACATATGGGTCATTCGATGTGATTAAAAAATCGTACATCTTCAATGACCAAAATTTAATGAGCTTTTTCAGAGGGACAAACTCGTTATTTGACACAATACCCTATTAACCTAAACCCAATCGCCCCCTCCCTTTCTCTCTCCTCTCTCTCAAGAGAAAAAGACCATATGAGGGACCCATTTCAAGGAGGCATTCAGTCTCTTCTACAAGGACGACGATAGTTATCCCTCCCTTCTTCCTCTCCACTTTTATTATAATCATTTTTTAGTTAAATTATTGATTTCTTTTGTTTTATTATAGATATGGATATGGATTTCATGTTGATGGTGATGGCCAAATAAACTATGAGAAATTCGTCAAGATTTTAATGGTTAAGTTATATCTTTACCTTCTTCCCTCCCAAGAGAAACAAAAAGAAGATGATGGATTATAAACAACGAGGACCACAACGCGGAAGATGAAGATGGTGAATTTTGGTCGTTGGTTGGGGCGGTGGCTTCGTTGGGATGGAAGAAGTGATGTATTTGATTTTGTGCCTTGGATTGTTGTATGTCGTTGTGTGGGTTGGGATTGAGGTATGGAATCGCAATGTTCCATGCCATTTGAATGTTGAGTATGAAGTTGAATTGTTGTTTTGTTAGCATTATCATTCTCACCAATATCAGTTGCAATGTATACTATTATCATTTATATTGAGAACAATGTCATTGAACATATACCATTCTCATTTATATTGAGTACCAATGTCAGACCGTTAACATTCTCGTTGTATACCAATATCAGTCGCAATGTATACCATTATCATTTATATTAAATATCAATGTCATATTGTATGTGTACTATTATTAGTAGCAATGTATATCAGTATCATTTATACTGAGTACCAATATCATTTTGAATGTATAATACTCTCATCTATATTAATTATCAATGTGAGACCATTATCATTTTCGTTGTATACCATTAATAGTGCAATATATACCATTCTCATATTTATTGAGTATCATTGCTAGACCCTATTGAAATTTTGTTTTTCTTTTTTTGTCTTTTTCCATAACAGCCCGATCCCTTTTATAGGTGGGTATATTTAAACCGTATTTTTCTATTTTTGGTGTGTTTAAAATTTATTAATTCTTTATTTTTCTTATCTTTTCATAACTGCTTCATCCCTAATTTATAGCTTTTTCAAGATAAAAGGAGAGTGTCACCAAACTTATCTTCGAATATTATCTCTGTCCATCATAACTACCAATACATCAAGCCTAAACAAGACCAGGTCTTGGAAGTTCATTCAAACATAGAAAACCAATACCAAAATCTTCTAGGCACTATGTTGCTTCACTTTGGAAAAGGTACAAAACTTTTTTTACGGTACTTGATGAACATAATCTCCTTCGCGTTGCTACAGAAGTACTGCATGTAACACATGAGCCCGTTCTTGTGGATAATCCCATGAGGATTCCCACACACGTAGCAAGTACGAGAGCCAGGACCGTAGTTCTTGGGGTGAGAGTTCCAAATGTTGGAGTGGCCCATCTTGGTAATTCACCTCAGGTGATCTCCTTCTTCTCTATCAAAACAGGAATACGGAGCCTCCCTAATTTATAACTTGGTATATTTAATTGTTGTCTGTTGGAGGTGGTGTACTTGATTAGGATCTTTAATAGTCGAGGTAAGAGTTGGACTCTTTCTCTGTAAGACGAGATTGCCCCGTATTCAGTGCTTACAGGCTGCGGTAATCGTCCCTAAGATACAACAACTAGGCTGCTTCCAAGATCGTAGCACAACGAATCTCAAAGCTTCGGGCGAACCTTGGATACTTGGAACTTTCTTAGAGAGGGAGAGAGTAGAACGACTATTGCTAATGAATGCTTATGCAATGAGTGTTCGGGGTAATTTTCAAGTGCGCCACAAAGCGCCCATTGTGACCTGCGTCCAATGCGCCATGCGCACACGCACACGCTCGTACGTGCTCGTGCTCGTGCTCGTGCTTTGATGGTGCTTCGCACCATCCGAGCAGGCTGCCTCGGTCAGCTCTTCAGGTGGAACATTTAATATTACACCAGCTTAGAGCTTCTCCTTATAAACAGGAAAAAATTCCTTGCGATTTTCGATGTGGTAATGGTTCTCCCATTATCAGATTGGGCTTTTCAGCTCGGGCCTTTCAGCTTGGGCCAAATGCATTAATTATGCATTCAAACCCAACAATCCCCCACATGAATGATGATTAATGCATGCTGACACTTTTAAGAAAAGTTCTAACGAAATATCATTGCATCGAGAAAGATAGCTTACGACTTTGAACCTTCCCTAGTAAAATGCTCTCAGATTTACTTGCTGCTCAGTGAACGCGTGTCTTGAATTGGTAAGCTTTTTATGTAAACCAAGATAATAATATTTACACAATGATATCTCTAATATCCTTTGGTTCTCACGTTGTGTCCATTTCGGCCATGGACCTTATCTTGGACTCATAAGTATTTTTTTATTTGAAGCAGCCTCACTTCACACTTATATAGGTGATTTCTCATCAAGAGTATCCTATCATACTCCACCTTTTCCTGGTATAGGAATCATTAAAAGCGTAGACGCTTAACCTTATCACACCTCAGCAGGTTCATACTTGGGCAGCTTCTGAGAATGGAATGGATTTCAAGTGTTCATCTGAACCATCCATAACTTAGTTGTCTCATTGAACCAAGTTTGTGGGATCTCCACTCATCATGGTTGAGTTACTGCTATGAACGTTCTTTAATGTGTGGGTTTTAACCCCATTCCCCTTACTGCGTTATACATTTGATCTATGTTGATTCCTTTCGTCAAAGGATCAGCTATATTGTCCTTGGACTTCATATAATCAATGGTTATTACTCTACTTGAGATCAATTGTCTAACGGTGTTATATTTTCTATGGATGTGTCGAGACTTACTATTGTATATAGTACTTTGTGCTCTCCCGATTACAGACATGCTATCATAATATATCAATACAGGGGGCACAGGTTTGTTCCAACATGGAATATGCTCTAGGAAGTTTCTGAGCCATTCAGCTTCTTCTCCAGCTTTATCGAGTATTATAAACTCTGACTCCATGGTGGATCAAGCTATGCACGTTTGTTTAGAAGATTTCCAGGACACAGCTTCTCCACCTATGGTGAACACATAACTATTAGTAGATTTGGAGTCTTTAGTGTCCGATATCTAATTCGCATCACTGTATCCTTCCAATATAGCTGGATACCTAGTATAAAGTATGCCATGGTTCATGGTATGTTTTAGATACTTCAGAACCCTTTCCAGAGCTAGCCAGTGGTCTGGTCCTAGATTGCTCGTGAATCTACTAAGCTTGCTAATAGAGTATGCAATATCAGGGCGTGTACAATTTGTCAAGTACATCAGGCTGCCAATGATTCTTGCATACTTTAGTTGAGATATTGGGTCACCTCTATTTTTAGCTAAGTATAGACTCAGGTCTACTGGAGTCTTAGCCAGAGGTTTGTCAAAAGCATCGAACTTTTTGAGTACATTCTCAACGTAGTGAGATTGTGACAAGATAATTCTTTCAGTCGTTCTAGAGATTTTAATCCCCAGTATGACATCAGCTAGACCCATATCTTTCATATCAAAGTTATTCTTTAACATATTCTTAGTTTTTATAATAAGATCATTACTGCTTCCCGTAATTAGCATGTCGTCTACATACAGACATACAATTACGTAAGCATCAGGTGTGTCTTTAATGTATACACATTTATCACACTCATTGATCTTAAAGCCATTTGACATCATTGTTATGTCAAATTTCTCATGCCATTATTTCGGTGCCTGTTTCAGCCCGTACAGTGACTTTTAATGTATACACATTTATCACACTCATTGATCTTAAAGCCATTTGACATCATTGTTATGTCAAATTTCTCATGCCATTATTTCGGTGCCTGTTTCAGCCCGTACAGTGACTTGACCAACTTGCACACTTTATGTTCATGTCTGGGGGCAACAAACCTTTCAGGTTGTTTCATATATATTTCCTCTTCCAGTTCTCCATTTAGGAAAGCTATTTTTACATCCATCTGATGTATCTCGAGCTTATAGAGTGCTGCGACAGCTATGATCACTCTAATGGATGTGATTCTTGTGACCGGTGAATACGTGTCAAAAAAATCATATCCTTCCTTCTGTTTGAACTCTTTAGCTACCAACCGAGCTTTATACTTGTCGATTAATCCATCAGCTTTGTATTTCCTTTTAAGGATCCACTTGCAACCTAAAGGTTTACAACCTGGTGGGAGATCCACGATTTTTCACGTGTGGTTTTGCATGATAGATTCTATCTCACTGTTGATAGCTTCTTTCCAGAGAGGAGCATCCGGACTAGATAATGCCTCTTGGACTGTCCCTGGTTCATTTTCTAACATGTAGTTTAGAAAATTTGGACCAAACGACTTGGCTATTTTGGTCCTCTTACTCCGTCTAAGTTCCTCGGTACCTTGGTCAGAGCCTTGTGTAGCTTCAGAACTTCTTTTGTTTGAGCTTACTTCTTTCGTTTCTTTTTTAGGAAAGATATTCTCAAAGAATGATGCATTCCTTGATTCTATGACCATTCTCTCGTTGATTTCAGGATTTTTAGACTTGTGTACTAGAAATCGGTATGCGCTACTATTGTAGGCATATCTGATAAAGATACAGTCAACGGTCTTGGGTCCTATTCTCACCTTTTTAGGCAGAGGTATTTTTACCTTAGCTAGGCACCCCACACTTTAAGGTAATCGTAGGAAGGCTTTCTCCCTTTCCATAGTTCATATGGGGTTTTGTCCCTTTTCTTGTGTGATAATTTATTTAGAATGTGATTAGCTGAGAGCACAGCTTCCCCCCACAAGTTCTGGGGTAAGCCCGAGCTAATCAAGATAGTGTTCATCATCTCCTTAAGAGTTCGATTCTTACGTTCAGCTACGCCATTTGATTGAGGTGAGTATGGAGCTATTGTCTGATGAATAATGCCATTTTGTTGGCAGAATTCCTCAAACAGAGCTACGTATTCTCCCCCTCTATCACTTCGAATTATTTTGATTTTAGTGCTCAGTTGATTTTCAACCTCATTCTTATAACTCTTGAAAGCTTCTAGAGCTTCGTCTTTTTCTTTCAAGAGGTGTACATAATAGTACCTCGTGCAATCGTCAATAAATGTGATGAAATACTTTTTCCCACCTCCAGTTTACACGTGTTTCATATCGCATATGTCGGTATGAATTAACTTTAAAGGTGTAGTACTTCTTTTCACTGAATGGAAAGGTGCTTTGGTCATTTTTGCCTCTACACATACTTCACATTTATTGTTTGGGTCAAACTCCATTTTAGGCAATAAATTTAAACTTACTAACTTTCTTAGTGAGCTCAAATTTACGTGTCCTAATCTATCATACCATAAGTTAGAAAACTCAGTCAAATAAGAAGAATTAATAACTTTATTAAGGCCATTAAAGGCGCGTTTGACAGTTATTACATTCATCTTGAAGAGCCCCCTCTCAAGGTAACCCTTTCCTACAAAGGCACCGGCCTTGGTTAGAACAAATCTATCAGTCTCAAATACTAGCTTCATCCCAGTTTTGCTTAACAGTGAGCCGGATACTAAATTCTTACGAATGTCTGGGACATGCATCACATCCTTAAGGGTCAACTCTTTTCCGGAGGTCAGCTTCAGCACCGTCTGGCCTAGTCCGACTACGGGAGAAGTTGCGGAGTTACCCATAAATAATTTCTGGCCGTTGATCGCGATATAGGTCGAGAACATCTTATTGTCTGAGCAGATGTGTCGGGTTGCCCATGTGTCAACGAACCACTCTCTTGGGTTATCCACCAGATTGGCTTCAAATACCATGGCGGATAAGTCTAGCTCAGACAGGTCTTCGGCCAGATTTGCCTTCTCACGATCGTCCCTCTTTGGCAAGCAACAATCTTTTGTCATGTGACCGAGCTTGTCGAAGTTGTAGCAATTGCCCTTGATCTTCTTAGCCTTCTTTTGCTTTGGCTCTTGCTTCTCCTGCTTATTCCCGGGCTTCTTCCTCTTCTTTCTGGTACCACCTTCGGCGAGGTGTACCTTAGCCTCAGAGTTGGTCCTGCCGGTCTTGACTTCGGACTTTCGGTTATCTTCCTTGATCCTTAGTCTCACGATCAGGTCTTCCAGCTCTATGTCATTCCTCTTATTCTTGAGGTAGTTCTTGAAGTCCTTCAACAGAGGGGGTAGCTTCTCGATCAGAGCAGCCACCTGGAAGGATTCGCTGAGTTGTATGCCTTCGACGTGAATCTCATGTAGAATCAGCTGCAGCTCTTAGACTTGGTCTATGACCTTCTTGGAGTCCACCATCTGGAAGTCGAGGAACCTTCCGACAATAAATTTCTTCATCCCGGTATCCTCCATTTTATACTTCTTCTCCAGAGAGTCCCACAATTCTTTCGCAGTCTTGGTACCTGCAGAGACATTGTAGAGGGCGTCGTCTAAGCCATTCAGGATATAGTTACGACATAGGAAGTCGTTGTGACTCCATGCATCGAGGGCGTTGATCTTCTGTGGATCAGCCTCATTTTCTGCTACCTTCGGAGCCTCTTCCTTCAAAAATTGGACCAGGTTGAGCGTCGTCAGGTAGAACAGCATCTTCTGTTGCCATCTCTTGAACTCGGTACCGTTGAACTTGGCCGGCCTTTCGGCGTGGACAGTTCTCAGGACCGCTGGCACTAGTGCTGAGCTTATTGATGCCATCTTCAAGTACACAGATCTCGTCTTACGATTGTTGTCTATTAGAGGTGGTGTACTTGATTAGGATCTTTAATAGTCGAGGCAAGAGTTGGACTCTTTCTCCGTAAGACGAGATTGCCCCGTATTCAGTGCTTACGGACTACGGCAATCGTCCCCAAGATACAACGACTAGGCTGCTTCCAAGATCGTAGCACAACAAATCTCGAAGCTTCAAGCGAACCTTGGATACTTGGAACTTTCTTAGAGAGGGAGAGAGTAGAATGACTATTACTAATGAATGCTTATGTAATGAGTGTTCGGGGTGAATTTCAAATGAGGGAAGTGCCAAGTACGCCACAAAGTGCCCATTGCGACCTGCATCCAATGCGCCATGCGCACACGCACACACGCGTGCCCGTGCCCGTGCCCGTGCCCGTGCCCGTGCCCGTGCCCGTGCTTGTGCTCGTGCTTGGATGGTGCTTCACACCATCCTCGCAGGCAGCCTCGGTCAGCTCTTCAGGTGGAACATTTAATATTACACCAGCTTGGAGCTTCTCCTTATAAACAGGAAAAAATTCCTTGCGATTTCCGATGTGGTAATGGTTCTCCCATCATCAGCTTGGGCTTTTCAGCTCGGGCCTTTCAGCTTGGGCCAAATGCATTAATTATGCATTCAAACCCAACATTAATATAGGATTTTTCAATATTGTTCCTGGTTGTCATATTATTTATAAGATTGCCACCCAAAAGTCCTTTGATTACTATGGTTGGGAGAAGCCTAGTCCCTACCAAATTTTTGGCTTGTGACACTAGTATGCACATATGAATGACATTGATATACCCCCGTAAAGTGATATTGGTATTGTTGGGTTTTGAATGCATTTTTTAATGCATTTGATTAGAGCAAGGAGGATTTCCTTGTTTATAAGGAATTCCCCTCCTTGCCTCTCAACTTGATTGGCTACCCAAAAGGCTGATCCACCGCTAGCTGCCTGCGAGGACAGTGCGAAGCACTGTCCGAGCACGAGCACGAGCACGAGCACGATCACGAGCACGAGCACGAGTAAGAGCACGTGCTCGCGCACGCGCACGCGCACGTACGTATGCGCATGGCGCATTGGACGCAGGTCGCAATGGGCGCTTTGTGGCGCACTTGGCACTTCGCACGTGCGCATCATCGCGAGGAGCTGGAGGAGCCTTAAGTATTTTGCCCGGGCCCGGAGGCAGCTGCGCAGCTACCGAAGCGACGAGGAGCTGCGAGCGCCCTCAGGTTGGTCGCCGAAGAGGCACGACGGGATGGAAAGTCCGGGAGACTTCCAGAAGGCTGAAGGGCTGCAAAATCCATCGCTAAAAGGCGCCAGCGCAGCCTGGCGCGCCTGGAAGGGTCCAGAAGCCACCGAAGGGCCACGAGCGCAGCCAGACAGTCTGTTGGCCGAGCGGACGCGTCCGTTCGGGGTGGCTGCCTCCCTGCCTCCTCCAGCCTATAAATAGGCGTGCCCTCCTTACCATTTCCTCATCCCAGCAGCAATTGCATATTCCGAGCATTGTTGTCTTCTCCTCTTCCCCCGTTCTTCACTTAGAAAAGAGTCCGAAAGTTCTGGGTATATAAGGGTTCGCCCGAAAGTTTCGAGATACGTGTGCAACGGTCTTGGAAATGCCCTAAACAGTCGTTGTATCTTGGGGACGATTGCCAAAGCCCGTACCGCACTGAAATATACGGGGCAATCTCGTGTTACGGAGAAAGTGTCCAACACTTGCCTCGACTGAAGAAGATCCTAATCAAGTACACTAACTCCGTCAAACAACAATCGTAAGACGAGATTGTGAACTTGAAGATGGCATCAACAAGCTCAGCACCAGTGCCAGCGGTCCCGGGAACAGTCCACGCCGAAAGGCCGGCTAAGTTCAACGGTACCGAATTCAAGAGGTGGCAACAGAAGATGTTGTTCTACCTGATGACGCTCAACCTGGTCCGATTCCTGAAGGAAGAGGCTCCGAAGGTAGCAAAAAATGAGGCAGATCAACAGAAGATCAATGCCCTCGATGCATGGAGTCACAGCGACTTCCTATGCCGGAACTACATCCTGAATGGACTAGACGACACGCTCTACAATGTCTACGCAGAAGCTAAGACCGCTAAAGAGCTGTGGAGTTCACTCGAGAAGAAGTACAAAACGGAGGATGCCGGGACGAAGAAATTCATCGTCGGACGATTCCTCGACTTCAAGATGGTGGACTCCAAGAAGGTCATCGACCAAGTGCAAGAGTTGCAGCTGATCCTTCACGAGATCCAAGCCGAAGGGATGCAACTCAGCGAGTCCTTCCAAGTAGCTGCAATGATCGAGAAGCTCCCCCCGCTGTGGAAGGATTTCAAGAGCTACCTCAAGCACAAGAGGAAGGACATGGGCCTAGAAGACCTGATAGTGAGACTAAGGATCGAGGAAGACAACCGAAAATCCGAAGTCAAGCAAGGCAAGGCCAACTCTGAGACCACCGTGCACCTCGCTGAGGGAAAAAGTGGCAAGAAGAGGAAGAAGTCCGAGGATAAGCAGAAGGAGCAAAAGCCCAAGAAAAAAAAGATCAAGGGCGACTGCTACAACTGCGGGAAACCCGTACACATGGCTAAGGACTGTCGCCAGCCAAAGAAGGATGACCAAGGAAGGGCTAACCTGGCTGAAGACTTGTCCCAGATGGATCTGTCAGCCGTAGTGTTTCAAGCCAACCTGGTGGACAATCCGAGAGAGTGGTTCGTGGACACTGGAGCTACCCGCCACGTCTGCTCGGACAAGGAGATGTTCTCGAACTATATCCCGATCACCGGCCGAAAGCTGTTCATGGGAAACTCTGCAACATCCAAGATCGTCGGTCTGGGAAAGGTGGTCCTAAAGCTGACCTCAGGAAAGGAGCTGACCCTCAAGGATGTGCTGCATGTCCCGGACATCCGCAAGAACTTAGTTTCCGGATCACTGTTAAGCAAAGCCGGTCTTAAGCTTGTATTTGAGGCTGATAAGTTTGTACTGACCAAAGAGGGTCAATTCATAGGAAAGGTTAATCTAGAAAGGGGGCTATTTAAGATGAATGTAATAATTGTACATCGCACCTTTACGGTAAAAATAAAGTTAATGCTTCTTCTTACTTGGCCGAGTGTTCTAATTTATGGCATGGTAGATTAGGACACGTAAATCTAAACTCGCTAAGAAAGTTAGTAAGTTTAAATTTATTACCGAATCTAGAGTTCAACCCATCCGATAAATGTGAAGTATGTGTGGAGGCTAAAATGACCAAAGCACCTTTCCATTCAGTGGAAAGAAGTACTACGCCTTTAGAGTTAATTCATATGGACACTTGCGATATGAAACACGTGCAAACTAAAGGTGGGAAGAAATTCTTCATAACGTTTATCGATGATTGCACGAGATACTGTTACGTATATCTCCTAAGGGGCAAAGACGAAGCTCTTGATGCTTTTAAGAGATATAAGAATGAGGTTGAAAATCAACTCAACGTGAAAATCAAAATGATCCGAAGTGATCGAGGAGGAGAATATGTAGCTCCGTTTGAGGAACTCTGTCAAGAACATGGCATTATTCATCAGACGACTGCTCTATATTCACCTCAATCGAATGGCGTAGCTGAACGCAAAAATCAAACTCTTAAGGAGATGATGAACGCTATGTTGATTAGCTCGGGCTTACCCCAGAACATGTGGGGGGAAGCTGTGCTCTCAGCTAACCACATTCTAAACAAATTGCCACACAAGAAAAGGGATAAAACCCCATATGAACTATGGAAAGGAAGGAAGCCTTCCTACGGTTACCTTAAAGTGTGGGGGTGCCTAGCAAAGGTCGAAGTACCTAAGCTTAAGCAGGTGCGAATAGGACCCAAGACCATTGATTGCATCTTTATCGGATATGCGCAAAATAGTAGTGCTTATCGATTCTTGGTGCATAAATCTGAAAACCCTGAGATAAACACGGGAATGGTCATAGAATCAAGGAACGTAATGTTTTTTGAAGATAGCTTTCCTAATAAGGAAAGAAAGGAAGCAAGTCCGAAGAAAAGGGCTCACGAGACTACGCAAGGGTCAAATCAGAAAGATGATGAACCTAGACGTAGTAAACGGACGAAGGTGACCAAATCTTTCGGTCCGGACTATCTAACCTATGCGTTAGAAGATGAACCCAGGACAATCCAAGAGGCATTGTCCAGTCCAGATGCTCCTCTCTGGAAGAAAGCTATCAATAGTGAGATAGAATCCATTATGCAAAACCACACGTGGGAAATCGTGGATCTCCCACCGGGCTGCAAACTTTTGGGATGCAGGTGGATCCTAAAAAGAAAATACAAAGCTGATGGATCAATCGACAAGTACAAAGCTCGATTGGTAGCTAAGGGGTTCAAGCAGAAGGAGGGATATGATTTCTTTGACACGTATTCACGGGTCGCAAGAATCACATCGATTAGAGTACTAATAGCTGTTGCAGCACTCTATAACCTCGAGATCCATCAAATGGATGTAAAAACAGCTTTCCTAAATAGAGAACTGGAAGAGGAGATATACATGGAGCAACCTGAAGGGTTTGTGGCTCCCGGTCAAGAGCATAAAGTATGTCGACTAGTCAAGTCACTATACGGGCTAAAACAAGCGCCGAAACAGTGGCACGAGAAATTTGACAGAACAATGTTGTCAAATGGATTTAAGATCAATGAGTGCGATAAATGTGTTTACATTAAGGGCACACCTGAAGCTTACGTAATTGTATGTCTCTATGTAGATGACTTACTAATTATGAAAAGCAATAAAGAGGTTATTGTGAAAACTAAGAACATGTTAAAGAACCACTTTGACATGAAAGATATGGGTCTGGTAGACGTCATACGTGGAATAAAAATTTCTAGGAAAGCTGACAAAATTATCTTGACACAATCCCACTATGTGGAAAGCGTGCTTAAGAAGTTTGAAGCTTTCGACAAACCTCCGGTTAAGACTCCAGTAGATTTGAATCTACACTTAGCCAAGAATCAAGGGGACCCAGTATCGCAACTGAAGTATGCACAAATTATCGGGAGCTTGATCTATTTAACAAACTGCACTCGTCCCGATATTGCGTACTCAGTTAGTAAACTTAGTAGATTCACAAGTAATCCAGGGAAGGATCACTGGCTAGCTCTGGAAAGGGTTTTGCGGTATTTAAAACATACCATAAGCCATTGCATATATTATGCTAAATATCCAACTGTATTAGAAGGATACAGTGACGCAAATTGGATATCAGACACTAAGGACTCCAAATCCACGAGTGGATACGTATTCACCATAGGAGGAGGAGCTGTGTCTTGGAAGTCCTCTAAACAAACGTGCATAGCTCGATTCACCATAGAGTCGGAGTTTATAGCACTAGACAAAGCTGAGGAAGAAGCTGAATGGCTCAGAAACTTCCTAGAGGATATTCCGTGCTGGAGTAAACCGGTGCCTCCCGTATTGATACATTGTGACAGCATGTCTGCAATCGGGAGAGCACAAAGTACATTGTACAACGGAAAGTCTCGACATATCCATCGGAGACACAATACCGTTAGACAGTTGATCTCTAGTGGGGTGATTACCATTAACTATGTAAAGTCCAAGGACAACTTAGCTGATCCTTTTACAAAAGGAATCAATAGAGATCAAATGTACAACGCAGTAAGGGGAATGGGATTAAAATCCACACACTAAAGAACGTCCATAGCGGTAACTCAACCATGATGAGTGGAGATCCCACAAACTTGGTTCAATGAGACAACTAAGTTATGGAGGGTTCAGTGAATCACCTGGAACCTATCTCATTCTCAGAAGCTGCCCAGGTATTAACCTGCAGAGGTGTGGTAAGGATAAGCATTACGCTTTTAATGATTCATATACCTTGATTAAGGTGGAGTATGGCAGGATACTCCTGATAGGAGATCACCTATGTAAGTGTGAAGTGAGGCTGCTTCAAATGGGAAAAATACTTATGAATCCAAGATACGGTCCATGGCCGAAACGGACACAACGTGAGAACCTAAATATACTAGGGTTATTATTGTGTAAATATTATTATCTTGGTTTACACCAAAAGCTGACGGTTCAAGACATCACGTTCACCGAGCAGCGAGTAAATCCGATAACATATTACTAGAGAAGGTTCAAAGCCGCAAGCTACCTGTCTCAATGCAATAATAACACGTCAGAACTTTCGATTAGAGTCTGCATGCATTAATCATCATTCATGTGGGGGATTGTTGGGTTTTGAATGCATTTTTTAATGCATTTGGCCCAAAGTGGAAACGCCCAAAGTGGAGGCCCAAAAGGGAAATGAATGGGGCAATACCACATTGATTAGAGCAAGGAGGATTTCCTTGTTTATAAGGAATTCCCCTCCTTGCCTCTCAACTTGATTGGCTACCCAAAAGGCTGACCCACCGCTAGCTGCCTGCGAGGACGGTACGAAGCACCGTCCGAGCACGAGCACGAGCACGTGCACGTGCACGTACGTGTGCGCATGGCGCATTGGACGCAGGTCGCAATGGGCGCTTTGTGGCGTACTTGGCACTTCGCATGTGCGCATCGTCGCGAGGAGCTGGAGGAGCCTTAAGTATTTTGCCCGGGCCCGGAGGCAGCTGCGCAGCTACTGAAGCGACGAGGAACTGCGAGCGCCCTCAGGTTGGTCGCCGAAGAGGCACGACGGGATGGAAAGTCTGGGAGACTTCCAGAAGGCCGAAGGGCTGCGAAATCCATCGCGAAAGGGCGCGAGCGCAGCCTGGAGCGTCTGGAAGGATCCAGAAGCCTCCGAAGGGTCACGAGCGTAGCCTGGCGCGCCTGGAAGGGTCCAGAAGCCACCGAAGGGCCACGAGCGCAGCCAGACAGCCTGTTGGCCGAGCGGACGCGTCCCTTCGGGGTGGCTGCTCCCTGCCTCCTCCAGCCTATAAATAGGCGTGCCCTACTTGCCATTTCCTCATCCCAGCAGCAATTGTATATTCCGAGCATTGTTGTCTTCTCTTCTTCCCCCGTTCTTCACTTAGAAAAGAGTCTGAAAGTTCTGGGTATATAAGGGTTCGCCCGAAAGTTTCGAGATACGTGTGCAACGGTCTTGGAAACGCCCTAAACAGTCGTTGTATCTTGGGGACGATTGCCGAAGCCCGTACCGCACTAAAATATACTGGGCAATCTCGTCTTACGGAGAAAGTGTCCAACACTTGCCTCGACTGAAGAAGATCATAATCAAGTACACCAACTCCGACAAACAACAGGTATGTCCTTGTACATGACACTGGTATACCTTGCTAATGATAACCATCTTAATTTGTTGTTGATGGTCTGAACTTGAATACCGTCATTTCTTTACAAGAAGTCCCTTACATGATTAGTGAACATCTCTGCGGGTCTGTAACTGATAGGTACCATCTTCTGATCTCTTGTTACCTATTCTTATTGCATTCAGACTTGGCACTAAGATGTTGATTTTTGGGACAAGTAATAATGGGAGTGGACTTGGTGGCAAAACCTCAGATACAGTGGAAACATTACATAAGTACTAAGCCTCTTCTTCTTTCCATGGCATAGTAGACATAGATGTTAGAAAGCATGCACATGCACTATGTTGTCATGAGTTACATGACGTTGGTATACACATGTGAATTACACTGATATACCTTGTGAAATAAAATTGTTTTGCTATATTACATGACATTAGTATACTATGTGTTGTGATAGTCGTATGCCGTATAAAATGACACTGGTATGCACACCAGTATGTCCTCCTCGTAATGGCATTACAAGTCAAAATAAATAGAGACCAACCAGAGGAAATTCCTTGCACGCAACCAACATCTCTTAAAAATCTGCACTTTCATCAGTTCGTCCCCCTTTGTTGCAAAGAAGAAAGTAGAGAAAAAAGAAATAAGGATAAAAAGAAAGGAGAAGAAGGAAGAGGACGAAAGGGAAAAACGCAGATGAGAAGAAGAAAGCAAAGGAAGAAGACGAGAGGGAAAATGCAGATGAGGAGAAGAAAGTAGAGGCAGAAGAGGAGAAGGAAAAGCACGAAGAAGGAAAAAATGAAAGGGGTGAGAAGTAAGCACTTGAGAAAAGGAAGAGGAGGAGAAAACAAAGGAAGACGGGAAAAATGGAGAGGATGACAAAAGGACAATAAGAAGAAAGAGATGGGAAAGAAATTATTTTTTTTAATTAAGAGGAAGAGTACAAGAGACATAAGGAGAAGGGAAAAAGGATCCTGCTCAAAATGCCCATTAGACCACACGCGAAAGCTCTGAGCAACTAAATTGGTGCGCGTGCCTTTTAAGGACAAATAGACGACTTAGATTTAACTCTGACTAGTGTTGTCCATCTTATTAGAGAGAGCACCCAATCTTATCTCGGTCACATCATGTTGAGACTTTAGTTGTGAAACAGAAATAGTAAATTTACAAAGATAATTCAATATTATGACTGAAATGAACTTCCAGAAAAAATAACACTAACAAAATATCTCACAATTTTATTATAACTCGTAAAAATATATTGTCACAATATTTTCTCTCTATTTCCTTTGTCTTTTTTCGAAGGGATCTTTTTAATCTTTAGTGGGATACTATTGCAGTAGAAAATTAGAATTTGGTATCGTCGAGGTCCTCGAGGATAAATTATAGTGGGCGATCGTGGAGTTAATGAACGACCGGTATTTTTCGACCACGTCATATGATTAGACCTCGCCGAAAATTGGTTAGAGAAGATTGCCGATATCTCCAACTAGGAACCATCGTGGCAATTAAGAAAATTCGCAATATTTTTTTAATCTATCATATTTGGAGTTCTTAGATCCTATTAAAAAAATGATTCTTTCTTTAATATTTTTATGTTGATATTATTTGGAAAGGAAACTTTCTTAAGCCAATTGGAGTCCCAATGACTCGAAAGGAAAAGTTAGACAACGGGAGTTGCCGACCTCTCTAATATCTATGGCAATCGAGAAGGTCGCAATCGGGGTTGGATTGGGTATAGAATGTCCCCATTTCGAACCGTTTGGAGTGAAGACACGTGGGAGCTTTTTTGTAAAAATGTTAAAATACAGGGACCAAAATAAAAAAAATCATGTGCCCTGGTATCGTAAACACAAGCCGGAACAAAGGCCGGTATCTCATAACGGCGCATGCCGGTATCGTGAACGGGAAATGCCAGTGTGACTTTTTTGCAAAAATTCTAAAATATAGGGATCAAAATAAAAAAAGTCACGCATGCCAGTATCGTAAATGGGACATGCTGCTGTCACAAAAATAAAGGCCAGTATCACATAATGGCGCATGCCGATATCGTAACTGGGGCATGCCGGTATCATAAACAGGATATGCTAGTGCGGTCCCCCCTTCACTCCAAACCGTCCGGAATATTTTCTTCACTCCGGACCCAATCCACAGCCGTCGCAATCGACGTATAAAAAAAGTTGTCGAATCTTCAACTCATCTTACTGTAATAAAAAAAAATTAGATAATTTTGTGTCACACTTGAAAATATCAAAACTACTCCTACCAATTCCATCTTCTTCTAATACAGGTCGAATAAAGTAGCAAACCTGAAGAGCTCGATGTGATCGGTGCAGTCGCGAGTCTTCTCTTCGCCTCCCTGATAATTAAATTAATTAAAATTGAAGTAATAATTCACGAAATGACAAAAGGAGTGACAAGTGATCCATCGGGATAAGTTACTTTGAGCAAAACGACGTCGTGGAGGGGACGAGAATTCGCGGAGAGGAATCGGCGGAGGGAGTTGAGGAGCTTCTCCCGGTTGGCGACGTGGAGTTCCATCGACACCTCCGGCGGGCAGAGCGACGACGATGAATAAGCCATCGGGGACGGCTTCTCTGCTTCTTTTTACCTTACTTTCCCTTTTTGTTTTGTTTTTTATTTTCGCGGCTCTTCCGCTACCTTTTCTTCGTTCGTTTCATAAGTCGGTCCATGTTTGATCAAATATGATACAGATTAATTAATTAGTACATTCGTGAATATCAGTATACGATGCAGTATAAAAAAAATTAGTTCGTGCTTGGTTTCAAATAAATAAAATAAAAAACTTATCTGTTTGAAAATAATATAAAAATTAATCAAAAAGTTGATTTCGCTTTTTTTGTTGATTTTGGCGTAGTGAAGATATTTTTTGGTAAAATATAATATAATAGTTAGTATCACGCCGTATAAATGTTTAAACTACGCCAACGCAACACTCCTCCCTTCACCTCCCGAAGCAACGCCGAAGAAATATATATGGCGTTATCTACTATACCCTCCCCACTGACTCTCTCCCTACAATGAGTGCGGACCCACTCCTCCCTTCGCCTCCCGAAGCAACGCCGTGTTGTCATCTTGGTGGTGAGCTATCAATGCATCCAAAACATGAATAATTGAAAAAATGGAGCATGCGGACAAACCTTGGCATTGGGCTAAGACAATTTGCCTGAAATTTAATCTTACTAAACCTCTTTTTAGGTAGTTTGGTGTCACACCATAAAAATATCAAAACTATCCTTTCAATTAAATTGTGATGATGTTGCCCTGGTCAAGGAGGGGAATGAGAACGGCGTCGTCGAGGGATGGGCGGATCCAGACATGACAGGGACGAAGGGGGAGAAATCAGGGAGGAATATTCTGGCGCGGCAGAGGGGATAGTTGGCGTGGGCTCGGAGCCAGATGCCGATGCAGTCCACGTAGCAGGGGTGGGAGCAAGCCAAGAGAGTCCTCACGTAGTCGTTCTCTTCGAACTCCAGCAAGCACATGGTGCAGTCTCGTAGAACGACGTCTTTCGATGGTGGATTGTAGAGGGAGAAATGGATCGTTTTGATGACGGAGTCATCGAGCCCGTAGAGGAAATACACGTGGAAGTCAGCGGCCCTGTCGGGGGACGAATAGTCTAATGGGAGGGGAGGCGAGTCCAGGTTGGAGAACATGGTGGAGTAGGATGGCAGCTGTAACCTGCGACGCCAGCGCCGGTGCCACAACCGACAAAATTGAAGGATACGAAGGATAAGGTAGCGGGAGTAGGTGACCAGTAGGAAGGCCACTGCCACAACGACAATCATGGCGATGAGCGGGGGGTTAAAGTCTACGCCCGAGATGCCAGTGTTGCTTGACGACTGAGCAGACTGACCGGCAAATGACGAGGACGTTCTCGGCGTGGTCATGGACATGGGTCCTGTAGATGAAGATAGTGATGGGGCCCACAAGGGAGACGGAGAAGGAGAAGGAAAGTGAGCTTCGACCATCACAAATATATTTTTTTCTTTTTGCCTATTTAAATCGATGCAGTGATCCTCAGTGAGAATTCTACAGGTAAGAGAATATTTATCCATAGGATGTCATTGAACTCACTAGAAAATCCTGAGATGCTGTATATAATGATATGCAAGCAGTTTTCGGTACGCATGTATTTTGCATTCACGACCAACAAAGTACAAGGACAAACAATTGAAAACATCAGTATTTATCTGCGTGAGCATGTCTTAGTCATGGATAGTTGTACGTTGCCCTTTCAAGAGGTGTTTTAAGCAAGAACACTAAGGTGTTAGTCAAGAAATATTATGTTGCTGATAGAGTTGGAACATTTAAAAAAAGTCATGTATAAAAAAGTTCTTATGGCGTCTTAGGAAAATAAAAAAGAAAATATTATAATTAAATATATAAGAGAATATCTTATTTATGTACAGCTTAAAAAAAATTAATAAACAATATATTTTACGAGTTTTGAAACAGAATTGCACTTGCATCGCCAGTGGGTTTTTATTAGTGGTAATTGAGAAAATTGTCGATATTTTCCCCTTTGGTTTTCTTTTCTTTTTCCCTTTTTTCTGAATCCTTTTTCTTTAAACTTTCGTGGGATACAAAACTAGATGGAGTAGTGCTCCTTATGCATACACGCCAACCTAAAGAAAAGACTAAATAATTAATAATAATTTTTTAAGATAAATATTACAGCTAGTTACAATATAACTCTTGACTTATGTCGTTAGGCTAAATGTCCGTTGGCTAATTAATAATAATCTCACTAAATATAATCAAATTCTTTCCAAAATATCATTCTGCCTAATATAAACAATCCAAGGGCCAAATTCAATATTCCTAGTTCTTCATTTATTTCATGGGTCATCCTTTATTTTCAAGCGTGGATCACGTTTGCAATTGAATAATTATTTTTGTTTTTTTTATTTTGTTGGGCGGAACTTAACACAACTGGCCACATATTTCCATGGTTTTAAAACCCGGCCCGGAGCTACGACCCGGAATTCCTACAGTTTTTTGGGTCGGTCGGTTGGACCGGTCGGACTAAAAATATTTTTATTTTTAAATATTTTAAATAATATATATATGTAGGTTAAAATATACTTATTTTCCATACAAAAAAAAGTAGACTTAATTCTTTATCTCTCCACTCTATAAATCTACTTTTTTATTTATTTATTACTTTATAAACTTGTCAAATCAATTTTTTTCCTCGAAAATCACCAAAAAAAGTCAATTTCGCCCATTTTTGTACTAACCGAGTTCGACCGGTCAGGGTGGACCTCAAAATTGGCCGGTCCGACCGGATTTGGTCCGATTAGTACAGACCCTGATCAAAAGCCTAAAAATGACCCGGTCTTGTGCCCGTTTTGTGGTCCAACCGGTCAGACTACCGGTCGGACTGCTTTTTTAAAACCATGCATATTTCTACTTTATAAAAACTCGCCACATATTTTCACCAATCTTTGATTGACACGTGTCTTAGTTGGCCTATACTATTATCATAAAAATAGAATGGTAAATTACATCTGGCCCTAATGTTTGGTGAAATAGACGATAGGATCTCTATGATTTGCCTTCTGATTTTGTTGCCCCTTTAGTTTGATTTTATTAAACTCTCGGGTTCCTCGTTTACGTTATCAATCATTTTTTATGTAAACGACTTATATACCCTTATTAAAAAATCAATAAAAAATTATCGTACCGGCCGGAGACAACTCCTCTCCAAACGGAAATCATCTCGCCGCCGGGGTATTCTACTTTCGTTCTCCGAGCTCCTCCGTCTCCGGCTGAACCTGTCACTGGCTGGGAGGAGTCGTGACACCCTAAACTAATTAGCAATTCCGGCAGACAATAAATTTTTAGTTCCAGAGAACTTCTCCTTCCTCCCTTCAAACAAATTAGTCGCCAACCTCTCTCTCTCTCTCTCTCAGCCTCTTGATTGGACTGTTCTTGTCTTGTTCAGGTCAGAGGGTTGTTAAGTCAACGGCTGAATTTGGAGAAAGTTTTTTAGTTGCTGTAGATTTAGGTGATACTCATTTGGTTCATGGTCAATGGAAAAGATTCAATAGTTGTGTTTCAACTTATTCGATCTTTGTGTTTCAACTTATTCGCTCTTTGTTCATGATTAGTGGAAAAGATTTGATCTTTCTGTAGATTTGGGCGACGTCGGTGATGGTCTTTTTTTTGGTCGATTTTGTTTGTCGCCGGAAAAATGAATAGAGGATGGCCGGAGATGATGATCGGAGTTGGTGTTTGCCGAAAAAATGACTGGTAAAAATGATCGGAGGTTTTGGTTAACTAGAGGAAAAGTATAACGGTCATTTCAAATATAAAATAAGAAAAAATTGATAAATGACGTCAGACAAGGATCCCAGAATATAATAAAATCAAATTAGATGAGCAACAAAATCAGAAGGCAAACTATAAAGACCCTATTGTCTTTTTTTTAAACACCAAGGTTCCATATGTAATTTACCCAAAACAGAATGATTAATAACGAAATGAAGATATTCAAAGGAGAAAAGTAATTAATAGTATATTGCATTTAATGTTACAAGCTTTCCCATTATTCACGGTTCACATTCTCTTTCTCGTTCATGCTTTGGATTTTTTCCATTGTCGTATGGAGTTTATGCAATGAGCAAGAAAACTTTTCTTAATTAAATTATAAAGCTTCTTACGAAAATAGAGGAAAGTTCACTAAGGTTACAAAAGTACATTTGTTTCTAAAGTGGAGGGCAAGGAGAGCATATTTGTTTCTATTTTTTTAATTTTATATTATTTTCCATGTCATTTACACAAAAGTACCCTATAATTTTACCGATTATCACTTAGATATCCTGTGGTTTTTGAACCGTAAAACAGGTCTAACTTATTCGCGAATTTTGTCACGGACCAGTCCTGAGGTCCCGCTTGAATTTTTTTGGCATATGACATCGTTTTATGGCCGACATGGACTGCCACGTGGCTTAGACTAGGATTAACTGATGTTGACATGGCCGTATGTAAATTACCAAATTAGTACAAAATTTGTTTATTAATTTAAAAAAAAATCATGATTGACTCTCTCTCACTCTCTTCAATCCCATCCCTCCTCCCCCCATAGCAAAACACATCCCATGGCGTCCCACCAATACGACGCTGTCTTCGACCTCGAAGACGACCCCGAGATCATGGACGACGAAGACGACGACGAGGAAGACCTCCGCCCCACCTCCCCCTCCACCATCCCGGTTCCCATCGCCATCCCCGTTCCCAACCGTCCCCGTTCCCGTCGCCATCCCCGATCCTTGCTCTTCCAACCGTCCCCGTTCCTGTTGCCATTCCCGATCCTTACTCTCCCAACCGTCCCCATTCCCGTCGCCATCCCCGATCCTTGCTCTCCCAACCATCCCCGTTCCTGTCGCCATCCCCGATCCTTACTCTCCCAATCGTCTCCGTTCTCGTCTACCGTCCCTGTTCCTGTTGCCATCCCCAAGGACGAGATCGAGCTCCTCTAGGGGTTTCTCGAGTACTCGGCTGGCCAGCGCCGGCCCCACCCCAATACCACCCTCTTCTACGACCAGATCGAGCTGCCCCCGACGACGAGGACAACGATGTCAAGCTCCTCACGTTCGCCTATTGGAGTTTGGTTATTGATTTTGATAAATCTAGAAAAGATGAGTCGAGATAGAGAAGGAAGCACTTGTTGTAATTTTATTATATAAATTTTATGTTGCGCTTGATAAACAGGTTGTGTCGTAGCCTAGTTGGTGATGATGTCAGGCTTCCAACCAGGAGACCCGTGTTCGATTCCCCCGGCAGCGGCTTTTAAGTTGATTTTTGGTATTCTCACTTTTTTTAAATTTTGGTATTAATTTGGTAATTTATCTACCGCCACGTCAACATCGAGTAATCCTAGTCTAAGCCACGTGGCAGTCCACGTCGGCCATAAAACGACGCCGTTCTGCAAAAAAAAGTGGACTGGAGCTCGAGACCAGTTCGTGACAAAATCCGCGAATAAGTTGGACATGTTTTACGGTTCAAAAACTATAAGGTACTCAAGTGATAATCGGTAAAACTACAGGGTACTTTTGTCTACTTTTCCTTTTTTTTAATGATTGGGGTACCACCACCACATGGACAATATGAGATGATGTTTCGTGTCACCTGGTCGGATGGATAAAAAATATTGCTTGTGTTACCCGTTTGAAGAACTTTTTGTCACAAGGTATTAGAGTGAAAATGACTCAAATCAGTAAATTTTTTTCTATATTTAAATTATCATTTAATATCCGTCTTCCGATAACAAACATATACTAGAGCAAAAAAATTTGTTCAATCATGTTCAGTTCCATGTAACAAATGCGTCCTATGGGTCTAACGGTAATAGCTCAAGATCTTTTGTACTTCTTGTTATAACTCGGTTCATTAAATTGAAATATTTAAACTCTTACATATAATTTGAAGGATATTTTAACCCTTAGATTTTTTTAATACCATTTGATAACCGATTAATTCAAATTTAAACCGAATAAATTTTTTAAAGAGTAAAATAATCATTGGTATCTCATGTTAAAAAATTAATTGATTAGAATAGTTTAGTATTGTTTATTCCCTGCTATTTTATAATTCAAGTGATTAGTTTTGAACCTAGTGATATTAATTAAATTGCCAAAAATACCCATCCTAAGATACAAACTTGTCATTTTTCATACCGTCCATCGTGCATAACCTGTAGAAACATGATGATGCGGCCTATAATTTAGCATGTATCAACGCGGTCTCAATTATTTATTCTTGATCAAATGGTGTCCATTTTGGCTCCCGTCAGACTTTTTCGAAACAATTAGTTCCAGTGTTTCACTAAAAAATACTTCCAATTTCATATGCTTTGATAGTATAAATTTTAGGGCAAAAGTATAATTAAATAAAAATATATAAGAAGATAAGTGAATCTGACGTTATGGCAGTGGAACATGATAATACTTTTTAAGTTTTAAGGAGATTCTTTTATTAAATGACAAGTTTGCAATTTCGGATGGAGTCAAGGTATTTGTGGTAATTTTTTTTATACATAAAAATTTATTACCTATCAAAAGGTCACGTTGAATGTGTATGAGTGCAGTACACTAAAAGTGTCGCTAAACACTTTGAATTACCTAAAACATGATTGTAAAATAAATAACTATCTAATAACAAATGCTACTAAATAGGTGATATCTTAGAAAAAAATTTATAGATAAAATTGCTTTATTAAAAACTGCCAAAAGGAAAATACAAAGAAAACCTATGCTAAGAATATCAACAGAGAACTACCCAAACCTACAGAAAACTACCCCACCCCAACCCAGTAACCCCTACCCGAAATTTCCCACCCCCACGGAGTGACAAAATCCACCATACGAAAATACGAGTGTTACAGCCGAGAATCTCACAAAAATTCTAATTCGCAAAACTCAGTGAAAAAAAGCAAATTTGGGAAAAGAACTGCCTCGTATACACTGCGATACAGTAGTCCACACTGATAGAACTAATAGCGAACAAACTCGCTATTTAAAAAGATCCTAGCCTAACCTGACACGACCACCCCGACTTACCTTACCTTTAGATAATTTCAATACAAGTCAAGCTCTTGATTTCCGATGTCGCAGAGAGATCTAGCCCACCAAAGTCGCTTGCAGTTCTGAAAATAGATGGAGTGTTTGAGAAGCTCTCGATCACATTGTCGCTCATCAAAGATCACATGATTCTGATACAACTATATACTCTACAAGGTAGCTCCAAACAATGAATACCAAACTTTCTCTAACATTTCATCCATTTGCAACCCCACAAGAAGTCGAAAGAGCCGTGTCGATAGACTTGAAACCGCACCACGCAAGACCTCTCCTCTCCACGAAATAGTCCCAAATGGAGCGCGAGAAGGGGCAAAGCAACAGTACATGTTCCGCCATCTCATCTTCGTCATAAAAAAATAGACAAAGTGCCTCTCAGACTTGAATTCTCTTCATCGTAATCAAAATATTCCTACTTTGAATTCTATCTTGAAGAGCTAGCCAGCCATATAAAGCATTCAATCTTCATCGGAATGGCGTCTTTCCACACTTTACCCAGCTCCTCAATTAGCAATGTGTTATGGGGAAAAGAGAACAAGTAACCCGAGACGGATCTGGAGTGGTTGTCCCAAGGTCGGTCTAAAGCTATGCTAGGCTACCGGCTATGCTAGGCTACGTACTAAGGAAAAACGATAAAGATATAAGAGTAGGTTTGTGTTGTGTTGTTGATGTTCTTCTCCGGTACCCAATCTCCCTTTATATAGCACGTCCTGACCTAGCTCCATCCTTCCCGTGCAAGAAATCCCGTCCCGAGTGAATATTTCGTTTCCAAATCAACCCGGCTCAGAATAGGAAAATATAAACCGTCTTCCTCATATGAACAGATCTCGTCTCCGATTAGGAATATGCCGGTCGTGCCGACCAAACAACTGTGTCCCGAAATCTTATTGAAATCTGGGAAATCCTGGCTCTACTTAGAAAACTATAAGCCGCCTTGACCATCTCGAACCTTCCACGTAAAAACTCGTCCTAAGCCCGTCATCGCCTAAACAACCTTCCGCCTTAGGGCCAAAACGAACTCCAAATAGCCCAAACCTCCTACCTACACGGACCAAAAGGGCCTCTCGCCTTAAAGCCCAGATGACCTCCACGCCCGGAACCTCCTTTCCGCTTTCAAATACAAGGCGGTACCTACCGCCTACCACTTCCAAGCCGCCGAGCGCCTAAAATGGGCCTACCGCCCGGGTTCCCAAACCGGCGTCATCCACTCGCTCGCACTAACAAGGTGGTATACCACCTCCCGCCTTGAAGTGGACCGAGCTCCATCCTTTCCGCCCGCAGGCTCTTATGCGGTATGTACCTACCTCCCATCAGTCCTAGGCGGCTCGTGTTTACCGCCCACGAGCCCAAATGGGCTTCCTACTGCCCGAGCGCCTTCCGCTTACACATCGAAGGTGGTATGTCGCCTCGTAACAGGCTAGATGGCCTAATGGGCCATGCACCAACGAGCCCGGGTCACTCAACTTAGAGTATTAATTTCATACTTCAACAATCTTCCCGCCTTAGGCTTCCTGCTGTTGACTCACGGATCGAAGTGTCCAACCCAGACACCCCACTTCAAAGGACAAAGCACACTCCTGGCTCCCACCTCGAAGATCAAAGTGACCATCTGGACTTTTGCCTTGTAGGTCGAAGCAACCATCCGGCCTCCCGCCTTGTAGGTCAAAGCACCTTCCGGCCTCCCGCCTCGAGGACCAAAGCGTCCTCCCGCTTCGACCTATATTTTTTACCTATTTCTGCTTTGAATCTGAAGACATTATAAACTACAAAGTCATAGATTTATATCTTGTCTTCATAGAGCAACTTGAATCATCTCAATCCAAGCTCCGGATAGAAAGTTATGAGTATTTTATTGTGGAGCATTACCCAGGCAAGTGGGAAGCGGTATCCCGCCTTGATGTAGACTCTTTACATTGCTATGCCTCGAATATAAAGAAGTAGTTAACTGAGAAGTTCTAGGTCCTTCTCGTATCTTTCTATGACCGAAAGAACCAACTTAATCCAATACCCGAGTCATAAGTTACCGCCAATTTACCAAAGATGAATGTTTGGCATCGAAGGACAATAAACTGAGGTGGTCTACTGTCACCGGTCTCAACCAAGGAGAGACCATCATTGGGAGACCGTCATCGGTCCTGACCAAGAGAAGACCATTATTGATTTCTACCTAACTCAAGACCGGAAGCAACCTCTTTGAGATGACACCAATCACCGGTCATCCGACACTGGTCTCTTCGGGACGATACCGAACATCGATCACCCGACATTGATCTCTCTGAGATGACACCACCCACTTTGAGACCATGCCGGTCATTGGTCACCCGGTCACTTTGAGACCGCACCAGAGAGCTCAAGATATCCTTGATAATTTGAGATTATTTTTGTACCACAACATGGTGATCCTACAAAATCAGATTCCCTCTTATGACGTCTCCACGGCTTAGGAGTGTACGAAGCAACATCTCACTTCCAATTGAGCCTATCTTTTCCATTTTGGTACAGTCGAACCTCACTGATTGAGGAAAGCAATTGATCGACATTTCCTCCTCATAAACTCTTGAGTACCCCTTCGCCAATTAACAGACCACTTCCAGCCGTCTACCGACCAAGAACCGCACTCCCCAACTTTGGCCAGCCTCTGCGTAGATATTATCTATACTAGATAGATAGTATTTGTGGCATTTTTTTAATAATGTCTTTGGTTTTTATGAACTAATCAGTTAATTTATAAAATATTAAGAACTAAATAATATCAAACGATTTTCATTAAATAATTTTTTCAAATATATCATGACCTTTTTAATTATATTTTTGTTGTTGTTGTAAAGATGAGAAAGCTCGTGTGTCAACAATTAAGATCTCATCCCAAATGCCTACCGACTTAAAGGCCCAAGCCCATCAACCATAAGCTAATATAAATAAAACGACAACCCAGTCTAATCTCTCTCTCTCTCTCTCTCTCGCTCGTTCGTTTGATAGATCAGATCTAGGGTTCCTTATCAAGAAATGGACGCGCTCGACTCGGTGATCGACCCTCTTCGGGAATTCTCCAAGGACAGCGTCCGCCTCGTCAAGAGGTGCCACAAGCCCGACCGGAAAGGTCAGTTTCGTCCTTTGCACGATCTCTCTCTATCCGAAGATCGGGAATGGAAAATTAGGGTTTCGATGTTGCATTGATCGTCGTTCTGTTCTGTGTGTGTGTTTTATTTTAGAGTTCACGAAGGTGGCGTTCCGTACGGCGATCGGGTTCGTGGTTATGGGGTTTGTGGGGTTCTTCGTGAAGCTCATCTTCATCCCCATCAACAACATCATCGTCGGCTCCGGTTGAGGTAAATCTTGATGTTAATTTCTTCAAGTTGGGATTTTGATTCGTTGATCGTTGTTGGTTGATGCTTGTGATTAATGGCTGTATAGATAGAGCTATGATTCTGGGGTGAATTGTCGAGTTTCTCGTGATCGATCATCAGGGATGCGTGTTTCGAGTGGCTCCATTTGTGTTGGCTTGTCCTAGTGTTGCTAGTTGTGATTGAGCGATTTTTTCGAATGGCATCTGTTACCGATTTTGAATTATTGCATGCTAGTTTTTAATCATGGTTGTTGAGATACTTGCCAAATGCACGTGGGCCGTTGCTCATAATATGTTTCTCATACTTCCCTGTCATACCAACATTTCCATTCGATGAAGTTTCCGAAACCGTGTCTTGGATGTTGCTTTGACCATGGCCATTGCTCGTCATTTGTTCGGAATGTGCCCTCTTCAATGCTACTGTGTGCTCGCGTCTATTTTCTGCTTCCTGTTGGATTCTTATTGCAACTCGTCTGATTAAAGCCATACATACATTCATGGATTCTTATTGCGTACAATCCCATGAGACTTGATGTTGCTCCTGATATTCTGTTCTTTTTATATTTCATAATTCTCTTATGAAGCGTATCAGTGTTATCAGATCTGTTGAGGTCGTGTAAGCATTTAGCTGACACATAAGGTGATGTATCTATGTTGTGTTGCAAATTGTGGGGATTTAAAAGAATAGGGATGCGATGATTCCTCCCCTTTTGCTACGTACGTTCTTCTTGTTGGTTGGTTGTTGTTTCATAACTCGAAACAAGGCATCTGACTGTGTATATTAACTTTTCAGGTCTAATGGTGAAGAAGAGTCCGGAAAACGAACATTTTCACCACAACACCTGTTACCTGAAGAGAAAATGCTTAGCGTTTAGGTTCTAAACCTTTAGATTACTTTCTGCTGTCCCGGAAACACTCTGGTGAGCGTGGGAATGAACGGAATCTAAACTCTTTTGAATGCTACTACTTTACCCAAACATTTCTTTATTATGAATTGGCAGATCAACTCCGTAAATCTTTTGTATTGCATCTCTTCACCTCAAGAGACAGTGCACCTTGTTTTGTTTGGTACCCATGCTCTCCCTAGTACAGTAGGTTCCTAATTAATCAGAGAGAGTAAGAATTGGTAGTGTTAATTTTGGGACGAGCATTCGATTAAATTAGACAAGTCTGAGAGCATCAACAGGTAGTGTGATATGGAAGCAAGACACCACGATTTAACAAACAATTGCAATACCACAGACAGAATAGAATGCCAATCCTCATATTGATACTAAACTCGAGTGTTATTCTTGCACAAAGGCTAACAAATTCCAAAACCGGAATTTTTTCCTGCTGCGGCTGCAACTTCTAAAAAACGTGGAACACAGTAACTTTATGCAAAGACGTGATGTCGTTATTCTAGCTTAATAAGGTTGATGCCCGGTTGCCACAGGTTCATCAAAAGGGACGCACCCACAAACCCAAAACCCAACTAATTCCATAACTTAGCTAGCTTATCCAAGGCCTAACCAACCACTCTCACCCATTACTATTAGCTTTTTCTAGCATGGACAAGAGGTTCAATGCATGACAGACTCGTTCTGCATTTTGTAACAAGACACTCCGGGACTTGCTATATCAGAAAGGTAAGGATGATGTGTGCATTTTTTACCTAAGTTTTGATATTTTTTTGGATCAAGATTTTTTGAGTAAATAAAAACTTCTTACTAATTAGATCAACTATTTGTTTGGTTTGTTTTTGGGTTAGATTTTTTTTCCGGTGGGGATCACAAAAGTAGTGGATCCCTGACGGTAGAAGGAAACCGTTGTTGGCCATCCAATTTGTACACGAACGTGAATCTTCACACGCCATTGTGAGGACCTTGTAGTGAGGGAGGGTAAATTCTCTCGATAAATGATCCAAATTTAAAATATTTTAATTAAACTACAATAACTAGTTGACTAAAAGCTCGCACCCGAACAAGTATTTCTCCTTCTTCTTTGGGGTTTCATAATTTGTACTTCAAGGGATTGGACAATGTAGAATATAGCGAGCACCTTGTAGTTTTGCACAAACTCAAAATTTCGTGTACCTTCACATCTATTACCTCAAATTACAAGCACCCATTTGAATTTTACCCTAAAATGTAAACTCCCGTCTCTGATCGATATACACTGATAAGAACTTAATTTTTTTAGAATTCAAACATCATTCAATTTATATATTTCACAGAAATATTTATACAAAAGAGAACTTTGTTCCGACAGTGGACAGATAAGAACTTAAAATCAGTCGTTCATAGAATCAAAGCTGGGAGAGTACCAGCCCAGTTCATCGACGATCCTCTTGACTCTTTCTTCCTGGCCCTTGGAATCCCCTATGGCTGTTGAAAAAGGATAAAGATAAGTTACTTTGGTGGCCATTGATCTGTAAGCAGCCACATCTCCTTTCACCAAGAACTCCAACACATCCCGGCCGAATCCTCCGTCCACCTCCGCGCGTAAATATTGACCTGAAAGGGCCACTACCGTCAGCAAACACAGAGCAATTTGCAGAATGCAGCAGCATCACAGCAGCTAGCAGTATGCCAGTTGATGTGCAGCTCAAGTTTCCCCATACGAACGTGTCGGCCGAAGCACATACCGACACGAAACTGATGACAGATATTAGCTTAGAACATCTACAGGATAATAGAAAAGTCCAATCTTCAAGTTGGATCCATCTGATTACCGTTCGGGGTGTCCTCGATCACTTGAATCTGCGCGTTTCGCTGCGTCTTCAGGATTGCCTCCTTTAGTTCCTGAGTAGTGGCAGGCGAAAAAGCGAATGAGGTTATTGTAAGCTTTGCTGATCAACTTCTAGCTATTGTTCCTATCAAACAGTAGTCATATATAACGGATTACACGAGATGAACCCGCTCTGGTACTTACCTTAATGGCATTGGCAGTAGAGTTGTTTGGAATCGTCAAGGGGAATGCGAAGGAGGAAGACCTGGGATTAGTTGATACACACCCAGGGTTGGTTGAAGGGCAAGGCCTAATTTTCCTGTCAACAGAGAGAGCAACTAATCAATTCTCCTATCTTTTGTTACCAAATAAATTACTCGCGTAGTAATTGTCCAGATATGTAGTATCTAATTTGCATATTAGAAACAATAAAATTTTATTAACATTCTCAATATAAAACAAACTCTCAGGATATCACCTACCGCTTAAATTTTACGTCCCGCTTTAATATTATAAAATGCAGAAATTTTACAATTTCAGATATAATTTTATTGGCACAACACTTCAATTATCATTTTTTGCGACCACAAAAAAGTTGTTATTCTCCATTTACCACGTGTTCTAATAGAATTAATTTCTTTCATCAGTATATTGACCTCAAAATTTAGACCCATATTTAAAAACTTTAGCTTCAAACTTTACGAATATAAAAAAATAATCAGAGTCTCACTCTTAACGAACCCGAAAAATGGGGCTAAAATTAACAGGAAGAGGAAAGAAGATTCGCACCCATCTTGAAGGCCAACCACCAAGTTCTTGGACTGGGAAAACGGGGTGGGGGTGGTGGTGGGAGGCGACCGCTGGGAGCTGAGAGAAGGGATGGCCGAGGCGGGCAGCGGCGAGGCCAGAGCGACGGCGAAGGCCAAAGAGAGGACAAGTCGGACCGGCGATGGATCTCCGACTTGGAGGGAATTGTGTGGTTGGGTTTTGGAGGCCGGAGGAAGAAGAAGATGAGGTGTCGCTTGTAGACGACCGATGATTGGAGTCATGGTTCGTTATAACAGTCGTTATCCTTTTCCCACCTTTTTTAACGGCCACCAACTTAAACAAATTGGCGAGTATTAGTTCTAGTTTAATCAGATTTCAAGTTTGAGTTCTTCAAAACACAATAATCTTTAAATAAACTAACGATTGTATTGTCTGGAGAGTTTTGTCATTTTTTTAAAAATTTCATCTAGTTCGAATCTAAATTAGTCGGCTTAATGAATCTGAATATCAAACAGTATATAAAAAAGGATAAATTACTCTTAGATCCTTGGTCTATAGCGTAATTATTGGTATGGTCCTTGCCATTTGAAAAATCATTTTGCCTTTCGTGCTCTTTGTTTAAATGTTGGTCTCGGGTTCCTGGCTGACGTCAACCAGGGAACTGAGACCAATATTTAAAAATGATTGATGAAGTCAGCCAAGGACTCGAGACCATTATTTAAAAATGACTCGAATGACGTCAGCTAGCAGCATTGGGCTCAGACTGGCTTGGGAGAGGGGATTCTGGAAGGTCCTGGTGGAGGTGGACTCGTCACTAACCATCTTCTGCGTGGGTCGCGAGACGGACCGGGCCTATCCTTTGGCGTCTCTGATCTCGAGGGTGCGGGACCTTCTGGCGAGAGGATGGGAGATTGGCATTCACACACCTGGTGCGAGGGCAACCGGACGCCAGACGCATTGTCCAAGCATGCCTTGGAAATTTCGTCTGACTATACTATTTCAGATGTACCCTTAAACTCTTGTGTTGACTTGCGGGGAGTTAGCCTTCCTCGATGAACTTGTATGGCCAGTGATAATTTACGAGTTCTGATCTAGCGGTATCAACGTTAAGACGGGTTGCTCTAACCTTGCGGAGGTGCTCTTTCCCTCTGATTAGGAGGCTAGGTCACGTGTAGGATATTATGACTATTTTACTCGTATTTATTCTCATATTTATATAAGTGCATTACCCCATCTTTTTCAAAAAAGAATTTTGAATTAAGGTGTTTTGTGCTTCGCTGTAATAATATCTGAAATTTGGATTTTGGATATTATTATTACCGAGTAAATCCATTATTATAACTAATGAGATAATTTGTAGGAAAAACATAAGTGTCGATATGTCCGAGTGGTTAAGGAGACAGACTTGAAATCTGTTGGGCTTCGCCCGCGCAGGTTCGAACCCTGCTGTCGACGAATTCTTTTTTTTTTTTGTTCTCTCCTCCTCCTGTCCCAATCCGAATTCCTTCGTTAACTTGCAATTTTGTGTAGTACTCCGACGAATAGTTTCACCAATTTTGGAAATGGAGGACTTATCCCAATCGAAGAGGAGCAAGGAGGAGCTGGCGGCGGAGGGGCAGAAGCATCTGGAGGACACCATCCAAGCCGCCTACCTCATCCTTCACTCCATGAACGACGAGCTCTGCAACCCCCTCCTCTGGTCCTCCTCCGACGACGCCCTCCCTCCCTCCTCCGGCGACGCCCTCGACGATGCCCGCTTTCGCTACAAGCACTCCGTCGCCTTGCTCAGGGACGTCCTCTCCCTTATTCCCTCCGCTTCCACCCAGGTTCGGACCCAACCTCCACTCCACCCCCTTGTGGCTGCCCTTAGGGTTTTTCTTTGTGTGTGTCAAGTTTGTGTCTTTTTGGGTGCTCAGGTCCAGAATCGATGTGGGTTTTCGAGTGGAGTGGTAAACTTGGAGGCTTTTCGGGTTTTTTTTCGTGTTCGGTAGGGTAAAGCTTAGTGACCTCCAATGGGTACCCTTTTGAGGTTTTCAGTGTCAAGTTTGTGTCTTTTTGGGTGCCCAGTTCCTGAAACGATTTGGGTTTTCGAGTGGAGAGGTAAAGTTGAAGGCTTTTCGGGTTTCTTCCGTGTTCGGTAGGGTAAAGCTTAGTGACGACCTCCAATGGGTACCCTTTTGAGTTTTGCTGTGTGAATTTTGCTGTCTTTCTGGTTACCCAGTTTCTGAATCGATGTGGGTTTTCGGGAGGAGAGGTAAAGTTGAAGGCTTTTTGGGTTTTTCGTTCTCAATAGGGAAAAGCGTTCGAGGAAGATGTGTCTATGTCCCCAGAAGATCAAACTGAATTGGACAAGTTGGAAGAGCGAGCTTCCTATCTGAGAAAGGTATGTGTGATTTTGGCAACAGCAATGCCATTGAGAGATTGGCATAGCGGTTACTGATAAGATTAGGTCTTCATCTTTGTGTATCTGAGCTTTCATTTGTCTGTATAGGAACTGGTGAAGAAGAATGCTCATCTCAAGCATCTCATTGATCAGCTACGGGATCTCATTACAGACATATCCACCTGGCAAAGTCCGTGTTCTGTGTGAAGCTTCTTTGAGACTGGATTTCTCACCTTAATTGAGATGCTGGTGGCAAGGTGATGTTGCTTGCACTGATGCTAGTTAGTTAGTTGTTTTTCTTGGTGTCTAATTGTTGCACCAACTAGTTTTCCTGTTAACCTTGAAGAGAACTTGTGGTCTCATTGAAGGAAAGCTAGAACTAGAGAAGATTAGGTTTCATGTTGTAGCTAATTAAAGGGTCTTCTTTTAGTAGCTCACGTATGCAATGATGTCCTTTTGATTGTTTATTGACATTGAAAGTGCTGGAGTTTCTGACAAATGGAAAAGATATGATGATATACTCTCTAGTTGGTCGTTTGTACTTCTTCAGCGGAAATTTTGAACGTCTTCCTGGAAGAATTAGTTGTCTTGTCTACTCCAGGCCTGGCTCTATTGGTGAAATAAAGAATGAGCTAGATTCAGAAGCTTATCTCTATCTCGGTTACTATCCTTTTGGGCCAAACTTACTATCATAGTGGTTGGAAGGGCTGGACTAATTTAACATGGAATAAGCAGTCAAGCTACTGAGATTTAAGTGTTTTCCTTGCCAATCAATGCTGCATGTATATTTGATGTCGCGGATAGAGTTTTCATACGCGGAGTCGGTTATGACTTGTCATCGAGGTTGTTGCTGAAAACAGCCATCCGCTATTTCCACTTGTTTTATAGTGTCGTTGTTTACTACAGATGCATTGGGTTACTGTAAGGGTAAGCGGCAGGCTTATGATGTGGCAAACGTCGGGTTATCGGTTTGCTGATTATCCAAACCAAATAGAGGTGCATGGAATCTGATCCATTTTAGCTGTCCGGAATGCTTGGCTAATAACTGTTGCCATCTTTTGTTGGGTACCAACCATGCAGAGGTGATGCGCACCAGAAAGGGTGAGGTCCCTTACTTATTGTCTGCTGCTGCAACTTGCATGTGTAAAACCAATGTGTGGCCCTGAAAGGCCTTCTTTGTGCTGCACATACTAGTAGTGAAATCTAAGATATTCATCGTCGTATCGTTCTGTTGTTCGTTCTGTTGCGGGTTGCGAGGAAGATATCAGGATGTGTGGTTACATTCTATTGGAGAAGAATCAGCCATAGAACTTGTTGCATAGTATAACTTACTGCAGTGACTTACGAGCACAGGTATGATAGGATGATACTATCTGCGAAGTCGCTAATTGTGACGCGAAGATCTAGTAGTAAGTGAGGACCTCATATCTACAACGGCAGATTCATCTGCCCCTAATTTGACAGCCTCTTTGCTTGCTCTTATAAACCTTGAAACTGCGCCTTTGACGTACTCGTGAGCTTGCTTTACCGTCATCTTCTTGCTCATCTCGTCCGGGAAGCTACTCAACAAGTGGTCGCCGTTGAGTACAGCAGCGAGTTGAACCATCTCGCTCTGAAACTCTGACAGGAGACTATCTTCTTTGGCCTCTGAGCTTCTTAAAGGCATCACATCTGGCAAGGTCTCTGCAATAGAAAGATGGCCAGAATTCACTAGCGCGTAAGTACTATTGCATTTTCAAGAACTCGGCGCAATTGGGTATAAAACGAAAACATAAGAATGTTTACCTGGGCAATCAGCTCTTGGAGAGGTTAGCTCCCCAACAACTGCTTCAAATGTACCGGCCCAAGCATCTCTGTGGGTCAGGAAGTTGGAGGAGAGGTTGAACATTTTCTTTATGGTGGCTGGTATTGAAGAGTGTTCGAATTCTGAATTTGGAGCTGGTCCTTGTGGGCTCTTTACAACTGAAGATCAGGTCAACTTTCAACAATGGATGAATACAGCAGAAAAACACAATCCTAAAACAAAATCAATCGGTTTAAAATTCAACCATAATAAAGCACAAAAGAAGACTCGAATTTCTCTCAAAACAAGTTTCGAATTCGAGCTTTGCAAATTGAGCATACTACAGTACAAACAAGAGACTTCCACACACGCTAAACCTATTAGACTCGACTTTGACCGAAGTCATCTAACATTCGAAAATTTATAGTCAACTAATCCGAGTTAGAGTTAGGTAAGACGCAAAGCGAAAATTAAAGAATTACCAGTCCCTTTCTTGATCCAAGGGGAGACCATAATGGTAGGAACCCTAACACCAAGCCTGTCAAACTTGAAGAAGAAAGGAGGAGGCCCAGTGTTCCCATCAGGGCTAGGCACATCCTGGTAAGGAGTCTTCACATGGTCAAAGAATCCACCATGTTCATCATAGGTAATGACCAAAAGGGTCTCATTCCATTGTGGACTAGACCTCAAGGCCTCGTATACCTCCTTCACAAGCTTCTGCCCATTGGCAACATCATGGGAAGGGTGGTCATCATTGGCTGGGAAGCCCTTGAGGTCAAAGTACCTGTCTCGCCAAATGAGAGTTGGTATAAGTAATAAAAAATTTATGAATATAAAAAATACTATTGCGAGAACTATCCTTACCTTATATAAGGTCCGACAGTACTGAACTTTTTTTTTGAATAAGTAAATTTTATTTATTAAAAAATAATCTCGCTATTTTTATTTAATAACAAGCAATAAATCTCGCTATTTTACATCAGTTTATACTAGTAAGCACAAAACGCCAAAATAAACATGAGATAATAATCTATCTAAAAAGCGGCAGTAATTAGATAGAGATTATCTTAAAGTTAATCCATAAATATCTTCCATTATAATTTTTTTGGTTTATCCCAAGACGACTAGTCAATTCGTACGAAGCGAATCTTACGAGGGGAGTGCTAAACTTTGAATACTAGATAATCACAAAAGAAAGTACCTGGGCTCAATGACAGTGAGGCTAGGCAGCTTCCCCTCCCTGGCATCCCTCCTGAAGTTGAGGTCAAACTGGTGGAAGTTGAAGATGTACTTGAGCTTCCTCATGTTCCTGTAGAAGAGTGTGGAGGGGATGGACTGGAAGTAGACCCCAAAGTTGATGCCATTCTCATGGAGGGAGTCAAAGATGGTCTTTTGAGGGTACCCAAATGCCAGCTGGTTCTTGACATGGCTGGTTGCTCCATGGGAGGTGGCAGAGTAGACAAACATCCTGTTGGGTTGGGTGGGCCCAGGGATGGAGGAGAACCACCTGTCAAAGACTGCAAATTCCTTGACCAAACTGGAGTACACTGGGACTGACCCTGGTCTGAACCCTCTCATGACTGTCTCTGACATGTCTGAAGACATGGAGAGTGCTTGCTGTACAAAGCCTGCCATGGAAGGGACACTACTACTAAGGTTGTTGTTGTTGTTGTTGTTACCAAATACCTGTTCAAGGACATCCTCAAAGGAGTGACCGGGATCCGAATCCACAAACTCAGCATCATCAGTGAAGCAGATTGGGGGGAGGTCCTGTTGGGTGGAAACAGGGTTAGGGTTGTTGCATTCATCTCCTGTTACACCATCTATTGATGGGTTGATGGATTTCTTCATCCAACCCAGCATGTGGTCAAAGGATCTGTTCTCCATCACCAGCACCACCACTGTCTTAATGGGGTTCTGGGTTTGGGCCATGGAAGAACATGACAGTGCTAAGACCAGCAGGAGGAGGATGGAGGCTGCCATTGTTGGTGCTTTACTTGCTCTTGTGTGTTTGTGTTCTTTGTTGTGTCTTCTTTTATAGATTTTGCTTTAAAGATGGAGTGAGAGTACTAGGTTTTTTTATTTATTTATAAAAACATGTACTAGGTTAATCTAATTTGTTAGACACTTAAAATGCACAATACCTTTTTTTTTAATTTTAATTTATCAATAAAATACATCACTAAAAGAATAGTTCGTATTGAAAAAATGACGCATGGATCTTCTTGTCAATTTCGATTAATTCTGTAGGAATGAGCTTCGGAAAACGTGGTCAGTGCTCCATACTTTCGCATTCATTGGATTTAGTTGGAACTCTACAGTATACACTTGCGGTGGGGGTAGATAGCTGGAATCATTTTACTAATATTTTAAGAAAATTACAAAAAGATAACCTAACACAGCCCTAAATAACTCTAATCAATTAAGTGTTAAAGATAACCAAAAGATAAGTACTCCTTTACCCAGAAAAAACCAAGCAGATACTCGCCAATTACTCTGTTGAATTATTTGACCGGTGTAATTATGCTTCAATTAAGAACAACGTAGAGCCTCCTTCTCAGAAAAAAAAAAAGGAACAACGTAGAGGGAAAGGGGGACTTCCCACAAATACCCCAACAACAACGGACTCTCTTCTCCATTTGGATCGAGAGGCTACGGCGAGATTTATAAAAAATGGGTGCTCGGGAAATTTTTAATTTCTAGCCTAAGGATATTTTTATAATTTCCATTAAGATCACTTGATACACCGGACCATGTCGGATTTGGTGGGGACTAGGTTAGTCCCTATTTATGGGGATTAACTCAAACCAATATCACTACACATGCAAACTAATATCACTTCACATGCAAACCAATCTCTTGCAAACCAATATCATTTCACATGCAAACCAATATCATTTCACATGCAAACCAATATCACTTCACATGTAAACCAATATTACCTGGTAGGTTATTGACAATCAGATTTAAAGATAAGCAAATTTGATGGCCCAAAATGTAGTCCCCACCTATGGACAAATTTTCTTTAGTCCCCACTTAATCCGGTCTCCAGTCAGTCATCAGTGCCACATCAATAAAAGTCATAGCTCATATGAGAATAGGGTTTCCAAATGTCTTTGCAAAATAACATAGAGTACTAAAATGAGTATTTTAATAACACAAGTTATAAAGTATCTATTTCATATAATACGTGGTACTAGAGTGTCTTTATCTTACTATAATAAAGAGAATTCATTTTTAGGTAGTTTGGTGTGCACGTGAAAATGTCAAAACTACCCCTAAACACTAAAACCTTAAACCCAAACCCCAAAACTCAAAACTCAAATCTCAAACCACAAACCTCCCGACCTCGAACCCCGAACCACCGTACCCCCAGACCCGGACCCAAACTCCCAACCTCCGGACTCCCTAATCATGGGACCCCCAACTTCTGGACCCCAGACATCCGGACCCCCAAACCCCAGACCCTAAACCCCGATACCCAAAATCCCGACCCCGGACCATCGACCGCCGGACCCCAGAACCCGGACCCCGACACCAGAACCCCCGACCCCAGGACCCCTGACCCCTGTTTCGAACCCTCGGGCCCCAGGATCCCTAACCCCGGACCCCTAGACACCTGGACCCCAACTCCCCGACCCTGGTCCCCTTACTACAGGATCCTCTGACTACAAACCCCAAATTTTGACCTCCGAACCCCAAACCCCGAACCTAGACCAAGGACCCCCGACCCCGACCCCCTGGCCCTCGGGCCCGACATTCGGACATTATGAACCCGGACCCCGACCCCCTAACCATCAGACCTCGAATGCCAGACTCTGACCTAGGGACCCCAGACCCCGAATCTGGCCCCCGAACCCCTTCACCTCGACCCTTGGCCCTCTACCCTGACCCCCGATCTTCAGACCCCGGACCATGGCAACCAGACCCCTGTACCCCTGAACACAGACCCTGGACTTCGAACCCCGACCCCCCAATCCCTGGACACCGGAATATCCCAAACCCCCGCACCCCAGACCAGGAACTCGACCCAATCCCTGACCCTTAACCCCAGGTCCCCAGATCCCCTGACCCTAGACCCATGAGCCCCGAATCCCAAAATCCCAAACCCCAAACCCTAAATCCCAAACACTAAACCCTAAACCCCAAAACATTAAACCTCAAAACCCCTAAAATGAAATACTCAAACCCTAAACCCTAGGTTTTGAAACAGAATGGTACTCGCATCGAACGTGCATTTTTTCTAGTCTTACTATAATAAAGAGAACCTCTTTTTTGGTGGTTTAGTCCGACACGTGGAAATGTCAAAACTACCACTAAATTAAAAACCCCAAATCCAAATCCAAAACCCAAATTATAAAACCCCAAACCCTAACCCCAAATCCCGGACCCCCGACATCTGACCCCTGTCCTAGGACCCCAGACACCTGGACCCCCAAACCCTGCACCCCCGACCACAGACTTGGGACCCCCGAACTCCCGTACAGCCAAACTCCTGGACTACCGAGACCCCCAGACCCAAGACCCCCGATGCCGGACCACCTGACTCGGGACCCCAGACCATCTACCCCCAGACCACAGATCCCTCGACCCTCGGCCCCCAGACCCCAGACCACAGACCATCGGACACCTAGATGAACGAGACCCTCGGACTACCGAGACCAACTGATCTTGAAACCCCAGACCCTCGACCCCTGACCCAGGACACTAAGACCCTGGACCATCGGACAACCGAGACCTCGAATCCCAGACCCCACACCATCGAACCCTGAGCCCACGACCACTGACCTCAGACACCCGAACCTCTGGGATCCCATACCCCTGAACCCAAACCCCGGACCCTCGACCCCGAACCCTGGCCCCCCATACATCTAGAACCTGACTCGTAAATTATAAATGTTAATAAATTTCGAAAGCCTTCCACATAACAATCAGGCATGTCTAATGGACTGTTGAGTGTCAAACATACCAAAGAGAACCTCATTTTTTGGTGGTTTGCTCTGACACGAGGAAATGTCAAAACTACCCATAAATACCAAACCCCAGACCCAAACCCCAAACTCAAAACCCAAACCCTAAACCCCAAATCCTGGAGCCCAGACCCCTGGATCCCCATCCTCTAACCCCACACACCCAGGCCCTCTAACCCCCGCACTCCAGAACCCTGGATAATCGAGACCCCTGAACACTCGGACCTCAAACCTCAGACCATAGACCTTCGGACCCCAGACTCCATTATACCCAGACCTCAAGGCCCCAGACCACGGAGACCCCCGGACTCCCAAATTTTGGACCCCGGACTCTCGGACCCAAGACCATCGGACCACAGACCTGCGAACCCCAGACCCCGCATCCTGGACCCCAGACTATCGGACCACTGAACCCCTGACCCCCAGAACCCTAGACCCCTAGACCTGCAGACGCCGGAGCACCGGACCTGCTGACCTCCAGACATTCGAGACCCACGGACCGTTGGATCCTAGACCCCTGACCCAGGATAATCAGACCCTGAACCATCGAGACCCCAAACCCTGGACCCCGCACCCCTGACCCCCTGACTCCAGACCACGGCAACCGGACCCTCAGACCTCTGAACCTCATACCTTGGACCCCAGAACCCTGACCCCTGACCCTCGGATCCCTGGCACATGACCCTCGGGCCCTGGACCCTTGACCCTAGACCCTCAAATGCTGGACACCTGACCTCTAGACCCTGGACCTCGGACCCCCGGCCCTGAACGCTAGGACCTCCAGACCTTGGACCCCGTACCCCCAGACCCACTAACCCCGAAACTCGAACACCCGGTCCGTAGACCCACGGACCCCTGTACCCCCGAACCTCAGATCCCAGACCCCAGACCCCTACCCCTACCCCTCGGACCGAACCCCGACCACTGAACCCCCTAACTATGAACCCCGACTCTGACCTCCTAACCCCTTTACCACCGGACCTCAGACCCCTGGATCCCCGAAACCAGGACCCCCAACCCCTGACCCCTTACACCCGACTAGAGATGGCAAAAAAACCCAAACCCAGTGGATCAGACCCTTACCCTACCCCATGGATCTTAAGATCTACGGATCTTGGGTAGGGTATGGGTTTGGGTCTATCTATTTAGATAGGGTCTGGGTCTGGGTCTGGATAGAGGCCATATAAACCCAGACCCAGACCTTACCCACAGACCCATTAATTAGACCCTACCCTAGTTAGACCCTAGTTAGATCCTACTTAGATCCATATTTATTATATTACAACGATAATTATAATACAGCCGTAAAAAGAATAAGCGCACACCCAAAAAGACCTAATATAATTTTTTTTTAAATTAAAATGTCAAATATTATATGACTAATTAAGTAATTAAATTTTTTGGTTAGATGTACAAACTACCGAGAAGAGTTAGATTACAATAGCAAGAAGATGATCGAGAAGACTTGTTCAAAAATCGCTTGGAAATTTAGAAAGAAGTTAGAATTTTATATTATGCAAGAACACTTATAAATTTTAGTTTTTAATTGACGAGATAGTCGTATATATTTTATTTTATGTTGTGGTCAATAATTATCTATTTAAACTAGTTGGTTTATAGTTTACTCTCAACTTTAACTTGAGATTATCATTTTATTATATAGACTTTATTTTTTTCTTTATTTTTTATTTGAATTATATTGAAATAATAAAAGTATCTTGTAAAGTAATTATCAAAAAGATAGAATGTTAAAAAGTTGGACCCTGCAGACCTTTAGACCCTGGGTCTTTTGGAAGGTAGGGTATGGGTCTAACAATAAAAAATTTGTAGGGCCGAGGGTAGGGTATGTGTCCAACTCTAAAAACTAGGGTATGGGTTGGGTCCTACTAATACCCTACCCTACCCATTGCCATCCCTACACCTGACCCCCGGACCCCTAGACCCCTAGACGCCGGACCCTTGGACCTCTGGACCCTGTATCCTGAACCCCGGATCCCAGACTCAGGGACCCCCAGACCCCGACCCTGCTGACCCTTGACCCTTGACCCTCGTCCCCAAACTCCCAGACCATGGACCCCGACTCCGGACCCCATTCTATTTATATTTTTGTACAACTTAAAAAAGAAAATCAATGAACGATATATTTTGCAAATTTTGAAACAGAACGTCAATCGCATCGCGTGCGTCTTTACTAGTCTCATATTGTTGTGATGCCTTATGTTGAAATAGAACGTCACCCACTCGCATCACCTTCTCAGATGTGTGTTTGTTGAAATAAATACATGGGGTAGATAGTAGATTAAGAATAGAAAATACAATCTACATGTTTGGTGAAATAGTAGATTGGGTAGTTATTTTAATATGCTAGTAGATTATTTATTTATTCTTATTTCCACCAAAAAGGTAGTTATTCTTTTTGTTTTTATTTCTTTATAGTTTTGGTTGCATTTTTTAGAAAAATTATTTTTCCTATAGATAATAATTTAGAATTATTTTATTTCTAATATACATCAAATTAATTATATCAATGTTTTATTCCAAAAGTCATCTAACTGAACATAAAATATTTTTGGAGAATAAAATTCTCAATAGTACTATCAGATAAAAAAGTTGTAATAATTATTATTAAAATATCAAAAAGAATAAATACAAAATTAACAAATGATATTTTTTCATTCACAATATATTTTAAAGTATGCGTATGTTTGTAAATAAAAATAAAATTATTCAGTATATATAAAATTACATAATATTATTATTTTATTCTATTTTTAATGAATATGAATCTTTACTAGATAGTAACATATTATATGTTTCATCAAAAAAATTTGATGTTAATTATATTATATAAAAAAATATTTCAAACAAAAAAGTTACAAAACTAATATCTCTTAAAAATAAATCTCATAAATATAGTAAATAACTATGTTCTTCAATCGTTGAGATGCCAGTTTAACCAAAAGAAGTAATATTAAATTATCACTATTTTAATTTAAGTAAATTATTTATATTATTTTATTTAATCTTAATTTAAAAATTAATAATATAATTTAACCAAAATATATTATCTACTAATTTGAATCTGCTATCTCTTATCTACTATCAATCTGTTTCGCTAAACAGGCGTGTATTTATAATGGGCGTAAAATGTTATGCAATAATCATCATGCACCGAGAGGCTGTAGACTATTAATCTGACAATAAGGTCTCCAAAAACTAATCAAATATATTAAGCAATTTGATATAATTTTTAAGGAAGATTTCTGATGCGAGGGCGAGGAGAATTGCCACATCATCAATATATCCGAACTTTTGATTCTTGTGCGGGAGGGAACAAAAAAAACCCTATAGGGTAAAGTCAAAGAAGCAAGAAATAACAAGAGTTAATACAAATAATAAAAAATTTGATTCATTTAAAAAAATCTGAGTTTAAATTTCATAAATGTTGAAAACACATTTAAAAAGTCATCATTAAAATAAGATCTAGGTGTTTTTAACTCTGGATATCAGAGGTGTAAAGAGAGAGAAAAAAAAGAGGAAGCAAGCGCAGTGACAGAGGATCTGCTCAGGTAGACCCCACTCGCCCACGGACCGACAAACTGATTGATGAGGGAGGCCATAGTCAAGCTGCCAGCCCAACATCTCGTGGTCTAATAGGTTCCCTTGTGGCGTCCTACTTGGCTTTTCCAGAGATTCTTTGTCCGCTTGAACAACTTGTATGCTTCACGTTTTGGATGTTATAGCCTTTTCGAAAATGCCGAGAAAAAAAAATCAATAAGTAAAATATTCTAACATAACCAGGTTCGAATCTTTAAGATATAGCAGCGATAAATAAGACAGTTTGTCATTTTTTTAATATCTTGCACAGTTTAAATCTGCATTAGCCAGTTCAATAGGCCTGAATATCAAATAATAAAATTAAAGAGTTCGAAAAAGGGTTGAATTTGGTTAAAATTTGGCCATTTTTTTTATAAAGTTCATGATGCTTGATTAAATAGATTATTTCTTTTTATGGTTTGAAATATTATAGTTACGTTGTTCTAGTCTGAAAAATTATACTTTCGAGTATCTAATAGTATTAATTTGATTATCATGTTCTTGTCTCGTGGATTTTAGAGTAGGAACTTTAAGATATAATATTTTTCAAACAATAAAGACGAAATTTTTTATTTCACTATTCACTATAGACCGGAAATATTTTATTATAAAAATTTTCACCACACACACATTCAACTATATTAATCTCATTTTCTTTTCACACCTGATATTACATTGTCCAGTTTTAATATCATTTTTTCTGCTGTTTTATAGGTCCGAAGTCTAAACGACATGATAATACTGATTAATTTAGTTGCATTCCCGGAGTTCAAAACTAAAACAACTTCGTCATTGCAAACTACTTTGATAGTCTTGTCATTATATTTTAATTCATTCAATATCAATATACACCCAAAAGTTTGTTAAAATGTAACTTTTCCTCTTGAACTTTGACTAAAAACACACACAAAACAAGTCTGATCGTTTGGTATGTCCAAAAAGGACAGAAGTATACAACTCCAACACATCGGCACCCTCACCCTTTATTCTTCTATACAACAAGACTCTCTCCAACCCCGGAGCTCGTCAAGTATCATATCCGATCGATGTTCATGGAATATACAGCTTCAATAGTGAGACGCGGAACGATACAATGCCAAAAAACTGTGAACCTCTCGTATGCAAAATCGGTAGTTTCTAAAGACTGATTTACACCAGTTCACTGTCAACCTATTCCAATGTGGAACTTCAGTGCCGAAGAGAAATAAGTCGGTCTGAGCAAGGTTGTACCTTAAAAATCATTAACCAGATCTCTTCAAGTATGCCAACACTCCTAAACCAGCAACTAGGGCAGCACCGGCAGCAACGGTGTTATAGGCGGATGCCCACGCGTCTGACTGAGCATACTCCATACTTCCTGAAGTAGAAGTCGTCTTCCGACCACGCGTTCCCGGGTAGTCTAGATGCAGTCTCAGACTCTGCAAGTTCGTCATTTTGAAGTAAAAGGATTTACCATCACAAGATGCATTTGGAGAAACTAATAGAGTGTAAATGGACTCCCTAATAGTGCCCAAGACTATTGGAATCAAAATGATAAAAGTTTGAGAAGTAATTTAATTTAAACAAACTTCCAAATCTCTTGCCTTACAACAGAGGACATGAAACTTACAACGTTGAGCGACCAATCATTATATAGGTGCATCACTTGACCGATCTTGCCCATATTTCCATAATCACAAAGTGAGTGACATCTAAGACAAGACTCATACCTTCAACTCAGCTAACTTTGCATGCTCCACAGCAGTTACCAAATCATTATCTGATGCCAGAACAACTTTGTCATGGTCTTCGTCTTCATACTTCAAAATGTAAACTCGAGTTAGCACGAGTAGCAAGAACCTGGAAGCAAATGATCAACCAAAGATTTATCTGACGTACCAAAATTTGAGGTAGATTGTATCGGTCAATATCATCCCCAAGCCTTGCAAGAATTGCTGTTATAATCTCCGTCAAATTGCGAGTATCTGATTCCAGATCAATAAAGGACCAGTGGCATCAGATTAATATTTATCAGACAATTATTACATTTGATGGACTAAAACTTCTTAATCTCAATTACTAGGCATCTGGAAAAAATATCACAACCTTTTCATAATCCACGACGTCTTTTGACATGTAAATAAAGCAGCTCAACCTTGACTTGAAGAGCCGCATGCAGAATGTCAAACATCAGGACAGGAGTAAAATTCTTACCACAATTAAATCGATGCATTCGACCCCTTTTGTCTTCAATTTTAAAAGCACACATGTGGGAATACTGACAACGGAAGAGATCTTCCCGCCTCTGTCCCTTCATAGGCCAATTTCAAGGAACTGTCACTGAACAAACAACCATTTTGGTACTAGTTAACACCAAAGATATCAGAACCTGTCCTATATCCAAAAACCAAATAATGCAGAAACAACCTTCTCGTTTCCTCATCCTCCTCACTGGGACCCAAGGTAATTGCGGAATCCCAAAACTTTTGCATCATTGTGTTTGCTGACTCATTATTCACTCCCACATTATTTCCAACCTGATAAAAGTTGAAAAGATGAGTAACATTCCCCAGAATACAGATATCAACAAGTAGCATAATAAAGGCATGCCTATTCATTCTTCTAACAGCATAAGAACCAGAAAGCAATATTTCAATTTCCAATAATCACTTATAGAGAACAATGATCGGTCATGCTTTACGGTGGGGTAAAAAAAGGATTACAGGTCTCCAACAAAGCCAACTTGTTAAGAGTCATGCTTGAGCTGTCCTAGGAAAGAAAGAATTATGCCAATCCAGTGCAAATACCATAGTTAAGACAAGATATTTCCAGAAAGATACGGACTTGAGCAACTGTGGCTACCGCAGCATGAGTTATGTGAATAACATCCACAACGGCTACAACATTCCCATCTGCACCCCACATTCTAGAGTTAGTAACCTTGAATTATAGAGCATCCTATGTAAAGAATCGGATATCAAACAAGATTATTACTATTACCTTTATCTACCACAGGAAGATGCAAAAATTTGCCATCATGCATGGTATGTAGAGCATCAACAATAGGAGTATCAACTGTGGCACATTCTGGATTAGGAGTCATCACCTGCAGGTAATTCGAATTCCCTCAATCAACAGTACTTTTTTTTAATTAACAGGTTCACAAATTATGACGGGAAAGCTCAACTGATGGCTACTCCCAAGCAATAAACTATCAAAGATCATAAATCATTTTCCCGGAAAGACAAATCCAATCATCCAAGAAGTTATTACCTTCTCCACTAGAGTGGAATCAGGAGGAAGATTTTGTGATATGACCCGCATTAAGATATCTTTCGAACTGAAAAATTGCAAACTCAAATTAGTATGCCTACCAATCTGTTAGTGATAAAATATTTGATTTTAAACAAGAGCTATTTCACTCTCTATCCATAGAGACAATTCAATCTGATTGATACTTACGTCAAAATGCCCCGTGGTTTGTTCTCAACCACAACTACAGAACAGCTTGAACGAAGTTCAAGCATCTTCTTGGCTACTTGCAAGACTGTTTCAGTTGGTGAAACTGTCACAAGCCTGAAGGTGTTAAAGTACATCAGAGAACAGAATCCCAGAGAAGTTTGACATTCATTATCTTAACAAAAAAAACTATTCAAGCATATTAGTATCACCCTAGAGGGGAAAAGATATTACCTACTTTGTATTGTCTGTAACTAAAGTTGACAATGAGGGCTTGAACATCCTGGAAATCAACGGAAAACAAAGCTTCAAACAAGAGAAGGTACAGGACAGATGTTTGACTCAAAGAACATACATAAACAGTTGAACCCACCAGAGATAGATCGCCAATTTTTTTCAACTCCTTCAACAGCTGCAGCAATAGCTTTCCCTTTTTCAGCTGCTCTCTCCATGCGAGCAATGGCATCATACAAGCACTTAGCTATGTCCAGCAACGCAATGACCTCTCCATTCTCCACAACTGGCAAATGTCTGAATTTTCCTGTAGACACCAGTATCAGCAGTATGCGGGGAAAGCCAAAAATTATAAGTATGGTGTACATGCAACAGTGTATCGCTAACCTTGTACCATCTTCTGGAGAGCTTCCACAGCAAGTGTATCAGAAAGAACAAAGACCGGATTTTTTGTCATAACTTTTGAAACCGGGGTCTCCTCGAGATTAACCTGACGAGCAATTACTCTCAATGCTACATCCTGAAGAAAGAGAAAACATTGGAGACGGACATAAGGAGGCAGTGGCATAAAGGACGGGATTCCTCACCATTTGCAAACCAGCAAAACATCAACTAGACCTTATCAGTGAGAATCCCACACAGCAACGCGTTCGAGTCTGTCAACAACAGGGCATCAACTCGACGAGCAGCCATCCGGCGACAAGCCTCGTATATGTCAGGTACTGTCAGGGCCTTTGATAACCGCAATCGCTTTACAGTAGGCTCTCCGGTTAGTCCTCTGTCCCAAACGGAGGTCCAGAAAACAAAGGATTATATTAGCGGAGCTGGTACAATAATCAATGCTTTCCGCTCGACTTCACAAGTCATAGACAGAAGGACCAGAGGACACTCATTGGGACAAAGCATTCTAAATGCAGAGAAAATTGAAAATCAGGCATTCATTTCAAATAGGACACCAAATCAAACCCAAGTAGAGCGAACCTGTACCATCATCAGTTAAACTACTCGTCAATAAAAAAGGGAAATTCAAGCCAGATATTTCGGCTGAAGTGAACAACAGAAACAATGATACGATATCAGATTGGGTCGATCCCATAAACTCTTCTAATCACAAGACAATCAGTTTTGCCACACGGTAGGGCGAGCTCGTGCAAACTTCAGTCCAATGCGCTTCATTTGAGGAGGCGAGTTAGTACGTATCAGATTGGAAAGTAGAACAAATACTCATTACAGGAACGAAACTGGTACAAATAAATTGAAATAAATAAGAAAAAGGTGGGGTGGGAAACAAACCGGAGATTCGACATGGAGCGGGTAGATGAAATGGATTTCCGAGAAGGATCGGGACCGCCGCCTCCGCCATTCTCGGAGGCTTTCTTCCTCGCCGATCCTCCTTGGCTCGCCATCTCCCTTAACCTCTTATTCCCTAACCAAACAAAAGAAAAAGGAAACGACGCCGCCGCGGAACATTTCCATATCACCGGGAGAAGAGAAGAAAGAGTAAGATAAGATGGAAATACCTCACCGGAGATGCGATTAGCTGGCTGATTAGGGAAGGGGACAAGGCATGCTACGGGGAAGGCGCTGGCAGGGAAACCGTTACAGGAAATGAAGATTTTCCCGCGGGGATGATCCGACCGGCCAGCGCTAGAACTCGAGAGAGAGAGAGAGAGGCGAAAACCTAGGGAATTGGGGAATTTGGATTTTTTGTTTTTTGTTTTTTAGAGAGGGAAATGCGTGGGAGTTTGCCCATTCCTGCTCGATAGGGTAACCACCGGCCAATGAGTGCTCGCCACGTCGTCAATTTTGACCTTATTCACTCGAAGAAGAGGAGGAGGTGGTGGAGGTGGAGGTGGAGGTGGAGCCGGGGAGAAGGTAATTTTTCTATTTCCTTTCGGGCAACTTCCTCTGGGGGCGGATTTGGTAGGAACTGGGCTAGTCCCTATTTATGGCTACACATGCAAACCAATATCGCTACACATGCAAACCAATATCACTTCACATGCAAACCAATATCACTTCATATGCAAACCAATATCACCTGGTAGGTTATTGACCATCAGATTTAAAAATAATCAAATCTGACGACCCAAAATGTAGTCCCCACCTATGGACAAATTTTTTTTAGTCCTCACTCAATCCGGTCTCACTTCCTCTACGTTCTTTTTTTTAAGTGTACATGGTTGGTCGAATCTAAAAACTAATATTAATAACACTGTTTGTGCGTCCATCTATCAAAAAAGTGTGTTTGGTTCAGTAGTATGATTCTCACTTTGGGTACAAGAGATCATGAGTTCAATTCTGACCCTAACGACACAAAATTCTAACGTCAACAGCATGAGTGTTGCAGGAGTCCCTTTGGGTTTCTAGACGATATTTCACTTGTTTAGGGATGACAATGGGTAGGGTATTGATAGGACCTTACTCATACCCTAATTTTTTTGGATGGACCCATACCCTATCCTCGACCCTACAAATTTTTTATTGTTAGATTCATACCCTACCCTCCTGGAGACCCAGGGTCTGCAGGGTCCGACCCTTTAACGTTCTGCATTTTGATAATTTTTAATCAAAACTTAATTTTTATATAAAATTTAAATAAATTCAAGACATCTACTACGTTACACATCAACATTCAATAGAAAATTGATGAAACATCAAATTTTGTAATTTAATTTCAATAGCCCAAGATTTTTTTAGAGTTTGAAATACATAAACAATTCAACAAAAGAAAAATATAACATGTCAGCTTATAGTGATCCATCATTCACGACATGTTCTAAGCTAGTTGCAGAATAACATAATAAATATGTTAAAGTTAACCGTAAAGTATATTATATATATTATCAATACGGTTTAACAAGGGTCTAACTAGAGTCTAATTAGGGTATAGTCTAAAATAGGGTAAAAATGTAAGGGTAGAGTCCGACCCAGAGGGTCTAGCTATGGATTCATACCCTACCTCTAAACATGGACCCATACCCATACCCTACCCTAGACCCAGTCAAAGTCAACATACCCTAGACCCGTAGGATAAGGGTAGGGTCCGACCCTCAGTATCATGTAGTTTAAAACATATCAATTGAGTTAAACGTATTCTAATTAAAATTAATTAGAAGCCCGGGCAGCTACCCAAACCCTACCCGTCCTGCTCAGACTTTGCTCGACCACCCGGACCAACCACATCATAATTTTATGCTGATGTAGTATCCCCTCTCTCCTCCTTCCCCTCTCTCGTTCTTCCCTCTCTCTCCCAATAAAAAACTGTCCCCTTTCTTCATTTCCTTCTTTCCTATATCTCATCATCTCCTTCCCAAAAACCAAATAGAAAAAGATGGAAAAGAAAAAGTAAATTCTCCTGTCCTTCTCTGCACTAAACGAAAAATAAGTTTTATTAATTAATTTCAAATTATTAACCCCAAAACCAAAAGTAAACCGAACTTCGTTCTCGAGCCGGTTGAGCTTCACCTTGACCAGATACGAGCTGAGCAAGGGCACCCCATGAGGCTGGTGGAGATGGAGGGCTCCCACGTCGTCCAGAACGTGTACGAGCCCCTCGACGTCCACCTCGGCCAGTGCTTCAGCGTCCTCGTACCCCCAAGGACTATTACATGGTGGCCTCCATTCGCTTCACCAAGTCGGTCCTCACTGGCAAAGGCATCATCAGCTACGCCGGCGCCAAGGGCAAGGCCTCCCCCGAGCTACCTGCGCAAGGGTATCGTCAGCTACGCCGGCGCCAAGGGCGGCCTCCCCCGAGCTACTCGCGCAAGGGCATCGTCAGCTACGGGTCCATCAACATCACCTGCACCATCAAGTTCGTCAACACCACTGGTAACGTCAAAGGCAAGCTCAAGTACGCCATTAACGATGTCTCCCATGTGGACCCCGCCACCCCACAAACAGTGTATACTCTCTCTCTCTCTCGATAGTACATTTGGATGTGAAGCGAAGCCGGAGTATGAGAGAGAAGGAGAGGGAGTGTAGATCGGGATCGAAGATGGCGGAGGTCACCGAGGAGGAGGGGACGCCGGTCCGGCCCCGGCACTGACGGTCTCGGGATCTTTAAGGGAGGGGTCGAGGAGGAGGAGGAGGAGGAGGCCCCGACGATGAGGAGGGGATCCTTCAAGGCTGACAACGAGTTCATGACTCTCCTCCACGGCTTGGATACGGTCAAGATGGAGCTCAACCAGCTCGAGAACGAGGTCTGGTTACTTTTACTTTTGATTGGGAGAGAGAAGGAAAAAAGAGAGGGGAAGGAGGAGAAAGAGGTGATGCAACGTGGCACCACGTCAGCATAAAATTCTGATGTGACTGATCCGAGTGGCCGGGCAAAGTTCGGGTAGGATGGGTAGGGTCTGGGCAGCTGTCCGGGCCTCTAATTGATTTTAATTAGAATAAATTTGACTCAATTGATACGTTTTAAACTACAGAGTACTGACTTGATGTTTTGCGATACCACAGGGTACTTAAGTAGACTTTTCCCAATAATAAATACCGAAACTTCTCGTTTTCCCTCAGATCTCGACCACATCTCAAGAAGATCAGAGCCGTCGAAAATAAAATTAAAATATCACGAAAAGATGCACGACACGGACGCGTTAACCGACACAACACAAACCCACCACCACGCCCATCTTCCTTCTCCAATTCATACTCTCTTCTTCCTCTTTCCTCGTGGGTCCTCCTTTTATAGTCAAAAAGAAAGGAAAAAAAAAGAAAGAAAAAAGAGAGGAGGAGGAGGTGGTGGGGAATGGCGGACTGGGGCCCAGTGCTAGTAGCGGTGGTGCTGTTCGTGCTGCTGACGCCGGGGCTGTTGTGTCAGGTGCCCGGTCGGGGGAGGGTCGTGGAGTTTGGTAATATGCAGACAAGCGCCGCTTCCATTGTCGTCCACGCCATCATCTACTTCGCTCTCATTACCATCTTCCTCGTCGCCATCGGCGTCCACATCTACACTGGCTAGGTTGGGGTTTTAAACGAGAGCTTGGTTATATTTTCGGATCCGGTTTAAGTTTAAATTATTCGGTTCTGTTCTGATTATGTTCTGTTTTGTTTGACAGATGACTCTGATTTTATTTATGTTTACTTTCCCTCCCTTGAAATATTCCGAATCTGTCGAGTTTCTGATTGTCATTTTTCTGGCCTTGTTTATGAAAATATTTGAGGCTTTAACAGGATTAGAATCTCTCTAATCATCGGTATCTGTTTCCTTCGTTTAGAAGATTAGGACTATTTACTTTCTTTTTTTATGAGTGGAATCTTAATGGTTTGGGTTTTTTGCAAAAATAAAATAAAAAATAAGGAGGCCCTAAATAGTAAATAGGATTTCTGTTACCCATATAGATTAATCATTTTAGTGCGACATATATAGTCACGTGTTTTAAATCCCGTAAAAACAAAATTCTCATGGTGCGACCTGGACATTGACTTACCTTTGAGTTGTTTTGGAGGCAAATTCGGACAATGACTTCCCTCGCAGAAATGTCAAAATTTTGTTTTAAAAAGAAACAAAATCTAATACAGTCTAATGCCAACCTGTCTAAATTTTTTTTAATAAAAAAAATATATTCTGAAGCAGTCGCTTCTTCCCTCCCGCACTCCTCTTAACTCTAAAATCAAAATAACTCAATACCTTAAAATGCTCCAGACCTCCCCTCGTCGTAAGCTTGAGGTCTCTTACACTCGGCGACATCCTCCTCCTCCTCCTCCTCTAGTTTTCTCTTAGGTAAAAGTCCACTTTAGAAGATTGCAAAGCTCCAAGATCAAACACACTTGACCAAGTTTCTCCATTTCAAATTGAAGTTGCTAGGTCCTCGAATTTTGTGAAATGGTTGTGCCTTGAGCTTAGTATATGGGTCCTCTACCATGGAAGGCAGAAAAGTTATTAGCTTTACGCTTGTGGAAGCTTAATTGGTGTTTACTGTTTTAAGTGTCAATTGGTCATATTAGTCTATCATGATGGTGTTCATTGGACATTACTAGCTCATGGTTAACACATCAGTATCTTCTTGTTACTTAAGAAGAAGCTGAATATAGATGTCACTGCCTTTGTCCAAAAGAGACTCTGGAGTTCAATGAATGTTTCGAAACAAATATAAAGAAAGATATAAGTGTTTCGAAATTCTTCTCCAAGACATCATTATCTACGACTAAGTTCTTTGTCCAGGTCAAGTGCCACGTCGTCTACGAAATGTCATGTCCTGTAAACTACGAAACAATATATATTAATGGACATTGCATATCCAAAAGAGACTGTGGAGTTCAGCCCAGGCCCATATAATAACTTCGCGTCAAGGTCAAGTCTTTGGTCTCTGAGAGCCCACTTAGGTGTTTGCTCAATCCAATTTAGTAAAAGAAAAAAAAACAGTTTTTATTTGAAAAGAAGAAGTAAAAAAAAATTCCGCTGCCGGGAATCGAACCCGGATTTCAGCAAATGTAGTTGAAATTACCATAGTTTTAAAATACGGGTAATTTATATTATTATATAGGCAAGTAAATAAACAGGCTTCTACCGAAAAAAAGCAAATAAAATTATAAACAGGCTATAAAGCATATTACTACAAAACATAAATAAAGCCCGTATTTATTTCTTTTGTTCTCTCGCTCACAATCAACCCAATAATTTTTAGACAACAGAAATTATTTAAAAATATATTTCTCCCCCCTTGTTCGACGAAACATAAATAAACGTAATTTTTTGCATGGTTTTAAAAAATGCGGTCCGACCGATAGTTCGACCGATTAAACTGCGAATCGGACACAAGAGCGGTCTGTTTTTAGGCTCTGGAACGGAGTCCGTACTAACCGCCTCAAACCCGGTCAGCTGGGCGATTTTGACCTCCGGGTCGTCCGAAAAAATCCGGTCAGAACTGAGCTTCGATATTTCAGGGGCAAAATTGGAAAAACCATTTTTTTGTAGTAAAAATTGGGAAAACTTGACCAAAACGTACATTTTTCTCACAAATATTACATTTGTCCGCCTCTCCACCTTTAATCTCCTGCCTGCGCCCGCTCGACGTCGTCGTCCCTGTACCTGCCTCGACAGAAGGATGGCAAATTTTGGGATTTTTTGAACAGGAGTATGTTCTGGGTTTTTTATGAGCTCATTTTGGGGTGATTTTCTCTGTATCGTGTGCATCTTTGTTGGACTGAAGCTAAAGGGGAGTATTGAAACAGTGTGAGTTGTGGGTTTTCTTTGTTGCTTTATATCGTTAGTCATGGAGGAAAAATCTTCTTGTTTGTGTGAGGCTATGTTAAAAAAGAACAACAAAAGTTGAAAGAAGCAGGAAGGAGACGAAGAGAAGACATGGTTTGGAAAATGTGCTAGCGGAGTCCATGAGTACTTTTTCTTGAAAGTTGAAGTATTTAAAAGTTGACAGGGACATGGCTTGTGGCCCTAGGAAAAATAGACTTCGACAGAACAAGTAGTGAGTGGGGTACATGTATTTCTAGGAAAAATAGACTTCGACAGAACAAGTAGTGAGTGGGGTACATGTATTTTTTTTTACAAAATTTTAATATATATTTATAAAAAAGTATGGTCCGACTGGCGGTCTAACTAGTCGGACCACCTGACCCGAAGGACGGGAGAAATTTCGGATCAATCTCTAGGTCGTATTTTAAAACCATGGTTTTTTGCTCTCTCCATCCCTCTTTTATCTCTTTTCCATCAAAAACCCCTCTTTTATCTCTGACCTAATTAATTTAATTATCCAATTTCTATCAATCTAACTCCAAAAACATTCATCAATTGACCTTTTCTTCCAGGTAATTTTTCAAAAGGAGGTTTATTTCTCTAACAATTTCCTGAATGGAGTTGTCAGGGGATATTTTCCTTGTCTGGGGTCGAGCCAGAAACTGCTCAGCGGGGAGCTTTTGTTTTGTCAAAAAACGCTGCTCGGGCAGCGTATTTTTTGTTTTGCCAAAAACCGCTCCACCGAGAGCATTTTTTGCTTTGCCAAAAACCACTTTAAGGAGAGGTAGGTAAAGCAGCCTTATTACCCAAAGCGAAGGAAAATTACCGAAAAAACTTTTTTTTTACCAAAAGCCGGGAGCATTTTTTGTTTTGCCAAAAACCGCTCCGCCGGTAGCGTTTTTTGTTTTGCCAAAAATCGCTCCGCCGGGAGCGTTTTCTTTTTTGCCAAAAATCGCTCCGTCGGGAGCGTTTTCTTTTTTTACCAATTTAATTATCCCATTTAAACCAGAACCCGGTATTAACCATTATACAACTTGTTTATTAAAAATAAAGAGGAAGTAATGTTTATTAAAAATAATAATATTTTGGAATTCCCTTTGATAAGGTTGCAATGAAAAAGTTACTCCAAATAAAAAATTCTATCTTGAAGTTAAATATGAACAACTAATTTCGTAATATAATACACCCAGCTAAATAAAAAAAATAAAGACTTATTTCATAAATACATATTTCATAAGGACATATTTATTTAATAAATAATATATTTCATAAATATATTTATGAAATACGTATTTATTTAAAAATAATATATTTCATAAATATGTATTTCACAAATATATATATATTTAATAGATAATATATTACATAAATAAATAAATATATAATATACATAAATAATAATATATTACATAAATATGTATTTCATAAATACATATTTATGTAATAAAAAATATTACATAAATACGTATTTAATTAATAAATATTATTTTATATAAATATGTATTTATGTAATAAATATTATTTTATATAAATATGTATTTATGTAATATATTACATATTTCATAGAAATCGTATATATGTGATATATTATTTATTACAAAGTTATAAGTCAATAAGTTCTTGTAGATTGGTTGGTTAGAATGCTTATTTAAAATTGTGGAAGTCTACGGTTCGATTCCGAACAAGAGCCATTGTGTGTTTTTATTTGGATTTTCTCCCCCTTGCTCAGTGTTGCTAATTTTTTTTTCCGTGACAACACAAAAATGCTCCCGGTGGAGGTATTTTTGGCAAACCAAAAAAGCTCCCGGTGGAGCGAGCGATTTTTGGCAAAACAAAAAATGCTCCCGGTGGATCAGTTTTTTGGCAAAACAAAAAACACTCCCGGTGGAGCGGTTTTTGGCAAAATAAAAAATGCTCCCCGCTGAGCGGTTTCTGGCTCGACCCCAGACAAGAAAAATATCCTCTGACAACCCCATTCAGGGAATTGTCGGGAAAATAAACCCCCTTTTGAAAAATTACTCTTTTCTTCCTCGTCAATTATCCAATCTCTGACCTAATTAACCATGCCCAGAAGCAGGAGGCAGGTGCGAAAACAAGAGAAAAAACTCAAAAGGTGCCCTCGGTTTCAGGGGACAAGAGGAGGAGGAAAAGCGGAGACCGAATTGAGTGGGGACTAAAGAAAATTTGTCCATAAGTGGGGACTACATTTTGGGCCGTCAGATTTGATTATCTTTAAATCTGATGGTCAATAACCTATCAGGTGATATTGGTTTGTATGTGAAGTGATATTGGTTTGCATGTGAAGTGATATTGGTTTGCAAGATGTTGGTTTATATATGAAGTGATATTGGTTTGCATGTATAGTGATATTGGTTTAAGTTAGTCCCCATAAGTGGGGACTAGTCCAGTCCCTACCAAATCCGCCCCGTGGTCACCTCCTTCAACGTCTTCTCTTTCGCTGTGAGTCGGGGGAAAGAGACCCCGTCTTACGACAATCGATTAAAAATTCTTCATAGTTTAATTTTACTATATTCTTAAGCCTCTTAACAGAAAAAAAAAATTTGTCACGAAAATAACAAAAATATTCTTGAAAAAAATATATCTCCAACCTCTCGAACACCGGGGGTTGACAATATTTATCCCTTAATTTATTGTATGCGCCTAAGAAGACTTTCAGTTGACCACCAGTCGCATTGAAATTTATCTCTAGCGCTAGATTTTTATCGGTATCCGAATTTATTTCTTATTGGTTATAAATAAATATTTTAATAAATAAAATTTAGTACATTTTCAGAATTTAAAATGCGATCCCAAATTCCCACCCATTCTTTTTATCGTTTAAGCAAGTGTTCATGTAAATAACTATTTAATCGTCTCTTACCTTTGAAGAAGTAGATCCGGATCAAACTCTCTCTCTAAGGGAGATTCTCTCCCTTTTCGGGAGCTTTTACTCTCCTAGGGCTTCTTCCTGTCCCAATTTTCCTTGCCTCCTCGCCGACGCTCCTCCTTCTCCTCCTTCAAGCTTCACCCAACTCTCCTCTTCTTCTCGGTCTCTCCGTTCCTCACTGTCAACGTCAAGCTTCAACCTTGGTGCTCGCCTCGGGCTTTGGAGGAGGCTTCCCGGCCACTGACCTCTCCCTCACCTTCGTCAGCCGTCCAAGGCGGTTGTCCAGTCCTCAGGCCGTAGACCCATACTCCTCCTCACCGGATCCAGCCTCTCTGACCCAGATCTAACCTCGCGACGCTCACTCGCCGGTCACCAGCGTCTTCCACCTCTCGGGCTGGACCACCCTCTGCCGCGTCTGAGGCTTTCTCGGGCGGTGACCGGAGGGGTTGGTCGATGTAAACCTCCCCTCTGGGTTGCTGTCCATTTTGTTTATGCTTTTCTCGTATTATGTGTGTTTTCTCTTTTCAGCTTTATGCTTTATCTGAGTGCTAGTATTTATTTTTTACAGACTCGTGGCTATTTCGATCTTGGTTGGATTCGTCCAGTCTTTCTTTGGGTATGCATAAGGTATAACAAAGGTTTCTTCGGAGACACCTGTTCAAGTTGCCATCTGAGTCAACATTGTTTTAGTATGGCTGTTCTGTTTGAACGCTGCCATGGTCTCTTTATCATCCATGTTGCCTTTGAGAAAATCTTACACTATACCCAATCGTTGTTGTATTTTTGTTTCGGTCATTTGCTTTCATGTTATGTATTTGCTTTCATCCAATGTAAATTTACTTTTTAATTAATGTATGGCTTCAAGCCTCCTTAAAAAAAACCTTTGAAGAAGGGACTGATTTGAGAAGCCAACTAAACATTACCACTTTATCACCCAATTTTTTTTTAAAGATTACCACTTTCATATGGTTTTTTGGTAAGTATAGTTTATAAATAATAATATTTATAACCTATTTAATATGGTATTTTATTTTTGAGATTAAGATCGTCTGCCTCGTTAAAATCTCGCCGATATAAACATAGTGAGAAAAAATCACGATAGGAAAATAATATCTCAATAAAAAAATACCTTATATAGCTAGATTAATTCCCAAACTAATCACATAATACATCTCGTATGCACACTTCACATCGACCACCCCTTAAATTTGCAAACCACTTTCATATGGGTATGTACAATTTAATTAGAAATCATCAAATAAAAAAAGGTATTAAGGGTGTACTATGAGTTAATTAACAATTGAAGCAGATGATTACCTTGTAAATAATGAGCATGACTCATCAACCACTTATTATCATCGCAAAATAGATTTGGGAAACCAAAGCTATGCTCTCTATTGAGCTTCTGACAGCGACGACGAAAAAGAAAATTGATGCAGATAACGATGAAGATATATGGTAGAGTAGTGTTAGAAGTTTGATTACTTATTTATAGTAGTTGGATTAATATTAATAGTTTATTTATAGTAAGATTTTAGTTAATAGGTTTATTTTGGTTCTTTATAAATAAGACCACTTCTCTATTATTTTGGTTAAATATTGATATTGAAAATTAAGGTTTTCCTTATTCTTCTCGCTTTCCGGTATTTTTTGAATCAACGGATCGAGATTTCTATCGTATTTTCTGGGTATTCTCAGAATCAACGGACTTACGATTTCCTATCCATGAGCTTCCCCTACATCTGTTGATATCAAGAGCCGCGTTCGTTCCTCGTGGTATTCGATCCAATAGATCGGAGTTTGAGTTATGAAAAAAACATAAAAAGAGACAGTTCGCAAATTATTTCTTTGAAGGAAAACCCCACGATGCTTCACCACCGCTGCACACCGTCATCACCACCGATCGACACCGCCATCACCGCTGCTCCACACCGCACTGTCCGAGACATCGTACCCCTCCTATGGCTCTACCGTGACTAGTCGCGTCGCCCAATCGATTCAGTCACCAAGTTTGACTTGAGAGCAAGAGAAACCCGGCCGACGGTTTCAAATCGACGCGAGTCGCCGTCTATACTGGCACGTCTCGGCCGTTTGACGTCTTACCTCCGACCCGGAGTCCGCCCCACCGGCTGTTGCGTCTGGTTGTTGGTTTGTGAATCTCTCCCAATCTCTTGTTCGGTTTTTTTGAATTGGGAATTTTTTGGAGGGCTGATTGCGAATCTGACTGAAGTTGGAGGACCTATTAGTAATTTTTTGAAGCAGTTGGGACTGGTTGAGATTTGTGATAGATATCGGTGATTGTTTCATAATTTTCTAGTTGGTTAATTACAGATTGGTTCCAATATGTGGGAGAAGTTATAGATTGGTCCAGGCAAAATTTTAGAATTTACAGTTTGATCCCTTTTGACTAGTCTATGCTCCTCCGCTATGCCTTCCTGCCGTGGCACTCAACGAGAGGCATTTGATCTCACTTGCTTGGAACACTGGATGAATATGATGTCGCAAAAGATTGCTATCCTTCAGCAAAACCATAACGAGGTCATTGGTTTCTTGCGCGCACGGACTGCCTAAAACGTCTTCGCGCCAAAGACCACGCACCACACACACTACAATTTTTCACCGCCTCTCGTCGACTAGTCATCGTCTGATGATAAGGGTTCTGACTCATCTCATGAAAGGGATCTTTTTCAACCTCCTGATCATGAAGATATTGGCCAACCAATATTGTCCAGGCAAAATTTTAGAATTTACAGTTTGATCCCTTTTCACTAGTCTACGCTCCTTCGCCATGCCTTCCTGCCGTGGCACTCAACGAGAGGCATTTGATCTCACTCGCTTGGAACACTGGATGAATATGATGTCGCAAAAGATTGCTATCCTTAAGCAAAACCATGACGAGGTCATTGGTTTCTTGCGCGCACAGACTGCCTAAAATGTTGTCGCGCCAAAGACCACGCACCACACACACTATAATTTTTTGCCGCCTCTCGTCGACCAGTCATCATCTGATGATGAGGGTTCTGACTCATCTCATGAAAGGGATCTTTTTCAACCTCCTGATCATGAAGATATTGGCTAACCAATTTTTGACTCGTACCCTGGTGAGGATGACGAGGTTGATGAAGGTGAGTTTGATGAAGATTGCTTTGATGGAGAATATGTTGATGAATCTGAAGCACCACCATATTCTGTGAGGAAGTTGTTTTATGAAGAATCTAATTTTGAAAAGTGTGCGCTTAGTTATGTTGCTCCCATGGCTGAGAAGTCGATAGGTCCTTTTGATAATGCGGATTATTACGTTGAGTATGTCGAGCACATTGATTTTTTCGATGCTGACAAGTATGAATATGTTGAGGGTTCTCCGTTGTTGAATAAGTGGAATGACCTCAAAGATGCCGAGAGATCTATTCGAAGACAAGAGTTCTTGATTTTTCAGCTGGAGACTATTTGTGAGTCCCTGATTTCCAAGTATTTATTTTGTTGGGATGGACGATATCAGGTGTCACCATGTGGCTCGAAAGTATTACAGAGTACATGTACAAAAATTTTAAGCTGGCCAACGACACCAATTTCAAAGGCAAATTTCTCCAACCGGGGGAGAATTATGGAGATAAGGATGAAGATATATGGTAGAGTAGTATTAGTAGTTTGATTACTTATCTATAATAGTTAGATTAATATTAATAGTTTATTTATAGTAGGATTCTAGTTAATAGATTTATTTTGGTTCTTTATAAATATGACCTCTTCTTATTGTTTTGGTTGAATATTGATATTGAAAATTAAGGTTTTTCTTATTCTTGTCACTTTTCGGTATTCTTTGAATCAACAGATCGAAACTTCTATCGTGTTTTTGGGTATTCTCAGAATCAAAGGACTTACGATTTCCTATCCGGGTATTCTCAAAATCAAAGTACTTACGATTTCCTATCCGCAAGCTTCCGTGCATCAAAAATACAAAATGATGGATCGTTGATTTAGAACCAATTATGGCGCTTTGGGACTTTAAATATTTATTATTTATAAATAGATTTAAAAAATTTTGAGTTTGATTTGTGGAAGAGTATTTCTAACATGAAGAATATCCAATCCAAATGCGTTTTTAAAACTTTGGAGAGTAGTCATGGATATACAGGTGAACATAACACCGGAGTTTATGAAACGCATTACGTTCTTTATGTAGTCTCATGATATATATTTTTGGGCAAATTGTTCTTATATCTCTGGTCTATAGCGCAATTATTAGTAGAGTCCCTGCTATTTAAAAAATTATTTTGACATCCTTACTTTTTGTTTAAATGTTGGTCTCGAGTCCCTAGCGTTAGTCAACACTCATTTTTTTCATTTTTTGTCACAGAAATGACATTTATGCCCTTAAAATTTTTTTTACATTCTTTAACCTCTAAAAACAAGAACATCAACCCAAAAATACCAACACAAGAATAATAACACAACCCAAAACAAGATCAAGCTAACAAAAATCTAAAAACAACAACCCACCTTATTAAAGCCATTAGCAACACGCTACATCTCTCGGGACCAACACAAATCACCGAAGACCTAAAGACCCAAAGTTTCCAACGAACAAAGCCAAACATGCAAGGTGTACGCTTTTTCTCAAGTGCTGCGTATTGGTGAAGATGGAGGACTAGACCATTAGTAGTCTCTCTTTGGAATTTGATTTTTGATTGGCAGGGATTTTAATTTGGTTTCCAAAGGATTGGGTGGAGGGTGAAGAAGATTGATTACAGGGTTGAGGTTCTCTCTTGTCTTCCTCTTCCTATCCCACTTCCACTTCGTTGCTCTTTTTCTATTTTTAGGGTTTTGTTTCTGACATCGAAATAATTGTTGTTTGATTTTGGAATGTTTACCATTAGTGTTACCTTTTCATAGTTCCCTTTTCTGGGATTTTGTTTTTTTTTTGCTTTGGGTTTCAGAAGACCATTAGTAGGAGGAAGAAGACCTTTTCTGGGGTTCTGTTCTTTTATGGGATTCATTACCTTTTCATGGAGGACGAGACCATTAGTAGTCTCTCTTTGGACTTTGTTCTTTTTCTTTGATTTTTGAGCTTGTACAAGATTGATTTCATAGCTCTCTTTTTTGAGATTATGTTCTTTTTGGCTTTGGGGTTAGAAGGAGGTTGAAGGAGATGAGGCTGTTGGAAGATTTGGTTGAAGGAGTGTTGCAAGGGAAAAAGGACGAGAACGTAAAAGAACGACCCTGAGACAGTCCGAAGTAGTCGTCCCAAGGACGATTCCAACGAGCTGCGAAAAAAGCAAAAAAGTAGAGTAAAGAGAGGGAGTTGAGGGAAAGGAAGTTGTATTGAGAGTAAGAGAAAAAGAGAGCATATGACTTTTGTTTGTGGTTTTTGGTGTCCTATGCTTATGCCCCAAGCCATGCTTATATAGAAAAAACTACACTACCCCGGCCTCCTACCCTAAGCCGTGTTGTAGTCAAACACGATGACTTCAAAGTCTATCTCTATCTAATATCTATCGGTATCCAACCTGGACTTCTTTGGCTTCATGAAGTTTATCCCTCTCTAATTTTTATCTTGCCTTCTTGAATCCGTGTCCATTTATAACTCTTAGAGTCCGAGTTGATATGCCCTTTGAGTCCATCTTCGCCTTGCTTCCCGAAGTCCTCGTCTGCCTATACCTTTGAGAGTCTGAGCCCTTACGATCTCCTAAAGTCCGTCCCACCTTTTCTAGAGTCCGTCTGTTGAAGTGCAAAAAATACTTCAATATCGGTTAGGTGAAATCGGGTCAGATTTCGGACAACTACTTAAGATGGTCTGCTAGGTTCAAGGAGTCAACCATTCGCTTGGGTACAAGCGGTTGACTTATTGGAGCAACCTTAACTTACTGGAGGTAGTGACCTACTGAAGATAGCAACTTGCTAAAGGTCACTACCTGCTGAAGGTAGTGGCCTGCTGAAGATAGTGATTGGCTAAAGGTATCGGCCTGTTGAAGGTAGCGATTAGCTGAAGGTAGTGGCCTGATGTAGGTAGTGACCGATGAAGGTAGCGACATGCTAGAGGTAGTGACTGGCTGAAGGTAATGACCCGATGAAGTTAGTGGCCTGATGAAGGTAGCGACGCCTGCTGAAGGTAGTCACCTAATGAAGGTAGCTGTAGATTTGTCGCTCGAGGTTGACTAAGGCAATCATCGAGGTACTATTGGAGCAGAAAATATAAAGTCTTGGAGTTTGGGATCGTTTATGGCAATTATCAAATACTTGGCCAAGATTCAAATTCGTGGATGGTCAGATTACTTGGGATCGTTGATCCCTTGGCTTTTTGTGTGAGTGGGATCATTGAACCCAAGTTGGTCTTATGTGTGGTGAGATTGTCGATCCCAACTTGGTGCAAGTGAAGTTGGGTCGACAACTTGATGCAAGTGTAGTTTGGGATTGTCGATCCCAGCTTGGTGCAAGTGAAGTGGGGTCGATGACTTGATGCAAGTGGAGGATGGGTCGACAATTTGGGGTTGGTACTAGTGGTGGATGGTCGACCCAATCAATTAGGATCATTGGGCTATAATGAATCAGTTGTATCTTGTGACTCGGACCTTAGATTGAGATGATTTAAGTTGCTATGGAAAGCTAAGATATAGACTTAAAACTTTGTAGTTCATGATTTCATTCGATTCAGAGTAGATAAGGGCCAAAATAATGCTTTAATTCACGATTCTAATTTCATCAGTGAGGGCCGATGGACTTTGGTAGAATGGTCTTCCGATTCGGACCTCAAATTGAAGAGATTTAAAATGCTGTGGAAGGTTAAGACATAGGGCTACAACTTTTTAGTTTGTGACTTCTGCTAATTCAGAGATTAAATAGGTTTAAAGTTCGTTAGAAGTCAGGGTCGCTGATCTGGTGAGGATCGTCGACCCGCATACCCCACTAAGTGTGAATCATCGACCCGCATATCCCACTGAAGGTGGATCATCGACTTGAGTGCTTGCTAGAAGCCAATTGTTGGAGGTCGATTGTTGACCTGAATACTGATTAAGAGCTACTTGTCGACCTGGATGCTGATTGAAGGTCAATTGTCGACCTGAGTACTGACTGAGAGTCAATCGTCGACCCGAGGGTGGGGGTGGGGGTGGGGTGACTAGAAGCTAATTGTTAACCTGGGGGTGACTAGAGGCCACTTGTCGAGCCGTATGGGGCCTTCGCTAGTGAGAGATCAACGACTCAAGTAAAGACGCCCTCTCGGAGAAAGATTATTGATCCTAAGTCTTAGCAAGCAAGGATACCTTGAGTCTCAGCGAGTGGGGATACGAGAAGACCGAGCTCGAGATGGACTCTTAAAGAGGTTGGAGGGTTCAAGGAGACCAAAAGCACTTGGACTCTTAGGTGGAAACCGATTCATGAGGACGCAAAAGTTTCTGAATACCGAAGAGTCCGGGGCGGGTAAGGATAGGTATTGGCCTGGGTTGAGATGAGGATGAGCGTTGGTTCGGGGCAGATAAGGATCGGCATTGGCGAGGATAAGTTTTAAAGTCTCCGAATCCGACTACAACACGGCTTGGGGTGAGGCTGAGGCGATCTACTTTTTCTATATAAGCAGGGCAAGGGGCAAGCAGAAGGGACATCACCAGATAAAAAAAAATCAAGTTTCTCTCAAAGCTCAGCTTTTTATGTTAGTTTAGTTTTAGTAGGTAGGTAGTAGTCCCGGCTCCGACCACCCATTTACTTGTAGCGTTAGACTGATCTTGGGTCGAACACTTCGGGCCGTCGCGAGATCGTTATTGACGTTGTCACATTTTTCCCCAACACCGTCTTACCCGGGTCTCTTTGTGTCCTTGTCCAACTAGGTCTCTCGCTTCATGTCGTGACTGCCATATTATCACAACCTCGAGTTCTCCAACCAAGTAGCTCAAACCGACAACGTACTCAACCGGTGACTTCAACTACCCGATGCTAGTATAAAATTGGCGACTTCAACTACCCGAAACTAGTGTAAAATTGGCAACTTAAACTACCCGAAGGTAGGCCAAAATTGCCAACTCCCCGAAGGTTGGCCATTAAAATCGCTGACTCCTTGATTTGTGCCAAAATTAGCAACTCCCAATAGCCAAAGCCGAAACCTGTTTTTCCACTTGCAAAATCGCTAACCTCCAACAGGTGACAAAAAATTGCTGACCATTACTGGTTCGACTGAAAAATCACTGACCGATACCGATCGGACTGGAAAATCAATGACCGTCGGCACTTGGTGTAAAATCGTAACTTCCCTAAGCCAAATGATCAATTTTAACTTCAACTAAAATTTTGACCTTCTTTCGCTCCGAATTTTAAAAAGTCATCAACTACAAAGTTGTAAGTCTATCTCTTGACTTTCTACAGCAATTTGAATCATCTTAATCCGACCTCGGAGTAAAAACTTAAGGCACTTCTACCAATCCCCCATCGCCGGGCTACAATTAGCGATTTTTGCTAGGCTCTCACAACTAGCCATTTTTGCTAGCTTCTTGCAACTAACAATTCGACGCTGGCTTCGCTTAGACAAATCCGAGTTAATTCTCAACTCTTAGGTCGCTACCTTCAGTCGGTCAAAATTGGGTCACTATATCCAATTGGTCGCTACCTTCAGCTGGTGAAAGTCGCTATATCCCATTGATCAACCGCTTGTACCCCGATGAAAGGTCGACTCCTTGAACCTAGCAGGTGATCCCGATTAATCGACTAAAATTTGACCTAGCTTCTCCTAGCCGACCTCGGAGTATTTTTTCGCATTTCAACAAGGAGAAGGTTTTTTAAGGGTGTATCAGTCATTTTCATGACAAAAAAAAATGAATTCTTACGTAAGTCACGGACCCCAAACTAATATTTAAACAAAGAGCAACGAGAGAAAATAATTTTTCAAATAGTTCTACTAGTAATTATGCTATAGATCAGGGACCTGAGGATAATTTAACATATATTATTTTCTTACACTATTTTGAAAGGGGATCAGACTAGCTGTTAACCTGGTCGGACCAACTGATCAAATTTAACTTATAAATTAAAAAAAAATTTAGAATAAATTATGATTTTGTAATAATATTAAAAAATATTTGGAATTATTTATCATTTTGATACTGTATATAATTAACAATAAAATTATTTAATTTTTTTATCTGGCCATACACGTTCATTGTCGGACCACTGGTACTCGATCTGGAAAATAGACTTGTTTGACCTCCGGTCCATTTTTTAAATACATTGACTCTAATTTTCAATGTGGATATTATCAAAACATTGTAAATATAGTTTTCTCAATTTTCTAAAGCCAGATCTTATCTTATCTATTATCTTTAATTTTTAACTAAAACTCATTAACACGCCATTTATGCCGAGAGAACGTTTAAAAAACGAATCAATCACGGAAAGAAACATGACAAAAAACAGAACAACCTTGACTTTATCTTCTCCTTTAAGGTTCCAGTGATCCATTAATATGGTGCCATCTAGCACCATTTTTTTTACTTTTCATTTTTGCTCTGTAAAGTAAATTCTTATCTGTTCAACCTATAATGATAATCTTTATGGTTGATATGAAACCAAGTACGTCCACTCGAACCTAAAGGCCGACATGGTAAATTTATCAATCAAGTTTATCTTCCCACAAAAAAAAAAATCAATCAAGTTTATCTATCGGCTGTCACCCTTTGATTGGGCAAAAGTGGATTCTTTCCTTGTCCTAGGTTTAAATTTGTCATCCACTTTCTACGATGTCCCTAAAGTCCCAGCTCATTGAGCAATGTGTTGTGTTAACGACAGAGATGGATTTATAAGTTGATTAGTTGTACATTTTAGCCAAAAGGTTTAGTAAATATAAAAATATTCCTGCGAGAAATAAATAGCAAAGAATGATTAAATTGATTGTAAGAATCGAAAAACTAAAGTGAGAACTCTATAAAGTTTGGGGGAGTAAACGATAATTTTCCATAATTAGGCTAACTAGGGACAGATTAGGGTTGAAAGCCTATATAAATAGGCCCTTAGGTCGTCCATTCTGGGAGCCTAATTAACACCCACGAATTTTTCTATCATTGTGAAGGTGAGGAGCAAAATCTGACTCGGGAAGAGGTGCCAAGAGAGGACGAGATAGTCCGGGAATCGCTGTACGAGGAGGGTAAGTTACTAATACCTAGTAACCCATTTTCTGAATGGTCCAGGACATATCATTGGATTAGGCTCGGGAAGGTTTAAAGGGTTAGGAGCAACGTCAGGTAAGTGGGATTTGTGTCATCTCGTAGATCGAGGAGTTTAATTTTCCTGAGACAATCTATGTCTCAGTCTCAAACACGTATGGCTTGAGTTCGGGATCTGGCTTAAGCCGATCTTTTTACTGCTTGAAAAATCTGTTTTGATATTCTGATCTGGACTATGTTGAAACCGTATGCTATGCTTTTGTCTGAATTCTGAATGTGGAAAAGTCGATTTCGTGTACTTATGTCTCCGAATTCTGATGAGTTCTGTTAAGTATGTGATATGTGGTCGGATAGGGTAGTCGGATAGGAGATATACTTGTGGATATGTTATGTTCTGAAATTCTGTCGTTGATTAGTTGGCTAGATAGTCGGATAGGGATCTTTCGGTTTGCAAGGTGAAATTATTTTCCTGTGATTTGTTTTCTGTGTTTCGTTCCACTTACTGAATTTTTCAACTCACCCTAGCTGTATGTATTTCAAATCGTTCAGGTGGGATCCAGGATCGGGAGTAGGGTGATTCATGTGCATGCATCAACACGGATTTCTGGCCAAATAATAAAGACTTTTAACTTTCAATTTTTAGTATTTATTCGAATTTCTGAATATTTAAATCACGTTGGATGTTATAAATTTCTCATTTGGGATAATCATTTCGTTTTCTAATAAAAGTCTGACGCCTTTCGGGGTAATTAATACCTCGGGTTTTGTCGCTTCTATTTTCGGGTGGCGATATTGATAGTGAACATGGTTAGATGAAATGATTAAATTGGTTGCGAGAAATAAATGAATAAAAATCAATCAGTTCTAAAAAATGTGAACTGATCGGTTAAATTCTCACCCAAAATTCAGAAAAATCGAATCAACCCTCATAACTCAAAAAATGATTAAATTGATAGTGAACATGGCTGGTCTAAAGTTTTTCGATTGAATATAGATAACAACTCGATAAAAAGATACAGGTCACTTAATTTGAACACCCAATAACTTGATTGTATATATCATCACTTACCTCTAAATTCAATTGCTTGTCAAATAAGCAATCGGTCCATGAAGTTAACATTTGGTGAGTAAAAATTATACGAATTGCATTCAACAAAAATCGAGTGATCTTAGGATCAACAGTGGGACAAGATGTGATTGATCCTTTCATAGACTACAAATATATATAGTGCTTTCTTGTCATGTAGGGGAATTTCCCTAGTATTGCATTGCACCAGTTGAACCGCACCCATGAGGCCTATTTTTCTAACCTAGGTCCATATCTTCACACGGACAAAAAAGACAGGTGCTTTAAGCACTTTGTTTTGCCGGGTTTGATTTAACCCGACTTAAATTTACGTTAATAAGACTACTAACTCCAAATTCCCAACCCATCATATGCCGACAGCTCGATGGGGCACTGTTTGTGTGTCTTCCAACTTTTACTCATGCATAGATGGTATCACAAGAGCATAAATAGTCCAAGTGTCTAATTTTTTTTCTTACCATTTAATTGTTCAGGTGTTACATAGGGTAAAAAAAAATGGGGAGAGGAAAGGTGGAGCTGAAGAGAATAGAGAACCCAACAAGCAGGCAGGTGACATTCTCAAAGAGAAGAAATGGGCTCCTCAAGAAAGCATTTGAGATCTCAATTCTCTGTGATGCTGAAGTTGCCATTCTCATATTTTCTCCCACCGGAAAGGCTTACCACTTCGCTAGTCACGAGTATTAATCAATTCTTTCTCATTAATATCCCATTAACCTAGTTATTTCATACATATATGTGTTCATATATGCATATGGATGTTCATCTTATACTTAGTGTATCGATGAACACAAACCTCAGCGCCTAGGCTTGGGGACCAATTGCACGTGGAAGAGAAGTAATCCTAAACCATAGGCTAGTTCAAGTGATAAAAGGTGGGACGGATAGGAATTTAGTAGTTAAGAGTGAATTTTTTAGCCTATAATTTTTCTAATTATAAATAGCTATATTTAGAATCTTTAGCACCAACATAATTTCAGATGCATATTATTTTTTTAAGGTAAATTTACACCAAGAATTACACGTTGTCTGAGTTTGAACCTCAGACCTCCGTCAAATTATTTTACACCTTGTACTGTTAGACCAAATGCCCTTTGATAGATGTATATTATTAGTTAACCCGAAGTCTTTTACGGTCTTGATCATCCTGGCTTATATAAGTTGTTGTTTGCTTATTTATGATGCTTGTAGCCTGGATAGAACCATTACCAAGTACCGGAGCGAAGTGGGAGTTTCAGGATCAAGCATTCTGCAGTCTAGATCTATGGAGGTATATCTATACACCTCACTAGACTGCTTAGTTGGATTGATCAGATAGCTGATTACACCCTGTTGATATTTTTTCTGGTTTAGAGCATTGTAAATGAAATTAGGCCGGGTCAGATTGGTCATCTCAAGAATAATGATCACAATGAGATTTTTAGAAAGAAGAAAAAACATTGAGAATATAGAATATTAACTTTGAGCATATGAAGGATAGAAAAGAACATGCGATGGAAAGCATGAAAAAAATAATCGAGGGGAGAAAGATGGTGAGATAGTTGTATTATCCGTGTGTGGTTGGTGGGAGGAGTCCATGTTACATTTTAAAATTCGAAGTCCTGATATGATAGTGAGATAGTTGGATGGATTTACCCATAGTTTTAAAATACAAATTTTGGTACGACCGAGATTTTAGTCCGTCCTGCGGATCATCCGGTCCGATTTGACCAGTCAGACCACCGGTCATACCAAATTTTTATTGTAATTTATTTTACCATTATTCGATAATATATAGACCAAAATAGTCTATAAAATTTTAAATTCACATTTTAGAAATATCAACCAATTTATAACATATAAAGTCCATTTTTCTTAGTTGATTTGGAGAAATCGAGCATATGATACGATTTTTTAATTTTAATTTTTGCTAATTTGGATAAAATCAAGTCAGACTAGGCAGGTCGAGTCAAAAACTAGGATGAACTATCCGGTCTAACCAGATTTTGGATGGTTTGACCGGAGGCCTTATAATCAATGAAAAATGGCCCGCTTTCTAGGGCGATTCACGGTCTAACCGATCAGACTGCATTTTTTAAAACTATGAATTTAACTAGAGGTGAAATACTCAACAAGGTTTAGTATGCTTTTTATGGTGCGATTTTGTGAACAATTTGAAATTTTAGGAATCATATAATTTTCGATGGTGCAATTGATTATCATAATTTTTTTCTCTATTCTATTATATATAGTTCAGGAATGGCTACTTTGGTTCGGAATGAGAAAATCGTTATGTAGCCGTAACCATCTTTTGTATTTAGACTCGCAAAAGATAAATTAGGTTGAGATTCTTGTATTGGGGCTATTGTACATTTAGTGTAATTATTCACGATAATACTTATAAAAAAATCCGCCTTCTAAAGTCAATAATATGATTTTTGCTGCATTGCTTATGACGCAATGTGGGTACATAACCAAATCATAAGACTGTTTTCTTATTTAAACTAATGCGGAATTTGTGCAAACAGGCATGGAGAGAGATTGAAGAATTACGAAGATCGATAGACAACATGGAGCAGCGTCTAAAGTTGGTGACCCCTACATTAATTAAAATTTCTTCTTCTCCGAAAATTAGATGTAGACAAAGCCCGGAAGATCAGCTAATGGTTAAATTGTAGGCACCTGGCTGGAGAAGATTTGTCAAGGTTGAGTATCAAGGAACTGGAGCAGCTAGAGCGACAGCTCAAAACTGGGGTCGAACGTACAATATCCAAGAAGGTAATCTGAATTTTTTTGGATTAGATTATATTAATTATCATCAAATGTAATTAACATTGTTAAAAACGTATTGGAAAATGAAAAAGATAGTTAAAACATAAAATGTGACTGATAATGCTGAACTTTAAATATGAGATGTTTCAAAAGATATCATAAGAGATGCATATTTTGAAAGTTATGTACCATTCATTCTACATTTGATATTAACGATTGATGCTTTACTGATATTTAATTCTAATCCCTGTGTTAACAGAAACGCGCCGTTTTAGATCAGGCTAACCTTCTAAAGAGAAAGGTAAGTTTCTAAATATATAACTGTTTTTTTTTGGGTAGAATTGGTGGGCCTTAAAGCGCCCTTTATTTCATGAAGCAAAGCGCTACTGTCGAACCAACCTGGTAGTTCCAGAGCCTATACAATCTTCCATGACCAAAGCTACACAATCATGTGGAGGCCTATCCAGTACATGAAATCCTAGTGGAAATGACAAAGCGAAATTGGACAACCATTCGGCCATCTTGTTGTCCTCCTGAAAATAGTGATATACCTCGACTTGCCAATCACGACAGATTAGGTTAGCGCAGTTAATCACGAGGCATGACAGCGAATGTGTGTTCACTATTCCCTCGGTAAGACATTTTACCACTCCTTGTGAATCTATCTCCAGTACAACCTTCCGGTAACCTTTAGCCCATGCCAGTTGCAAACTTCGCCAAACTGCCGACAACTCAGAAGCTAATGACTTACAAAATCCTGTGTGGTTGACGAAACCCACGCACCAAGATCCCATACTGTCCATACTCCTCCCCCAGCTGGGCCCGAATTTCCTTTCGCTACTCCATATGTGTTCAGCTTATACCATGTGTCCTGAGGAGGGTTCCAAGTGATGCTCATTTCTACTCTTGGACCCGCGTTTACAGCCGAGTGGAGTTGCTGCCATGCCCTAGTGAATTCACATCATTCTCCTGGAAGAATCTCCAACTTGTCTTCATGAGTAACACATCATTCTCCTCTCTTATTCTTCACATGCCTAAACCACCAAGGGCCCGTGGTTGGCATACTTCCTCCCAGTGGACTAAGTGTATTCTCCGCTTATCCTTACTGTCTCCCTAAAGAAAACCACGACACAATTTATCGAGTTTGTCACACAGAGTTCTAGGAAGGGGGACTAGCTGTATTGCATACGTCGGAAGAGTGGTTAAGACCGAATGTACCAATGTCAACCATCCCGCTCTTCACAAGTGTCTCATTTTCCAGCCTACCAAACGTGCATGTGCTCTGTCTAATATGTATGCGAATGTGTCATTCTTTACGCGGCCATAAAGGGAGGGGACGCCAAACTACCTCCCCAAATCCTTAGTTGACTGGATACCAAGTTTTCTACTCAAACTGTCCACATTGTGTCCTGGGACATTGTCTGAAAAGAATACCCGAGACTTGGAACAACTCACTTTCTCTCCCAACTCTGAACAAAATAGCTCTAGGCCCTGGAGAATTAATCGGGCTTGACTAGAAGTAGCCTCTGCAAACAAAAAACATCGTCCTGTCCACTCTTAAAATCAGCCGAGCATATTTATTCTAAAACGTATCAATTGAGCAAAATCAAGTTTCAGCCCAAACATCGGGCTGATTTTAAGAGTGGACTTGTTCACAGAAATCGGGCTGAAACTTGGGCAAAAAATAAATGGCTCAGCTTTGGGCCTCTCCTGGTCAGCTTGATCGATTTCCAATCTTGCTGGCTCACAATCCACAGTGAGAGCCTCTTCTGCATAACAAGAACAAGTACGGAGACAATGGATCTCCCTGTCAAAGTCCTTTGGTAGGGCAAAACTCCTCTGTCATTTTGCCATTCCAAAGTAACCTTATGGTGCTGCCAGATATACACTGCATGATCAGTTCATGAAATGGATCAGAGAAGCCCGCCTCCTTCAGAGTGCTAGATACAAATGGCCAACTGATCCGATCATAGGCCTTTTCTAGATCAATTTTAATAGTCATCCATCCCTTCTTTCATTGTTTGCCTCTCATCGAATGAATCACCTCCTAAAAAATGGCAATATTATCAGTGATCTGCCTTCCTGGGACAAAACTCCATTGAGTGGAGGAGATCAATTCTGGTAGTTTAGGCTTAATGTGGTTGACTAGGAGCTTTGTCAACAGTTTATAAGCCACGTTGCACAAACTGATAGGTCTGAACTTCTGAATTGATTCTGGGCTATCCACCTTCGGTATTAAGACTAACAAAGTAGCATTCAATGGATCAGGGATTGAGCTTGTGCGGATTGCTTCCCTTATAAATCCCACCACTTTCTCTTGTAGTATAGCCCACCATTTCTGATAAATAAGTGCGTAGACCCCGTCTACTCCTGGCACTTTTAGGGCAGCCATTTGGAAGAGGGCAGTACGTACTTTCTTTCCTATAACCTGTTTAAGACACCTGTGCATCTCCTCTTCCGACCATCTCGGGAACATCCTTGTAGGTAAGTTTCCCTGCTGTATTCACGGTTCTGCTGAATATAGGGATTGGAAAAAAATGGCTACCATTCTCTCTAGCTCGGTTTGCTCATGGACCCACTCCCCTTCCAAGTTCTTTATCCCCTCCACCTTATTCCTTCGGCGCCAAATTACCATTGACATGTGGAAAAATGAAGTGTTTCTGTCTCCTTAACAAATCCATTTCTCGCGTGACTTTTAGAGCCACAATAATTCCTCTTGTTGCAATACGAGTTCTAGGTCAACTTGTAACTGAGTTTCTAGTCAGCGTAGACCTCTATTAGGGCTAGCTTATAGTGCTCGCTGAATACCTCCAAGGCGAGCATGGAGATGCTGCTTTTGTTTCTCTATGTTGCCAAACACTTCTTTGTTCCAGACCCGTAGCTCTTTTTTTTATCCCTCCAATGCTTCCACAATATCACTCTCTCCAGTTCATTTAGCTGCTACCACCCTCCGGAAGCTAGGATGGGAAAGCCAAGCTGCTTGAAACTGAAATGGTCTCCTACCCTTTGCTCCCCTTTTCTATCCATTTAACTGCTACCACCCTCCGGAATGGTCTCCAGTCCATTTAGCTGCTACCACCCTTTGGAACTAAAATGGTCTCCCACCACAATGTCACTCTCTCAAGTCCATTTCATTTCTCTATGTTCCACTCACCAGCAAAGGACAGTGATCGGATTGGTATCTGGCTAGATGTTGCACCCTTCCTTCCGGCCACGCTAGTCTCTACCCATCATTGCATAGTGCTCTATCCAGCCTCTTTGATACCCGCACTTCAGGTCCCATGCTCCTAGACCATGTATAAGGGGTACGTACCTGTAAAGCCTAAATCAATTAGACCAGTATTATTGATCCAGTTCGAGAAGCATCTGTCTTGTATTTCCATCTGACCTGACCCTCCACGCGTCTCTTCTGGTCTAACAATTGTATTAAAGTCTCCCACGACTAACCACGACAACCTAACCCCGGGAAGAGAGACGCGATTTCCTTCCTGTATCCCTCATTTTCGCGCACTGGAGGGAGTGCATATACCACCATAATTTATGAGTCTAGTAGACCGGGATAGCTCACTAGACAATGTACAAACTGGTCCCTCTATGTTAGGACCTCAACATCCACCTCTTGTGTCCATAGAAGCTAAATGCCCCCTCTTCTACCTTGAGCTTCTACTCGATAGTACTATAGACCAATCCTTCGACATACCTGATCCGCTGTTTGCCCACTAATCTGTGCCTCCAAAAGGACAACGGGACTTATACCATGTGTGCGTAGCAAGAACTTCAGTGCTCGTAAGAATCCTGGCTTGCGACAACAATTCCATATAAGGGCCTTAAAAACCATTAAATTATTTTTTGAGATGATGGCCACTAATCAGTAGGGTCCAAACCGACCCATTAATGTCCCTAATTTACCGCCTGCCCGCGGCTGGATTCAGTGTGCAACTCTTCTCGCTGTCCCGATATCTCATCTACAGTCATTCCTTCTCTCCTTCCCACCAATGTATCTGGAGGATCCGACGTGTGGGCAGTCCCTTCCACTGCCCCCATGCCAACTTGCTTGCCATAATTTGCCTTGTTTGCACACTCCAGGTTTGGATGTTTCACTAGCTACGGGTTATCTGTAGGGGGTCGTGAGGAACTCACCATGTTTGGGTTCCTGTTTTCCTTCACCGCCTTGAGTCTGTCCACTGTCTCTTGCAACTTCTTTCCCAGCACAGTATCCTCACTTCTAGGGCATTTGGAAGCAAGGATGGGGATGGTGTTTGCCTGAATAGTTGCTGGTGCTTTCCTATTAATGTTTGGTCTGTGGTGTACGGGGTCTTGGCTGGCCCATTTCTGGTGCTGGGACTAGCTTTAGCAGCAAATATTGGAACCGTGCGCTCTACCTGGCCAACAGCCTATTGCGATTCTCCTACTTCCTTCTCCGACACTTGCATGTTTGCAAACCTATTAGTTGTTGTGCCCATAGCTTGTCCCAACGGATTTCTGGCCTGTCTCCCCTTTTGCATCACTGTCATCCACGGTCCGAACCCTCGGTCCACCTCTTTCGGAGCTGTCCGCCCTTGAGGGGTCGGGGCATATGCTCTTATGGTATCCCTCAATTCAAGGTGAACCTCAGTGTCCTCTCTACCAGCCGCAACCTCCTATGGTGCACCCGCAGTCTTGTTGCATCAATCGGAAGCATATGACACGAAGTCCTTCATATTCCACCTTCTGTGCTGTCCCATCAATAAGGATTTCACCAATCAATGGCTTACCGAGGTCCAGTTCGACACACACCCTGGCAAAGTGACCCCGCACCCTCCCTGCAGTGTTCGGGTCCAACTTTACCGGACGGCCAATCGTAGCAGCAACACTCTTCAAGAATCCACCATTGTATTTTCGCAGTGGCAGGTTTGGAAACCTAATCCATGCCTGAACCTTCGATATCTCTGCTGCCGAAGACGTGAATGCACTATCCTACGGGCGGACCATTAGGTAATGATCTTGAATTGTCCACGTTCCACCCAGAGTAGCCATCTTGAAATCATCCTCATTACCAAAACTTGCCAAGAAATAATTGTACTGGAGATCAACCAAGTGAAAAGCCCCCTTAGGGTTCCACAATTGTTGGATCCGGGTATTCAGCGCCCGAAACCCTACATGTTTTCCCAGCACCTTCTTGATCACCACCGTGCGAGCCCACGGTGCACCTAGCTTCTTGTTGCCCTCTTGAGACAGGTATACCATCAGGCATGATGGATTTGTTATCGTATCAGTCTTCTTGAGCCCTGCGGCCTCCCAGTCGTCCTCTTGATCATTGGCGCTTGAGTTCTGACCCCCAGCCGGGCCCTGGACAGATTTCTTGTACGATCGCTTCTGCATGGAGTCCTCCATGACAACTTCTTCAGTCTGCACGTTGCATGGGAAGGTACTTTATACCATCGAAGGATAGGTCTGTGAGGGTGTTGGGGGGGATGACGTCAAGGTTGTGGGGCTTATTGGGTGGTCCGGGGGATCAGGCGGTGGCGGGTCTTGGATTGGCGGCAACGTAGGGGAGAGGGAGAACTTAGGGTCGATTCTCTAGGGTTTTAATATCGCTATATTCTAAATATATAACTGTTGAATCACGCCTTTCCATGTATTAGTTCTTCGATTATCTTAATTTAATTTTTAGCAGAAGTTGCTCTGTTATGAGGAAAAATACAAATATTTTTTGCTCGAGCTGTACTTTCTAAAAAAAAAGGGAAAAATTAATGGGTTTTTTAAACACAATTTAAACAAGTGTACGCGACAAGTGTATGCCCCTATTTGTCATTATTCACATTTAATTAAGATGAATCTAATACAATATTTTTTGATAAGTAGATGCGATTTTATAAAAAAATATTTACACCTTACATTGAAATGGGATCGACACAAGGAAAAGATCTTGCCAATAGTTGGTTATTAGGGGCATCCCAGAAACGTCAGAGTCGAAGTATGACTTTCAAATTCAATTTTGAATTAGTGAATACTGCGAAATGTAATAATGAATAATTAAGAATTTCCACGTATAAGTACTAGGTTTCAGCCTCCAGCCTCATAAAAATTCCTACCACGCTAAAATTATATTAGGAAAAAGAGTTATTGAGAATACGATATTCCTTATTGCATGATTGGTTAGTGATATGAATCCCGTTAGGAACTCGCACCAACTCGGACTGTCTACTCTAGGATGATGGTTGATCTTGACCCGTCGCTTTGTGATATGAATCCCGTCAGGAACTCGCACCAACTCGGACCGTCTACTTTAGGATGATGGTTGATCTTGACCCGACGCTTTGCGCCTTGCACCGAACCTCAGTGTTGGTTAACTTTGACCCGTAGCAATGGTGAGAACGCGAACCTTGATCTTGAATCGAATTACACCACAAACGGAGATGGATATTCCGTTTGATAAGTACAAACGCCCTAGCTAAGCAATCCAGCCCGCAAGAACAACAAGAGTATCAAAGACTCACAAATTTTCTTATGCCAAAAGATGTGTCCTTTATTGAATTCGTGGCCTCCTTTAAATAGAGGTTACAACTGACTTGGTTAGACTCCAAAGTCAACAAGATAAGTTCTGAAGAGCTTCAAACTTATCCAACTACCTAAACTAGGCTTAAAACGAATATTTATCCTAATAATTGAAAAACACAATCATTATCCACTATTGGATAACTCTTATTCCTAAAAAGTAGGAAACTTGGCTGGAATTTAGGAAAACTAAACAAGAAACGAATTCTACTCCTTTAGGAAGTCTAATACGCATGCCTTATTCCTAAAGGATATAATTTCCTACTCAAAGTCTGAAAAGGATGCGTCCAAAATAACTCCAATCACGTGCATGGGCTTTGCATGGGCTCCTTGAACGTCCACGGGTTCAAACGAACTGGTTGTAGCCCAAATCCCTTGAATTAATCCATTGAGCTCAGCGTGCAACGTCTTTGCTCTTGCTCTTGTAATTGGTCCAAGTGGAACTCGAACTGGTTGCGGGCCTTGTAGCTCCATAGTGGACGTGTTCACATCATTCCCCCTCTCTTGAAAAGGATTTGCCCTCAAATCTTCACCTACATCAAACGGGCTTAAGTCAGCAACATTAAAAGAAGCACTTACATTATACTCACCGGGCAGGTCAAGCTTATAAGCATTGTCATTGATGCGCTCTAAAACTTGGAAGGGACCATCCCCATGAGGTAGCAACTTTGAACGTCGTTGTGCGGGAAAACGTTCCTTCCTCATATGCAACCAAACCCAATCACCAGGCTCAAAGACAACTTTGTGTCGCCCTTTATTCGCTTGCCTTGCGTAGTGCTTCGTTTGTTTCTGAATGTTCATTCTCGCCTTCTCATGCATCTGCTTGACAAATTCAGCCTTCTTCTTCCATCTAAGTTAACATACTCATTCGAAGGCAAAGGTGATAAATCTAGTGGGGTCAGCGGATTAAACCCATACACAAGTTCAAATGGTGAGAATTGAGTAGCAGAATGAACAGACCGATTATAAGCAAACTCAACATGTGGCAAACAATCTTCCCAAGTTTTAATGTTATGCTTAATGAGTGCTCTTAACAACGTAGATAAAGTCCTGTTCACAACTTCTGTTTGCCCATCAGTTTGTGGATGACAAGTAGTAGAAAATAATAACTTGGTACCTAACTTACACCACAAAGTCTTCCAAAAGTAGCTTAAGAACTTAGTATCTCTATCTGAAATGATTGTCCTAGGCATGCCATGCAACCTTACTACTTCCCGAAAGAACAAATCAGCAATATGCGAGGCATCATCTGTTTTATGACATGGAATAAAATGTGCCATCTTAGAAAACCTATCCACCACGACAAAAATTGAATCTCTACCACGTTTAGTCCTAGGAAGTCCTAACACAAAGTCCATAGAAATATCAATCCAAGGCTCACTAGGTATAGGTAGGGGAGTGTACAAACCGTGGGGTTTTACCTTAGACTTAGCTTGCTTGCAAGTGATGCAACGTCCACAAATTCTCTCAATGTCGCGCTTCATGTGCGGCCAGTGGAAGTGCTCTTGTAGAATTGCTAAAGTCTTTGCTATCCCAAAATGTCCCATTAATCTGCCTCCATGTGCCTCTTGTATCAACAATTCTCGCAAGGAACAATTAGGCACACAAAGGTTATTCTCACGAAATAAATACCCTTCATTCCGAAAGAACTTACCAGACGCACTCCTCTCGGTTTCACGAAATAAATCACCAAAGTCAGTATCCTCAGCGTATAACTCTTTAATGCATTCAAAACCAAGTAATTTTGCATCAAGATTTGAAATCAAAGCATACCTTCGTGACAGTGCATCAGCTACTACGTTTTCCTTACCTTGCTTATAGCGTATGACATAAGGAAACGTCTCAATAAATTCAATCCATCGTGCATGCCTTTTATTCAGCTTGTGTTGACCCTTTAAGTGGTCAGTATGAATCACAAATTCCTTGGGCCATAAGTAGTGTTGCCATGTCTCCAATGTCCGAACCAATGCATACAATTCCTTGTCGTAAGTTGGGTAATTCAAGGCTGCTCCGCTTAGCTTTTCGCTAAAGTAAGCAATTGGTCGTCCTTCTTGCATGAGCACAGCGCCTATTCCAACACCTGAAGCATCACACTCAACTTCAAACGCTTTAGAAAAGTTAGGTAACGATAATAAAGGGGCATTCGTCAACTTCTCCTTGATGAGCTGAAACGCCTTCTCTTGAGCTTCACCCCAGCTAAATCCAACGTTCTTCTTGATTACTTCAGTAAGTGGTGCGGCTAAACTACTAAAATCTTTCACAAATCTCCTGTAGAAACTAGCTAATCCATGGAAACTTCGGACTTTAGCAACGCTCGTCGGACTTGGCCAATCTCGAATTGCACGTATCTTTTCTTCATCAACCTGTATTCCTTTAGCACTAACAACAAAACCCAAGAAGACAAGCTTATCTGTGCAAAAGGTGCACTTCTTCAAGTTAGCAAACAATTGATCCTTTCTAAGTGCATTTAGGACAGATTTCAAATGTTCCATGTGATCCTCCATGCTCTTGCTATAAACAAGTATATCATCAAAATAAACGACTACAAATTTGCCAATAAATGGACGTAAAACATGATTCATGAGCCGCATAAATGTACTAGGAGCATTAGACAGACCGAATGGCATGACCATCCATTCATATAATCCATATTTCATTTTAAAGGCTGTCTTCCACTCATCTCCTTCTTTCATTCTAATTTGATGATAACCACTCTTTAAGTCAATTTTAGAAAACATGCTCGATCCATACAGCTCATCTAACATGTCATCTAAACGAGGAATAGGGTGACGATATTTTACCGTTATGTTGTTGACTGCTCGACAATCAACACACATCCTCCACGATCCATCCTTCTTAGGCACGAGTAGGACTGGCACGGCACAAGGACTCATGCTCTCTCTCACGTACCCTTTCTCCAATAGCTCGTTGACTTGTCGCTCAAGTTCCTTTGTTTCCTCCGGATTGCTCCTATATGCGGGACGATTAGGTATGGCAGCTCCCGGAACCAAGTCAATTTGGTGCTCAATCCCTCGGATAGGTGGTAATCCTGATGGTAGCTCATTGGGGAAAACATCCTCGTAGTCCTGTAAAAGGGAAACAACCATACTAGGCAAGTGTGGTTCAAGTTCGTTAGTGTTTAAAAATGCCTCCTTGTACATAAGTACGATCATTGGCTTTTTGTCAAAACATGCTTGCTTGATATCACTTGCTCCCACATAAAAACTCCTTTTCCACCCCTCGGTTTTTCTCTCATTGGCCGTTTTAATTTCTGTTTTTTTGACTTCTTTTGCTCTCTCAAGCTCTTTCTCTTCATTGGCCGTTTTTCCTTTCTTTTTTTTGGCTTCTTCTCTCCGCTCAATTCTTTTCTTTTGGTCACTCTTCTTTTTCTCATCACTCTCTTTTTGTAACTTCAATTGATCTTCACAAACTTGTGACGGTGTTAAGGGCACTAATGTGATTACTCGTCGATTGAGTGTGAACGAGTACTTGTTCGTGTAGCCATCATGCTTAACCTTCCTATCAAATTGCCATGGCCTTCCAAGTAGTAGGTGACCAGCTTGCATCGGCACCACATCACATAGCACTTCATCTTCATATTTGCCAATTCGAAATGTCACTAGCACTTGCCCTTCCACGCGTACTTCTCCACTATCATTCAACCACTGTAGCTTGTAAGGTTTAGGGTGTTTCTTTGTGATCAACCCCAACTTTTCTACCATAGTGGTGCTTGCAACATTAGCACAGCTTCCTCCGTCAATAATGACACTACACACCTTGCCCTGCACATGACACCTTGTGTGGAAAATATTCTCTTGTTGTGCTACGTCATCCCCTTCTTTTACTTGCAAGTTCAAAGCCCTTCTTGTCACCAAAGTGAGTGCTTCAGTAGCTTGGAATTCCTCTTCGGACAGGTCTTCCAATGAGGGCATGCTTCCATGGTCCGAGTCTTCTCCTTCTGTCTCGACCTCCCCGCTCTCTCTAAGCACCATAACCTGCTTGTTAGGACATTGGCTTGCTATGTGCCCCCTTCCTTGACATTTAAAACACCTAATGTCTCGATTTCTTGTAGGAGGGGCTTCCACTTTCTTTTGAGAGTTGGTACTAGAACTCTCGGCCTTGTGTTCTACTTTGGCTGCTTGTGGCTTATCAAACTTTTTTGGATAATTTGGCTTCCAAGTAGCACTTGATGTAGCTCGTGTTCCTCCCCCTCTCTTCATTTGTTTCTCTATCTTGTTGGCCATATGAACCATATCTTCCAATTCGACGTAGTGTTGTAGCTCCACTTTGTCTTGAATTTCAGGATTTAGTCCATTTAAGAACCTAGCCATAGTGGCTTCACGATCCTCCTCTACGTTGGCTCGTATCATGGCCATCTCCATCTGCTTGTAGTAATCTTCCACGCTCATACTTCCTTGTCGCAGTCCTTGTAACTTTTTAAAAAGATCACGGTAGTAATGACTAGGAACAAAGCGTTTCCTCATCACAACTTTCATCTCCTCCCATGTCTCTATGGCAAATTCTCTGTTACGTCTCCTGCTTGTGACAAATTGATCCCACCAAGTTATAGCATAGTCGGTAAACTCAGTCACAGCCAGCTTTACCTTCTTTGCCTCTGAACAATTGTGACAATCAAACACAAATTCAATCTTCTTCTCCCATTCAAGATAAGCCTCCGGATCAGAACGACCTGCAAAGGAAGGTATTTTTAACTTGATGCTTCCCAAATTCTCATCCCTTCTCCGCCTGGCCTCCCTAGGTTGGCGTTCATTCCTCAACCTCCTAACATTCCTTGTGGAGCCCACGTCCTCATCAAAGCCAGAATCATCTCCACTCATTCCTCCCATAGGTGCTATCCTTCTTTGGGCATGAGGTATGCCTTGTGGTTGTTGGCTAGCACGTGAACTCTCTATGACATCCAGGCGTTGGTGTATTTGCTCAACCTCCGCTCTCATCATTTGTTGGAGCTTCCCTGTTAAGGCCTCCACAAATACCTTAGGGTCAACGTTGCCCCAAGCTCCTTGTCTTTCTCCTTCATTTTCTTGAGACATGTTGCTGCAATAAAATTGGTTATTTAAAATAATAATGGACCTCACCAATCACTCCCTTACGTGTTTACCCTCAAAGTATGTTGCACTCGGATTCACTCGTGTTTACACTCCACTATTTGGCTCTTGTCTCTCTATAGTGCTCACCACTCTTGCCTTTTTCCACTCGTGGCACTCTTGTTGGTTCTTGCTGAGCTAGTAGAGATTAGCTTGGCCTTCGCACACTTTAGTTGCCGAGTCCTCTTCTTTCTTCTTCTTGCTTTCGTTCTTGCCTTCGCTTCTATCTTCTTGAATCACGAAATTGCACTATCCAATACTACTAGTCCTACTTGAATTCCGATTCTACTAATCCTACTTGAATTCTGACTTTTTTTTTTCTTTTTGATCAGAATACACGACTTAGGACACTAAAGTCACGAATCTGAAATACCAAACTACTACGAAAAAAAAACAAATCAGAATACTAGAATTAAACAAAGCGTTAAACAAAAGGATAGAAGGCCTAAAGTAGAACCTAAGCTCTTGATACCAAATGATATGAATCCCGTCAGGAACTCGCACCAACTCGGACCGTTTACTTTAGGATGATGGTTGATCTTGACCCGACGCTTTGCGCCTTGCACCGAACCTCAGTGTTGGTTAACTTTGACCCGTAGCAATGGTGAGAACGCGAACCTTGATCTTGAATTGAATTACGCCACAAACGGAGATGGATATTCCGTTTGATAAGTACAAACGCCCTAGCTAAGCAATCCAGCCCGCAAGAACAACAAGAGTATCAAAGACTCACGAATTTTCTTATGCCAAAAGATGTGTCCTTTATTGAATTCGTGGCCTCCTTTAAATAGAGGTTACAACTGACTTGGTTAGACTCCAAAGTCAACAAGATAAGTTCTGAAGAGCTTCAAACTTATCCAACTACCTAAACTAGGCTTAAAACGAATATTTATCCTAATAATTGAAAAACACAATCATTATCCACTATTGGATAACTCTTATTCCTAAAAAGTAGGAAACTTGGCTGGAATTTAGGAAAACTAAACAAGAAACGAATTCTACTCCTTTAGGAAGTCTAATACGCATGCCTTATTCCTAAAGGATAGAATTTCCTACTCAAAGTCTGAAAAGGATGCGTCCAAAATAACTCCAATCACGTGCATGGGCTTTGCATGGGCTCCTTGAACGTCCACGGGCTTGCACGAACTGGTTGTAGCCCAAATCCCTTGAATTAATCCATTGAGCTCAGCATGCAACGTCTTTGCTCTTGCTCTTGTAATTGGTCCAAGTGGAACTCGAACTGGTTGCGGGCCTTGTAGCTCCATAGTGGACGTGTTCACATCACTTTGCGCCTTGCACCGAACCTTAGTGTTGGTTAACTTTGACCCGTAGCAATGGTGAGAACGCGAACCTTGATCTTGAATCGAATACGCCACAAACGGAGATGGAAATTCCGTTTGATAAGTACAAACGCCCTAGCTAAGCAATCCAGCCCACAAGGACAACCAGAGTATCAAATCTCACAAATTTTCTTATGCCAAAAAGTGATGTCTTTATTGAATTCGTGGCCCTCCTTATATAGAGGTTAAAACTGACCTGGATAGACTCCAAAGTCAACAAGATAAGTTCTGAAGAGCTCCAAACTTATCATACTACTTAAACTAGTTCTAAAAACGAATGTTTATCCTAAGAATTGAAAAACACAATCATTATCCAACATTATCCACTATTGGATAACTCTTATTCCTAAAAAGTTATAAAAAGTTTGGATAACTCTTATTCCTAAAAAGTAGGAATCTTGGTTCTACTCCTTTAGGCTTCCAAAACAACTCCAATCACGTGCATGGGCTTTGCATTGACGTCCACGGGCTTACACGAACTGGTTGTAGTCCAAATCCCTTGAATTAATCCGTTGAGCTCAGCTTGAAGCGTCTTTGCTTTTGCTATTGTGATTGGTCCAAGTGGAACTCGAACTGGTTGTGGGTCTTGTAGCTCCATAGTGGACGTGTTCACATCATTCCCCCCCTCTTGAAAAGGATTTGCCCTCAAATCTTCACCTACATCAAACGGGCTTAAGTCAGCAACATTAAAAGAAGCACTTACATTATACTCACCCGGCAGGTCAAGCTTATAAGCATTGTCATTGATGCGCTCTAAAACTTGGAAGGGACCATCCCCACGAGGTAGTAACTTTGAACGCCGTTGCGCGGAAAACTGTTCCTTCCTCATATGCAACCAAACCCAATCACCAGGCTCAAAGACAACTTTGTGTCGCCCTTTATTCGCTTGTCTTGCGTAGTGCTCCGTTCGTTTCTCAATGTTCAATCTCGCCTTTTCATGCAGCTGCTTGACAAATTCAGCCTTCTTCTTGCCATCTAAGTTAACATACTCATTCGAAGGCAAAGGTGATAAATCTAGTGGGGTCAGAGGATTAAAACCATACACAAGTTCAAACGGTGAGAATTGAGTAGCAGAATGAACAGATCGATTATAAGCAAACTCAACATGTGGCAAACAATCTTCCCAAGATTTAATATTATGCTTAATGAGCGCTCTTAACAGTGTAGACAAAGTCCTATTCACAACTTCTGTTTGTCCATCAGTTTGTAGATGACAAGTAGTAGAAAATAATAACTTGGTACCTAACTTACACCACAAAGTCTTCCAAAAGTAGCTTAAGAACTTAGTATCTCTATCTGAAATGATTGTCCTAGGTATGCCATGCAATCTTACAACTTCCCGAAAGAACAAATTAGCAATATGTGAGGCATCATCAGTTTTATGACATGGAATAAAATGCGCCATCTTAGAAAACCTATCCACCACGACAAAAATTGAATCTTTACCACGTTTAGTCCTAGGAAGTCCTAACACAAAGTCCATAGAAATATCGATCCAAGGCTCACTAGGTATAGGTAGGGGACTGTACAAACCGTGGGATTTTACTTTAGACTTAGCTTGCTTGCAAGTGATGCAACGTCCACAAACTCTCTCAACGTCGCGCTTCATGTGCGGCCAGTGGAAGTGCTCGTGTAAAATTGCTAAAGTCTTTGCTATTCCAAAATGTTCCATCAATCCGCCTCCGTGTGCCTCTTGTATCAACAATTCTCGCATGGAACAATTAGGCACACAAAGCTTATTCTCACGAAATAGATACCCTTCATTCCGAAAGAACTTACCAGACGCACTCCTCTCGGTTCCACGAAACACATAACCAAAGTCAGTATCATCAGCGTATAACTCTTTAATGCGTTCAAAACCAAGTAATTTTGCATCAAGAGTTGAAATCAAAACATACCTTCGTGACAGTGCATCGGCTACTACGTTTTCCTTACCTTGCTTGTAGCGTATGACATAAGGAAACGTCTCAATAAATTCAACCCAACGTGCATGCCTTTTATTCAGCTTGTGTTGACCCTTTAAATGCTTCAAAGATTCATGGTCAGTATGAATCACAAATTCCTTGGGCCATAAGTAATGTTGCCATGTCTCCAATGTCCGAACCAATGCATACAACTCCTTGTCGTAAGTTGGGTAATTCAAGGCTGCTCTACTTAGCTTTTCGCTAAAGTAGGCAATTGGTCGTCCTTCTTGCATGAGCACGGCGCCTATTCCAACACCTGAAGCATCACACTCAACCTCAAACACCTTAGAAAAGTTAGGTAATGATAATAAAGGTGCATTTGTCAACTTCTCCTTGATGAGCTGAAATGCCTTCTCTTGAGCTTCACCCCAGCTAAATCCAACATTCTTCTTGATCACCTCAGTAAGTGGTGCGGCTAAGCTACTAAAATCTTTCACAAATCTCCTGTAGAAACTAGCTAGTCCATGGAAACTTCGAACTTTAGCCACGCTCGTGGGACTTGGCCAATCTCGAATTGCACGTATCTTTTCTTCATCGACCTGTATTCCTTTAGCACTAACAACAAAACCCAAGAAGACAAGCTTATCTATGCAAAAGGTGCACTTCTTCAAGTTAGCAAATAATTGATCATTTCTAAGTGCATTTAGAACAGATTTCAAATGTTCCATGTGATCCTCCATGCTCTTGCTATAAACAAGTATATCATCAAAATAAACGACTACAAATTTGCCAATAAATGGATGTAAAACATGATTCATGAGTCGCATAAATGTGCTAGGAGCATTAGATAAACTGAATGGCATGACCATCCATTCATATAATCCATATTTCGTTTTAAAGGCTGTCTCCTTCTTTCATTCTAATTTGATGATAACCACTCTTCAAGTCAATTTTAGAAAACATGCTCGATCCATGCAGCTCATCTAACATGTCATCTAATCGAGGAATAGGGTGACGATATTTTACCGTTATGTTGTTGACTGCTCGACAATCAACACACATACTCCATGATCCATCCTTCTTAGGCACGAGTAGGACTGGCACGGCACAAGGACTCATGCTCTCTCTCACGTACCCTTTCTCTAATATCTCATTGACTTGTCGCTCAAGTTCTTTTGTTTCCTCCGGATTGCTCCTCTATGCGGGACGATTAGGTATGGCAGCTCCCGGAACCAAGTCAATTTGGTGCTCAATCTCTCGGATAGGTGGTAACCCTGATGGTAGCTCGTTGGGGAATACATCCTCGTAGTCCTGCAAAAGGGAAACAACCATACTAGGCAAGTGTGGTTCAAGTTCGTTAGTGTTTAAAAATGCCTCCTTGTACATAAGTACGATCATTGGCCTTTTGTCAAAACATGCTTGCTTGATATCACTTGCTCCCACATAAAAACTCCTTTTCCACCCCTCAGTTTTTCTCTCATTGGCCGTTTTAATTTCTGTTTTTCCGACTTCTTTTGCTCTCTCAAGCTCTTTCTCTTCATTGGCCGTTTTTCCTTTCTTTTTTTCGACTTCTTCTCTCCGCTCAATTTTTTTCTTTTGGTCACTCTTCTTTTTCTCATCATTCTCTTTTTGTAACTTCAATTGATCTTCACAAACTTGTGACGGTGTTAAGGGTGCTAATGTGATTACTCATCGATTGAGTGTGAACGAGTACTTGTTGGTGTAGCCATCATGCTTAACCTTCCTATCAAATTGCCATGGCCTTCCGAGTAGTAGGTGACCAGCTTGCATTGGCACCACATCATATAGCACTTCATCTTCATATTTGCCAATTCGAAATGTCACTAGCACTTGCCCTTCCACGCGTACTTCTCCACTATCATTCAACCACTGTAGCTTGTAAGGTTTACGGTGTTTCTTTGTGATCAACCCCAACTTTTCTACCATAGTGGTACTTGCAACATTAGCACAGCTTCCTCCATCAATAATGACGCTACACACCTTGCCCTTGATATAACACCTTGTGTGGAAAATATTCTCTCGTTGTGCATCATCTTCTCCTTCTTTTGCTTGCAAGTTCAAAGCGCTTCTAGTCACCAAAGTGAGTGCTTCAGTAGCTTAGAATTCCTCCTCGGACAGGTCTTCCAATGAGGGCATGCTTCCATGGTCCGAATCTTCTCCCTCTGTCTCGACCTCCCCGCTCTCTCTAAGCACCATAACCTGCTTGTTAGGACATTGACTTGCTATGTGCCCCCTTCCTTGACATTTAAAGCACCTAATGTCTCGATTTCTTGTAGGAGGGGCTTCCACTTTCTTTTGAGAGCTGGTATTAGAACTCTCGGTCTTGTGTTCTACTTTGGCCGCCTGTGGCTTATCAAACTTCTTTGGATACTTCAGCTTCCAAGTAGCACTTGATGTAGCTCGTGTTCCTCCCCCTCTCTTCATTTGTTTCTCTATCTTGTTGGCCATATGAACCATATCTTCCAATTTGATGTAGTGTTGTAGCTCCACTTTGTCTTGAATTTCAGGATTTATTCCATTCAAGAACCTAGCCATAGTGGCTTCACGATCCTCCTCTATGTTGGCTCGTATCATGACCATCTCCATCTGCTTATAGTAATCTTCCACACTCATACTTCCTTGTCGCAGTCCTTGTAACTTTTTAAAAAGATCACGGTAGTAATGACTAGGAACAAAGCGTTTCCTCATCACAACTTTCATCTCTGCCCATGTTTCTATGGGATATTCTCCGTTACGTCTCCTGCTTGTGACAAATTGATCCCACCAAGTTATAGCATAATCAGTAAATTCAGTCACAGCCAGCTTTACCTTCTTTGCCTCGGAACAATTGTGACAATCAAACACAAATTCAATCTTCTTCTCCCATTCAAGATAAGCCTCCGGATCAGAACGACCTGCAAAGGAAGGTATTTTTAACTTGATGCTTCCTAAATTGTCATTCCCTCTCTGCCTGGCCTCCCTAGGTTGGCGTTCATTCCTCAACCTCCTAACATTCCTTGTGGAGCCTACGTCCTCATCAAAGTCAGACTCATCTCCACTCATTCCTCCCATAGGTGCTATTCTTCTTTGGGCACGAGGTATGCTTTGTGGTTGTTGGCTAGCACGTGAATTCTCTATGATATCCAAGCGTTGGTGTATTTGCTCAACCTCCACTCTCATCATTTGTTGGAGCTTTCCCGTTAAGGCCTCCACAAATACCTTAGGGTCAACGTTGCCCCAAGCTCCTCCTCTTTCTCCTTCGTTTTCTTGAGACATGTTGCTGCAAGAAAATTGGTTAGTTAAAAATAATGGACCTCACCAATCACTCCCTTACGTGTTTACCCTCAAAGTATGTTGCACTCGGATTCACTCGTGTTTACACTCAACTATTTGGCTCTTTTCTCTCTAATGTGCTCACCACTCTTGCCTTTTTCCTCTCGTGACACTCTTGTTGGTTCTTGTGGAGCTAGTAGAGATTAGCTTGGCCTTCGCACACTTTAGTTGCCGAGTCTTCTTCTTTCTTCTTCTTGCTTTCGTTCTTGCCTTCGCTTCTATCTTCTTGAATCACGAAATTGCACTATCAATTACTACTAGTCCTACTTGAATTCCGATTCTACTAATCCTACTTGAATTCTGACTTCTTTTTTTTCTTTTTTTTTCTTTTTGATCTGAATACACGACTTAGGACACTAAAGTCACGAATCTGAAATACCAAACAAATAAAGACAATAAATGTAAAGATATAAGGTCTAAAGTAGAACCTAAGCTCTGATACCAAATGATATGAATCCCGTCAGGAACTCACACCAACTCGGACCGTCTACTCTAGGATGATGGTTGATCTTGATCCGTCGCTTTGCGCCTTGCACCGAACCTTAGTGTTGGTTAACTTTGACCCGTAGCAATGGTGAGAACGCGAACCTTGATCTTGAATCGAATACACCACAAACGGAGATGGAAATTCCGTTTGATAAGTACAAACGCCCTAGCTAAGCAATCCAGCCCACAAGGACAACCAGAGTATCAAATCTCACGAATTTTCTTATGCCAAAAAGTGATGTCTTTATTGAATTCGTGGCCCTCCTTATATAGAGGTTAAAACTGACCTGGATAGACTCCAAAGTCAACAAGATAAGTTCTGAAGAGCTCCAAACTTATCATACTACTTAAACTAGTTCTAAAAATGAATGTTTATCCTAAGAATTGAAAAACACAATCATTATCCACTATTGGATAACTCTTATTCCTAAAAAGTTATAAAAAGTTTGGATAACTCTTATTCCTAAAAAGTAGGAATCTTGGTTCTACTCCTTTAGGCTTCCAAAACAACTCCAATCACGTGCATGGGCTTTGCATGGACGTCCACGGGCTTACACGAACTGGTGTAGTCCAAATCCCTTGAATTAATCCGTTGAGCTCAGCTTGAAGCGTCTTTGCTCTTGCTCTTGTGATTGGTCCAAGTGGAACTCGAACTGGTTGTGGGTCTTGTAGCTCCATAGTGGACGTGTTCACATCAGTTAGCTAGTTTACAAGTGTTGAAAATCTACCAACCCATTGTCTTAAGGTTTTGGATTGGATATAAAGACTCTAACATGGTATCAGAGCATGTTTATCCATGTCTATTTTTGTGCTCACACGATCCCCCATTTCTCGCACCTTGGTAAAATCAAAGCCCGTGTAATCTTTGACCCGATGAGTTTTGTTTGAGGGAACGTATTGAGAATACCACATTGCTTAGTGCAATAGTGGTAGGCAACTTTATAAGAGTTAAAAATCTACCTACCCATTGCTTTAAGGTTTCAGGTTAGATATAAAAATTCTAACATGGTATTAGGGCGGGTTAGGAAGCAAATTTGTTTATGCGTTTGTTAATTTGCTAGTATTATGCTATTCAAATATGGAGCATTGATTTAAAGATATGGACAGATGAAAATACACGAGTGTAAACACCTCATCCCCCCACCCCTTTCACGTGATTTCCAATTTTGTCCTCCCTCTTCTTCCTTTCTTATCTTCTTCTTCCTCTCATGAAACTCAGCGACCAAGAAAGCCAAATTTCACAAAAAAATAATAATAAAGAAAGCCAAAATAAACTGTATATCTTCTTCTTCCAATATTACAAACAAAACAACACAATAAAACACCCATGCAAATTGTTTAGTTGTTAACCAACAAGAAAGAACTCCTTCTCTGTGACGCCATCAACGATGATAAATTATTGAAGATTAGTAGACAACAAAAAGACGATGGTTCCATGAACTCCTATGATCTAATCACAAAAAATAATGTCATAGTTAAGGTATGAATTTATTAGTTAGATTAGTGGGCTAAATATATAATTTTTAGTTGTTTTCAAAAGAAAAAATTACAATGGCACATCAGGCAAATTGCAATATCATATTAGGCAAGACTAACGATACATCAGGCAAGATTGACGACATATCGCTCCTGCTACATTTTTTCCCTTTGAAACTGATGCACCCTTGTATTTTTGCCTTTAAAACTGATGTTTTCTTTAGTTTTTTCATTTGAAACTGACGTGCCTAAGTATTTTTGTCTTTGAAAAATTGACGCGTCGTTATCTTTGTCTGATGTGCCATTGTCTTTGAAACTTTCTCTTCCACTTACTGTCTACTTAAGTTGTGGTTTCTATCTTAAGAAAAAAGAATTAACAAAAAAGGAATGCAGATGGTGGGGCCCGTCACACTTTTAAAGTACTAAATATTCGTGTGTTATTTTTTTAAACTGAATTCTAAAATTGTCCTTGTGTTGATCTGATATTACAAGTTTGTGATTTAATATCCATTGTTCCCTTGGTGCTTTTGGTGGCCCACCAGCACCCAATCTAGCCCAAGTGGGTTGATACCATACCCATTGTTGTGCTCACACGATCCTCTATTTCTTGCACGTTAGTGAAATCAAAGCCTAAACAATCTTCTGCCCATTGGGTTTCGTTTGAAGGGGTGTGTTAATATTACAATATTGCTTAGTGCAAGAGTTGTGAGCTAGTTTATAAGTATTGAAAATCTACCAACCCATTGTCTTAAGATTTTGGGTTATATATGGAGACTCTAACAACAGTGCGCGAGATAACACTGCTAGAGAGAATTAATACAATGTATACCACATGCTTTTATATTTGCAAATGCCATGGTTATCTGAAACATATTCACCTTGCTTAGGTTTTTTGAGGGGTAAATACTTCATTTTGTTAACGATGTTATAGAGGACAACTCTACAATTACATTTCAATGTACTAACCACCTACACTTGGTTCTACCAATTTAAAAATTACCCGTCAATATTTAGGATTTATCTCATAATAAGTAAAAGGTTACAGACACAGGTCTCGTAAAAAACTTATTCTAGAAAATACGTTTAAAAAAAGTCAAAATAGAAAAAAAGCACAATAACCATAGTTATCTTGCTTATGTGATGAATAGTAAACGAATGAAATAAATAATTGATATTTGGGTTAGCATTTATGATTTTTTTCGTTATTAAATTATTATTGTATTGGCTTTTGATTAAACAGAATAGATCGCAGAAACAGGAGAATATCCGCCTCCAGAAAAGAGTGAGTTCTGCCTTACACCATTCCTCCTATTTTCTCATTTTTATTTCGAAGAAGATTTCCACAATTAAGTGAACATATACTGAAACCTTTCCACACAAAAAAAAAACATATACTCAAACCTAGTAAGATAGATTTTTCATATTAATAAACAAATATACCGTACTCGTTTGTAGTAATATAGTAATCTCAACCGTTCCTATTAGCAAAGTTAAGTTTGCTGAGAATCTAATACCATGGTTAAACCTTAGAATCTAACTTAATATCTTAAGATAATAGTTCAATAAATTTTTGACACTTATGATAAATCTACAACACTTATAATTAGCGACGTGATAATCTCAATATTAGATTCAAATCAAATAGTTAGTAACAAAATTACTTATTAGAAGCTGACTAAAAATGCATTCATTTACAATGTGATTTCGAGGTTTTATTAGTTACATGAGCTTGGAGATGTCAACCTAAACATAAGCGCTAAAATGCTGGAACCTCGTTCTTGCATCACCTATCATCAAAGGTACTTCCTAAATTTGGATTGGATTTTTAATTTTTTTTAACGATAATGAATATTTGAAAATATATAAAGAGTTTATTCGAATAATAAGGAATTTTAAAAATTCAAGAAAATCCCAATAAAATTTTGAAAAGGTTCAAAAAATATTTAAGTTTTTTTCTAAAAATTCTTAAAAATGTTTAGTTTTTTTTGTGGTGGAAATGGGATCTTTAGTTAGTATCTACTGCCATATTATTTAGTTTTTAGAGTAAAATTATATTTCTTAATCAGAAATTATTTATAGTAACATTTGGGAACTTTTGGTTTCTGCTTTATTGCCCCAAGCTAACTTGTGTTAATTAATACAGGAGCATTCATGAAGGGGAAAACCAGCATTAAATGGTTATCGCCCGTCGTGCCAAATTCCTTTGGAGGAAGGTCTGGTTATTTACGCCTTAAAATTATATTTTTAAGTTTTAGGATATTTTGTTGTTCCCATAAAAGTATTAATCGTCATTGTAAACTCCCTAGTGCAAGAACTATGGTCAATCCCAATTTGGCTTGTATTAATATTTAATCGAACTTTATACCATTTTCAAATGGTAATCTCATCACGTCTCTTAAACGAGGTTCATTAGAAGATAAGAATATGCCACATGATCAACCCGATATAATACTATGTCGAAATCTTTATATCCAACTCTAAGATGATAACATTGGCAAAAAATGAGGAATATGTGTAACATCTTGTTGCGGGTAAAGGAGTACAAGAACGATAAGACTTTCCAAGACGGATTCGGAGTGATAGTCCTAAGGTCAGCCTAACTGAGAATGAGAAAAAAGTGACTAAGACTATGCTAGGCTAAAGCTACGATACGAAAGGAAAAAATGATATAAGAGAGAAAAGTAGAGTTTTTGTGTTGTGGTTGATGGATTGATGGATGTCTTCTCCTTCGCAAAAGCCCTCTTTTTATAGAGACTCTCGACCTAGCCTCGGCCTCCAATATAGGAAAGATACCAATTAGCCTGTGCTTCGTATAGGAAGTCTCCACTTAAGCTTTTTCCAATATAGAGAGATTCACCCCGGCTTGGAAAAGAAAAGTTTAGACCGACTCCCAAACCAAAAATATTCGGCTTCGAATAGGAGTGTTTAGACCGTGTCGGGCAAACAAACTGTCTAAATAGGAGAACCTAGACCGCATTCAACCGACTTCACGCACACACCCAAACGTCTTTTCTAGGTAGACCTAGATAAATCGAACCCATCCATGATGTGGGATGACTCTCTTTAAGCTTAACATCCGACGAGCTCCCTTCATTTTTAGCCCGAAACGAGATCAAAATAGCGCTAGTCCAAATAAACCCTGACCCGCTTCCTTGAGCTAATGTTAGGTTCATTATTCGGACTCTTCAAACTCCTTCCAAATGGTCACCTATGCGTAGTCGAACGTCCCAATCAACACGTATCATCCAGAACCATCCTATGCCTACCCAGAGAGACGACCCAAGTGCAAGGGATTGCGTCTCCCCGGAGGAGACACAGGTGCAAGTGTTATGCCTCCCCCAGGTACCCAGGAAAAAGGGTTGTGCCACTCCGGGGGTACCGAGGTGCAAGGGTTGTGCTTCCCCAGGGTACCAAGGTGCAAGGGTTGCACCTCCTCGGAGATGAGATCTTGAGGAGTAAGGCTTTGCATCCCGACCTTCATCACCTTTGCTTTCCCAGGCAAGGCCTCGTATCCCAACCTTTATCACATTCGCTTACTAGAATGATACCATAATCAACCGAGTCCACTTAATCAAATTGACAGCCAAGTTACCATTTTTGTGCCCTAACTTTACCACCTTCGCACCTTCTCAGAGTCAAAGACCCTTGCACCTACCTCCCTAGAGAAGGAGTTCGAGGTGCAATCCTTGCGCCTGCCCTAGGCATAGTCAATTTAAATGCAATTTTGACATCTTATGCTCTAAATCTGAAGAAGTCATAAACTACAAAGCTGTAGATCATTGTCTTATTCTTCCATATCAACATGAATAATCTCAATCAGAGGTCTGAGGAAAAAGATATGGTTGATCTTCCAAAATACGATGATCCTCGACAAGGCAACCAACACTGAAACTTGAAGCCTCATTTCGACCATCTTCCAAGCCAAATAAGGCAATGCCTTAGAAATATGAAATGGAGATATGTGACTCAGCTATCCATAGCTTTAAGACTAACTTCATTCTGAGGCTTGAAACCAACATTACGGTTGATTTATCGAGAATGGACGTGGCTGTCTTGGTACCCACCATGTGCTTGTGGAAATGCCAAAGGCCTTTTTCTTGACTTCAAGCAAGGCATCGGCTCCATGAACATGGACTTCAAACTAATCCTCAACCCTATAGACGTGGACCTCGTACCAAGTCACACTTCTATGAACGCAAAATATTTGACCTCCAACACAACTAGTATAGTATGCCTATTTTTTGGTAAGTTGATTAATTTTATATACACCAAAATTTACATCATCTAAGGATTCCAAATGTTTATCGTGGCATTGTGGAAGACATGTATACTGATTCGGTTCCACTCACTTCCCTTCACTTGGACCAATTAGCTACTCTGAATATGGATGGAACATGAGTGAAAGACCTCTAGGTTAAGGTTTCGTCGAAGGTGACCTTGAATGATGATATCATTACAACAATACCAACATCTGCAAACCACCCTACCAATACTGCCTATCCCACTACTAACAATGACCAAACTTCCCATCCCAACTCTACTGAGTCCCAAACCCACCAAACCATACCGATTACTACCAACCTTACCACCAAATACGTCCCTCTATAACTCTGAGCCAAGAATACACCTGCCATTGACCCCACCTTACCAACCCTTTCAGAAACTACTAATACTATAACTAGGTGGGCCCCTGTCACCCCATCTATGCCCTCTCCCACACCATCGCCCCACAATACACCTTCCCACCTACCAAACTCCCAAAACCCTCCGCACCTACCATCTCATGTCTCCCTCCCTCCTACGCAAACCCAGCCAAGCACGAACCTGATTCGGGGTTCCAATATGCAGAACAACTTATCACCTTCGACAGGTGAAGTTTCTTTACGAAGATGAAAGAAATAAGCTATGTTACCTAGCTCTTTTGGTGACCAAATTATGTCAATGAATAATGAAGAAGTGTTGGGCAAATGTAATACTTCGAAAACCAATCTGTCATCGATCTAATTTAATAAGAAGTTGACTATTACTTTCGAGGATCTGAAGGGGTCTTTTCTATCACGGAGGCTGACGATCAGCCTTCCCGAATATCATAAATTTGGTATGGTGGAACTGCCGCAGGTTGGAGTAGACCTGGCAATTGTTAGAATCTGATTTGTGATTCGATTCGATTCATTTCGATTCGGTCACAATTTGATTCGTCCAAAATTCGATTCGAATTCGTCAAGAGACGAATTGAATACGGTTTAAGATTTCTACAATTCGTCAAACTGGTGAATCGAATTCGAATTCGAGTATCAAATTCAATTTGAGTTCAATTCGTGTAAATTTGATTAAAATTCGTCCATATTATGTAATTTTTTTAAGAAAGTACCAAGAAGTATTTATATTACTATCTAATTATGTCATCAAGTAGAGCAAATGATACGTATGTAACTTAATTTGGTACATTAAATACAAGCCAAATCTTTAATTTATTTTTTTCCCAAAAAATGTTCAATATTAAACCTAAATTTTGAAATACATAAAAAAGTAAAATTTTTGAATTTTTTTCAAAAATATTACAAAAATTTTGGTATTTTTAAAATTTTTTAATTCAATATTAGAATTAACGAAATAATTTGAATTCAATTGAAATTTGATTCAAATTCGAAGAATCATAATTCGTATTTATTTGACTTTAGACGAATTGAATACGGTATAAGGTTTTGATGAATTTGAATTCGAACTAATTCGATTTAAATTTGACCCAATTCGAACCGTGATCAGGTCTAGGCTAGAGAGCCTAAAGGCACTTTGTCAGCTTAATAGGCTTATTACGGCCTGCAACCCAGTGATCCTCTTTCTTTGGGAAACAAAGTTGAAAGAGAATGAATGTGAGAATTTGAAGTAGAGGTTTGGCTATGAGTGTGGAATTTGTTTTTTCTTGCATTGGTACCAGTACAACGCGTGGTGACGGGCTAGCACTTATGCGGAGGCGTACTCAGTTAATTAAATATTGACCTTCTCTCATCATCACATCAATGTTGAGGTGGGGGAGTCGGATGGTTGGAGGTTTATTGCATTCTATGGTTGGCCAAATAGAAGTGACAGGTTTCTTTCGTTGGACTTGCTACATAAATTGAAAGATCACTCTCCCTTAATGTGGCTTTATAGTGGGAATTTCAATGAAATACTATCTAATGAGGAAAATAGGGGAGGGAATATGGCAGCGAATGGTCATCCAATGGCCTTCTTCTCTGCCCTACAGTTTTGTGACTTTTGTGAGGTTACTCAATCGGGCCTCTATTATACATGGTGTAACAGTCGAGAGGACGAGGAATGCATGGACACCAACTTAGACAAATTTGTGGCCTCCTCAGATTGGCTTACTTTATTATTGGCATCCAGTTCGGAAGCCAGAGAAAGGATTGGCTTGGATCATAGCTATATCTATTGTTCTATCTGCCGCACGGATGACTAGGGGAATGCAAGACATTACATGTTGCTTTGCTTTATGTGCATTTTTGAAGTTATAAACATAAGATCGCTCAGTTTTTTGCAATGTGAAGAGGTAGGTCTGAGAGGTTGAGGAAAAAATTTAAACCATTCAGAGAGATCCCTTGTCTTCGGAGAGCAAGCTATGGTCGAAGGGTTTTTTTATCGAACATGAAGGAGCTCTTGTATAGGTAAGAGACCTTGTGGGCACAACAGTCTCGAGTAGATTAGCTCAAGGAGGGTGACCATAATACAAGATTTTTTCACACTAGGGCGAGCCATAGGCGTTATAGGAATTGGGTTGCGGAGATTAGGGATGGAGAGGGAGAAGTGGTACAAGAATTAGGTGTGGTTTAAGAGATCTTTTGGAACTGCTATATGTCTCTTTTTTCTTCTTCTGGTTATACACAGGTAGAGGAGATCACAGCTAAGGTGGTTCTGAAGGTAACCAACAAGATGAGAGTATTGTTGGATACCTCGTATACCCGATCGGGGATTAAATTGGCCCTCAAGAAGATCCCACCAAGGCGCCAGGTCCAGTAAGCATGCCTTTGCTCTTTTTTCAGAAATTTTGGTCATTGGTCAGAAATGATGTTGTTCAAACATCGCTTGCTGTTCTCAATGAAGGTCGAGAACCAGCTTTTATCAATAAGATGATTATTATGTTGGTCCCCAAGGTGAAAAATTCAGTATTTTGTTCAGAGATCCACCCCATTATGAAGCTTATCACTAAGGAAATTTCTAACCAGTTGAAAAGTTTTATGCCTGATATAATTCATGAAAACCAAGGGGCATTTGTCACTGGTAGGCTGATCACATTCAACTCTCTTGTGGCTTTTAAGATTTTTCACTATCTGAAAAAGAAGAGTGTGGGTAGAAAGGGCTACTATTCGCTAAAATTGGACATGATGAAGGCGTACAAAAGGATTGAATGACCTTTTTTTGGAGTAGATGTTATTGGCGCTGGGATTTCCCCCTTCCTTTACAGAGCTGGTTATGTGGTATGTCCGATCAGTTAAATATGCTATACAGGTTAATGGTACTATTGGAGATAATTTTACTCATATTAGAGGACTTTGTCAAGGTGACTCTTAATCCCTTTATCTCTTCGTTTTCTATGTGGAAGGACTGGGTGCTTCTCTACAGCAAGCAGCTCTTGGTGGTAGTATTCATGGCATTCGGGTCGCCCGTCAGGCCCCTGCTGTTACTCACGGTTCTTTGCACATGACTCTCTGTTATTTGCAAGGGCAACTGAGGAAGAACTCCAGACTATTCTTGCTATCCTATCCACAAACGAGCAGGAATCGGGTTAAAAAGTAAATCTCCAGAAAAGATCTATTTATTTTGGTAGGAATGTTACACAAGAAATAAGCGACCGTCTCTGCTCTTTGCTACAGAGGTAGGCCAAAAATGTAGTCTTTGCTGTCCTAGGAGATATAATTTGAAGTAAAGTTGGTAAATGAAAAGAGCGATGCCTTTTTTGGGTAGGGCAGGGAAACACTGATAAAGTCCATTCTCCAGTCTATACCCACATATGTGATGACCTGTTTCAGGCTACCAGTGGAGACCTTGTACACATATTGAACACATCTCTATGAGTTTTTTTAGGGAGGTTCGGGGGAGGATAGGAAACTTTACTGGAGAAGTTGGGAGAGGATGTGTCAGGCAAAGAAAGAAGGTGCTATGGGTTTCATGAGACTATCCAATTTTAATCGAGCAATGCTAGCAAAACAAGCGTGCGTTTGATCTGCTTTCCCTCCTCTTTAACTGCACACATTTTTAAGGCTCGATATTTCTCGAAATCTTCGTTCCTGGATGCAGGGATGAGGTATACTCTGAACCATGCTTAGTGATGAGCGCAAGAAACGCTCACTTTGTCACCTCATTTTAGGGTCATTTAGACCCATTTTTTAGTCACTTTGATTCATTTTACGCCATTCTTAGGTCCGTTGCCTAGAATAGTTTCACCCTTTTATCTTCGTATCTTTTGGAGGAGGATTTTGTAGGGATGCGATGATCACATGAGAAGAGACGAGCGTTGGAAGAGTCACGCCAAGAGATAGCTAGCCGGAACCAAGCTGCATCTGCCAAAGAATTTTGCCCCTGAGAAATATATATTTTGAGGGTTTTTCAGATATTTTCACCTTATTTTAGGGTTGAGGGGGAGACTTCTCTATAAATACCCCCCTCAACCTCTCATTTTGTAAGTCTTGACAAAGAACTAAAAGTTAGGATTTTTAAGTATTTCGAGGAGGAGCTCAAGGAGCAAGGTGTGGATGCTGGGAAAGGATCGAGTGGCTCATCATCATGACTGAGCATTCTCTATCCCTTTCTTTTAATTCCGCTCTTGTGACATTATTCCCTTTCATGCATTATTGTTTTAATTAAAAGATGATGTGTGAGTAGTTTTCTTTTAGGTCGGGTGCCTTAGTGCTCCCAAAATGCTTGATTTCGAATGGACTTAACCTTTAGAGCCTGTAGCAGTTAGTGGGCATAATGTGTTGGGTAACAAACCTCTATTGGAACCTAGGGGCGAGTAGCATTAGCAACGACCTAGAGTCATTCCCAATCGATTGTAGCGTGACCTGAAGTACTTAGCCGTAAAGGGAAGCGTAAAAAAGCCTAACCGCTAGATTATATATTACTCGATGAATTAGCCATAAAAATGGACTTTGTCGTGAATGGTAATATGTTGTTGGCCCAAGGGTAGTGCGTTAATGAGTGAGGCTTAGGAGGGCAAGAGTTGTAGTCTCGACACCTAGCAGAGGTTGACAACTTATCAACATTGGGAGTGAGTGACGTTCTTGCCGAGACCTCCCTAATACTTTCTTTGTGGCGTGAAGGACTTAGCCATAAAGTGCCATACCTTAGTTCACCTAGGCCCACCACAGACATAAAAGCCCAAGAGAGACCAAGCACGTAGGGCTGTACAAAGGGCACCTAGCCTAATTTTCTTTTAAATTGTCTTTATACCCTTTCAACTTTATCTTTGTCATTGCTTGTTTCACCAAAATCTTTCATAAAATACTAATCAACCTAATCTTAATTACATCTCACTCGAGATGTCTTGAACTCGCTCCTTGTGGTTCGACATTGCACCCGTACTCTCTATTATTGAAAGATGGACCCAAAAATTCACTCTTCACTTAACGAAGCATTTTGAAGGGGCTCTCCTTACTTTGGCAGGGTATTGACTGGTGCGTTGGTGATGGAGGTCAATTAAGGTATGGTCGGATAACTGGCTAGGGGACTCCCCCTTAGGCCATCCGGAGTACCGCTAACCGGGTTCCGATGTCATACAAATTGTCTCTGATCATTTCATAGAGGACTCGCTGCAATGGAATGGGGACCTGATTGATTCATTCTTCTCGCCCATGGATTCCTCTCGTATAAAAGCTATTCACCTCAGTTGGCATAGGCCGGCGGACGTGGTTCGCTGGCTGTATACTTCTAGCGGTGATTTTTTTCTGTTAGAAGCAGGTATCACATAGATTTTCTTCTTGAGGGCTCTCGACAATAACTTATCAGTCCGCGGTAACCTAATCCGTCGTGGCCTTCAGATAGATACTTGATGTCCAGCTTGTATTAACTATGAAGAAATGATAAAGTATGTCTTCCTGGAATGTCCAGCCCTACGTCCCATCTGGTCCGATCATGGTATTCAGCTTTAGGTTCCTACCTCAAACTCTTTCTCAGGCCCTTCACACTGGTGTTGATGGGAGTAGATTCAGACTCTCGAGCAACCTGGGTAACCATGCTATGGACTATATGGAAGATCCAGAACCACCTTGTTTTCAAGGCTAAGACCCTTCTTGATGCTCCAGCAGAGGTGGCTCGTGTCGTATTATTGTGCTGCTGACCCTAGGATCTCTCAGCTTGAAACCAGAGTTTCTTAGCAATGGCCATTTCCTCCTCGGGGTTAGTTGAAGGTAAACTCTGATGTTGGAATTGTCGCAGGTGGTGGAGGATTGGTGGGGGCGGTTCTCCAGGATGCTTCAGGTTCCTTTTTAGCAGCTTCTGGCCGTTGGCTCCCGCATGTTTCCCTTCCAACTTTACTTGAGGCCCACGCCATTAAACATGGTTTTGACTTAGCTCTTAGACATTGAGCTCGAAAGATGATTTTCGAATCTGACTGTCAACCTTGCCCTAGACCGTTTGGTACACGACCGCAGCGATTTGGCCACTATTGTGGAGGACTGCCAGTTTCTTGCTGCAGACTTGGAGGAGTATCAGTTTTCTTTTGTTAGGCGTGAAGCTAATATGATCGCTCATACGTTTACTAACAAATTTTTGTTACCTAGCACAGGTCTCCAATTATTCCCTGACCCTCCGACGATTTTATGTTCTTCATTGGAGCCGGAAGTGATTTGTAAACTGGTTCATGATTATTCAATGAAGTTGATATGTTTCCCTTAAAAAAAAATCTTAAAGATTCTGAATACAATATTACCTTCCGGCGATCTAAGTCCGAGATGGAATTAGACCAATGGAGCCACTTATAAACTCGAATAAGAATAGAATGAATAAGAAACTTTCGGTTGCACCTATTGCCTTGGAAGATCGCTTAGTTCTTTCCAAATGGATCTTCTTTGAAGGCCCCAATATAAGAAGCTAGCGGCATCATTCTCCTCTCCTCGCTCCCTCCCCAATTATTTTCCTTTCCCCTCACTTAAACTCCACTCGGTCACTTCCCAAAAAAAAGTAGAAGATAAATTAGAGGAAAATCGAAATGACGTCATCTGTAGCTGGACTCGGGAGGCGATCCCTGGCAGTAGCTAACCGGAACTACGTCGTTCTAGCGTCACGCGCCCAATCCACCGGCGCGCCGCCGTCGCCGGATCGGGTGAAGTGGGACTACCGGGGGCAGAGGCAGTGGCTCCCGAAGGTCGCAGTGGACGCCTACGTGGCACCTAACGCCCTACTGGCCGGCCAGGTCACCGTGTACGACGGCGCCTCGGTTTGGAACGGTGCCGTCCTCCGCGGCGACCTCAACAAGATAACCGTCGGGTTCAGCTCCAACGTCCAGGAGAAGTGCGTCCTCCACGCGGCCTGGAACTCCCCTACCGGTACTTATTTTTGATTTAGGGTTTCCGTATTGTCTTTTTCGATAATTTATATTTAAATTTGAGCTGGAATCTGATTGTAGGTAAGGTGCTCGGGATATTGCATTGCTGTTATCGGATGCTTGAATTAGGTTTTCCAACCTAGGGGTGAAGTTATAGTGTCGATTTGGTAGTTTCGCTATCGAAAAGAAGTGATTAGAGGTTTTCTCTGTCTGAATATCGGACAGTAAGATGGCGCTGCTCGAGTGAAAAGCACATATTGTGTCCATGTAATGTGCTCACTGGCAAAGATTCCGAACTGCAGTACTGAAGTCAAGAGCGCCGGGTGGTAGTAGGTTCATGTTAGGACATTTCGTGACCAGGTCTTCTGCATCCCTAATCGATCTGTATGTAGTTGATGTCCTCTCTTTCGATTTAATATGGATATAATATTGATATCATAAGCTTAATTGTGTTAAGAGGTTCTGGTTGTCTGTTTCCATGTCAACACAAGTGTCATTTGCCTGAGTGTCCTTCATGACTTGGGTAGACTTTTGATTAATCTGATTATGGCTCACGTTTTATGAAAGCAAAAGGCTGATTTTAGACCTGTTCAGCGTACAGCCAGCCAGCATCAGCTTCTTAAATCTGGTAGTTGTTGTTTCAAATTGGCATTTCCGTATGTCAGTGTTTGTTCTCTCTTAAACCACCCTAGTATGAGGTTTCGGGACTTACTGGAAAGATCACTTCTGGGTGACTGAGGAATCTTCTTCTTTTTTTTTTTGTAGCTGATCTCTGTCTTGGCCATAGCATTTCCTGGAATCTATTTTCTGGATACATCAGGAAGGATGTTCATTTCCTATGAATAGTGCAACCTGTTCATGGGTAGTTTGTGAGAATGGATCGCTTCAAGATGAGAGTCACAGGCTTTAGTAAGCAACATTGTTCCTTGATACTCTTTAGTAAATTGAAGATTGATTAATGTTTCCTTGCCATGGTCAAACGACCTGGTGGTAGAGCCGGTGTTCTTAGAGATGGATTATCTCGTGCATTTAATGTTTGGGTTTCATGTGCATGGAAGTTCTGCTATTTGTGTCAGCATCTGCTGAAACAGCATTTCTCCGACATCCTTTTATAGTTTTTTGATGTCTAGATTCTTTTTGAGCTTTGTGGTTTGCAGCTTCCACCACCATGTGTCATATGGGAATGATGCAAATATCTCTGATGTAACATTTTCTTATTCCAATGGTACAGGATTGCCAGCTGAGACAATGGTTGAAAGGTTTGTAACTGTAGGTGCTTACTGCCTCCTACGTTCCTGCACAATTGAGCCAGAGTGCATAATCGGTCAGCATTCGATTCTCATGGAAGGTTCGTTGGTGGAGACTCACTCCATCCTCGAGGCTGGCTCTGTGGTTCCGCCTGGGAGGAGAATTCCTACTGGTGAACTCTGGGCCGGAAATCCAGCAAGGTTTGTCAGGGCTCTGACCCACGAGGAGACCCTCAAAATCCCTAAACTCGCTGTTGCAATTAACGATCTCAGTAAAGATCATTTCTCGGAGTTCCTGCCATACTCCACGGCATACCTAGAGGTCGAGAAATTGAAGAAGAACTTGGGGATATCAATTTAAGGCTTTGTTCTGTACTCTTTCCATGACCAACTAAGTCAGAGCTCTTGCAAGGAAATAAATAGCTCAAGAACTGAAGAACACGGGCTTCGACTTCCTTTTGTTTGTATTGCTTCTATCACCTATTGAGAGAGCTGTCTCGGACTTGAGCTTCAGATTTACTTGCTGTCAGTTGCTGGAAGGTAAATACCCACGAATATTTAGGATCGAATATTGTTGAGTCTTATTTAGAAGTTTTTATTGGTGCCGGAGAATATGGCTCTTGCTAAAAGTAGAATATCTTTCTGCAATTTTGGTAGGCACTAAGACTCCAGCTGGAGTGGGATTGGATTCCACTTTGGATCCCTTTTTAGGGTATGGTGGAAAATTGGTAGTGATATCATATCCGAACGAGTGACATACAAATGAGTTTTGTAAAAATTTGATCTGATTTATAAAACTTCTCGTTGTACTTATTCTGTGTGTTTTAAATCATAGGATGTCTAAGTAAGAAATTGTGATATTATTACCAAAGTGCACTTTGGAAGAAAATGTCATTCTCAATGGACTACGAATGAGCTTTCCTAGAACACGAGGCACCAGTAATGTCGGGTAATTATGACCAGAGATTAGGTATGAGATTGTTGGAAATCGAATCTTGTGTTTCTTAATTAATGTCACTAGTGCGGATAAATACGTGATATAATATTATCATAAAGCAACATGCTCCTTCCTAAAACTAGAGAAATAATATCGAACACTGTTTGCTATTGTTAAAGGGGCTCAAATTGGGCATGGAATTCACTTATTCTGTTCTGTCCAGGAGAGGGGCAAACGAGTCAAAACGTGCGTGTGTGTTAGAACCACAAAAAGGACTTCCATGTGTCATGACATTAAATGCGCTTGTGCGTTTTTTTTTGAAACGTCCAACGACCATATATTAAGTGGGAAAGTCCGAAAATAGCAAAACATCTAGCTTGCAAGGACGGGAGATAGCCCAATCCGGATCAAGAGCTAGGAGCTTACATTGGCGGCAAAACCAATCAGCAACCTGATTAACCAACCTAGGGATACAAGCCAATGAACATAAAAGTAAAAAAGCTAGTGATCGTCTAAGTCAATCAGCAACCTGATTAACCAACCTAGGGGTACAAGCCAATAAATCTTGTACGGTACAGGAACTCTCTATCTTTCTCCGTACTTAATCCACCCTGTTAAAGTTAGACTTATCAAACAAATTAAAATTTTAGATTTTTTAAGAGTTCTAAATCTTACATATAAAAGCCGCTAGGATCATCTTTAACCTGCAGCCATTACTTTGTGCTTTCTATAGTTTAATATTCAATTATAAATCAATTGTTAACAAAAAAGGTCTGTTTCTAGATACACAGATACACAAATGACAAAAATTATTAGAAAGGTGAGTATATGATATATATTTTAAAACCAGAACACGAACAATGCAATATACATGCATAAAAATTTAGTACCATTACCCATTTAAAATTCATAGATCGTATAAGATATTTTGATATAAATGTTAGATTATATATATGTATTTTAAATGGTCAATGACACTTTTTATAATATAAATTATATACTGATATAATAGATTTTTTAATTATTTAGAAAGAATAAAATACAAAACATGTATGTAATGATGTATTAAACAACATAATTCTAAAAGGTAAAAAAATGAAAAGCTTCTTACCACTCCAGTTTTATATTTTATAATTTCTGAATAGCCATAAATATTTATTTATCATTCTTAATAACTCGTTTCCAACTTTTTTATATTTTCAATTTCCAAAAAATTATTTGACTACTAATCAAATTACCTTTTGGTCTCACGCAACCAATTTCGCTGACACATCAAAATTCTCAAAGTCTTCAGATGCAAACGACTACGATGAGTACTTACTGTAGGTTCAATATGCAACCTAAGAGGGGGTTAATTAGGTTTCTAATAATTTTCTCGACGATTTTGGTACTTAGTCTAATAATTTTCTCGACGATTTTGGTACTTAGTTTATAGGTCACCGTGGCTTCATTTTTTTAAAGCTTGTGCTTGCTCTCCAAGCAATTCTTCAAACTCCTTGGGTCCTTAATCATCTTTCTTTCTTGATCTCGGCGAAGTTCAAATTTTGCCTTTGGGATAAACACTAAGACAACTAGTCATATCAAGTCCAACTTAACTAGAATGTGTAAGCATAATGACTTGAACTAGACTTGAGAGATACTCGACAAACAAACTCATAAAACTGTCTTCATTTAAATCGAATTCCAAATTTTGCCTAAATTGGGAAATGAGGAATTACCCGAAAGATAAGTTTATGACTTCGTGTCTGAATAATGTAAGTCACTCGCCTAACTCATTAGTTAAAAGGACATAGCTTATGACCGTTCTCTCAATGCAGTACTTTATCCTTTTATGCATGGCTAACATATTCCAATACTTAAGGTAACTTAGTTAAATGTCTCAGTACTAATATGCATAGCCTATTTTGACTCATCTTAACTAAATTCTGATGTGCACTTAATCAAAACTATAAATGTATTTTCACCTTCCTCCTGTGCTAAATGCACACTCTGAGGCAACACTTGACACAAGAATGCACAACAAATCTCGAGCAATAATTTGCAATGTAGGGTAGGTGAGCCCATTCATCTTCCACCAACTCAATGCAGGTTTAGGTTCAAACCCTGGCAACGTAATCATGATATACAATTTACCTTTTTAAAAGAACCAACTTAATATGTTAGAGTTCTGCACTCATGTAAAATAAGCTCTTCTAAGTAATGGTCCAATTAAGGATTTCTTGCTGAATACTTGAATTTCTTCTTGCTCCTCACGAATGAATCATATCCAGACAATGATAAACTTTCACTATCCCAATCAACAACACAATAAGTTCACTTTTGTCAACATTAAGAATCTGATATTTACTTAGCAAATCATAACACAATTGTTAGATATATGCCATATGAGAAATTAGTTTGTCTCCATAAACTTAGGGTAAATAGTACTCCAATAATATCATTTTGTATCTTGGATCCAACACAGCAGCTACACTAATAATATTAAGGTATAATTAGGGACTAATTATGATATAGACTAATTAATAGGTATAGGGGAGGGTCATGGTCTCGTGCAACAATGGCGTACCTTGCAATTCAAGAACATACAACGTCTAAGATTAACTTAAAACAACAACTACTAGAAAGATTGTTGAAAGAAAGGCTTCCCTAACTACTAGTTAATCTCACTAAATGCCTAGAAGGCAACTATTTCCTGGCAACAGCGCCAATTGATCGGTCAAATTTTTAAGTTGCCCTAGCAATATAGAGAGAAGTAGAGTGTCGAACCCACAGAGAACAGGTCCTAGGACGTAGAGTGAAAGCTAGCAAGAAAAGGTAAATAGCTAATGACTAAGATTAGAATAAAGAATAATGGAGAAAAGTGGAAAAGGCACCCCTCGCACACCCCTCTCAACTCGGCATATTGTGGGCTTTGTTCTAGCTCGTGGAGGTCCTAGGTGAACCTACTACAAGGGCGCATCACGAATACGATCATCGCACCCCAAAGTTTCCTATCAGAATGAGTGGAAATTTGCCCATACCCTTCGCGCATATGAGTTGTCCTACTTGCGCAAACAAACATAGGCCACCAACAAACCCCTCAAGTACACTCATTAATGTTCCATCAAATGATAACTAACTTAGGCTTTTCTCTGCGCTTTCTCGAATCCTCTCGATTCTTCCCCTCGGTCCCTTAAGTCAACTATAGCCAATTAGTGGGATAGTTCTATGGGCCCTAATCTGTCATGTATTTTGGATGGCACTAGATCAATTGGTAAGTACTTCAGTCTAGTTAATCATGAATCCAACTACTAAAGTTGTTTAATAACCAAAGGCATTAAGCACGGGTCCCACTAGTTATTTGGTAAGCAACTAAGGAAAGATAAACCTATTAACTCCCACTTTAGCCTTATTAATCAAAAGCATTAAGCTTTACCAATAATACACAACCTAATCGTAAAAGCCCATTCAAAACTGCATCAATCGGGGTACGCTTAGGGCACCCAACCCAAAAAGAACTACTCACAACTCATAAATACAATCATAAATGAAAATGAAAGGAAAGCTATTTCACAAGAACTAAAATAAAGAGAGAGAGAGAGTTAGAGGGTGGCTCAATGCTTGTAGCCTCCTAGCTCCTAGCCTCCTCCCAAGATGGAGAGCTCCTCCTCCAAGTTTAAGATAAATGTCTAGAGAATCCAAATGTTAAAAGCTATCTAGGGTTAGGCATAAGGAGAGTGGATTGAGTGGGGATTAAAAAAAATTTATCCATAGGTGGGGACTAATATTTGGACCCTTAGATTAGATGGAATGCCCTAATAATTTAATCTAATGGTTAAAAACTATTGAGGGGTTTTTTTAGTCTTTTTCAATGATGGAAATACCAATTCTTAGAGAAATTGGGGCCGACTGTTCATCTCTCCCACGTCTTCGTAATTTGTGGCGGAACCTCCCACCCATTTTTCCCTCTCTCCCCATTTTTTCTCCTCTTCCTCTCTTTCTCTCTCTTATCTCAATTTTCTCTCAGTCTGCCCGTTACCCACTCTCCGTCAGCATCACCATACAGAGCGGAGCACCACCATCCGTACCATTTCTGTAATGGAACTTGCGGGTAAATGTAACCCCCACATCTCTCGCTTCGAAACGGTATGCTATCGGAGGCTAGGGTTTCACAGAATTGAGTTAGAGAAGATTTGCTTGCGGTTCCTAGTCATCTCTTTTTTGTTCGATATAATGTCCTCTCTATATTCAGCCTTTCCAAAGGGCTTTACCCTTTTTGTTGGTTTTTTTGTGTGTGTGATTTTAGGTTGTGAGGAACCCGTAAACTGTCGTTGCAGTGGAAACTGAACCTGCTCGGGGAAACCATCATTGCAGTAGCATAAACCCTCCATCAGTACAACCCTGAGTAGGTGAGCACTACCCATATTGACCCCACTTTCCGTGGCCACCACCGTCCGTTGCCGCCTGCCCTTTATGAGCAGCACCCTCGGTGTGTACCACCCTCCTATTCCTCTCTATGGTGAGAAGCGATCCAAATCAAGGAACAATAACAGGTACATTAGTTAATGTTGCGGAGTACTCATCTGTGCTTTTATGTTAACTCGTGTTATTTTTCAATGTTCTAACATGCAAGTTGTGTATTCGGGTATTAATTTGTTATTTTTTTGCTGGCCAGTTATGATCAAAGTTCAATGACAAAAAGTTTGAAGATGAATCAGAAGGCTGTAGAGAAGAGCGTTAGAGATGAGAAGATGGACCCTGAAAAGGGAAAGATGAAACCTAAGAAGGAAAAGGTACTAATTTCTGATTTATTAGTTGATATTGGTTTCTTTTTAGGTAGATATTGGTTACGTTCTGACTTGATATTGGTTTGATTCTGAGTTGATATTGGTTTCGTTCGGAGTTGCTACTCTTTTGATTCTGAGTTGATATTGGTTTTATTGTGAGTTGTTACTGGTTTGATTTTGATTAGATACTTGTTTTGTTCTGACTTGATATTGGTTTGACTCTGAGTCGATATTGGTTTCTTTCTGAGTTATAACTGGTTTGATTTTGAGTTGATATTGGTTTTATTCTGAGTTGTTACTGGTTTCTATTTGATTAGATACTAGTTTTATTCTGACTTGATATTGGTTTGACTATGAGTTGATAGTGGTTTCATTCTGAGTTGTTACTGGTTTGATTATTATTAGATTTTGGTTACGTTTGACTTGATATTTATTTCGTTCTGAGTTGCTACTGTTTTGATTCAGAGTTTATATTGGTTTCATTCTGAGTTGTTACTGGTTTGATTCTGAACAGATATTGGTTTCATTTTGACTTGATATTTGTATTACTCTTAGTTGATATTGGTTTGTCTCTTAGTTTGTTTGATTCTCATTAGATATTGGTTTCGTTCTGACTTGATATTGGTTTATTTCTAATGTGTTATTGGTTTAATTCTGAATTGACATTGGTTTCAATATGAGCTTTATGGATATTGGTTTGGAGGTGTATTGTTATTTGTGTTAAAGATCATTAGTTTGAATGGTATAATTATTATATTTGTTCTTGACTGAAGTTGTTATATGTTGTTTGTTGTTAGAGTTGTGTTCTGTTTTGCAAGCCCAGCAAGCTTATTAGTGTCAATGAGTTGTTGCATAACCAAACCTCTACCGCTTCGAAGGAACGAAGAAGTGGATATGTACAAATGGCTGGATTCGGTTTTCTGTTGCAGTTGACTGCCATTGATCCTGATACGAGCGACATGATGAAAGTTGTCAATTTCTGTAGAGTCAAGCAGAAGGTTGTTTTATCCGGTGATCATGTTAGAGAAATGTATAGACTAGAATTTGGGAATGAGGACATCAATTTCAAAAAGTAGTTAACTTCAACAGAAAAGGAAAAATTCAAGACACAAGCTACGGATCTGGGTTTGGAATCAACCGAAGCTTATTATCTGAATGTAAAGAAGTTAGAGAAGGCACTGAAAAGGAAAGGCAAGAAAGAGTTAAGTGATTATGATTGGGCTAAAGTTTACCTTCTGTATGTCGTAGGCGTGTTTCTTGTGCCGCCAACTTCACTGACCATACCAGGGAGGTACTGGTTTCTTTTTGAACAACTCTCTCAGGTATCTAGATATAATTAGGGGAATTTCGTGGCTCAGATGATAAATTTTGAGTTTGCGAGATGTTTGGGTTGTTTCAAAACCAGCACACTCGTGAAAATGGGCTCCAATGCTCATGCATTCTTAGATTATTTCAATAAATTCAAAAGCAGCAAGATTCCTCGTGCTTCTTCAAGCGCCCCTAGTAGCACTGATTATCAGAATATGTCTTTGTTCCAGGTATTTCATAATTTATTTTTCTACTTCAATTTTTTTTCCAATAAAGGCTGAAATTATGTCATTTTTTATGCTTTGTAGCTATATGCTAGTCATTTCAACCTACTCCAGCAGTGAGAAATAATAGATTCTCAGAGGAAAGCTTTAGATGATCGGATTAATGTGGTTAAATTAATTATTGAGGATAGACTCAAATTGGAGAAATTGACCATGTTGGAGACGGATGATGAAGAGGGCGATGAGGAGGAGGAAGATGACAAGGGAGATGAAGATAGGGATGATTCTGTGAGTTTAATCCTCATTTCCCTCTTTTATTAGCTTGTTCTTATATTTATTTTATTTGGATTGATATTTGTTTGAACATGTTTAGATGTTTGATTCAAACTGTTTCCATATTGGTATGCGTCTTTATTAATATTGGTTGTGTATGTATTGATATTGGTTTTCCGTATTGATATTAGTTTGAGTACGTATTGATTGCGGTTTCAGTATGTAATCATATAGGTTTAATCCTGGTATGATATTAGTTGTAGTATGATATTATATTGGTTTCAGGCAGTTAAAAGTTTAGTTTTAGTCTGTTATGATATTGGTTTCAAACTGTAATGATATTGGTTTCTGTCTGTTGTAATATTAGTTTTGTATGATCTCATACTGGTATCATTCCTTTTTGTTGTATGATAGCATGGGGGGGCTGACTTTTTTCACAACGATGAAAAGAGAAAAGAGGAGGATGATGAGGACCAAGAGGATGGAAATGAGGCTCAATTGGATCGCTTGAATAAAAAGAGAAAGAAGAATAATGAGGAGCATAGAGAGGATGTCAAATTTAAGGTTATATATTAATAATGCATTTCATAGTGATGTCCCCCTTTTTTCAGATTGAAAAATATACATTAGGATGTTGTTATATTCATTTTTTATTTTAATTTTTCGTAATTTCTGTTTGAGTTTTGTGTTGTTTGTTATATTGTTTTAGCTTGTGATTTGATATTGGTTTGCATGCGAGGTGAAACTAGTTTGTATGTGTAGTGATAATGAGGATAAGTTTTTCGATGACAGGAAGTGGTGGACGAATGTTTTAACACCGAGGATAATGTCAATGACGAAGATATTGGAGCAGAGAACATTGAACCTTAGGATAAATGGGCTATTGTTCGATGTGTGACAACTGATTTATTAGAATTGGCCAACACATCTAGCCTTCTGACATCTCAAGGTGGAAATACAAATTTCTACGATGAAGCTTGCGCATTTATAGATAAGTTTGCGGCTACTGGCGTCGAGGGTGCAAAGGCTATGTCAGTAGCAAAGGAGGTTTAGAGTATAGCCCATGAACCTGAACCAACATCGTTCGCTATCCAGGATGACACCAAACCTGTTGATGTTAAGAGATTGGGAAAAGCCAGCTACGCTCTCAGGACTCCATATATGGACCCTATCCAGAAGAAGAGTAAGCAAGGTCCTGCCCCAAAAAAGGGAAAGAAGCGGGTCCAAATGGTAGATGAAGATGATGATTTTTAGATTATTAGACGTACCAATTTTGTTAGTGCGCCACCTAGGCAGTTTTGTCGTGATTATGTCATAACACCCGAGAAACTGGAGGCCGCCAAGGTGTGTTATACGTATTTGTTGGTTGCACATAAGAATATTCTTATCCGGTATGCAAATGACAGAGATAGAACAGATGAATAACCGTAAGTCTTATCTTGTTCAATAGTTAAGAGTACATTTATTGACATTGGTTTGAGTATGTATTGATATTGGTTTGAGTACGTGTCAATATTGTTTCAGAATACATCGTTATTGGTTCTAATCTGTATTGTTTTTGTTTTGCGTATGTGTTGATATTGGGTTGACTATGTTTTGATATTAGTTGTATATATTTCGATAATGTAGGTTTATTTTTTTTTTAAGAGTGGCGAGCTATTTGGTTTTGACCGGTGTGAGTATGTGATGCGAAAAGATGTTGCAACCCTGCGTGGGAGGCAATGGATTTCAACAGCAGTCGCTGTCATAACCTAAACCAACGCATTGATCGGATAGTGTTCCCTATCTTTACTGCTGTTAGTATTTTTCAAATTGGTTTACATTGAACTATTAATTTATTGCTCTTGTGTAATGTTCTTTTATCATTTTGTTGTTCTATTGTAGAACACTATTTTCAGGTACATATTTTCCGATACTGGTACTCAAGAAGCCGAGGAATAAAGGAAAGTAATATGCGATAAATTACAAGGGACTATTGAAATGTCATATCCGTATGCCCTGGGATACATCTCTGAAATTCCATATGTAAGTCCTAGAAAATTTATTTCCCAGTTACACTTTTATTTGTTTATCAGGCACCTTAAAAAGCAAAAGTTAGTTGATGAACAATTTTTCTTTTCGTTTCAGTGGATCTTTCCATATTGTGACGATCGACACTTCACTGTCTTTGTCATTGATACATTGTCAAAGGGGTGTTTTATTTTGGACAGTATGGATATTAGAGATGCGACAGTTGCTATGTTGTCAAGCTTTGGGTTGAAGTTACAAGATTATTTTGCTCCGTTCATTGCAAAAGTAATAGGGATTGACATAATGGATTTTGAGTGGAAAATCTTGCACAGTTGTCCGAAACAAAATGACTGTTTTAGTTGTGGCATATTCGCGTACAAGTTTCTTGAGCACTACACTCATGTTTGGAAAGACGATGCAATCCCTGAATTTAATTGGAAGGACTCCAATGTCATGTCAGAGTTTAAAAAACTATTTATCTTGATATTATTGCACAGCCGGATAATTTGGAACTGCCATTGGTATTGACCCGAGCTTTGGAGTGGAACGAAGGAAAGAAAAAGGTTCATAGAAGAACTAGGAAGTCGACTAGAGTTTAGCTGTTACTACTTATGTTTTGACTGATATTGTACGGACTTTTTGTAAGGGATATCGGCTTGTTTCAGAATTATATTATTTGTTTGTTTCGTTTTAATGTTATTATGTCACTCTATAAAGTTTTGGTTTGCGTATTTTCTTTGCAGCGGTAAAGATATTGGTTTTGACATGTGAAGATGTTGTTTTTATCTGTAGAGATATTTAGAGATGTGAAGTTATTAGTTTTCTGCTGAATGTCATTGTTCAGAGATGTGAAGATGTTTGTTTTAGCTGTAGATATTGGTTTGATAAAATGGACATATTGGTTTTCATCTATGAGGTTATTGGTTTAAAATGTACAGATATTGGTTTCGAACTTACTGATATTGGTTTAGAGATGTAGAGAGTTTTGTTTGAGCTGTAAAGATATTGGGTTATATCTGTACATATGTTGGTTGTCAGCTGTTAAGATATTGATTTTTTGATGCAGGCATATTATTTTGCCAATCTATTTATATTGGTTTACTGCTGTAGGGCTATCTGTTTCATTCTGTAGAGATATTAGTTTTTAACTTTAGGGATATTGGTTTTCGTTTGCAGGAAAATTAGTTTTCGGTTGTACATATATTGATTTTTCGCTGTACAATATATTGGAGATGCGAAGATGTTGTTTTTATCTGTAGAGATATTGATTCAGAGATGTGAAGTTATTAGTTTTCTGCTAAATATCATTGTTCTGAGATGTGAAGATGTTTGTTTTAGCTGTAGATATTAGTTTTGATAAAATAGACATATTAGTTTTCATCTATGAGGTTATTGGTTTAAAATGTACAGATATTAGTTTCGAACTTTACTGATATTAGTTTAGAGATGTAGAGAGTTTTGTTTGAGCTGTAAAGATATTGGGTTATATCTGTGCATATGTTGGTTGTCAGCTGTTAAGATATTGGTTTTTTGATGCAAACATATTGTTTTACCGATCTATTTATATTGGTTTATTGCTGTAGGGATATTGGATTCATTCTGTAGAGATATTGGTTTTCAACTTTAGGGATATTAGTTTTCGTTTGCAGGGAAATTGATTTTCGGCTGTACATATATTGGATTTCTGCTGCAGAAGATATTGGTTTGGCGATGTGGTGATATTGGTTTGGCGGTGTACATATATTGATTTTGTTATATAGAGATATTGGTTTTGCGATGTGGAGATATTATTTTTGCGATGTGGAGATATTGATTTTGCGATGCAGAGATATTCGTTTTCGATATACAGATATTGGTTTTGCAATTTAGAGACATTGGTTTTGAGATGTACAGATATTAGTTTTACGATGTATAGCTATTGGTTTGGCGATGTGGAGACATTTGTTTAGCAATGTGAGGATATTGGTTTTGCGATGTGGAAATTGATTTTCAGCTGTGGGGATATCTGTTTAGAGGTTTCGCGAGGAAAAAAAAAACAATCCAAAAATATACCATAAGTTCAAATTGCTATAAACCTAAAAAAATAGCTAGATGTTAATAAATAACATGATGTAAACTATTGGATAATCTCAATGTCTTTAAAATATTAAAAGGTCATAAATAGTTTAGTGGTTGATTCAAATCGATGTCCATGGGATTTTTATCTTGTATTGTCTACTGGTTTGAGACATCATTACAACTATTTTGTTGCTTCTGTTTTGTCTTCTGATGCTTAACCTTTGCTTTTTTCTGACCAATCTCATTACTGCTTTTCAACCTCTTTCTTGACTTGTTCGGATTCACGTATTTCTTTATACATTTTCTCTATGCTTTGCTTGTTGTCTGCAAATCATCAGCTTATTGTGCTTTAGGTGTTGGAGTACCTTCACATGGAAATGTTTCAATTTTAATTAAAAGGATGATAATAAATCAAGTTACGATTAACAAAATCATGTTTGCGACGTTTACCTTGTACGGCATAGCGTGAAAATTGATTAATCATACTGTTAACATTGCCGTCGATAATTTTTACAACTTCGGGTTTCATAGAAACCAGAGCTGCCAAATGATTCATCTTCTTCGTTAAGTACTGGTAGTTTTGGGAAAAGGTATTTTCTGGCTTAGGCTCATCTATAGTTATCTCAATTCCCTCTTTTGCCTTTATTGTCCACCGCTTCATCACATAATTCTCAGGCAATATGTTGAATTCATCATAACTAATGAAACTGCTAAGAGTTGTCATGACCTTCAGTATGTGTCGGCAAAAAATTCCAACGGTTTCAAACAATCTACACGAACACGCAAGTTGCACTTTGGTCTTCTGAATTTCTACCAATCTTGTATCACTCTTATTTGAATTATCTCCACGCTTGAAAACAGAGTATTTTGATTCATCCCCTACATTGTAGAACTACAACGGTTAAAAAACAGTCGCATACTAATACAAGTAGCATACTAATACTAATATTAAGTAACCCAATATCAATTCACATTACATCCATTAGGAATTCACATGTATACCAATATTGAATTTTTTAACCTGTCAAAGGACTGTCAGTCGGGACTTGTTCAATCTAGTAGCGAAGAGATTCTTCATACTCGTGCTAGAACTTTTGAAATATTCTATGAGTGTATACCTCTACCAACGTAACCAATGAGCTGGTACTGTGTCTATTGTTCGGCAACTTATTCATTGCTTCAAAATCTACCTCCCTCTCTGCATGCCTTCTACCATTAACAAAGCTGTTAAAATGGGTGAAGAACTCAACGAGGTTGTAGTTGGATTGCAAGTACCCCCGTACATTACTGTTGCAAGATTCGACAAGTTGTGTCATTACCATACCAGTTATGAAATATTTCTTAACCCATGCTGATGACCATTTTGTTCGGTACTCAAGTATAAATTTTAACCATGTGTGTCCTCCTAGTTGGAAACACTCTTCAATCATCTTATTCCAGTAAAAGTCAAATTCTTCTTCATTGTCAATATTATAGATCAGATTTTTGAATGCTTGTGACACTTCGCTTGTGAATAGTTGACTAAGCCTTTTCTTCGCGTTCTCTAATATGTGCTAGGTACATAAAACATGGTATGTACCTTTAAGTTCCAAACACAATGCCTTAGCAATAGTGTTGTCTTGGTCAGTGAATATGGTCTTTGGGGCCTTATTATCCATGGTACATAAAACATGGTATGTACCTTTAAGTTCTAAACACAATGCCTTAGCAATAGTGTTGTCTTGGTCAGTGAATATGGTCTTTGGGGCCTTATTATCCATGCAAGCGAGGAACGTTCGAAATAACCATTGAAAGGATAAAGCTGTCTCGTCGAACAAGAGAGCTGCTCCGAAAATGCAAATAATGCGATGGTGATTGAAACCTACAAAAAGAGCTGCAAAACGAAATAACAACAATATGTCCATATAAAACCAATATCAAAAATCCGTCAAACCAATAGTAAGAATTAGAATAAAAGGATACCTAATGGATGATAGTTCTTATTTATTCTGTAAGTGGTGTCAAAAGCAATTGCATCGCCAAAGAGCTTGTAGTCTATCCGCATCCTTTTGTCGGCCCAAAATATATTTGCTATCTGTTCGTTGCTATCAACTTCAATCTCATAAAAAAAGGATGATTCTTATATGCCTCAAATCTGAAATATTCTTACAATGATGTAGCTTCACCCATTTTCATCGTCTTCTGCCGTTGTATTCCCAAATAGATTTTCAAATCTATTTGGAGAAAACCAAGATTTTCAACACCACCTGCAGCCATTGCCATTACCTCGTAGGAAGATCTATTCTTAATGCCAGCTTCATCATGCATTTTCGTAATTTGTTCTTGCATTGGATTCATCTTTCGGTTAGATCTTAACATATAAGTAAACTCGCTTGGGACTAGTTGATGATTGTGATGTAAACTCCATTCCTTTATGAAATAAACTGACCTTTCAGGTGAATAGTGGATGAGGATCATAGCTGCACAATCTGTTCTTTCCTCAAGCCGTTGATATGATCGACCATTTTTTTGTTTAGGTTCATCAGACTTCTTACGAAGACCCTCCTTGTTGCAGAGTAATCTAATATAGTATATCTCCTTAGTCTTTTCACCATTGACTTTTCCCTTTTTATGATAATCTTTCCGCACACTGAATCCTTTTCTGTGTGCATAAGTGTAGTAAAAATCATGCACTTCTACCACTGATTGAAATTCTATTTTTTCCACCGTTCCTTTTCCTCCAAATCCTCAACTTGACGGACAAATAAAAACCAACATCTATACAATTCAAAACTAATACCAACTAAGCTACAAATAAGTATAAATAAAGCTGAAAACTAATATTAACAATGTTCAAAACCAATAAGACCAAACGTTGAAACCAATAATGATGTAGCTCAAAACTAGGATCAATTAAGATACTATACTTCCAGTTTGTTGATTACAATCGTCATGTTGACTATCTGGACTATTGATTATTTCATCCATGCTTCGTTCTGAATAAGATTTAAACCAATATCACTTTATATTTTAACCAATTTTATTAAAGCTACAAACCAATATCACCGAAGCTACAAAACACTATTGTGAAGGTGGAAAACTAATATTAAAAAGATAAAATCAATATCACTGCAAGTATAAACCAATTTCACAAAAGGTACAAACCAATTTCACAAAAGGTACAAACCAATATTACTAGAGATGAAAACCAACATATATACAGTCAAAAACCAATATCACAAAAACTACAAATCAGTATCAATAAAGCTGTAAACCAATATTAATAATATTCAAAACCATTAAGACCAAACGTTCAAACCAATAATAATGAAGCTCAAAACTAGGATCAATTAAGATACTATACATTTATGCTGACAATCTGGACTATCGATTATTCCATCCATGCTTCGTTCAGAATAAGATTTAAACCAATATCACTTTATATTTAAACCAATTTTATTAAAGCTACAAACCAATATCACCGAAACTACTAATCACTATTGGTAAGGTGGAAAACTAATATTTAAAAAGATAAAACCAATATCACTGCAGGTATAAACCAATATCACAAAAGCTACAAACTAATATTACTAGAGATGAAAACCAACATCTATACGGTCAAAAAATCAATATTACCTAAGCTACAAACCAGTATCAATAAAGCTGTATACCAATATCAAGTCATGTCAAAACAAAAATCAATTCAGGTGTAAACCAATCTCAATAAAGCACAAAACTAATAATAATATATCTCAAAACTAATAACACTATGGGATAAAACCAGTATCAACAAATCTGAAAACTGATAGTACTAAAAGTGAAAACCAATTTCAATAAAGTTGTTAACCAAATAAAGCTTCAAACCAAATAAGACAACCAAATATCAGACAAACGTACCTTCAAACTTACCTTCAATAAAGCTGCAGTTGACTCCGACTTAAAACCAAATATACACAGGGAACAAATATTAACGATAAAGGGTAAAATCAATATCATCGTTGAAGAGCTCCATGATTAAATACAGACCTTAACCATCTTAAAAAACAAAATTTATCGAAGACGAAGAAGGTTTGGTAAAAAAACAAAATACTATTACCTTCAACAGAGAAGTATGTGTAGTTGAATTTACGTACACTGCTAAAAATAGTAGAATAATATGCTCAACATTTTTTTCCCGTAACTTCAAACCCCTCCAATGGATTTTTTTTTAAAAATTTTAGTTTATTGATAAAGTGGCTGGTAGGATTTTTGGTATTGATATTAAAAGGTAAAGAGTCCTTTCTTATAGCAATTTGAAAAGTCCTCCACGTTTATTCGTGGTTACTTGTACCTTTTTTGAATTTTTATTTTATTTTTATTCCTCATTTTTGGTGAAGAGTAGTTTTACAAAATTGCCCTTAAAGAACTTATTAATACCTAGCTTACCACCCCATCTCCTTTAGTCCCCAAACTTGGGGACTATTTTTGTCCTCCCAAATTCCCCCCAGGGATGAGGGGCTATATATAGTCCAATCCTCAAAACCCTGAAAAGTTCTGGATTACATTTCTCGTCATAAAATGCAAAAGTGTGGTGTGGCACTAGGATTGCCAGGCAGTAGGCGATCGGTTCCTCTCTCCTTCGCGACTAGGTGCGTCCATCAGAATAGCCGGTCAGGCAACAGGGAAGTGCCACGCGGTGGCCTCGATGCCGTCCGGCATGTCCTACTTTCGAACGATCTTCCTCTTAGTGAAATTGTCGAACGGCATTGATCGAGGGGCGTGGGCAGCATCACAGATGGTGATGCTGATTTTGCTTTTTGGTGAGTGTCGTGTAGTGGTGAGACTACCGCTTGGCGGTCTTCTCTAGATAAGCTACCAAACGACGATCATAAGGGCTCTGAACGGCAGCACAGGGGATGGCCTCATTCTTGTTCCCAAGCAAGTGGCATACGGTACTGCCGGCTGTCGCCCGACACTTAAACTTCTCCGTAAATCTCCTATGCTCTTCGTCCAAAAGTTCTCCTTTTGTCCCGATTTCCTTCTAAAAACACAAAACTTAATAAATTTAGTCATTCAAGGCAACAGACCATAAAATAGTTAAAAGACTCAAGACTCGATACTTAAGATATTAAAACAAAATAAAAAGACCTCTAATAGACCATGTCAGATAAGTGTTTTTAACACTCATCAAATCACACCTTGAAAATCCGAAACAATAGCCGTATTTGGGGAGTTACATAACTCAATAAGCCATTTTTATTTTCTTCATTACTCATGCACATCAATAAAGTAACAATCACCTATACAAAAAATAAAGTAGTCATCAACACTTCGAAGAGAATACACGTAAGACACTTCCATCTAAACTGAACACATATAACACATAACGAAGACCCTAGAGTTTCACCTTATTATGGCGGGATTCCGTGAGGTATTGTGGGTTCCCTTTCGCTCCCATAAGACGTATAATCTAGATTTGTACGCTCTAGAGGTCACAGTAGCACAAATGATGCTCTCTCCAAAGGGCACATATAGTTCATTACATTCACATAGAAGTTAGAACATACAACCCCAAATCTGTATATTCAATGAGCACGGTAATGTAAGGACAATCCTACACGCACAATAGGCTAGATAGGTTCACTTTATCAGATCATAATCAGACTTTTCGATATTCAGAAGGCACATGAACTCATAAACAACCAATGAATTCATATGCTATAGAACTGGACCAATACAACGTAAACAAACGGAACCATGTGCAGATGTATCGAGTTTAATTTAAAAGCGTTAAATATTTTGAAAAAGTTTTACTAGCTTTCAAAACACAGCTCGAACCATCCTAATGAAACATTTCATAAATTATATATATATATATATATATATATATATATATATATATATATATATATATATATATAGAGAGAGAGAGAGAGAGAGAGAGAGAGAGAATGAACTTTCTCTTTTTTTTCGTTGGCCATTTGCGCTAATGTCATCAACCACTAGGAGGTGCAGGTACCTACGAAACATTTTTAATCATATTATCACTTTCGTAAACTAATCAAAAGATCTTGACGTCTCAACTCTCAACCATTTCGATTTTCTTGCGGATACATATCTACTTCACGTTCCTTCTTTCTTCCACCAGAAATAAGAAGAATCAACCATTTCTCCAACCTTTTTTCTGAAGGCCATAGACCCTTTTTTTGTAGCATTAGCACAAATTGAAAATCTAATTTCCTCTTGATTATATTTATTTAAGAGATTTTTCCATTTCAACAGAGAGGATGCCATATTAATAGATGGATTTTTCATCTTCAAAACAAGCTCCAAGGTTTCAATCTTCTTCGATCTCAGAGTGGTAAGTGAAATGTGATGTTGGAATGGCTCAATCAAATCAAATATCCCAAGTGACTTGGCTCATTTAATCTGATTGAGTCGTGCCAGTATCATTTCATGAAATTTTCTCTCCTACTTAATTCCATATATATTGCAATTGATCGTATTCCATGAATATGGTTCATGTGCAAACATTATACTATATAGGTTTGGTTATCCAAGAGTTCCAAATATGGCTGATCAAAATGTACTTTCCCCCAATGGCACAAGAAGGCATAGAAATGTATTGATAAAAGTTTGGGGTTAATTTCTAGAAGTTATAATATTAGTGTAAAAACTTATTTTTTAATTAAAACTCCAAATATGATAATTAATATAGGATATATGCAAAACTAAGGCAGGAAATATACCATCAAAATAATATTAATAGGAAAAATTTTCTATTTGTCATCCTACTCATTATAGCTTTAAGCTAGTTTGTAAATGTTGTATTTATGCTTTCAATGAATTATCTATAAGTGGTGCTAGATTTGAAACTATCTATGAAGCACTTCTATTTTTGGAAGTTTGACAAATGCACGTTTGATCCGACTCCGTAGGTTAAGCATGTCATATGTCTACTTCACCTTTACTTACTTTTATATGGTCTGATATCACATTCACTAGCCCGACAAATCTAGATTCGAATTGGGTGAGACTTTTGAAATGTGACAAAATTCTCTCAACAAATATATTTAACATTGTTGTAATAACTCAATTTCGAAACCCGATTAAATTATACTAACACCAGTTTATCCAAGTGCTTTAAAGTTTTACTTTGTGTATATCCACTCTGTCACAAAGTTGGAAAGCACAAAGGTAGAGCAACTCAAGTTCTACATTTTATTCTCACTTTCTTCAATGGCTATATTCCAGATAAGAAGAGTTTTCATTTTTATAAAATGGTGAGTTAATTACTCCCAATTTGGATTGATTCTTATAGTTTGGCCAACTATATCCGAAAATTATTTATGACCATTTTTACGGAGAATTTGACCAATTTTCAGAAAGTTTGACTTGCACTATAATTTTTGTAGAGGTCTTAGTTATAAAAAAAACTTGAAGCATGATTAAACCCTTCAAATTGATTACTCCAATAGTTACAATCCAACTGAACAAAATAACCATCCAGAGAAAGCAAAATGCGAGAAGCATTTTATTGATCACTCACTAGACATTAACATACAAACTATTACCAGAGGCAGAAGGGAAAGAACTTAATAATGGCAGCTAAGCGGATTCCTCATGGAGCTCGTCTTGGTAAACATGACAGGGAGCTGCCCAGATTGAACCTTCTGCATCACAGAGACGGGGATATCTCGAACCGGAGGCAGCGGAAATGGCGAGAGCATGTTTATTCTTGTAGAGATGCTGGGGTATAAGAGAGCCCCAAGTATACAGTGCTATAAACATGGGTGCAGCAATGGCCGGGATACCCGGTTGAGATTCCGCGTGCAATTTCTCCGCAACAGTAGATCCCAGCCAATGGTGCCCCGGGAAAGTTTGCCAGGAACGGAGAGCTATCGACGTTGGTCCGAGCAAAGAAAGATTCACCGCGGCCACAACAAGCAAATACCAAGCCTCCAATAAACTCTGTTCCTGCATCACTAGCAGTGGCCCTGTGGGAGAGGGGGTTTCTGGGATTCCATTCTAGCTTCAAGTTCTTGATCTTTGCGGTAACCTCATTGCATGAAGACAAGGCAACATCGGGATCTGACATGTAGAACTGGAAATAGTCACGAGTGCGAATGCCAGTACCGTCAACAGTTAGGTAATCCTCATTTCCTCTGTAACAAGAAAGAGTCTCAAAGATTCAATAAATAGCAAAGGCACAACTACGAGCATGAAACGGAAAGACCTAAAATTATCTCCTTTAAAGAAAATTAGTTAAAGCACATATGATCAAGTGATTATAATTTCTAAATGGGGGGAGCAATTGCGCCAAAAAAAAACTAGCTTACATTCTTGTAATACTTGTTCTGTAAATAGCTTAACTAGCACAACCCAACCGAATTGGAAATGGACAATCACTACAAACAACAGCAAATCTTACTCCACAAGCCCATGGAAAGTCAATGTTGACTTTTCACACCCCGTAAAGCATTTCCTTCTTCTAGAAATGCCAATGTAAAGTTCCGGACATCCAACATATCTTTCCAACTGCAACATTACATTTCACACTTTTGGTCAGAAAGCAGGTTAATATCGTAGTAATTTCTCATTCACAAGCTCATTCACTCCAGAAAGAAATATAAAGAAAAGAGTTTACAATGGCTGTGCAGAATGATTATGCACAGAAACCCCAACTTCATGCAACAATAATGATCCTCACAAAACGTCGCTAACGGATGTAGTCAACTACGAACTTCATGCAAGAATAATGATCCTCAAAAAACGTCGCTCACGGATGTAGTCAACTACGAACAAGTGATAATAATTCAAACAGAGTCCATACAACTAGCATACAACAACATAGGCATTCCATGTACAAATTGGTTTGTCATAAAATGCCATTTAATCCATTTAGTTTAGAATGAAAGCCAGTCTCAACTACAAATCTAGGCAAAGCCACTGATACTTTAATAAATCATCCAGGCGCATATACGAGAAAGCAGGTGATAACATGAGAGAGAGATATGAAAGCGTCTCAATCGCAAAAAATAGAAAAAATGTAAGACTTCCCCAGAATGTGGCCAATTGGTCTACCTTACACAAAAGCAGCAAAACATTTTACTGTGGACACCCAATATCCCAAGGATATAACGTACAATGTCAAGGCCAGAACAGGAATGCGCTTCTGAAACCAGTGCTTTCTAAAGAGACATTAACATACCTCATCATTGATTTCAGACATAATGCTAGTGCCATCAAGGATTTCCCCATTCCCGTCTCTTTTGGCAGTTAGCCATGTGCTGCTGCGGTCTGAATCACTTGTTCTAACAGACACTGCCCGGTAAACTGGACCTATTGCAGAAAGCCCACGTGAGAAATCAGTATGGAACTTGATCTCCCCCGTCCCTGTAGAAAAACCAAAACCAAGGTGTTGTTTCACATAAGATCGCAAGAACCGAAAAGAAAGATAAAACCGGGGAGAAAACATTTAAAAATTGGAAGGAAATAAGCAAAGGGGAAAAATTGTGGGGAATGAACTATGAAATACCACAAGGATTGTTTGAATCCCTTGCAAGAACCAGAGCAACAGAATCGGACGTGGTTTTGGTATGTGCTGAACAACCTTTTGGCTCCTTTCCAGTTCTGTATGAAAATTGTGTCCTCTCGTCGCCAACAATGATTGTTTCCTTCGACAGAGCCTTGTCTATGGTACCAAATAAACAAGTCAACAGGCAATCATAATGCTGAAATCACATCCATTCCCAAGGAATGTGTATAAGCAAAGTTACTCGTGATTCTAAATTAATAAAATTAACTAACAGTAGAAACGAAGTCCTTTCAGTTCAAAACTCACCTAATTGATCGATAATAGGTTTCTGGTCCACCACTCTATTCTATAACAAAAAAATGGATCAAGTGTTAACACCAAAAAATAGCCTCCCAGTGAAGCACCAAACACCAGCAACCATGTAGTAACTTACTCCAAACATCATAATCACAGCAGGAGACGTCGAATCTGAAGCAGAGGAAGAGAAGCTCTTGATGTCCGTCAAGAACTGTTGGAACGTTGCATTATTAGGCGCTTCCTGGACGTGTTAATAGTCAGTGAGGCTACCTTTAAAATGTTTAAACAAAAGGCCTCCCCTGAAAGACTGGCCCAGCATTTTCCATAGTACCAACAGAAGAAAGAATACCTTTTTCGGGTGCAAAAGCGGGACAACGCCAACTTTAATCCCAGGGAGGAAGCCAACCGTCAACACCACACCAGAGCTGTTGTCATTCTTGCTCTCCCCACCATGATCATGAACATCGTCTCCCCCATTGAACTGACATCCAATTCGGAACCCCCACAGACAATGTAACACGGGTAAACAATAGAATCAAAGAGCACCAAAGATGCGAAAAGTAACGGAAAAGAGGGAAAAACCTCCAAGTATTCGCTGGTAGCAACATTTCTTCCCATAACCCCATTAGCCCGAGTCACTACAATGGGGGTGCTCCAGCCCAGCCTCTCCCCCAGCTTCAACACAACAACGAATCGAATCGAATCGAAATCAGGGTTTCTCGAGTTCGAGCTCTCGGAATGCAAATTGGGGAACAAAAAGAAAAGAAAACGTACAAAAAGGAGAGTCTTGTTCAAGCCGAAGCCGGAGCCGGCGACGTGAGCCAGCGCGAAGTCGGGGCGTATCGGCGCCGACAGGACCTTCTCCACCACCTCCTCCAACGCAGCCTGGAAAAAAAACCCACAAAGAATTATCAATGACACGTGGCGGGAGACAATTGGGGGAGGGGGTGGTTACCGTAGGGGAAGGGTTGAGGGAGAGGGCGGAGGCGAGGGCGGGGCGGGAGGAGAGGGCGAGGCGGGAGACGCGGAGCCACGAGCGGGACACGCACGAGGCGAACGCGAAGGACTTCGCCGGAAGCCTCTCCAGAATGTTGTGGACCACGTCCTCGCTCATCGACCCCATCCCCTGAGCTCTCTTCTTCTTCTTCTTGTCGTTGCATGGCGAGGAGGGCTGTGGTTGCGGTTCCATTGTCGGGAGGGAGACAGGGCCGCGAGGTTGAGGTTGAGGTTGAGGTTGGGTCTGGGTGTCGAGTGTGTTAATAAGATGAGAGCCGGTGGGGAGGTGATTGGTGGTTTAATACTGGCCGGGGTCAACGAACGGGAAAGTCAAGATTGCCGCGATGACCACGACGGGTCTGTGGGGATTGGACAAAGATTATCCCATGCTATTTGATTTGATTTGATATTAGACCATCCGTATTGGCGTCCCCGACCCGGTGCTCTGACACCGCTTGCATGGATTTTTTTGTTTTTATATCTAGTTATTTATATTTGATACAATATTATTTATATAAATAAATTTTTTTCAGATATTATTTATGTGGTTAAAAAAATTAGAGTTATCTTTAAATAATATGAAAATTCATATTTTTCATAAATCTCTATAAATAGAGTCCAATATTGACATTTTTTGATACATTATTCCAACCTTTGTAATTAATTGTGTTACTTAATCATAATTTTTTTCCTGTTTATAATTACGGAATAATCATTTTCGTGTATTTATTATAATTTTTATATAAACAAAAAATGATAGTAAATAATATGTGGATGAGAGAGAAATTAATTGTTTATTCTGTGACCTAGGTTGGGACAGGTTTCTGATGTAGGTAGAAAAATATTTAATTGGGTTTGGTTGATGTAGATGAGAGAGAAATTAATTATTTATTACGTGACCTAGGTTGGGACAGGTAGCGGATGCTGGTAGTCTTAGAGTATTTGATTGATATTCAAATATTGACATGATTGATTCAAATTTGGATTGATTCGTTGTTTCTCGCGACAGTGAGCAATCAATAGAGTAGGTTCTCTTTTGATGGTCAATAGAGTGGGTTCTCAAGTCCTCACACCTATCTTACTATCTTTTTTATGTTTAAGTTTTTTTTTGAAAATTAAAATATCGTTATTAGACACCAATGAAACAGTATCCAAATATCAAAGTTGCTGAGCAAGCAACACAGAAGATCGTACACAAATAGAGTCTTGAGCTCATGTGGGGATTAGTCTCGTGGCTTTTGCTAGCTAATTTACTACTTGAATAGCTAGTCTAGGTACAAAAGATAGGTTACACAAGGGTAAACTCAAAATAGAAGTTTGCATTTCTAAAGTTAGCAGTTTAAGATCTCAATTGAGAAGGGAAGATGTTGTTGGACAAATCTCACAGCTCATGCGATGGCAAGTAGCTCAACTTCTAATACTGAGTTTGTTGTTCCTGTGGCAATGTTAATGTCAAGCACGCTGTCAATGTGATTCCTGACCACAATGACTCTTCCATAAGAAGTAGATGAAGAGATCTAAGATGTGTCAGTGTTAATTTTGGTGCAATCAAGGTGAGGGGGACGACAGCTCTGTAGGAGTGATGTCTGCAGAATCTCCATCTGCTGCTGCAGCAAAATTCATTGGCCTTCCTCCGAGCGTTATGGGCAGTAGTGGGAGGGTGAGGCTTCTTTCTTTTGAAGTATGCTTCATTTTTTGCCAATCAGATTTGCTAACAAAAGAAGCAAATCTCGGAAGCACATTTATTTGGTTATTGTGTTCTCATTGGTTTGATCGTAGGGATAGCCCTGGTCTCTTATTTAGAGAAGAGCTAGTGGAGAGTTTGTTGATCCTATTCATTTGTGTCTGTGATCATCAGATCAGCAACCATCCTCGCACTAGTCTGAGCAAGTCTTGGTGTTTGAATTTTTTTTATTGGGAGATCTTGTAACCTGCAGTCATCCCAAATCTGAATTGAGTCACCATCTGCAACTCACCAGAGGAGTGCAAGTTTGAGGAGATGGAGTCCCTCATGGGTGATGGCCCAAGTCCAAAAGGTGGAGACTACTATTGTTACCTGCAGAGAGGAGGAATTAGCCAAGTGTATGCTTTTCAACAATCTTGAACAACGAGTATCAAGGTTAGTAAGCAGTCTCCAAGCTTTCTTTGAAATGTTCCATCTCCCTGAACCCCATTCCTCCTTTTCATTTCTGAGTAGTTCGCTTGTTCGAGCTAACCCAATGGATCTTGCCAATTTCTAAATCACCTGACCACCAAAACTATCAAGATTTTTGCAAATAAACTTAGGGAACAAGACGCATTGCATTACATGAGTGGGATGGAAGACAAGATAAATTTGATCATGATTTTCCTCCCAGCAGTAGATAATATTTTTTTCTTCCAAGGTTGTGATCTTTTACACATAGCATATAAATGTAGCTCACATCATTGCACTTTGACTTACCTCAAAAGGAAGGTAAACTGAGATACTTATCATTGTAAGACATTGTTTTCATATTAGGTATATCCAAAATGGATGTCTATAGATGTGAATCAAGTCCAGAGTTGAATTTGACGCTTGATTTGCTAAAATTTATTTGCTGCTTAGATTGGTGGACAAATTTATCAAGCATGGACTTAATAGCTCTAGCCTCTAACAAGTTTGCTTTGCCAACTAACAAAGTATCATTAGCAACCATAATGTTAGTAAGCATAGGGCTAGTTCTTTTCATTTACAGTTCTTTAAGCAAGCCTCAAGACTAACAGATGCTAATGAAGTGTGCTAAAAAGTGAGTTATGAATAAGAAGAGAAAAGGAAAGAGAGATTCTCCTTGTCTGGTTCCTTGTAAGAGAGAAAATCAATCCAAGAGAGATCAATTTACCAAGATTGAGTAAGTGATACTTGTTATACAGCTCATAGTGCATCTAATCCAATTTTGAGAGGAAGCTAAGTGAAACCAGGATTTAGATTCTACCATCTGATAGACAACAACTTTGATTTTTTTCATATGTAAGCTCTTTGATCAAGTTAGCTACCATCAAATATGTTACCAGACTGGGAATGCATCTTAAGATCTCTCCATCATCAGAAGGACTTTATGTTAAGTATATTTTCTTGTAGAAGGATTGAATATGAGCCCTGGTGGAAGTTTGGTCCGCCATCCAATGGTTGTTGGCATCTTGGAGCTTGAGGATCTCAGTTTGCTGCCTCTTCTGAGTGGAGGAAGCATGGAAGAATCTTGTGTTCTAGTTTTTATAGCTTAGATAATTGAATCTGGATCCCTGCTGCCAGAATATTTCCTCCTGGTGGTAGAGGAGTACCAACTCCTTCTTTATTCTTTCTTCCTCCTCAACAAAATAGTGTGAGTGAGGGAGCTATTGCAGAGAAGCTAATTTAGCACAAAATGGACAATGCTGAAAGAGGTGGTAGAGGTGGCATTACTGATAGCCACTTTTTTGGAGCCTAACTTCTCCTTGTCCCAATTAGTAAGCCTTTTAGCACATAATGGACGATGCTGATGAAATTTATGGGAGGAATTACCATTTAGAGGAATGTTTCAGCTTGTGGAGATGATCTGATTGCACCAGGCTCTCGTGTCCATCAGTCCTCAAACCTAAATAACTTTGACCTTTTGCCGTTTAGAGTGCAGATGTTGAGGAGGATGTATGCATGATCGGAGCCAAGGATTTCACCATTGATCACTTAGGAGTGAGAGAAAATGTCTCTATAGCTAGAGTTTGATAATGTCTCTATAGCATCAGGCTCTCGTGTCCATCAGTCCTCAAACCTAGATAACTTTGACCTTTTGCCATTTAGAGTGCAGATGTTGAGGAGGATGTATGCATGATCAAAGCCAAGGATTTCACCATTGATCACTTGGGAGTGAGAGAAGGATGACACCTTCGTGGCAGGTGGCTGAGTATAGAAGGATCTACGTTTTCGTTCATGTTTGTAATAGCGATCCGTAGCTTGAACGGGTTGTTAGGCACTCTTTTTTCCTGTCGTTAGGCAGCGACAAGGTTTTTTACAGAGGCTCCCAACTGTAATTGCACACAATAGATGTATGGGTTTTTCATTTTGTTTGCTCCTCGAGGTGGAAGGGTGGGTGGATCCCTTGCATGGGATACCTTGAGGCTAGAGAGATAGGTGGTCACTGGACTGTTGTCTGGTAGTTGGCCCCCCTGACTGCTGATTTATGGATTCACCTAGGCTAGATGATAGACGGCATTCTCCTGGCCTATTAGTTGGGGGCGTCACTCCGACTGTCCAGCCTGTGAGACTCTGCGAAGTAGGACTTAGAGTGCTCGGACTCTCCTCTGGTCTATTGATCAGGAGACCCCACCCTTTGGACTGCCCATGATGTGGGGATCAGTGGGGGTAGGTCGTAGGTTTTTGCTGTACACTTTTTCTTTTATTTATGAAGTTTTTTTTTCTGCCAAAAAAAGAAAGGATACAAAAAGCCCATGTTTGACAAGTTCACATAACAATTTTTTTTCTCACACTGTACAATGACAACCAATTTATCAGTTCTTGACATCCCCAACGAACAAATCTAAATGTCAAATCTTAATTAACATCTCTCCTCTCAACTTCTTTACCATCTCTCGGCGTCCTTCTTAAGTCCATAAACACATTTATTTATTAAAATTTTAGGTTTTTTGGTCTCAACCCGGACTAGACCAAAAAAATTGGTTTGGTTCTGGTCAAGAACCAATAAACAAATGGTCTGGTTCGCCTGGAATCGGAATGTTCTGTTCTATTTCTTCACCCCTAATCAATAGGGCGGTGTGATCAGGCCAATTTTTTAGTTATATTGTGTGTATTCGACTTATCTAATCCATATTCAAGTCAATAAAATTTTTAAAATATAAAAAAATTGTTCTAACAAATATTAAAATTCAAGAAGTATGCGATAAGGCCAATATTACAAGGCGGGGACCTGACTCATTCCCATCCATGTCTAAACTGAAAAAGGAAATATTTCTACCTAAAACAACTAAAAGAAAATATGGTTTTGTTTGTTAGTAGATTTGATGTTTCACGTGGACGTGGTCCCTATTGACTTATTTTGTCGTTACATCATTTTCATATCCAATTTTGCATTATTCAAAAGCCATCGCTAATAAATGGAAATGTCATCATTTTTTTGTTTTGTGACAATTGATTGAATCCAAAACCAGCCCCACTGACCACATCTACGGATGAAATGATCAAGTTGCAATTCATTGACATATTTTTGGTAGTTGCATGACAATAAGTACAAAAATTGGATGACAAAGGGTTTCAGGTTATTTGAATTTTCTTAGGGTTTAATAGTTTTTTCTATTTTTTATAGCTGTTCAAATTCATTATATTTTTCAAGTATTATTTTTATTTTTTGTGAAAAAAATTCCATGCTCATGGAATTGTTCTAATGGCCACATTATTTTGCAATTGAACTCCGCTGGGATGCATTTGTTTATATGAATTCGTATGTCTTAAGAAATACCATCGTCTTAGATAATGTTTGGTAAAAAAAGGTTTGCATAAAATTAACATATGTCTAAACTGGGATTGCATTGCATACTATAGAGTGAGCACTACCATCCGAGGTACGATATGGACTGTTTGAGGTATGATATGGACTGTTTGATGGAGGAAGAAGCGTGTGGGTTGAACCATACAGTTGGAATCCACTGCGATAGGATAAATAGGCATATTTAGTATTTTACTTGAAAAATAGACAATGGTACACACAAGACATACAATGGTACAACATACGACATATATTGGTACTTCGACGTCAGACAACTGTGCACCATGCAAAATTTACTGGTGCAACATACTTTAAATATAAATTTTAATGGTATAACATGCGACATACAATAATGCATCATGCGACATACAATAATGCATCATGCAATATGCAGTGGTACTTCGGCGTTAGACAATGGTACAACATGTCTTAAATATAAATTCCCAACATTGCTCTTATGTAATCTCAAATATTACAAATTTGTCATCAAAATAAACCCTTTCACATTGTCCGTACTATGCTGCTGGTCCTTAGCGACACTGAATTCAGGCCCTTTAAACCTTACTCTCCAATCTTGTTCTACCAATTTTCGTGGGCTTAAATTTTCTCGTATTTATTTTACATCTTATGATAGTATTATACAGTAGCGTTAATTAATCAAAATTTGTATTATTTGAAGTGTCTGCAGCAGTCATTAATTTTTTTTCGAGAAGAAATTTATCAAGTTTATGTTACAGAAACTATTAAGGCGTATATTTTATTTTGATGAGTAAAACTATTAAGGTATATTATGTAGGCATAAGATTCTACTAAATAAGTGCTCTTTATTTAACTCATATATGGCTAGGGAATTCCACTAAGTTTTCCAGAGGTGTTTGATTGGGCTAATTGTAGATAATCTATTGGACTCCAATAATTTTGGTAGCGATTTCCCAATCAGTTCCAAATCCTAAGAACAAAATTTAGACTGAAAAAAAAACTTCACATTGAATTTTTTAAATCAGTAATTGGTCATTCAACTTTTAGAATATATAATTATGATTGCTTTATTTGTTTTTATATTATTTATACGTTTCGTACGTAAAAAGTAAAATCCCATAATAATGATTTATTACAAAAGGACAAGGTTATCACGTTGTATGAGTATCCTAAAGAGTTAGTACAAAAGCTTAGTCTCACTATTGCAAATTTTGTGCTCCAACAATTAAATATTCTTCAATCATTTTTGCTAATGTATTTACAAGTCACCGAAAATGTTGTTTTCTACAAATAGTATATTATTTACACGAACAACATTGCACAATTATCTACTGCAATATTTGTTGTTCATTAAACTTTTGTACTAATATTAGCCTTGTTGTCGCCGTTTGAACTAAGTATGGGAAATTATGAAATGAATAATTGAAAATCATCTTACGTTCTTACTTTATCCCTAAAGAAGATAGTTCAACTATCAACATCATAATTAAAGTCTCCCCAAATTATTGTAGGATTGTATTTATGGGACAGAATAATTACATGTTTGTCTTACTAAAGCCATCACTGATAAATGAAAGTACACCATCCTTCGCTAAAAAATAAAGGAATTTAAGAGTTCAAACCTTCCCTAATGTAATAATAGTATAAATTTTACCTTTAAAAAAATATCTTTCACTTAATTTTTTGGTTTAACTCGTTTGTTTAAATATCTTTCTGAGACTAATTTAAGTTGAATATATTCAAACAACAAATAGTTCGAGTTTATTGGATAATAAATCTAATAAATGAAGACTCTTTTAATAATTATTATTTGTGTATTCATTAGACTTAAATTTGTGTATTTAAAATGTTCTTTAATACTTCAATTAACTCGGATTTTGTTAATGTCTAGAAGACTAAGACATTGCATCCGTAGATTTGTGCTTTAAATGTGCTGCTGATATAGTTGAATCAGTCGTGGCGGTTGGGTGCACTTGTTGCTTAACATTGCATTCATTTATGGGTTTCATCCTACACATTTATAGTTGGTTGGAGTATTACGAATGAGTGAATGACGTTGTTCTAATTTAACTAATTTTGAATTTGAAGTGTATAAATTGAGATGTACATTTTAGTACGTAATTCTTTGTTAATTATGCAAGTTTACTAGGTATCCTAGTGCAAATTATTTTTGTTAAACCTCGATCAACAACTCAACCTTGAGTATTTGCATTTGAAATTTCTAAAGTAGATGAGGTTGTTTCATATGTGAAACAACACCGTAATTTTACTAAATCTGATTATAAGATGACGATAGATTTCTTAATTCAACTCTAAACACTAAAATTCTATCTGATCTACTTTTGTGGAAATTTATTTATATTTTTTTAGGGAAATAAAATTATTTATTTTCTTTTAAAAGGGTAAAGTACAATTCTATTAATCTTTAAAGAGAGTTACTCCGTAATTGTTTAAATAAAGCTACGCCGTAAGTGCTTAAGTAAAGCAACTAAAACAAAAGTCTAATAAATGTAAATTTGTTTATATTTTTAGAAAAACAAATCTAATGGTTGATTGGTCATAAAAAATCACCAACTTATTTTATAGTTTGGAGAATATAGTACATAATCTTTCTACTCACTTTAAGGAACTCGTTTTGTATGATTCCCACGTTTAAGCTAATGAACATCTATCTTTACTTCTTCAAAAACAAAAATATCTAAATGCTGTTCCAATTCAGTATGAATGTTTCTCACTTTTATTTAGAGGGTTTTTTCGGTTAAATATTTTTCTTAAGAGACATGAAAAGATATCAACAAATCCAAAAAGTGATTTTTTTTTGGTAAACCCCCAAATAAAAAGAATAATGAAACCTTAAAAAACTAGAACTACTCTTCACATTCTTGACTACTAAATAAAAATTTCTGGAAAAAATACTACTAGATAAAAGATTCTAGTACAAGTCATAAAAATGTTTTCTGTGCCCCAAAAATAGATTTCGTGCAAACGGAAAAAAATGGCTCAGTATCTGATCATCAAGCATCCAATTATATAGCGATTCTGACCAAAACAATTGTTTGAAATGACTGAAAGAAGAATCGACTTTAAAAAAAATGGAAAATTCAGGCAGTAAACGGCATAAAACAGCAGCAGCAAAAACAACAACTGCTGCAAAATAGGAAAGGCTGCAATTCGAATCCGAAAAGAGTTTTTGTAAACACTGCATAATTATCAACTTAAGGGCTCTCTGGGGTATAGCTGAGGACCAGATACACTGAGCTGTTGTAAAGCATGCAGCAATGTGGCGAATTGTCCTCGTTTTCGTCGTCGTGCTCGCCCATTAAGCAGCTACCAGAGGCTCGTCCGACCTGCCTCCTGCAGAAAACTCCTCCCACTGGGACACCGCGGAAGTTTACACGAAAAGGCGTCATGGATGAGAAATCATCGTCGTGGATACAGCAGGAGAAGATCATGCCTCCAAACACACCTCTGCTCTGCCAACCTCTGGAACTTGAAGAGCCCGAGCTCGACTCTGGCAGGTTCCTGCCCTTTGCAGCTTGTTCATTGAAGTGTGCAAAGGTGTGATAAGAGTCGTTGAATAAAGCTGCCGCGGTGTCTCTGTCTGATAAGAAAAACTTGAAGGTATCTCCAGGCATTATTCCAGCACCATTGACCACCACGATCGTGTTTTCGAACCTGCCGAAAACCATGCGCACAAAATTAAACACGTTGTGATACTATGTTAGTATTTTCATATCCAATTTAAAACTCCGTATCTTACGCGCATATTTCATAATAGGTCAATGAGGGACCGGATCTACTGGGGGGTTCTCTACGCCGGAATACTCCAATGTATGGCTGAGAGTCATCAAAATCTTCATCCGGTTGGATCTGCAATTTTGCAGAAATTGAAACATGACAAACAAGAAAAGAATTACAAACTTATTCAAAAACCCTATAAATAAAAACATCAAAAAATGGGGAAAAAAAAACCTCTGCTTGCGTTCTCTCGAGAAATCCCTGGACATCAAAAAGATTTTCTTCCCCTTCAGCTATGGCAGTGAACCAGGAACATTCTGACCCTTTGATTACCAATCCAAAAGTTTGGAGTTTGGGACCAAACTCCATCAACCCAGTTGAGATAGCTACATTAAACTTAATTTCTCCGATTCCTATCCATTGATCAAACAGAAAACTCGTCAAATTGTCGGTAATAATTATGTTCAGAAGTACAATTTAGAATAATTCAGGTAGAAAATAAGTCAACCCGAAATAAAATAACTACAATATAAGATAGTCGCGCTACAATTTAGAATAATTCAGGTGAAAAATAAGTCAACCCAAAATAAAATAACTACAATATAAGATAGTCGCGCTACGATGTAACAAGTGGAATTAAATTGAGGACCTTCAGGTTTATTTGTGTCATTTGCGAAAACAAACACAAGCGCTTCCACGACATAATTCGCCTCCAGGTTACTTTGATTATTGTCCGCCCATGAACTGGTGAAGGAGCAGCTAGCATCACCCATAATGATGGTTTCCTCCTGTAGCTCGCGATCTGCACAATTCAGAGAATTCGAATAATTTATTTTAACCAATCCTTTCGTAGCCACTTATAAATTTATATAGTGTTATTCCATATGTAATAGACAAATTCGGCCCAAGTAATTTTATCATTAAAAATATATATATTTAATAAAAATATATTTGTTGCACCCATAAATAGAAAGTTGCAGTGGAACTTACCCATCTTGGAAATGATTGGCTTCATGTCAGTGTTGTCATCCTTCAAAGAACAAACAATTAAAACGACCTAGTTACTGCCCCAGAAAGCCAATGAAACTGAAACATTGAGATAATGCACTTTTGAAGAGAGAGAGGTTGTATTTGGAGAAGGGGTAATGAAGAAAAAAAAATGACCGATGTGAATTGGTGTAAATAATAAGCGAGTTGGATTCACTTGATAATTTTTTGAGTTCAAACTTCATGCCTATAAAAAATATCATTGAAAAAAGTGCTCATAAAATAGGGACCGAAAGTACTCGACTCGAAAATAGAAAAAAAAACTTACACCAAACAATATGATGCAGGAAGGGTCTTCAGCACCCGAAACAGCCAATGAAAAGATCTTGATGTCCCTCAAAAACTGGTCAAAATGTAGAGCACTAGTTGAAAATGCACGCACAACTTCAGGCTCCAGAAGCTACACGGTTTAAGACAGTCCCTCGTCAAAAACTTCTGTCACTTATAAAGAGCAACATAGAAAAATATGCAGTATTATTATGGAATTGAGTAACAATTTTAACCAAACCTCGGTATTTTGAATTTTTTTTGTTTGTGATATCTTCTACTAATTCTTCTTGTTTTTCGTTATGGGGTTTAAAAATATGTGCTTATTTTACGATGTCCTAACTAACTATATATGTGTCGTTAAGCAGAAAATTTTTGATTTGAATCAATCGACTATTTAAAAACATGCAAAAGATATTTATAATGGAAAAGGTTTGTTGCGTTAAGTGAATTTCTTACCGTCTTGGGCCTTAGCAAGGGGACAAGACCAACTTTGATCCCAGGTAAATACCCAATCATCAAGACGATGCCCCGTTTAGGCTCATATTCATCATGATGTTGCAAATCATTGTCCTCGTCTACTTCCCACTCCTTCTGCACTCATTTTATCATATTCACAAGAGAAATACATAAAGATTGGAAACTATAAGAATCTACTCATGGGGATTAACAAAACAATCACTAAAACCGATGAGTCTTGTTATACTTTAACCAGACGATTTCGAGTTCAAGTCTAGTGTAGTAGTGTCTGGCTATTAGGTGTTATAAACAAAATAAAAAAATCATTAAAGAAATGGCAAAGAATGAACCTCATTCATTATGCCAGAAACTGCATCGGACCCCACAATTCCCTTTGCAATGTTGGTCACGATTGGGATACTTGTGCCAAAACACCGAGTGAGCTGCAATTTGTTGTTGCAAAAAGCACAAAACTTAGAGAACCAAAACAGTTAAAAATTGAAAATTGAAAAAAAGTCAATAGAGTAGAATCAGAAATTACAATATAGTGAGTCAATTCCAAGCCAAAATGCTTCCCAATGCTAGCGATCACAAAGTCAGGACGTATAGGTTCTTTCAGGACCTTGTCAACAACCTCATTCACGGCATCCTACGAAAAAAATGTTAGCAGCTGATAACAGGGGAACAAATGGTTAAAGGAAATTCGTCGCGGAATTAAATACTTTCTTCTTTTACATAAAGACGCTTACCTAGATTTAATTTTTCCGGTCCATTTTAAGTTATTAGCTTATGAAGGTGCAAAAGGGTAAATATGGAATGATGTGTATGCACTTCCATCAATGTGTCATTGCGTGTATAAATTATCAGGTTTAGTGTTAGGCAAATTTCATATTGAATGTTAAAATTCACAAACAAATCATCGGGATGTGCAAAACAACAAGTGGTTAAAGAAGGGTGTTATAATTGTAATTGCGGAGTCGTTACTTTTTTCTTTTATATAAGTGTTTACCAAAATTATTTTTTCGGTCTATTTCGAGTTATTAAAGTATGTAATTAATTTATGAACGACAAAAGTTTAATGTTGATTGACATATATAAATTTCAATCGGTGTGTTGTTGAGTGACGTCTTAGAATATTACCATTACACAAATTTCATTATCATTGTGTATTCCATTTGTGTTTTTGGTCTCAAATATCAGTAGTTGGCAGTTACTTTTGAATTCTAATTAATGTAAAGAGGATGACCACACAACAACTGGTCAAAGAAATTATGTTACGTATGTTGGGTGTCTGTGGCGAGAAACCAGTGGAGCTGACGCCCGTCAGGTGGCGTGGCAAAAATATTTTTGTTTAGCTCAGACTCTTGTATTGGACTCCTAGATGACTTAGATAGGTTTCATAATGTGCTAGGGGTTATCTATATGTATGAGGGCATGTAACCCTAGTTTGTATGGCTTTGTGGCTCAGTAACTCATCAATAAAAGATCTCCTTCTCTCTATGGACGTAGGCAGATGGCCGAACCACGTTATCTCTTGTGTTGTTATTTGCATTATTATTTTTTTGGATTTCTAACAACTGGTATCAAAGCTAAGGAGGAGGATGTAACAAGGAATGGTCAACGAATTTTGGGTTATGGAAAAGGCTTGTCAAAGATCTACTGGTAGAACAAGGAATGGTCAGCGCACTCTTGGGCAAGAAGCCTGAGAAGATGCAGGAGCAAGAGTGAAAAAAGTTTGAGGCCAAAGCGGTGGCGACGATTAACTTGTGCTTAGCGGATGATGTGATGTATCATGTCATAGATGGGGAGTCACCAGCTGGGGTTTGGAAGAAATTGGAGTACAGGTATATGTCAAAGTCGTTATCGAACAAGATTTATCTTAAGCAAAAGTTGTATGAGCTTAAGATGATGGAGGGCTCGAATTTGGGCTAGCACATCAATATTTTTAATTAACTGGTGAGTAATTTGAATAGGGTCGATGTGAAGTTCGAGGATAAAAAAAATACATTATTGTTGTTAAATTTCTTGCCATGTTCCTATAAGAGTTTGGTTACAAATCTAACTTAGGGCAAAGAGCCCTTGGTATTTGAGGATATCATAATTGCTATGTTGGCATTTTATCAAAGAAAGAAGGTATGCGATGAACAAGGAGAAGGGATAGTTGTAAGGGAAAACCATGATCGTAGAGATGGAAAAGGATCTGAGTTGGGGTCAAAGAGATTCTGTGAAAAAAAATTCAAGTGCGGAGAAAATGGGCACATGAAAAAGGATTCTTTAGGAAGAACCAGGGACCATGAAAGAAAAGGACCGACATCCATGAATACAATTAAATATTCAAGGTGGAGTCGGATGGTGACCTTCGTTTTGTCTTATCAAGTAAAAAATATCTCGGTTATTTTTGGATTTTGGATAGCGGTATTCTTTTCGCATGACACACAATAGGGATTGGTTCGACACTTACAAGTTTGTTAATTCAGGTATAATGACTATGAGAAATGGATCTACTAATAGAATTACTGGCATAGGGGACATACGAATTAAGGTGTGTGATGGTATCATGAGAAAGTTATGTGGAGTTAGACATGTTCCAAAGGTAGAAAGAAATTTGATCTCATTAGGAGCCTTGGATTATAATCGATATGGCTATAAGATTGAAGGTGATCTAATAAAGGTGGAGAAGGATGATATGGTGGTGATGAAGGGTGAAAGGAATGCTAGGAATACCTACAGGTTAGTAGGAAATACTGTTGTCATATGAGATTGGTCATATGAAGGAGCGAGATCTTAACATGAATAGTTTGAGTGCAGCTAAGAGGGTTCTTGGAATTGGAATTCACGGGAATAAGGTTAGCAAGGCACTATGGTTGCCCAAAGGCACATGTAAAGCAAAGGTGTTGGGTAGGTTTGGCATTGGAAATACAAAACTGTTGGTAACACAACGGGCGAATCAAGTTTTATCTCACTCAAGGGCGAGCAGTAGAGTTCCTGAGGTTGTGAAGTATGAGGGTGACCGAGAAAATAAAAGAGTGTCTAATGGTCATAAAGTTACTTCAACAGGGAAACTAGCATGTTGTGGTTCAATAAAGATTGGAGGAAATACATCAAGCAAGCTCGAGAGATGCTCGAGTTTAGGAGATGTCTCCAAGTGATTGAATAAAGGTAGAGAGAATGAAAGATGACCTGATGAAGATGGAAGGGTCTGAGGTTCAAAGTGGAGTCGGTTTAGTTTCGCAAAACTTTGTGTTTCATCAAGGGGCAATGTCTCATCAAGGTGGAGATTATTGAAGTTCGTGTAGAGCTTCATGGTTATTCTAAGGGATGATTTCTCGCAAAGGTGGAGATTATTTAGAGTCGATTGCGAGAAACCAGTAGAGCTGGCACCCGCCAGAGGCTTGGCGCCAGCTAGGGCTGAGGGCGAGGTTCCCTGGTGCCCGCCAGGTGGCCCAACAAATTTTTTTTTTGTTTAGCTTAGACTCTTGTTTTGGACTCCTAGATGACCTAGATAGGTTTTGTGATGTGCTAGGATTTGTCTATATATACGAGGGCATGTAAGCTTGCTTTGTATGACTTTGTGGCTCAGTAACTCATCAATAAAAGATCTCCATCTCTTCGTGGACGTAGGCAGTTGGCCAAACCACGTTATCTTTTGTATCGTTGTTTGCGTTATTGTGTCCTCGGATTCCTAACAACGTAAGTAATTACTTTCTTCTTTTGTGTTATGGTATTAACCCAAATTAATTTTATTGGTCAAATTTGAGTTATAAAGTATGTAACTAATTCATGACCGCGCAAAATGACAAATTTGGAATAAAAGCATTTATATACGTCATATCAAGTTAAAATGTTTAAACTAGCAGTAAATTTACAAAAAATACGATATATATCGCATCGATAAATTACTCAAAGTCTAAAAATCAATTATTGCATAGTCAAATATTTTATCAAGAAGAAAAAGATAAAATGTTATTGCACATATCAAAGAAACTTACAAGAATACAAGGATTAAGCGAAAGAGCTGAAGCAAACTTAGGCTGTGAGAGTATCTTGGAGCAAAGTTTGTTCCAAGACTTGTTAACACAGGCAGAATAAGCAAAGGCCCGGGCTGGAAGCTTGGAAAGGATAATTAGAGTCAAATCGTCACCAATCATTGTGAAGTCCATGATCTCTTTTAAATTTACGAGTTCACCACACTTGCTTCTTTTTTCCGACAATTTTATCACTTACATGATGGTGGGTCATATATATATGGAGACTTGTCACGAGGTTTGGAAGGTGTGCCTTCCATATTTGGAAGGCAAAGCGTATTTATGTCTTTGACCAAAGTCTACTTTGAAATAAACGATTTCACGCATTTTTCACGCCAAAATCCCGTGGTAAAAATGTATTAAACGAGTGATAGAGTTTTTTGATTGGTATCGTAATGTCAAATTAACATTGACTAATTATTTTTTGTCAAAAAATACTGCTAACTCTTTACAAAATTCAATAGTAAAAAATTATAAAAATAGAAAAAATAGCAAGTGAGAAACAATGTGCTTTTTTGAAAGGTAATAATTGGCACTTAATTAATCATAATCAAACAAAAGAAGCTCATCTAAATCTTGAGGAGGATTAGAGATCTAATCATCAAGATTTGTTCCTAATCTAAAGGCTTTTGAGAGTCAATCCGCCACTTAATTAGCACTTCTAGATATATAAACAAGTTTACACATTGGTAAACTCAATGGAGTAGTTTCCATCTCCAATGCTTGAAGCTTAATGTTCCAATTGATCTCAGGTGATGCATAGGTAAAAAATTCAACTCGAAGTTTCGAACAACTACTACCCAACATGAGATGTCTGAATGTGTGAGCCAAGATTTACCAATATTTAGTTTAATGGAATTAACTTCTAGAGGGCGTGGTAGCTTGCAATTGCAGAGGGAATTGCAGACCCTCTCAGAATAATAAATTAGAGGTCATGGTTGCCTGCAGATTTTGATTGCATCCTTCAAATAAAAACTAATTTCTTGCTAACCATATTTGCTAGTTAATATAGTAGATAAGTTGTATTCCACCTTGTTGATCAAGGTCTCTCTCATCATTGTAACTGCCGATGTTTGAAAGTTTAGGATATAGATCACGTAACTTTAGCATGGGGCCATAATATGATGGCTTGAACAATATCTTCATTTTTTAATGATCATTCTCATCAAATTTGGTGCACTAGGTAGTGAGTTATTTAAAGTTTTGAAGTTTCTTAGGGAAGATTTGAAGTTTCCAGAGCCCGCGTCACTCCGAATTTGACCAATTATATGTAGTAATTCTTGTAGACATAACCTGATGATATCTAAACTTAACAAAATACACCCAGCAAATCAACAACTCTTAGTTCAGTTACTGCATCAGGTTTTTGGCTTTGGATCATTCTGTTATTTAGACTGAACTCAAGGATCTTCACAGATCAGTGTATTCCTTCCATCAGTTATTCTCCATAGTAGGTCAGGCTTGACAAGATTAAGACCATTGTGCAAGCTAAACCATGTCCATAAGGGCCTACTATCTTCTTTTCTATGTTAAAAAATGAATTTACAGGGAAATATATACTCTTTAATAGTCATGAATTTACGGGGCTTATTATTTCCTCGAACTCGTGTCATGCAGCAAAATCTCTATAAAGTGATCCCATAAAAAGTGATAATCTCTCTACGCTAATAAAAAGTCCCGGACCCGAGACGAGTGTTAAAATTTAATAACCTCTCTATCGTAATAACTAATACTTTTTCAGAAAATTTAAGTGCTAAATTTTGGTCCCAATTTTTGCATAAAGTGATATTTTGTAATAAATATATATATTTTTACATACTTTACAAATTTAAAAAATATTTTAAGATACTAGTACACACACTAAGAACCTGACTCCAAGCAACATTTACAAAAGCAAACGCTAGAGTTCACATTATGCCATGGCTCTGAGGGCCAAGGACACATCTTGAAGCTGAAATTGTGAGGATAAACCTGACCAAAAGGTCCACTCTGAAATACGCTCTGACACCTCCAGCAGCAGCTTATAGGCAGAGAATGTTTCGTTGTCAAACGCCACTCTGTTCCTAGTGTCAGAGATGTCGAGAAATTAAAGAGAAAATAATTTGTGGGCTTGTTTCCTATTCTATTCGGACTAGCTTTTGGACTCCTAATTTGACCTAGATAGCTTACTTGATGTACAAGAGTTTGCCTCTATATAAAGGCATGTTACCTTAAGGTTTTGTATAGCTTTGTGACCTAGATAGCTTACTTGATGTACAAGAGTTTCACCGTGGACGTAGGCACTAGGCCGAACCACGTAAATTCTTGCGTCCGTATTCTTTGTGCGTATTATTCTTTAAGTTGCTGAATTCATAACAATTGGTATCAAGAGCTTGGGTTGGAGGATGACAGACGGCGCGAAGTTTACTCTTGTGAAGTTCGATGATTCTTCGAATTTTGAGTTATGGCAAAGGCGTGTCAAGGATCTCCTCGTGCAACAAGGGATGGTCATCGCACTCTCAGAGAAGAAGCCCGAAAAGATGGAGGAGCAAGAGTGGAAGGAGATGGGGGCCAAGACGGTGGCGATAATTCGCTTGTGCTTGGCGGATGATGTGATGTATCACGTCATGGATGAGGAGTCACCAGCTGAGGTATGGAAGAAATTGGAGGCAAGGTATATGTCTAAGTCTTTGTCAAACAAGCTTTATTTTAAGCAAAGATTGTACGGGCTCAAGATGAAGGAGGGCTCGGATTTGAGCCAACACATTAATGGTTTCAGTCAACTTGTGAGCAACTTGAGAAAGATTGATGTGAAGTTCGAGGAAGAAGACAAGGCATTATTGCTGTTGAATTCTTTACCTAGCTCCTACGAAAATTTGGTTACAACTCTAACTTGGGGGAAGGAGTTCCTGGTATTGGAAGATATCACAAGTGCTCTGCTAGGATTTCATCAAAGAAAGAAAATTGGCGATGAACAAGTAGAAGGGCTGGTTGTGAGGGGTAGCCATGGTGATCGTAGTGGAGCAAAAGACGGGAAGGGATCCAAGTCGTGGTCAAGGAGGTTCAAGGGAAATTACTTCGAGTGCAGAGAAAAAGGGCACGTGAAGAAGGATTGTCCAAAAAGAACTCGGGATCGCGAGGAAAAAAGATCAGGTTCCGTGAATATGGCCTCACATTTGGACGGGTCAGATGGTGATCTTCTTTCTGTTTTGTTAAGTCCAAAGCATTCTAATTCCTGGATTTTGGATAGCGCTTGCTCTTTCCACATGATGCCCAAGAGAGGGTAGTTCGACACCTACAAGTTGCTGGCATAGTTGATATCCAAATCAAGATGTGGGATGGTGTTGAGAAAAAATTGTGTGGGGTTAGGCATGTTCCAAAGTTGGAGAGGAATTTGATCTCGTTAGGAGCCTTGGATTATAGTGGGTACAACTATAATGTTGTAGGCGGGCTAATGGAGGTAGAGAAGGATGCTATGGTGATGATGAAAGGTAAAAGGAATGCTAGGAACACCTATAGGTTAGTGGGAAACACAGTTGTAGGTAGAGTCACATCGTTGGGTTCTGATAGAGGGGAGAAAAGCTCTTGTGTGATAGAGCGAAAGCTTGACATGAATGGTTTGAGTGAAGTTGGGATTCGCGGAGACAAAGTTAACAAGTTCCCGCTATGGTTGTCTAAAGAGACGTGCATGTCAAAAGTATTGGGTAGGTTTTTCATGGGGAATGCGAAGCCGTTGGTAGCACCACGGTCGAATCAGATATCTCACTCAAGGTCGAACGGTAGAGTTCGTGGCATATCGAGGGTTCTACTTGGTAGAACAAAAGGTTGCCCTTTGTATGCTATGGCATGTAGCATTGGTATGAGGCAAGAAGGTCCAGTGGAGAAGCAGTTCGAGGTTGTGGAGCATGGGGCTGACCAAAAAAATAGAGGACACATCTATTGGTCGCAAGGTTGCTTCAGAAAGTGGACTCGCTAGTTGGGGTTCAATGGAGATTGGAGAGAATAGGCCAAGCAAGCTCGGAAGCTCGCGCTTGAGGGCTGACTCCATGTGATTGAATGGAAAAAGGTGGTGAGAAAGTTGAGATGGTATTATTGATGGCGGTGTATCTATGGTCAAGGTGGAGCTGGTAGAGTCAGTTTGGTTTTTCAGGTTCTCATGGTTCTTCATGTGGCGGTATTTCATCAAGATGGAGTTTGTTGAAGTTCGGATGGAGCTTCATGGTTCGTCCACAGGATGATTTCTCGCCAAAGTGGAGATTGTTAGAGATGTCGAGAAATTAAAGAGGAAATGATTTGTGGGCTTATTTCCTATTCTATTCGGACTAGCTTTTGGACTCCTAATTTGACCTAGATAGCTTACTTGATGTACAAGGGTTTGCCTCTATATAAAGGCATGTTACCCTAAAGTTTTGTATAGCTTTGTGACTCGGATCCATCAATAAAAATTATCATTTCTCACCGTGGACGTAGGCACTAGGTCGAACCACGTAAACTCTTGCGTCCGTATTTTTTGTGCGTATTATTCTCTAAGTTGCTGAATTAATAACACCTAGCTTTCCAGGTGCACCAACATACCGCGGTAAGAGTAATATACTAAATCTGCTTACGCATCCTACCGTGTACTAGACCGACCCACTACTCAGAAAATTGTAAAGTGGAGTTGCAAATACACTAACTTACTCCAACCAGCCTAGCTAGCTAGTCCTAAATCTTTGCCACGTGGGGACAACAGAGAAAAAGGTAATTAGAAGACTCCTGCTTTGCCCTAGAAATTGGACACCAAGCATCAGTCCTTCCAAGCAAATCATATACAGATTATACCTAGTTTTGATACGGCCTTCTAAGGCCATCAAGAGGAAGCAACTGACCTTGTACAGAAATAACTTCGGCCATCCATTTTTAAGCACAGCAGGACCCTCAAAGAAAAAGTCATCGAACGTCAGCCGATAGAGGCTATTGGTAGAGAACACTGAAATAGGGTCTGGCTTCCATACAAATCTATCATCACGGTTGTAAAGACCTGGGTCAGTAAGTAACAAGGCCAAGAGACTCTTCGGGGACTCCTCCCACACCCGATGACTTCTCCTCCAACGTTGGTCCCAACTCCAGCTTTCAGACCCGCCAGCACCAAACTACCTCACGGAAGCCCCTTTGCCAGTAGAAAGCAGAAAAATACGTGAAAACATTAGAGAAAGAGGTACATTCGAGCACCAAACATCTTTCCAAAATCGTATCTGTTGAAACTCAAAATATGTTCTCATGTTGGGTGAAGAATCATTGGTGTATTCGGATGACTTTACCTTTGGAAGGGGGTCGATTGGTAAGTTTGCCTTTGGGAAGTGAGTAATCGGTAATTTCTCCTCTTGGAAAGGGGAAGTTGGTTGTTTTCCCTCATGGAGGAGGGAGGTGATGACTTTCCCTTCGCGAAGGGATTAATCGGTAAGTTTACCTTCAGAAAGGGATTAATCGATAAGTTTACCTTTAGGAAGGAGGTGTTTTGTAAGTTTGCCTTTGGAAAGGGAGAGTCCTTAATCGTTCCCTCCCTTTGGGAAGGGGCAGCTTACGTTTGTTTGCCTCCCTTTGGGTAGGAAAAGCTAGTGACTTTTCCTTCCCTTCGGGTAGGGGAAGCTTGCGATTCTTTTTCCCTTCGGGTAAGGAAAGCTAGTGACTCTTCCCTCCCTTCGGGTAGGGGAAGCTTGCGATTCTTTTCCCCTTCGGGTAGGAAAAGCTAGTGACTCTTCCCTCTCTTCGGGTAGGGAAAGCTTGCGGTTCTTTTATCCCTTCGGGTAGGGAAGCTAGTGACTCTTTTTTTCCTTCGGGTAGGGGAAGCTGGTGACTCTTCTCTCCCTTCGGGTAGGAGAAGCTTGCGATTCTTTCCTCCCTTTTGGTAGGAGAAGTTTGTAATTCTTTCCTTCCTCTGAGTAAGGGAAGGTGACTACATAGAGTAATGCCGGCTGCGGTATGAAGACTTGGGAAGACCGAGACGTCAAGAAGTCTGGGTTCTCTGGAGGTCTAAAGAGCCCGAGCACGGTTGGATTCTCGAGAGGCGGAGATGGACATGGGCTCTATGAAGGATGGGATAAGCATGGAGAGTCAGAGATACTCGGGTGGTTACTGTCATACATCGCAAAAGACTCGGGAAAGCCGCCAAGGACGGGAGAGCTTTCTGGAGAGAAGTCTGGGTTTGATCAAGATAAGGCCTCTGGGTTTGATAAGGATAAGTGTTGGAAGGAGATGAGCTCGAGGTCTTTGAATCTGACTAGAACAAGGCAAAAGGAGAAGCTGGGTCAGTCAACCTCATCCATATAAGCAAGGGTCGGGTAAGGCAAAGGAACATCCACAAAATCATACACAAAATATCTCTTCAAGCTTCGACTTTTATCTTAGTTCAGGTTAGATTGTCTCGGCTTCGGCCAACCTTGTTACCCGTAGCGTTAAATCGACCTTGGGACGAGCACTCCGAGCTATCACGAGATCGTTCTTAGCATTCTCACTTTTTTATCCCAACATTATTTTTGGCACGTTCGGTGGGACCTAGGAGGACGTCTGAGAATGCAGTTTAACCTACTCTAATCAAGATGACCAAAGGCAGAGAAAATGCACCACACTCCTCTCACCAGCCCGCTGGGAAGAATACCACTAACACGGTACCCCTCAAAGAGCCAGCTCTCCTGATCACCCTACCTGGTACTGGGATGAACTCCACCAACACGGCTCCTCTAAAAGAGTCGACCCTCCCACTACTCAGACGGTTACTGGGAGGAACACCATCAACACGGCACCCCCCAAAGAGCTGATCGGACAGGACCCCGCTTTGGCTGGGGCTCTCGAAACCATCACCACTCGGCTAGAGCAGATAGCGACTGACACCAAAGCCACAGCTAACTGACTAGATCAGTTGGTGGGTGAGCAGAAGAAGGCTAGCAAAGATACTCGAGATTGTCTCAAGGAGACAAGGGGACATAACGAAGAGATCTCTCATCGCAGTGAGGAGTCTCACCACCAGCTATCTGACCAGATCAATAGAGTCTACGACTATGTAGATGATATGCTGCAGAAGGCAGCCAGAGAGCACCATGACCATGTAGTTGATTACTTCAACCAAAACATGGCGCACAAGATGACCAATAAGGTGTCCGAAGCCATAAACAAGGGGAAGGCTGTCTGTACCCCGTTACCCGCTGCGCACACCTTCAACCAGACCCAAAGTACATCAGGAATGATCGGTCGAGATCAATCGGCCAGGACTCCCATGCACTCGTCGCTCCAGGTATCCTCTAATATGGAGACTCAAGGGACGAATGACTTGGAAGCCACAAGAATAAGAGCAGGTAACGTCCAAACAGACTTAGGCCAATTTCCATTGGCCCAAAGTAAGACATATCCATCTAGGGTTGATGCCAACCGCAATACTCTTGAAAGGGAAAACACCCGAACTAACCCTCTTTTTGATGCAGGAGTTCCCGCTGATACCCCTTGGCATCAGTACTCACAGGAAAGAAAGGCAGAGTTTGAGGAAGAAGAGGTCGACTACCCCGTCAATAGACAATTGACATAGGGGGGACACAAGTAAGAGGAGACCGACAACTTCCCCCCATCGAGGAGATTGAGGACTTATCTCCAAGGGGGCAGCACAACCATGATCAAGGGCCTCAACAGGCGTATGAAGCGATACATCAAAGGGAGCTAGTCGCTAAAGTACTTAGGGACATGGGGGTCGAAGCAAGGCACACTCCACGCCCTAGGTTTACCAAGCCATACTCTAAAGTCTATGATGGGGAACCCTTCCCAAGGGGATACCGCATCCCTGACTTCACTCAATTCTCGGGTGAAGACAACAGATCATCGGTGGAACACATGGCACGGTTCATCATCCAGTATGGTAAGACCTCATCCAGCGATGCCCTCCATCTACGCCAGTTTCCGATGACCCTAACCAAGACAGCCTTCTCTTGGTACATCAGTAGAGAGGTTCATGATCCGCTTTTGAAAGGCTAAGAATCAGTGCCCAACCAACTTGTCAGAGTCTAACCTAGCATCCTTGGCCACGCAAGGGCTCACCTTCTGACTCCAAAAGAAGCTCAGGATTGAGAGGTTTCGAGACCTATCAGAGTTGGCATAAAAGGCAACCGCAGCTTAATAATTGATCAACGAGAAGGATAGGACGGCTGCCTCCTCTAAGGGTACCTACTCTTTTGACCCTACACTCGAGATTGATTATTTAGACAATGGGAATGGATGGGGAGATGATCTGATGGCAGAAGAGATGGTGGCTGAACTCACCAAAGGCAAACCTTATGAGTGCGAAAGCCTCATCCAGAAGAGGGTGATGGTACCCAATGAGTTCACTCACCCCGGCAACTAACCTAATCAACCCAAGGGCCTTAACAAGGTCAGAAAAGAGTACTCATTTGACATAACCAAGGCTGATGAAATCTTTGATAACCTATTCAAGAATGGCCAGATCAGCTTATCCAAGGGTCACAAGATCCCAGATGAGAAGGAGCTAAAGGCGATGAGATACTACAAATAGCATGCCAGCAAGTCTCACAATACGGCCAACTGTGTGGTCTTTCGAAACCAGATCCAGCAAGCAATCAGAGACGGCCGGTTAAAGTTTGCCAAGGAGTCACCACAGACATCCTCCTTCACAGCCCCAATCGCAATGGTCGGCCTTAGAAGAAGTGAGAAGGAAGGCAATCCTAAGCGAGAGAAGATGCCTCCTGGAGATTTGAAGGAGACTCTCGAGAAGCAAGATCAGCGTAAGACAGCCCCAAGAGATCTGAGGGAAACGCTCGGGGGTTAAGGCCCTCGAAGAAATATGGGGGAGATAGTCGAGAAGCGAGATCATCTCCTAACATTCGGGGGGCGAGGACCTCGAAGAGACCTGTGGGAGACCCTCAGGAGGCAAGGCCCTCCAAGAGACCTGAGGAAGACCCTCGGGAGATAAGATCAGAAGAAGACACCCGGGGGGCAAGGCCCTCTAAGAGATCTAAAGGAGACCCTCAGTAGGCAAGGCCCTCCAAGAGATCTGATGGAGAGCCTCGGGAGGCAAGATCAGAGGAAGACACCCGGGGGGCAAGGTCCTCCAAGGGACCTGAGGGAGTTCCTCTGGAGGCAAGATCAGAGTCAGGAGAGGCAGCCTACAAGGACACCTAAGTCCTTCCTACCAAGGGTGTTGGATAGCAACTGGAGGATCCATCACCCTCGTGTCAAGGTGGATCTCCAAGATACCCCTGACCAGCCCCGAGAAATTTTTCACCAACTAGGGGAAAAGAGACCTGCACCAGAGTCACCAATACACGGAGTGTTGACGAAGACTCAAAAGTGTCACCTCGAAAAAAAGATCCAAGCCGAGAAGCAGATTGCAAAGGATCTTGAGAGACAGCTGGCGGGACACAAGGTTCTGATAGAGATGCAAGAAGCCTTGTTGACCCTTCCCGTGATACAATGCCATACGGCCTCCAAGCGAGGCTGACCTATGGAAGCTAAAACCCAGAAGCGTGATAAGGGTAAAGTACTGATGAGAGAATTCAATGAGGCAAGAACCCCAAGCGGGGAGTATGATGAAGATAGATAAAACATGAAGGAGAGGAGATACACTGACCTCAGGGAGAAGCTGGATAAGAAGATGTGGGTACCTAAGACCAAGAATGAAGTGCCCCCTAGTGGCGAATCCTCACGGAAGGAGCCAACAAGCCCGAAGGTCATAGTTGATCTAGACTCAGGCTATGTGAGGTTTGGGGCTTTTAAGAATCTGAAGATAGATGATGGCCCTAATGAGAAGCCGAGTCTGAGCAATAGCTCTAGTGAAAGCAACATGAAGTCGAGTCATGGCAATAGCTCTAGTGGAACAACAAAGTTAACTCACCATTTGTGAGGATCAGCAATTATGAGAAGCTGAGGCTGCATGGTGTCCATATCCCAATTCAGGACGGGTTGCCAAGCTGGCCTAATCAAGACAAGGAAGGAAACATCATTGATAACTTCATCAAGGACGATGAGGAGAGAAGTCTGAGTCCACCAAGCCCCAGTAATGAAGAAGAATACATGAGGTGGAGGATGAGACATTGCGCTCGCGAAGATGAGACGGGCAAAAAGTTGGAGCTCGAAGATAGCATGAGCGAAGATGACTTCAGTGAAGATGATTGAGACTTATCGATCAACATGGTCTTTACCCTACTGGCCATTTTTGTGCCGAAAGAAGGCCAGCCCAGCTACCTTGAGGGAGATGTAATTAAAGAAGATCTGGTAGAACTAGAGATTGGGGACAAAGCCCTAGTTGTACCAGTGGTGGAAGACTTTGGCGACACCATCACTATACCAAGGCCTACCTGAAAGATGTGTGATCACCTGAAGCCACTCTACATCTCAGCACACATTTTTGGGAAACCGATTAATAGGGTCCTCATAGACAATGGGGTAGTCGTCAATATCCTTCCTTACTCACTCCTCAAGAAGCTGAATAGGAAGAAAGAGAAGTTGGGACCGACCGACATGATGATGACTGACTTTACCAGTAAAGGTACTCGCCCTCTAGGAGTATTGGTTGCCGAAGTCACTGTGGGCTCTATCACTCGGGAGGTCCCATTTTTTGTCATCGAGGCAAAGACCTTCTATAATAGCCTACTTGGGAGGGATTGGATCCATTCAGGCTAAGTCATCCCATCCTCCCTCCATCAGTTCCTGATCCAGTAGAAGCCTAACAGAAAGGTGGAGGTCGTAGCTACTGATGAAGACCCCTTTCAGGCAGCCACGAATTGTGGTGAGGCGGCATTCTACAATGGCTCTATCGTATGAAGCGACCTAGATGGCCAAATTATCGGTTATTCAAGCTCGGTTGAATGGGAGATCCCCTCCTCTAACCGACCTGCCAATGTCACCCTTGAAAGGCAAGCCCTTAGGCTTACCTTTCGTAATTAACACAACACAAGAAGAGCTAGCAAGGCGGTCGGAGGTGTACGCCTTGTCACAGCATGAAGTGGCCGAGTTTATTTTTGAGGACGACGGTCAAGACCCCCTGGAACAAATGAAGATGAGTGACCTTCACCCGGCCCCAAGCTGGATGACACCAAGGCCGAAGTGAAGGACCCCCTGAAGGAGATACTTTTACACTCTGAGAAAGGAAGCCGGCCTATTTTTATCAGTGAGCGGCTTCCGAAAGACTTTGTGGAGGACCTGGTCAAGCTACTGACAGAGTACCAAGACTACTTCGCTTGGGACTATGACAAAATGCCAGGCTTAGACAGATCCTTGATAGAGCATCGACTCCCTATAAGACCAAGTTTTTGGCATTACCAGCAGCCAATGAGGAGGATGATGCCAGAAGTAGTAGAAAAAGTCAAGCTAGAGGATGGAGAAGGCTAGGTCGACATGTGAACACTTCTATATCGGTGCCTTCGAAGCGTTAACATGTGGGGGGCATTGTTGAAGCTCAAAATATATTCCTATATTGGGTGAAGAATCATTGGTGTATTCATATGACTTTACCTTTGGGAGGGGGTCGATCGGTAAGTTTACCTTTGGGAAGTGAGTGATCGGTAATTTTTCCTCTTGGAAGGAAGTTGGTTGTTTTTCCTCTTAGAGACTTTCCCTTCGGGAAGGGATTAATTGGTAAGTTTGCCTTTGGGAAGGAGGTATTTCATAAGTTTGCCTTTGGGAAGGGAGAGTCCTTAATTGTTCCCTCTCTTTGGGAAGGGGAAGCTTACGTTTGTTTGCCTCCCTTCGGATAGGGGAAGCTAGTGACTCTTTCCTCCCTTCGGGTAGGGGAAGCTTGCGATTCTTTTTTCCTTCGGGTAGGGGAAGCTAGTGACTCTTCTCTCCCTTCGGGTAAGGGAAGCTTGCGATTCTTTTCTCCCTTCGGGTAAGGGAAGCTAGTGACTCTTCCCTCCCTTCGGGTAAGGGAAGCTTGTGATTCTTTTCTCCCTTCGGGTAGGGGAAGCTAGTGACTCTTCCCTCCCTTCGGGTAAGGAAAGCTTGCGATTCTTTTCTCCCTTCGGGTAGGGGAAGCTGACTCTTCCCTCCCTTCGGGTATGAGAAGCTTGCGATTCTTTTTTTCCTTCGGGTAGGGGAAGCTAGTGACTCTTTTTTCCCTTCGGGTAGGGGAAGCTGGTGACTCTTCTCTCCCTTCGGGTAGGAGAAGCTTGCGATTCTTTCCTCCCTTCGGGTAGGAGAAGCTAGTAATTCTTCCCTTCCACTGAGTAATGGAAGGCGACTACAGAGAGTAATGCTGGCTATGGTATGAAGACTTGGGAAGACCGAGACGTCAAGAAGCCCAGGTTCTCTGGAGGTCTAAAGAGCTCGAGCATGGTTGGATTCTCAAGAGGCGGAGATGGACATGGGCTCTGTGAAGGACGGGATAAGCATAGAGAGTCTAAGATACTCGGGTGGTTACAGTCATACATCGCGAAGGACTTGAAAAGTCGCCAAGGATGGGAGAGCTTTCTAGAGAGAAGCCTGGGTTTGATCAAGATAAGGACTCTGTGTTTGATAAGGATAAGCGTTGGAAGGAGATAAGCTCGGGGTCTTTGAATCTGACTAGAACAAGGCAAAAGAAGAAGTTGGGTCAGTCAACCTCGTCTATATAAGCAAGGGTCGGGCAAGGCAAAGGAACATCCAAAAAATTATACACAAAATATCTCTTCAAGCTTTGGCTTTTATCTTAGTTTACGTTAGTTAGTCTCGGCTTCGGCCGACCTTGTTACCCGTAGCATTAGATCGACCTTGGGACGAGCACTTTGGGCCGTCACGAGATCGTTCTTAGCGTTCTCACTTTTTTATCCCAACAGTATCGCATCGCCTCTCCCAACTTGACCTCAATATTGTGCTTCAGGATGGTTGCAATGACAGCGTCAGATGAAGCGATCTTCCAGATATCCTACCACGGCCCAGGGTACCACAGGCAGTAGGGAATCCTGAAGAATAAGTTGGAAGCAGTAATCTCTGGAGTGCCATGAACCCCGCAAACCACCCTAGCCCAAAGAGCGTTATTGTGATCACCTTCTTGTTGGAAGAATAATTTAAGTCGAGTGAAACACCTAAATAACGCTATAACTGTGAGATTTTTTATGACTTGAATATAGATAAAGTAATGTCTTGTTATTTACTTATTTATTAGTAAAAACTCAATTTTATTATTTTTGAGACTAAAACGTACACCTCTCTAATGTAATTTTTTTTTGGTAAATAAATTTTCATTATCAAACTTGATATTTACAAGATAGAACCAAGGCGGGACAAAAGAAGTATAGAATTACAAGAAAAGTTATACTAAATTAATCCGGCCCGATTCAATAAAAAGCACAAGCTCTTGATTACAAATACTATTTGTTGCGCGAGACCAAATTAGCCATTATCTTGTTTGACGTAAGATGTTGTTAATCAAGAGATCAAAATATGGTCTTGCACCATCGAAAATGACCTTATTCTGATGTATCCAAATTCACCTCTCTAATATAATGACCTCTCTAAAATAATAATTTTTCTAATTCTAACAATATCACTTTAGATAGAATTTACTATGTTGTAGAGATCTAATTAAAAACTTCAACAACCTATTAATTTAATATTTTACATTGGATACGAAAACACGAAAATATCCCTCCATCCCACTCACTATATATTGATGCATCTCAACTCAATAGAATCATTCTCCATAAACTGCTAGCCAGTTACATTTATACATTTACATTATATACTACTCTAGTCTCACCGAAGCTGCCTAGGAAATGGGAACATCTTCTTGCACCAAATCTGATTAGACCAACGATCTCCACATAAACAGAAACCGAGCAAGTAAACATTCCTACATGGATCCTGACATGTACAAGGCGGCAGAGGAAGGCCAGATGGATCCCTTCCTAACCAAACACAATGGCATCAAGACTAACCTCTCCCTCCTAGCAACCCCAACTAACAACACGATCCTCCACATCTACCTGCCCTCCAACTCCCCGGCCGGAAAACCCTGCTCCTTCATCGACGCGGTCCTCGACATGTCCCCTTCCCTACTCCTGCAAGTCAACAACGAGGGGGACACCCCTCTCCATCTCACTGCCAGGTTCGGGCACTTCCAAGTCGTGAGAACCCTCATGGACCACGCGGAATCTGCATTTGAGGATGTGGATGTTAGAAATTTATCAAACTTAGAGAATAAAATGCGCAAAGACTATGAACACAAAAGATTACATAGTTCGGCCTAATGCTTACCTCCACGGAGAGAAAGGAGAACTTTTATTGATGGATCCGAGTCACAAAGCCATATAAAATCCTTGGGTTACACGTTCTTATATAATAAACGAACCCTTGGAATACAAAAAATTTATCTAGGTCGTCCTATGAGTCCAAAACAAGAGTCCGAGCAAAATAAAAAATGGCTGTCAGCACCACCTAGCGTCCGCTAGCTACCAACAATCTCCACCTTGGCGAGAAAATCATCCTTTATAAAGAACCATGAAGCTTCACCCGAACTTCAACAAACTCCACCTTGATGAAACACCGCCCCATGAAGAACCATGAGAACTTGTAAAATCAAACTGACTCTACCGACTCTACCTCGAACCATAGATAACCACCATCAACAAGACCATCTCAACTTTCTCTCCTCCTTTTGTTCAATCACTTAGAGCCAGCCCCCAAGCTTGAGCCTTCGAGCTTGCTTGGCCTATTCTCTCCAATCTCTATTGAACTCCAACAAGCAGGTCCACCTGTCAAAATAATTTTGTGACCAATAGATGTGCCCTCTATTTTTTGGTCACCCCCATGCTCCGCAACCAATAAGTACTTTTCTACTGGACCTTTCTTGCCTCAAACCAATGCTACTTGCCATAGCATACAATGGGTAACCTTTTGTTCCACCAAGTAAAACCCTCGACATGCCATGAACTCTACCATTCGGCCTTGAGTGAGATACCCGATCTACCTGTGGTATTACCAACGGCTTCGCATGCCCAATACCAAACCTAACCAACACCTTTGACATGCACGTCCCTTTAGATAACCATAACGGACCCAGCTAATAATGCCTCTCCGAGACAACCATGGCTCCTTGCCAACCATGCCTCCACGAAACAACCATAGCTTGCTATCTATGTCTTCGCGAATCCCAACTGTACTCAAACTATCCATGTAAAGTGTTTGCTTCCTCATACGAACTAACCTTATATGACTTGAGCTTTTTTTCTCTCCATCGGAATCCAAACATGTGACTCCACTTACAACAGTACCCCCCCCCCCCCCCCCCCCCCCCACTAACCTGTAGGTATTCCTTACATCTGTTTTACTCTTCATCCATAGCATCCTTCTCTACCTTAATTAGCCCGCCTATAACCTTATAGCCACACCCGCTATAATCCAAGGCTCCTAATGAGATAAAATTCATCTCCAACTTTGGAACATGCCTAACCCCACACAACTTCACCGTGACACCATCCCACATCTTGATCCTGATATCACATATGCCAGTGACTTTAGAAGTAGAACCATCACCCATAGTTACCATACCTGAATCAACGAACTTGTAGGTGTCGAACCACCCTCTCTTGGGCATTACGTGAAAGGAATAAGCGCTACCCAAAATCCAGGAATCAGAGTACTTTAGACCTGACAAAATAGAAAGACAATCACTATCAAACCCGTCCGAGCAAGAGGCCACATTCATAGAACCCGATCATTTTCTCTTACGAACCCGAGTTCTTCTCGAACAATCCTTCTTTACATGTCCTTTTTCTCCACACTCGAAGTAATTTCCTTTGAACCTCCTTGACCACGACTTGGATCCTTTTCTATCTTTTGCTCTACTACGATCACAATAGCTACCTCTCACAACCAGCCCTACTATGTGATCATCTCCAATTTTTCTCTTTTGATGAAACCCTAGCAAAGCACTCGTGATATCCTCCAGCACCAGGGGCTCCTTCCCCCAAGTTAGAGTTGTAACCAAATTTTTGTAGGAGCCTGGTAAGGAACTCAGAAGCAATAAAGTCTTGTCTTCTTTCTTGAACTTCATATCAATCTTTCTCAAGTCGCTCACAAGTTAACTGAAATCATTAATGTGGCGGCTCAAATCCAATCCCTCCTTCATCTTGAGTATGTACAATTTTTGTATAAGATAAAGTTTGTTCGACAAAGACTTAGACATATACCTTACCTCCAATTTCTTCCATACCTCAGCTGGTGACTCCTCATCCATGACGTGATACATCACATCGTCAGCCAAGCACAACCGAATTATCGCCACCGTCTTGGCCCCCATCTCTTTCACTCTTGATCCTCCATCTTTTTGGGCTTCTTCTCTGAGAGCGCGATGACCATCCCTTGTTGTGCGAGGAGATCCTTGACACGCCTTTGCCAAAACTCAAAATTTAAAGAATCATCGAACTTCACAAGAGAAAACTTCACGCCATCCGACATTCTCCAACCTTAGCTCTGATACCAATTGTTAGGAATTCAGTAACTTAGAGAACAAAACGAGCAAAGAACATGGACACAAGAGATTACGTGGTTCAGCCTAATGCCTACGTCCACAGGGAGAAAGGAGAACTTTTATTGATGGATATGAGTCACAAAGTCATAACTAATCCTAGGGTAACACGTCCTTATATAATAGAGGAATCCTTGGCATACAAAAAATATATCTATGTCAGATTACGAGTCTGAAATAAGAGCCGAGGTAAACTGAAAATTTCTGCCGCTGATTACTTGCGATCGCCAATTAACTTGCCACCGCAAGTTGCCTGAAACTCAATTTTCTGTAAACATCTACAGGCGATCGCCATATGGCTAGTGGCCGCTAGCCTTGGCCCAAACTTCTTCTTTTGGTTTTCTCGACACTTTCCCAACATGGACCAGAGCCTATGTGTGTGTGTATATATATATGCACACGCCTCTAATACAAGGAATTAGAAACACGAACACGCACCAACCAGGGTATTAATTTGACCTGTCTCTAGCTAATTCCATCTGGGTATTGGAAACTTAATCATGATCTCCCTACCAGCAGATCAAACAGGCTTGACATCGGTCTTCTAATCAAGAATGCTTCGCCCTCAGCAAATTCCCATAAGCGAGTTGACTAATCAAAAGATTTATCATCTTTGATGTGTATTCCATCATCTTGATATGTTTTATTGGTTTGTCTGATACGGTCATAGTAATAGCAGAAATCGGAAATCATCTCGTCCTTGAACTCCACCTCTCAAGAAGGAAGCCCTTCTCTGTTCAAAATAAAATCATTCTGCATAGTGTCAAGGTTAAGTAAACTAGTCTATGGTAGTTATTCGTGGGGTAGTAAACTGGGCTTATAGGGGTACTATGGAATTTGGATCATAGACGATTGTACTTTAGCTAGGAACACCGTTGTTCAGAGAAAGACGAAGGAGATCTAGCTAGAGAAAACTATTTGAGAGAGAAAAAGTTTCTTCGTCGTTGATGTGTTTTCTTCCCCTTCAAAAGCAACTTGGTCACTTGCCCAACTCTGTTCGCGCCAACCCACACATCCAAGGCCGAAACCATAATATTTTGCTACCGAGGACAATAATAATGAATATTTTTTCATTGTTGAATGCGTGATACATAGAACCAAATAAAAGGTTTCTTTTTTAATCAGTTTCAAGGATATAGTTTTAAAAAAATAGACATATAAAAGCCATTTTTTATTGAAAGTATATGAGAAAAATAGAACAATGCTGTACAAAATCGTAATTTAGTTGAAAATTTGTCTAAACGAATTAACCGGGTACCCATATGAGAGGAGTAAATTTATCTCTAAAATTACCTATCCTAACATACTGTATGGTAATTGAAGTAGGATTCATACTAAAAGACCAACAAGGAAATCTAGACTAAAGTTGGTAAACAACAGAAACGATGACTGTGATGAAAACAGATTAAACTATATCAAATAAAGCAGAAAGTAAATATGAGGTTGCTATCAATGGCAAAGATGAATACGATACCCTATGGAACCGCTAAATATCAGTTATGGATTTTGTGAAGTACTAACTAGTATCTAGATTTGCATTATGCATTTACCTATTGCTCTCGCTAGTTAGGTAGCAAAACTGAAATCAAATCTAACAGTAGAGATTGATCCCACTCAAGTGTGCTAACTAGTTTTAAAATCAAACATAATTTTAATTATGAAGTTCTCTCCTTAAGGATCCTTCATCGATAACAAAATCACTCTTTGATACCTTAGGATGTGCTAATCGATTCTTCCGTTAGTTCTAATTACCTCTCGACCTTTTATTGTTAACTTAGATCATAGTCTAGACAATTAGTCTAGTCTAAGCATTAAGAACATCAAATTAACAACTACTACTCTAGATTGTCAATCCATAAGCTTGCCTCACAGTTTACCAATAAACATGCATCGCACTTAATAAGGAGACTACTTACTATTCATGGTAATCATGCAAGACATATTAATAAAAGGCGTAATAAAGAACATAAGAGTATGGAAGAAGTCACTAAAAGATCGTGGAGTCTCAATGGCAATTGATGAAGAACCAACGTAAGGGCATCTGGTATTTAAAGCAAAGCGAATCTAAGCCTTCTACTAAGATGAGTTTATATAGTACTACTGGAAAACGAACCTAAAGTAGGCTCTAGACCTATAGTAGGGGGAAAATCCCAGAGCTACACCCACTCAATAATAAAAACCTAAAACGAATAAATGTTTTGTAATAGTAATTGGCAAATAATGTAGCATTCGCATGTCTGGCGTACACTAAGTTGAAGTGAAATACACCAGAGGTGTAGTATCGTAGTTTCTCGCGTACACTACTACTATGCATGGTGTGTCTTGTTTCTTCATAATCCTTCACCCTAGCGTACGCCCACGGGCGGAGTCAGAAAATTTGGGGAGAGAGGACAATATAATTTTTTTCAAAAAATTTAATGTATGTAATTATAATATTTATAATTATCCTCTACAATTAGCGGGGTCAATTTCTAATTTTAGTGAGGACATACATTAAAAAATATACCTAGTTATCAACAACAACAAAAATTAAGTGGGGCAATTGCCCCCACAATGTACATTGTCCCTCCGCCCCTGCGTACGCCACTCGGGTCTGGCGGAAGCCAGGTTTCCGGTAACACATTTCCTTGCGCACGTTGAGTATGTGTGGCGCACGCCAGATCTTTGATTTAGTTGTTCCTCGCTTTCTTTGCTTCGCATTCCTTCCAGAACTGTATCAGAACCGTTCCTCGGTCAGCATAGCTCCAAAACTCTTACAAAATATGAAAAAAGTAACAGTCTAATCTCAAGACGATACACATGACGCAACAAAACGAATACAAAAACTAACCAAAGACATACAAAATATAACCAAAAACACAATAAATAGATGTGGGTTTTGACGCGCATCACCATACTAATGTCTTTATAGATTCTTGATTTGACTCATTTTATACGCTACAAAAAGCACTAATTAGTAACAAAGATTTTTTTTGGTTGGCACCATAGTGTCATATTAACTTTGACCAAGTATTTTTGAAAAAAAGGCCACTACCTCTCTTTAAAATTAACTTTCAAAAAACTCTCTTTAAAACTCAATATTGAAAAAATAGAAAGAAAAAAAAGACTATACGCCATAAATTAATGTACTTTAAACATGGTCAACTGCCCAACACTCATCGTGTCCATCCCTGAACGGTTTTGGATTCAGTAGGGACTATATAGAAGTTGTCCATACGGAGGGGACGAAACTAGGACCGTTCGATTTGATAAATTTTATCCTTTCCCGATCTAATGGTCCAAAATGATTGAGGGCATTATGGGTTTTTAACCCACAAAATTTTTAACCCCCAAACCATGGTTAATACCCACCCACCCTAGCCTGTAGCTCACGAATTCTAACATCTGTAGCCACCTTCCTCTTCATCTTCCTCTTCCAGAATTGTTTAAAAAAAATTCATTTGAATCCCATTCTCTCCTAAAAAAAAAAAGCCATCGACGACACCTTGAAGAAGCCACTCCCCATCGCTCGTCGCTTTGCCGACGATCCCCACCACGACTTTCCCTAGATCTTACCTATATGTAATCGCTCCCCTCTTCTCCTTTTATTGTCTTACGACCTACGATTTAGGATCTCCACGTTCCTGGAGGAGGACAACATCTTTTGTTGTAAAGGAACAATAAAGGGAAGCAAAGATACCACCTTTAAGGATAATGACGACGGCGACCACATTGAGGGCCCCACACGTTTCTCCTCCTTCCTCATTAACCATTGGCTACTTCTGACTTTTTGGTTAGAGAGAGAGGAGGAGGAGCCGATAACTTTGGGATTTTGTGAGATTGAGAGTGAGAGAGGGAGAGGAGGGGGAGGAGACGCTTCAACAACGACAAAGAGGAGGAGGATCTCATGGAGAGGTGAGCATCGATAAATTTTTGGGTTGAAGGGATTCTCTGGAAAATTATCTATTTGTGATTTTCCGGAATCATTAGTATGCCAGTACCCTCCCTGTTCTGATATTGGTTTGGATTCATTCTGATATTGGTTTGTAGTTGTTCTGATATTGGTTTGGATGTATTCTGATATTAGTTTGAACTTGTTCTAATATTGGTTTGGATGTGTTCTGATATTGGTTTGCATTAGTTCTGATATGAGATTAGTTTACATGTTTTCTGATATTGATTTGTAGTTGTTCTGATATTGGTTCGAATGTGTTCTGATATTGGTTTGGATGTGCTCTGAGATTGGATTACATTAGTTCTGATATTGGTTTGGATCTTTTCTGAGATTGGTTTGTATCCATATATCTGTATGTTTGCTTGTATTTTTTAATTTTTTATAAAAAAAACTAATGCAATTAATTGGTGTGTCATCCAGAACATTGACAAGGAAGTATTCTGATATTGGTTTGTACTTGTTCTAATATTGGTTTGTACTTGTTCTGATATTGTAGACCCGGTCTCGTGCTCCAATATCCAAAGATTTTGGAATTAGGAAAAAAGATTTTTAGCCTATACCAATGTCCAAAAATTTTGGTATTAGAACGCTTGGTTCATGTTTTGTGAGATCCAAATTATTTACCGATGAATGTTGTTGTTCTTGTTTATTGCCCTGTGTTGTCCGCAGTTGAAGTGATATTGGTTTGTATCTGAAGTGATACTGGTTTGCATGTATTGCGATATTGGTTTGTATGTGTTGCGATATTGGTTTGCATGTTAAGTGATATTAATTTTCAGGTGAAGTGATATTTGTTTGCATCTGATGTGATTTTTAATACTATCATAATATTTATTTTCTAGCCGAAGGTTATTGATGAGGATCAAGAGGCTGAAGAAGAACTAAAGCGGAAGTCTGAAAATGAGTATGAGTGGAGCACGTGAATAAGAAGAACAAGAAGACTAATGGGAAGGATAGAGAGGGTATTGGAGGAGAGAGCATTGGTCTTGAGGATCTAGGGGTTGATGGGATGGATTGTAAAAAATTATGCATGTGAATAGATATTGGTTTGCATGTGAAGCGGTTAGTGGTTTGAATTTAAAGTGATACTATTTTGCTTTTGTAGTGATATTTGTTTGCCTTTGTAGTGAAATTAGTTTGCATGTGAATAGATATTGGTTTGCAAACTAATATAATTATAACGAAATACCATTCTCGTCAATGAGTCTATATATACCGTTATTGTTCATTTATGATATAAGTTGAAATTTTAACCTAACAAAAAAATCATATATTTCTGATATAAGTTGATATCTTTCAAAACCAATATCGCATTCCACACAAACCAATATCACTACATCCAAAAATTAATATCACTACATCCGCAAAACTAATATCACGACATCCGAAAACTAATATCATTACATTCGCAAAACTAGTATCACTACATCCGAAGACCAATATCACCACATCGCAAAATCAATATCACTAAATCTGAAAATCAATATCACTACATCGCAAAACCAATATCACAACATCCGAAAACTAATATCACTACATCCGAAAACTAATATCACTACATCGCAAAACTAATATCACAACATATCGCAAAACTAATATCACAACATCCGAAAACCAATATCACTACATCGCAAAACCAATATCACTACATCCGAAAACCAATATAGCTACATCCACAAAACCAATATCACTACATTTGAAAACCAATATCATTACATCCGCAAAACCAGTATCACTACATCCAAAGACCAATATGACTACATCGCAAAACCAGTATCACTATATCACAAAATTAACCAAAACAAATCAATATTCAATATAGAAAATATATACAGGTCATCAGCCACCAAAAGTAAAATGACAGTTTGAATCTAAAATTGAAATACACTTCGTCTCTGCAAGTTCTTCGGTAACACATGGCAACCAAATTTGAATCTAATATTTGGCTAATAATTAATTAAGCTATTACAACAGGCGCTAATTAATTAGGTGGGTGATTAGGTTAGCTCATAGAGATTCGAACATGGATGGGTCGACCCGTACTCGTACCGCCACAGTTGGAGCACGCCTTCCTCCCCGACCCAGAGTAGGTCCGGCACCCGACGTCCCCGTCTGAACACCGTGAGCAGAAGGACGTGACCCTACCCATGCCGTTGCAACTGGGGCAGCTGGAGGTGGGCCCAGTCATGAAATTCTGGTCCATCACCGACTTCACGAGGGCAGCTCCGGCCAGCATGCTCAGACCCGTCGCCAACATCATCAGACCATTTTTCGGATTCTTCTACCGGAGGTGGATGGTTCTTTAGAGAGAGAGAGAGAGAGAGAGAGATAGAGGAGAGAGAGGTTTGGTTTCAATGAGAATGGGAGACGAAAAGGCTTCTGCTTTGGATGAATGGGAGACGAAAAGGCTTCTGCTTTGGATGAATGGGAGACGAAAAAGTTTCTGCCTTGGTTTTATTAATTTATGTAGTGGTTTCTGCCAAAGTTTTGGGAGATGAAAAGATTTGTCCTTTTGTTCCTTTTTTAAATCTTTTTGTAAATTAATCCTAATTTGTAAATTGGTTAGGTCAATAATAATTTTTCAATATTACCCCTAATTATGTTATTAACCCCTTTGATCTATTTCAGTAGGGACATCCCATGTCACCACTGAATCTGAGTCCCCCCTGAACTCGCACCTCCAAGGCAGGAGCCATAAAATTGTGCTACTAGTGACAATGATGTTGAATATTTTTCTTTGTTAAATTTTTTCGATACATTTTAAAAAATCACACATATATAAAAATATTTATAGAAAATATGTGAGAAAACTAGAACAATGTTGTAAAAAAGATAATTTAATTAAAAAAAGTGCTTTAAACTTGGTTAGTTGTCCAATTAAAAAAAGTGCTTTAAACTTGGTTAGTTGTCCAACTCTAGTCGCGCCCAACCCTTAACCCGCACATCCAAGGCAGAAGTCATCAAAATGCTACCAGTGACAATGATATTGAATATCTTTTTCATTGTTAAATGATTAATACATTTTATATTTTCAATGAGTTTAAGTGGAATAGAACAATGTAGAAAAAATAAGACATATATAAAACATTTTTTTTAGAAAATGTGTGAGAAAATTATAACAATCTTGTACATAACGGTAATTTAATTAAGAAAAATTTCTAAACTAATCAAGGAGAGAAGGTGTAACGCCTCGTGACCAGATCGACTGTCCCCACAGACCAAGACGAGTTTTTTCCAGCATATTTTGTCCTCACTCACACGCACCTTGAGAAACTTTCTAGGAGGTTACCCATCTTTAAATTACTCCAGTCCAAGCGCGTTTAACCTTAGAGTTCTTTAAAGATGTATGACAGAACAGAAGGTGCACCTTGTGATATGGATAGTACAAATCAAATCACTTTAGATTTTTATAGCATATCATTAACGGAGTATCACATTCATTCATCCTTAAATACACAAATTCCTCATCACGCCACACGTACAATCCCAAAATCTCTCATTTTCAGGTATGGGATTGGTTGGTATATGTCTTCCTTGACCTGGAATGCTTGCCACGAGTCGCTCATTATTCGTGAATTCTCACACCAGCCATCACTCTCTGCCATCTAGGTCCTGGGCGTCCATACCTACTAGCTTTAGCTTAGTTAGTCCCCAAACCACACCGTACTAGTAGTGGTTCTACTATGATACTACTTGTAACGCCCTGTGATCCGACCGACTATCTCCATAGACTAACACGAGTCTTTTCCAGTGTCATTTTTTTCTCACTTAGACGCACCCTGAGAAACTTTCCAGTTGATCACCCATCCTAAAATTATTCTAGGTCAAACGTGTTTAACCTTGGAGTTCTTTCAAGATGTATGCCAGAAAGGAAGGGGTACCATGTGATACGGATAGTACCAATCAAATCACTTAAGGTTTTCAGAGAATATAATTAACGGGTATCGCATAAGGGATGAAAGAGAGATGGACATCAAAGAGGGAGGTTCAACGGTGGTGGCGACAATCAAGGTGTTAAGTGCTATGAGAGAGGGAGGTTCAATGGTGGTGGCGACAATCAAGGTGTTAGGTGCTATGAGTAATGATAGAGGAAGTGAGACGACGAAGATTGAAAAAAGGCAATAATTTCAATATATATTTTTATGAAAAATCCATATTTGTTTTAATAAAGAGTCAAGATTATTTTTGGAAAAAAATTGACGAGCTTGCTAGTTTTACCTTGTAGAATAAATAGTCTTGAATGACTATCCTATTTTCCTCTTTACGGTTACTAAGTATTATCATTCTTCTTTTCAAGTCTCTTGACATTAGGGTTTGGGTGACATCGTAAATGAAACTTGGCACTAAGGATAGTTAGGGTGACATCGTAAATGAAACTTGGCACTAGGGGTAGTTAGGGTGTGTATTTTTGTTGGATATATATTGTTGAGGTGCAAAAATAACCCTGACATCATATACACATCTCAAGTTTACAAGTGTAGTAAGACCATCTTCGGTCTCTTGGATGACCCATCCTTCGGTTAGCATTGTGACGGGTCTGGTCTTTGCTTGACATTAGGATAGACCTGGTCTTTGGTTGATGTCAAGATAGACTTGACCTTTGGTGGGCATTAAGATGGGATCGATCTTGGGGTAGTTGTGTCGACAAGTTCCGAGTGCGAAGAGGACGATCGATCTCCAAGAGGACGGTCTGGTCACCAAGAGGATGGTTTGGTCATCGAGAGGACACTTTGGTCTCCAAGAAGATGATCGATCTCCAAGAGGATGGTGTGGTCTCAAAGTGACCGGTGACGGTAGACTGTCTTGGCATGTTGGCTTTGGTTCATTTCGGCTTGTCCTTGGGTGGGTCCGTCCACCCTTGATAAATCGGCCGTTACTTTGGACTCGTTAGTCAGAATAAAGAGATTCTTGCTGCTATGGAAAGTAAGACATGTATCTACAACTTTATTTTGTAAAATATTTCCTAATTCGGATCACAAGTGGATCTAAATAGAGTGCCAAGTCTCGGTGTTAGTTTTCTCGGTGGGTTCTGCCAGACTCTGGTAGAACAGTCATATCTTTTGACTTGAGTATTGGATTGAGCTGATTCCTTCGTCTATAGAAATTCAAGACAAGGACCTACAACTTTGTAGTTTATGGTTTTTCCAGATTCAATACAGAGAAAGGTCAAAAGTTTAGCACAAGAAGGCATCTGCTTTGGGTTTGAAAGCGGGAGGTAGGAGCTAGGAGCACGGATGTACGCTTTATCCTACGTTCGGGTGTCCGATAGGGTGCTTTGGCCCATAAGGTTGGAGCCCGGTAGGATGCTTTGGGCTTTCGAGGAGGTAGCCAGATGAATGCTTTAGAGTTTTCTTGGACAATGACGGGTTTGAGACGAGATCTTGCATAGAAGGTTTGAGAAGGTCAAGCCGGTCTACATTTTTCTAAATTGAGCCGGATCTTCAAGGAACGTTCCAGAGGGTTAAGGCAGCCTAGGGTTTTTCGACATTGGAGGCAGTTTAGGATTTTCCTAAGACTGAAGCCGGGCGAAGTTGCTCTCTATATAAGAACGGCATGGCAAAAGGAGACGACATGACCAACACATCAAACAAAAATAACAACTATCTTCCCCCATGTCTTTCCCTTAGCTTAGACTTAGTCTGTAGATCTTTTCTCCCTCTGTTAGGCCGACTTTGGGATGACCACTCCGGATTCGTCTCGGGTTTACTTGACATTCTTGTACCCTTTTTCCCGCTATATACATACATATATATATACATATTTACATATACACATATACATATATATATATACATATACATATTTACATATACACATATACATATATATATATATATACACACACACATATACATATATATATACATATATATTATTTTGAAACAAATGTTTAATCATATAATCTGTGTTGGTGTTAGCTTTCTGTCGGGGTTGTTCTGTCACACTTCTGAGTCATTGGATAACTTCAGGAAGGCCCGAAGTTGTGAAGGAAGGCCGAGATACGTGCGGACGAAACTCCAGAACCCTTCACCAAGTGGCATTGCGAAAGCCAAGGGACATCCATCTAGAAGGAATGCCAAGTAGCATCCTTCTAGATGGTCAAAGCGAAATTAATGTGGTAGACCATCTCCACCAATCATAGGAAACATAGTTAATTTATTTGTGCCTTTTTGGTTGCTTGAAACTTGTATATAAAAAGTTTGTCACCCTCATTTATGGGTATGGTTTGAGTACAGACTTTTATGGCCCAGTCCACACCATCTTGATCAAAGACTCTTTTTTAGAAAATTAGTAGGGGTGGTTTCAATAATATAATTAGACGAGGCTTCAACTCTAAACAAATACGTTTATTATTTACACAACTTTTTTTAGGGGATATTATTTACACAACTAGAGTTTGAACTTTTATATCATTATCACTTAGCATGTATATTATTATCACTTCACTTCACACGTACTTTTTGATAAGTATATTTTTTTTGTCACAACCTAAGTTTGAACCTTGGTCACTCTCCTCCCCACTTGTATAACATTTGTATCAATTCACACATATATCATTATCGCTTCACATGTAAGCTAATATCACTTTACTGTATATCATTATCACTCTACATGTATACAATTATCATTTCACTATAATCCATTATGACAAAGGTCGGTGCCTTTGATCCAGATGGTGCATCCGGGGCCCGATCTCCACTGAATCCATACCCCTCATTTGTAAATCATCTTTAAGAATCTCAGAAGTTGAGTAATGTACAAGTAGTCTCACTTTTGCAAATCATACTTGTGTATTTTTTTTTTCTATTCTTTCGGATTAAGTAGTGAGAGTTAGTGAAGATAGGCTGACTTAGACTAGGAACGCCCGAGTGCCGCACGGATAACTTGCATGAAAAAATTTTATTATGTGATATCTAACACCGTTAGTGTCCATGCATTCGATTTTGGGCTCCCCTTAATGAGCTTTCTTGAATTCCTTAATATTTAAAAAGGATTAGTTTAAAAAAGTTATGAATTGATATAACTTATCTTACTATAATAAAAAAGATGTTCTTCTTTGGATGATCTTGATGTGTCACATGAAAATGTCAAAATTATCCCAATAAATCCCTTTCATCTTCTATACTCTAAACCCCTAAACACACCAGCAGTGACCAATTCTCCTGCCCCTGCACCACCGGCTCCCACCCTCCACCCCAAGCCCGCTTCTTCTTGCCCTTCCCAGGCCGGGCCCCAGCCCAAGCCCGCCACAGAGACCACCACTCCTTCCCCGTCCGCCCGCCCTCCCACCTCCTCCCTGGCGACGGCGTCGTCGCCGTCGTCCTCTCTCCGGAATTACCTTTCTGCCCCTCCTCCTCAACTCCCGTCGTACTCAACTTTTCCCCTCCACCGGAATCGAAGAAGAAAATAGATGGGAAAATATACCTTATTTACATTTCAGAATCTACTTTCGAAAGACAAGCAGGAAGAATCTTCCATGGTGACCTCTCGCCCGAGCTTCAACCAGAAGGGGGAAGATGGATTTGTTTTTTTTATACCATCGGAAGATGGATTTGTTCGAGTTGTATTTTTGGGCGTTGGAAGAAGAACAGAAACAGGGAAGAAGCCTTGCCTGGGATTTATTATGGAAGTGGACTTATATGTGTTTTTTTATATTTCATGGGCCTGGTAGGCCTTATTTTATCCAAATCCCTGGCTCCCAAACTATTGTGTAAGCCCGCATGTGTCCATTATTTACACACAAGTATTTCTAAATAATTAATATATCAGTAAAAACAAATCTGGTCCAACTGGTCGAATCACCAGTCGGACCAGTCCACCAACGACTCGGAAAGCAGAGTGGGTCGCTCACCGGATTTTTTTTAAAACTACGCTTTTGACTCTTATATATAGTATTTATAATATTGAATATTTATGTTTATTTATAAAAAGATTTCGGTCTGACTGATCGTATCGATCAACCCGAAAAAATCCCGCAACGTTTTTAAAGCTATGATTAATATGTGTTTCAAAATAAGGGAAGAAGAGAGTATTCTTGGAAGCAATTTCCGGTACGTTTGTGTTTTACAAAAAATGTCGTGTACAAATAAATTCTTATGTCGTCTTAGGTAAATTTTAAAAAATAGTGTAATTAAATATGTAAGAGAACATCTTATTCATATATATTTTTTTAAAAAAAATCAACAAATAATATATTTTGCGAGTTTAAAAACAGAACGGCACTCGTATCGCGAGTATATCTTTACTAGTGGCTATAATAAAATTGGTCATTTCTTGCTAGATGGATCTCCCATTTTGGGCCAATATGAAACAAAAAGTATTTTTTTATAATATAATAGTATTAAAATTCTGTACGAAAAACTTTGCATGTGTTCGCGATACTCGACAAGTATCTATCTCGATTGTTTGATGGCTCAATGATGCAAGACAATTACTAGTATTTTATCTGCAAAAAGAATAAACAAGAACGATGTACTTTTCATTTAGCCATCCAAAGTACAAGATAGAAGACTGACTCAAGCGTCGAAAGTGAAGTTGGAAACTACGGACCATTAAAGGAACAAAATATAGTAAACAATTTCTGCAAGAGCTAATATCAGCATTCAGTTATTCTCACTCCCAGTTAAATGGAAGTGTTTGAGGGCCTTTATAGTCCGAGGCGCCACCAGACTGCACTTGGAACATTGCAGGACACGGCATAGTCGAGTCTCGACCACTCGAATCGAAGACCGGATCAATGGCACCTAAACCATGATCGTGGAGCTCTGTGGGCTGCACCATGGGGATCGAGGTAGCCTGCAGCATAGGATTCCCAGAGGTCTGGCTACGTGTCTGCATTTGCGTTGATGACAGAAGAGAGAGAGCACAATCCGAGTCGGGGACTCCTGCTGTTAACCTGTCACAGAACACACCGTGGCGACCCGACAAGGAAATGTTTCTCAGCAGCGGCTGACACACAGAAGCTTCGGTTGATGTTTGACCGTTCAGCAAGGGATCATTGCTTTGCAAGAAGGGGAATTGCCTCCCTTCTTTGTAGCTACTTTGCGACGAGGATCCGAGGAATAGACTCTGTTTGTCGGTCAGATGCGGTTGTAGATGTAGGTCGAAGTGCCTAGCATTTCCGGAAGACATAACAATTGAAGACCAGGCAGGACTTACAATGTTGGTAGATGGACACCCATGTGATCCTGAAAATTGCAAGAATTGGGAGCCTGCACAAATAGTACCAACTTCAAGCTCTCTGAAAAAGATCATACATGATTTCGATGGACAATGCTAACAAGCTTACTGCTGACACAAACGGGTCCAGCTGAATACATGTCGGGCGGAACATATTTCCGGTTTAAAACTATAAAATTTTGAGTGCATGAATAGAAAAGGATTGCACTGTCAGATCATTTCTTTGCTGATAAATCTATTTAGTTTCGGCACTCAGGAAACTGACCTCTGAGGTTGGATAAAAAGCTTCCGGGACGACACATGGGATCTGGCTGAGGCTTCCTTCTACGCCTGTTATGTCCATCAAGGCGTTTCCTGCAACTTCTTTTCCCTTCATCAAATTCTTCCAGGGAATGAAACCTGTCGAACAATCATGTATGCGATTTGAGAAACAATCAGATCGTCTGCTCGTATTGCAACCAACATGAAGTAATGAAACAACAGCTACATTATACATAAAGAAACTGCAACTTTGCTGCTGAATGATTATAATGAGCAAAGGGTAGCTCCGCTTCGTGTCTTGGCTAACTGCGTGAAAACGTACGAGGCATGCCACACATAGGAAGAACAAAAGATTCGCACATTTGAAGTGGGCCATAGTAACAAAACTCCACTGATGCCTGATGCCTGATGCTTGTAAGACAATTTTGGAAAGATCCAAATGGAAAAAACCTTTTCCATTGCAACTAGATCATAATCAGATCATAACAGCAGTATCATATTTTCCGGCAGCGAGCTGATCCTCTGCTAACCTAGGCAAGTTTTCGGATAACTCGCTCTGGAATTAGCCCCTTCGTGTCAAACTGAAATTATTTTATGCTTCCCATGCTATTAAACCACAAGCTTTTTGCTCTTTGAATTAGACCTACTAGTAGACACCAGAAGAAAGCCAAAGTTGCTTTTTCCAGTACACAGAAGCTATTAAGTTATACGACACCTAAAGTTGCCCTGTCCATTTGGTAACAAGTACTTGATTTGTTGAGGGTGGGGTCCAAGAAGACTAACAAAAACCAAAAACCGTGTATGATAATACTCGAGTTAAGAAGCTAGCAAGAACCCTTAAGCCAATTGCTGTACAATCCTAAGGGAGACTTTAAAACCAAAGATTGGCATTAAATGGTTACACCTGCTACACTGCTGGCAGAAACGTTGCTTCTGGCCGCGGATTGTAACTTCTGGGGTCTTGGAGTGAATCTCACACACCTTATGGCGCCGATGATACTCCCTACATATACTCAGGTCGGAGGTGCAGCCATCCACAAGGCAGGACACCGAGTTAGTTCCATTGTTAGATGCCCGCGATCTCTTCATTGACCCAGAAGGCAAAGAATTGGGTTTTGTAAAGCCAGGCTGCTCCCATTTACTGATTGATTCCTGGAGTGAATTCCCAACACCACCAAGCTTCAGGTCAATGGAGAATTCCCCGGAAGCCTTACCATTGACTCTGAAGCTGTTTGGCCTACCAAGCCCATCCACATTTACCACACCATCCTGCTCAAATCCAGCCAAATCCCAAGAAGCTGCCTTCAAATTCCAGTCCATAAGATCTGCCACCTTCACTTCTCTCCTTCAGCAAGTACTCTGATTTCTACTGCTCCAGCCTCAGCCAGTTTAGGGACTTCCCCAACTAGTAATATCAAACTCAAGAAGAGGACATCATTTCACTACCAACATAGAGCAACAAATTAGACCCAAAACAAATTCAGACAATAACACCTGCTACAAGTTAAAGATCAGCATTTTCTATCAAATAAAGAAATTGCACAAGAATAGCAAAAAAAAATCAATTCACAACTGGAAAATAAAACATGAAAAGAACATGGCACAACATTAATAAGTGAATTTTCAGAATTTGGCAACAAGATAGGGACTTTCATACATGAGATGAGATTAACAAAACTGGAAAGCTTGTCATCCACCAAGTGAATCTTACTTTTTACTGAATTGAGTAAACTACAAAGAAGCTCACATCAGAAACACACAACTCTTTTTTACCAAATGCAGAATTGGAGCCTAAAAACATGAAAGTCGCTGGCTTTAAACTGAGAAAACCCAGTACTCGGCTTAGTGGAGATAACCAAAATAACATATATATATATATATATATATATATATAGAGAGAGAGAGAGAGAGAGAGAGAGAGAGAGAGGACTCACAGAGACAAAGCCACTGGAAGAGGACTTGACTTGTTTGCTCTTCCCAGCCATTAACTCACTGACGATGATTCCACTAGCAAAGAACCCAATAGAGAGTGAGCAAATTTGTAAAATAAAACACAAAAACATGCAAAGTGAAGCAAAAAAAAATTTACCAAACCAAACCACAGAAACTGTGGATACTGTGGTTGAGAGAGAAATGTCTATGTGGAACTCTCAATCTGCAGTCCCACAAGAATTTAAAAAAAAGGGTTGGATGGAGCTCAAAAGGTAGATGGATAACTAACTATAGGAGCAGGGCCTAAATTGTGGGGGGAAAAAATAAAATAAAATAAAAGTAGCTAGCTAGTTTGCTAGGATGTGTACTTTGAAGCTATAGAAAGTCCTCACTTCACTAGTAGTGGGTTCCTTTCCTTTGTGTTTATAAAGTTTTATAATAGTATTTAGGAAGGCATTCTCCCTGCCTTATTTAGGGTTTTGTTTGAAATAATATGGATGATGAGGAAAGGGAGAAAGAGGAGGGGAGGAGGGGCATAATAAGGACAGGCTGTTTGTAGCTATCAGCCTTTTTATGGACCAAGAAAAAAAAAAGAGAGAGGGGCAAGTACAAAAAAGGGAGGGATGCCATGCTTCAGACAAGAGCATGTGCCCCTGTGTTTCACATTTCATGGCATGTTTTTCTTTTTTGGGTCTCCTCTCTCCTCTTTTTTCTTGCTTAGGGATGTGTATCCCACTCCACATATCAGTGTGAGAGGTTTTTTGCTAGGAAAAAGTTTACTTATTTTAACTTTTTTTAACAAAATACTATATAGTTTTATTTTTTTATCGATATTTTTTATAGATGATTTTCACGATAAATTATAAATCATGGTTAATATTTTGTTAATTGGTGTCGTGTAAACAGTCGTGTCTACGATACATACATTTTCTCTCTACACATTTGCACTTATATAGCAGGTGGGACCTCCCTAGACTAGGGGTGAGGCTGAAACCGAAATAAACCGATAACCCGACAACCCGATCACACTGAAAGACATCCAAAAACCAACCCGACCATTTTAACGGTGTCATGGGTTGAGATTTACCTTAAACCGAAAATTTCGGTGTTAGTTCGGTGTCAATTTTTCCCGAACCCGATACGCCGATAAACCGATGAAAACGACGTCGTTTTCATTATATATATATATGTAATCAGTTCCTAGTTGAAAAACCTAGAAACCTCCACTGATTCTTCTTTTAATTGAATCCCCTCAGTCTCTCAACCCAAGCTCAACCCTTCCCACCGCTGCTCCTCCGTCCTGCTCCCCCGGGCTACTATTGCACCTCCAACCTTTTCCCGTCGTCCTCCGCTCCCAACTCCTCCCTTCTCCTTTCCGAGCAACTTGTGGTCGCTATTTTCCCTTCCCTTCCCAATTTTCAAAAACCCTAAATACCCAAATCGATCCCCTCATCTCTGGTGACTTGGATAGTCTATCGGAGCGGTTGGGTTTATTTATGAAGGACGAAGCCGAAGAGGAAGATGAACAGGTTTTGAACGTGGATCCCATATCTTGTAACCATAGACATCCCCTCACTTCTGGTTAAAATTACCAATTTTATTCTTGACAGAGATTTTGTGGTCTTATGGACTCGTTCATCACTTCCCAAATTGTAATGTTTGCAAGATTGTATTGTATTGCACTCTGATTGTATTGTTTGCTTCAGAATTTCTTTCCAAGAAAATAAAAATTTGCTGTCGGTGTTGGCCAAACCGACAGAAAAATGGCAACACCGACGCACCGACCCATCGACGGTGTTGGCCAACACCGACACACCGTCGGTCACCTTTTGGGCTTTTTAGCTCCTTCGGTTTCGGGGTAAAAATAGGGCTCAAACCCATGAACCCGATAAATACTCACCCCTACCCTAGACTATGCTGGAATTCTAGTACGAGTTTTAGTGTCGTTGGGCGAGGTTGCAGGAAAGTTCGTGTGATTCAATATTGTGTTCGAGGAGGCATGCCAAGAGGTAGAACTAGGGATGGCAATGGGTAGGGTAGGGTATTGATAGGACCTTACTCATACCTTAGTTTTTTTGGATGGACTCATACCCTATCCTCGACCCTACAAAGTTTTTATTGTTAGATTCATGCCCTACCCTCCTGGAGACCCAGGGTCTATAGGATCTGCAGGGTCCGACCCTTTAACCTTCTGCATTTTGATAATTTTTAATCAAAACTTAATTTTTATATAAAATTTAAATAAATTCAAAACATCTACTACATTACACATCAACATTCAATAGAAAACTGATGAAATATCAAATTTTGTAATTTAATTTCAATAGTCTAAGGTTTTTTTTAGAGTTTGAAGTACATAAATAATTCAACAAAAGAAAAATATAGCATGTCAGCTTCTAGTGATCCATCATTCACGACATCTTCTAAGCTAGTTGCGGAATAACATAATAAATATGTTAAAGTTAACCGTAAAGTATATTATATATATTATCAATACGGTCTAACAAGGGTCTAACTAGAGTCTAATTAGGGTAGAGTATAAAATAATGTAAAAATGTAAGGGTAGGGTCCGACCCACAGGATCTAGCTGTGGATTCATACCCTACCCTAGACTCTACCTCTAAACATGGACCCATACCCATGCCCTACCCTAGACCCAGTCAAAGTCAGCATACCCTAGATCCGTAGGGTAAGGGTAGGGTCCGACCCTCAGGGTATGGGTATTTCTGCCATCCCTAGGTAGAATGCACGGGTGGATCATATTTGTCATGTCAACGCAAACTAAAAGAAAGAAAAAAGTGAGGTGTTGTAGATGTGGCTATCAACACGAACACCAATTAAAAAAAATTAACAATGATTAGTAATTTGTTACTAAAGAAAAAAATTTAGAAAAAAATTTCAAAAAGATAAAAACAAAACTATGTGATATTTACTAAAAATAGTCAAATCAAATGGTGCTAAACTAGTGGTGTAGGGATTATCCGAGATGTAGTAGGATATCGACTTTGGAGATTTGCCAAGGGTATCAGATGTTGCATTTTTCTAGTAGCGGAGCTTTGGGTTCTTGTGTTGAGACTCGAGCTAGATAGGAAGCGAGGTTTGCGACAGTTAGTGGTCTTCTCTGTGTCGGCCGTGAAGTAGGATGGGATCATCCGCAGGCTAATTTGATTAGCCGAGCACGGGAGTTGCTAGATCGGAACTGGACGACACATGTACATCATACCTTCAGAGAGGGGAATCAAGTGGCATATTCCCTCTCAAAGCATGCGTTAACTATAGATTATGCTAAATGTTATATCTGATAACTCATTCAGCTTTTGTATTATTGTTATGTATATGATTTAATGAGATTAGTCTTTCTCGATGAACTCGAACTGATGTTACAACACGTGGTTAATAAAGATTAGTATGCATCTTAGCTCATAGATTTCTACCCAAAAAAATCAAATGGTACTAAATTGAAATATGTTCAATCTTTAAAAAAAAAAATACTGAAACAGGAGGTTTTTTTTCCTTAATATTATTTTTTTTGAACCAGCTTTCAAGCCGAAGTGGGAAATAATCTTATTTTAGTATTGATACCTCATCATGACGTCGAGCCTATTAATTATTTATATAAAAGTTACCATATAAAAATATTCTTTGCCACGAATTGCAGATTAAGGTCATGTTTGTCTTGGGTAAAGTAAATTCTTTCTGAAAGATTTTTCTGTGGAATTGCATTGATTTTTAGAAAGTAAATATTTGTTGTTGAAAAAATATTGTTTATTTATTTGCTATAAAACGTTAAAATGCAATTGGTGATAAATTGCCGCGAGACCTGTTTGAAACGGTAAATGTAAGGTACGGAATTGAGTTTTTTTTTTAAATCTTTAGAATCTTTAGTTGAGTATTTATATGCAAGTTTTCTTGGAGCTAACTCTCATTCGTAAAATTTGAATTAAGTACTTTAAAACAAAATGTAACTAACATAACGCATTGGTACGGTGGCATCCATGGCAGCTGTTGAGATCGCTTCTGATCAAGGGTGGAGGAAGTTTTGGAGTCCCTGGAGTTCAGGAGTAGATGGCTGCGGATACTCGAGCTGAGGGAAACGGTATCTAAATAGAATTCGATAGTATTTGACTCCAAATATCCACACGTTAAAAAAATGCATAACTCTTAAATTGACAACTACCAAAGTCTTATTTTTCCTGATGGAAGACAACTACCGGAGTCAGTAGTAGCTGCAATTGCCATTATGAGTAGGGACCAATCTTCATAATGCACAAAGCCGTAGGCCAGCTTACTAATTTCAGCTGTACTTGATTTTCCGCAATTGCCAGCTGCTGCATTTCCACCACGCAAACTTAAGCTACGGAATTTGTATTTTCTATCTTGGAGGAAAAGTCTTGGAAACAAGAAATACTGTGTCGGCACTAAGGGCAAATGCAAAGAAACCTAACAGTTCAGTTTATTTATGATAGGTAAAAATTTATTTTAGTATGTTGTTGTACAACGCTACTTTGTTGTTTACGAATTTTTGGTCGAGAGACGGATATTCCTGTGGTTGACATTTTTTTTAGGAATGGTTGACATTTCACTATTTGAACAAATTTTAGATAATAATATTCTCAAGTATTTAAAAAAATTTTAAAAATACTAAAAATAATACTAGAAAGGAGATGTCAAAGGACATGCAGCCTTGCGACACGAAGTGTTATAAATTTTAAAGAGATCCAACGTGTTCAAATCCTAGTGAGTGTCATTGATAAAAATCTACCTTTTAAAAAAATGCTAGAGAGGAGATGGGTTTTTTTAATAAATTTTTCTGATTTTTCTCAAAAAATAAATTGTCCTAAGTTACTTAGGGTACTTTTGTCTAATATAAAAATTCAATAGTTGAATATGCATTAGAAAAATATTTGTTAGTCAATCAAATATTTTTAAATCTGTAAAACTATCAACCTAATTGTACCAGTTATTCAGCACCGGAAGCAACAATTAGTGGGTTGTGTTCTTTGCATTGTCTTTTCGAAGCTTACTTGTATTAGTAATTGGGGTGACCGACAAATCTAATTCTAATTAAGTTGTTTTTACTAAACGCGAGGGTGGAGGGTGGTTTACTGGTTTTGGTTAATTGATTGAGTTTTCTTTCCGAACCGAATTTTTTCGGGTTCAAAATCTGGGCCAAGTGCCCAGTCCGACCAGAAAATATTCGGTTCGTTAGGTGGTTACCAACTTTCCTCACGATAAGGAGTCTGATTTGTAATCCGACCACTCGAACTGTAGGTCGGACTATATTTTTAAAAAGCTTAGTTTTTAGTGCCAAATTTATGATTTGCTGCATTGTTTCTTCATTTTGCTGCATTGTGCCAAGACGTACTTAAGTGAATCTGAATTTATTATCATGTACATCGACTTGTGTTTTCCCTTCTTATGTTACATTACTGTGTTTAGATGTTAGCATTGCATTCTCTTGGCACATGGATCTCCTTTTGTGCTCGTATATTTTTGCAAGTAATGATATCTGCAGATCAGGTTCATCTTTGTGACAGAACTGTTAATTTTGAAGGACTCAATAATTATAATTTTATAAAGAAACTGTGCGTATGTGTTATAAAATTAGACATGTTCATTTTTTATGCAATTGTTAAGAAGTCAACATTTTGCCCGTTTTAGGTTTTACACAATTAATTAAATTTGTTCACCCTCAATCATTCGTGCAATTTTCTTAAATTTGTTTCGATAAAAATATCGTTTAACCAATCTATTAGAGAAGTAATCCGCTATTAGATTTTATGTTTTAGAAATGTAAAGAAAAGACTCACTCTTTACATAAAAAAATGATTTCTTAAGAATTACTTTTTTTATTCGTATACTTTTTTTTGTTCAGACACCCTGGGACCAAAGGACAAAGGGAAAGACCAGGGGGCTTATTGCAGCTCATTAATGGAATTGCAGAGATTGTCTTGTTAGACCTTTGCCAGATAAAGCAAAAGCATTTAGCCAGAAGTCACAAGGACTACTGACTAGATGGATGCATAACTACATTGGTGGCATTTTATTTCTCAATTAATGCAATTTTGGAGTCACATAACAAATTTAGTGTACTCTATTTTTTTTTGTTGGAATTGGGGGCCAATTGTTCCTATATATAAGCAAAATGGCCAAATACAACCTACTCAGTGCAGGACCCCCTCTCGGCCTCTTGTGAGGTTGCGACCGCCGGCCTCGTCAAAACTCTCTCATGGGAAAATCCAGTGGACAAAATTCGTGAGAGGGAAAGAGTACATCGGGAAGAAAAATCTTCCATTGACGTTTGGTATGTCGCAAAACTTGGCTCTGCACCGTCAATATCTAAAAAGTCCCTGGGTGAAGGATCTCCCTAGTTAACCGCGTACATCTAGGGAGGCTAATACCTCGCAAGTCATCAATGTAAACCTCAAGACAGGAAGCTAATGAGACATCAAAAACAAAATAGTCCAAGGAGATCTCTACAGCTTACTTGGAGAGTGTATCTGCCAGCCGGTTGCCCTCCTATCAAGTATACCGAACGTCGATCACCCAGTCCCTCTCAGCAACTCGTGCGTCCTCGAGATTAGCGTCGCCAAAGGGTGGATCCGGTCTACATCCCGTCCCATGCACAAGATGACAAGAGACGAGTCAACTTCCACCTGGACTCTCCGGAACCCTCTCTCCCAAGTCAACTCAAATATGAGACCTAGAGCTTTAGTGAACTCTGTTTATATTAGATAAGAATTCCTTCATAGTTTGATTCCACTTAATTTTTTGATTAATTGAGGAATGTTTCCACCCAATACATGGGAAGGATTTTTCACGAATTATACATACATTGGTTGAAGCTGCCGTACAAATTTGACTATGTATTGTCTCCCGATTGTTGGTATTATCCGGAGCGCACGAGGCGTTTGCCGCACCAACAAGGAGCTTAAAATCGCATATGATGAGCTCGGATTAAGACTACGTTTATTGGTGAGCAGATATAATCCGCTTACCTAATTGTTGGAGCAAAAAATTAATTCACGGATTTGTTTGACTATGTCTCAGTAAAATAGCCATATCTTTCTACTCATATATTCGATTGATGCGATTCTAAAAGGTACAAAAAGATAAAATGAAGATCTAGAACTTTTCAGTTTGTAACTTCTTCAAATTCAGCACAGGAGGAGGTCAGACTTGGGTTGGAAATCTCGGGAGTAGATTTTTCCTTATTAGGACTGCGGATCTGCTGAACCTATTTTGGTAAAAAGGTCGTAACTTTCGGCTCAAGTATCGGATTGATACGATTCTAAAGGCCACAAAAAGAAAAGACAGAGACTACAATTCTGTAGTTGATGACTTTTCCAAATTTGGCACAGAATTGGGCAAAAATTGAGTTATAAGTTTCTGGCAGTTTAAGTTTTTCTTATTAGACCGAGACTATGTTAAGTTTTCCAGTTTGAAAATGGCCTAGGGTTTTGTATAGGACTGGTGCGATCTTATTCTATATAAGAAGAGCTAGGTACAAGCATGAAGGACACCCACAAACCAAACACCAAATTCTTAGCTTCATAGCTTTTATCGTAGCTTTTATCTTATGTAGCTTCGTAGCTTTTATCTTTCATATTTTTCATGTATTTCTCCTATCCCTATCAATAAAAATTTCTCCTCCCCACTCTCTTTCTTCTCTCCTCTCAACCCCATATTTCTTCCATCTTTACCTATTCATTCGAATTGCTCTTGGGATGACCACTCCGGACTCGTTCTTAAGATCGTTTCTGACGTTCTACCACAATTTATCGCAATAAGTTTTTTGGCACGCTCGGTGGGACTAAGGAGGGCGTCTGAGAAGGCGGTCTACTCTCGTTCAATCAACATGTCAAAGAACGTTGCCTCGCAAGCCAAGTCCAAGGAGGCGGCATCACTCACCTCTCAACCACCCGTTGGAAGGAATCAATCCAAAGGCGTCATCATCAGAGATACGCCACCACCTCTTCAGCCACCCGCTGGGGGCAATCCATCTGACGGCGTCATCATCAGAGATCCACCATCGTTTTCTCAACATGTCGTTGGGGGGAACACATCCAACACGGTTCCTTACAATGAGCCGGCCCTGTCTAACGTCCAACTGAGCAACGAAAATAGCCCATCCAACCAGACCTCCCACGAGGATCCAGCCCTTCATGTTACCCAAGTGACTGCGGGAAAGAACAACACCAACTCGGTTCCTTCTAAGGAGCTGGTCGATCAAACTTTCATCACAGAGGAGAAGTTTGACTCCTTCACAACCCGCATTGATCCGAGGATGAAGGATCAGAATGAAAGCAATTGGATGCGTGTTTTAATACATACGCAACAAAGATAGTGAACGTGCCAACGAGCACATGCAGCGTACAAACCCGAAACCAAGGACGGCGGAGGTTCAATACCAGGGGATTGGCGGAACTACCGGATCAACTATACATGTTCACCAGCAAGTCGAGCAACGAGGTTTCGGCTTTCCCCAAGGTAATTTTGCCCAAATGGCACCGGGAATGTTTGGCCTCAACTTTCAAAATAGAGTCCTTGTAACTTCGGCCATGGGAACGCAAGGAGTTAATTACTCGGGTTATCACGAGTCGGCCCCTACTCAGGACCGACCATACCCATCAGAGATAGCAATCGACCATAGCTCTGGAGACGTTCGGACAGATCCTTTGTTCGATCCAAGGGGCCCTAATCCTATGCCAATCCCTCAAGCCATGTACCACAACCTGACTCCTCCGGGCATGCATCACTATATGTCGACTTTTCAGAGCATATATCACCCTCCGGCTTTTCAAGGAGTGTATCAACATCCCTTGCCAGCCCCTCAAGTTGCACAACAGAATTTGACCTATCAGACAACACACTAGGACCCTGTGGCAACCCCTTAGGTTGTACACAGCAACCCTACTCCAACTCCTCAGGTCGGACGCCGTGGACGAGTGGAGCTAGACGAGGAAGACATGCCACAACCCGTCAATCGCCAACTAGCCTTTGGTGCTGCACAGGCTAGGCCAAACTGACGACAGCCCCAACCCGAGGAGCGCAAAGATTTGAGCCCACGACGATATCCTGAAGAGCAACCGGTAGTCGGATTCAACCAAAATGTCCAACATGAAGGGGAGAGAGATCGCCACAGGGAGTACATGGCTGAGTTATTAATAGATATGGAAGTCGAGACAAGGAACGCCCCTCGTCCTAGGTTCGTCAAGCCTTACCCGACAAACCTGACCAACACCCTTTCCTACAGGGATATCGAGTTCCAGAGTTCACCAAGTTTTTGAGCGAGGAGAACCAGTCGATGGTGGAACACATCACTCACTTCGTCAAACAATGTGGGGAGACCTCAATCCATGAGGCATGGCTTCTACGCCAATTCCCTATGACTTTGACCAAGATGGCCTTCGCTTGGTATATTGGACTACCGCCGGGTTCGGTGCATGATTGGCCCGACATGGAACAAAAGTTTCATGACCAGTTCTATAGAGCTGAGCCGACAATAACCATATCGGATTTTGCCCATATAAAATAACTCGAAGGCGAATCTGTGGAGAAGATCATAATGCGCTTCTAGAAGGCAAAGAACAAATGTCCAACCAACTTACCAGAGTCCGATCTAGCTGCTCTGGCCATGCAAGGGCTCACCTTCCGCCTTCGAAAGAAACTCAGAGTCGGGAGGCCTATCCGAGTTGGCACAAAAGGCTGCCATGGCACAACAGCTGATCTACGAGAAGGATAGAAGGTCTTCTTCTTCAAAATGCGCCTACCATCGCTATGACCCTACGCTTGAGATTGACCAAGTAACACAAAAAATACTCTACTTATCTTGTATTGCTTTTCCTTTCCGTAGCCTAGCGTAGTCCATAGCCTAGCATAGCTTTGGACCGACCTTGGGACTACCACTCCGGATCTGTCTCGGGTTACTTGTTCACTTATTCCCGCAACAGTTTTTTGGCATGCTCGGTGGGACTAAGGAGGGTGTCTAAGAAGAGTGATTGTTGCATCCAAACACATGAGTTTCCACATACGGTTTTGAGTCCTTCCTCAAAAGGGATGAAACCGGTCAAAAGTTGTGCTGAAAGATGACGTCCAGTAAGGTCAGCCGAATTTGGAGGGTTTTTGACCCTTTTTGGAGCCGAATCTAAAGAAGCTTTCTTCACCAAAATTGAAGATTGTTGTTTCTTCTTTCTTTGGATACTAAGAACGCCAAAATTGGAGTTCGTACCAGGAAGATATAACCAAAATACTAAAGACTGATCGATCTGTATGATTGAGAAATCCAGTCGGCATTGGAGGGTATTTTGGTCTTTTTCCCTCCGAATTAGGAGATAATTATTTCTGACAAAATTGAATATCTGTCTCTCAGCTTTCTAAGGACATCAAGATAGCCTCAATCGGAGTTTGGACGAAGAAGTTACGACTACAAAAGTGAAGGTGGGTCATTTTGAAAATTGATTGCAAAATTGTGTATTAAGGATGACGTCCGCTCCAAAATGGTTGTTACGTGTCTTAGACGAGGAAGCTGCTGTGCGAGAAACCTTTGATGAAGCTACCTCAATAGTTTCAAGATGGTATCGTTATTACTATGGTTATGCTGATTATGCATCCCTTGATAAAGATCTTGAATCTCGTGTTATGGAAGTTTACCGCAGGAGGGTGAGAGGACTTCGATCACTATGAGCTAATTATAAAGCTACCCCAAGTAAGACTAGGTAACAAGATTTAATTGGTTACATTAGGTGGTTGAGGTCGTTTCCTCTTAGTCAAGAAACTATACAAGATTGTGAAAGAGATCTCCGGAATGCCAGGTATACGGCAATACCAGTAGTATATGTTATATCAAATCACCAAATCAAAGCAACATCAGGTGTCGTACATGAAGTTGGAGATCAAGTAGTTTCCAAACTCTATGACTTTGAGATAGGTACCAAGGCGGTTATACATGAATCGGTTGAGTCTACACAATATTCTCTCCCAGCTAGCCAAGACGTCGTACAAATAACTAGTTCACAGTTGGCCGACACCACAGCCATCGAGCTTGCAACGCCCGAATTCGGGAAAAAGGAGATGGTCATACAATCAAGTGACATATGTGAAGATGAAGATCAAATAGTTTTTGAATCCCACGATTCTGAGACGAGTATTGAGACGGTCGTACATGAATCGGCCGGATATACACAATCTTCTTTTTTCGTTATCGAAGAGGTTGAACACATGACTAGCCCACAATTGGCTGACAGCACGGCCATTGAGCCCACAGGGCCCACATTTGAGGAAAAGGAAGAGCCATGCCCAACACAAGTCTCATCAAAAATTGAGACAATCCTAAGTGTTGTATCAACTATGAAAGGCATCTTAGGGCCTCCACCGACTAAGAGAATCTTTGGGCCTTCACCAGAAAAGGGAATTTTAGGGCCTCCGCCGAGTCACCTGTTGCAAAAATCCGAGTTATATTTTATTCCACGAGCAGTGAGCTACCTTCGCTTGCCCAATTCTATCTCAGCTCAACGACGAGACACTAGAGGGCAAGCCCATCCTCAAAATATTATTGAGAATTCTATCTCACCCGGGGGGCATAAAGAGCAATGCAGCATTGCAGACGAAGCTCCTACTTTGGTCAAAATTATCCAGGTTGGGGAGTAAGACAGGCACAAAGTGAAGAAGGTAGATGATGATAAAGTCAAGTATTCAACTCCTCCTCAACCAAGCAAGAGTACTGTGAAGCATCAACCTAATGGGCCAGCTCAACCTCAGCCATCAAAGGTTTCAAGTCACATGGTCAAAATCGGCCAGCAACAGAAAAAGGCCGCCTGAGTACGCGTGGGTTAAGAGAGACGCGGTCACTCAATTGGCAACCGAGCAAGGAGTTCTCCAAAGAAAGAAACCCTTCAAGGTTTGGGTGCCTAAGGAAGAACTTTCGCGGTCTGAGAAACAACCATGTGAGACACGACCCACAAGGAGTGATCAGCCTACAAGGTCTCCAAGTTATCATACGAAGCCTATGCGAAAAGAGATGCCAAGAAAGCTAAATGTCTGGAGTCTCATCGACCGACTCTCACGAAGACTAAATGAAGAAGGTTGGAGCAAAAAATTCAAAAGCAAAGAAAAAAGCTCAGAGACCTTCAACAACAATTGTATGGTCGTTAAAATGAAGGACATAGAGCTCCCACTCAACCATATAGGCCTAAATCAAGTTTTTGCGAGAAGGCCATGAGCACACAGATATCTCGAGATGAGTGATCAACTGCACACCTACGATGGCTAGGTCTCGACCGATTTGATGGTACATTTTTTACATAGTTACGGTCTTACCTTAGCCGATTATTTTTTGAGTGAAGTTAATTTTCTGCATGTTTAAGGACAGATACACGTCAACGCTTTTCCTAGCATCAAAACATTGACGTGTGGGGGGCATTGTTGGAGCGAAAAATTAATTCACGGATTTATTTGACTATATCTCAAAAAAATAGCCATATCTTCCTACTCGTATACCCAATTGATGCGATTCCAAAAGGTACAAAAAGATAAAATGAAGGTCTAGAACTTTTTAGTTTATGACTTCTCCAAATTCGGTACAGAAGGGGGTCAGACTTGGGTTGGAAATCTCGGGAGTAGGTTTTTCTTTATTAGGCCGCAGATCTGCTGAACCTATTTTGGTAAAAAGGCCGTAACTTTTGGCTCAAGTATCGGATTGATACGATTCTAAAGGCCACAGAAAGAAACGACAAAGATCTACAATTCTGTAGTTGATGACTTTTCCAAATTCGAAACAGAATAGGGCAAAAATTGAATTATAAATTTCGGCAGTTTAAGTTTTCCTTATTAGACCGAGACTATGTTAAGTTTTCCAGTTTGAAAACGGCCTAGGGTTTTTGTATGGGACTGGGGCGATCTTATTCTCTATAAAAAGAGCTAGGTACAGGCATGAAGGACACCTATAAACCAAACACCAAATTCTTAGCTTCATAGTTTTTATTGTAGCTTTTATCTTATGTAGCTTCGTAGCTTTTATCTTTCATGTTTTTCTCCTATCCCTATCAATAAAAATTTCTCCTCCCCACTCTCTTTCTTCTCTCCTCTCAACCCCATATTTCTTCCATCTTTACCTATTCGTTCGAATCGCTCTTGGGATGACCACTCCGGACCCGTTCTTAAGATCATTTCTGACGTTCTACCACAATTTATCGCAACACCAATAAATAATCAATTTTTCTCTCATCAAACTACTATTCAATCTATTGCGGGATAAGTGAACAAGTAACCTAGGACGGTCCGAAATGGTCGTCCCAAGGTCAGTCTATACTAGGGGTGAGCAAACAAACCGGAAACCGTCAAACCGGACCAATCCGGACCGAAAAAACTGGACCAAACCGAACCATATTCCAAAACGGTCCAGTCCGGTCCCGGATATATATAAAATCCGGTTTCCGGTCCGGTCCGGGTTTTTTTGCATAGAACTGGAAACAACCGGGACCGGACCGGAAATTTGCCAACATATTAATTATAATACTTTCACTTTCTCTCTCCCCGTAACCAAATAAACCAAAACTCACAGAGAAAAAAAAGACGCACCAAACTTGGACCCACCCCATATGTCCGCAAGCCCTGCCTTCCATATTTTCCCACTTTCCACAGAGAGAGAGAGGGATAGAGAGAGAGAGAGGGAGGAACAAGCAGGTAATCACCCTTTTCCCTTGTTCATCCTTATCCTTGTTTTGTTCTGGATTTAATTGGGTTTCTGTTTCTTAAGTCCATTATATTTGTGGCCGATTGTTTGTTTACCCTTTCCCAGATCTTAATTCGGCATTAATTCATCTGGGTTTCTCATTTAGGCTGCAAAGATTTGTACTTTATAGGGTGTTGTTTGATGGGGTCTTGGAAAAATGGTATCTTGATCTCAATCCTCTTTGATTTTCCATTGCCAGAATGTTGCCTAAATTTCCATTATGCTTGGTTCTCCGTAGGTTTTGTGGTTCCCTGTCCGCGATTCCTTCTGGATGTGCAGTGTATTAATTGTGCGTGCTTGTGTTTGGTTTAGGTACGTTGAACGAAATGGCGTCCGGTTTTTTTCCGGTTTAGTCTGGTTTAAACCGGATCAACGGTTCGGTTCCAGTTCCGAACCGGATCGGAATCCGGTCCAGTTCGGTTCACATTTTTCCGGCAATTCCGGTTCCGGTCCGGTTCGGTTTTTTCCAGTTCGGTCCGGTCCGGGTAACATGCTCACCCCTAGTCTATACTATGTTAAAGCTATGCTAGTGTCACGATCCAAATCGGTGGTCGATGACCGGTGCTAGACTTCAACTCTTTTAATTATAAAGAAATCTAGCCTGCCTCAAATGTATTTAGAATTTATAATAATTATCTTTTAAACATAAAATTTAAAACCTAATGATCTTTAGTTTCATATTCCAAGTTTACAAAATATAAGCCAAGCTTTTTCTTTTTAATACATACTCCCAAGATCAAAATAAATCCTGTGACTACGAAGCTTCTAGATCAATGAGAAAAATACAAACTAGAGACCTCCAGACCAGTTCCGGAGAATCAAGCGGACTTAGTACGATCAGAGTAGATCTCCGAACTAATACAACTCGTATTCGAGTTCCTGCAAAACTGGTGAGAGGAGGGGGGGGGATGAATGTTTTGGAACACTCAGTAAACAAATAAGATATGCATCGCAATTTATTTAGCTACTCAATGCACAACATACCTAAAACATGCATATAACTAACATGGCAAATAAATTATGCGGAGATGTACATTATTCAAAAGTCATACTTACTAGATGACCAAATATAGCATATAATCACAAAGTCACAGAAACATGAGCAAACTACGCAATTTGACACATGACACATAATTCCAATATCATATAGCAGAACTGACGAACATTCGGCAAGATCTAGATAGTGTCACTCCAACCCGACATGAGGATACCATATTTCAAAGGCACCATCATCAACCAACCTCCTCGGCCAAATAGTTCTGCCCGCCGTAGGCAACCATATCATATCAGACCAACCTCATCGGCCAAATAGTTCTGCCCGCCGTAGTCAACCATATCATATCGTAGAGCTATCTATATTATATAGATATTCGTATCACACAAATTCATAGGCTCCAAACGAATCAAATAGGTCCAATGAACAAACCAACATCTCCAGTGCCCACTCGAAGCCAAATTAAGCAAACACTTATAAATAATAATGTCACATCATAATGCTCATATGAAAAATGCATAATATGCACTAACAATACCATATTCAAATCATAACAAATAAATAGAATGTGTCCAATAAAATACGAATCACATATTATTTATTTACCAATTTCGACTCGACGATCATCTCGATCCACCTTCCTTCCAGAAAAAAGATTTCTTCGCTTTGAAGTTCAAAGCTAGCGATATCCTCTCGACTTTTCATTCCTTCCTTTCTTTAATATTCTTTAATGGCCTTCTCTTCACTTGCGTTTCATTTCTTTTCTTATTTTACCGGTTCGGTGGAACTTGAGGTAACAGAGATAATTTTAACCTTCTTACACTTTATAGTAAAAAAATTGTTTCAGTGGCATTCCTATAACTTGCCACGTTTTAATTAGCTTCTCTTTTTTTTCTTAAACTCTTGCTATACTTATCTGTTTTCAAACTGGATCAATTTCACCTTAATTTAATAATGAAGAGTGTGCTTTGTGGAGACTTTGTATGTTGCCACGTCTCTTTTTTTTCTTTTCAAACTTATCCTATTTTATTTGGTTCTTCTTATCTATTAGGAACCTTAAAACTTACTGTATTCATATTATATTTTATATTAATACATTTCAAACTGTCATATTATTTGAGGTTAACTCGGTCGAAATTATATCTAACGACGTTCCTTGAATGTCTCAATGACTTATTTTCATTGCTATATTCAAATAAAATATGTCATTATTTTACCGAATGACTTAGCATAGTCAGGTATTACAGCTAGCCTAAGCTACGCTAAGCTACGAACTACGGGCTACAGAAAGAAAAAGCAACAAAGATAGTAAAGAAGTTGTTGTGTTGTGTTGTGGATCCTCTGCTTCGTCGCCCGAGTCCCCTTTATATAGCACTTCTTGACCTAGCTCCATCCTTCCCGTGCAAGAAATCTCGTCCTGAGTGACTATATTATTTCTAAATCATCTCAGCTTAGAATAGAAAAATGTAAGCCGTCTTCCTCAAATGAGCAGATCCCATCTTTGAATAGAAAGTTTCATACCGTGACAACTAAAAGGAAGGATTTTCACCCCTCTTTGCAATAATGAGTAAGTAAGGGATTGTCGTCCCACAAGGACTAAGCTAGGCCGCAAACTCGACTCTACTACTAGTTTAGGACTATAAGAAATGGAGGTGTCAATTTCAAACACAATATGCTACTTGAAATAAAATTGCAACTAGACAAGGCGAAGGTTTAAACACTTAAAACAAGAGTGAGCTTGGTACCAATGACAACCTAAATAACCAAATGGCTTATGGGGTTTATAAAGTTCATGATATGGTCCGGATGTTTCGAAGGCAACTAATCAACGCTCTCGCGACAAATTAGTCTAAATCAATTCTTAACTAGACTTAGATGAACTAACCACGCTCTCGCGACAAATTAGCCATCTAATCTAACTAAACACCAACTATAATCACCATCCTTTGGATAACTAGTCACCTAAGGTGATCTCTCATCAATAGGTTTCTACTCAACTAGTTAAATGGTCCGTTAATCCTAACCCCTCTCGGCGATTAATATTAACTTAGTTCATAATCAAGGTGATCAATCTAGATCAAGCATTAAGCTCATTAACTAGTACACATACCTGGGCATATTAACCCCCTAAACCATTGGCTAAGTAGGTGCCATCAACGCACCAAACTCACTAATCAACTACTCACACATATTCACCAAACAACTCAACACTTCCATTGAACAAAGCAAGCAAAGCAAGAACATTAGTCAAATCTACATAGTGAGACCACTAGTCTAAACAACCGAGGGTGAAGTTTCTACAAGTACTTAGGCCTTGTGCTCGAGTTCATTCCCTATCTAGGTATGTGGCAAGCTTCTAACACAAGTTGAAGAATTTTGAAGGGGGTCAAATTTTGAAAATTTATGCCAAATCATTGCCTAAACAAGGACCTAAACACACAAAGGATTCCTAAGTGGAACCACACCCCCACACTTGAACAACACCTTGCCCTCAAGGTGTAGGGAGCACATAGACATCTAAACAATTAAGCTATATTAACAAATGCAATAAGAACCAAGCATGAACAACAATCAAACATGAAGAACAAGACATCACAAAGACATATAGCAAACTCAAGACATCACGAAGATAAGAAAATAACTAAAGAAAAACAAAGTGCTAGGAAACTGCCTTTAGTCTTGAGTTAGAGATGGTGGTGGTGGTGAAATGTTGTATCCGGATCGTCCCACCATTTGCTAGATGTAGTAGCCTTGATGACGAAGTTCCCATTCCATTCATTTGTTATGGGCATTTATGGTGTGCATTACCTCTAGGACCTTGATCCATCGATCAGTTGGGTGGATTGGGAGGATTTAGGAGGTAGGGTTCTAATAGGTTTAGTTGGAAAAGATTTGAGACCCTTTTCACCCCGAACTTGAAGAAGTCATCAACTACAAAGTTATCGGCCTATCTCTTAGTTTCCATAGCAACAAGAATCACCTCAATCCGATTCTCGAGCACCAAGATATGGCCTATTTACGGCAGGGGGTTTTCTACCCACCCGGCGGCCGCCGAAAACGGGGGCTCCTCTTCCGCCCGGCGGCCACTAGCAACTTTTTTTTTTAGCCTCGTCCACGTTCCTTGATGAGCTTCCAATCGTCCATGATGTATCCACGAATCCTTGAGACGACCTTTGAAATTTAAAAGATATCCCATAAGCATGAACCAATGCTTCAAAAACATACCCGAATAAGAACAAGCGGAATAAGCAAAACACATTAAGACTAAGACAATATAAAGACAATACAAAAACATGCTAAGTTATAGTCATTAGCTTGACTTTACTCCCCTTTTTTATGCATTGGAGGGTGAGGTGACAGATTGCACTTCCGCTTGTCGTTCAATATTGCCACCAATCTTGCACCTTTGGCCATTCACCTTGAAGACTCCTCCATTACTTCTTTCCAATTTGAGGGTTCCAAATGGAAAAACTTTTACCACCTTGAATGGTCCACTCCACTTGGACTTGTGTTTTCTCGGGAAAAGTCCCAATCGGGAGTTGTAGAGTAGCACTTGATCACCCTCATTAAACTCTTTCTTCACGATGTGGGCATCACGTTTCTTGTTCGTATTCTCCTTATGAAGCCTTTCCAACCCTGGCTTGGCTTCCTCCTCTAAGTGGATGTAATGCATAATCATGTCTGGATTTGTCCCCTTGATATCAGATATTTGGCACGCCATGGCCTTAATCTGTTTCTTAACAACTTCAAGCACCTTCTCCTCTTGCTCCTTAGAGAGCTTGTTGGAGATGATAATGGGGGGTCTTCCTTCATCCTTTAAGAATGCATATCGTAAATTGGAGGGTAGCTCTTTCAACCCCAAGCTTGGAACCTTACTGATGGAAGGTGGAGTAGGATACTTCAAATCAAGCTCAAAATCCTCATGGAGACCTTTTTTATCAGCTTCTCCCACGAACTCTTCCAAGTCATCCTCTTCTTATTCTCCATCATTCTTTCCATCTATTCCATCTTGAATCTTCAATGCACTCTCCTTGCCCAACTTTAGGACACGATCTTCAACCATATCAATCTTCATGCCTTCACCAAGAGGGTGGTGCATTGCATTGGACATCTTGAACTCTACTTTCTCCTCTCCTATCCGGAGGACCAATCTTCCTTCATGTACATCCACCAAGGCACGTGCCGTGTTGAGAAACGGTCGGCCAAGAATTAGTGGACAACTCTTGTCCTCTTCGTAATCCAAACCACAAAGTCCACAGGGAAGATAAACTTATCAATCTTCAATAAGACATCCTCCACAACCCCGAATGGCTTCTTTATGGTTTGGTCCGCCAATTGGAGACTCATAGAAGTGGGTTTCACCTCACACAAGCCAAGTCTTCTTATAATAGACAAAGGCATCAAGTTAATGCTAGCGCCTAAATCACATAAGCACTTGGAAAACTCAACATCACCAACAAAACCAGGAATAGTAAAACTCCCTGGATCTTTTAGCTTTGTTGGGAGATCTTTGGAGATGAGAGAGCTACATTTCTCCGTGAGGGCTACCGTCTCTCCATCTTTCCACTTTCTCTTCTTAGTGATGAGTTCCTTGAGAAACTTCGAGTATTGCAGTAATTGATCCAACATCTCAAGAAAAGAAACACTGATCTGGATGTTCTTCATCTTCTCCATGAAGCCAATAAACTTGTCATCCATCACATTCTTCTTCTTCACTCTTTGAGGGAATGGTAGTCGAGGAGCTTTAGGTGGTGGTGGCATGTAGACTTCTTCTTCAGCACTCTCAACCGGGTGACTTCCCTCTCTCTCTGCCTCTACTTCTTTCTCCCCCTCAATGGCTTCCATAGGATCGTCATTGTTCTTCCGGGTTGCCTCTTGAGAAGCTATTTCCTTACCACTCCTCAAAGAAATTGCACTCACATTTCCTCGAGGATACACTTCCGTGGAGCTAGGAAGAGAACCGGATGCTCTGTGGACACTTGCATTTGCTATTTGCCCAAGTTGCCTCTCCATATTATGCATGGCGGTTGCTTGACCCTTGAGGATTTGTTCAAGGTTATCTTGCCTTGATCCTTGTTGTTGTATGACGGCCAAAATTTGGCCTTGTTGGCTAACCACCCCTCCGACTTCTTGTATGAACTTGTCCATCTTGTCGATCCTCTCCTCAATAGCTCCCATCCGATCCATCAAAGAGAAACGTGGTTGGAAACCTGGAGGGGGCCCTTCAGGTGCATTACGAAGAGGAAGTCCCTTATCCGGAACAATCGCCATGTTATCTGCACTACTTCCTCCCGTACCCCTCCAAGAGAAGTTCGGGTGATTTCTCCAACCGGGATTGTAAGTAGAGGAATATGAGTTGTTTCCCATCCTATTTGCTCCTTGCCCTTGGCCACCCACGAAATTTACTTGCTCTATAGAAGAGCCCAACATGGCACACTCATTCATGTCATGGCCAACATTTCCACACGCTTCACAAGTCGTCCTTACGGCTGCCGCATTAGTTTTGTTCAAGCTAAGATCGTTCACTTTTCTTGCCAATAATGCCAATTGGGCTTGAATAGAGGAGACAACATCAACATCAATCACTCCCTTTTGCTGGCTAATAGGTTGCTTTCCTCTCTCATTTGCCATAATGATGTTTGTAGCTGCTAATTCTTCCACGATGTGGTAGGCATCATCTCTCTCTCTTCTCAAAAAGGATCAATTAGAGGCAGCATCAACCGTCCCCCTTGTAGAGGGTCCAAGACCAAAGTAAAAAGTTTGGAGTAAGGACTCCTCTGATATATTGTGGTGTGGACAACTTCTTTGTAATCCCTTGAATCTCTCCCAAGCTTCACTCAACGACTCATTCTCGAATTGTTGGAAGTTGTTAATGTCCTTCACGAGCCTATTTGTCTTGGAGAAGGGAAAATACTTGTCAAGGAAGGCATTAGCTAGCTCTTCCCATGTCGTAATTGTTTTCCCAACTAGATCCTTATACCATATCTTTGCTTTGTCCTTCAAGGTAAATGGGAACAACCTAAGCTTCACAGCATCGTCGGTAGCTCCATTGCGCTTGAAGGTGTCGGCTATCTCCAGAAAATTAGCTATATGGACGTTGGGATCTTCATTCGGTAATCCATAGAATTGGACCGAAGCTTGGAGCATGTGAATCACCACTGGCTTGATCTCGAAGGTGTTAGCTTGAATAGCAGGCCTAGGAACTCCAGACATTTCCCCTCTCAAGGTGGGCCTAGCATAGTCCATGAGAGACCTTCGAGGAACTCCAACTCCTTGCGCATCGCCTTGCGGAGCTCCTTGTGGAGCTTCTTGAACATGAGGTTGTTGATTCATCCTTGCTTGTGTCCTTCTCTCTTGTCGCAATACCCTTTCCAAGTATCTAATGTCAACGTCTACTCCGATCGGAATATGGTGCGTTGAGCGAGTTGAGCGCATGCGACAAATAAGTACCTTGTAAGACAAACAAAAAAGGCACCAAGTAACAGTAACCAAGTAAACAAAAAATAAATATCCCAATCCAAGTTCGTAAGCCAAATTAAGGGTCTAGTACTTAATCCCCGGCAACGGCGCCAATTGAAAGGAAGGATTTTCACCCCTCTTTGCAATAATGAGTAAGTAAGGGATTGTCGTCCCACAAGGACTAAGCTAGGCCGCAAACTCGACTCTACCACTAGTTTAGGACTATAAGAAATGGAGGTGTCAATTTCAAACACAATATGCTACTTGAAATAAAATTGCAACTAGACAAGGCGAAGGTTTAAACACTTAAAACAAGAGTGAGCTTGGTACCAATGACAACCTAAATAATCAAATGGCTTATGGGGTTTATAAAGTTCATGATATGGTCCGGATGTTTCGAAGGAAACTAATCAACGCTCTCGCGACAAATTAGTCTAAATCGATTCTTAACTAGACTTAGATGAACTAACCACGCTCTCGCGACAAATTAGCCATCTAATCTAACTAAACACCAACTATAATCACCATCCTTTGGAAAACTAGTCACCTAAGGTGATCTCTCATCAATAGGTTTCTACTCAACTAGTTAAATGGTCCGTTAATCCTAACCCCTCTCGGCGATTAATATTAACTTAGTTCATAATCAAGGTGATCAATCTAGATCAAGCATTAAGCTCATTAACTAGTACACATACCTAGGCATATTAACCCCCTAAACCATTGGCTAAGTAGGTGCCATCAAGGCACCAAACTCACTAATCAACTACTCACACATATTCACCAAACAACTCAACACATCCATTGAACAAAGCAAGCAAAGCAAGAACATTAAAAGAGAGAGTAAGAGAAAGCTCAAGATGGTCTTCAAGCATCCAATATTCTTCCTTCAAGTTCCCTACACAAGTTTCAACAATGGTTTCCTAGATCCAACTTTGGAAAGCCAAGCTATTTCTCCAAAGAAGAGAAAGTTAGTGGAGGAGTTGGTGAGTATTTTTAGCAAAATATCTCATATCCTAAAGGAAAGCCAAGCAAAGACTTTTATACAAGATTTTCCCCCCAAAATGTCTCCACCACGAAAATGCAATTAAAGCCCAAAATGGGCCCAAAACAAGTCTTCAAATTCGGCCCACTTGTGATGAAATCTTGACAGAATTGGACCACGACATTGAATCCAACGTTCTCCCCTTTTAGACTCCGAATTTGAAGAAGACTATTAAAGACAAAGTTGTAGCCCCGGATGTCTTCTTTCCCGAGCCATCTCACTCGTCTCCATCGGACTTCGGATGAGAAAGTTATCAGCATTGGAGTCATAAGAGGTCCACCTCGCCCACGTCTTCGAGGTCTCGATTAAGCGTCCTTCCTCCCGGCAAATCAAATCGCATACGATGACCCAAGGTGACTTCACTTCCTCCACTTCACCTCACCAAATCTCCTAGCATGAAGAAAACACAACAAAAACATAAGACTACACTAAAACAAATAATGCACGATAAATGACATTACGACAATGAAGAACAAACAAAAGCAATAGAAACAACGGTAAATCTACTCTAAAATAAACACAAAAGATGAGTGTTTCCACACTCATCAACGACCAAGCAACTACGGCCTAAAGAAAAATCTACCAAGTCTTGCCCGAATCTCGGGAATCCCGGTTCAACTTAGAAAAATATAAGTCGTCTCAACCTTCACGAACCATCTATGTAAGATCTCGTCTTAAGCCCATCATCGTCCAAACAACTTACCGCCTTTAAGCCCAAAGCGAACTCAAAATGGGCCCAAGTTGACGCCTACATAACTAAAGTGGATCCGCTTCCCGCCTTGAGGCCCATAATAGGAGCCTTACTTCCCGCCTACGGAGGCCAAATGGGCTTCCCGCCTATAAGGATCAAGTGGATCCTTACCTTCCCACCTTCACAGATAAGTCGGTACCTACCGCCTCTATTCTCAGAGTCGACCGAGCGGCCCAATGGGCCATACGTCCTTCCGCCTTCGAGCCCGAAGCAAAAACACTTCGGGAAGCTTCCCGCCTGTAAGCCTAATGGGCCACTCGTCCTCCTGCCTATAAGCACGTAGCGAAACACATCGGGAGGCTTCCTGCCTGTAAGCCTAATGGGCCACTCATCCTCCCGCCTATAAGCACGTAGCGAAACACGTCAGGAAACTTCTTGCCTATAAGCTTAATGGGCCACTCGTCCTTCCGTCTTCATAGCCTCCATCCTATAAGCACGTAGCGGGAGGCAAAACACGTGAGGCCCAAACTGAAGCCCAGAGCAGAAGACTTTATCAAACCCAGACATACCAAACTATAAATTCGAACCTCACTTGCTCTTCGAATACGGACATGACCATCTTCTCAAAAACTCAGAACGCTATTTTTACACTTCAACAATACCCCTGCACGTTAATGTTTCAATACGGTCAGGTGAGAAACATTGACATGGTCCTTAAAAATCTCCTTGTTATGATGAACTTGTTGTGTCAAAGGGTCATTCACCTCAGCCTTGGCGGTAGTAAGTTTCTTGGAGCACGGTGACGGTCACGACTTTTATGCACCTCTAGGAGGTCTAAGCCTTCGTCCTCACAGACATACCTGGCCGACTGGGATGGTGACAAGGCACATACCTCCAATTACCTTGTCACCTTTTGTATCGCCTTACTTCTTGCAAGTAAGACAGAGAGTTTGCTTTCGGGTATGACACTGACCGATCGTCGCGACGAAGGGACGTCTTGGCACTATAAGCCCAGACCACCCTTTTTGGCACTATAAGCCCATCATAGAAGACCGCTTCAATTTAGCATACGGTTGACACGGATGGACGTGCATCAACTAATGCGATCTCTAATTTTCCATCTAATTTCAATTGAATTAGACATCGATGAATGGAAGATGGGATTACATGACCAGAAAAGATCGAACCTTGTCCTTTCCTGACAAAGCTGGTCATGACTGTGTCGATCGAAGTCAGCATCTCATTCTCCTTACTTGACCTCTTGGGAAGTGAGTGAGGAGACACATTCACAATCCCGTTATCTATGACTCTCTTGACCGACTCCAAGCTGATTTGGGCCATGACAAGAATGAGCTTTAAATGCTCGCATCCCCTTCGGGTTGGCTTTGCGATGATGGCACTGCCACCGAAGTCCTCCACCATAAGTATGGCTGAAGGTGTCTCTCTTACTTGAGGGCTAGCAAAGTCCTCTTTAATCACGTCACTCTTAGACTGGTTCGGTTGGGTAAGTTCTGACCCGAGGATAACTGGTGCCATGTTGATTGTCACATTGCTTGAGAAGTCCCCAAACTTGATGTACCCTTTCTCAAGGTCGACTGAGACCTCCTTCTCCTTTTGGTCGGGTACTTCCTTTGGATAGACCTCACTCCTGATCCTGGGTACCCATTTGGATCAACTTCCCGCGAAGGCCAGCGAGTGCCTTAGGTTGAATCTCATTGATGTGCTTGAGATCCTTCCCATTGGTTGTTTTAGAAGCTCCAACCCCCTTGGCATGGCCTTGAGTACAGTCCGGTAGGTTTCTAACTCGCAGACGAGCTAGGAGGGCATTTTGCTCCTCCAGCTTTACCCTTTGCTCTACAAGTTATCTTTTAAGGTCTTTGACAACTTGCTTCCGCTTGTGGACCTTCCTCTCAAGGCAACGCCTCTGGGTCCTAGCGAGGATGTCTTGTGTTGTTGGCTCAGGGACGACCCTCTTATCTCTAAGCTGATTGAAGGCATACCTGCACGACTCAGATTCGTCTTGAAGGTCCACCTTGATACAAGGATGACTGATCCTCCATACTTCATCGACTCCCCTTTGATGGAACTTTCGAGTCCTTGGGATGTCGCTATCGGGCGGTCATCTTTGCCCCCAGAGTCTTGCTCCTTGGGTCTTAAGGTTGACCTGCTCTCGCTTGGGACCATCGGCTCCCCTCATACGAAAAGATTCTGAGCCTTTGCGATGCCATTATCAGATGGCCTTCTGTGCCCCCCGAGTCTTGTCCACCGGGTCTTGGGGTCGGCTTTGTTTTCTTTGGGCCATCAGCTCTCCTCGGAAGAAAGAACTTCTGAGTTTTTGGGGTGCCGTTATTGGGCGATCGTCCTTGCCCTCCGAGTTTTTTTCCTTGGGTCTTAGGGTCGACCTTTGCTTTCTTAGGGTTTGGCCGTCCTTGCCACCCGAGTCTTGCACCCGGGTCATAGGATCAGCCTTTGCTTTCTTAGGGTCTAGCCATCCTTGCCCCCCAAGTCTTTCCCTCTGGGTCTTGGGGTCGAACTTTGTTTGCTTTGGCATCTCTCCTTTTTGGCTTCGTTGGATGCCAACTATAGCAATGAAAGTACTTATGTGGGGGTCGAATGCCGGTTGCCCCTTGAGACATTAATGTGAAGCTAAGTCCTCAGATTGAGAGAGTTGAGGTTGTCTTTCCATCCCTTGTTGTTGGGTAAATCCGAACACCAGCTGACGGCAACGTCATCCTCCTTGAGCTCTCCTTATCGGTTGATATCGTCCTCATCGAGCTCGTCATCCTCAGTGAGCTTTTTTTATCGATTGACGTCATCCTCATCGAGCTCTGCTTGTCGGTTGATGTCATCCTCATCGAGCTCTTTTTGTCAGTTAATATCATCCTTATCGAGCTCATCATCCTCATCAAGCTCTTCTTGTCGATTGACGTCGTCCTCATCAAGCTCGTCATCCTCATCAAGCTCTTCTTGTCGGTTGATGGGATGGTTTTCCTCCTCGTTCAGGTCCATCCGCACTTGATGTATGACTTAGGGGGTTGGGGTAGGATTGGAAATCCTTTAGTCAAACAAAGGATTCGTGTAGACATCCCTCCTTTTGAAAGAGCTTTGGTCGGCCGAGACCCTAGATGGGTATGACCAGTGTTGGGTCAGAGCCGGTTAGTACCAGCTCGATTCCACTTGGAGATTACTAGTCCGCGTCCTTGTAGTCTCATAGTGTCCCGAGTGGTTCACTCCTCGTGTACCCATCCCCATATAAGAAGTTGTTTAGAACGAGGGATACATATGAGTTTCAGGTAGTTGACCATAACTGAACACACCCGATGATGGCAAAGCCGTGGCAAAAGGCATGTAACCGGTACATGGTTGCACAAAGGTTGGTCGGATGGGTAGCACTTCTTCTGCACGCCTAATAACAAACTCCTCATAGCATCTTTTGGACTCCTCAAAGCACTTCTGAGGTACAAATGTGGTATATGTCTCCATCGGAATGACGGGTCTGTAAAACTCTTCGTAGCTGTTTTGAGCAACATATAAGGCATAGGAGTCCATCGGGACGATGCTTTTCTAAGCTGGCTCTTTTGAGGAAGCCGAAGTAGATGAGTTCCTCCTTGCGTCAACTGAGATGCAGAAGGTGTTGGCTCCTTAGAGAAAACTAGTGCAACAAAGTTGTTGGTCATCTTGGTTGAGCGAAGTAAGACCGCCTTCTCAGACGCCCTCCTTAGTCCCACCAGGCGTGCCAAAAATATGTTGCGGAATAAGTGAACAAGTAACGTAGGATGGTCCGGAGTGGTCGTCCTAAGGTCAGTCTATACTATGCTAAAGCTATGCTAGGCTAGGCTACGTTAAGCTACGAACTACAGGCTACAGAAAGGAAAAGCAATAAAGATAGTAAAGAAGTTGTTGTATTGTGTTACGGATCCTCTTCTTCGTCGCCCAAGTCCCCTTTATATTTGACCTAGATCCATCCTTCCCGTACAAGAAATCTCGTCCCGAGTGAATATATTATTTGCAAATCATCCCGGCTTAGAATAGGAAAATATAAGCCGTCTTCCTCAAATGAGCAGATCCCATCTTTAAATAGGATGTTTCAAACCGTGACGACCAAGCAACCACGGCCTAAAGAAAAACCTACCAAGTCTTGCCCGAATCTCTAGAATCCCGGCTCAACTTAGGAAAATATAAACTGTCTCAACCTTCACAAACCTTCTATGTAAGATCTCGTCTTAAGCCCATCATCGTCCAAATAACTTATCGCTTTTAAGCCCAAAGCAAACTCAAAACGGGCCCAAGCTGACGCCTTCATAACCAAAGTAGACTTGCTTCCCGCTTTGAGGCCCATAACGGGAGCCTCACTTCTCGCTTACGGAGGCCAAATGGGCTTCCCGCCCGAGAATCGCTTCCTGCCTATAAGGATCAAGTGGATCCTTGCCTTCCCACCTTCACATATAAGTCGGTACCTACCGCCTCTATTCTCAAAGTCGGCCGAGCGGCCCAATGGGCCACACGTCCTTCCACTTTCGAGCCCGAAGCAAAACACTTTGGGAAGCTTCCCGCCTGTAAGCCTAACGGGCCACTCGTCCTCCTGCCTATAAGCACGTAGTGAAACACGTTGGGAGGCTTCCCGCCTATAAGCCTAATGGGCCACTCGTCCTCCTGCCTATAAGCACATAACAAAATACGTTGGGAGGCTTCCCGCCTATAAGCCTAATGGGCCACTTGTCCTCCCACCTTCATAGCCTCCCACTTTCGGCCTCCCGCCTATAAGCACGTAGCGGGAGGCAAAACACGTCGGGCCCAAACCGAAGCCCAGAGCGGAGGACATTATCAAACCCGGACATACCAAACTACAAATTCGAACCTCACTTGCTCTTCGAACGCGGACATAACCATCTTCTCAAAAACCCGGAATGCTATTTTTACACTTCAACACAATCCAATCCAATCTTTTACCATCTTTATTGGTGATCTCATCCAATCCGCTCACCAAATAAATAATTAATTTCTCTCCCATCCACATATTATCTATAATTTAATTTATGTTTACATATAAATTACAATAAATGTATAAAATTATGCGTCCATAATTATAACAAGCAAAAAATTAAAACAAAATAACAAAATTAAGATTACAAAAGTTGGAATACAAAATTAGAAAGAAAATATAAATTACATATTTAATACCTAGTACCAAATTTTTGCCATATATGCTCAATCAAATCATTTTTAAGAGCGTTATGTGCTTCTCTATTCCGGAGTTGTTCTCTATTAGTCATATAATTAGATAGGTCTTCAATACGTTTAGTAGAACTAAGCAATATAAAGAGATTATGTAACGAGAAAGTAGAGAAGTTTAGATTATGTATCAAAATATGTCAATATTGGCTCTATTTATAGAGAATTAAAAAATATTAATTTTCATTTTTTAATTTTCTTAATCAAAAAATAATATTAATTATGATAACCAAACAAATAATATGCAATAGTATCTATTTCAATGAATTATATTGTGCCACGTGCCAATAGGATTACATTAAGATAAAAAAATCTTCGCGATCTTGCTCGGTTGGCCGAGCGGATCGACCCAAATTCCCCCATTATCTATTTTTTTTCTTCTTTGTCGCCTAGTGGTGATCACTCGGCCGCGCTCACCAATGCAGTTCGTCTAATGAGCTATATTAGGAAAGCTCCGAGTGCAAGACATGTGGTTTGCTAGGTGGATTAATAAATAATAAGTCGAGAACTTCCTTCACCTGGTCGAGAAGTACAGGTCGGTGGCAGAATATCAAAAAGGCTTGACATGAACCGGAGAATCGTAGGTTCCAAAATTAGAGATTTCGAGAACCGAATTCGAAACCATGATCAATGTTCCAAAACTTGTCCTGGAATCTTCTAAAATGGTTCTGGTTTTGGTTTGTGATTTTTGAGGAACCTAAACCGAAAGTTCTAATTTCGGAAAAATAACTTGAGGTTCTTAACCGTAGTGAACCCCTTCCATTCTTCAAAAATTATATTATTCATTATCAATTAATTATATTATTATCTACTAAAGTACATTATTATTATTATCAATTAGTCATATTATTAGCTACTAAAGTATGTTATTATTATCAATTAGTCATATTATTATTAGCTACTAAAGTATGTTGTTATTTAGGAAAAAGTCTATTTAAGTACACTGTGGTATAAAAAAAATTTTGGAAGGAAAATTTTTACATCATTACTATGCCAATGTTTAAACCTTAGACTTCCTATATTTTTACAACTATTTATACCGATAGGCTACAAGCCATTTGGCAAAAAATTATTATAGCACTTTATTTTATTTGATATAAAACTGATCAATCGAGTCAAACTTATTTTAAATAAAATTAATTAGGTCGGCAGACAGCTGTCTGGACCCTGCCCATCCATAAAGACTAACCATGCGGCTTTTTTATGTGATGTGACATTGAAAACTGAACATCCTCTCTCCTCCCTCCCTCTCCAATCCTCTCTTCCTCTCTTCCCCACCACCTTCCCCTTTGATTTCTCGAGCTCTCCTCTCCAATTGATGAAGTCATGACATAGATCAAAAACATTACAGGTCTTTCCTCGACATATACAAGCTCATACATAATCACAAATTTCAAACCCAACTAAAAAGAAAAAGCTCAAGCCTGGAAGCCCCGGCATCTATCAGAATGCGGCATCGCACCCTCTGCGAAATCACATAAAAAAACCACAATTTCAAATTAAACCTGATACCCAGAACAATCAAACAAACCTTACAAACCCCAATACTTGTACCTTGAAGCTCGTTCAAGCTCTTGATGGCGGAGTCTAAACTGTCCCCGCATTCCTCGAGCGCCTCCCTAGAACCTGCAACCGAAAAATAGGAAAACAAAAGACCCCAAAATGACACCGATTGCCGCTGGATTCCAATTTGGCTACACACAAAAATGAGTCCCAAAACCTCACTTGCTTGTCCATGTTAGGGAAAAGGGAGGGGAGCTGTAGAACGAGATGCGAGGAGCGAGACGAGAATGGATTGAAGGAAGAAGGATGCCAAAGAGATCCTCTTGGATTTGGAAATAGAGGAGGGAGAGAGAAGAAGAAGACGATGAGGATTCCGAGGTTGAATTATTGATATTACTTAATTCTTTGAAAAAATCTCTTCCCTAACACGATCAGAGACATAGTCACAGTGACCTCTTCCCATCTTCTCGCCCCACGTGTCTGATTCCTATTAAATTAGAGAGGAGGAGAGATTACGAGACGGGGATGGGTCCTTGATGTTGTTGAGTTTCTAGGTGGGGCTGGGTTATGTGTTCTTCTATCTCTTTCCGATTTCGTGTCTGATAGTTTTGGGAAATAAAGGTGAGAGAGAGGAAGAGTCTGGGTGGGCAAGAGGGGAAGAGAGGAAGAGAGGAAGGGAGAGGGAGGGAGGGTGTCCAATTTTCAATACCACATCAGTATAAAAAGCCACATGGCTAGTTTATATGGATGGGCAAGGTTCGCGAAGGGCGGACAAGGTCCGGGCAAGACGAGCAAAGTTCGGGCAGCTGCTCGCAGACCTAGTTGATTTTAATTAGAATAATTTTGACTTTATTGATCAGTTTTATACCACAGGGTACTAAAGTAATTTTTTATGATACTACAGGGTACTAAAATAAAAGTTTCTCTATTATTTAATTAGACAACTTAATTTTGTACATTAAGTGCAAGCCCAATCTTTAATTATTTTTAAAAAAAAATAAAAAGTGGAACCGTCCTGTAACCTTATTTCAAGGTTCCGAATACGGTTTTACCATTTTAGAACCCCAGAATCGGTAGTTCTGGAAATGTGGTCACCCTTAGTTTGAGGGCATGATGCAGTACAAAGCAAGATTCTAGTCTGATCATAGCCCATTATTAATCTAATTCTCTGATGTTGATGCCCAGAATTAAGGCCATTTCAATTCCAGGTTGCTTGGTTTAGCCACCCTAGGTAGAACTATAGCGAAAGGGGGTATACACTCGTATAGGTGGGCTGCAGAGATTTATTTGTATGCAAGACAATTATGGGATGATTGCGATGGAGGAAAAGCTTAAGTTAGAACTATAGTGGGTACTTCAGCAAGAGGAGGTTTTGTGGCTTAAAAATCTAGAGAAGCACAGATAGTTCATGGTAACTTGAATACTAAGTTACTACCATATTGGTACGAAGAAGAAGAAATAAGGTTGATACTTTAAAGGATTAAACAGGTTCTTGGATTACATATGCTAAGGTACGAAGGATAGTTTTACCGGTCTTTTTCCTCAGTGGACAGCTTCTGAGATGGAGGATTTATCGAAGCGTGTTATTGAGAAGGCAATCAGTATAGCCCTATTTCAGATGTCACCACTTAAAGCGCATGCCACTCACGAGTTTTAAGCCTTATTTTTTTCAAAGGTGCTCAGAATTGGTTGGGAGATTAATCATCAAATTTGTTGATCATCCCTTTGAGTCGGGAACACTGCCTCCAACGATCAATGAGATGTTAATAGTCCTCATTCAAAAAGTTAGTAGCCCTGAAACCATACAACAATTCATGCATATAAGCTTGTGTAACACGATATATAAGCTCATCACAAAGATCGTTGTGAGCCGCCTAAAAAATAAGCTATCAAAATTGAATTTCCCACTCAAAGGAAGCTTCGTGCCTGACTGTCAAATTGTAGACAATATTGTAACCTTTTAGAATACAAACCATTCAATGAAACAAAAGAAGGGGATGAAATGATGGATGGCCATTAAAATAGACTTGGAAAAAACCTATGATTAGATGCACTGAGACTTTGTGGAAGAGACCTTGGTGGATTTAACATTGTATGCGTTCTTAAGGAAATCTATTATGGAGAGTGTTATAGGAGTTTGTATGCGGGTCTTATGGAATGGTGAGGTGAAGCGCAAGTTCTCCCTCACTCGCAGCCTTTGTTAAGGGGATCTAATGTTCTCGTACTTGTTTGTGCTTTGCCTTGAGAAGCTAGCCCAATGGATCTTTGTGGCAATTAAACAACTAAAATCGAAGCCAATCCATCTTACGCGAAAAAAATGATCCTACCTTTTTTCGCAGATGATATAATTTTTTATGCAAAGGCAATGATGGATCAAGTGCAGGTGCTACAAGGTGGTTTGGAAGCCTTTTATTAAGTGTCCAGTCATAAAATTGGTCACTCAAAGTCCCGCATTTTCTTTTCAAGAATGTACCCCCTAAGTTGGCTAACAAGTTGAGTGCAGGTATGGGCTTCCAACAGATGCAAGACCCTGACCACTATCTGGGTCTTCGAGCAATACATTCTAGAGTCAATCAGCATGCATGTAGATATTCCCTAGAAAAAAGCACAAAGTCGCCTTATGGGATGAAAAAAGGCAATTGAGGATGGTCGAACATATTAATATAGCAAGATTTGTATTAGCAATTATTCCCACGTAGGCCATCAGGTTGTGCACCTCCCTCAAGGGTTGTGTGACAAGCTCGACTGATTGAATTGAAGCTTCATTTGGAGAGACATATACGAGGCTCGTAAAATGCATCTTGTAAGGTAAGAAGAGATATACCTCCAACGAGCTCTAGATGGATTAAGTATACGTATGGCCAGAATAACTAATGACACCCTTATGATGAAGTTAGGCTGGAGGTTCCTCATCCAGCCTAAATCATTATGACCTTAGGTACCAAAGTACAAGTAGTTCAAGAAACCTCAAAGGGGAAAATAATCCAAGCCCGGGCTCGACAATCAACAACGTGGGCAGGCTTGGGAGTTATAGCATATCACTAATACATGGCCAAAATGGTCGGGTGGTGATGTAAGTTTTTGATCGATTGCTCGAAAACTGATGCAGGTTTCTGAAGTTAGTGTGGTGTATTAGAGCCGGTGCTATAAATGAATAAAAATATTTCAGATTTAAATTTGTTTGATGTAGGCGATGAAGATTTAGAGACAAATCATTTTCAAGAGGAGGAAAATTATAGGAATCTCAATGCAAAGAATCATATTGACACGGGAGATAGTGGAGCTGCAAATGTTGTTGTTCAAGTGAGAATTGAACCAGTTACAAGAGCACGTGCAAAGCGCTTCAAGTCACAACTTAACATGCTGATTTCTAAGCTTACTTCAGAGAGTAGGGCTCATGCACATTTACTAATGTCCATTGATCAAGAGCCACAAAAGTTAACTAGTTTTATGACCTTAATCTATGTTCTAGAAGGCCATTCCAGCACCAAAGGTCGAGGAGAGTAATTCTCTTCTAATTAGGCATTCTATTTAGGAAGTTTAGTTCTAGCCATAAATTTTATTTAGGAAGTTATTTCCAGCCACTTTTGGCTTGTTTAGGATTGATATTCACATTTTTGGCCTTCCTAAAAGGCTTAGAATTGATTCCTTTTTAGTTTCTCTTTCCAGCCACACTTTTTTTTTGCCTATTTAGGAGTTGTTTTGATTATGAGTCTCTTTGTAATATTGAGCCTATTTGATTAAACATGATCGTGTCTCTCTATTGATTCTACAGAACTTCTCGGACACAACAGAGTAATTTTGTTGAGTTTTACTTCGACTTATCAAGCGGATCTCCATCATCGTTTGTGGCATCTACGATATATCAAGGTTCGTTGTATGAACTCAAGCAGTGAGTCGCGGTCTTTATACCAAGGTTCTTAATTGGTGGTAAGTATCAGATCGAGATCATCCATCACAATATAATCTAAAACAATCTGAAATTTAATGCTTTATGGACGGGACTCCTCTCATTGTATGCGAGGTTCGTATCATTTGGTATTAGAGCTCAGACTCTATTTCAGTTTCATCTATCTTTTCGATTTTGTTTTAGTCTATAGTTTCTTTGTCTTTATCTTTTCTTAGTCACAGAAGGAAAAAAAAACAACAAAAAGAGAAAAAGAAAAGTAGGCTGAGAAAAGAAAAAAGAAAGAAGAATAGGGTGCAAAGTTGAGAGGAAAGTTTCTCAAAGTCTAGAAGAAGAAGTTTGAAACAAGTATTCGGAAGGAAAGTTGTAAAAACCACCAAAGTTGAAAGGAAAGTTTCTCAAAACGTAGAAAAAGAAGTTTGAAGTAAGGAATCTGGAAGGATTCTCAAAGCTTAAAGATCATACCCGTGCCAAATGAACTATTGTTCTAAAAATCTTATTCCAAAAACAATTGTTGTGTTTGGTTAATTCCAAATAGATGCAAGGAAGGCATCAATGAGCAAAAAAAGGTAAGAGTGTTGAGGATATTAGAGTGAGTAAAAGTGAATTTGTTTGAATGCAACATGAGGGAATTTAGTGCATCACATCATTGAGTGTAAACACGTGAGGAAGAGAATTGGTGAGGTCCATTCTGTTTTAACCTTATTTTATTTACAGCGAAGCATATCGAACAATAGTAACGTCGAAGGTGTTCTTAGTTGGTTTGATCCAAAGTTTCACATGGATGCTTTAATGAGTGAGATGAGGCAACTGATGAATAATGGATTGCAGGAGATGGATGCATGGATTGATTAGCTAAAGAAAAAATTGGAGCTATCACAACAAGTTTCTTACATGCGTAGCGTGAGACGAGCTTAACCATGAGAAACTAGGTATAGAGACGACAAAGACGTGGGAGCTGAGTTTGATGATGATGATGAGGGTGATTCAATTGTTGGTAGTAGGAGACATGGTGGGATTTCTAGTGAAACTAGAAATAGAGGAGATGGCAATCTGGGTAGTATTTAGATGAAGATTCTTTCGTTTCAAGGAAGGTCTGACCCAAAAACTTATCTCGAGTGGGAGAAGAAGATGGAGTCTTTCTTTGACTGCAACAACTATTTGGAAGCAAAGAAGGTAAAATTAGTAGTAATTGAGTTTTCTAATTATGCTCTTGCTTGGTGGGACTAGCTTATTACAAGTAGGAGGTAAAATAGAGAGCGCACATTGGAGACTTAGGAGGAGATGAAAATAATGATGAGAAAGAAGTTTGTTCCAAGTTACTACTATCACAAGTTGTACAAGAAGCTACAAGGTCTCAAACAAGGCAGCAGGAGTGTCAAGGATTACTATAAGGAGATAGAGATGGCTATAATCTGTGCTAATGTCGAAGATGATCGCAAAGCCACAATGGCTAGGTTCTTATGCAGATTAAACCCTAAAATTCAAGATAAAGTGGAGATACAACATTATATAGAATTAAAGACATGGAGCACATGACCATCAAGGTGGAACAACAATTCAAGAGAAGGAGTGGTTCGTGTGCAGTGCTTAACCTTGGTTCTTCTACTTGGAAACTGAACTATGCAAAGAAGATGGAAAAGCCACAAGTGTCCAAATTAGAGCATAAAACAGAGAGTACCAACGATGCTTCTCAAAGTAAGATATAAACTTCTACTTCTAGGAATCATGACATTAAATATTTCATGTGTCAAGGAAGGGTACATGTTGCAAGTTAATGTTTTAATAAGCATATCATGGTGATGCAAGACAATGGAGAGATTGAGATCGATAATGAAGATGAAGAAGATAATATGCCATCGTTAGAGGATGTTTTACATGAGGAGTATTCAACCCCTGGTTCATTAACATTGGTGGAAAGGAAAACATTGAGCTTGCAAGCTAAAGAAGTTGATGAAGTGCAACGGGAGAACATCTTTCACACTAAGTGTTACATCAATGATAATGTATGTAGTATGATTATTGATGGTGGTAGCTGTACTAATGTTACAAGCACAACAATGGTGGAGAAGTTGGGACTGCCTTTGTTGAAATATCTATGGCCGTACAAGTTATAATGGATGAATGATAAGGGTGAGTAAGCAAGTGTTTGTTGCATTCTGAATCAGTAAATATGAAGATGAGGTATTTTGTGATGTAGTTCCTATGCAAGCTTGACACATGTTGCTAAAACGATCATGGCAGTTTAATGCATGTGAAGCATGATGGCTTTAGAATAAATATTCTTTTAAACTTTACGAAAGATCTGTCACTCTTGTGAAGCATCAAGTATATGTGAATCAAATCAGATTGCAAAGGAGAGTGATGAAAAGAAAAAGAATGAGAGTGAAAAAGAAATTGGAAAAAAAGAGGGAGAAAAAGAAAAACAAAAATTGGCCATTGAGAAATCAAGAAAAGAGTTTATATGCAAGAGTGAGCGAAATCAAGCTAACAATATTTTCAAAAGAGCCAATGATTGTAGTTAGGTACAAAGAGACATTTTTAACACTAACAAATTGGATCTTGTTTTGACAATTATTGTTGTCAATCTTTTGTAGGAGTTTGCTGATGTCTTTCCCGAGGATCTACCACCAGGGTTAACACCAAATTGACTTTATTCCAGGTACAACAATTTCAAACCGATCATCTTATATAAGCAATTTCAAGTACAAAAGAGTTTCAACGAAAAGTAAATGAGCTGTTGAAGAAAGGGTATGTAAGAGAGAGCATGAGTCCTTATGCCATTCCAATTTTACTTGTGCCAAAAATAGATAGAACATGGAGAATGTGTGTTGATTGTTGAGCCATCAATAATATAACGATAAAGTATCGTCATCATATTCCTCCTTTAGATGATATGTTTGATGAGCTGCATTGATCTCGTGTATTTTCTAAGATTGATTAGAAAAGTGGATATCATCAGATTGGAATGAAAGAAGGAGACAAGCAAAAAATTGCCTTTAAAACAAATTATGGTCTATACGAATGGATGGTTATACCTTTTGGGTTGACTAATGCTCCAAGCACTTTTATAAGACTTATGAACCACATTTTGCGTCCATTTATTTATCAGATTTATTGTCATCTAATTTGATGATATACTTATTTATAGCAAAAGCTTAGACAATTATGTTGTACATTTGAAATATATTTTGGTTGCACTTAGGAAGGACAAGTTATTTGCTAATATGAAGAAGTGTATTTTTTGCACAAACAAGGTTGTGTACTTGTGATATGTTGTTAGTGCTCAAGGTATACAAGTTGACAAAGAGAAGGTACATGCAATCCAAGAGTGGCCAAGTCCAATAAGTGTAGATAATGTTCAGAGTTTTCATGGACTTGCCAACTTCTATCGGAGGTTCGTGAAGGATTTTAGTAGTATTGCCGCACTACTTACTGAAGTGATTCAGAAGAATGTTGAATTTTGATGGGGAGAAGAACAAGAAAATGCATTTCAACTAATCAAAGAGAAGTTAACGAATGCCCATTTATTATCTTTACCTAACTTTTCTACAACGTTTTGAGGTTGAATGTGATGCTTTAGGTGTTGGCATATGCGTTGTTCTTATGCAAGAAAGGCGACCAATTACTTACTTTAGCAAAAAACTAAGTGGGACAGCCTGAGACAACCCAACTGATGACAAGTTGTACACATTGGTTAGAGCTTTTAAAACATGGCAACACTATATATTACCTAAGAAGTTCGTGATACACACTGACCATGAGTCATTGAAACACTTGAAGGATCAACATAAGCTCAACAGAAGACACGCGCTTTGGATGGAGTTCATTGAGACGTTCCCGTACGTTCTCCGATATAAGCAAAAGAAGGAGAATGTGGTTGCTGATGCACTTTCAAACAGGTATATATTACTTTCTATACTTGATGCAAAATTGTTTGGTTTTGAACATATTAAAGAGTTATATGCTGATGATAAAAACTTTTGTGAGAAATATCGAGCTTCTAAGAAAATTGCATTTGGAAAGTTTTATAGGCATGGTAGATTTCTATTCAGAGAAAATAAGATATGAGTGCCTAATTTTTATTTGAAAGAGTTATTATTTCATGGATCCCATGGTGGAGGATTAATGGGGCATTTTAGAGTTGCAAAAACTTTGTACGTTCTGCAGGAGCATTTCTATTGGCCACAAATGAAGAAAGACATTGAGAAAATCTATGGTAAGCAAGCTAAATCTCACATGCAACATAACAGGTTGTATACCCCCTGTCCATTCCTAGTTATGCTTGGATTGATATTTTAATAGATTTTGTGTTAGGACTTCCTAGAACTAAACATGGAAGAGATTCAATTTTTGTGGCAAACTTTATTCAATGTCACAAAATATACTATGCTTCTCATATTGCTGATTTGTTCTTTTAGGAGGTTGTGAAACTATATGGTATACTTAGAACAATTATTTGTCTTAGGGATGCAAAGTTCTTAAGCTATTTTTGGAAGACTTTTGGTGCAAGCTAGATATTAAGCTCTTCTTTTCTACTACTTGTCATCCACAAACTTATAGTCAAAGAGAAGTAATTAATAGAACATTATCTACTTTGTTCATGGCTTTTATTAAGAAGAACATCAAAATATGGGAAGAGTGTTTACCATATGTAGAGTATGCCTGTAATCGATTTGTTCATTCTGTTACTCAATTTTTACCTTTTGAAATTGTGTATGGATTTGATCCTTTGACTCCATTGAATTTAACTCCTTTACCTTCACCTGAGCGTGTTAATTTAAATGGCAAAAAGAAGGCTGAGTTTTATCAAACAAATTCACAAGAATTCAAGGCTTAACATTGAGTGCCGAACATCGTAATACTTGAAATAAGCAAACAAGGGGCGTCATAATATGGTGTAGCAAATGGGAAAAGAGGGTTTTCCAGTGCAAAGGCATTCCGCGTTACTTCCAATCGGAGATGGTCTTTTCCAAGTGATACAACAAATTAATGACAATGCTTATAAGTTGGATTTACCTAGTGAGTATATTGTGAGTACAACGTTTGATTTGTTTTACTAAATTTTTTTTGATGTAGGCAATGAAGATTTGAGGACAATCCTTTTCAAGAGGAGGGGATTGATGTGAATCATAAAGTAATTGATCACATTGACATGGGGGATAGCGGAGCTGCAAATGATATTATTTAAGTGCTAATTGGACCAGTTACAAGAGCGTGTGCAAAGTACTTCAAGTCACAAGTTAACAGACTCATTTTCAAGCTTACTTCAGAAAGTTGATCTTAAGCACATTTACTAATGTACATTGATCAAGAGCCACGAAATTTAGCTTTTATGACCTTAATCTATGTTCTAGAAGGCCATTTAAGCACCAAAGGTCTAAAAGAGTAATTCTCTTCTAATTAGACATTCTATTTAGAAAGTTTAGTTCTAGCAATAAGTTTTGTTTATGAAGTTAGTTCTAGCCATTTTGGCTTCTTTAGGATTGATATTAATGTTTTTGGCCTTCTTAGAAGGCTTAGATTTGATTCTTTTTTAGTTTCTCTCTCTAGCCACATTTTTTTACCTATTTAAGGGTTGTTTTGATTAGGAATCTCTTTGTAATATTGAGTATATTTAATAGAGGCTTATGCAATGAGAAGAGGCATACCACTTTTGATTAAAAATGTGAGCAAGTCTCTCTTTTGGTTCTACGAAACTTCTCGTACACAGCAGAGCGATTTTGTTGAGTTGTACTTCGACTTATCCATCAAATCTCCATCATTTTTTGTAGCGTATATGGCATATTTAGGAGTTGATTCCTTTTTAGTTTCTCTTTCTAGCCACACTTTTTTGCATATTTAGGAGTTGTTTTTGATTAGGAATCTCTTTGTAATATTGCGTTTATTTATAGAGGCTTATGCAATGAGAAGAGGCAGAACACTTTTGATAAAAAATGTGAGCAAGTCTCTCTTTTGGTTCTACGAAACTTCTCGAATATAGCAGAGCAATTTTGTTGAGTTGTACTTCGACTTATCCATCAAATCTCCATCATTTTTTATAGCGTATACGACATATCAAGGTTCGTTGTTTCAACTAAAGCACTGGGTTGCGGTCTTTATACCAAGATTCTTGTTTGGTTGTGAGCATCAGGTCAAGATCTTCCATCATAAACTGATCTAGAACGATCTGAGATTCAACACTTTGTGGACGGGTATCATCGAATCGTTGGCGAGGTTTGTATCAAAACCCCCGTCCAAAGCTTGCAAAAAATTGAACACGGATGAGGCATTTAAAGGCAACCATGTTTTCGTCGGCGGAGGTGGAGTCAAATGCGATGACCAAGGACTTTGGTGTACGGGGTTTGTGTACAATACGAGCCATTGCAATTCCTAGGCTTCAGAGCTTTAGGCAATTTTGCAAGATTGCAAATCGCATGGGAGATGAACTACAAGTAACTTATACTTTAGACATATTAGCACGTAGCAACAATCTGCCTCTCTGAGGGCATAGCGATGCATATCGTCGCTCGTGATTAACTGCCAAAACCTCAACCGTTGTCAATGGCATATCGAGGTTACCCATTAATTTTGAGAAAAGAATCATATGGTAGATCGGCTCTCTAATCATGCTCTAAGTTCCCACCAGGATTTTATTTCTAAAAGACTGTATTAGCCTGCCCTAATTGTAATCAATGCTAATGAATAAATAGTGCTAGACACTCACCCATCTCACAAAAAAAACTAACGAGGAGCGCACACAGAGACATTTCATTACTCGAATTATGTGCATAAATTGTTTCTTAATGTAGAGCCACTAATACATATGTCTCGTGATTATAGATTTTCGAGGACATTGTGGGACACGCTTTTACCACGATTAGCGCAGTGTTTTTACACATAGAGATCCTTGAGAGTGGCTCATGTTTAATATCTCAAACATTTCCATTAGCGTTGGAGAAATTCCCTCGGGGACCACATTTGTGATGACATATTGGTGGATATGTCACTGGCAGAATGATTTGGTCTTCAGGACGGGTTCCACCACAGGGCACCCCCTCCTTTATCCTCACAAATGCACAGAAGTTTGCTCAAGTCTTAATAGATAGGATTACTCCACTACCACCCCTGAGGAGAGTTCCTAGTCTCGTGGACACAGCCACCTGAGCACTTCGTCAAGGTCAATAACGATGTAGCTTTGGTAGGAAACCCCGCATGACAGGTACATGAGGAGTTCTTCTTTACTCTTGAGGACAATGGATTGACGAGTTTGCCAAAGGTATCGATAATTGCACGACCTTGGATGCAGAGGTCTGGGCACTTATCGTAAGACTCAAGATGACGTGGGAGAGGGGCCTTCACAAAGTTTTGGTTGAGGTTAACTAGACATGCTTTGTGTTGACCACGACGCTTCGTGTGACCACTAGCTCTTGTTGCTCATCCACCATGCTCGGGGTTGGTTGCTTGAGATTAGGAGATCCATATAAATCAAACTTGGAGAGAAGGCAACCGTGTTGGAGACGCCCTCTCCGACCATGCCCTGGCGATTAGGAGTGAGCAAAAAAACCAATATCCAAAATTTTTTCAATTTTGGACTCAGATAATTTTAAATTTGGACTCGAATTCGAATTATCCTAAATAAATATTTCAGACATAGATACAAATACAGATAATTAAATTAAAATTTTAGATATCCAAAATATCCAATTTAAAAGTTTTAAAACTCAAGCTTTATTAAATCGCTTAAGCCCATCAAAACATAAGGGACATGCGTCGAGTCCACTAAATTTATAAGTCACTAAAATTACCAGTATTCACTGGGCCATGACCCCAATCACCATCCCCATCAAAACACGACTTTCGATTTCCCCAAAAGGCAAACCTAGAGAAAATCACCATTGTTGTGTTGGCTTGCTCGTCCGATCTGATGAATCACGTACATCACCTAACTTTTATATCTTCTTTACCTTTTAACGTTTGTTTCATCTTATGGTTGGGGATATTAGAGTTTTATTTACCTCTTAAAGTTCGTTTCTTTGGTTTATTTTGTTGATATTTTAACTAGATCTTGTGCTGGTTTTTTTAGCTATAGAGAATCACTTTACTTTTGTCCATATCAAGCATATCGGTTGCCATTTTATTTTTTGAAGACTTGAAAAAATGGATAGTTTGTATTATTCGTATCTATATCCAAAATTTTTTTGGATATCTTCGGACTCGAACTTAAATACTTAAAATACTTATTCGGATAGTTCGGATAGTTTGTATATGGATAATACAAATGTTCACCCCTAGTGAGATCGCTTTCTATTATGTAGTGTATGATATCCCTACAAGGCCATGTTTTGATACGTACTTGGATAACTTTGAGAGGTTACTATACCCTTGTCCACCCATTTTGTACTATCTACTCCTTGATGAATAAGGGTTGCATGGTATTTTCTACCATGCTATATACCCGCCGTTGCGGTTCAGAAAAGTCCTCTCTATTTTTCACTAGCGTCAACTTAAGCCTACATAAAGTACATCGAAGTGTATAGTAACTTAAAACTTTTTTCTCAAAAAAAAACTTAAACTTTCATTAAATTAGTGTTAGATAAAGTATTGTATTTTTGTTGAGTACAAATGGTAAAATATTTGAATTTATTTAAAGTAATCTTGAGATCAAATTTTACGAATATAAAAAATACTATTAAGAGAATCACTCCTAAAATAGGAAAAAAAATAGTAATATTAGAAAAATGAAAAATTCCACTTCAGTACTTTGTGGCAATGTTTTTAAAACCAACCCGGAAGGCGACCCGAAATTTTTAAAATTTTTGGTTCACCCGGTCCAACCGATCAAGCCACCAGTCGGACCGGTACTTATATTTTTATATTAATATTATAAAATATGGTTTAATAAATTTAATTTAGCATAAAAAATAATAAAATATTAAATAAGTTCAAATATTTAGCAACTTGTTATACAATTTATCCAAACAAAATCTTCGAACATCTATTTAACAACTATAAAAGTAAAAGAAGATGATTATACATATTTTTTGTTTGACATATTAGTCCAATTCATTTGACATAGTTAATATATTATCGAGAATCGCCAAAAAAATAAGTTTGTTATGATCAAAAAGTGATGTACACGCTCCGAGCTTGGAAATATATATTTTATTTCTAAATTAAATCTGATAAAATGAAAAAAATAAACATTAATTTTTCTGATCCGGGCGAACCGGATCACCCGAAAGTACCTGACTGGGCGGTCCGACCAGATTTTGACTGGTCGAACCGATAACTGGGTTTTAGGCAAAACTCGACCCGGATTTAGTTTCGGGTAGCGGTCCGACCGGTCGGACCGCAATTTTTAAAACATTGCTTTGTGGTATCGCAAAAAATCACATGACTTTAACTCATTGATTGAGTAAAATATTAAACTTTTTTTAATTAAAATTACTTAAAGACCCGGACAGCTACTCAAACCCTACCCGATCATCTGGATAGCCACATGAAATTTTGCATCTAAGGTAGTATTGAGATCTGGATAGCCTCTCCCTTCCTTTCCTTCCTCTTTTCTTCATCACTCTACTTCCCAGTTCACCCCACAAAAACTCTCTCCCAACCCAAAACCATGTCCCCTCTCCTCCACATGTAAATTTCTTAGAGCGGACAGAAAATCATGGTTACTTAATGAGATTTTTCGTTACGATTTAAACATCGTATTCGAATATAAACTGGATTAACATAGACATAACCTCTTCCATAAATAATGATTAAGTTGATTATGAATATGTCAATCTTACCATTTTTCTGCTTTGGTTGAGGAGCACTTTCACATCGAGTAGATACGGCTTACATTGGCACTCCACAGTTTGAAAAGCGCTGTTTATATGTTCATGAAAATAATAAACGGGACTAAACGCTGGATCGACGATTACAATTGGTAAAAGATGCACATTAGTTTGGAATTTCTATTTATTAAAACATTTTTAGAAAATTAAAGCTGAATTATATATGAAATTATAGGAAATAAAAATAGTGGTTTGGAATTTCTATTCATTCCAGGGATATATCACCACGTTGGTCTAGAAATCATATAAGAACAAGGATCAATGAACGAAACAGAAATAGCAATCACCAACGAAAGTGCCAGACAAGATAAACAAAATCCAGATTTCAACTCCAAAAGACAAAATTGATTGATCCTGCTTCAAACAGCATACATATAAACTTGTCCAAGAAAATATTTGACCACGGAAGAGCAAGGCAACTACCAAGCCCAACAAAAACATCCTAGAGAAGTGCTCGAAGCCGCAACCATCAATCTTCTAACTCTCTTCCCCGAGAATAGTCCCTTTCTCGCTCACATAGATACCGTCAAGGAACTTCCTGATATCCTTATTCTTGACATGACATTTCTGTTTAACATAAAACAGAGCAATGGTAACACCCAGACAGCAACACATAACAGAGCGATGAAATCAGATCCACGAGTATGTCACAGGCAAACGTTTACCTGATTAATCAAAGCACAAGAGCGAGACACCAGCTCGATGTCATTCCCGTCCAAAACCAGCTCGTCCTTGACCTTCTCGGAGCGCAAGATGGAAACCCCATCAAGCATATCAACCTTCCTCACCTGGTAAACCAAAAACAAATGAAACCAAGTAACAACACGCACCTAAATACCCGAAAGCACAGTACACAGCAACAAATGAGCAGCACGTTCTGCAGTTCCTATTCCCGTTAGGAAGGTTTTACCGTCCAGAAACCACAATTAAAAACAAGCATAGAAAAGCGTCAACAACCGGGTGGGGAGCACCTTCTTCCCCAGGGAAGTAAACAAAAACAAATGAACCAAGCAACAACAATAGCATCTCCGAATCTTCCACATTGCGAAATCCACAAGAGCAGAATATATTGCAACAACACAATCAAAGCAGGCTTTTAGAGTCAAATCTTTTCACAACGAACACGTCAATCAACAACAACATAGCAACATTCCGCAGTCTGTTAACCACTTCTCACTGTTCAAAACAAGCTAACCAAAGGGCCAATAATCGGGCAGGACACCAAAGGAACACACGGGAGCGCAATGCATAGCAACAACGCATTCTATTATCCATCTTTCCACGTCAATCTAACAAAAGGGTAGCGAGCCGGGGTACCTTCTTCTCCCCGAGGAAGTTCCTGATCTCGATGGCGCGGTTGCCGTTGGTAATGGAGGCGTTGATGGGGAAATGGGCGTACACAAAGCGCATCTTGTAGCGGTACCCCTTGCTGACGCCGGTGATGAGGTTATCAACATGGCTGAGCGCGGTGCGAATGGCGGCGCTCGTCTTTCGGGACCCGAACCAGGCCTCGATCTTGAGCTTGCGCTTCCCGGTGGCCTCGTCCCTCATGAGGTGGAAGTCCAAGTTGAGATGCTTGAAGTTCTTCACCAGCTTCCCCCTGGGGCCCTCCACCTCGATCACCTTCGCGCTCACCTTTATCTTCACCCCCTCCGGGATGTCCATCGTCTCCGACGAGAGAATCGACTTCATGATTCCTACTTCTTCTTCTTCTTCTCCTGGTTGGCGCCGGCGTTAGGGTTTATGGCTTCCGCCCAAAAACCTAGAAGTGGGGGGATTTTAAAGGGGGGTCGGGGGCCAAGGGTGCAAGGAGGGCGTTTAGGTATTTAGTTTTTGTAGATTGGCCACATTATGTTTCAGTAATTGCAGATTGGTCCTTTTCTGATTTTGATTAGACACGCGGAGAGTACACCGATTTTATTTTATCTTAATTCTTTCAAGTATTTAAAATTTTAGACTTATCTGATTATAAGATTATTTTGTCCAATACTAAAATTGTATTTACCAACATTAAAGCATATACTTAGCGCCGCTTTGACAGAATTGGAGAGAAAATACCAAAATGCCCTCGTTTCCTAATTTGTAATTTTGAGATTTTTCAAAAAACCATAGTTTATTTTCCTTCTCCTCTCTCCTGCCTTCGTGAAGCTTCCTCCCTCACTTTCTTTTTCATTTTTTCGGAGTGCAACCCACCCACCCACCCAGAGTCAGAACCCCGCCGACCCAGAACGCTAATGACCTCCAGGACGCCGACGACCGCCTCCTGCCTCAGAGAATCTCGTCGACCGGTGCCCTTTTTTCCCCACCTTAATTTTTTTTCTTGGCCGGCCTCATACTATGAGTGAATGGAAAAGGGTGTTGCATAGGAAGTTCAGTTTTGATGTTGTTTTCTATCAGAAGTGTGATTATTGTGGTTGTCTTTGCTCTATTCCTACTAGTGTTATAACTCTTGATTTTTTGGTTTTCTTTCTTATGTTTTTTTTATCATAAGTGTGATTAACCACCAAGATGCAGCAACAAAAAAACTCATTAAAAATAAAGTATTTGTTTTCTTGAATTTTATTAATATTTGCAAGTATGTTTTGCTTCGTTGCATTGAATTTTATTTTTAATTATGAATATTTGTAAGTGTTTATTTTTAATTATGAATAACTGTATAAGTATCTGCGTCGGCGGCGTAACGCCTGCTTTGCTACGCGCCATTTTTTAGATTGGCCGCGCCGCACCGCTTTTCCTCTTTGACTACTATGTATTTTCTCCACTAGTCCATCATATGATTAAATGTTGTAACTCCTTACTCCATAATGTGTATTTAGTAGATCAGTGGGTAATTTTATGTAATGACTATAAATACATGGTGTAGCTTTTGTAATTTCAGTTGATGGATGAATAATGAAGAGTTCTTATCGTTCACTACATCCTTCCATTCTCCCTAATCTTATTCTCCAAATTCATTTTACTTAGATTATAGATAATTGATAACATATTATCGACGCTAATATCTATCGAGTTCTCATCAATTTTTTCAGAAGAATCAAGCTTCATTTTTAACGTATTCTTACAATTTATAATTATTCATTTTTGTTGGACGCTTAATATAATATTGTCATGATCTTATGAATTTATCTATTAAATTCTGTTATGGTATTATGAGATATATTCTTGAGGTATAATTTCATGAATTGTCATTGCAAATTTTCTGGAGTTACAGGTCCAAGAAATGTCGTAATATATCTTTGGTGTGAGATCTGTCTAATGGAATGACATTGCAATGTTTCTTGAGATACAATTCAAGAACTATCACCGTATAAATTCCCAGAAAGGAACATATTTATCTCCTAAGAAATTTTATATAGTGATATGTCTAGCTAATTTAGAGGTATTGGATGTGTAAAAAAAATGATATCCCTTGATCATTTATTTCTCTGTCCTCCAAATTGAATATATACTTTATTTTGGGATATCTTATGATCATTTATTTTTATGTTCCATAGACATATTAAATATAGAAAAATTGGATATCACTTGATCATTTATTTATGTCTTATTGGCATATTAAATATGAAAAGTTGGATATTCTTTTAATCATTTATTTTAACTCACGAAAGATATTGACTATACAAAATGTGTATACAGTATCAAGTTATTTATATCTCCTGACGATATGTTTAATATCAGAATTCGGATATCGATTATTTATTTACTAATATCTCTTAAAAATATGTTACATAGAAATTGAACTTCGCTTGTTGCTTGAATCTCCCATTTGGGTATATAAAAACTGATATCTTCCTAAGAAATATTGGATATGAGGATTTGAATATCTCTAGTTTATTTGCATTTCTCGAAAAAATATTAAAAATAAATATTTGGATGTCTCATTAATATCTTTCAAAGATATATTGTATACGAAAAAAAATTTCGATATCAATTATTGTATAAATATCTCATGCAGAGATAACGTGTATAAAAGAATCTTGGTGCTAAATATTGTACTATATCGAGTATTACAAATTAGATTGAAACCTTGGGAAGAGCTAATATATTGTTACAAGGAGGTTCATATTTTACATAAGTAAGACATTATATTGTCGTGGGTCTCAAAGATCAAGTTTCAAAATATACTTCATAATGAATATCATGTGAGATAATAAATGAAGAAAATAAAGAATATTGAATAGATTATGTTAGAGTTTCTCGTGTTTGGAAATATCGCATCTTGTGTCCTTCATTTTTGGCAAATGATTTTGTCGTCCTCTCTATTTGATTTTATTATACTATCGAACTTTTCGCCGTGTTGGAGTGCAAATATTTCAACATTCATGGAAGTGAGTCTTAGCACGAGGGGCGTGGATTAGTGTAAGTCCATGCTCACGAAGTTGGTGCCTAGCATGTGACGTACGCAAAATTGACAAGCAATTTTAACGCACAAACAAATAGTATAGTGTATAAGTAAGGTTCTTGAACTGAGAGAGATAGAACATGAAAATTAAAACAATCAATCGTATGTAGCCAAATTGAAACAAGTTCGTAAAGTAAAGAATGATATGAGGTTGCAAGACAATAAGTAAACTAAGAAATGTAAATAGACTGTTTGTACTTTAATAAAATAAAGAGAGCACGATGCTTTTATGGACTACCTATCTATGTCAAGATCATGGTTATTTATGAAGTTCTAACTAGTACCCGGAGTGTTCTAATGCATTCTCCTAACGCTTTCGCTCATTAGGCCGATAAAACTAAGCTAGAATAGTTCACGAATACCAACTAACGCTTTCGCTCATTAATTAGATCGTGAACTAAGCTAAACTCAATTATAAAGTTAACTCCTCGTGGGTTATCCCTTAGTATCAAGATGTCTCATTAATACCTAAGAATATGTCAATTGATCCTTCCATTGAATTTAATGCCTTTCGGTCCACTATCATCAACTAACATCATAATCTAAGTGATCAAGTTAGATTAAGCATTACGATCATCAATTGACAACTACTACGAAAGTTGATCAAACCATAACCCAACATAGATAAGTAATCACATAATTAAAGCATCGTACTCACAAGAAAAACTACTCACAAGTCATGTTCATACAAGAAGAAAACTTATACAATAAAATGATAGAAAATAACATTAAAGAGAGAGATAGAGAAAACTCAAGATGTGGTCAAGAGCTTCCTCAAGCATCCTTCTTCAAGCTTCCTTCTAGCATTCCTCCAATGGTACTCCTCCTTGGTATTCCTCACAACTCTCAATCTCACAACTATATTCTTCCAAAACTAGATATCCCTTTGAGAGCAATTCCCTCCTCTATTTATAGTGAATGAGATGAGAGCTTTTTCTCCACTCATCCATCAAAAGAGAAGGTGGATGGATGAATATTCTCTCTTTTGAGTTGGAAAGCCTTTCTTTTGATGGTGGAAAGCACTTTGGAGGTGGAAAGCTCCACTTTGGAGGTGGAAAGCTCTTCTTTCCAATAAGGAGCACCAAGGAGAATTATTTATACAAGGCACTCAAGTTCCCAGCCATGTGAAAGAAAGAAAGGCAATCATGGTCCATAATGGTCCTTGAATTTTCGGCCAAATTTGTACAGATTGCTGGCAGAATTAACGCTCGACTTTGGACGTGATTTTTATCCCTTTTGGGCTTCGAATTTGAAGAAGCCCATTAGAGACAAATGTGTAGCCCAGGATGTCTTCTTTCCGGAGCCACTGAGTTTGCCTTCATCGGTCTTCGGATGAGAAAGTTATCTACATTTAAGTTACAGGAGGTCAAACTCGCCCACATCTTCGAGTGCCCGATCAAGCGTCAATCTTTTAGGCTACTCCGATAGACTTCAACACGAACCAATGGTGCACCAACATCCTCCCTCTCATCTCACAAGGGCTTCTAGCAATAAACATGAAAGAAACACAATAAAAATTAAGAGGTTACACGAAAACTAACATAATACGAAATAAGAGATATTAACATCAAATAACACGTAAACCTACTAGAAATGATAGGAATTCAATGCTAAAACATACGCAAACAATGAATGTTTTCACACTCATCAGCATGAAGTCAAGGAAGATAGTTTGGGCAATTTCACAAGCACATAGTAGGTACTAAGGCGGCCACATCCATTTTCGAGAAATTGGCCGTAACGCTCTACCCGGACCATGAAATAGAGTGATTCTTCTTGCCATAGAAAGCTAAGAGTTAGATCCCCAACTTATGTTTCAAGAGTCTTTGCCTAATTATGCATGGAGGAGGGTCAAAACAAGGCTTCAAATTTTAGTGTTGATTTTCTCGTTAAGGACCATCGCATTTTGGTAGAAAAACTACATCTTCCACCTCAGACCTCCGATTGAGGTGATGTAAATTGCTATAAAATGGTAGGACGTAGATCTATAACTTTATAGTTTATGGTGTCTTCAGATTCAAAGCTGAATGAGGTCACAAATCCATTTTAAGGCGAGCTCACGTGGCAAGCTGCTCGCCTTGGTGTGCTTGGGAGAGAGCCGCTAACCTGGTTGCAAGTGAGCTGCTCATCTTGGAGAGATTGGTGGTGAGCTCACCGACTCTCGCATTACTCCTATGAAAACCTTGGTCTCGTGATGGCCTTGGTCTTGTTTTGGATTTGATCTCGTGATGAATTTCATCTTGTGAAAGCCTTGGTTTTGACAGCCTTGGTCTGTGTTGGAGTTCTAAAATGACTTCAAGGTTCGAGGTTGGTCTTGTGGGCCGCCAGAATGGAGCACTTCATATTGTGCTTGTTCGGTTGTCCACTTATGTAAGTGATCCACCCTGCTTGATTGTCCATCCACATGAGCGTTCTGCTCATGCTGGGATTCAAATTCATTTAAAGTGGCTGCCTACCAGGTTCGGTCTGCCTACTTGCTGGGCCGCTTGCTTCTTTTTATTCGGTCGCCCAACCTCGGTGTGCGCCTATCATGCTTTGGTCTACCTATCATGCGTTAGTTCGCTTGCATGCATAGGTGGTCTCCATGAGGATGACCGATCTCTAAAAGGATGAAGACCAAGAGGATGGTTGGTTTCCAAGAGGACGGTTGGTCTCCAAGAGGACGATCGGTCTCCAAGACGATGACCAGCCTCCAAGAGGACGGTCGGCCTCCAAGATGACGGTCGGCCTCCAAGAGGACGATCAATCTCCAAGAGGATGAATGGTCTTCAAGAGGACGGTCTGCCTGTTCACTTCAAATGCTTATTTTATTGTTCGCTCGCTTGCATAGATATGTCAGCTCGGGTCATCCGCTCGCTTGCATGGATTCGCCAGCTCAGGTCATTCACTCTCGTCAGCTCGCTCGCATCGATCTTCTACTCACTTACATTGGTCATCCGCTCGCTCTTATCAGTCGTATGTTTGCTTGCATTGGTCATCGGGTTCTTTAATGATCGGTCACAACTCTGGGATTTTCCTAAACTAAGCAAGATCTTCCAATATTTGGGCAAGACTTGGAATGTTCCTATTTAGGTCGGGTTGCTTGGTCATCACGACCCGATTGCTCCTGTTCGAGGCTGAATCTCTTTGTTTTAGGAAGACGGCCTAGATTTTCCTATTATAGGTCGGGTTGAATTGTAAATGGTCTAAAGTGAGTTTTCCAATTCTTGAGGCCTGGGCTAGGTCGAAGTCATCTACATAAAGAGGGCTTGAGCATAGGAGAAGATCATCACCAACACATACAACAATAATTGTTATCACCAACACACACAACAACAATTATTACTCTTTATCGTTCTTTCTTTCATAGCTTAGCCCATAGCTTGTTGATCTTATTTCCCTCCTCCATTAGGTCGACCACTCCAAATCTGTCTCAGGTAGTCTTGACATTCTTGTACCCTTTTTACCGCAACATATTTTTGGCACACTCGGTGGGACTTAGGAGGGCATCTGAGAAGGTGATCTAAAGCTTTGCTCAACCAAGATGACCAAAAACTAAGCTGTTCAAGCCAACTCTAAGGGGGCGGCACCACCCTCTTCTCAGTAACTTATTTGGAAAAACTCATCTAACACGGTCTCCATCAAGGAGACGGTACCACTACCCTCTCAACACTCTGTTAGGAGGAACTCATCTAACTCAGCTCATGCCAAAGAGCTAGTCCTCCCTACTGTCCAGACGGGTGTTGGGAAAAATACCACCAACACGGCTTTATTTAACGAGCCGATTGATCACCGGTGAGATGCACAAGATTCAGCGAGATAACAAAGAAGGTTGGCAAGTCATCGAGCAGGTCAGGAGACATATGATGAGCACAAGAAATGGTCATTGTATCCCCTCATTTTAGGGTCAATTAGACCCATTTTTGAGTTTGTTTAAGTCATTTTGCGCTATTCTTAGGTCTGTTGCCTAGGATGGTTTCACCCATTATCTTCGTATATTTTGGAGGAAGATTTTGCAAGGACGCAAGGATTAAGTGAGAAGAGGCGAGCGTTGGAAGAATCGAGTCGAGTGACAGCCAGCCAGAACTAAGTTACACTCGCCGAACAACAAAAATAGCACCGGTCGATGGTTTTCATGCAGAAACACGCCGAACGGCGACCCATCTGACGGATGGCGGGAGGACTTCATCCAGATTTTCCACAATCTCCTGTGTCCCACCGGACGGTGCCCCCAGCCCACCGAGCAGCGCCCGAGGAGAATGAGGCAAGCTTTTCAAGAAGAAATTGTCGAACATCAAATTTGCCTACTGGTCAGTGCCTGAGTCACTGCCTGAAGTCTGCACCTGTCGGTCGGCGCCTAAATTCCAGAATTGTCTGCCAGCTCAGCTCCCCGAATGGCGCCCCTTGCACCGGACTGCATTTTTGTCAAATTTTGCTTGGGAGAATTAGATATTTTGAGGGCTTTTTGGATATTTGTACTATATTTTAGGGTTGAGGGGAAGACTTCTCTATAAATAACCCCTCAACCCCTCAAGTTGTAAGCTTGGACACCAAAGACTAAGTTAGGATTTTTGAGTAATTGGAGGAGGAGCTCAAGGAGCAAGGAGTGGATGCCTGGAGATGATCGAGTGGGTCATCGACTATGTTTATGTGCTTTTTGGTTACTCCGATCTAATTTTAGATCGAAATGGACTAGACCCAGACCAGACTAGAGTGGGTCCAGTCCAGTCTGGTTTGCAATACATATAAAAATCTAGTTCCGGTTTGGTACAGTTTTTCCAATTCGGTCAGGTTCGGCCAACTTTCTCAGCCCTAGTGTAGTTAGCCAAAGGGTGGTGCTTTAATGAGTGAGGTTTATGACGGGCAAGTTGTGGTAGTCTCGACACCTAGGTGAGGTTGACAACTTACCAATATTGAGTGTGAGTGACACTCTCGCTGGGACCCCTCCTATTACCTTCTTTATGGCGTGAAGTACTTATCTGTGAAGAACCATGCTATAATTCACCTCAGCCCACCACGGACTTAAAAGCCCAAGAGAGACCAAGTACGTAGGGATGTGCGTATGGCACCTAGCCCAATTTCCTTTAAATTATCTTTACACTCTTACAACTTAGTCTTGTCTTTGCTTACTTAACCCCAACCAATCATAAAACATATTTCAACTTAATCTTAATTGCATTTCTCTCGGGATGTCTTGAATCTGCTCCTTGTGGTTCGACATTACACCTGTACTCCTTTTATTGCAAGATGGAGCCAAAAATTTACTCTTCAATGTACTGAGGAGATATCTGATATGACCCAGCGTACCGAGGAGTCCTACCAGCAGCTCTTAAGCAGATCTCTGATAAGCTTCAAGGAGTCTGTGACTACGTGGATGACTCAATCCAAAGAGCTTCTATGGAGACCAACCAGTATACCGTGGACTACTTCAACCAGACCGTGAAGCCGGCTATAGTGAATGAGTCCTCTAAGGCTGTGGGGGCTCAAATCAAAGGGAATGGTGTGTCTACACTATTTGACCACTCGAAGGTCGACACCGTGTTGTTGGCCGGAAGCCACCGATGGGTACACCCATACACTCGACATTCCATGCATCCTCGAGTAGGGTGATCCAAGTAACGGACAACTCGAGTCCACATGAGTCTGCGAGGACTAAGGCAAGTGATGTCATAGTCAGTTTGGGTCAAACCCAACCACTTGCTACCCAAGATGGGTCATACCCATCTAGGGTTGAGGCTGATCAAAGCTCCTTCGAGAGAGGAAATACTTTGATAAACCCTTTGTTTGACCCAAGAGGACCGGTCTCTACTCTAACCCCTCAATTCACCCATCTAAGACGAGGGGAGTTGGACGAGTAGAATGATGTTTACGACCTTATCAACAGGCAATTGACCTACCTAGTGGCCCAAGTAAGGCTAGGACGACATCAACCTCCAGTTGAGGATTTCAAAGGTCGGGATCCACAACAAGGTCTCGGGGGGCAACCGTTATCAGACCTCAACCAGGAGGACCAATTGGAGTATGATGCATATTGCCAAAGGGAAGCCGTTGCAAATGCTCCAAGGCCAAGGTTCCTTAAACCCTACCCGGAGGCATACCACAGTATTGCCCTTCCCAAAGGGTACCACATCCACGGATCTGCCCAGTATTCAAAAGAGGAGAACAAGTCATTGGTGGAACATATTGCCAGATTCATCATCTAGTATGGTCAATCATTAACCAATGATGCTTGGCTTTTATGCTAATTCCCAAAGACCCTGACCAAGACAGCTTTCACTTGGTACATCAGCCTTCCCCCGTGCTCGGTACTTACATGGGTAGAGATGGAGCAGAAGTTCTATAACCAGTTTTACTGGTCGAAACAAAACATCGCTGTTTCTGACCTTGCTCGGATGCACCAACTGGACGGTGAGTCCGCAGAGAAATTCATCCTCTGCTTTCGAAAGGATAAGAACCGATGCCCGACTAACCTCTTGGAGTACGAGCTCACTGCCATGACCATGGAAGGGCTTACTTACTGTCTGCATAAGAAGCTAGGAGTAGAGAGATTCTAAAACCTCTCGGAGCTGGCTCAAAAAGCAATCATGGCACAACAACTTATCGATGAGAAAGATATGAGGGGTTCTTCGTATAAAGATACCTACTACTATGATCGTATGTTGGAAATTGACCAGCTCGATGATGGGCAAGGTTTTGAAGAGGGCCAAATGATGGAAAATATGGTGGCTGATCTCAAGAAGGACAAGCCGTATGAGTGTGAAAGCCTGGTCCATAAGATGATGACGGTCCCCAACGAGTTTGCTCGTTTGAGGAACTCGCCTCAATAAAGCAAGGGCTTCAACAAAGTCGGCCAAGAATACTCGTTTGATGTTATGAAGGCCAACGAGATTTTTGACAATCTTCTCAAAAATGGCCAGATCGTGTTATCACCCGGCCACAAAATACCTGATGAGAAGGAGCTCAAAGCCATAAAGTATTACAAGTTGCATGCAAGAAAGTTGCACAATACTGGCAATTGTGTGGTCTTCCGTAACCAGGTGCAACATGCAATCAATGACGAGCATCTGAGGTTCCCCAAGGACCAACCCTCAACACTCTTCACCCTACCCATCACTGTGGTAAGTATGACAAGGGACTGGAAGAAATGCGGCAACCCCAAGAGAGGACGGCTATCCCAGGAGACCTAAGAGAGAAACTCGGGGGGCTAGGACCTCCAAAAGAACTAAGAGAGAAACTCAGGAGGCAAGGACCTCCAAAAGACCTGAGGGAGAAACTCGGGGGGAAACGACCTCAAAGAGACCTAAGTGCAAGACTCGGAAACAAGGACAGCCACCTGAAAGCGACATCCTAAGGACTCAAAAGTTCTACCACCTGAAGGAAGCCGATGAGACGTGGAGGATCAATCATCCTCGTATCAAGGCGGACCTTCAAGATAGGTCTAACCCACGCCGGTATGCCTTTAATCGACTTAGAGACAAGAGGGTCACCCCTGGGCGACTAATTCAAGATGTCCCAACTAAGACACAGAGACGTCATCTTGAGACGAAGGTCCAAAAATAGAAGCTAGTCATCAAGGACTTTGTAGGGCAATTGGCAGAACAAAGGGCCAGCTTGAGGAATGAAAGGCTCTCCTAGCTCGCCCACAAGTGAAACACCAAGCATGTTAATGAGGTTCGAGGCTGGGCCAAGAAGGTCAAAGCCTCTAAGGCAAAGAAGGAAAATGACCTCAAGCATGTTAAGGAGGTTCGACCAAAGGCACCCGCTGACCTACGCAAAAAGTTGATCCGAAAGTGAGTACCTAAGGTGAGGAGCAAGATCAGTGTGAAGGAAGGTGGCCCTCAGAAGGAAAAGGCCAACCGTAAGGGCAAGGAGGTCTCAATCGACCCTTACACAGTGTGCATCAAGTTTGGAGACTTCCTAAATAAGCTAGCTAAAAATATAGAGTTCACCTTACCGGCCGCCCTTGGGCCAAAATCTAATCAACCAAGCCACTATAAGGATTACATGATCGAAGAGGACCTTGTTAAACCTCAAGTAAGAGAGAAGACCTCAGCCATACCTATAGTGAAGGATTTCAATTGTAGCATCACCATAGTGAGGTCGACCCAGAGGATGTGTGAACCTCAAAATTTTCTTTACATCGCGACTCATGTCTTCGCAAAGTCAAAAGAAGGTATCCTCGAAAACAACAAGATTATGGTGAATTTCTTTTTACAGTCACTCTTCAGGGAGCTTAACAAGGGTAAGGCAGAGGTCAGCTCGACCGATATAGTCATGACTAACTTTGATAAGAAAGGTACTTGTTCTTTTGAGGCACTTATGGATGAAGTGAGCATTAGAAGTAATGGTCTGGAGGTGACATCTTTTGTTATCGATGCCAAAACTACCTATAATTACCTTTTGGAGTTTGCTCGGTATGTGAGTTCGGTTAAGTTGGGGGTCCTTTCAACCTGACGATCGATGAGTTCCACAAGTGCTCTGCCTTACGTATAAGGAGTGAGGCAATAGGAAAGGTGACAAGGTAAATAGAGGTATGTGCCTTATCACCATACGAGTTGGCTGGGTGCATCTTTGAGGACGACGGCCTAGACCTCCTAGAGCTACATAGCTCACCTCGCCATGGTTGGGAGCGAGCTTCTCCCCTTAGTGTGGTTGGGAGCGAGCTTCTCCCCTTAGTGTGGTTGGGAGCGAGCTACTCACCTGGTTGGAAGTAAGCTACTTGTCTTGGAGAGATTGGGGGTGAGCTCGCCCACTCGCTCGCTCACCTACCCTCGCTTCGTGCTCGTATTACAATCGTGATGGCCTTGGTTTTATGATGGTTGTGGTCTCACGACGGCCTTGGTCTCATGCTGACCTTGATCCTATTTTGGCTTTGATCTCGTGATAACTTTCATCTTGTGACAGCCTCAGTCTCGTGTCGGCCTTGGTCTTGACAACCTTGGTCCTTTTTGGAGTTCGAAAATGACTTCAAGGTTTGAGGTTGGTCTTGGGGGAGGCCGAAATGGTGCACTTCAAATTGTACTTGTTCAGTTGTTTGCTTATGTAAATGATACGCCCTACTTGATTGTCCGCCCACTTGAGCGTTCTACTCGTGCTGGCATTCAACTTCACTTGAAGTGGCCGCCTGCCAAGTTTGATCCGCCTACTTTCTGGGCCGCTTGCTTCTTTTTGTCCGGTAGCACATGTTCGGCCGCCTTACCTGGATGTGTGCCCATCATGCTTTGGTTTGCTTGCGTGCGTGGATGGTCTCCATGAGGATGACCGATCTACAAGAGGACGAAGACCAAGAGGACGGTCAGTCTCCAAGAGGACGATCGGTCTCTAAAAGGATGGTCAGCCTCCAAGAGGACGATTGATCTCCAAGAGGACGAATGATCTCCAAGAGGATGGTCTACCAATTTGTGTCATTCGCTCGCTCTGTCATTCGCTCGCTTGCTTGGATCTGCCAGCTCGGGTCGTCCACTCGCTTTCATAGATCTGCTAGCTCGGGTCATCCGCTCGCTTATATGGATCTGCCAACTTTGGTCATCAGCTTGCTGGCATCGGTCTTCCGCTCGCTTACATCAGTCGTTCGCTCTCGTCTGCTCGCTCGTATCGATCGTTCACGCTCGATGCGCCTACTCGGGTTGTCCACCCTTTCGACCGTTTGCTCATATTAACCCGTCTGTCTGGTTTATCTATTTGAATCAGGATTTAATTAATCTGCCTCGGGTGTTCTAGGCCCGTTAGTTCTGGTGTTGTCTGCCCATTGGAGTCTAGTTAGGACAAGCACTCGAGCCGGTACACAGGGTTGGCTTGGACTCTGTTGGGATTTTCCTAAACTAACCAGGATCTTCCGATATTTGGAAAAGACTTGGAATGTTCCTATTTAGGCCAGGTTGCTTGGTCATTATGGCCAGATCGTTCCTCTTCGAGGCGAATCTCTTTGTTTTGGGAAGACGGTCTAGATTTTTCTATTCTAGGCCGGGTTGAATTGGAAACGGTCTAAAGTGAGTTTTCCAATTCTTAAGGCCGGGGCTAGGTCGAAGACGTCTATATAAAGAGGGTTTGGGCGAAGGAGATGATCATCAACAACACACAACAACAACAATTGTTACTCTTTATCTTTCTTCCTTAGCTTAGCCTGTAGCTCTTTTTTCCCCATCTGTTAGGCTGATTTTCGGACGACCACTCCGGATCTATCTCGAGTAGTCTTGACGTTCTTGTACCCTTTCCACCGCAACATGATGATATCATTAGTCATTGTTATTATTATTTTATCTTTGAAATGACTTACTCCTATCTGATCGACCCAAACCTTCGATCAATTTCTCCGACGAATACTGACTGATGGTTATCTTCTTCAAGGAATACTAACTTTCAGTCATCTTCACTGGTGAACATGAAACTCCGACGAACACCAATTTGCTCCTCGTGGCTCTAACAACCCTCCTGCTCCTCCTCGCCAACCTGAACCCACTACCGAAACGGCACCGAAGAAGACCCAGCAGGACATATCCACCCCACCGCAAAAGGCAACACCAATATCGATTGTTTTGCCTCTGCCATGACAACACCAATAGCTGGAACAACTCAACAAAAAAATCCCAGAAATCGAGACAAGTGGTTGTTGGTATTGTGTCTTGATTATAGAACTAAAGAGTCGTACATTTCTCTAGCAAATAGATCTCTCTGCCTCCGGTGGTGGTGATTCCTCCCAAGTATCCCTTCCATAACAACCATGTAATTGATGTTCTCTCGTGTGGACTTGCTTGAGGTTGTTTAGTTAGTCCATTGTACTGTTTCTTTTGGTAATAAAATTGGTCATTTAGTAAATAAAGAAAAAAAATATCATTAGGCCTTCGACAAAAATAAACGACATCCGAATATCAGGAATAAGTATGAAGTCAAATCTTATAAGATTTGTATAGAAGATATACCTTTAATTTAAACCCTAAAAATTAATAAATAAAGATATAAGATTTGGTCATTTAGTAAATAAAGAAAAAAAATATCATTAGGCCTTCTGCAAAAATAAACGACATCCGAATATCAGGAATAAGTATGAAGTCAAATCTTATAAGATTTGTATAGAAAATATACCTTTAATTTAAACCCTAAAAATTAATATCTAAGCGGGTTCATCAGAAGGGAATATAAGTATGCATCTGCCTCAGGATTTCTTCAAAATTCTCTGCAGATTTCACCGTTGGGTGTACATGCACCCCTTCATATGTAGTCACCACAACTTCTTCATCTTTAGGGCTTCGCTGCACTTGCTTCTTCACATTGCACCCGGTATGCGTGCACTTGTAGTAACTCCTGCAGAGATGCACAAATGAGTTCCCATTCCGGAATTTTATCGATTAGTCTAGGCTCAAGTTAAACATGATCATAGATAATGATAAAGTTCTTCCTATCAAGATTTAATATTGTTACATTTTTAGTTATTGAATTTGAGATTAAAATCAACTAGAACAGCTAGTGGTGGTGCCCGAAAACTTTTGGGAGACAAATACATTTAATTTTTAGAATATGAAAACAGTGTTGACGCAATTTTGATATTTTTATGTTTTTTTTTGGGAAATCAAAAACAAAAATTGAATTAAAGCTCCTTTTTAAAAATTACAAAGAATGTAATTCGGCAGCCTATGCATGACGAACAAATTGAACTACCAAGAATCCAACGTTCTAGACATCTCTACACAAAATATTAGTTGAATTCGGTTTAATTTTCCAGTCCCTTGATTGGTACATAAAACTAATTAACCCCTAACGCGTTAACCCTGCCAATTACTGATTCTATGATGCTTGAGGTGGCTTTGAGTAACTATCACCTGTACCTTTTTTTTCTCCATTCATGTCATTAATTACCAAGGCAATTTGGTTTTTACTCGTAAGAGACTTTAAGTTCAAACTAAGGAAGTCCCCTTAAACAAATACTACTCATAATGCTTGATTCTGAATATGAGAGTTTCGCCCACAAAAATTAAAATCTATCCATTTTTGGTGCTTAACGGAGAAGGTAGTAGCCTACTAACCTGGGAAATCTGTTGTTCTTCACAGTCTTTTGACCATACTTCCTCCATCGATACCCATCATCCAGAACATCAATCTGGCTCTTCGTCTGAAACGCAAACCTCGGCCTTCTAATTTCCTTTGTAATATTATCACTTTCTCTCTTCCCCAGCTTCACCTTACCCTCGAAACTCCTGTAGTTTCCATTGGTAGAAATTATGTTTTTCTGATGACCATCACCCAAAAGTTTTTTAGCAAGATTCTATTCATCAATTAGTATTTACAACTTACTTATATGTCGAGTGTAAACTTCTCTCATGCGAGGTTGTATCTGTTAGCCTCACTAAAACCATGTCATCGTTGGTACTCTTTCCCTTAGCATCACCCAAAAGTTGCATTTCTTCCCCATCTGGCTTGAGCCAACGTTGGCTCCCAACTTGGAGATGCATGTGTGAGTTACCCATCTCCATAATTGAGGGATATATGGGAGGATATCCTGATGTACCAGCTGGTTGTTGAATGTTGTAGCTCTCCATATATAAACTTTGGGAAGAGATTCAAGCTTGTGATGAGATATATAAGAGGAATAATATAAGCTTAGAAGTAACTTTTTATGCACAATTACGAAAAAAAGGCATCGTGTTCAGAAAGGTAACCAGCTGACATGTCCAGCATCTAAGTTTCACCACCTAGTAGCTATATTTCTAGCCCAAGTAATTATCGCTAATCTCGGTCACTAGAGTTATTTTCATATGTAATGACATATTATTAATGTCATTTGAATATCATTTCATATCTTTAATTTTATTTGTGTTGCATGAAGGAAAAAAAAACAAATTCACAAGTATTTAGATTTAAATCTTGACCGAGAAGGGAGAGACAAAGTTATGACAGAGATAAAACCAATTACCTCTGGATGGATAAAAATTACATGTTGGATTGGAATTATTGGGTTTAAAATGGAAAACCTTCGCCTGAGGGGAAAAGGAAATGTCGTAGGCGGCACGTAAATGTGTGACAATAAAAGGGAGTTATTCTTAGGAGTTTGAACGAGACAAAGAAATGGAATCGACTTCCATGAAAAGTCGTAACAGGGGCGGGGGATGTAGAATAGGGATAGAGGTCCATCTGCTTAATGTGAACAAAAAAGATGAGAGCATCCTTTTGACTTTTTAATGTTTTAGAAATCTTACATATCTATTTTCTTGTCTAAGTTAGTAGTTATCTGTACCAACTCATACTTGTGAATTTCAAAAAAAGAAGAAGTTATACCTGTGAACAAAAATTTCCTTAAAATATAGTCCCGTACGATTGCTCAGTTTAATTAAAAAAAACAAATAAACAATAAGAAACTTTCGGTTACCCTCAACTAGTAACAAGCTTCCGTGCAAAGTTGGATTTCTTTTTTATTTTATCTACGCCATATATTTGTAGTAATCATACTAAAATATTTTTCTAACATGATAGATCAATAATTTTCAAAAAGGCGGTTGGACCCAAATTTCAAGATCTAAAAATGTCACGAGGAGGAAAAGTCTAGAGATAGAAAAACTAAATTCCTTACATGAAGAATTTTGGTAAGAGAATGGTATGAGAACCTTGTCTTATCACTTATCCTTTGTCTAACTAGGAATTTAAGTTTAAGAAACCGATTTAATAATCTAAACTTTGTTTTACGTAACTTCTGCGTGAAATACCGGGCGATTGTTGCTGACGTTCTGGCTTATACTATGGGTCCCCTGGACAATAATCAGTGCATCCGGCCTATGTCTCTAGAGGGCAGGGTGACATCTTCTACAAATGATGTAGTTCAAGTAATAATTAGACCACTTACAAGAGTACGTGCAAAATATTTTAAGTCACAACTTAACGGGTTGATTTTCAAATTTTTTTCGGAGAGTTGGGTTCAAGCACATTTACTAATGTCCATTGATCAAAAGCCACGAAATTCAGCTAGGGTTATAACCTTAATCTATGTTCTAGAAGACCATTCCAGTACCTAACGTCTAGAAGAGTAATTCTCTTCTAATTAAAAATTCTATTTAGGAATTTTAGTTTCTGCCATTAGTTGTGATTAAAAAGTGTTGGAGGTCAAATATTTTGCGTTCATGGAAGTGTGGTTTGATATGAGGTCTGCGTCTTTTGAGACAAGCTTTGGCTCGAGGTCCATGTTCACAAAGTCGGTGCCTAGCACGAAGTCAGGGAAGAGAGCTTTAGCATTTCCACAAGCACATGGTGGGTACTAAAACATCCACATGCATCCTCGGGAAATTGGCTGTAACGCTCTACCCGGACCTTAGAATGGAGTGATTCTTATTGCCATGGAACTAAGAAGTAGATCTCCAACTTATATTTGAAGAGCCTTGCCTAATTATGCATGGAGAATGGTCAAAACTAGGCTTCAAATTTTGTTGTTAGTTGCCTCATCAAGGACCGTCTCATTTTGGTAGAAAAATCACATCTTCCATCTCAGACCTCTGATTGAGATGATTCAAATTTTTATTGAAAGATATGACATAGATCTATAATTTTATATTTTCTGATTCAGAGTACAAGATGGTAAAATGAGTACATCGTTCAACCCAAGCACGACAGATGCACCTTGCAACCCAGACAAGGTAGGCACACGTAGCATGCGCCTACACAGGTAGGAGGCGCACGTAACATGTGCCTGGTTGGGAAGGAGGCCTACATTTCATGCACCTAGTTGGAGGCACACGTTTTATGAGCCTAGCTGAGTTGGACGTGCATGTTAGTAGTTCAGCAACTAAGAGAATAAAATGTGCAAAGAATACAAACATAGCAGATTACGTGGTTCGGCCAAATGCCTACTTTCATGGGGAGAAAGGAGAACTTTTATTGATGGATCCGAGTCACAAAGCCATAACTAACCATATGGTAACACATCCTTATATAAAAGATAAACTCTTGGAGTACAAGAAACCTATCTAGGTCGAATTAAGAGTCTGAAACAAGAGCCGAGTGAAAACAGAAAAAAATCTATTGTCCACCACTTGCGATCGCAAGCAAGTTGGCGATCACCAACTCCACTTTCTTGACAAAACCCAACAATCTTCACCTTTGGTGAGAAGTCATCCCTTGCGAAGGACCATAAAGTTTTACCCAAACTTTAACAAACTCTACTTTGATGAGACACCGCCCCATGAAGAACCATGAGATATTGTGAAACCAAACCAACTCTACCTGCTCCACCTCGCACCATAGATAACCACCATCAATAAGACCATCTCAACTTTCTCACCACCTTTTTTGTTCAATCACTTGGAGCGAGCCCCCAAACTCGAGCCTCCGAGCCTGCTTAGCCTATTCTCTCCAATCTCTATTGAACCCTAACTAGTAAGTCCACCTGCCGAAGCAACCATGTGACCAATAGACACGACCTCTATTTTTTGGTCAACTCCATGCTCCGCAACCTTGAACTACTTTTTCGCTGGACTTTCTTGCCTCAAACCAATGCTACATGCTATAGCATACAACGGTCAACCTTTTGTTCTACCAAGTAGAACCCTCGACATGCCACGAACTCCACCATTCAGCCTTAAGTGAGATACCTGATTCACCCGTGGTGTCACCAACGGCTTCGCATGCCCAATGCCAAACCTACCCAACATCTTTGACGTACATATCCCTTTAGATAACTATAGTAGAGCCCAGCTAACAAAGCTTCTCTAAGATAACCATGGCTCCTTGCCACCCATGCCTCTATGAAATAACCATAGCTGGCTATCCATATTTTTGCGAATCTCAACGATACTCAAACTATCCATGTCAAATTTTTGCTCCCTCATACTAGCCAACCTCATATGACTTGAGCTTTTTCCTCTCTATCGGAACCCAAACATATACTCCATCTACAACTGTGCCCCCCACTAACTTGTAGGTATTCCTTGCATCTCTTTCACCCTTCATCACCACCAAGGCATCCTTCTCCACCTCAATTAGCCCACCTACAACCTTATAGCCATATCCACTATAATCCAAGGCTCCTATTGAGATCAGATTCCTCTCCAACTTTGAAACATGCCTAACCCCACATAACTTTCTCTCAACACCATCTCACATCTTGATCCGGATATCACTTATGCCTGTAATTTTACAAGCAGAACCATCACCTATAGTTACCATACCTGAATCAACTAACTTGTAGGTGTGAAACTACCATTTCTTGGCCGTCATGTGAAAGGAACAAGTACTATCCAAAATCCAGGAATCATACTTCTTTGGATATGACAAAATAGAAAGACAGTCACTATCCAACCCGTCCGAATAAGACATCACATTCACGAAACCTGATTCTTTTCCCTCGCGATCCCGAGTTCTTCTTGGACAATCCTTCTTCACGTGCCCTTTTTCACCGTTACTACGACGTGGATCCCTTCCCGTCTCTTTCTCCTCTTTGACCATGGGTACCCCTCACAACTAGCCCTACTATTTAATCATCTCTGATTTTTCTCTTTTGGTGAAACCTTAGCAGAGCACTTGTGATCTCCTCCAACACCAGGGACTCCTTCCCCCAAGTTAGAGTTGTAACTAGATTTTCGTAAGAACCGGGTAAGGAATTTAGGAGCAACAATACCTTGTCTTCTTCCTCGAACTTCACATCGATTTTTCTCAAGTCGCTCAAAAGTTTATTGTAACCATTAATATGTTGGCTCAAATCTGAGTCCTCCTTCATCTTGAGCCTCTACAATATTTGCTTAAGATAAAGTTTGTTCGACAAAGACTTAGACATATACTTTGTCTCCAATTTCTTCCATACCTCAGCTGGTGACTCCTCATCCATGACATGATACATCACATCGTCTGCCAAGAACAAGAAAATTATTGCCACTGCCTTGGCCCCCATCTTCTACCACTCTTGGTCCTCCATCTTCTCAGGATTCTTCTCCGAGAGCACGATGACCATCTCTTGTTGCACGAAGAGATCCTTGACACACCTTTGCCATAATCCAAAATTCGATGAACCATCAAACTTCACAAGAGTAAACTTTATCCCGTTTGACATCCTCCAACTTTAGCTATGATACCACATGTTAGGAGTTCAACAACTAAGAGAACAAAATACGCAAAGAATACAGACACAAGAGATTACGTGGTTCGGCATAATGCCTACGTCCAAGGAGAGAAAGGAGAACTTTTATTGATGGATCCGAGTTACAAAGCCATAACTAACCATAGTGTAACGCATTCTTATATAATAGACAACCCTTAGAGTACAAAAAACTTTTCGAGGTCAAATTAAGAGTCTGAAATAAAAGCCGAGTCAAAACAGGAAAAAATATGTTGGCCACCACTTGCGATCGCAAGCAAGTTGGCAATTGCCAACTCCACTTTCTCGACAAAACCTAACATCACACGTATCATGTGCCTGGTTGGAGGCACATGTACAATGGGCTGAGTTGAAGAGGCGCATACATCATGGGTCGAGTTGAAGAGATGCACGCATCTTAGGCCATATTGAAGAAGTGCGCCAAGTTTGGGTAGAGGCGAACGTCCCATGCGCCTAGTAGGAGTCCAATGTAGTTTGAGTTCGGAAGGAGTTGCACGTAGCATGCACACAATTGGAGGTGCATGCGGCATGCACATGGATGGAGGCGCATGCGTCACACGACTAGTTAGAGGCGCACATGGCATGTACACGGTATGAGACGCACTTTTCATGCACCTAGCCGAGGGTGCACTCGTCATGCATTACTTTAAGTCAGTTTTGAGGAAGGTGTGCTTGAGTCGGGTTTTTCCAAAATTGTTTTATGGCTTGGGTTTTTCCTAAGTTGGATCGAAGCTTCTTGACTCAAGCTATGATTTGGTCTTATCTATTTAGGCCACGATTTCTTAGGATGCATGGCCTAGTGATGCTTGATCAGATATGGTGGAAGTTGCCTTAGGAAGCCAGGAGGATCTTTCACATTAGGGACGACCCATTCTGAAGTTATGCTTGGCCCGTTGTTGCTGCTTGGGCTAGTATGAGAAATTGGGTGAACACGGTCTAGAATCTTCTATGGTGACCTGAGTTGCTTGCCCAACACAGTCTTATTCAAGGTCAAATCTTTTTATTTTGGAAGGTTGCTATACCAGACCAGGGTGGATCTCTCCAACGGTCACAAGTTGGCGGATCTTTTGGGATCGAATCTTGGAGCTGGGATCTTCATGCATTAAAGGCAGTTTAGGGTTTCTTATTCTAAGGTTGGGAGAGCTAGGTCAAGGTGCATTATATAAGGAGAGCTCGGGCAAGGGATCCATCATCTACAACACAAACAATAACTATTTTATTCTTATCTCGCTTTATCTTTCCATACCATTAGTCTAGCGTAGCCCGTAACCTAGCCAAGCATAGTTAGACTGACCTTGGGACGACCACTCTGGATCTATCTCGGGTGATTGTTCTCTTTTTCCCCACAACAAAAAGTTATATTCCATCAACTTTTTGCTTATTTAGGATTGATATTCACATTTTTTACCTTCCTAAAAGTCTTAGATTTGATTACTTTTTAGTTTCTCTTTCCAGCCACAATTTTGGCCTATTTAGGAGTTGTTTTAATTAGAAAACTCTTTGTAATATTGAGCTTATATATAGAAGCGTATGCCATGAGAACAGGAAGAATACTTTGATTGAAAAATATGAGCAAGTCACTATCTTGGTTCTACAGAACTTTCCAAACACAGCGGAACGATTTCGTTGAGTTCTACTTCGGCTCATCAAGCGGATCTTCATCACCGTTTGTGACATCATTGACATATCAAAGTCATTGTCAAAACTCAAGCAGCGGACCGCGGTCTTTATAACAAGGTTCTTATTTGGTTGTGAGCATCGTGTTGAGATCATCCATCACAAACTGATCTAGAACGATCTGAGATTCCACCCTCTGTGGCAGGGTCTCGTTGCATCGTTGGAGAGGTTTGTATTAGAGCTCAAACTCTATTTCAGTTTCATCTATCTTTTAGATTTTATTTTTATCTTAGTTTCAGTTTCTAGTTTTTCATTGTTATCATAGTTTTAAAATACGGATTTTGGTACAACCCAGATTTGTTCCGTCCTCTGGGTCGTCCAGTCTAACCAGGCATTTTTATTAATTTTTAAAATATTATTCGAATAATATATAGACCAAATAGCCAAAATATAGATTTCAAAATACACATTTTAGAAGTATCAACCAATTTATAACATATAAAGTCCATTTTCTTTTGTTGATTTAGGGAAATCGTGCATATGATACGACTTTTTTGTTTTAATTTTTGATGATTCGGATAAAAGTTGGTCAGATCGGGTGGTCTGAGTCAAAAATCAGTGCAAACTATTTAATCAGACCAAAATTTTTAAAACAATGGTTTTTATTTTCTTAGATCAAAAAAGAAAAAGAAGGAAAGAAAATATAAAAAAAGAAGGTAAGAAAAAAGTCCAAAAAAGGGTGGAAAGAATCTTCATCAAATCAAGGTTCTTATTTTCTTACACCAGTGGGTCGAGGTTCTTCATACCGAGGTTCTTGCAGAGGCATAAATAAGAGGTCAAGATTTCCACCAATCTGAACATAGAAGGTCTTGCTTTTGCGTGGATTAGCAACGGGGTTCAGATCCGTTGGTATCATAGCTTAGGCTATACTTTAAATCCATCTATCTTTAAATTTTATTTTTATCATTAGTTTTTAGTTTGTTGTTCTTATTGCATTCTGAGTTGGAGAAAGAAAAAAATAAAAAAAGAGAGAACATTTTTTGAAAAAAGAGAGAGAAAGAAAAGAAGGCAGTCTAGAAAAGAAAGGGAAAGAAGGCTGAAAAAATTCCAAAAAAGAAAAAGAAAGGTGGAAAGAAGAGAGAATCTGCAAGAATATATCCTACGACTACTCAAGAAGATCTTTTGAAGGTGTTGCACCATTGGTTGGTGATCCAAACAAGTTTGTGAAGGTCATTCTTTGTGAGATGAGGATTACAATGAGAAGGGAGGTCAAGAAGTTAAATGAAAAACTAGACTGGATATAGTCCAAACAAGAGCGACTACAAGAAGTTCTTAATCTGTGTAGGAGAAAACAAATTCAGCCAGGGACGATTGGGAAGAACATCATTCACACTATTGAGGACAAGTTATGTAGTTCTGACAATCGTTTGAAGGTTACATCTGATGAGGTTGTTAAAGAGGTTTTGACGTGGGAGGAGTGTGATGGATATTCTTTTAACTTATTCGACAGAGATTGTTTTGATAAGCATACCATATCACTTTTTGACTTGATAGATTTGTTCGATGAATCAGAAGTTGTGGATGTTGTTCACATGAAGAAGTGCATAATTCCTATTATTGGTGAACATGAAGAACTTGTTGTTGTGGTTGACAAGGAAGACGTTCAACCCATATCTTATATGTCTCATGATTTTCATGTTGAACATGTTGACTTCTTGGGAGTGGACAAGTTAGGTTATGTTGGAGGTTCACCACTGATCAACTTTTGGAATAGTTTGAAGTTTAAAGAAAGGCAAATAAGTAAGATTTTTATTTTTGAATTGGAGATTACGTCAGATTGCTTATGTTTTTGAATTTTTATTATGTTGGAATGGAAGATATCAAGTGTGGCCACGAAGTTCAAAGATTCAATCTTGTTTTAGCGTGTTTGATAATTGGCAGCATGATTCATGCAAGGATTTGAGGAAAAATTCATTTCAAGAGGTGCGGAATGATATGAATCTACTCAGCAAGAAGCCTAAATTGTATAATAATTTCGTTTTTAAGGTTTTACGGTCTATTTAGAAAGTTAATTTTATGTTAATTTTATTTTATAGGAGTTCTAGTTTGTTTAGAAAGTCACTTATGCGATAATTTTTTTTTTTTTCTATTTAGGAAGTGTATCACGGTTTGAAGCATTCCTAGTAGGATTAGAGATGTTTTTCTTATTAGTTTCCCTTTCCAATTATAGCTGTTACATAGTTAAAAGTTTTGTTTAATTAGAAGTCTCTTTGTAACTTTCCGCCTATATATAGAGGCATTATCAATGAGAAGAGAAGTATATTTTTTAGTACAAAAATTGTGGGCAATGCCTCTCTTAGTTCTACGGAACTGTTCAAACACAGTGGAGTGATTCCATTGCATTCTCCTTTGACTTATCAAGTGTATTTACATCACTGTTTGTGGCATCTTTACCAAATCAAGGTTCTTATTTTCCTACATCAGCGGGTTGAGGTTATTCATATCGAGGTTTTTGCAGAGGCGTAAACATTGGGTCGAGATTTTCACCAATATGAACGTAGAAGATCTAGCTTCTGCATGGATCAGTAACGAATTCACATTACCGAGGATCAGCATTCAGCCCCTGGTTCATTAACATTGATGGCAAGGAGAGCATTGAGTTTGCAAGCTAAATAAGTTGATGAATTACAGCGGGAGAACAACTTTCACACTAGGTGCTATATCAAGAACAAGGTAGGTGGTATGATTATTGATGGTGGTAGTTATACTAATGTTGCAAGCACAACAATGGTGGAGAAGTTGGAACTGCCTATGTTGAAATATCCTAGGCTGTATATGTTGCAATAACTGAATGATAGCGGTGAGATAAGGGTGAACAAGCAAGTGTTAGTTGCATTCCAAATTATAAATATGAAGTTGAGGTATTGTGTGATTTAGTTCCTATGCAAGCTGGACTTTTGTTGCTAGGACGGCCATGGCCATTTGATAGGCGTATAAATCATGATGGCTTTATAAATAATTAGGTACTTAGGCGTGTCAAGTTAGCAAAGTTTTCAAAAGAGCCAATGATTGTACATAGGTACAGAGAGACATTTTTAAACACTAACAAATTGGATCTTGGTTTGCCAAATATTGTTGTCTCTCTTTTGCAGGAGTTTTCTAATGTCTTTCCCAAGGACGTACCACAAGGGTTGCCACCAATTTGCAGAATTGAACATCAAATTGACTTTGTTCTGGGTGCACTAATTCCAAACTGACCAATCTATATAAGCAATCCCGAGGAGATAAAAAAGCTTCAACAGTAAGTAACTGAGTTGTTGGAGAAAGTGTATGTGAGAGAGAGTATGAGTCCTTGTGCCATTCCAGTTTTACTTGTATCCAAGCAGGATGGAACATGAAGAATGTGTGTTGATTATCGAGCCATCAATAACATAATAGTAAAGTATCGGCATCCTATTCCTCATTTAGATGATATGTTGGATGAGCTGCATGGATCTTGTGTGATTTCTAAGATTCATTTGAAAAGTGGTTATCATCATATTAAAATGAAAGGAGATAAGTGGAAAACTACCTTTAAAACAAAATATGGTTTCTACGAATGGATGGTCATACCTTTTGGTTTGTCTAATGCTCCAAGCCAAGCACTTTGATGAGACTCGTGAATCATGTTTTCTATCCATATATTGGCAAATTTGTAGTCGTCTATTTTGATGATATACTTATATATAACAAAAGCTTGGACGATCATGTAGTACATTTGAAATCTATTTTGTGTGCACTTAGAAAGGGCGAGTTATTTATTGATATGAAAAAGTGTACTTTTTGCACAAACAAGCTTGTGTTCTTGGGATATATTGTTAATGCTCAAGATATACAGGTTGAGAAAGAGAAAGTACGTGCAATCCAAGAGTGGCCAAGTCCTATAGGTGTAGCTAATGTAAGGAGTTTTCATGGAATTGCTAGCTTCTATCGAAGATTCGTGAAGGATTTGAGTAGCATCGCCGCACCACTTACTAAGTGATCAAGAAAAATATTGGATTTCGATAGGGAGACGAACAAGAAAAGGCATTTCAGCTAATCAAAGAGAAGTTGACAAATGCACCTTTATTATCTTTACCTAAATTTTCTAAAACATTCGAGGTTGAATGTGATTCTTTAGATGTTGGTATATGCGTTGTTATTATGCAAGAAGGATGACCAATTACTTACTTTAGTGAAAAACTAAGTGGGGCAGCCTTAATCTACCAGACTTATAACAAGGAGTTGTATGCATTGGTTTAAGCTTTGGAAGCATGGCAATACGATCTATAACCTAAGGTATGATACACACAGACCATGAGTCATTGAAATGCTTAAACGGTCAACAAAAGCTGAACAAAAGGCATGCGTGTTGGGTGGAGTTCATTGAGACATTCTCGTACGTCATCCCATATAAGCAAGGCAAAGAGAATGTGGTTGCTAATGCACTTTCTCACAGGCATGCATTACTTTCTTCTCTTGATGCAAAGTTTCTTAGTTTTGAACATATTAAAGAGTTATATGCTGATGATAAAGACTTTCGTGAGAAATATCGAGCTTCTAAGAAAATTGCATTTTAAAGTTTTATATGCATGATGGATTTCTATTCCAAGAAAATAAGTTATGTGTGCCTAATTATTCTTCGCGAGACTTACTAGTTCATGATTTCCATCGTGGAGGATTAATGGGGCATGTTTTGCAGGAGTATTTCTATTGGCCATATATGAAGAAAGACGTTGCAAGAATCTGTGGTAGGTGTGTCACATGTCAGCAATCTAAATCATGTGTTCAACCTAACGGTTTGTATACCCCTCTTCCAATTCCTAGTAAACTTTGGATTTATATTAAAATGGATTTTGTGTTAGGATTTTCTAAAACTAAACATGGAAGAGATTCAATTTTTATGGTTGTGGATTGATTCTCTAAGATGACACACTTTATTTTAAGTCACAAAACAAATAATGCTTCTCATATTGAAGGTTTGTTCTTTAAGGAGGTTGTGAAACTACATGGTATGCCTAGAACAATTATTTCTAATAGGGATGCAAAGTTCTTAAGCTATTTTTGGAAGACTTTTCGATGCAAGCTAGATACTAAGCTCTTGTTTTCTACGATTTGTTATCCGCAAACTGATGGTCAAACAGAAATAGCTCGTAGAACATTGTCTACTTTGTTAAGGGCAATCATTAAAGAGAATATCAAAACATGGGAAGAATGTTTACCATATGTTGAGTTTGCCTATAATTGATATGTTCATTATGCTACTAAATTTTTACCTTTTGAAAATTGTGTGTGGCTTTAATCCTCTTACTCTATTGGATTTAACTCCTTTACCATCAACTGATCATGTTAATTTAGATGACAAAAAGAATGTTGAGTTTGTCAAGCAGATTCACGAGAAAGCAAGGCTCGACATTGAGCGACAAATGGGGCAATATGTGAAACATGTAAACCAGGGGCGTCATAAGGTAGTTTTTAAACTTGGAGATTGGGTTTGGTTGCATATGTGAAGAGCACTTTCCAGCGCAAAAATGTTCCAAGACCTTCCAAGAGGAGATAGTCCTTTCCAAGTGATCCAACGTATTAATGACAATTCTTACAAGTTGGATTTACCTGGTGAGTATAATGTGAGTACAACTTTTATTATTTCTGACACAAGTTTGTTTGATGTAGGCGATGAAGATTTGAGGACAAGTACTTTTCAAGAATAGGGAATGATGTGAATCACAAAGCAATGGGTCGAGGAAGACGCATCAGATAAGCTTCTGTTCCTATCAGATTTATATGACTGTGGTCCCTACTATTTTAATTTTCATTCTTTGTTTTAGAGTTACTATCAGATTCCTATATTTTAAATATATTTTTTGTGTCTTCATTCTCTGCTATATTTTACTCTCGGGTTTCACAAAAAAGAAGAAGACGCATCAGAGTTCTGCCCGATTGCCCTTCGACCACCTTGATCTGAAAAGGTCCACGACCACCTAGATCTGGTCCTTATCGAGGAATCGTCATCAACCTGACCACCAATACGTGGTCCCATGTCTACTTCGCCAAACGATAAGATCCCAACCCAAACAGCTCGGTGGTCTTCAGCATGGCAGAGCTTTGTCTCCCAAATTTAAGTTGATCTCTTTTAAGTACCTCAAGCTCTGGCCAATCTCCCTCACGTCATCATGTGAAGAGGTAAATTCTGGTCAAAGATCAGTGGGAAGCTTGAAAGAGAGAGAATTTGGTTGCAAGTCCGGTCACGGCCGAGGAAAAGACGTCATGTAGAGAAGACATTCAAGGAGATATGGGTATAACATTCTGATGAGTGTCCAAAACACACATTTCACTAGGACATTTTTGAGTTATTTTAGGTAGTTTTGAGTCTGCTTTAGCTTTAGTCTTGTGTCTTTTCATCCATTTTAGGCTCGTTACCTTAAATTAAGTCTATTGTGAGTCTTTTGTGTTTTTGGAGGAAGTCAGGGGATTTGATCGCTAAATAGAGGTTCGGAGGAGGTCTAGCCCATGTTAAGGTCAACACGGTCAGAGATGCAAGGCTGAGCCAACGGAGGAGTGAAGCAATTGCAGATGACCACAGAGGAGTGAAGCTGTCGTTCGTGGTCCCAAGCAGTTAATAGTCTAGGGTTGCACGTATACCATTTTTAACTCGAGCAGAGTTGAGGATAAGAAGCCTGCGCAGATCTAAAAGATACTTAAGCTGCTTCTGCATAGAGCCCGTCAAACAGAAGCCATACGAATAATGAAATGTCGCATGGAGCTCACGGTTGTTCAGAGAATTTACTAAAGCAGGCTTAACCGGACGCCTCCTTCTCGAGACAACTTTCCTGCAAACTGTTACTCTTAGCGGCCAAGCTTATTTTTTGGACCACCAATTTCCACATCGCAAGATCTTCAGATAATATTCTTGCCGAATGATTAAATTAGATATTTGGTTGTCACCGATATGTAATTTTTCTTTTAGGGTAAAAGGGGCAAAGAGTTGTATAGATAAGCTTTTGCAGAGACACTTAGCTAGACGGAGAGGCGACTCCCTTGGGTAGGTGGCCAGCCGGAAAGCTGGATCAGCGAGGGGCTTCCGAGAGAGCACAAACAGCTAAGCCTCTCTAGCTTTTCCTCTTTATATATCGGTTGGTGACATTTATGGATTCTCGTTATCTATCTATCTTGTGTTCCAGCATGAGTAGTGAATAGAGTCCTTAAGGGTCATGTGCCCTAAGTGCATCTGATCGGCTAGGTGACCAAAATGGGCTAAACATCCTTAGAGAACATACAAACCAGAGATCCTAATGCTTCTAGCCTTGAATGTGCCAGTCTGAGCTAGATAATTGATGGTGCGCTAGCTCGGCTAGGTTCACACTAGATGATTTAATGGTGTTCAACCTACACTCTGGGAGACAAGTGACCATGGAGAGCCGGGGAGTAGACTAGCTGGCATCGCGAGAAACACCAGACTTTGTTAGCCTATAGGGTAGAGTTCACAAGTGGCTATCGCTAGGAAGTAGCTACTTGAGTCGCAGCCTGGGTACGATGAAACTTGATACGTGATAGCTTGGCGAATTGCCCTAGTACTCACTTTGGCTTGTTATTGATGCAAAGTAGCAAGATGATTTAGGATCCCTGGACTGTCATGATTTGAAGAAACCTACAAGGTTACTTAGTCGGGAAGGTGCACAGAAGGTGTCTGGCTTACTTTCCATACTTTTCTAGCGTTAGGAGTGCTCTGCTTGCTTGATTTTACCCCCAATCTAAAACTACAAAAATAGATCCGTCCTAGATCTAGCTTGATCTTGCAACCTCTAGACATGCTCCCTATGTTCGATATTTTTACTTATCTTTGCTGCAGGGTAGCCCAAAACCCCCACACATCACATTCTATTTAAGATTAAATAATAATAATGGTTGATGACGTCAATCTCATAGATGAATCCACATCAAACTTTCATTCAAGCCCTCTTGAAACCTCACCAAGATGATTGAGAGGGATCTGCTCATCTCCAATTGAAAAAGACACAAGATTGGTTTAACGTTCGCAGAGGCCTGCAAGAAATTGTGGCAATGGAGCTGCCACAAAAAGATCCCCCCTCAGACCTTCGAAGAAGATCCCCTCCAGAAACGATGTCAATGACATAGATTCACCACTAATTAATACAAATTGATAGTTAATTTCAGATTATAATTTTAGTTTCTTAAACCCTAGAGGAAGATCCCCTCCTCAAACCTGATGCACACTTATATGTCACGATCTTCATAGAAAAGAGTATAAGGGAGGATAGGATTGAGGGAAAGAATAGAAGAAAATAGTTGGAGGGAGAAGTAGAACTTAGGTTAGGATAGAAGAATTCGAGATTAGATAGAAAAGAATGTAAAAATATAGAAGAAAATAATATAATATTTCATTGCATAATCAAACAAACATACATCATTGGCTTTATACCTATCTTAGAAGAGGTTACTGCCCTAATTCAACCCCTAACGTCGCCAATGCCACTTCTTGCACTAACTCCACTACTACGACATGACTCCAAACATAATTGAAATAACATAATAGCTACTAACTACTCATGACACGTCAACTATAAGATGATTACCCAACTAGGTACGTGACATTCGGCCGACCTCGAAAGATCCTTGTCCTCAAGTTTCAAGGCACTTTAAAATCAACAACTCAACTTTGCATAGCGAACACACCATGAGACAGCTTCTTGGTAACATCAAAATCGGTAAACTGAAATCGTCATTGTGACCAAAATTGCCAAAATGGCTGCTAAATTGCAGAAGGTTGCAGTTCATGAATCGCAATTGGTAGACCTGCATTTGCCAAACTTGGTGAATAATAGAATTGCAAAGTTGTTGTTGCACCAAGTTGTAGAGCTTCTGTTGCACCAAGCTATGGGGCTGCTGCTGCAATGAAACCCATACAAGCAGAGTTGAATCAACAAATCCTCAATCCAAATCGATAACACCTCACACAACTGCGTCAAAGCCTCCACCTGCTTGAAAATAATGTCTGTCCTATAAGAATATCTCTTCTCCATACAAGACTTGAAAATAATGTCTTCTAGTTCTATGAATCTTGTTTCCTTCAAGCAATATGGTTTAAGCCAATAGAAAGGCAATTCAGTATGTCTCGAATTAGAATTGCACCAAAAATTAAAACTCCTCTGTACTTGTCGATGGTCTAAAATTACAGCTGAAAACATTTGCAAGTTGCCAGCCAAATAAGCAAAGTATTCTTCATTTGTAACCCCAATAACTACGTAATTCACAAGCAACCATACAACAATTGATTTTTTAGTCTTGTAGAAAAGGTCAACAACCAGCTCCACATCTGCACTTTCACTGTCAAAAACATTTGCATCATGCAATATAATGACCTCTAAATTCTCCTTAGGTTGTCTAACCTTGGCATCATAACTCGACCTGAAGTGCATTTCATTGACCATGCTAAAATCAGTAGAGAGACATCCGTGTACTTCCTTCAATCGCCATCTCAGCCAGACTTGCCAAAAGAATTCCTTCAGAAATCACACTCTAAATTGAAGTTCATTTGCAACATGTAACTGAGCTTCATATACCAAATATGTTTCAGACAATTCCTTTTTCAAATTTAGAATTTTGAATTGTAGCTCATCCTTAGATGCAATATCAACAATTAAGGTGGTGAAGTCTTGGTCAGTAATAAGTCTACACTCCTCTACTTCTTCTAACCAAACCAAATCAGCCACGACAACATTATTAATGTGATCAACTTTACCAAGAACAGTAAACGACTTCTCTTGATTAAGTTTTCCCACGACTTTGAAATTAATTTTTCCGTATACAAAGATGACAATTCCAACACTCACCAATCCTTTAATTCCTGGTAGCAAAATGGTCTTAAAAATTCCAAATTTCCTCACATTTTTCTTCACCACACTCACTTGCTTAAATCTGCCGAATTCACTGATTCCCTTAACTAAAGGGTCATGTCTTGAACACAATAAACTCGAACTCAATCTTGAATTCAACACCTCTCCAAATCCATTCTCTTGAACAATGGCTATTCTCTTAACCCGAACATTAGCGTAACTGTCCAACATTCCCCTCATTGCAACAATCAGGAACTCTCCTCTTTCGTAATCATCTACAACATGCTCTCCAACGTCACCTTCCTTCGACCGCCACCGAGGCCAAATCTGCCAGATGCCTTCAACATTGAATCTCACACATCCAAAAATAGCATTTTCCACCAAATCCATTTGGTGTTCACCTTTATATTCACAGAAGTCCTCCACAATCGGTCCAATAACTTCACCATCAACATTACTACAAGAATCTAACCAACTTTTATCTAAGTAATCAACTTCGCCATGAACAACATCACCAGGAGATGTGTATTTGTTCATTTCCTCAACCGAAACCAAATCCTCCAACCCGAAAGATCCATCATCATCAGAAATAGCTATACCACCCACAATATCAAGAACTTCAACATTCTCGAAATGCGTACACAATGCTTTAACGAATTCATCCCAGTCAACCTCTTCATCGTCCAAATTCCAATGCATACCAATCTCTCGCCTCACCAACCAATAAATCCATTACCATACTATCCCTAAAAATCTCTACCGACCGGTATATCAAAAAACAATCCTCAATATTGCTAATCCAATCTCTCGGATTAGTACCTGAGAATGAAGGAAGGCCGGACAGACCCTGTTGACACAGAAATTAAGTCACCTCGTTCTGATAACTTTCTGGTGTCGCCTGAAATTCATCAAATTGCCCCCTTTGCAGGTCCGGTTCTTCTCTGCGACTTAACCCATTTGCCTTAACAGCCTCGTGAAGATTCCAATGAAACAATTCCATGTTTTACACTGTCAATAGCCAAGAATCCGGAAATTTATGGCTCTGATACCACTTGTCATGATCTTGATAGAAAAGAGTATGAGGAAGAATAGAATTGAGAGAAAGAATAGAAGAAAAGAGGTTGAGGGAGAGGTAGAACTTGGGTTAGGATAGAAGAATTAGAGATTAGATAGAAAATAATGTAAAAATATAGAAAGAAATGATATAATATTTCATTGCATAATCAAACAAACATACATCCTTGGCTTTATACAAATCCTATAAGAGGTTACTGCCCTAATCCAACACCTAACGTGGCCAAGGCCACTTCTTGCACTAACTCCACTACTACGACATGACTCCAAACATAACTGAAATAACATAACAGCTACTAACTACTCATGACACGTCAACTACAAGATGGTTATCCAACTAGGTACGTGACATTATAGTTGCTGCCAATTAATGGAGGAGACATGTGAAGGAGAAAGCATGGGAAGAAGGAGACAGAGGAGGCTTAGGCACGAGAAGATAAGAGTTTTGATTGAATATGTACTCTCTGGTAGCGTCACGGCAGAGCCTTGATGACGAGAGGGAGAAGGAAGAGGTGATTTTTTAATTTTTTTAATAGGGGTATAAAAGTCATTTCGTATAAAAATAACAAAAAATGATTGATGACGTTAGCGACGGATTTGAGAGTATAATAAAATCGAACTGGAAAAACTTTTTAATCTATTTCGAAAATATGGAGATGCAAAAAAAGAATATATCAAACAACAAGATTCTCAGGGTAATTACACTTAGATTATATCCATATGAAAGCTGCCCATCAGCCTCAAGGCTCTAAAGAAAATACCAGATATATTGTAATAAATTTTTCGGACCACCGGAGATTTGTTTTTGTCTCTATGGTCGCTGAGGATATGCCCTAGGATTATACAAAATCAGAGCTCACCCGTGAGCAGCCAGAAATAAATGGCTACCACCATCATATCTATGGCTTTTTATAAGTTTAAACATTCAGTCGAAAGTAAAACATTGTCGAAGTAATAACAGATCTTATTTAGTAAGTAATTTTATGAATATATATTTATTATTCGTAACCTATAGAATCTATAATATTTTTAAGTAAATCAAATTTCATTATCACTATTATCTTCAGCTTTCCTATTCGTCCAATCCAATAATTCCACCAGTTCTGGGTCACTTGGGCTCTATACTAGCTTCATTTGTGCCTAGGTAGAGCTCTCGTCTGGCTGGGGACAGGCAAAATAGCCAATTTGTTATTTCTTAGCATTTTTTTATGAAGGAAAGGGGAGCACTCAATTTTCCTTCCATCAATGCATATCCGTGGAAAATAAAAAAAAATCCTGAAATTATCAAGAGCTAGAGGAACTGTACCAGTTGAAAACATGTGACGCCCAAGGACAATGTAAAAAACTAAATTCGGAGCATCCATTAAGTACCAATGAATAGTAGAGACTAAATGCTGTTAATTAGACTTGCTCAGAACGATAATAAAGTCTAACCATACAACAATTACATTAAGTAAAGTGCGCAACTCTAGAACTAATCTGTATAAGCTGTGAGATCTTTGGGGTGGCTCTTTAACCAAAAATATATGACTGCATTGATGACCTATAATAGTAACAACAATTAAGTACTATTAATGTTATTGCTCCCTAACAAAAAGTGCACAGTACAAGTAATAAGAGATTTCAGGAAGTATTGATTTATTTTATAAAAAATATATACTATTGAGGAATCATATTTAAATAAAGTGTGCTAGTGTTAAAATTCCCAAATACGAAAGTTCAGAAAAATCTAGCATGTTAATAGAACTCCCTGCCAATTATCGTTATCCTTAAATCAAGCAGAAGGAAATGGAAACTTTAAAAAATCCTAAAAGCAAAAAGGAAGAACCATCCATCAACTAATGTTTGCTTCAAAAAAGTTTCTTATAAAGCTCAATCCAAGTCCAAAGAAGCACTTAATTTTAGTATCGAAACTATCAAAAGCCAGACAAGATAATGAATTTAAAATTTTTGAAAAAATTATTTAACTGAAAAGTTACTACACCAATACACCTCCCCTCGGCAATTGCGCAGGAAAAAATAAATAACAGAAACCAATAAATTGAAATATAAATTAAATTAAATGCCTGGACTCCACAGACTCCAAAACCTAGAATTAAACAAACCCACAATGTCCGGCAAGACCTTCCTCGCCAGACACTTGTGGTTGCTCCTCCCTCCGCCGCCCACATCCGCCGCCACGTCATCACCACCTCCACCCTCTACCTCCACCTCCACCTCTACTTCCTCCTTCTCCAAGCTACGAAGCACAGCTCTTTTTCCCTTGCTATGATTATGGTTAGGGTTAGCGTTAGTCTTCTTCTTGGTCGTCTCGCAAGCAACAAGATGGTCCTCGAACCCCTCGATGACGTGGTGAATCAGCTCCCTGTTAGGGGACGAGTCCCACCTGTACCAGAAGCTGGTGTAGCACTCGAAGCACCCGCATCCGAACAAGGGCCCGCCATTGCCGGAGCTGCTCGTCCTCTTCTTGCACTTGTTTATGTGGTGGGTGGAGGTAGGGTTTAGGACAGACCTGGCTAGTAAGTAGGCCAGAACTTCCCGGTCATGGGCCGGGAGGGACAAGGCCAGGGCTAGAATGGTCACCGGGAGTAGCTTCAACACCGACTCTGGGTTCTTGCATGAGGAGGGTCTTGGCGGCGGCGGCGGCGGCGGAGGAGATGCTGATGAGGGGTTTGATGGGTGACATGTGCCTTTTCTCTTACCGGCTCCCATTATTGTTTCTGTTTGTTTGTTTTTTTTTTGTGAAAGGGTCTTCGAAAAGATAATAGGGTTTCGTTATCTTCTTGGTATATGGTAGTGTTGTGGAGAGAGTGGACTTGGGACTGTGGATGGCCTATTTTTAATTGGATAGTTACACATAGGTTCGTATGGTTTTGGATAACTTACATTTGGTTCCACATTTCGGTTTAGATAAAGAGTTCAGCACTCTCAAGTTTATGTAATTTGACATCAGATATTATTGAGTCTACTTTAGTTCTTTTGACATGACATGTGACATAGCATCTCGTCGACCTTAGCTCCCAAAACTCGTGCCACGGAGCTTCTCAATCTGAAACATTCTTCCGTACGTTGAGCAAAATGATACGAACTCCACCAATAATGTGACGAGATCCAACTACAAAGCGTGTAAGTTTTAAATGGTGCTAAGATTGCATCGTGATGCAAAGAGGCCTACTCGTTGTTTACGACCAAAGAAGAACATTGTTATGATGACTAGACTCGTTGATTGAGTTGAAATAAAAACTTTTATTTGACGAAGATTACTGTAAATTTACTTGATAATTCGGTAGAAAAAATAGCGAAATAGCTTTGTTGTGTTCGCACAAATTTCGTAGAACCAAAAATAAAATATTCTATATATTTAAACCAAAGAATTATTCCTCGTCTCATTGCTCGTGTCTCTATATATATGCTAAATGTCACAAATAATTCCTAATGAAACACAAACCTATGACATGGACAAAAAGTAAATGAAAAAAATAAAAAGGAAAGAGGCTAAAATTTGAAAATGCCTAAATAATCCAAAATTTGCTAGAACTAATGTTCCTAAACAAGCATAAATTGGTGAAACTAATTTTCATAAATAAACCGCCTAATTAAGTTTCTAGAGCTTAGTTGCTGAAATAACATACTAGAATATGTATTAATGTCATATATCGTGTCCTATACATCTTGTTTTGATCCCCTTCCACAAACTGATTTCATAGCTTATTTTGAAAAGTTATGAAATCAGTTTGCTGAAGGCTGACAAATATCTGGAATGGAGATCGAAACGAGAGGTATAGGACATTATATATGAAGAGAGAATATTTTTAAGGGTATTGTTATCTATGTGCTAATATGTAGCCGATATAGTTCATTTCTTCAACTGCAAGGATTAACCATACATCACACATTTCATTTTCTTAATGAAGGATAAATAATGAAGCATTTATGGCTTCGGATAAAGTTATTGAATCGCTAAATTTAGAAAATATAAACATTTCGTTAGGGAATTAATAAATGTTAACATTTTTCAAATCTCTAGACAAAAAATTAATTTATCAAAACAATTGAAGCTAAATATTAATTATACAAAACCTGAAGGGCTCATGTGCATTTTAACTTTTTTTCCCTTCTTTACTTGTTATTTCGCTGTCTCTCTGTAGGAGTTGTGTTTCAGGGTCTCGAGCCCCGAGAGTGGCAAAGTGGATGGGAACTTTTGGTTTTCGCTTTTGACCGGTAGGGAGACAGTTCAGACATTTAAATTAAAAAGAGGTGTCATTATTTTTTAAATAATATATTCGGCAGCGTAATATGTACTCGATTAATTAATTCGAAATTTAGTTTTTCTTATTAACTAGTATCTGACCGGGTGAGATGATTAATTAAAATTTTAGTTTGATGAAATTTTTGAAATGTGATAAAATTCTGTCAATATATATTTGTTGAGGCATGAAAATGACGCTTCAGATTTTCGGGTTCGTGTGGAGCAACTCGTGCTCGGGTTGACGAGTGGTGGTCAAGAGGGCCGTTCGGTCCGTTTCATCCAAGTTCGCCTTGGGCCTTAGGGCGCCTCGTTCTTGGAGGGGATAGCCCGGATGAGTGCTTTGAAGTTGCTTTGGACGATGACGGGCTTGAGACGAGATTTCGCGTGGGGGGTCCGATAAGGTCAAGTCGGTCTACATTTCCCTAAGTTAAGCCGGGTTCCTATTTTGGTGGCGGCTTTCTTATTCGATGTCGGGTTACTTGGCTGGCACGACTTCTTTTAAGGCCGGGTTTCCTTATGTTTGGACGACGGTCTAGAACTTTCCTATATCAAGCTGGGCTAAATCTCTCCGTATTGGCGACGGTCACAAATTGACGGATCTTGCAGGATTTAGTCTTTATTGAGGCGGATCTCTTGGGATCGAATCTTGGAGCCGGGATCTTCATGCATTAAAGACGGTTTAGGGTTTCCTATTCTAAGTTCGGAGGAGCCAAGTCAAGGCGCACTATATAAGGGGAGCTCGGGCGAAGGAAAAGATCATCAACAACACAACACAACAACTTCTATACTATCTTTGTTGCTTTTCCTTTCCGTAGTCCGTAGTTCGTAGCTTAGCGTAGCCTAGCCTTAGTATAGTTCGACCGACCTTGAGACGACCACTTCGGACTGTCCTAGGTTATTTGTTCTCTTTTTCCCGCAACAATATTTAACACTATCGTGTTAACAATAACTCACTCAGTATGAATTTAATCATTTACTATAGTGTTAAATACTTGTTAGTTAATTTTGCTACTTTTCAAAATCTCACCTGGTTCGAATCTGGATCAATCGGTCTAATAAATTCGAATACACTCAATTTCGTGGGCTCGGTCATTGCTATGGGCCGTGAAATAACCGTTTACAGAACCTCGCAAAAGTTCTCGGCATCATGTTGTTCAGATTTTGACATAATCTATAGGGCGGAGCCCAATTTTAAACCTTAGAAAACTGGACTTCGGCCCATGTGTCCATGTTATTCCCTCAACCTGGGCCAAGTCTATGGGCTATGCTTTAGCTCCAATAAAAACGAAATTTTCATGCACATGGGCCTTGGCGTTGAACTTTTTGGCCCATTAAAAGGTTGGAGAAGAATCGACCACTGTATATATAAAAAATGGTTGGACGTTCTTAAGAAAAAAGAATTGATGCACAGGCTTATCCATGTGCAAGATCCGGGCAAAAACTCGAGCAGGATACAGACAAAGATTCGGACAGATCCAAATTCTTATCTATTTTTTTATTAATATAGTATCCGAGTTTAGATCTTATCAAAACATTAGATTTTGGACCCTTTGGATTTAAACTCATATCTAATTGAGGCCTCAATCTGTTAAGAACCTTTTGCTTCAATGAAAATGATCCCCACGTTATGCTCTTCCAATGAAAGTAATCTTTCCATCATCCTAGGTACAAACGATGATTGACACTACATTGCCAACGATTAGATTTTGTCATATTATAGTTCCACTCTTTCAAAAGATTTGTTGAACATGCTGGCATGTAAACATGTGCTCGTCACGTCTAGCTTTGTTTTTAGTTTAGTCCTTTGTAATTGAGTCCCATGAGACCCGCTTGTCATAATCACAAAGTAATTTGAAAGAGGAGGCTCAAATTTGTACCGTTTGCACTCGACCAGGCAAATGTTTGAACACTTTCTCAAACATCCCGTGGAATGATAAAATGAATCGAAACACATTTGAATACTTTTCCTACCTGTCCATATCTTTAAAATATCAAAACGTCAACGAGTAATTAATTTTATGCATTTTAAACAATCACGTATGAAAGTAAAACAAACATGTTAAAGAACTTACAAGTGTTTTTTTTCCTTCCTTTTTTTTACTTGTCATGTGATCACCATTAGATTACACAAAACAAGGTGACATTTCAAATGAAAGATCCAAGATGATGCGGCACACTAGGTAGCAAGAAATCAAGAAAGAATTTGTCGCACTGAAATGTCAAAACATGTAATTTCATTTACTAATTTAATGCGTTTGAAATTAGAAAATTAGGAAATAAAAATGACACGAACCAAAATATATCAAAGTGAGTTTTTTCCTAGAATTAGATGGCAACAATTGGTCCCCGGAATGAGAATGGCAACACAGGGCATGATCATCATCATCACATGCATGGTCAATCAAATCGTGAGTCCGTGACGTGTTAGACTTTTTTTGGACATGATAGACGTTTTGTCCCCCAACCTTATCATGAGCCAAACTTGGGTACATGCACCATATCACTGGATGCAATGTAATCCAACTCCGATTTGCACTATCATTTCCCTTTCTTTCTTTATTTTGTCGATGACATCCGAAACTTATCAGATATTAAAGCTTCTTCCGAAAAAGACGATTTCTTTATCAATGACTATTTGATATTTACAAGTAGATGCCAAATAGCACTCGTCTAGATAACACAATACGGTAACACAATACGGAAGTCTGGAGTTTAATTTATAAAAAATTACCTCTCACCCGTTATCTGTAATTTTGCTCTTGAGGTCATAATTTTATAATAATTTTACCTGTTAACTATGTATGACAGAACTCTATATAATATTTTTCAATAATTGTGTCACACACACTAAAAAAATCGTGGTTATGTTTATATCTCGTATCTTCTGAGGTTATTTTGATATTAGAGAAGGAAATACGCCAAGAATGAATTAATGAAATCGGATAGGTGTATTATAATGTTCTTTTCCTTACGGGGTTACTGCCACGCGCAATAAATTAACGTCATCAAGTTGATAGTACTTAAGCGGATTTACTATGTAAACATTGTGAATTAGCATCTCTCTTTCGGGGATAGTCAATTATTCATTCCGACTTTTCTACTTAATTTTTAATAAAATACTCTTAATCCTAAAAAAAGTTAATAGTCCGAGACTGATATTCATGTTTTGAAATCATTGCCTAGCTAGCTATATTTAGTTAGCGAAGGAATTGGAGGACAATAATGTTTGTTAACAACAGGGCTGAACAAACAGTCTGACCCACGCGAAACCATTGAGATATAACAAATCGTTAGCACGAATTTGTATTTTGTATGTAACACTTTGATTGTTATTAATAATGATGGTTTGATGCATAATCTCAATTGATAAAATCTAATTATTTAATGAACAAACTATTAAACGAAAAGCCATAATTAAATAGTTGTCTCTTGTAAAGGAGAACCTTCTTCTTCAGAGGTTAGTCACAAGATCGATAGATGCTTGTCATTAGCTTGTCATTGCTCACGTACTCAAAAGATGGACTGTATTCTGTAGCCTAAAAGTCCTCAGAGATTCTCTCACATGTTAAACCTCTTTTACGTTGTTAAAAGGATTTACCAGGAGGAGAGAAAGGTAGAGGTGTTATCACGAATAACAAACTCTACCTACACCAAATCTTTTATGTTCCAATTAAAAAAAATTATCGGGAGATTCAAAACTCAAAACTTTTAATTACTTAACTTATGGATAATTCATGGGTGGAAATTCTAACATATCTCACTAGCACATGATTGATCATAATCAACCAACTCTCTCATTTTTTGTTTAGCAGATATGCCGTGCGACCAGCATACATCGAGCGCACTTAGCTAAACCCAAGAGCACATAGCGGCCAACTGGATGATAGCATCTCGATTATCATCTCAATCACATAAAGTATTCCTTAGCCTAGGTCTTATCTCACATTTATTATTTTCATATGAAATTTATGAAATAATTTGTATTCACTATTGTGTTGCTCTCAACTCAATAGGCATGTCAGTGAACCACGAAGCTCCTAGAATGTGATCGATAAAGAACCTTCTTCTCTAACGATATTTTTTACATCATGATCTAGCCAGCTTTTCTAGTTAGTCTTGCTAACTCGAAGCTAAACCATGACCCTTTAAAAACTTTCCAAGCAAGCCACACTGAACCATATTTTCAAATATGTTATGGATCTTAAGAGTATATTTCCGAAAATCATATTTTTTGGAAAAATTACCGTCAGGTCCTTGGGTATGGTCACCCTACCCATCAGGTCCTTAGGTTTCATAAAATCATTTTACTGTCCCCCGCGTTTGGTTTTACCCTACTCTCGTGTCCCTGTTGCCGGAATATGATATTTTGTTGCCAAAATATGTCATTTTCTCCGACGAACTCCTATTTGAAAAGACAAAAATTGCCCTCCCACTTTAAAGATAAAAAAATCCCTCTTTCCTTATATCTTCCCCTTCTTCTTCCTCCCACATCATCTTCTTCCTCCAACCTTCAACCTTCAACTAAAACTCAAAAATAAAACTTTTTGTAAGAATCAAAACTAATTAGAAAGAATTAAAATTTGAAAAACCCTAATTCTAAAAACTTCAATTCTAATTAGAACACCCAAATATAAATTTCAAAACTTTAACCTATCAAAACCCAAAAAAGAAAAATCCCATTTGGGTCAAAAGCAAAAAAAAGGGGACGAGCGACTACCTGAAAGGACCCCACCGGCAATAACCATGGAAGGACCCCTCTGGCCGGCCAAGCTACTCCACCACTCCGGAGATGAACCCGATGTCAGCGCGGGATGCTGCTCAGGAAGGACGGCATGGCAGAGCTGGACTGGGATTTTGGCTCGACAAAGCGGGACCGGCTGTTCGTGCTACACCATGATTCCAAATCAAAGCCACTGGCTCCTTTAACAACATGAGGTATCCTACCCGGGCCACATTTTTCGGCAGAGGTCAATTATAGTTCAGTTTATTTTTGAAACGGCAGTAGAGATCATGATTTTATTAATTTTTGCATCGTTCGATTGGGTTTGATTAAGATTGTCTGCGATAGTTCGATGGGTTTTTTTATTTGACTGGAGCAATAGGTTCGATTCTTTTTCCTAGTTTTGATTCTATGTAAACATAATTTGGGTTTGAATTTTGTTTTTGGTTGAAGTTGGAGGAAGAAGATGAAGTGAAAGGAAGAAGAAGAAGGGATAGGGTGACCATACCCCAAGGACCTAAGTATCATTTTCCCTAGTTTTTGAATTTGGTCTCACACAAGGGAAATTCAAATTACTTTGTAATAAATTGATTTTTCATCTATAGGTCTTACAATACACATGATCCAAACCATGCGTTATGGTGTTCTTTTCTCTGAAAAAAGGAGTGTATGTTAATAACAAAAAATAACATACTAGAGCATCGACATCGACATTTTTGAACAATGACTTTAGTCTACCCAAAGACTACTTCAAGCTATTAAGACAGAATTATAGTAAGTTCGACTTACTTCTTACTATCAAATTGTTATAATCCTTTTAAGTTTTGAGAACTTCTTTAATGAAACATCTATTACATGCACTATCAATAATATTGCACTTTAACAAGACCATTTCTCGTACTTAAGCAAGGTGGCATTCATATTTGAAATTTCTAGTGAGAACAAGTGTATTAAATGAACTTAACCATTTATAATTTTTATTCATCTCATTAGAGGTTTTATATAGGCTTAAGAAATAGAAAGAAGGAGAGAAAAACAAGCTGATGTGATAGTCTGCTAGCCGTTACAATTACAATTTTTTGTTTGAATATTAAATAATAAAATTATCTAGCTACCAACTAGTTACATTCTAACTAATTTTGACAGCCTAGTTTAGTTCTAGATGGCTTAACACATGATGATCAACATGATCATCACAAACCATCATAAATACTGCAACCTGGGCTTCAAACTTAATAACTGGTGGCTTGTGGTAATACTTTAGATCAAGGATATTCATCCTCATCTTCATCATATCATGAAACTCCATATTTTTCCCTAAAGCAGCAACATACCTAGGCAGCTGCATATCATCATTTAGCAACTCCTAAGGTACCTGCAAACACATTGAATATAATAAGTACTTAAATCACTCACATAACTCAACACTCTCTCTCAAGTTGGACTAATACAGATTAAATAAACCCAACTTACTTGAAAGATAATTGAATTGACTAGGATTTAAGGGTTTAGTAAAAATATCTGCAGTTTGTTTATTGTTTCTTAAGTAAGGAGTATCAATCTCTTTGCTTTGAACTTTTTCTCTCACAAAGTGGTAATCAACCTCTATATGTTTAGTTCTTTCATGAAACACAGGATTAGCAGCAATATAGATGACATATTGATTGTCACAAAATATTAGCATATGTTTTTTTTGGAAACCAAATTTAGTAACCAATTGCTTTAACCAAATCAATTCAAAAGCAACAAAAGCCATGGCTTTATACTCAGCTTCAGCTAAAGATCTTGAAACAACCACTGGTTTCTTGCTTTTCTAAGTAACTAATTTTGCACCCACAAAAGAACAGAAACCACTTGTAGATCTGCTACGAGGAGCACTAGCATAACTAGCATCAGAAAAAGCATAAATCTTCATGTAACCATACCTTATCATTAGTAATCCCAAACCTCGACTAGATTTCAGATTGTGAAGTATTCTTTCAGCAATTTGCACAAGATTAGTCGTAGGTTTATGCATGGCTTGACCAATTAAGCTAACAGCAACAAATATTTTGAGTCAGGTGATAGTTAAATAGATGAGCTTACCAACAAGTTTTTGAAAAATGTTGATCTTTGAAAGTAAATGGCCTTCAAAGAGAATTTCTTACCAAATTCAAGGGGAGTCTCAACAGGTATAGATTTAGTCTTCTTTGTTTCTTTTAAAAGATCAATGACATACTTCTTTTGACATATGTGAATGCCCTGCTCAGAATATGCAAATTCTATACCTAAGAAGTATCTAAGCTTGCCTAGATCTTTTATGTCAAATTTACTTTTTAAAGTATTCTTTAGGTAATCAATTTCTGTCAGATTACTTCCAGTTATGATTAAGTTATCCACATACAGGCAAACAACAAAATTTCCTTGAGAATTATCAAAGGTGAACAGAGTATTATCAGCATAGCTTTCCTTGAAACCTAGAGACAATAAGACCTTACTCATTTTGTGATACCAGGCTCTAGGGGACTTCTTTAGACCATAGATATCATTTTTAAGCTTGCAAACTTTCCCTAACATGATCATAGGATGACCTTCAGGAGGTTCCATGAAGATTTCGTCCTCCAAGTCTCGATGGAGGAAGGCATTCTTCACCTCCATCAGAAAGAGAGGCCAATCATAATTAGCAGCAAGAGATATAATAACTCTTATAGTCTTTATTTTAGCTACTAGTTCGAAAGTTTTATTATAGTCTATACCTGGTGTTTGAGTAAATCCCTTAGCCATAGGCCTAGCCCTATGGCTCCCTATATTTCCATCATTACTGTACTTAATTTTAAACAACCACTCACAACTGATAACTTTTTTACCAGGAGGCAAAGTAGTAGGTAACCAAGTTTTATTTCTCTCAATAGCTTCAAGCTCCTCATTCATGGCAATCAGCCAAACTTTATGTTTTCTAGCTTCTTCATAACCAGTTAGTTCAATCTCAGAATCAATTTTATGTAGAAAATATAGATGATTCTTAGAAATAGAGTCATAGAAAACATATTTGTTCATTGGATATAACTTTACATTATATACCTTGTAGTTGACATTTTTTTGACTCTCTGAGATCTTCTCACCCATCTTCATTCTTCCCTTTATTCTGACTCATAAGCAACCTCATGGGAAGTGCTCTATTATTTTCTGTTTGTCCCAAATCTTTTTCTAGGAACTTTGCTGTACCTGTGATAAATTTTAGTGACTTGATCAAGATTTTTATACCTATTTTCTTCTTCATTCACATTTTTTGGTTGATCCTCATCACTCTGTGTTCTTCCTTCTCTATTTTCTTCTTCCTCTGTAGGAGATTGATCTGTTGTTGCCTCAATTTTTATTTCTGGGTAGATATCTTGATAAGAAATCTGTATTCTATTGACATCTTGAGATTCATGTCTATTCTTCTCCCCCTGAAACTCATTAGTCCATTCTATAGGTAATTTATTCAAGTAATATGCTTGATCTTAAACAAAGGTGTTGTCCCTTGTTAGAATTTCTGTTTTGTTTTAGGATTATAGCATTTGTACCTTTTAGTAATAGAAAAATAACCTAAAAATATCCATCTTTCAGCTTTTGGGTCATGTTTATCTCTCTTCATGCTAGGAATAAGAGCAAAGCAAACACAACCAAAGTTCTAAGATGATCTAAGTTCATAGGTCTTTGAAGTAGCAGTTCTAGAGGAGATTTGAAATTTAAGATCTTACTTGGGGTTCTATTTATTAGATAACAAGAAGTCAGAATAACATCAGACCAGACGGACTTAGGCATATTCATTTGAAATCTAATAGCTCTTGCATCCTTAAGTAAATGACAATTTTTCCTCTCTCCAACACCATTCTGTTAGGGCGTATAGGTACAAGATTTTTGATGCATAATTCCAAGTTTGTAAAAAATTTGGACAAGTTTAGATATTCAATTCCATTGTTAGATCTTAGGATCTTAATAGTCTTATTAAACTAATTAGAAACTATTTTTCTAAACTCTTCAAATCTGTCAAAGACTTGAGTTTTACTTTTAAGTAAATATAGCCAATTAGTTTTGAAAAAATGATCTACAAAGGTGATGAAATACTTAAAACCTTCATAAGAAAGATTAGAGGAGGTCCATATATCAGCTGAACAACCTCAAAAGGTTCATTATACTCAGTAGAGGAAATTTGAAATATATTTCTAAAGGCCTTAGCCATCTTACAACTAGTACAACCATGAGCAATGGGCTAATTACATGACAAAAGTTTACTTAAAATAATATCAGATGGGTGACCTAGCTTATAATGCTAGGTTTTTAGGTTTCCTGGAGTGGATGCACTCAAAGAAACTGGATTACTTTGAGTGGATACAATCGATGGAGTAGTCCCATCATTAACCACATAAAGTCTAGTGCTCATCCTTCCTTTACCAATCAAACTCCCTATTTTTATATCCTAAAACAGAATATGAACAGTGTCAAAGATGACTCTACATCAAAGTTCTTTAGTTATCTCACTTAAAAATATTAGTTTTACAGTTAGGTTATTGATTAGCAACATATTTGACATGCTATTTTGATACATAAACTTCTTTTTACCTAACCCAATTATGGCAAGTTTATCTCCATTAGCAACAGAGACATTGAAAGTCAAAGCATTGTGATTTATATGAGACAGATCATGCATATCAAATGTCATATGATGGTTGGCACCAGAATCAACAATCCAACAACTAGTTATATTTTTAAAAGCTGAGTATGTAACAGCAGGTTTCTTACCATAGATCTTACCTAGATCACGTTGGGAAGAGGTGGAATGCTTCTCAGTTTGTTGTTGATTATTGCTATGGTTTAGCATTAAGCTTGAGCTCTTGCTTAGTTATTGTAAAACATGTTGAACAATCAGGTCCACAGCAGAATTAGTATTCTCAGGAGGCCTAAGTTGATCTTTGAGCTGATTTCTATTAAAATTAGCCTTTTTAGGGACACCAGCAGTGAGGTTGGCTATAGGTTGTTTCTATGGCCTCAAATGAGGATACAGAAACCAGCATTTATCTTGGATATGTCTAGTCTTCTTGGAATTCTCACAATAGAGATTTACTCCTCTGGAGTTGGACTTTCCTCCTCTTCATTTGAAGTTGCCTCTACTACTAAGAGCTCCTCTATTTTGCTGGGAGTAGAATACACTAGCTTCAATATATTCTTCCTTCCCTTTGCTGCTTTTCATGACCTTTTTCCTGGTCTCCTCTTGTTGGATTCTAGAGCTCACTGCTTCAAAGGATGAGAGCTTAGCAGAAGTGGGGATTTGGTCAATTAATCTTTGAAATTCTGGCTTGAGGGAAGCAAGATCATCAAAGATCTTATCTTGCTCAACACTTTGTTGAATGGTGAAGAAGTCAGATATGGGAGGCCTGTAAATGGCTAACTCATTCTCTACCTGTTGTATTCTCCCCAAATAATCAATATAAGGAGTTTTTCCTTTCTTACATTCAGCAAGCTTCTTCTTGAGCTCATAAACCCTAAAGAGGTTCTTTTGATTGCCATACATCCTCTTGAGAGAATTTCATAGCTCTTTAGATGTATTTGCATAAGCAAATATATCATAGACCTTGGGCTCAAGGGAGCTATGGATCAATCTTAAGACAAAGTGGTCATTGGCTTCCCATACCAAGAACTGATCACTATCTTTATCAAGAGGTGAAGCAACTTTACCAGTAACATAACCAAGCATATCCTTAGTATTTAAGGTCATCATGGCAGCCTTTGCCCAAGACAGATAATTATGTCCATTTAGGAGAGTTTAAGTAAATTTGAGGTGGGTGTCACTCTCACTCTCAAAAGCTATAATTTTTTTTGAAGTATTTACATCGGTGGTTTCTGTTGTGGCAGCGGAATCGGAGATTGGGATTTCAGATTTTTTTTGTGGGGAAAATTAAGGCTCTGATACCATGGAATTTTTTGTGAGAACAAGTGTATTAAATGAACTCAACCACTTCAAATTTTTATTCATCTCATTAGAGGTTCTATATAAGCTTAGAAAAGAGAAAGAAGGAGAGAAGAACAAGCTGATGTGATAACCTGCTAGCCATTGCAATTGCAACGGCTAATTCCCTATTTGAATATTAAATAATTAAACTATCTAGCTACCAACTAGTTACATTTTAACTAATTCTGACAGCCTTGTTTAGTTCTAGGATGGCTTAACACATGATGATCAACATGAACCATCATAAATTCTGTAGATCTGCAGAAACTTCAGATCTGCAACCTAGGCTTCAAACTTGATAACTGGTGGCTTGTGGTAATATTTCAGATCAAGGATGTTCATCCTTGGCTTCATGATATCTTGAAACTCCATACTTTTCCCAGAAGCAGCAACATACCTATGCAGCTGCAAATCATCATTTAGTAGCTCCTAAGGTACCTGCAAATATATTGAACATAATAAGTACTTAAATCACTCACATAATTCAATAATATCTTAGAACAACACTCAATAATTAATAATATAATAAAAATTATCTCATCTCAATAAAGAATTAAAAAATTGACTCCTACTAAGGTAAACACTAGTGTGAATGGGCTACTTTTCTCTCCGATATGTATTCAAGTAAATGTTACAAAAATTAACATTCACACAATATGTATTGTTGAAACAACATTAATTTCACTGAATAACTAATTCATTACAATAAGAACAAAAACTAACATCTTTCCAAACTCTGGGACCTGGTATGTTTCACAAAATATCTTTAGATACACCCTTATTTTGGTAGTTGTGGACAGATTCACTAAATACAGTCACTTATTGGCTCTGTCTCATCCTTATTCTGCCTTTCAGGTTGCTAAAATATTTTTAGATGGAGTGTGCACGTTACATGGTGTTCCTAGAACCATAGTTTGTGACATAGATAGAATCTTTACAAGTAAGTTATGGCAAGAACTCTTAACCCTGTTCGAGACAACTGTCCAGCTTAGTGCTTCTTATCACCCTCAAGCTGATGGCTAAACATAGCGTGTTAATAGATGTCTAGAGCCTTATTTGAGATATTATTATTTTGAGACCTAAGATGTGTTTTCAATGGTTAACATTAGCTGAGTATTGGTTTAACATCAATTACCACCAGTCTCTTTGTAGGACTCCATTTGACGTCATCTATGGATATTCTCCACATGAGCTACCTGGATGACATATACAACCAAGTGGTATAGCTGCAGTTGATGATTACCTTACAACTCGGGCAATTGTATTGAAGGTCATTGCTGCTAGTTTGCTCCCAGCTGAGAGCCGTATGAAAATTCAGGCTGATAAGAAGAAGTGTGGCTATGCAAAAGAATCAAAAGTTATCTGTGAAGTTTTACGATCCTTATGATATTTTACAAAAAATGGAAAATGTTTCCTACAGATTGGCATTGCCAAGAAGCTATAGCATTTACCATATTTTTGATATCACTTTATTAAAGAAAGGACTACCTCCTGCTGCTACAGTCATGCCTGGGCTGCTAGTGTTTGATGCTGCAGGTGAGATCAAGATTTTCCTTGCTTCTATTCTAGCTACTCGACATTTACAGAGGGTCTTCAACTTATTGATGAGGTTTTGATATTTTGGGTCAATCTAAGTTTTGAAGATGATTTGTGGGAAGATGTTGTTGATCTGAAATCCAGGGTTCCAGAATTCATGGCTTTTTTTAGCCTTGAGGTCAAGACTTAATTGAGGAGGAGAGTTGTAATGTGTTGTGAGCTGAGGTATATTGTGTGGGAGAATGTTATGCGCAGAAAAAGTAGTAGCCATAGGATCCTGTAGATGAAGGTCCATATGGGCTTGAATTATAAAAGAAGTGAAGTACTATCTTTACATTTTATCAAATTCCAATTGAGGCGATTATACTCTCTCTTTCTCCTTCCAACGTATCCCGCCATTCATGAGCCCGAGGAGCTAAAGGACTTGACACATCGACGATTATTGCCATGTCAACTTCGATCACGAGAAAGTTAGATTCATCCAAAGTTCATGATTGGAGATAAACACAAGATTTTTTTTAGTATTTTTATAACACAGAGTGCATAATATTTATTTTCTATAACACAGGTACTCAAATATATTTAATCCATTATTTTATAAATTTGTAATACAAAATTATTTCTAAATTTAAATTTTATAGTTTTAGTTTAATTTTAACATCTAATGTTACCAAAAATATTTAAGCTAGCATTATTAATGAATAAAGAAAAAAATGCACGAAAGAGATAATTGAGCTATTTTAAAATTAAATGACACATAAACATAATTGCATGGTTTTAAAACTCGGCCCGGAGCTACGACCCAGAATTTTTACCATTTTCCAGGTCGGCCAGTCGGACCATCGGTCGGACCAAAATTATTTTTATTTTTTAATATTTTAAATAATATATACACATATCTATGTAGGTTAAAATAGACTTATTTTTCATTTAAAAAAGTAGACTTAATTTTTTATCTCTCCACTCTATAAATCTACTTATTTATTTATTACTCTATAAACTTGTCAAATCAACTTTTTTTTATTGAAAACTATCCAAAAAAGCCAATTTTGCCCATTTTTGTACGAACCGGGTTCGACCGACAGGGTGGACCTCAAAATTAGTCGGTCCAACCGGATTTAGTCTGGTTAGTACAGACCCTAGTCAAAAGCCTAAAAATGACCCGGTCTTGTGCCCAATTCGCGGTCCAACTGGTCGGACCACCTTCATACATAATTGAAGTATTTTAAAATTACTAACCTTTACACTGTTAATCAAAGTTCTGAGAACAAGACTTCGTACGGTTCTACAATATTCATTGGTGCTCAACTCTCCGTATTAGAAGTTAAAAAAAATCATGCATTTGCTAGGGATAATATTCACTTTTTTCGCATTTCATATTATACAAGTTTTTGGCATAAATGGTGCGCCAAACAGTGGGAGAAAAATCTCACCTTTCCTACAGCTTGGGACATAGCATATGTGGTGACATGCAGGTTTTATGTGTCCAAATTTTCGAGTGGTCGATTTCTCATGATATAAGTAATATCTGACCAACCATTAAAAAAAACAAAATATAATAATAAAATCCTCGACCACACTTGAGGCAAAAGAAAAAGCACATTGCCAATGAACATGTATCGATTAATATTACATATAAGAAATCCGTTCAAGATACTAATATCGTTCGATCTATTCCTCATAGACAAACTTGAGATTTGCAAGTTCGTGTATGATCGGTAGAAGAGTCTTGCGATTTTTTTCTATCGAAAAGGATCATAAGTTGCAATGTCTTAATAGAGGATTTTTTTTTACAATTACGTTATACAAGTATGATATGATCATCTTTACTCATCCCATTAATTATTGCCTCTAAAAGACTGGAAAAAAAATATTGCCTCTAAAGTGAATTGAACTCGATGTTTCTTCTTTTGACATCAGAACAAGAAATCGAAGTGTTGGGGTGCAGAGAATCGCCTGCGCGATCGCTCCATGTCTAATCAAATAAAGAAACAAATTTCGCCGTAGCTAAGTGTTCACAATTTTCCTAGCCAAGACATAAAAAGCGTTTGAAAAAATGTCAAGGACATTGGGGTCAAGTATGAGAGGATCTAGGATAGGTGTCCATTTTTTTAAAAGAGTGGCGCGAAATTTATATTAAGATAAACGGTTTACAGTACAGAAGAAAATACAAACACAATATATGAAGTCACCAAACAGAACACGACAATCAATTCGAACGGAACAGAGAAGGCAAAGATGGAGACGAAGGGTGAACGAGAGACTACGAGAGCCAAATGTCCAAAGCGAAAGCAGCCGAGACATGCTACAGCTAATAACGACAAGGTCGCATCATAGACACAACCTCGTGGGCATTTGAATGCATATGAGATGCACGCAAATGAGATGCACGCAAATGAGAGTCAAGATTAGACGACTCCAACCGAGACAAGATTATCTACCTGCACCAACAGAAAGAGTACCGAGATCCGTTCGGGTCTCAGATCGAACAAAAGTCGATGCAAGCAAAAACATAAGCAGATAAAAGTAAACCTAAATCCAACAAGACCACTAGACACGAGTGGCCCGAGAACTAAAACAACAAGCAAAAGCTGGATACCACAAATACATAACACATCACAGGAAGTGGTAACATCACCAGCAAGTAAAAACAACAAATAAACTGGAACTAAAACCCGAAAAATAAACGATGTCAGGACGGCCTTGGATGGCTAGGGACGGTGGAGCCTTGGACGGCTATGCTTTCGACCTGAGGGCCTTCGGACGATCGACCGGAGCACTAGAAGGACAGAAACACCCAAAAATGGAGATCCGGAATGCCGGAGAACTCCTGGAGTGATGGTTGATGACTCCAGAAGTGGGTGGTCGACGAGGCTCCCGACAACGGATACCGAGGGGGTTTGATCTAGACACACTGTTAGATCTGTGAGTGGCAAGTAGATGGCAAGAAGGGATGAAGCTGTAGGCAAGCTCCACTAGAGTGGAAGGAGGCACATGAAAAAAGGAGGTCAGCGACGGAGATGGATGAAAATTAGGAAAAACCCTAAAAGAAGGTAGTTTGCTCCCAAAACGGGAGAGTTATAGAGAGATAAAGTCATTTCCATCTCCAACTATTACTTGGTGCTTTCAGTAACATTTCTTTGATTTAGGGATAGGCGTTTACTTGAAGCCCACGTATGGTTGGGAGGTCACTGTAATTCCATTACTGGTTTTGTGATTTATGGTTTTCAACGTTTTCAAAAAGATCGGCCGGCAGTTGTATCGTGACTCGGTATCTAGAGCGCTCTGTTTTTATTCCCAACTCGGAGGGTATGATCGAAATAATGGCCAAAAAATAAATTGTCACAATCTTACAGTGCAAGTAAAATCAGCATTAAAGAAGTTAAGACGATACAAATCACCTTAAAATGGTGAATATAGTTGATTTATCCAGATTGTAAAAGTGCAGTTGATTTCATCGATGGTGAATATAGTTTGATAGAATGACAAGAACGGTGCTACATTGGTTAGGTTATCTCTTTAGAAAGTTGTCTAAGTGTAAACTTAAACATACTCCAAAATTGGCAAATGAAATAATCAATTAGTTTGTGGCGAGATTCATTTCGATACTATGTATATTTAATCGGATACTTCATCCACCAGAGAAATTGAATGCACTTTTGTACAATAAAGAATGTAAAGGCTTTAAAAAACTATGTAATCACAAGCATTAACATCCGAAAACTTCAATTAGCAGCATTCTTTAAAGAAATATCAATATTCAGTGGATCGCAATATGGTTCTAGATATTTCTATCATCACATGCTTCACCTGGGATTCTTTGCACGTAGCAACATCAGTTAAAAAAATAAATTCGTATTCCTTCTTTAAATAAGAAAAAAGTATTTTTTTAGGACTGTCAATGGTTCAAATATTGGCATTATATGATATATGAACACTGACTAAACTAACTAATTCATGTTCGAGTTGGGTAGAACAATCAAAAAGTCAAAAAAATTTAACAAAAATTTAATATAATATGTTGCCAATATATTTTAGTTAAGTTAAAATAATTTTTTAACTGAGTTGATGTATGCGTTAATGGGTATGTACTACTATATTTAGCTAGAGGGCTCAGGTAAATTTTGTCCTGTCGCTCCCGATGGTATAAAAATAGGGTTTTACAATATTCCAAAAGTAACAAATGAGCTAACATTCGCACCACATTTGATGCGATCAATAAATACCATGTGATATGGCTTCCTTGCATCAGGAGACTCTACCTGATTAAATATATTGAGCCACATGACCTATGTACGGAATTTTGTCTATCAACTTCCACTCTTTGGACTATTCGTTTAATTATTATGTAATAGTTCCATCCCACCCGATACCATCCACCTGAACCTAACTACACAATTTTCATCTGCAAAATCAATTGATGTTCGGATTACCATCTACCTGAACCTAACTACACAATTTTCATCCGCAAAATCAATTGATATTTGGACAATTACAATATCCATTCATTAAAATTTGAGTTGTACAATTCTTTATAATTGTTTTTATTACAATTGTATTCTCATACCAAGTTTTTAAAATTAGTTCATGCAGATATTATAATTAACATCCATTATTGTGGCTGTAATTAGCCATGGTTAAATAACCCCAACAACCAGTGGGAATTGAACTTTCCATCCCAACCAATATACTGTGAAAGCAGTACGCTACATATCAAGGAAAAAACAAAATCCAAAAGGTTAAATAGAAAGTTGCAAATAACTAAGAAATGTAAATTTTTAAGCTAAATAATTATATTTGTCAAAGATCGAATCATAGATTTTATCACTTTTTTTACGTCTTCCACGGTCAGGTCAAATGTCATTTGCTGTAAAGAACGATTAATGGTTAGAGTAAAGAAGGAAACAGTAATTTTAAGGCCCAACTGAAAGGAAAAAAAGATATGGGAAATAAAGAAAATGGTCATCACTTACGTAAATATCAACCAACGATCATTTAAATTAAATGAGGAGAGCATTATTATAACTTAATCGGGTATCAATTTCAAGTCTTTGAAAACATATCAGTGTTAAATATTTGTTGAGAGAATTTTACCATCTTTCAAAGATTCGACCACACTCAAATCTAAATTAGTGGACCTAGAAGATCGGATACTAGATAGTATATTCAAAAACTTATATCAATAGGATGTTCTTGTTTTTCTAGAGGTCGCAAGTTCTCGCAATGTGAATAAAGCTGTGTTAAAAATAAAAATTAGTTAGAGATGTTTTTTTCTTGTCTTTCACGGTTTAGTATGGCTCAAACTTTGATTAATAACTTAATGAATATACTGCACGCTTAATTAGGACTGCTTAGTCATTACAAAAAACAATTAGAGCTGCTTAATGCCTTCTCAACGTTTAGAATAACGGGAAACTTGGTAATTATTTAATTAATTTGGTAAATACTGGATTTAAATTTGTACTCTTTTAGCAGCAAAAAGCTCCCTTGTCTCGCTGACTATTTTATAAATATTTCTTACATGGAGGCATGGGCTGTGGTTCTCTCCGCCCGGATTTCAATAATTCTAAATTCGAATCCCAAATAAAGTAATTTAAACAATTCATATCAAGGTCTTGGAGCGGAAAATTAATTCTCAGATTTGTTTGACCATGTCTCAGTAAAATAGACGTATCTTCCTACTCGTATATCCGATTGATGCAATTCCAAAAGCAACAAAAAGATAAAACACGGATCTAGAACTTTTTAGTTTGTGAATTCTCCAAATTCGGCACAGAAGGAGGACAGACTTGGGTCGGAAGTTTTGGGAGTAGATTTTCAACTTATTAGGCCGCGGATCTGCTGAACCTATTTTGGTAAAAATACCGTAACTTTCTCCTCAAGTATTGGATTGACACGATTCTATAAGTCACAGAAGCAGAAGACAGAGATCTATAATTTTATTGTTTATGACTTTTCCAAATTCAGCACGAAAAAGGGTCAAATATGGGTTGGAAATTTCGGACAGTTTAAGTTTTCCTTATTAGGCCGAGGCTATGTTAAGTTTTTCTATTTGAAAATGGCCTAGGGTTTTTCTATGGGACTGGGGTGAGCTTATCTATATAAGGAGAGCTAGGTACAGGCATGAAGACACTCACAAAATAATACATCAAATCTTTAGCTTCATAGCTTTTATCGTAGCTTTTATCTTATGTAGCCTCTAGCTTTTATCTTTATTTTTTTCCCTTCCCCTTCTCCCCCATATGTTCAATAAAGTTCTTTCTCTTCTACCAATTCTTTTCTCTTCTATCTATTCTAATATTTATCTTCTCTTCTTTTTTCTCATATTTCTTCTATTTCTCCCTTTCGTTCGAATCACTCTTGGGACGACCACTCCAGACCCGTTCTAAAGATCGTTTCTGATGTTCTACCACAATTTATTTGCAACATTATTTTTTGGCACGCCCAGTGGGACTAAGGAGGACGTCTGAGAAGAGTGATTATTGCATCAAAATACACGAGTTTCCACATACGATTTCGAGTCCTTCCTTAAAAGGGACAAAATCGGTCAAAGATTGTGCTGAAAGAAGACGTCCAGCGAGGTCAGTTGGTTTTGGAGAGTGTTCCGGCCCTTTTTGGAGCTGAATCTGAAGAAGTTTTCTTCAGAAAAATTGAAGATCATTGTTTCCTATTTCTGTGGATATTAAGAACGCTGAAATCAGAGTTTGTACCAGGAAGATAAGACCAAAATACTAAAGACTGATCGATCTATATGATTGAGAAGTCCAGTCGGCTTTGGAGGATATTTTAGTCTTTTTTTCAGCCAAATTAGGAGATGGCTATTTCAATAAAAATTGAAGATCTATCTCTCCGCTTTCTAAGAACATCAAGATCGCTTTAATCGGAGTTCGGACGGAAAAGATACAACCAAAATACCAAAGATTGGTCATTCTGCAAGCTGATTACGAATTTTCGATTTATCTTGTCAAATCATGATCTGTTATGCGAGATTTATGGGGAGCAATGATAATTATGAGAGATGGTATATTTTCATGCAAATGAGGAAAATTGCGGAGGACTATGCAAAATTAACAGAGAAAGTTAGTGCTAAACTCCGAGCAATGAGATACAATCTCTTAAAGAATGAGAATTCAGGGACTACATCAGTAACCGAGGAAGCATCAAGTAGCGTATGCAAAGTTGAGGACCAAATAGTTTTTGAATCTCGCAATTTTGAGATAAGTATTGAGATGGTCGAACATGAATCGACCGAATATACACAATCTTATTTCCTTATTGAAGAAGTCGAACAGATGACTAGTCCACAGTTGGCCGACACCACGGCCATCGAGCCTACAAGGCCCACATTTGAGGAAAAGGAAGAGCCATGCCCGACACATGTCCCATTGGCAACTTAGACAACCCTAAGTGCTGTATCAAATACAAAATGCATTCTAGGGCCTCCGCCGGCTAAGAGAATCTTTGGGCCTTCACCAGCAAAGGGAATTTTAGGGCCACCGCCGAATCACCTGTTGCGGAGATCCGAGTTACTCTTTGTTCCACGAGTAGTGAGCCACCTTCGCTTGCCCAATTTTTTCCCAACTCAACGGAAAGACACAGGGGGCCAAGTCTACAGTCATAATTCAATCTCACCCGGGGGGCATGAAGAGTGCTGCAACATTGTAGTCGAAGCTCCTACATTGGCCAAAATTATCCTGGCCAAAAGGCAAGACGTGCTCATGACAAAGAAGGTGAAGGATGATAAAGTCAAGTGTTCAACTCCACCTCAACCAAGAAAGAGTACGGTGAAGCAACAACCTAATAGGCCAGCTCAACCTCGGCCATCAAAGGTTTCAAATTACAGGGAATGTCCTCAAGTCACATGGTCAAAATCGGCCAGCAACAAAAAAAGGGCGCCTGAGTACGCATGGGTTAAGAGAGACGTGGTCACTCGATTGGCGACCGAGCAAGGAGTTCTCTAGGGAAAGAAACCCTTCAAGGTTTGGGTGCCTAAGGAAAAATTTTTGCGGTCTAAGAAACAACCATGTGAGACACGACCCACAAAGAGTGATTCACCTACAAGGTCTCCAAGTTATCACACGAAGCCTGTGCAAAAGGAGATGCCAAAAAAGCCAAACCCACACTCGGGGGGCAAGTGTCCGGAGTCTCATCGACCGACTCTCACGAAGACTCAACGAAGAAGGTTGGAGCAAAAAATTCAAAAGCAAAGGAAAAAGCTTAGAGACCTTCAACAATAATTGTATGGTCATTTTGATGAAGGACATAGAGCTCCCACTCAACCATGTAGGCCTAAATCAAGTTTTTGCGAGAAAGCCGTGAGTACACGGATATCTCGAGATGAGTGATCAAGTACATGCCTACAACGGCTAGGTCTCGACTGGTTTGATGGTACATTCTTTACAAATTTACGGTCTTGTCTTAGCTGGTTATTTTTTGAGTGGAGTTAATTTTTCGCGTGTTCAAAGACGGATACACGTCAACGCTTTTCCTAGCGTCAAAACATTGACATGTGGGGGGCATTGTTGGAGCGGAAAATTAATTCTCGCATTTGTTTGACCATGTCTCAGTAAAATACACGTATCTTCCTACTCGTATATCCAATTGATGCATGAAGATACCCACAAAATAATACATCAAATCTTTAGCTTCGTAGCTTTTATCATAGCTTTTATCTTATGTAGCCTCTAGCTTTTATCTTTATGTTTTTCCCTTCCCCTTCTCCCCCATATGTTCAATAAAGTTCTTGCTCTTCTACCAATTCTTTTCTCTTCTATCTATTCTAATCTTTATCTTCTCTTCTTTTTTCCCATATTTCTTCTATTTCTCCCTTTCGTTCGAATCACTCTTGGGACGACCACTCCGGACCCGTTCTAAAGATCGTTTCTGACGTTCTACCACAATTTATTTGCAACACAAGGAAAAAAAAGAAATAGAGAGAGAAACAAGATAAAAAGTTTAGTCCATCTTGTGAATGCCCTTGCCCCTATTCCCTAAACATCAGAATTGGAGGACCACATGCCTAAACAATAAAACACACTCTTGCCGATTAATAAAGAGAAAATTTATTTTAGTATTGTAGTTTGACGTCGAGTAAATACCATATGGTTTCTTAGAGGTAGAAGATTTTAAAATTTACGCTTATGAAAAAGAAATATTAAAAATTTGAAAATTTTCATTCACAGAAGATTAAACAAAATTACGTGATATGTGGTATAAAAAAATTAAGGACAAAGTACAGTTTAGTACCATGTTGAATTGATATCTTCGCTTGCAACTTCTTCTTCAATGTCTTCTTCATCGCATCCACCTTACAAACTGGATTATCTCTATAGTCCTCAATGAATTTATCAACTATGTACACAAAATAATTATCCAACATTAGTCTGTATATTAAAACAATCAAGTTGTACAATCAACATTACAATCAAGTTATATAACATATTTGACAGTCACTCGATGGTTGTCCTAGTTTCTTGGACAATTGTGCTTCAGACTCCATGTCTTTATCTGGAATACACCTTCATCACTGATCTGAGATGCATGGATTCTAAAGCCACATTGTTCATTTGGAGAAACCACGGTCACCCTTTTTCTGTTGTTCTTCTTATAAATGAATTGAACCACTTTGTTTACCGTCCATTCTTTTAAAGCATTCTTAAAATGACCACATTCTTGAACTTCATTCCTTTTGCTAAAACTAGCTTACCATTTTCCCTCAAATCTTTATTAAACCAAAGGTATTCAACCCCAAGATCATCATCTGAATCATGTCTCACGTCCAACAATTCTGTGTCGCCCAAAATAACAGGTTCAACTTCATCATCATCATTGTTGTCGACTCCATCAATAGCAGCCAAGGCAAGTGGATCCTTCTCCACAACAAAAACCTCATCTTCATCTATATCCTCGTCTTCATCTGCATCATCGTCTTCACAATTTTGAACATATTCCTCATCATCTTCATCAGATGATGTTATGTAAACATCCTTACCCTTGCCCACACCCACAAAGCCTTCATCATCATCACTCCAAGCCCCGTTTGACATTTGAGGATGCATATCTTCACCTTTTAGATCATCCTCCACCCTTAAAGCAGCCTCCAACCTTGCCTTCAATTTTTCAAGACTAGCAATATCATATGCTTCCTCCACGTCAAACAATTCGGTCAACGGATAATTCTTTTGGGTCCTAATCATATCAACCATTTGCCTATGTCTTCAGTTTCCCAAAATCCCCCATGACCATCAACAACACCAGTCTTTTACCATAGTCACACATTTTCTATTTTCAAACTTTTATGATAAAAGTTATGCATGTTCTAAAACCCAAATCTGTCTAAGTCAAATCCAACACTCATCTCAAAGACTTCACCTCCAACATACCTATTACCTCCGTCATCATCTTACCTTCCACAAAAATTGAAACGGATGCGAATCTGCTCCTCATCCATTACACTGATGTAGACACAGAAAAAGGAATGAATCACACCAACCAACTAGAAATCATGTAACAACAAGGAAAATCCTAAAATGGAACTCAAACGCTCACACAAAAGGAAAACCCATTATGCTACAACAAGGAATAGAGATCAATATACCTATTTTTGTGGCAAAAATAGAGCATCCCCAATGTCCAAACTTGGAAACAAACCCTAGGGCAGAAGCATCGAGTTTAAGATTTTTAAGCGGGGGGAGCAGAGGGAGGAGACGAGACCGACTGGAAGCCGTGAGAGGGGTAGACGAGAAACTGGGAACTGGGAAGGGCTATGAGACCAACGCGAAGGGTTGTGACCAATGGAGGGAATTGATGGAAGGGCTATGAGAGGGAGGAAGGATCAAGGGAGACTAACAAACGAATTGGAGAAGGAAGAGGGGAGAGAGTTACTCTACCCTTATATATTTACAGAAAGGGTTTTAAAATAATATAAACAAATTAAAAACTGAACATGTAATTTACCATGGTCTACGTCAGCTTCAACTTAAGAAACTATGTTGCCATGTTTCATCTACGTCGGCTAAAAAATGAGGTCATTTCGGGCACGTTTGGATGGGCAGCTAGCTGGACCTGGCCAAAAATTTATTGGTAAATCTCAGGGACCGAATTACCAATTTTAAATCACAAGGTACTCTAGGCAAAAAGCGTGAAACTGCAGGATACTAAAATGTACTTTTTTCAAAAATCATATCATGTAATACTAATGTGAATTTTTCTTATTAATAAACTATTTATTGGTAAAAATAGTGCATCGTGTGGAGGTCAAGTCTTTTGCATTTTCCTAGATTATTAAACAAATCAAAATTTTGTGAATGTGACTTACTTAAAAGATTTGGATTAATTCAAATAGATCTTAAGTTTAAGCCTACAAATATATACAAGAATTATTGGAAGAACTACCTCGAGTATGGTAGTACTAAAAAATTTACCATAAAAAGAAAAAACCAAAAAATACTCTTGGAAAAAATGTGTTTCCTTTTGCCCTTTCACAGTTTTCAGTGATCTTAAAAGAATCGCAATCTTTTGGACTCGCTTGAAATGAATCCATCAATTCTTTATATCCACATTTACTTTTAACCTTTCTAAGTAAAAGGTGTAAAACCAATTTCTTCTTTTTTCAATGAAATCTATAAAACTAGTATTTGTCTCAAATTCTAACTAAGTTAGAATGCTATTCTTATTATATAGCATATTGGGCTTATCCTATAAATAGTATTATAGGTATAGAAGTTTGTTGGCCTTAGCTTAATTGCGTAGGTATTATACGCAATAGAGAGTTAGGCTCGAGGAATAGCCTCAGTTTATGTACCATGTATCTCCACATATCATAATGATGATCGTCTCGACCCCGTGGATTTAAGTCATTTAACTGAAACACATATATCGTATGCACTCTATTATCCTTATCTCTCGCTTCTATTTGTTATGGGTGTTCTACACGTCCGTGTTATGCTTTCGCTACCCTAATAAATTGGTATCATAGTTGAGGCCCAATATTTCTTCTATACATGTAGTGGATATATATAAATAGTAGAGAGTGGTGAGAAAGTTAATAGGGTTGTAGGCAACTTCTTTATTTGGAGACTCTCTTGTTCTATGTGATTTTATCAGGTTTATTTTAGGTTCATGATTGATTGGTCATGGAGTAATCCTATCATATTGAACTAAGAGGTGGATCTTGTGAAGACGATGATGCAGATGAAGATGAGGATGCATATGAAGACTCTCTTGTTTTGACCTAGTACTCGTTGATAATGGTATCTGCTTATTTTGACTCACCTGTTTTGCAGTGTATATCCAGGTTGCCCATGATGATGGTAGAGTGAGGTGTAATATCACCAAGATTGATGTCCAAAAATTTTTCACACGAAGAAGGTATAAAGTCCTACATCTGGTGGAAAAACTTTAAGATTGGTGTCCAGAATGTGTTCACGCGAAGGTAATATAAAGTCATGTAGTTAGTGTCTTTGTCTCCTATTTTTGACCGAATTATGTTCGCCCGATGATGTAACTTCAACGGTCGGTGTTCACATGAAGGTGGAAGTTTTCTGTGGAGGTGGATTTGCTATGTCGGCTGAAAAATTACCCCGTGAGAGTACACCATATTTGGCTGGTTGTGTTGGGAGCTTGTGGGATTGAAGTTGGCCTATGTGTTTTAGGCATGTTAGGACTCTCAGTTTATGCACATTTATTGATTTTATCCCTTCGTGTTGGTTCTCCGGAGTTGAATACTAAACGTGATTATATGTTCAGATATGTTTGTTATGGAAGATTCTATTCAATGTGGAGTCTTAAAGATTGAGGCGGATGATATGTTGAGCATGGAGTATACTGGAAGATGCACACTTTGAAGATGGTCTAATGTGGAAGATGAGTTTTTGAAACTTAAAAATACGAGGTGGAGTTTGTTCCAAATTCTAACTAAGTTAGAACTTTATTCACATTATACTGAGCTTGTCCTATAAATATGAGGGTAGGTATAGAAGTTCGTTGGTCTTGGTTTAATAGCTTTGGTAGTGTAGGCCTGAGAGAGTTGGGCTCGAAGCATAGTCTCGTCTCATGCACCATGTATCTCCATATATTATAGTTATAATCGTTTCGGCACCATGGATGTAAGTCAGTTGACTAAACCACGTATATCATGCATCCTCTATTATACTTATCTCTCACTATTATTTGTTATGAATGTTCTACACATTCCTCTTACGCTTGCATTGCCCTAACAAATACCAACAAAGACAAGAAAAGTATAAACGCACTTTATATTTATGGTATATAAAAAACTCTAAGTTGAATATGGTTAAAATCTTTGTATACAAATCAAAACTTTAACATGATATTTTTTATACAGGATCGTGCGAAGAAAATAATAGATATGTGATCAAACTGCTGTGATATCATGTTTGATTCTTCTTATTCAACTCAAAATCTTAAAAGAAAGGATAGATGAATTTTTTTCACTATATACAAACTCGTCTTTCTTGTAACTAACAAATGTAGTAATCTAAACACTTGGTTCAAGTGGTATCACAAATATAAAAAATATCATCAGGAGAGCCACTTTGTAATACATGTATCTTACGGTTGTCTCCACACACAAACACTGGTCTTGTCTTTTGTTCTCACTCACGCGCACCCAAAGAAATTCGCCATGGTGTCATCTATTGTGAAACTACTCCAGGCCAAGCTCGTTTAACCTTGGAGTTCTATCATGATGTTTGCCAGAAAAGAAGGTAAACCTTGTTGATATAGATAGTATAATCAAATTGCATAAGCCTTTCTTAACATATCTTGAAAGGGATATTACATTCATCCATCCTTAAATACGTGACAATTTCGTCGCCCCTTATTGTACAATCCATAGATTCCTCTTTTTTTATGTGTGGGATAATCCATGTCTCCCTCCACCTAGAATGCTTGTCACAAACTGCTCATTGTCCATGCACTTTCACACCGGCAATCACTCCCTGTCCTCTAGGCCCCGAGCGTGAGATGCCCAACACCTTACACTTGGTTCATTCTCGAACCACACGTACTAATAGAGGTCATGCTCTGCTACTATTGTTAAGCCACGTGATCTTATCGGTTGTCTCCAAAAACCAACATGAATCCACCTTGAATAATTTTTCAGGGGTCACCCATCGTGGAATTAATCCAATGCTAATTGACCATGGAGATATCTCATAATGTTTGCTAGAAAAGAGGTACACTTTGTTGATATACATAATAGAATCAAATCACTTAATATTTTTCTTAACTTAGCTTTCACAACCTCTAAAACAGGTTTCGACGATACTCAACACTGAATATCAATATTAAAAAAATTTAGTAATCTAAACAAATACCCGATGAAATCAATATTGAAAAACTTCTGATGTTATACACGCAGTTACTGTTCATAATTTCCTCCAAAAACGTATTTTTAAGGGAAAAGAATAAAGGAAGCAACGGCATGAACCTCCGGCCACCAATGTTCTGGAGCAAGTCCTTCCTCCGGCTTCACGTGCCCCTTAGGCCATGTACATCAGTGGCCGAGCCGAGCGCTCGGCCAATATTTAATCAATTAAAAAAAAGAGGTTGTTATTGATTTCCGCTCGGCCGACCGGATTGGCTGATATTTTTTTTATTTATCTAACTATCTAATTATTTCTACTTGGCATAATATTATTCGTAAAAATAGATTTATTCGGATAAGATTTTTGTGGTTAGATTTATTCGTAATTTATCATTTGTACCTTAAATTATTTTTATCTAATTTAGTATTCTAATTTTTGCTTTTGTAATTTTATGACTTAATCACAATATTTAATCGTGTTATTGAAAACATAATTATTTTCGTAATATATAATTTTAATCTAAACAAATCAGAGTAGATAATATGTGGATGAGAGAGAAATTAATAATTTATTCTAGAACTGGATGTGGTTAGAAAATATGTAAGTGAATTGGATTGGGTAGGAATTGGGTATGGAAGAGAGAGAAATTAATAATTTATTCCGTGACCTGGATTGGATGGGTTGCTGATGTGGGTAGTCTTATAGAAAACCACATCAGTGTCGACGCGGACGCTCGTAAATGTTTTTAATTATATATTTATAGATTGTATTGGAAATTGTTTTCAGTTAAAAAAAACAGAGGTAAGAATTCTGTTAATTTTTCGGTAAATCGAATTTTGTGACAATTTGGCATATCAATTAGTTGTTTAGATGAATATGTAAATCCTATAGATTCCATATAGAAACAATATATTCTGTTTTGTCGGATATTGATATATTTATTTCTCCAGGTGAAACTTTAATTTCCAAAATCAGCATAATATTAAATCTCATTTAGTCCCTCCTCAGCCTCGCTCAAACTAAAAACGCTTGACCACCTCCTCCTCTCTTCACACTTTCAGAGGCAGAGAGAGAGAGAGAGAGATCCTTATCTCTATAAACCAAAGTCCCTGTACTTTGAATCTGGAAAGACCTCAGTCGAATGGGAGAGGTAAATTCTCGGACACAAACTCGAAACTAACTCCTGGGTTCTTGTCCAGCTTCCGAGGTGTAATAATAATCTTGCCTTTTCTGTACTCAGGAGGCGAAGAAGCCAGCAGGGGAGGAGAAGAAACCTGATCAGGAGGAAGAGAAGAAGAAGGCTGGAGATGCGAAGCCCGAGGAGAAGAAGGCGAAGGGAGGAGAGGGATCCAAGGAGGGGAAAGATTCTAAAGAGGAATCTCCGCCGCCACCGCCGGAGATTGTCCTCAGAGTCTACATGCATTGCGAGGGCTGCGCACGCAAGGTCCGCCGTTGCCTCAAGGGCTTCGACGGTAATTTTCACGACTCGTTTTAACCATGAACTTCCGTCAATTCATTTCATTGTTACGGGTTGTACCAACGGTATAAGCCCTTTGGCAGGGGTAGAGGATGTGATAACAGATTGCAAGACGAGCAAGGTGGTGGTGAAGGGGGAGAAGGCCGATCCGCTGAAGGTTCTGGAGAGAGTGCAGAGGAAGAGCCACCGCCAGGTGGAGCTCATCTCCCCCATCCCCAAGCCGCCTGCGGCGGCCGAGGAGGAGAAGAAGCCGGACGCCGAGGACAAGCCTAAACCCGAAGACAAGAAAGAAGAGGTAACCATCTTATAATTGATTCTAATTTATCTTTTCGTCAATTCATATACGTCTTATTTTTAATTAATTTTGACATTGCAGCCTCAAGTGATCACCGTGGTGCTTAAAGTGTACATGCATTGCGAGGCCTGTGCCATGGTAATCAAGAAAAGGATATTGAAAATGAAAGGCAAGAATTTGTTTTTTTTTTCCCTTCAATTTAATTTCCTTGTTAGGTAGCTCATGCACTTGTGGTGCTCCTTTTTCCCCAGATTTGCAGACCAACTTAAGCAAAGGATTAATACTTTTTTTCTAATCAACGACCCTTTTGGATCTTCTTTAAAGAAAAAAAAACAAATCATTATTAATTAATGTGAGAATCTATTAAAATATATTTTTACAGGAGTGGAATCAGCTGAGCCAGATCTAAAGAGGTCAGAGGTGGCAGTGAAGGGGGTGTTTGACCCTCCAAAGCTGGTTGACTATGTGCACAAGAGAACAGGTAAGCAAGCTCTTATAGTGAAGCAAGAGCCAGAGAAGAAGAAAGAAGAAAAGGAGGAGGAAGACAAAAAAGGGAAGGAGGAGGAACCCTCCAAGGATGAGAAGAATAAGAAGAAGGATGAAGAAGAAGGTGACAAGGACAAGAAAGAAGGAGAGAAGAAAGGAGGAGGAGAAGGTGATGAAGCAACTATTGAAGAGACCACCACCACAAGTAGTATGGTGGAGGTGAAGAGGAATGAGTACCAGTATTACCCTCAGAGGAATCCACCACTGGAGATGATGTATTATGCTTATCCCCCTCAGATCTTTAGTGATGAGAACCCCAATGCATGTACTGTCATGTAAATTAGAGGAGAGGGTCAGGGGCAAAATGGGGAATACACTAAAAGTTTGGTGTAAATGGGTGATGGATGGACGTGTAATAGTTGCAGTTCCCAACCTACCTACCTCTCTCTCTCTACTTGCCTACAGGTTTTGTGATGCATCCTTTTAATTTTCTTTTAATTTTTGTTCCTTTGTTATGAAGGGACCTGTCAATATATTGTCATAAATTTATAGCTACTGGGGATAAATATGTGTGCGCGCGCGCAATGGTAGTAAGACTGCGCGCGCAATGGTAGTAAGAATATCCACATCAGCAAACTATCCAAACAAGTTCACGGAATAAACAATTAATTTCTCTCATCTACACCTAATCTAACTAAATTTAATCCAATTATATATTTTTCTACCCACAGCAGCAAACCAGTTCACAGAATAAACAATTAATTTTTCTTTCATCCACATATTATCTACTATCATTTTTTGGATGGTGTATGAAAATATGTTAACATTGAATTCTATTTATAGAGATTTGAAAAATAATAATTTTTATTTTTTTTTTTAGTTTTGCTAAAGATAAGGTCTGTTTAGATGACCACGAAAATATTATCCCAAAATATCTATTTTTAACGAATAATATTATGCCAAGTGAAACTAAATAGATAAATAAGAAAAGAAAAAAAAAGACCAAGTGGCTGTTTTCCTTTCGCGAGCGGCGATCGGGCAACCAAATCGATCGGCCGCTCGCTTCATACTTTCATTTGTTTTTTTTAATAATAAACAATTAGCCAATCGCTCGGCCAAACGCCCTGCTGTGGGTGGTCTAAACAATTTTGTGATGTGTCCTTGGTTGAATGTTTGTTGTTCACATAAGTTTTTTTTTCCACCACATCCGAAATGAGTGTGGTGACCATAAATCAAGGGAAAAATTACGCTCAGGTCTCTGATACTTGGTATATTTTACACTCGCTCCCTGTATTCTGGTAATCGATTAAAAACTCCCCGAGGTTTGGTTTTATTATACTTTAGGGCCCCTCGCTGACGTCAGCGGTCAAGATATTATTATTTTATTACTGAAATGACCATTATACCCCTAATTTATCTTCTCTGACTCATCACCTCCATCTCCCCAACAACCAGACATCACCGGCAACCCATCTTCAACGGCGACCCGGACATCTCCGGCAACCCATCTCCATCGTCGTCCTCCTTGTGGGTTTAGGGTCTGTCCTTCGGGCGACAAAACATTTCGTAGAAGTTATCATTTTTATCGATCCAGTGAAGCCCAGAAAGAGCCAAATCGAGTGTTCTAAGCGGGTTTTTCCCTAAACAAAAATTTCAATCAAAAATTCCCAATTGGTGGCCTTCAATGGTGAAGAGTGAGTCTAGTAGTTCCAGGAAGAGAGAGACAGTTCCAGGGAGGGGAGGAGGTTCTCGTCCCTAGGGGAAACAGCTGCTGCCACGAGCAGATTCTCGACGAGCTCTCCTTTTCTTCGTCGGCACCGGTACGGTGATGAGAACATGCCCCACTCCTTATAGGCACCGACGAGGAGGAAGGGGACGAGATGGCGACAGTGGGCCGAGAACCCAATTTGTTGTGGAGGTGGCGGAGCTGCCCGCCAGTGGCGGCGGCCTGAAGTGGTGAAGATCAGTTGCTGGTAAAGGGTTGGGAGAGGGAACGAGACGAGAGAGATGCATAGAAGAAGTAAATTAAATTATTTATTTATTTTTTAAGGGTATTTATGTAATTTCCATACAAATCTTGACCGCTGACATCAGCGAGGGGCCCTAGAGTATAATAAAACCAAACCTCTGAGAGTTTTTAATCGATTATCGAAATATAGGGGACGAGCGTGAAATATACCAAACAGCAGAGGCCTGAACGTAATTTTCTCTAAATTAAGTGCAAATTTGAATTAGTGTAATTAAAATATAAATTGAATGAAGTTCATCATTTTATGATAAATTTTACCCACTTGGAAATACTCGATTTAATAAAATTTGAACTTAATTTATATTGAATTACAGCAGGGATATGTGGGCGGAAACTTTGGGGGCCCAGTAGCAAGTTTTGGAAATATTCATGCAGCAACAGTACATTAACGAGTGACAATGATACATCATGTACTTACAATAGTACATTAATGGGAAACAATGGTATATTATGTGCTAACATGATACAACAAAGGGTAAATTATTCTCAAGTCCCTGACCTTTAGTCACCCTCCTTCTAGGATTCCTGACTTTTGGAAAATGATTATCCCGTTCCTAAGTTTTGATGATAATAGACTCTTGGGTTGCTCGAGTCAGAATATTCATTTTTTTCCGGCGAACTCCCACTTGAAAAAACTAAAATGTCCTTCCCTTTTTAAGAAATTTAGTCCTAATTTGCATACGCAAGGAAACAACGTGGTCTAATATGTAATCAGCCACCAAAATCCCCAATTCCACTTAGAACCCTAATTTTTTAATTGGTTGTTCTATCCCCATTTTTTTCAATTCCTGTTCGACGTGGGTGAACTCGACTTCGTCGATTCCCCGACCTACTCCTGTCGGACCTCGTCCGTTCGGCCAGAAGCGTCAAGACTCTACTGGCGACGGCGGCTACACGGAAGAACGAATCCCATGTCACTGTTGATGCTCGTTGGGCTCCTCGCTCGACGGTGACTGATCCTCATATCCGCCCTCCTCACCGGCATCGGCATCGTCTGCGTCCATGGCGTGTTCCACCAGCCTGAGGACTTTATGGACGATCAGGAGACCGCCTCCACCTAATTTCTCTCCTTCCTCGGAGGAGCCGCCTCCAATGCCGCTGCTGCAGCCACTCCCGTCGTCGTCGCTGCCTGTGTCTGAAGTAGTATAGTACCGATTGGGGAAACGTTATGGTTGTCCTTCAATTTAGATCCAATTGTTACCTTTTGCTAATACATATCTTTTAGGGGTGGACGAGACGGTAAGGGTGAGGCAGAGTTTTTTTTTCCTTTATGTACTTGGTTGTGTTCTTGATTTTGGTAAATTTGATCTTATTTTTGAGTTAGTTTTTGGTTGTTTGTGTTTTTGTCAAATGTTGAAGAAGGTGAATTTTTTAAAGGGTATTTTGGTCATTTTTGTCAAATGTTGAAAAAAGAATATTCTGGCTCCAGGAACCCGAGAGTCTATTATCATTAAAATTTAGGGACGGGACAATCATTTTCTAAAAGTCAAGGACCCTAGAGGAAGGGTGACCAAATGTCAGGGACTTGAGAGTAATTTGTCCTACAAAAAATTCCTATGGTAACTTTAATGAGTGACAATTGTAAGTGATGTGTTAATAGTGGTAGTACGAAATGTTCATGCGATAACAATGGTAAGTTAATGGGCGACAATGATACATCATGCAGTAACAATGATGTGTTTTATCTGAAAATTCGAAAATGCTCATTATTCTAACTCTTGTTGATCCCCACCATCAAATCTGTCGCATGTGCGGGGCGGATTTGGTGGGGACTAACCCAAACCAATATTACTTCACATGCAAATCAATATCACTTAATATGTAAACCAGCCTCATGCAAACTAATATCACTTCACATGCAAATCAATATCACTTCATATGTAAACGAGCCTCATGCAAACCAATATCACTTCACATGCAAACCAATATCACTTCACATGCAAACTAATATCACGTAATAGGTTATTGGCCATCAAATTTAAAAAAATCAAATCTGACGGCACAAAATTTACTCTCCACCTGAAGATAAATTTATTTAGTCCCCATTCAATTCGGTCGATAAGAGTCCAAAATGCACTTCTGATAGTATTCCCAAATTATTAGTGGCAGTGAGAAATTTGGGATCGTTTGAAATTTGAGGAAATGATTGGAACAAGGACCGCCATGAGTCCCAGGATTCCGATCAATCACCAAATCTACTGGCTCAGCAATTTCAATCCACCTAAATTGCTAACTTTGTTTCCGAAGGATTGCCTATAATCTTCTCATTCATAAGAACAAGGTGCAATATATATTTTTTCCGTAGGTAACAAGGTACAATATATAAGATAAAAAAGATGACATTATTCAGCAAGTTGAATAGATATAAGTACAACATATTTCAATATTGCATAACAAGACCGTTGAAACAGCTGGTACTCACAAAAATCACTACAAGTCTTTGTCGTGTCTAAAAATAATAACAAGTCTTTATAATTTGTTGTATAGATGTACACCATCTTTCTCATACGAGTATAGATTATATATTAAAAATACCGTCCCTTCTATATTATTCGACGTAAGATTTGTATCAAATATTTCCTCCTTGTTTGTATTCAAATTATCTTACTAATTCGTAATTTAATATTTTTTACATAACTATGTCTTCTAATCTCACACTCCCACCATGGTTTTTTTTTTAAATAAACGACTATAAAGTAAGAATACATAGTTAAAATGAAAATAACAACTAAGACGATATACATAGTTGAAATAACTTTGTCTTCTACTGATTGCTTTGGGTAATCGTCTAGACAAACCAGAAAGTCGTCATTTATGCCTAGTTTTCGCATCTAATCAATTACAACGATGACAAAGAGGCTAATAAAGCAGTTTTGATAAGATTATAACTTTAGAAGTCGTTATTGATGATGATTTTTTTTTTAACTTTGATGCCTTTAACCGAAGTACAGAGTTACTACTTTTTTAGCACATGAAACAAAAATATCGTCTGGACCATGGCCCATGTGGAATCATGATTTTCAGGAACATATTATAACTCATAAATGCTGTACGTGTTTTGTACAATATGCACCTTGATAACGAGAACAATTTTAAATTATAGTTTTAGTACATTATTGTACAATATGCACCTTTAATTTTTTTTAAATGATTTGGAGGGTTCAAAATTAAGTTTTGGTTTTGATTGAAGATGGGGAAGAAGATGAAGTGGGAAAGAAGAGAGATTTTTTAATTTTTTAAGTGGGAGGGATGTTTTAGTCTTTTTAAGTGGGAGTTCGCCAGAGAATATGGAATATTCCGGCACCAGGAACCCGAGAGTCTATTATCATCAAAATTTAGGGACGGGACAATCATTTTTCAAAAGTCAGGGACCCTAGGGGAAGGGTGACCAAAGGTCAGGGACTTGAGAGTAATTTATCCTTAATTTTATTTCTATTATGAACTAAAAACATGCTTATATTTATATTTCAAATATGTCATGCAGTATGATAAATATATTAATTATATATAATTGGTCCTCTTAGCAAAGTATATTATTTTTTATTAAAATATTCTTTACTCATTAATATAACTAACATTTTAAAAAAATACTACTACCGGATGTGATTTTTTTTTAAACTCAAAATTTTAAATTAGAGAAATCTGTTACGAGCTATTAAAATGAAATACAGTCATACTTACCCTAAAAACACAATCAAATTCTTGACCAGAAATATTTATCGATAAGTTTATGCATTAACCATTATTGGGCATGTAGTATAGTTGTATGCTCCCGATCACCCTTAACACCTCAAAAATTGCTTAATTTCATTGGATCCAAATTTCAAATTTTCTGCCTAAAAATAATTGTACATTGTTTCGGTGATTCTGATTTCCCCACCAATCTTTAAGACAGTGGACAAACTCAGAAGGTTCTCTTGGGGAAAAAATGTGATAACGTCAAGAACGAACTCGTGACGGCCAGGAGTGCTCATCCCAAGGTCGGTTTAACGCCGAAGGTAACAAGGAGCGGCCGAAGCCGAGACTACCAACTACTAAACTAAACTAAGGACAAAAAGTCGGAGCTTGAGAAGTATTTGTGTATTAATTTGTGGATGTCCTCTGCCTTGCCTCTTGCCTTGCTTATATAGAGAAGAAAACTGACCCGGCCTCCCTCAGAGTCTGTGTTGTAGTCAACCTCGGATACTCCAAACTTATCTCCGCCAATGCTCATCCTCATCCATCCCGGGCCAACGCTTAACCTTATCCTCCTCGGGCTAAGGCTTATCCTTACCCGACTCTAACTTTTTGGTCTCCAGACATTTACGTGCCTCCTCGAACCCGATCGTATCCGGACTCTTCAAGCTTATCTCGCCCTTTTTGGAGTTTAGGTTTATCTCTATCTCCTGAGAATTATCTTTTCCTCATGAGAGTCTGAGTACAACCGGTCTCCTTGAGCTATCAAACTCTTCTTGAGTCCATCCTACATCGGCCTTGTCACAACCACCTGGGACAATCTTACCTCACATATGCTGGGCACCGCTTTTAACTCTTACAGATCATCGTTTCACTCGAAGCAAAAGGAAACCTGATCCCTACTCGGGCTAAGGGCAGCCGGTGTCCCACATGGTGTCTTTAACTGGCGCCGGGTTTAGGTGCCTTGTTCGGCGCCGCGTGCTTTAAGCAGCATTTTGACATCCCTCTGCTTCGAATTTGAAGCAGTCATAAACTACAAAGTCTATGTTTTACCTTCAAACAGCAACTTGAATCGCCTCAATCCGAGATTCGAGTCAAAAGATATAACTTGGCGCCGAATTTGCTTCCTCCACTTGGTGCCAAATTTGCTGCCGTCACTTGGCACTAGTTTTAGACATCCTTCCACTTTGAATTTAAAGACGTAGCAACTTGAATCTTCTTAATCCGATGTTCGAGTCAAAAGTTACGATCATTTTACCACAGACAGCCGATAACCCCTTCAACCGCCTTCACTTGGCGACGGATTTAGTTCTCTCACTTGGCGCTGGCTTTTCCTTCATCCACTTGGCACCGGGTTCACCTTCCCTCAATTGGGGCCAGGCTGTCCTTCACTCATTTGGTGCCAGGCTCACCTTCGCTCGGTTGGCGCCGGGCTTACCTCTACACAATTGGCCCCAAACTTGCCTCCCCTCACTTGGGGTCACATTTTGACCCTACTCCACTTCAAATTAGTGAAAGTCATAAACTATAAAGTTGTAGATCTATATATTATCTTTCCATAACATTAAGAATTATCTCAATACGAGGCTCGAGCACCAAGATATAGTCGATTAACTAATGATAGATATTGTGAGATAGCTCCCTTAAGCCAATGAGCGTCCGGCCTCTCCAAGTGAGTGACCCTACTTGAGAAAGGTCTTCTATCCCTAAAAAGTATCTGACCTTCCACCTCACTTAAGGTTGAGGGTAGTCAAACTGACTTGAGGCCAGGGATACCCAGGTTGCCTTATCCTGAGGTACCCAAAGTAATTCGAGGCTGAGGATACCCAAGCGGACTTGAGGCTGAGGGCACCCAAGCTGATTTGAGGTCGAGGGTAGTCGGGTTACCTTACCATGAGGGTACCCAAGTCGACTCAAGGTTGAGAATACGCAAGCCGACTTGAGGCTGAGGGCATCCGAGCTGATTCAAGACTGAGGGTACCAAAGCCGACTTGAGCACACTTGACCAAGTCAAGTTGACGTCCAAATACAAGTACCTCTATGATCGCCCTAGTCAACCCCGAATTCTCGACATGTTATTTTTATACTTCAACAGGTTAAAGAGTGTAGTGAACTACAATTCTCAATCCATGTAGTCAGTTCGTCTTACATGTGAATTTAGGAGGAAAAAATTGCAAAACAATGAAGTGGAGATGATGCTAGAAACCAACTCTTAGAAAGAGCAAGAATCAATTTATTCCGCCATTTCAACCCCTCCCATGACAAATGTAAGGTTTCAATTGAAGCACATTTCCCATCTCAATAGAAACGGGGCTCTATCTCAATAAGAAACAAAAAAAACGCGAGACATTATTTGTCAGCTGAGGATTTTCTACGAGATTTTCCTCGGACTGCGAGTGTAATCTAGTGGTCTGAGAAATTTAACACCCAAAAACTAATATGTAAATATTTTTATATTGAAATAACCATTGTTTTTAAAGACGGGGTCTGAATGACGGTTCGACCAATCGAACTGCGAATCAGAAAGTTTATCCGGTCAAAAATATAGGTCTGGACGCCAACCTAATGAACCGGCCATTTTCTGGTCGGATCGGATGGTTAGACTAGAAAAGTGCCCTAGAAAATTCTGGTTCGTTAGGTTTGCCCGAAAAAAGTGAATAACCGAGCCTCAACTTACCGTATTTTGCCATTTTCGTTCCAACTTCTAATCTTAAAATTATAAAATCTTCCCCGACACATGTATTTGATTCTATTTGTACATGTATTTGATAATTTTTGGAGGTGTGAGTGTGATTACATATACGACTATACATATATTCTGTATATATATAATTTAAAAAAATATTTTCTTTAAAAAAGGTCTAGTCAGACTGACGGTTCAACTGGTCAGACTGGTTGACCCAAAAGTCAGACCAAAATTTGGGTTAGACTCCGGGTCATTTTTTTAAAACAATGGAAATAACATAAACTTGTACGGAAAAAAATAAAGCATTATAAATTTATACGGTGCGAGAAAGCATTATTTTCAAAAACGACCAGAGGAGCGACCCGAATTTTGGTCCATTTCTGGTTCAACTGGTCCGACCAGAGGTTTTTATTTATATATTTTTTTATTAAATAATATGTTTAAAAATTAATATTCTCAATATATTGGTCAAGTTATTTCATATTTAGTATAATTATCTTTGTTGATTTAGTTTATTTTGTGTTAATTTGGAAAAAATGAGTATATAATCTGATTTTTTTATTTTTTTGGGTTGGGTGAATTCCAGATTTTTAATTCAATTTTAGGTCAAACGTAACTAACCAGATTTTTCTGGGTCAAAAATCTGAGCCAACCACGCGATCTGATCAAAAATCATCCAATTCGTAAAGTAACCGTGCATACATGATTTTTTGACCCGCTCAAAACTCCGATTTGCAATTCGATTGGTCAAACCAATTGGCGTACCGCTGTTCTCGAAAACAATGCGAGAAAGACTGTAATTTACGGGGTCCCATCTTCGTCGTGACAAGTTTCATGATAAAAGGAGAGGCTTTTATTTCATATATTATCTTGGGTGGGCTCCTCGAACTTCAATTCAGAAAGTGACTTATTCTTCTTTTTAGGTCTAACTGAATTTTATTTCTCAAAAAAATAATCTAATCGAAATTTTAAATTGTTAAATAATTTTTAAAATCTTTAAACTTGGTGTAAATAATTCCTTTTTAAAAAATGGAAAAAGTCTCATTTAGTACCTTGTAGTTTAAGGCTTTCAAAATTAAGACCATGTGGTTTCAAATTGGGAATTTAGTACCCTGTGGTTTCAAATTGGGAATTTAGTACCCTGTGGTTTACACATTTTTTCCCGGGCAGGTCCAGGATAGCTGCCCGGCCAACTGAATTTGTCATGTCATATTTACAGTTTACATGGCGTGTCATCTCATCCTTTTTTATCCATGCAATTGATGACGTGGCAAGTCATAAAATTTTTGCATACAAAAATTTGGCACCATATTAAAATTTTATGACTTGCCACGTCATCAATTACATGGATAAAAAAAGGATGAGATGGCATGCCATGTAAACTGTAAATATGACATGGCAAATCCAGTTGACCGGGCAGCTACCATGGACCTGCCCAGGAAAAAAATCTGTAAACCACAGGGTACTACATTCCCAATTTAAAGCCACGTTGCCTTAATTCTGAAAGTCTGAAATTATAGGGTACTTAATGGGACTTTTCCCTTAAAAAATTTTGTGAAATGAATATGGTTCAAGCAAACGAACTATCAAATTTAATCAAATCGACGGACAATCGAAAAGTTCTCTAATTTTTTGGGTTGCCCAACCCACTTCAGATCCCGGGCCGAACACCGGTCTATGTTAATTTTTAACTTTTTATAAACAATCTCTCTTTCAAGATAGAAGAAGAATGGGTAAATTACTTCCTGTCTCAGGTGTTTGGTCATCTTCCTTCTGGGGTCCCTTGGTTTCAAAAAATAATTTTACCATCTCCCGTCTTTGGTTTTAGAAACTCTCGGATCCCTATCACCGAAATATGCAATTTTCTTATCGGAATATGCCATTTTCTCTGACGAGCCCCCACTTGAAAAGACTAAAATGCTTCTCCCACTTAAAAACTAAAAATCTCTATTTCCTTTCCCTTTCTTCTTCCTCCCACCTTCAACCAAAATCAAAACTCAAACTCAAAAACAAATCTAAACATTTTTAATGAGAATAAAAACTAATTAGAAAGAATCAAAATTTTAAGAACTCTAATTTTGAAAAGTCCAATTCGAATTAGAAATCTAATTCGAACCCTAACAACCCAGAGAAGAAATCAAACAACACAAACTGTCCAAAAAAATAGCACATCCAACCAATGGCCGAAAAGCAGGAGCATTTTCATCTTCTTCATCTACCCTTTTCTTCTTCCAATGAGCCGACATCAACTGCTTCAAGTAACATTATCAAGTACAAACTTTTTGGGAACCCTAACACGCAACAAGCAAACCTAAAAGCTACCCCGTAATATGTAATGAGACGCCCACGGGGACCTCCACGGAGAGGTCAGCAAGAACCACATCCCTAATAGAAAGCTACCTTCGGAACTTCCATTTAGCAGTGGCGGGACCTCCACAGGGGGCAAAGACTCCTTCTTCCACCCAACTAGAGCATCAAAAGAAAACCCTCCTCCTTCCATTTTGCCGCGGATGCAGATTCCTTGTCGGCCGTCGGTAAGAAGCTTGGCGCTGCCGGCTTTTAGGTCCTTCTCGTCTACTTCCACTTCCATTTCTCTTCCGCGAGAGGTTTTTTGGACTCGCTCAACTTACCCTCCTCCTTCTCTCGCACCCTCGCATCCGGATTCAGAGTTTATTATCTCTGGATTGATTTTGATTTCTGGGAAAGAAGAAGAGGGGAGTTGAAGAAGATGATAGGTGGGAAGAAGATGAAGGGGGAGGAAAATTTTTTTTTTAAATAGGAGGGGCATTTTAATATTTTCAAGTGGGGGTTTGCTAGAGAAAATGGCATATTCCAACGACAAGAACTTGAGAGTTCCTAAAACTAAACACGGGGGACTGTAAAATTATTTTTTGAAACCAAGGACCTCAGGGAGAAGATGACCAAATACCAGTGACAATGGGATAATTTAAGCAAGAAGAATTGATTGCTCCTTATAAAATTATCAATCACTCGTTTATTTTTAATTTTATATAATAGTCAATTTACCAATTAATTATATCACATCATAAAATTTCTTTCTATTTTTTCGAAGTAATAAAACTATGGTACTATTTTTTTTTGGTTTACAACCACTTGATATCCGGTCCACTAGGCCGACTAATTTAAGTTCGAGCCGGGTAGAACCTTTGAAAGGTGACAAAATTCTCTCAACAAGTATTTAACACTACTGTGTTCCCAAAAACTCGAACCCGAGATTTTGGTTAAGGTAGATTATGGTACTATTGCACATGTGAAAAAGTGCAGTTACTAGCATATATTGTACTAAATAGTGCCTTTTATTTTCTTTTCATAGTCCTTTGGCCTTTTCCCCATTTCATTTATTTTGCTTTGCTTAGAATACCCACATCAGCAACCCATCCAATCCAGGTCACGGAATAAATTATTAATTTCTCTCTCTTCCATGCCCAATTCCTACCCAATCCAATCCACTTATATATTTTCTACCAACATCAACAACCCAGTTCACAGAATAAATAATTAATTTCTCTCTAATCCACATATTATCTACTCTGATTTATTTAGATTAAAATTATATATTACTAAAATAATTATATTTTCAATAACACGATTAAATATTATGATTAAGTCATAAAATTACAAAAGCAAAAATTGGAATACTAAATTAGATAAAAATAATTTAAGGTAGAAATGATAAATTACAAATATGAAATTTTCATATTACAAATACAGGAATTCAAATTACATAATTAATTATCGAATAAATCTTATCCGAATAAATCTATTTTTACGAATAATATTATGCCAAGTAGAAATAACTAGATAATTAGATTTTAAAAAAAAATTTACTTGCCAATCCAGCCAATCCCGCTCGGCCGAGCGGAAATCAATTACATCCTCTCTTCCGTCCACTATTTTTTTGTTAAGTACCTTCCTCTGTGACTTTTTACTTTAAAGTTATGAAAAGACTCGTTTTTTCCTTTTCATTAAAGGATTGGTTAAACTTGTCCACTTTGCATATACAATAAAATTTTAACCTTTACAAAAAAAGTGCACTGTTATTATATTATACATCTCGCACAATTCTCCATGTAGGAGCTTTCCTAGAATTATGCAAGTTATATAATAATTAGAGCTCTATCTATACGAAAAGAATAAGATTAAATCTTACTTACAAAATACTCAGAATAAAATTTGACCACACAAACCATTTCCGCACATGATAAGAGGGTCTCTCTGGATGTCCTTTCTAAATATTCATTATTACATCCACAACCTCTGATTGGCAGTAGTTCTCATAATTCTGTAACTGGGTATTGATCTAGCAAGTATCACATGATATTCTGAAAAAATGCATGAAATTACATACTATTATAAAAATATTCCATAGTTAGTATATCTAATTATATTGGTAATGAATATTCCATGTTTTGTCAACAGAATCTGATTCGCCTAAGGTACTTACTTCGGAATAATTTATTCTCAAATTCTGTGGCCAAGCAGAATAATACTAAATACGGAGAACATGTCCTCGTACCTTAAACCCAATCGATGCATACAATTAAAATGTAAATCGATCAAAATGGTAAAAATATTAAATTTTATTAAATCTTAGATATAAATTTATGATTTTTTTGGTAGGTTAAAAAAAAATTTTTGGTAGGTGATATAAATGTATGATTGAATTTAAAAATATCAACTATTAAATAATGTAACACAGTATTCAATGAATCAATATTAGATTAATTATTATCTGTAAATATACGAAAAAGTTGGACCAAAATTGAAATAGAGGATACCTTATTTACGACGCTTTATTTTTTATCATCATAATATAAATCTGACAAAGGGACAGAGCACTGATTCTCTACTGACAAGTAATCTTGAATTTTGGGAATTGGGACTCAATGTAGTAGTTATGCTTTACCAATGACCGAAATGAATGAGATTATCCCTAAAAAAAATGGGAAAAATCTCAATAAGGACCCTGTAGTTTCAGACTTTTAGAATTAAGGTCATCTAGTTTCAAATTGGGAATTTAGTACCCTATGGTTTACACTTTTTTTCCCGGGCAGGTCCATGGTAGCTTTCCGGCCAACTGGATTTGTCATGTCATATTTATGGTCTACATGGCATGCCATCTCATCTTTTTTTATCCATGTAATTGATGACATGGCAAGTCATAAAATTTTAAAATGGTGTTTGCAAAAATTTTATGACTTGCCACGTCATCAAATTTAAAATTTGATGATTTTAAAAAATATACAAAAATTTGGCTCCATTTTAAAATTGAAAAAAGTTCCATTTAGTACCCTATAGTTTCAGGTTTTCAGAATTAAGGCCATGCGGTTTCAAATTGGAAATTTAGTACCCTATGGTTTACACATTTTTTCCTGGGCAAGTTTAGGTAGCTGCCCGGCCAATTAGATTTGTCATGTCATATTTACAGTCTACATGGCGTGCCATCTCATCCTTTTTTTATCCATGCAAATGATGACGTGGCAAGTCATAAAAATTGTGCATACAAAAATTTGGCAACATTTTAAAATTTTATGACTTGCCACATCAACAATTACATGGATAAAAAAGGATGAGATGACATGCCATGTAGACCGTAAGTATGACATGGCAAATTCAGGTGGCCGGGCAGCTACCATGGACCTACTCGGGAAAAAATGTGTAAACCACAGGGTACTAAATTACCAATTTGAAACCACATGGTCTTAATTCTGAAAGTCTGAAACTACGGAGTACTCAATGGAATTTTCCCTTTAAAATATATGACTTGCCACGTCATCAATTGCATGGATAAAAAAGGATGAGATGGCATGTCATGTAGACCGTAAATATGACATGGCAAATCCAGTTGGCCGGGCAGCTACCGTGAACCTGCCCCAGAAAAAATGTGTAAACCTCAGAGTACTAAATTTCTAATTTGAAACCACATGGCCTTAATTCTGAAAGTCTGAAATCACAGGCTACTAAATAGGACTTTTCCCAAAATTTTATGACTTGCCACGTCATCAATTTTAAAAATTGATGATTTTGAAAAATATACAAAAATTTGGCACCATTTTAAAATTTTATGACTTGCCATGTCATCAATTGCTTGGATAAAAAAGGATGAGATGGCACGACATATAGACCGTAAATATGACATGACAAATCCAGTTGGCCGGGCAGCTACCCTGGACCTACCCGGTAAAAAATGTGTAAACGTTGGGATACTAAATTCCTAATTTGAAACCACATGGTCTTAATTCTGAAAGTCTAAAACTACAGGAGACTAAATGAGATTTTTCCCAAAAAAATGAATGAGATTACTTTTTATTGATCTTGTATATTAGAGAGACGTACATGACAGATATATAGACAGATGAATTCCTTTAGGGTTAGCAATCTCTAATGGCTATTTTTATACGTCTTCAACAGCTACTTCCTTAATCGTCTACATAATTAGCCTAATTAACTGCTATACATTTAATTAGCTAATCACATAATCAATCTAGCTAGGCAAGAATCAATCCAACTAGCAGTTACCAAATCTAATTAGTGCCAATAATCCGAGCTGCAATAATGCAGAAGTTGCGCTACATAAATCGCAGTATCCTTCTGCAGAATTACAGAGGTCTTAGCAGTAGCAGGGAAATCATCAACAGTTGCAGAATCTGGATGATCTCTAACATTCCCCCTCAAATTGGGTGTGAAGATATTGAACAACCACAACTTCCCCAAAATAAAATGGAATCGAGAAGGTTGGACAGCCTTCGTGAAGATGTCTGCAATTTGCAGCTTGCTGCACACGAAGGGAGTGCAGATTCCTTCGCTCTGTATCTTTTCTGGTACAAAGTGACAATCTACTTCGATGTATTTTGTCCTCTCGTAGAATACCGGATTGGCTACAATATGAATCGCAGTTTGATTACCACAATATAGCTCCATGCTCTCTGCATTCTTGAATCCCAGATCTGCAAGAACAAATTTAACCCATATCAGTTCACTTGTAGTTAGTGCCATAGCTCTGTATTCGGCCTCGGCACTCGATCGTGCCACTACTCAATGTTTCTTACTCCGCCACGTGACAGGATTGCCTCCTACGAACACATAAAATTCACTCGTTGATTGCCTGTCATCAACTGATCCTGCCCAGTCAGCGTCAGTATATCCCTGCACTTTCAAGTGGCCATTTCTTTTAAACAAGTCCCAATCCAGGACAACTCTTAATATATTGCAAAATTTTGTCAGCAAAGGCAATATGACTGGTTTTGGGTTTGTGCATAGCTTGGATAACTTAACTTACTGCATACGAGATTCGGGACGAGTAATGGTCAAATAAATAAATTTTCCTGCTAGTCTTTGGAATTGTTCTATATTTGCAACCATATCTCCACCAAGGAGAGAAAACTTGGTGCCACAGTCCACTAGACTAGTAACTGGTCTGGAATTGATTTTTTTTTTGTTTCCTTCAACTGGTCCAGCATGTACTTTCTCTGAGACAAGAACACACCACTGTCAGAATATGCAAATTCTATTCCTAGGAAGTATTTCAACTTCCCAAAGTCCTTAATATTGAATCTTGTATTTAAGGCTACCTTAAGTAGTTAAATTCCTTGGACATTATCTCTTGTGATAATTATATCATCCACTTAGATGCAAATCATAAATTTTCCTTATTTATCATTCTGAACAGACAGGGTATGATCTGCTGAACTTTTCTTAAATCCCAGGCTTATGAACTCCCTACTCAACCTATGGACCTATGGTACCAAGCTCTAGGTGATTATTTAAGTCCATAGATTGGTTCTTGATTATTTAAGTCCATAGATTGGTTTGTTTAATCTGCATACTAGAGTAGAGTGTGCTGCCTTGATTCTTTTAGATATTTCCATGTAAATTTCCTCCTCCAAGTCACCTTGGAGGAAGGCATTCTTGACGTCCATCTGAAACATAGTCCAATTGTTGTTAACCACTAATTATGATTCGTATAATGTTTATTTTAGCCATTGGCCAAAGGTTTCAAAGTAATCTATCCCTGGAATTTGTGTGAAACCTCTAGCTACTAATCTAGTTCTATTATCTTTCAATGGTTCCATCACTGTTATACTTAATCTTACAAATCTATTTTCACCCTATAGATTTCTTATCTTCTTGAAAACATAGTTAGTCTCTATGTTTGGTTCTTTTCTAAGGCATTTAGCTCTTCTTGCATTGATTTTCTCCATACTACATGTTTCTGAGCTTCCTCGAAGTTAGGTGGTTCAACCTTCTCATCTATTTTGCTCAAGTACTTCTTATGCTTAAAGGATATAGAATGATAGGAGATATGCTTATCTATAGGGGAGAGTTGAGAGGAATACACTTTATAGTCATTAAGTCTCACTGAAGGTTTGTGGTTTCTAGATGATCTTCTCAAGTTATGATCAACTTCCAGCTGCTTTGTTCCATGTTAACACCTTGTGTAACAAGATTAGATTCATTAGACCGGCAAAGAATTTCTAGAGATGTACCTGTCCTGTGAGGTTGAATAATCTTGCTCTGTGTTCTCCCAAGAAGTTTGAGGAGTCCTTCTGCTCTCCATTATTTCTTTGTCTTGCTTCCCCCTGAAACATAACAGACCCTTCTCTCTCTAGATTGTTAGAAATGTATGGCACATTTTTAAGAAATTGTACATCTGTAGAGTAGAGATATATTTCTGCTTCATCTTGGGAAGAAATTGACCATTTTACCTTTCTCCATTCCGAACGGGAAACATCTTCCAGCACTAAATCCAGGCCCAACCCAGTGACATAAGACTGCACAATTAAAAAAAAAAATCATTTTTCTCTATCTTCTCCGTTTCTCTCTGAAGAACGATGGGAGGAAGGAACTGAAAAGAACCAAAAATCCAAAAAAATTGTCCCCTTAATTGGTGGTAGCTTCCATTTTCTCTTCTTCCTTATCCTTTCTCTCACCTTCCTCTTCCTTACCTCTTTCCTATCCTCCTCTTTCGGTCCTCCTCCTTTTCATGCGACTTTTTTCTTTTGCTATCGCTTTCCCGGGGGTCGGTTGGCGACGACCTCCCCCAATTGGCCTCGCTTATTTATTGTTATTCTTTTGCTATTGTCTTCTTTGTGCTTTTAATTTCAGGTTCTTGTACTGCTGCCTGTATTATTTTATGTCGATGTATTGCCTTATTTGTGCTTGTTGTATTAGCTTCGGAACCACACCTGTTTAGTGATCTTTTTGGGATTATGTTTATCTTTTATCGAGTTTTGCTTTTAACATGTTACGGTGCGGTTTGGTTTTATTTTAATGGCTAGAACAAGGTAACTCGCACGAAACTAACTCCTTCCAGCACTCAATCCAACCTCATGTGCATCTTATATTCGAAGAGTTAACCTTTTCTGATGTCCTCTATAAAAAAAACCTTCTGGCAGAAATATGTGCGGAGAATGCGAGGAACAATTTCCATGCCAAAATGCTTCCCCTTTTCTTTAATTTGATCGTTTTTTTTCTAATTTTATAATATTTTGCTATGGATTAGGTCGATGATGTTAAAGGGCTTTTTAACGTGTTAGTTTTGTTGGGAAACATGAGGGTTCCAAGAAACACAACACTCACGAGCAACCACCATAAACACAGACAAAAGCATAAACTCACAAACACAAAAAAAACACACACAAAGAATACGAGAATTTGGTTACCCGGTTCGACACGAAGATCTACGTCCAGGAGCGTACCAAGCCAAAGAGGATTTCACTCTTTTCACTCTATGAATCTTCACCAACTCTTTACAATGAATGTTGTCTAACCTTCTCTTTGGAATAACAATAAATGAGGTTTACATTGGTATTTATAGAGGCACCAACCCTATGATAGAAATTTGTCAAGGAGGGGCAAACTTGTCCAGCAAAATGGGCATTTTCGGGTTCGACTGTCAGCCGCCAATCAACTAGCGACCGCTAGCCCCTTTCATTTGAAAATGCTCGTGTGCCTCACTAGCGATCGTAGTTGACTTGCGGCCGCAAGTCCCAACTAGCGTCGGCCAGTAAGCTAGCGCCACCAGGTGCGGTAGCTTCTCCTCTCCCCGCTTCAGCTTCGTCTTTACTCGACTCCGCCTCTCGAACCCGATCAATACGACCACTCGATCTCAGGCTCTATAACCAATAATCTCCCACCTGGAGACTGACCTCAACACTTATTACCATTCACTTGATGATCCTCTTCATTACTTGGTATGCCGCATCTCTTCTCAGTTCACTAGACCCGCTGAAGTCATGTTTAGCTTCAGCTTCTCCAAGGTCACCCACCTTGGTCAACATGTTTGCAGGATTCACTTTTTCGTCAATCTTCTCAAGCCTCAAGATCTTCCTCTCCAAGAGATCCTGTATGTAGTGATACTTCAACTCAATGTGCTTCGTCCTTGAGTAAAAAGCAGAATTCTTTGCCATGTGTATCGCACTTTGGCTATCACTGTGGAGCACACCTTCACTTTTCTCCTTTCCCAATTCCACCAAGAAATTTTGCAACCATACCATCTCTTTGCTTGCTTCTGTCACTGCCACGTACTCACTTTTTGCAGTTGACAAAGTAACCTTAAGGCCCAAGATATCGCTGTCCCTCCCAGCGTAAACACATAACCACTTGTGCTTCTCTTCTCATCATGATCATTGGACCCCAAGTCTGCATCATAAAACCCTAGAAGCTTCACATCTTTGCCCTCAAAACATAGGCACTTCTCAGTAGTACCTCTCAAGTAACCAAGGATCCACTTCACTGCAACCCAATGTTTCTCACCCGAATTGCTCATGGAACTTGCTGACTACTTCTACCGCATGTTCTTTGTCTGTATAAGGAGTCTTCTCCATTTAGGCCTTCTCCGCCTCACTCTTAGGCGAGTCCTTTTTGAACAACTTAAAGTATCCACCTAAATGAGTTAACTTGAGTTTAACCTTTTGCATGCTGAACCTCTTCAACACTTTCTCAATGTACTCGGCCTGTGAAAGAAATAGCTTTCCTTCCACCTTGTTCTTGTCGATCCTTAACCCATGGATTTGCTTAGCCTCCCCCAAGTCTTTCATAGCAAACCTCTCCGACAATTGCTTCTTCACCTTGCTCACCTCTTGAGCACTAGAGGCTGCTATCAACATGTCATCAACATAAAGCAGGAGGATGATATAGCTCTTGCCAAAACTCTTAAAATAGTAACAATGGTCTGCCTTATAACCCACAAACTCAATCTCGTACATGAACCCATCAAACTTCTTGTACCACTGCATTGGAGCTTTCTTCAACCCATACAAGCTCTTCCTCAACCTACACATAAGCTCACTATTACCACCCAACAAGTACCCCTCCAATTGTACCATATAGATCTCCTAATCTAGATCACCATGAAGAAAGGCCGTCTTCACATCCATTTGCTCTAACATCAGATTTTTTGAAGCACCACACTCAACACCATACGAATAGTGGTAAGCTTAACAATGGGAGTGAAAACATCGATAAAATCAATACCATATTTCTGCTGAAATCCCTTCACAACGAGCCTTATCTTGTAACACTTGGTGCCATCCACCTCTTGCTTAACTCTATACACCCACTTGTTTTGCAATACCTTCTTATCTTTATGGAGTTGGACTAGTTCCAAAGTCCTATTACTCCTCAATGACTCCATCTCATCATCCATCGGAAGCTTCCACTTGCCTACTTGTCCGCTCTCCTGGACCTCTGCAAAGTCCTCGGGTTCTCTTCCATTAGTCAATAAGAGATAGAAGTTAGCTGGTGAATATCTAATCTGGAGACTCATGTTGTCTAGTGGACCTCCTCACCGGAACCACTGGTAGTGGAGAACTTAGTTCTGCTTTCTCCTCGACCTCTTGGTCATCTCATACCTTCTTGCTCCCACCCAAGTTCGAGATGTCTAACTCGACCATCTCACAGCTATACCCCACCTCATCGAATACACTCTCCATATCCTTGTACAACACCTTCTCATTGAATATAAAATCCCGACTTCTAATAATCTTTCGGCTCTTCTCATCCCATAACCTAAAATCAAAATTATCTCCTTCATATTCAATGATCGTGCACTTCTTAGACTTGGCATCTAGCTTGCTCCTATCACCTGCATAATTTTGAATATAGACAACACAACCAAATACCCAAAGATAGGTTAGATCAATCTCCTTCCCACTCCAAGCTCCTCTGGTATCCCATTCTCCAAAGTGGTTGATGGTCCTCTATTGATCAAGAAAGTCGTAGTATTAACCGCATCTGCCCAAAACATCTTTGGTAGGCCATACTTCAACCTCATTGCCCTAACTCTCTTATTGATTATCCTGTTAATCCTCTATGCGATGCCATTTTTGTTGGGGGTTCAAGCTACTGTCTTCTCCTTATAAATCCCATTCGCTGGACAGATTCTTGAACTCTTGGAGCTCGTACTCTCCGCCATTGTCAGATCTCAAGCACTTCACCTTGAGACCTGTCTCATTCTCCACAAAGGCTTTCCACTTCCTGAAGGCACCGAAGGCTTCAGACTCATGTTTCAGGAAGTAAACCCACAACTTCCTCGTTGAATAATCAATAAAGGTCATATAGTAAAACGAGCCACACAAGGATGTCACCGGTGCCAAGCCCCAAAAATTATTATGGACCAGCTCAAACTTTTGCTCCTTCGGAGACCTGCCACCTCTCAAAAAGCTCACTCTCTTCTGCTTCTCGAGAACATAAACTTCATAAAGAACCACCTCTACGATCTTGAGGCCTGGTAGCTTCTCCTCCGAACATAGCACATTTACCCCCTTCTCACTCAAGTGGCCAAGGCGACTTTGCCATAAATTCGCATCATTTGTAGCACCTACAAGATTAATGCCCTCATGAGTGTTCCTCGTCATATATAAAGTGCCTTCCTTCAAACCTTGAGCCATCACCCTAGCTTCTTTGGTGATCTTCCATATCTTGCAACCAAAGGTCACATCATAACCCTCATCATCTAGTTGCCCCACGGAAAGCAAATTCCTCTTCAACTCTGGAATATGCCTTACCCCTTTCAACAACAACAAAGATCCATTGGGAGTGTGGTTTCGAACATCCCCCTTGCCCACAATTTACAATGCCTTATCATCCGCTAGATAGACATTGCACAACAGGTGTACCTCTCCATCATCCCCGCATCACTACAAGAATAAAGTGAAGCTCCCAAATCTAACACACACGCCTCTAACAGACTACTCACACTCAAGGTCAACGCATCCTCGTGATCTTTTGTTGTTGCATTGGCCGACTTGTTCTTCTTTGGTGTCGTGCGTTGGTCCCTAAAGTGACCATATTGTTCACAATTCCAACATTGAACCGAGCTCTTGTCCTTCTTTGAACCACCCTTCGATTTAGACTTAGACCTACTCCGGTCCTCCTTCCACTTTGACTTAGACTCAGACTTCCCTTTATTTCCCGTACTCAAAGCCGCACCCGAGGCTACTCCAGATTCTCTCCTACGAATCTCCTCACTCATAATCAAATCCCCCACCTCATCTAGCTCGAGCTTCACCTTCTCCGCTGAGGCACTCACCGTCGTGACCTTACCATTCTAACTATCGGGTAAGAAACTTAGCAAAATTAGGGCTTATACCTCATCCTCGAAATCAATACCAACCGAGCTTAATCGGGCAATTGTGGCGTTGAACTCGTTGAGATGCTTGGCTGCCAAAGTACCTTCCACCATCTTGTGGTTGAACAACTTCCTCATAAAGTGAACCTTGTTGGCCGCCGAGGGCTTCTCATACATATAGGAAAACATCTTTAACATCTCCTTCGTGGTCTTCGACTTCACGGTATGTAGAGCCACATTCCTAGATAAGGACAAGCGCACCACGTTCATCACCTTGCGGTCTAAGAGCTTTCACTCCTCCTCCTTCATGTCATCAGGCTTCTTCTCAGCAAGTGGCAAGTGCAAATTCTTGCCGTATAAATAGTCTTATATTTGTATCTTCCAAAATCCATAATCAACACCATCGAACTTCTCCACGGCCGACTTTCCTTCACCCATCACGGTTGCTCCCACCACGCCCTAAACTCAGGGTCTGATACCAATTGTTGGAAAACACGAGGGTCTCAAGCAACACAACACTCACGAGAAACCATGATAAACACAATGAGAAGTATGAACTCACAAACACAAAGGAACACGTACAAAGAATATGAGAATTTGGTTACCCAGTTCGATACAAAGGTTTACGTCCGGGGGCGTACCAAGCCAGGGAGTATTTCACTCTTTTCACTCGATAGAGCTTCACTTGCTCTTTACAATGAATGTTGCCTCACCTTTTCTTTGGAACAACAATAAATGAGGTTTACATTGGTATTTATAGAGGCACCAACCCTAAGATGGAAAGTGGCCAAGGAGGGGTAAACTTGTCTAGAAAAATGTGCATTTTCGGGCTCAACTGGCCGCAGCTTGCCACTTTCATTTGAAAATGCATGTGTGCCTCACTAGCGATCGCTAATGGACTTACGGCCGTAGGTCCCAACTAGCGCCCGCCAGTAAGCTAGTGCCCGCTAGACGCGGCAGCTTCTCCTTATCCCGCTTCACCTTCGTCTCCACTCGACACCACCAATCGATCTCAGGCTCCATACCTAACAAGTTTGACCTATCTGCTGGATGAATTTTTCTTTGTGAGAATTACATCCATGTAAGATTTATGATGCCCGTACAATCTTGATTCAAGCTCGATAAAATTTTGAGACCAATGCAAAAGATTATAATGTTTGCTAGATATAGTAAAAAAGTATTTTCCCAAATACCACAAAATGTATAAAAGCCATTCATGGAAGCCCCTACATTCATGTAAAATTTACCTTTCAAAAAAAATTGGATCTTTCCCACCCTTTTCTTAAGGTCTAACCAATACCTCCATCAACCTCATCTTCCCCTTCACCTTACGTTCAACCCTCCGCCCTCAGTCTCTCTCCTCCGTCCTCAGATCGATTATGATCCACCCTAATGAGTTAATCAGAGTACCCACAACCAATACCTGGCCTCTGCACTTACCTCCCAGAGGTTGCCAAACGTCGTTAATGGAAGGGTTGATCTCTCCCGATCACCCCTCCAGTCTATTTATGTTTTAATTTTTGATTTCATCATTCATGTTAGTGTGTGTTTTTCTTCTTTTTTTCCACCTACTTTTTGCTTCTATATTGATCAATATATTATTTGTCTATTCGTAGTTCAGCCTTAGTTTACTCTTATCGGGTTGTTCTATTTGTCGAGTTGTATGCAACTTTTCCTTTGGTCCATATTATTTGCTTGGCTGTATTTTGTTCTAGTTGATGTGTTGGCTTTGGCTTGGGTTCATGCAACTGGCTTTACCGAGAGAGGATTCGTCCGACCACGGTTGACTATGTTAAGGAGGCCATTGTTGAGATGTACCTCGTATGCGGTTCAACTTTTCTCAACTGAAATCTTGTTAGCAGTTATTGGGAATTGTCGAGAATTGGTGAAGGTGGCGGTCACTAGTTAGTTGGGGATCGCCAATGGCCGCATACAGAAGGTGCAAAGGGCTGGCGTACGATTTTGCTTGTTTTGTATCGGGCTCCTATTTTGGTCTCCTAGGACAACCTAGATAGATTACTTGATGTAAAAAGATTTGTCCCTATATAAAAGACATGTTAGCGTAGGTTATATAAGGTTTTATGGCTCGGATCTCATCAATAAAAGTTCTCCTTTCTTCCCGTGGATATAGGCATTATGTTGAATCATGTAACTCTAGTGTCTGTATTTTTTGTGCGGTCTTGTTCTCTTGGTTTATGATTTTCTAACAATTGGTATCAGAGCTAAGGTCAAAGGATGCAGATCACGGTGCAAAGTTTATCTTTGTAAAGTTTGACGGATTATCAAATTTTGGGTTATGGAAAAGGTGTGTTAAGGATCTACTAGTACAACAAGGAATGGCGAGCGCACTCTTGGAGAAGAAGCCCAAGAAGATGGAGGACCAAAAGTGGAAAGAGATCGAGGTCAAAGTGGTGGCGACGATTTGCTTGTGCTTGGCAAATGATGTGATGTACCACGTCATGGATGAGAATCACCAGCTGAGGTTTGGAAGAAGCTTGAGGCAAGGTATATCTCTAAGTCTTTATCAAACAAGCTTTATCTTAAGAAAAATTTGTATGGCTATAAGATGATGGATGGCTTAGATTTAAGCCAACATATCAATGTTTTCAATCAGCTAGTTAATGATTTTATTATATTTTTGGGTCCCTAGGTGACATCAGCAGCTCTTTTTTTTCATTTTTGTCTTATAAATGACCAAAATACTCTCAAAAAACAAAATCTCCTTCGTCTTCCTTCCTCTCCTTCAGATTAATCCGCTTTTTAGTACACTGCGCGCTACAATTAGCAGCCCCTTGTAGACGTGAGGGAAAACGCTAGCGCGCAACGGCTGAAAAACCTGCAAGTTAGGAGTAGGTTTTGGCTTGCCCCTTTTTTTGAGTAAGAAAGGTTTGAAACCCTATACAAAACAAAGGGCTGCTTGCTGCTCGCCTCTATCTCGTTTGGGCTTATGCACTCTACTCGCAGCCCCTAGCTGGACGCCAGCAACAACAACGTCCGATGGCGAACGCAGGTGCTCTCCCGATGTTGGTGCTCTCTAAGGTCTTCCGCATCTACAACGACGGTGTCCGTTGGGTACCCACTACAACGAGCTCCTTCCCGACGTCTCGTGCCAGCCGATTCTCCTTCCCCCTTGGTGATTTGTACAAGAAAACCCCACAAAAACCCAGAATCAGTCGTCGCCAAGTCCATTCAAATTCCTCGAGAGCGAGAATCTCTAAGGTCTTGGCTTCCAGTTTGCCACACCATCCGGCTTCGCAGAGAACTTTTGAATATATTTAAGCAAACTCGAGAGATTTTAGAGTAGTTTACTATAAAAAAAAAGGCTGATCCGCCAAATTCCTCCATTTCTCAATGTTTTTAAAATTTCTCTTTTGTCTTTTTTTTATCACCAATAATCTTAGTCTTTGTAGGGTTGAACATTCGAATTATTCGAATCAGATATTTTACTATCTGAATCCATACGAAATAGTAAATTATCCGAATCCGAATATTCGAACTTTTTTGGATACGGTTACAGATAATATGAACTATCCGAATTACTAAAAGGGAAAGAATCAATTAGTTTTTTTGGTTTATGATGCAGGGAAGGGAAGTTCCCACTCTTAGCCCGAGCCCATCAATAGTTTTTTCTCAAAAACAAAAAACAAAAAAACTCATTAGTAGTTCGGATAGTTTGAATATAAGAACTCTATTTTCTTATTCGAATCTGAATTCAAAAGTTTAGATAATCCATATCTGAATCAAGAAATATCTGAATCCTAAATATTTTTTGGATTCAGGCATCGGATTAATTTTTACCATTAATTATTAGTATACAACTAATAGTCTCCGCTAGATTGTAGTTTCAAAATGTTCAACCAAGTGAGATAAGTTTCTCTAGTTAACACTCCACTACTTGAATAATTTTTTTGGACATAAATAACCTCAAATATAATTAATAAAAAATTAGTTATAAATTATCCATTGAAATAAATATAAAAAAATCATTGTCCCTCTTTTATAATATATTTCATATTTTTAGTTATTTTTTAAAAAAGTTAAATTTAATTATACTGGGGGTATTTATGTCCAAAAAAGTTATTCAAGTAGTGGAGTGTCAATTAGAGAAACTTTTGTCATTTAGTCAAATATTTTGAAACCACAAAGTAGTGGAGTGTCAAAGCGCATAACCACAAGACTTTTACTAAAAAATAAAGGGGTGAAGTTCGTGACCAGGGTCGGTTGGCCGACACTGACACCAACCAGGTCACGGCGCTAATCACTTTTTTTTCCTTTAACAAGCTTATCCTTTTAACACGTGACATAATGTTATTCGTTGAAATAGATATTGGTGGATATAATATGTGTGGTTAAAAAAAGGTAAATTACTCCCTAGTCTTTAGTGTTTGGTCATCCTCTCCCTCGGGTCCCTGCATTTTCAAGAATAATTTTACCGTCCCCCGTCTTTGGTTTTAGAAACTCTCGGGTCCTTGGGCCGGAATATGCCATATTCTCTGGCGAATCTTCACTTAAAAAGACTAAAATGTCCCTACCACTTGAAAAATTAAAAAATCAATCTCTCCTTCTCCCATTTCATCTTCTTCCTCCCCTTTATCTTCTTCCTCTAACCTTGAACCAAATTAAATTAAAACTCAAGCCAAAACTTTGTTAATAAGAATCAAAACAAATTAGAGAATCAAAATTTAAAGAACCCTAATTTTGAAAATATCAATCCACTAAAACAATGAAATAGTTTCAACTTCAGCGTCGATCCAACCACAACAAAAATAAGTACATCTATTTAGGGTTCCACGAACTCACTGAGCCGGTGATGGTAGAGAAGCTGAGGTCTACGTCATCGACGTCAACTTGGTGGGGGTGGGCTCGTCGAGGAAGCTGAGGTCGACGTCGTCGACGTTGACTTGTCCGACGGGATCCTCGATCCGTCGATCTGCTTGTTGACGTGGGGCGGGAGGATATGGAGAGGAGCCGGCTCAGCCTGATTTATCAGGATGATTGGTTTTTTTTTAATTGAGTTGGTCCAAATCAATTCATTAAAATTAATTAGGGTTCTTGTATTATGGTTCTATTTAATTAAATTGTCGATTGTGTCAATCAGATTTTGAGGTTCAAGTTTTCATATCTAATTAATTTTGATTCTCACTAAGAATCTTTGAATTTGGATTTGAGTTTTTGGTTGGAGGTGGGAGGAAGAAGATGAAGTGGGAAGGAAAGAAGAATTTTTAATTTTTTAAGTAGGAGGGCTATTTTTGTCTTTTCAAGTGGGAGTTCGCCAGAGAAAATGGGATATTCTGACCAACAAATGGAATATTCCGGTACCAGGGACCCGAGAGTTTCTAAAACCAAAGACGGGGAACCTGAGAGTTTTTAAAACCAAAGACGGGAGACGATAAAATCATTTTTGAAAATGCAGGGAGCAAGGGGGAGGATGACCAAATACCAAGGACTAGGGAGTAATTTATCCATAAAAAATTGAAGCTAATTTCTAATAAAATTAAAAATAAATAATAGAAAATTTTGTAGTTTAATTTATTTCTTTGCAATTTTGTAATCTTAATTTTGTTATTTTATTATATTTTTCTTTGTTATAATTTATGGACACATAATTTTTGTATATTTATTATAATTTAAACGTAAACATAAATTAATCATAGATAATATATATATGTGAAACATTGGTCTACGTGGATCTAGTGGCCGCTAGGTCCTTGGAGACCACCAGCTGCTCCAATCTGTTTCACACTTGGCGGCAGCCAAGCTTATGGAGCCTGCCAACCAAAGCCCACTTCTCGACAAACCCAACATGAGCAATCTAAATTCTGAGGTTAATGCCCATTTGAATGTAGGGTCGAATGCAATTTAGTCCCATCTGACATAGAAATTTCCAAAGAAACGGTGTCGGAGTTATGATAAAATACAATTTGGTCTTGGATGTGTAAAAAATTTCAGGACTGTTTTGGGAGATAAAATAGTTTGCCATGTTATGATAAAATGATTCGCTCAGTTATGATAGAATAGTTCACGGAACCGTCCCAAAAAAATCGGGACCGCGCCCGAAATAAAAGGAGTTGAATAAAATGGCTTGTTTCGTTATGATAGAATGATTTCACAGATAGAAGAGGTTGGATAAAATGGTTCGTCCAGTTATGATAAAATTATTCGCTCTCTAAGACCGTACTGGAAAGATCACTTCAGTACTAAATCTGGTCCAATACCTTTAACCTTAAAAAATTAGAAAAACTTAAAAAGGTAGAAAAATCTTGAAAATATCTAAAAAATAGTAAAATACTAATAACTGGCGTACATTCGGTTTTTTGTAATTATACCATACCAAAAAATGAAAAGTAGAGAATGAACATCATATCATTTTATAATTGCTACTCGTTTTATTTGTTCATTGTCGCTCTTGTATAACCCCAAAAAAACCATATACTAGCATGAAAAAATAAAAGCTACAAACCGGGCCAATGTACATGAAATAAATAACATACGAGAGAATAATGACGTTAAAGAAAAAGGAGTAGATGAAAAGGGGAAAAGGCCACAGAATTATATAACTAAAAAACTAATGAAAACAGGGATTTAATAATCAAAAGGTGATTTAATTTTGGGTAGCCATCCTGTTCTGGCTCGAACAATCTCTGCCTTGTCGGCTTGCATGCGAAGCAGATGGGTGTATTCCATTTCTATGGCATCTCTAGTAGTACAAGTGGTAAGGGACTCTAACAGATTAGATTGGCGACACTCTCTTCGATACTCGAGGGTCATGCTTGTGAGGCTGTAATCTTCCAAAACATTCATAGGGACACTCTGAAAGTACAACATGCATGTTCCAATCTAGAAATTAGTAGTATATCGTATTACACAATCCTTTGTGTTTTTTCGTGCAAAGACGAAGATTTGAGATTGTATTTCAGTACGAAGGTTCAAAAAGTTACCTCTAGGATCCATCCGATGTACTTAACATTGTTGACATGCTGGTTAGCGTCCATGTCACTCCATCTAGGCTGCACAAAATTTCCCATGGCAAGGAACAATGAGAAAAGATTAATTGTTGAACGTATATAATATAATATAGTACTTCTAATGTGAATTGAACAACTCTATTAACCAATTAAGCGTTGTTAATCTTACTGCTAAACCAGATCGGATCCGCTCTGCAGTTTCGTCGGTAAGCTTGTCTATTTTTTCGACATCGATGTCATCCGTCGCAATTGCAAGCCTATCCGAGTAGAAGGGGACCAGTTCCTCCCTTACTTGTTCCGGAATTTTGGACAGCTTTCTTGTCTCTCTGTTCATGATCACCCATGTGCTGCATTTGATTTTTTTAAATTAAAAAAACAATAAGAAGAAAGAGACATCACATAAATATACTTATGTTAAAATTTGGCACAATTAGTTTTGTAATTACACCTAGTTGCCCTTGTTATAATATCCTGTGTTTTGTAGTCTCGGATGATCCAATCCCTTCGCATTCCATTCTTCCCGGCCGCATCAACCCAAGTGTCAATCTCAACCACGTCTCCCCTATAACAATACGATATGATATAAACATACTCTGATACAATGTTAATTAGATTTTTTTAAATTCGACTCAAAATTTCGAGACTGCGAATTAGTTGATTTTATGCGTTAGCTCAACAATATACCGCAATTAATGGACCATTAATTGAAATTTATTTTTCTAAAAGAAGAAATGGCAATGAAACTTGATTGGAAAGAAGAGATACCAGCTACTGTATCTCTGAACTTGGATGTGGATTCTTGTGACTACCCAGATGAGTTTCCTGATGCTCATCTCTCTGGTCGCTCCAAAACCATCCCCTGCCACCCCCGAACTCGTCACATGGTTTAGCGCAGTCTCCTGTATCGATCGAAAGACCCGAGTCTCGATTATTCGACCTATTACAATCGAAAAATAAGTGGAGAAGAGCAAGAGATCAAAAGAAAAACCTGGAGGAGGTTCATCAATGTCTCCATGGTGGCAGTTCTGTCAGGACCAATCTCATAAGACCTGATGATGAATGTCTGTCTGTAGACCAACCTACCATCCACAAACCTTCCAACCATTTGCTTATGGAGATACTTATCATCCACCACATGAATCCTGTTGACTTTTTTCCCGTTGACCGCCATCTCCAAGCTTTTAGGACCTCCACCACTAGCTGTCACAAAAAACCCTCGATTCCTGGACAATTGTAATTCCCAATTGGAACAAGATCCTGACTTGGGTACCAACAATTTCGCGTTGCTGGAAACCCTAATCGCCATTGTTGTAAACAGAAAAATTATTCGGGACAATAGTGTGGAGGGTCACAAAATTTTGTGTTTGGTTATGAGGAAAATGGCAAAGGGTGTAAAGAAAGATAATTGTTAGTTGCTTGTGGAACAATTTTCCAAGTGTTACCTGGTCTAAGATCTTTCCTTTAGGGTTTTATGGTTAAACCACTCTAGTGGTGGGAGAGAAATGAAGGACATTTGCCCATCGTTAGCTTACACGCAAATGTCATTACCAGAAAAAATCACACGCAAAATGTATAGGGATGAGTGGTGTTAAATTTCATGGCATACGATGAAGATTTATTTACAATAACAATCACTCAGAGTCATTATCGATCTCGTGAATAATTTGTTTCGGAAAATTTTAATATGGTACCAATTAAATTTTATTGAAAATCCATTAATACAAATGTGTCAAAAAAATATATTTGGGGGCAAGTGATGTGTAAATTATTATCTGCAGGTGCTTGTATCCTCATAAAATTACTCATTTCATCTTCTAGGGAGGCACATCATCAAGAGACCATACTGAGTTACATGATGGAAGAGTGTAAAATTCAATAGGCAATGAATTTAATATAGGAAATGTAAACAAATCTATATCATATCTTGTAGAAATTTTTTTGTGCCCCTTTATAGTACGACTCAACTCGTAATTAGACCCGATAATACAATACGTGTGTTAAACCAAAAATTAAATCCACATAAGTTAGTTCCCGTTGGATTCTGTCTGGGTGTAAGGCAGCAGATGGGCCTCAGCCATCTTCAGCCCATTATTACATACGCCGAATGAAGATTTAACTGTTAATGAGACAATAGGACTGTCCTAATTAATCTAATGACTTTCCAGGAACGTCACGTGTCACCGACCTCGTACCTTTGATCACGTGAGCGCTTGGCTTGTCCTTTGGGAAAAGAACAAAGCCACTACTATATCCAGGCGTACCAAATGGGTCCCACTAATTAAGCTTTTAATTTCCCACCAAAAAAAATTAACCTTTTAAATAATCGACCGACCCCCAAATAAAAAATGTTACTAATAACCGAGCATCTCTGGGATGAATCAACGGGAACGTGACCCGAAATGATGTTTATTATATATATATACCACATCATATGATAAATCTTGGTACGTCACTAAATTACTTTATTCAATTATAAATTTGACACAATTGGAAATCTTTGAAAGTGAGAATTAAATTATGATCATTCTTATGGTAGCAACAAAAATAATTACTTTTTTACCCTAATAGCCTGAATATCGACTACAGCCAAGTGTATTATTTTTTGTTGATAACTACCCAATAACCAAATAATTAGTATGGTAACTATTCTATCTCTAAGTTACGCAAGATTAAAAAAGTTGGAAAAAAATTATTTGCAGAATTTTAATACACCTTAAATTTTTTATTTGGATCCCAGCTAAAAATTCTAGTTATTTTAGTTGATCTACACATTACTTGATATATTGTAGGAAAAAGTTTACTAAAGTATCATGTGATTTCATACTTTTTTACCGTAGTACACTGTAGTTTGACTTTTTTTTTAGATGACAGAGATTTCGAAAAGTGACACTTTTGGTGACAAAGTGTTAACCATAACCATGGTTGATTTTTTCAACCAGACCATACACATAGACGCCACGTCATCACCATGTCATATTTTTATATCCTAAGTGGCGATGATGTGGTAAAATTACAAAATCTCAATTTCTTTATTTTTCTAATCCTAATTATAAAAATTTTGGCGATGTGGCAATTTTGTAATTTTGACTTTTGAGATTTTATAATTTTGCCACATCATTGCCACTTAGGATATAAAAATACGATGTGGCGATGACATGGCATTGATGTGTATGGTCAGGTTAGAAAAATTAACCCCGGTTAAAAATCTGTTACCAAAAATGTCACTTTTCGAAACTTCTGTCACCTAAAAAGAAAAAGTCAAACTACAGGGTACTATAGTAACAAAGCGTAAAACCACAGGATACTTTAGTAAACTTTTTCCTATATTCTAATAGGGGTGAGCACCAAATCGCATGAGACCGCAAAATCGACGATGCCGTAAACCGAAAAAAAAGTAAACGAAAGTTTGGTTGGTGTCATGGTGCGGTTTGACAGTGACACTGCAAAAGTCGATACGATGTCGGTATTAATTTCTTATGAAACCGTGACACCTTGAAATTGAACATGCAAAGAGGAGGGAGAGAATTTACAGGAAGATAGAGTCTGGTAAGTTGCTGATTCTATCTCCATGTCCTCCCGATTTCTTCCTCTGCTTGCTGTTCCCACCATCCAATGCCATGGATCGTTCATGTGCTTGCTTTGTCTATGGAATTTTCTCTCGATTTCTATGTCACAGGATTTGATCGATCCTTGACCTTCCACTAAGACGACAGACTTGCCTTATGAGAGCCCCAATTATGGCCTATGTTAAGTTGTTGAATTTTTTATGTTTATGGTTTTGAAATGATTGATTTTGTGTATTATTTATGTCGGGCCTACTCAAAATGGATTTTACGTCAAGTATGGGTCGCTCGAATGGGCTTTATTTATTGAAAAAGACCAGTTTTCAAACTCCAAAACCGTGAGCCACACCGATACCGTATAACCACAAATTGCGGTTTAGATTCAAACGTGAAATCAAAAGTATCAAAATCTTCTTTTTTTTTAATACGGTTCGGTGTCATTTTATGGTTTAAAACTCTGACACCGCACAAAACTCATCCATATATATTCTTATAACCAATTCTAATCATACAAACTATTACATTCATATTAAAAGAATTGGGTAAATTGCCCTGAGGTTCTTGGGATTTGACGAAATCACCAGTAGGATTCTTCTTGTTTCTAAACCTATATGTTAGCTCTCCAAGTTTGGCAAAATAGAACTCTAAGGTCCTTCACTCCGATACCAGAAAATAACTTCAACAAAATTGTACCTAAAATGACCAGAATGCCCCTCGACCAAAAAATAATTTAAAACAATAAGCATTCCTTCTCTCCTCTCTCCTCCCCTCTCTTCTCTCCTCCCCTCCCTCTCTCCTCCATTGTTAAACAAAAAATCAGGGAGAAAAATTGTCCCTGAGTTTTGAAAAATTAAACTAGTTAGTCCCTATGGTCAATTTATTTAATAGATTAATTAAATTATAACATGAGATTACCAAAATATCCTTACCCCAATTACCCCACCTCTGTTAAAATAACTGAGACCTATAGTAAAAAATCTAAACATATTTGCGTGGGGGAAAAGAGTTGTACATATTACTCAATTGTATGCATCCAAACCGTATCCATTCAATTAAATCGTATCAATCCTTAAAAGCCACGATTTCATGAAAATAATTCGGTTCATAAACATCCAGTTGCGGAATATAAATAGCAACTCGTACTCCCTGTTTCTAGCAGCTAAGATCTTCAATATTCTACACTTTGAAGTCAAAGCATTCAAGCTCTTCTTAACCTTTGGACATATGCTATCCTCACACTCAACTGCATTAGAATAGCCATTGGTCATGAACTTGTGCAAGACAAAATTTAAAAAAAAATTAATGCCCAACAAAAACTAATAATGAACTTGGATAATCAAAACCAAAAAATTAACGCAAGACGAGAAAATCTTATACGTCAACGCTGCTACACATACGAACATGATAAATAAATAAATCAAAAATATTCATATTCCATAAAATTGATACCTCTCAGTGTTGAACTCCAATCGGCATTTGACTTGGCCATTGACGATTTCCTCTCTCATCTTTTTGCTATCACTAGTTGATTAGGGTTTTTTTCCTTAAAAGAGGAGTTCTTTTGAGTTTAGGGTTCTTGTATAGTGATTTAGGTTATTTTTGTCGTTTCATTAACCTGAAAAATAAAGTTTTGGGAAAAGTCTACTTTAGTACCTTGTAGTATCGCAAAAAATCAAGTCAGTACCCTGTGATTTAAAACGTATCAATTGAGTCATACTTATTCCAATTAACATCAATTAGAGGCCCGGGCAGCTGCCCGGACCTGCCCGAACCTACCCGACCCCTGCCCGAACTACGTGGCCAGCCACGTCACCAAATTTTGATGACGTGGCGCCACGTGGACATCCATCTCCTTCCCTCCTCCTCCTCCTCCTCCTCCCCTCCTCCTCCACCTTCTCCTCCGCCTCCTCCTCCCCCCGCATCCTCCTCCTCCTCCTCCCCCCGCGTGCTCCTCCTCCTCCTCCTCCTCCCCCCGCATCCTCCTCCTCCTCCTCCCCCCGCGTCCTCCTCCTCCTCCTCCCCCCGCGTCCTCCTCCTCCTCCCCGCATCCTCCTCCTCCTCCTCCTCCTCCTCCCCGCGTCCTCCTCCTCTCCACGTGGCGCCACGTCATCAAAATTTGGTGACGTGGCTGACCACTTAGTTCGGGCAGGGGTCGGGTAGGTTTGGGCAGGTCCGGGCAGCTGCCCGGGCCTCTAATTGATGTTAATTGGAATAAGTATGACTCAATTGATACATTTTAAACCACAGGGTACTGACTTGATTTTTCGCGATACTACAGGGTACTAAAGTGAACTTTTCCCTAAAGTTTTTGACTTGAGATTTTTTACTGTGGGTTGGGGTAATTATTAACAATATTTTAGTAATTTCATGTTATAATTTAATTGAATTTATTAAATAAATTAGTCAGAGAAACTAACTAATTTGATTTTTCAAAATTCAAAAACTAACTGGTTCGATTTTTCAAAACTCAAGAACTAATTTACTAAATAAAAAACCTATCAATACATTATGTTAAAACATGGCACCTCTGAGTTTTTCCCCCAAAAATCAATGGAAGGTTTGCTTCGTCAATCCAACCATTGCCCCACTCTCCAAAGCCGACCTTCCAAATCCCTCGCCCTCCTCCAAGCTCGTCGTGGGTGGAACCCTAGGCCGACCAGAGAGCATCATTTCTTAAGTCTCAACATCCCAACGCTACCCATTCCAAGTTTCAACCAGAGCTCCTTGGCACCCGCGACCTCCAAGTCTCTCGCTACCCATTCCCATCACGAAAAATAAAGGAAAATCCCTTAAAGGGTAAGTAACCCAATTCCAGTCGAAACACCAGGAGGATAAAAAATCACAGCTTTAACAAGAGAATCCCTAAAAGGGCAAATCGAAACCCAAAAAAAAAAGCAAGAGGAGCTTTTAATTAATAAAAGGACACAACTGTGGTTTTTAATTAATTTAAGAAATTAAACAAGGTATAAGCAGGTGGTTTGGGTCGACCATAGATTCGTGGCGCAGGAAAGGTGTTTCTTACCATCTTTGTACATTTCCAGTGAATAATTCATTCACCATTGTAAGAGATTAATTATGGCTGGCTTCTTTTGTTCTCGTCTCCAGTTTTCCTGGATTTCCACTTCGAGTTTTTTTGGTACATTTCTACTTCAGTTCTTGTCTCTGGTTTTCCTGGATTTTATCGAGTGTGTGTTGTTTTGGTGTCCCGAGTTTTATCGGAGCTCGCGTTCTCTTTTGTTGGTTTTGAAGCTTCATTTGTCATCAATGGAGGGGAGGGGAACAGAAAAGAGAGGGGAGGAGACGAGAGGAAACAATTTTTTTAATTATTTTTTTATTGAGGAATATTTTGGTCCTTTGAGATGAAATTTCGCCGCAATTATTTTCCGGTACTAAAATTAGGGACTTCAGAATTTTATTTTACCAAATTTGTAGGAAGAAAAAAAAATTTCAAAATAAAAAAGACCATATTAATAATTTTATCATATCCTAAAGATCTGACAACAATTTGTCCTAAAGAATTTGAATTACGTTTGGGTTGCATTTTCCCAAGTCTCATTTACTCCAGTTCTTTTATAATACTCAGTACCAGGACACAAATTAAATAATTTATTAAATATAAATTAGGGAGAAGTTCTACCGACCAATATTTTATCCACTTTATTACTATACATACCTTCAAAAAAGATCACATGAATATATTCCTTCTTTCACTTGTTTCTTGAAAATTGCATCAAACGGCACAACAATTTTTAAGAACATATTAAAAAAAGTACAACATTTTAGAAAGGAAAAAACGAAAAAGACCACGTTAAACCCTAGCGATACCTCTGACTTGCCCATCTGGACGGTTCTAAATGTATGCCGACATGCCCAAGGCAGAATCCGATACTGGCTCACATCTCGCCACGTGTCCCGTCCACTTACCTTCCTATAACTACCTCATTTTCCCATCAATGGCATCTTCCCATCAAAATTATCTCATTTGGCACCAACAACACAACCCTTCATCCATTTTATTCTCTTTTCGTAAAATAATTATCCAGATTATGAGTAATTTCTGGACTTTCCTCACTCATGTTCACACAGTTGCAGGGTAACTCTTCTCAATCATTTTCAGAAATTTCTTTTGATAATATTTATTTCCCTTTGGCATGTAAGTCTTAATTGCCATTTTCCCATGTTTTATTTTTGTGCAGGCCTGTCCTGATGTTGTTGTACCCATTGTAAGACGCCAAACCCACCATTTAATTTTCCTATTTTGTTTTAATTTAATTAATCATCTCCCACTTAATTAAACTAACCTTTGTAATTAATTATTTCTCCTGGTTCGTGTGTATCCTGTAGATACGCGTCAGTGATTGCCATGGAGAGCCCTTCGAAAGAGGACGACGACCAGTGGCTTGCTTACTGGATTCTCTACTCCTTTCTAACCCTGTCTGAGTTGGTACTCGCTTCACTATTGGAATGGTAAGGATCACCCAAAATTTCCACATGTATTCCTTTAAACTTTATTAGATATTTGCGAGTGTGCCGTACTCGTCTGTCTATATGTGCGAAATTTTCAATGTATTCCTTTTTACACAACGTTTATGAGTTATGTAGAAATTTTTTTAATATTGTATCAGAGCGGGTTGAGGATGCTTGTTTATCTGACTTCTCATTGGAATTAAAACACGTACAAACCTTGTTGGTGCACACAATGCATTTCCTTTATAGATTATGTTTAATTTACTACATTTTGATTAATAAGAGTTGGAATTATCTATGAATATTCAAATAGCTGGGATTATTTTATTATTATTTTGTGTAGGGTACCTATTTGGTACTCGGCGAAGCTGGTGCTGGTGGCGTGGCTAGTGCTGCCTCCATTCCGAGGAGCAGCTTTTGTATACGACAGGTTTGTGAGAGCGCACATCGGAGGCTACATGGGGAAGGTCAGAAATAATGGCAATGCCAGGAACAAGTTTGTGGACTCCATCATTCCCAACAAGGTAAAAGTTCATAGTGGCCCCACCATTTGCATTTTGAAATACTATAATGTGGTTTCAATTCTCTCACCAACTTCAAGTATAATTAGGAAAAATTTACGGTTTAAGTCTTTTAGAGAAATAAAAATTGAAAAAATATCTCTTGTAATATTTTTCATACGAATTTTTTAGAATTTTGATTTAAAAATAATTAAGACTATTTTTGTCCAAAAGTTTTGTTTAAATAATGATGACCATCATTATTTGGAAAATTCATTATACATCATTCTGAACATGTTTTAGATTTCTCTAAAATTCAAATAATGACGTGGAGGAATATGTTTCACCGGAATGATATGTTATCTAATGTAAAAAAATCATTAATGATCATCTTAAAATTCATTACACATCATTATTTGAAATTTTAAAAAATGAATTTCAAAATTTAAAATTCATTATTTGTAAAGATGTCGATATGTCATCTAAAGATATTTGTTCAAAATGAAAATTTACCCAATTTATAAAAATTTGTTCAAACAAGGATTTGGGCGAATCACAAAATACTAGAGTAAATTTTTACCTATTTTTTTTCGTGGGTTTTTTTCCCTTTTCCAAATGGTTTTTAAATCAAATTTCCTGATAATTACCGACGTTGTGTGTTTGTGACATGTACTTTCGGCGTGCAGGGGGAGCACAAGGCTTCTTCTTAAAGAGGGAAAAAATAAGGGGCATATGCATATTACCGGCGTCTCTCTATTTCAATTAGAAGTCCATCTGAGCTCTCTCTCTCTCTCTAATTTGGTTCGTTGAGTTGTTAAAATGTCGTCCTTTTTTAGACCCAAATGTACAAGTTGTTTGCCTTCTTCTTGTTTAAGGCAAATGAGCTGCTAACGTCGATCCTACGATTGATGCTGATGTTTCGGTGACATTTGATATTTGTCTGCTACCTTTCGGCTTCCGGAGAAAAAAAATTCCGTACCTTTACCTGTTACGTGCACAGCTATCAGCCGACACCTAATCTAATATGGAAAATTTCCGCCAAAACAAAATCTAATATGGAAAATACACTTAATAAAACTCGTCAAAATGATCCTCGTAGTTTCATTAGTCTGAACATTTAACAACTCAGGCAATTATCCGACCATGTTTTGTAAGATTTTTTTTGTTGACATGGTGTGCCATCAATGACCCCGATATCCAAGTGGTATTCGAAAAAATGTCAAAATAATCATAGTACTCTTAATAAATTTTCAAAAATTCCATTCCACTCTCTCTCCACCAACTGGTCATCTTCTCTCTCCCCAAGAGTTTTTTCCAAGACAAACCAGAAGCCACCACCCGCGTCAGCAAGAACCTCTCTATTTTCGACCAACTGGTGTAGCGTAGTGGAAGGACAAACTAGAAATATATAAAAATAAGGGATACGGCAGAAGACAAGGTGGAAACTATTGGATAAAACTAACTCGAAAGGGATTCAATGCATCGCTTATCTCTTTAGAATTGTCTCAAGGACGGATTGAGTGTATCACTGCTCAAATCAAGAAAGGGATTGGAAACATTGCTCAACCGCAACAAAAGAGAAACGCTCTTTCACAACAAACCCTTAGAATTTTGAAATATTAATTATCAACTCTCAACTAACTCTAAACAGTACGTGGCTAATCTATATAAAGAAAATAACAAACCTTAAATAATCTAAAAGAACCAAAACGAAATAAAAGCTCAAATAGGACAAGCGAGCCCAACGCAAAATATCGAATAATATAAGTTCAACTAATAACTATAAAATATGAGTGCCTACGGCAAGCTCTTCCCCGTGAATTGAGCTTGTCCTCAAGTGAATGAAAATGATAGGAAACCAGCTTGAGAAATCCACACTATCACCTTTCAGTATATTCGAACGACTTGGTTGTATTTGACATCTTCCTTTCCAACAAACCAAGTACTTAAAACTCAAGTAACCACAAACCAACGAATTCAAAGCCAATAACTCCTTTCTCCAAGCAACTCTTTCTCTGTCTTTCAAACTATTCCACTTGTTTATCAACGGGGATCCTGCAACATACTCAAATTGGCCAACTCTAATAAATTAAATATGTTCGGCATACAAAAACCTGACAATCCTGAGTCATGTGGGTTATAGGCTCATTCACTAACTCATCAGCCTCAACACATTCTTCTAATTTAGAACCACCATTACTATTAGCAGAACAAAAAATTGCACAATTTGTCAAAACTAATTCTTCATCAAATAACTCCATCAAGTATCATTCTTCTAACTCCACCAGTCAGGGTGTCGTTCCGACCAAAACTTCTATTTTATAGTACTATTATTAAATAAGATTTAATAAATTTAATCTAGCATAAAAAATAATAAAATACCAAATAAGTTCACATATTTAGCAACTTTGTTATACAATTTATCCAAACAAAGTCTTCAAACATGAATAAAACAAGTCTAGAAGTACAAGAAGATGATTATACAAATTTTTTTGTTCGACATATTAGTCCAATTTGTTTAACTTATTTGACATATTATTGAGAATTGTTAAAAACATAAGTTTGTTGTAATCCAAAAGTGACGTATACACTCCGAGGGTGGAAGTTGAGATTTTTTTTCTAAATTAAATTCGATAAAATAGAAAAATTAACATAAATTTTCGAATCCGGGCGAACTGGATCACCCAGAAGACCCTGGCCAGGTGGTCCAACCAAAATTTGACCGACCGAACTACTTTCTGGGTTTTAGGCAAAAATTGACCCGGATTCTGTCCCGAGTATAGTCCGACCGGTCGGACTGCAGTTTTTAAAACATTGTGTGGCAGGGGTCAGTTGGGACTCGTGATATAGACAATGGTCTGCGGGACTGGGCAAGGCGTCAGCAAGTTTGGTGACATGCGATGGCACCTAGGTTTTCTTGGAAGACCCTAATCGCGATTCTTCCTCTTTTTATTTTTTACTTTTTTGTAGAACAAGAAATTAGATCCACGAACAAAGAGACAATCACCGATCAAGACTAACAAAGGTCTGATACCACATGACGTAGCGTAGAGGAAGCAAAAACTAAAGTTATATATAAATAGAGGATACGACAGAATCCATGTGAAATATGTCTTGATAAAACTAGATCGAAAGGGACTCAATACATCGCCTAACTCTCTAGGTTTGCCTCAAGGACGGGATGAGCATATCAACGCTCGAATCTTGAAATGGATTGAAAACACGGCTCGTCCGCAATGGAAGAAAAGCTCTCTTTCACAGAAGATCCTCAGAGTTTTGAAATATCAATTATCAACTCTCAATTAACTTACTTCTGAGAAAAAAATATCAATTAACTCTAAACAATACGTAGCTAACATATATAAAGAAAATAGCAAACTTTAAATAATCTAAAAGGCATAAAACTAAATAAAAGCTCAAATAGGATAAACAGGCCAACATAGTACAATATCAAATAATAAAAATTCAACTAATAACTATAAAATATCACTGCCTTATTCACCAATTACCTCACTTTTGCGTTGTTGAAATGGAGTTCCGTGAGGATAATAATGGGTACGAGATCAACATATTTTTTTAAAGGAATAACTCTCTCTGATACAATGTTAGAATATTTATATCCAACTTAAAAACTTAATGCAATAAGTTTGTAATTTTTTCTATTTATAAATAAACTATACAAGCTTTAATCAGTTGAAACCATTGTTAATCATCTAGTCAACATTAAAATTCTAATATCCGCGGGACGAGGTTTAAGTATTTTATTGTAATCTTTAAGGAGTTATCTCATTATCAACAGCTCTTTGAAATATTATCAGTCCAAGATTTACGATCGATGGCAAGCGTTCTTACGAATCTTAGCAAACGTCTATGGGCTAATGCTCTCTCATTAGGTAAAAATTTTATTGCTCAAATAATAGTTATATCAATATTATAAATGAATGATTAATTTGCTACGATAAAGAACTAATCTCTTACACCAAGTGCGCACTAATCTTACACTCAAAATGACCAAAAGAAAATCACATATCAATGTCACGGAACGCAATTATATAGGAGTTATTTTATAAGGTAAAATTCGATTACTCGTGCCAATGGTTATATATTTTGAGGATGATTGTTACGTCGCTTTCCCATAACCTCTTCCAATATTAACGGGCGTCGTTCCGATCCACCAAAGCAAAAGCTTCTGGGCTCGAGACTCATGGGATAAAGCGCAAGCGGCTTGGGCTCGTTTGTAACCTCTGTACCGTGGTTATTCTAAAGGAATCTTTAAAGGGTGCTTTCCGCGTTTCGCCGACAAGGAAAGTGAAGTGCCGACCATTGAAAAAAAGAAACGAGTAAGTTCCTACAACAAGCCCACTTCATGTTGGATATTTCATAAAAGAGTAGTGACTTCTGAGAGTGATGTCCATCATCAAGTTGTTGGAATTGGATTCGAATTATTATTTTGGTAAAAGTCTGCTATGAGGTTTTAAAATATTTTACTGAGTGATGCGGATTTTTTTAATTGTTGACACTCAATTTGTATTTAAATAAATGTTTGGAAAAAAAATACCCCTGAACATAATTACAAAAATGTTTTTGAAAAATAAATCAGAAACAAATATGAAAAGACTGATCACCTTCGATTGTATTATAAAATTTTCTTGAGTAATTTTCCAAAAGGGGGTTTATTTTCCCGAAAATTCCCTGAATGGGGTTCTCGGGAAATATTTTCTTTGCCTGAGGTTGAGCACGAAAGCGCTCTGCGGAGAGCGTTTCAGCTTTGCACAAAAACTGCTGCTCCACGAGCGTTTCAGCTTTGCACAAAAACTGCTGCTCCACGAGCGTTTTCTATTCAAAACTCTCCAATTGGAGCATTTTCAGACAAAAGTTGAATCCACGGCTCGGCTTGGCTAGGGGAGGTAATTTTTGCCAAAAACTGCTGTGCTCCCAGCGTTTTTGTGTTGTCACACAAAAAATTAGCTACGGTGAGCAAGGGGGAGAAAATCTAAATAAAAATACACAATGGCTCTTGTTTGGAAACGAAACTAAGACCTCCGCATTTTTAGATAAGCGCTCTAACCAACCGAACTACGAGAGCTTACTAATTTATTACTTTGTAATAAATAATATATTTCATAGATAAGGGTTCTATGAAATATGTAACATATTATTTTTAAATAAATACGTATTTGTATAAAATAATATTTTTTAAATAAATATGTATTTGTATAAAATAATATTTTTTAAATAAATACGTATTTGTATAAAATAATATTTTTTAAATAAATACGTATTTGTATAAAATAATAATTTTTTAAATAAATACGTATTTGTATAAAATAATATTTTTTGAATAAATACGTATTTGTATAAAATAATGTTTTTAAGTAAAAATGTAAAAATAATATATTTCATAAATACATATTTATTTAATAAATAATATATTATATAAATACAAATATATTAAATATATTATTTATTAAAGACATACGTATATTACATAAATACGTATGTCTTTAAAAAATAATATATTTAATATATTTGTATTTATATAATATATTATTTATTAAATAAATATGTATTTATGAAATATATTATTTTTACATTTTTACTTAAAAATATTATTTTATACAAATACGTATTTATTTAAAAAAATATTATTTTATACAAATACGTATTTATTTAAAAAATATTGTTTTATACAAATACGTATTTATTTAAAAAATAATATGTTACATATTTCATAGAACCCTTATCTATGAAATATATTATTTATTACAAAGTTATAAATCAGTAAGTTCTCGTAGTTTGGTTGGTTAGAGCGCTTATCTAAAATTGTGGATGTTATGGGTTCGAGTAAGATTCATTGTGTATTTTTATTTGAATTTTTACCCCCTTGCTCACCGTAGCTAATTTTTTTTTGGTGACAACACAAAAACGCTGGGAGCACAGCAGTTTTTTGCAAAAATTGCCCCCCATAGTCGAGCCGAGCCGTGGATTCAACTTTTGTCTGAAAATGCTCCAATTGGAGCGTTTTGAATAGAAAACGCTCGCAGAGCCGCAGTTTTGTGCAAAGCTGAAACGCTCCCCGCAGAGTGGTTTCGTGCTCAACCCTAAACAAGAAAAATATTCTCCAAAAACTTTATTCAGGGAATTGTCGGAGAAATAAACCCCCTTTTGAAAAATTACTCAAATTTCTTGATCTGTTTTAAATAGTTGGCTATTTTGTTCAAATAGTGGGTTGTAAACTAGGCCGAACTTTTTTACATTAAAAAGTCGACAAACTATAAAGATAACTTTTACCTAATATTTTTTAATGTCCTGCGGGGTTCCGATTCAATTTCGACTGTGCGTAGAACCTAATTTTTCACTAAACTAGACTAAACGAAGATGGATGAAAGATCGGTTGTATATTTTTTGATATACGTATTAAATGGGCAAATGATTGTGTAATGGGCTGATACATTCTAGTATCGAGTGTCTACTTGTACCATTCAAATCATATAATAAGACTTTCTGAACATATCACTCAAACGCACCTTAAATTTTTTTATAGAAGGTCACTAATCTTGAAATTTATCTAGAACATGCACATTCGATTTTGGAGTTTTTTCAAAAAATTTATCATAAAAAAATGCGTACATTCTTGATATAAATAGTATCAATCAAATCATTTAAGACTTTATAAACATATCATAATCAACTTAATAAATAACGTGGTGCTTTTTTTTGGGTGATAAATAACGTGGTGTTCATTCTGCATTAACATGTTCTCATTGATATATACAAGACCTTGTGCTTTTAATTGATTCTCATTCATAATTATATGTTTATTTCTTGGCTTAGCTTCATGGGAAGAGAAAAAATCATACTCCAATAGTTTGTTCGGGATGATATTCTATTTTTTTTGCACCTCTTGATCTTGGTTGAAATAATATTTTTCGAATTTCTTCACCTAATCTATAACTGGGAAACAACGTTGCAGGTTCCGGAAAGTAACCAATTAGCATTATTTAGTTCCCCCTAAAAAGTTACTTATTTCCGTCTTACTTTTTCATAAAGTGATCATCGTCCTAGACATAAAAATGTAGCACTATTGAATAAAGAACTTTTTGAAAAGAATAAAATGTGTTGAATCACTGCTAACTTTTTCAGTTAGATATGAATATTTTAATACGGTATTAGAGTTAATTACTTATATGATACAATAACCTATTGTTGATTCCATCACAACTCCAAGTCATGGAATGCTGACAAAGTCAAAATCTGTAAAAATTTCGACTCGATGGATTTCGAACTTCTTGTCCAAAAGTTTGGGCGCGGAGCCCCCAAAAGGAAATTTTGGACCTTAATGAGTATGCTAGTTCTCATTTTTCACCATAAATAGCCTTGATATTATTGTAATTGTGTATTTCAAAAATAGTAAAAAAAAATTTGATTGTCAATGCCGCGGGACGTAGCTAGTTTGATGAACTGTCTTAACAAAGTATGTCTTCCATTTGATAATTTTTGTTTCTCTTCCATAACTACAGTTTAATTCTTATTAGGAAGCGTGTTGAAAATACATCTACTGATTATCTCAATATTTTAAATTGAATATGAAAATTCTAATCAACAAAAAATAAATTACACAAAGGCAGTTGAGCTCCTTGGCCTTCTATATAAATCAAATCACACAATCCCTCCCGTTCAATCAGCTACAAATGTTTCCTCCTTAAACCATTCTGAAACTGTTCCTTTTCTGTTTTAAGGTCTTAGAAAATATCCCCTCAAAATTTGAGTTAAAATTCGAGAATGGCTCATTCCAAGCTCCAAAATGTTGAGGCAGGTGCAGTTATTACCACCCTCAAGAAAAAATCTCATGTTCTGGAAGATTTCTTCTTCTTCCGCTCGATTGCGTTTTTGTTAACAAGTTGTAGCCTCATTTTCCTCATCACCACGCCTCTTCTGATCTGGGTTCCCTCTTGGAAGAATTTTCTCTTTGTCTCCCTTCCAAAATTGGGAAATGTTTTATCAAGTTCCAAGTACATTTTCTTGGTTGGCAACCTTATTATAATCCTCCTAATTGCTGAATCCAAGCTACTTAGTTCACATTATTTCTCAGTTTCTGCCAGCGAAGTGTACTATAACGAGTACATTAAAAGAAGAATTCAGGTCTCGAATAATTTTCGAGCAGATCAGATGAAAATGGAAATGAGGTCTTGGGAAGAAAAGGGTCTGAAGAAGACTGACGATATGGAAAGAGAAGAAGAACTATTGAGGAAGAAGAAGAGTCTCCAAGTAGAGAAGGAAGATGATGAAGAAATGATTTTAAGTTTTCCTATGGAAGAATTGGAGAAAAGGGCTGATGATTTTATTGCTCGGGTCAACAGGCGACGAAGATTTGAAGCCGCAAACTGTACCCTGTGTTCCTAATAACTAGTTTGGTTTATTTTTTTGAGCAACCCGATTCGAATAAGATATTCGAAATCTAATTATTCACCGTATCATTTAGGTTTCAATGACTAATAACTAGTCTTTGTCCGTGCTTTAAGAGAGGTTGCGGAAAAAATTATTAAAGTTGCTAATTTACTAAGTTTATAGAACAATTGGTAGTAATTTACTAAAGTTGCTAATTTACTATTTTTTTTTAGAGTGCTGGTCCTTCGTGCAATTTGACTTAGTGATGCATTTTAGATTGTTTTACTAGGCGAAACTCGAAAGATTTTTTTTTGTTAGGAAACTCTAGAGATTTTAAGATTTCATTTTGGTCAAATTCTCTTCGGCCTCCTGGAGTTTGCTTAAATTACTGTTTTGATCTCTCGTATTTTGAAACCAAAACTTCAGTCCCCCTAATTTATTTTTATTGAATTCTAAGATTCATCGCTGATATCATCATTCAATTTTTATTTTTTAATTAAGGAAATGAATGCCCTTAAAAAACAGAACCCTCTCTCCTCCGTTTCATCTTCTCCGGCGTGGACTTCGGTTCAACCCCGGCCACACACCGACCCCCGGCAGAGGACCACCGAGGAGTCATCCCGTCTTTTCGGCGCAAGGGCGAAAACCGGCGACAAGGGCAACCACCGGCGCAACGGCGACATGACTGCCGGCGAGAGCAAACTTTCGTGTCCAGAGCATCCTCCGGCAAGAGCAAACTTTCGTTTCAGCACAAACTTTCGTCTCCTAGACCAATCACGTTCAAGGTCAAACCCAAACACCCGGTCGCCGGATGTTTCTGCTCGTCGCCTACTCCCCCAGTTATATTTTCAGCTGAAATTCGGTCGCCATAGCCACAATTGATGAAATCCTTGTAATATTTTTTACTATTATATTGATGACAAGTATCAAGAAGGATCCCACGAATTTGTACCCAAAAGAGTGATGATGAGAATCGAATTTCAGACCAATGGAGGTCCGGTTTCCATTCTAGTAATATGAGAAGGTGATCAACAATAGACCAAGACATGTTCCCCCAAACTCTATTTGCGTGGTAGACATTTGGAAGGTGAAGGAAAATAGATTGGAGTCAAGCTCCTCCATTTCCAATTAACTATTTTTAAGACCCCTGGACTTGTTCAATTTAGTTTTGGCTATATGTAGTTTGAGAAATTTGTCAATGTATAGGTTGCCAATAAGAACAAGTTTGTGAACAAAGTTTTTGACCACTCTGCTTATTGGAGCACTAATGCCTAATCTAAGTGCTTGATTCTGCTCCAGATTTTCATCAATGGAAGATGATGAAGCCTTGGTGTTTGAAGAATTTGTAACCAATTCTTTTTTCGAGGTTAAGAGTGTAGGAGAACTAAGATAGACAGATAGAGAAGCTTGGTGGAGAAGAAGCGATCTAAAACAGGGAGAATGATCTAAGAAGGACCCAGAGAGAAGCTATGGTGTTCTAGGGAAAATGAGAGAGCTTCAAGGGAAAGAGAGAATTTCAGCCACGAAAAGATAGTGCAATAATCTATTTTTATTTAGCTAAAATGTATTTGGTGGACCAGTAAGAGTTAGACCCAAATAGTAACACATTGGATTCTCTTAAAAAAATTGATTTCAAATGTTACAAGAAAAGCTACTCACAATAGCAACTCTCAATCTAGGTCACCGAATAAAATATTAATTTCTCTCTCGTTTATTTTCAATCCAATCTAACTAAATATTTACTACCCACGACAACAACTCATCCCAACCTAGGTTACGGTATAAATAATTAATTTTTCTCTCATCCACATATTAATCTACTATCTTTTTCGTTTATATAAATTTATAACAAGTATATGAAAATAATTATTTAGTAATACGAATTATGAAATGATTAAAATTTTTAATTAAAATTAACAAAATTAAAATTATATTAGTTGCAATTGAAAATTAGTACTAAATAAACCTGGTTACAAATACATGGCTTAAATGATAAATTACAAATACGAAATAGATTATTAAAAAATTAAACTGGATTGCCAAATTTTTGCCAAATATGCTCAATCAAATCACTTCTAAGAGCGTTATGAGCTTCTCTATTGCGAAGTTGTTCCCTAGCAGATATATAGTTTGATAGGCTTCCGATGCGTTCAGTAGAGAATTGAAAACTTCATCATCCCCTCCTTGTTTTTTATTTGTTCTTCTTCTAGGTCTGTCATTGACGAATTCCGTCGGATAATAATAATGGAGGTATGTGTCGTGTTCATCCTCTACTATCATATTGTGCAATATGATACAAGCTATCATTATTTTTTTTCTATTAAATCCTTGTCCCACAGAAGATATGGGTGTTTAATGAATGCAAAACGAGCTTGTAGAACTCCAAATACTCGCTCCACATCCTTTCCCATTAAATCTTTGGCGACCGTTGACGATGTAATTCACTTCTGGTGCTCAGCCTTCCAAAATATCACTAAAAATAGGAGATCGGTGAAGTACATTAATATCATTGCATGTATCTGGTCTTACATAAAATTGGAAAAAAATTAAATATAAATTACAAAAATCTGGTCTTACATGTAATTGAGAGGAAATTAAAGATAAATTATATTCGAAAATATTCTCACTGATTTCCAAACACAATTAACATTAGGGAGAGTTTCATATGTTCTTCTTCGGGGGAACAATGCTCTTTCCCAAGCAAGGTGTTCAACATGAGTCGATTCAACTGCATTGTCTTCATTTGTGCCTTTTCATTCTCACATTCCTTTCTATATTTTTCTCATTCTGCTCTTTGTTGTTCTCGCTCCGCTCTTTGTTGCAGTATTTTTTACTCGACATCGAGTCTCTTGGTCATAACTTCAATTTTAGCCTCTCTGGTGATCCGCAATGCACGAAGTTCTGCAGCAAAATTATTACTAGTCGTAGATGCAGAAACCTTATATTTTCTCTTCCTTTTTTTTGCAGCATCTCTACCAATAGGACGAAGAATTGCTGAAGATGCACTAGTTGGAGTTTCTGGGTTAGTGGGAATTGAATAATTCCCTTTTTTGGTAGTTCTTGTTCTTTTGGAACTTCCACCACTTTTTACATACTCTTCTTCATTCACCGGAGGGAAATATGTTGAATCGTCACCGTCCTTGTCTATTTTCTATTTGGGACATTTACTCATTACTTCATTAAATACAAGATTGTCAGTAAATTTTTTTTGGCGTCACCTTCAAAGATCACATGAGCTTCTCTCTCAACATCGGTGTCAGTCATTCCTCTTAGTTTTTGACGGTATGTTTCTTTGTAGCAACTCATCCACTTGTTTGCATTTGCGTTGATTCATTTCCAACGAACTTTAATTGATGAAACATTTCTTTCATGGATCTCACTGGGATTTTCTAATCGAGCTGCCTCGAAGAGTTCTGCTACTCGATTCCAGACAGAAGTTGAAGTCTGATCTTTCCCAGTGACGCTATCTTGGCTAACGAATATCCAAGAAGTCATGAGGGCAATGTCTTCTTTGACACCCCCAACTAGTTGGTGTCGCCTTTACATTCCCTTTGTTGCTAGGCTCATTCTGAAACAGAGGCCATGGCAAATTTGGGCTTATTTGGTGTTGGTATGGAGGAATTTGAGAAAGATTAGGCGATAACTGAGAGTTATAAATAGGTTGATATAAGAAAACTCTCCTGAATTTGGATAAGATGGAGGATAATAAAAAGAACTATATGGTTGATAATTTGGAGGATTAGTATCATTAGGATTCATAGTAGAAAAAATTTAAAGAGTGGGTAATTAAGAAAGAGACTAATGTAGTGAAAGAAAAGAGAATTTATAATTTGTGATGAAAATATATCAACATTGCGCTATATTTATAGAGAACTGAAAAATATGAATTTTTATATTATTTAAAATATTTTGGTCATAAATTAACTTGAATTATCAAAGCCACAAAACTAATATCCATAAAAATTATTTTAAAGTAATTAAATTATGCCAAGTGTTACTAAATAAATAGAATAGAAAAAAGATCATGTCCGCACCGAGCAACCGCCGGACTTTCTTTTTTTTCCTTTTCTTTGTCGTTAGCTGCGACCGATCGGGCAAAATTGTCCGTTGTGGGTAGCCTAAATGAGTTCCTAAAAAAAGAGAAAACATAAGTGAGAAATTTACCTTTAAATATGGACAAGAATGTTCCATTCTAAATAATAGTATGAAGTGGACTAGTTGCATCATGGGCCTAATTCTACACAGCTGAGCCTAAATCATCTTGCAGATACATCAACAAGGTCCAAAACTTACCGGCCCATGGCAGTACGCGACAACAAGAAGTCCAAAATCGAAACGGCTATCCAAAATAGAAAAAGTTAAAAGATAGGAGAAAGAACAGAGATGCAAGTGTCAAGCAACATCCAGAGATTAGTCTCAATACCTACGTGTCACGTCCATTCCATGCAATACCGCCACCCTCGCTCCCCTTTCTCTCTTGATTTAAACCCGAATTCTACATAACATTAGTTTTTGATTTTTCTCAAAATAATTTTTTTTGGTTTTTGTAAGAAGTGAGAGTCCTAAAAAAATAGGTAAAATTCGTTACTATTTTATCTACCAAATATTGATTTTTTGCATATTTATTTTATAAATAGATTGTATTTAGAAAAAAAAATTCGATCAAAATAGTAATTAATTATACTTATTAATATTATACTTGTTAGTATTTGTAAACACATTTCGACGAGTGCATCATTACATTTTAAATATTCAGGAACATGTTTCATTCGGTATTGCAAACATTGGTTCTCTTTTGCATGTTTCATTCTGCTCTTTATCAACAAGATCAACTCTCCCTCTCTCCTTTCTAGTTGGGGTGGTTTGTAGTTGTTTAAGTGCGAGGACCAAATCATGTATATTGATATAGTGCACAAGCTGCTCAACTTGGTAGCTCCGCCCTTCACTTTCTTCTCGCTTTTGTTCTTCCTCCCACCTTACCTCTTCCTCAGGGCCTTCCTCTACGTGCTCTACTCTTTCTTCTCTGAGAATCTTGCCGGTAAGGTCGTCCTCATCACCGGAGCTTCATCCGGGATCGGAGAGGTATCTTTTTTTTTCAATAGATTTTTATACTATGTATTCTCCATTTCTACTAATTATATTAAGATTGGAATACTTCATTGGAATTTTTTTCTTTTGGGGGAAATTGATCAATATCTCCTTCTGCGACCCAAAATATTAAGAAAATAAGTAGTTCAATTTGCACAACGAGTCCAACTCACACACAACTTACAATGTGAGATTCTCTCCGGGCCAAAATCCATTGGACTGAAGTCTGCGCGAACGTAACACTGTCTCCTTTGCTTTCAAAGGGTCGTGCCATCACAACGGACTACTGCTCTTGTTAGAGCAATACCATATTAGAATATTTATGTACAACCCAAAACCTTAAACAATAAGTAGGTGGATCTTCTATACATATAAACTAGCTCAACCCGTTTATAACTTATGAGCTTTGCTGATTAAATGGGCTTCGCTTTGAGATGGATTAGCAAAATTATCACGAAGAACTCTGCACTGTCGCTTTCGAATACGACGAGGCGGGAAAGGATTGATTTGAAAGAAGTAAGCAATACATAAGGTTCTGACATGTCTAATTTGTGTGTTTCTGTAGCATTTGGCTTATGAATATGCTAGGAGAGGAGCTTGCCTGGCACTGGTAGCCCGAAGGGAGCAACGCCTTAGAGATGTAGTGGAGATGGCTCGTTACATGGGTTCTCCTGATGTTCTCATGATTCTCGGAGACGTTCAGAGGGTGGATGATTGCAGGCGGATGGTAGAGCAGACGATCGATCATTTTGGGAGATGTACTGTAATTCAGAATTCGATGCATATATACTAATCGTGTGGCGCTGGAAGTTTCGCGAATAAGTAGTTTTTGATTATGTGTATATCCGTGATGCAACCATAACTTGCTTGTTGCTTGCAGTGGATCATCTGGTAAATAATGCTGGAATCTCTGCCGTATGCATGTTCGAAGAAGCAACCGATATAACTACTTTCAGAACTGTGATGGTAGGTCCATGGTGAAGCTTCAATTTTGCGAATGTTTCAGCATCACAAAACACTTGCCTGATCAATTTTGCGAATGTTTGCTCGAGTGCAGGATACGAACTTCTGGGGTGCAGCTTACGTCACTAGGTTCGCCATTCCGTATCTTCGGGACACTGCAGGGAAGATCATAGCGATGTCCTCCTCTGCCTACTGGTTGCCAGCCCCAAGAATGAGTATCTACAATGTAGTGATCGTACCGATAGGTCTCGGAGAAAATATTAATCTGTCATTGTTCTTTCTTAGTTATCTGATATCGAATTTTGGCTCCCAGGCAAGCAAAGCAGCGTTGCTACAATTCTTCGAGACGTTGAGGATCGAGTTGGGCTCGGATATTCACATACTGGTAGTGACCCCTGGATTCATAGAGTCCGAACTGACACAGGGCAAGTTCTTGACAAGGGACGGCAGAATGCATGTGGATCCAGACCTCAGGGATGTAAGACCTCGCTCTAATTTCTTGTATTTTCAATGGACTTGTTGAGGTACAAAATAATCTCGGTGTTGTCAACACATTTCGAGTTCTCCGGTCTGACAAGACCATCTCGGAAGACCGCCTCATGTCTCTCTTGATTGGATGGACCTGCCTTGAGTTGGTAGGCGGTTCGGACCATAATAGAGCGTGTCATCGTATTTCACATCACTGTCCCCGTGCTTCGAAGCTAACTAGTATGTCAATGTTGCTTATAATTTAAAGAGATTGGTCTCTGAATGTGAGTGATTTTTGGTTAGGTCCTAGTAAGCGCTGTTCCGGTCGGTTCTGTGATCGGGTGCGCGAAGGCGATTGTGAACAGCGCGTGCAGGGGAGACAAGTACCTGACGCAGCCGGCCTGGTTCAGGCTGACTTGGTTATGGAAGATCTTCTTCCCTGACGTGCTCGAGTGGAGCTACCGGATGTTCTATCTCGCGAGGCACGGCGAGCCGGCTACCGAAGCACCAAGCAAGAAGATCGTGGATGCTATAGGGGCCCAGAAGTTCTTGTATCCTGAAACCATCCAGAATCCCGCCCTTAAAGCAGAGTGAGAGATCAACTAGTTCGAGTGTATTTCGGATTTTCTGTATAACATGTTCAATTGGTCTTCCTTCTCTTTTTTCCGTGCCGGGGTGTTTTTCTTGCTAGTCCTGTTTTGTAAAAATTGGGAGATTTTATTTGTATCTGGGTGCAGAATTTCAATAATGTCTTTGACGATTTTCTGTTTTATTTGTAGGTTGACGTGAATTTTTTATAATTTCAGCTTTTATATCAATTTCGGCTCTGACATCAAGTAGTTCTTTGGGTAATCTCTATAATAACATCATGTTACCATACGTGAAAGTTTGTAAAATTACAACACACAAATGAAACTATTGAGGTATTTTACAAACAAATTGGAATATAAAATTTTTTCTTTCTTGTTTTGTAATAGAGGGGTTTCTAATCAAAAATTTTGAGTGAAAATCGTAATATTAATATGTTTAATTAAAATTTGGTAGAAAAATTCTAATTTACCTGTAATTCGCGGGTGCTAATTAGCTCTTTTTTCTATTGTCATCTTTTTTTTTCTTTTTCTTTTTCTTTTTTGCGGTGATAATTTTTAGACAGGCTTGCAACTTTCGTATTTTTTCACGGGAGCAACCAACAGAATGAGACAATCGGAATAAGAATATTGTACTTGATCACATTCAATTATATTATTAATGTGCATTAATAATATTCGGCATTACACTTATTGAATATATAATGTTTGATTGTTTGCATATATTCATGTTTGGATTCCCATGAACTAGTGTTGTCATTGAAAATGTGAGATCTCAGATAGACTTGTGGAGTAGTGTAATAGTCCTCCGACTTGAGGTCAATACGCACGACATGTACGGAGTGGTAGGCTTTGACCATGATCGACGCTTGCACTCCTGACGGGATAGATATGGCATGTGTTAGATATATCACAAAATACATGTGCGTGGTAGTTTAGTCAAGAATAGGATTCATTCATCAGATAGACTTTGAGAAAATACTTGTCTTCTCATAACTAATTGGATCGTTAGTCGTTGGCCAATGCACGTCACTTTTAGAATGATATCTAAAGTGATAATATGATTAGTAAAATGAGATAATATGATTAAGTTATTTGAACAGACACAAATTATTTGGTTTATTGTGTAGGGTTAAACTAAAACTATTAGTTCGACTAATCACTTGACATGTGAGAGCATATGGGTCACACAACAAGTAGTCTTAGTTTACGAATTGAAATTTGTTAAATTAAATATTGATTTGATCAAGAATATTTAATCTATAGAGAAATATTATAATTCTATTAGATCAAATTATAATTATTTTATTAAATTAGATTTAATTAAATAGTATGAAATTATAATTGTTTAATTAAATTGAATTTAATTATATATATATATATATATATATATATATATATATATATATATATACACATATATATAATTAAATATGGGGTGGCATCCAACGACGTTCCACTAAAAGCTTCAGTGGAAGTTATAGTGGCTTCCAGCGGAATAATGGAGTGGCCGCGTCAAAATCATTCCTATTAAATTAGGAATTGTTTTGATCATTTTCCTACTATAAATATGTGTATGTGTTTACACACAGAGATTTGAAAACCCATGAACACACACATATATTCTCTAGTAATTTTCATGTAGAATTTTCCTAACAAATTCTCGAAAATTATAATTGTTAAAGAATTCGTAGACGATGACTACGTGGATTTCGTAATTGAGAATTTGATCTACGACGAGCTGTAAGAATTCTCTAACTATTATTATTATCTTGATTTTATATTATACAGTTATATTCAGATATTCAATATTGGCTAAAATTTTAACTTTGGCTACTACAAACTTAAGAGGTTGGTACTCCCAAAATTCCAAGACATTCAATTTAGGTGGGATCCAAGTACATTCAACAGTGGGGGGTTTCGGGTGAAAGCAGCTTTTACCCGAACTGGTGGTGTGAAGGGGAAGCACTTTTTAGGTGTAATTAGTATTATTCATTAATAAAGAACATTTACCGATAAAATAATCGAGAACAAACCACAATAATAAAATGGAATACAGATTGATATTTTTTTTATAAGTAAAGTATTGAATTCTACCAAAATAATCTATTAAGAGAGAATACATCAAGAATATCAGATGACGTCTTTAAGCACGTAGCACGGTAAAAGACACTATCTAAGATCAAATACTAAGATATCATCTAAAGAGACGAACCAAAAGCCCTAAGGTCATCAAAAATAGACCCGAAGATACACCAAACTAAAGACAAACCAAAATAAACGATCAAAATAAACCCTAAACCCTAATACAAATTGATATTTCGTTAACGACCAAATGCGGAGACTCGGGGAGGTCCTGACATCTTATGTTCCCAGCGGGTAATTGGAGTGATTTTTTTGGTTAATTGCTCTGATTAACAAAACTAAAACTAAAACTAAAACCCAGACGCAAAACAGTAACAGAACACAACTACAAAATTTTCACGAGAATCACCGAAAAAGACTCGACAATGTTTCACTCTTAGTATCGAAATTTTACTAAAAGAAAACGAATTCTCGTGGAGGATGACCAAAGCTGACCTCCTCCAATTTGTTTCTTGCAACAACAAAACAACCGAAGGGGGATACGTGTTTTATCCTTGGCATGCAGAACTTGTACGTGTCCACCAACCCTAGGAATCCCCTCTTAGATGGCTTGAAACCTCTCTACATGTTTAGTTTGGATAAGATTTAATAATCTCCCAATTGTTCCAATTTCCTTCATCGGAGAGAAACCAATGGATTTGATCAGTACCTTCCTGAATATTGCAGTGACCCCTATAGCTCTTATAGCTATCCCTTTCATCTTACCACCTTATCTCTTCCTTCGCTACATCTCTTCTATTTGGAGGTCTGTGTCCAGAGAAGATGTGGCAGGAAAAGTTGTGCTCATAACCGGAGCCTCTTCTGGAATCGGAGAGGTTCGTATGTCAAGCTGACTCGAACTCGAGATCTTTTTTCGGTTATTTGTTATCTCTTCGTATTCAAGGCTATTTGTTTTTCGTGTTTTCTGGGTTTTGAAGCATTTGGCTTACGAGTATGCAAGTAGAGGTGCTCGCTTAGCTCTTGTTGCCAGGAGAGAGTACCGCCTCCGGCTTGTCGCTGCTACTGCGGAGCTAATTGGTTCGCCGGACGCTATTATCATCCGCGGAGATGTATCCAAGGCTGAAGATTGCAGACGGTGTATTGATGCAACTATTGAGCACTTCGGTCGATGTACGTACGAACCAAAATTGAGCTATCTGAATTAGCTAACGCACTCCGGAACTGTAATTTTTTCGTAGGTTAGAGGTACAAGAATCCCAGCTAATGCCTCTGTTTATCTCTTGCTAGTAGTGGACCATTTGGTGGCCAATGCTGGCGTTTCTCCCGTGAGCATGTTCGAACAGGTTCCCGACGTCACCAACTTCAGACCAGCTATGGTAATAAATAAACCCGAACACCTTAATTTTTCCACTAGGAGTTTGCTTTCACAACTTTGCAACGCACTGAGAATTTTCTTCATGATCGTCTTACAGGATATAAATTTCTGGGGTTCGGTATACTGCAGTTACTACGCAATTCCTTACTTAAAAAGGAGTCACGGGAAGATCGTAGTCATTGCTTCATGTGCTGCATGGTTACCTGCTCCTAGAATGAGCTTTTACAATGTAAGAGCCGCCCTGCGTCTTCTTCGCTTTTTGTAAGCTTCAAGTTTTGATGTAAGTTACGATCTTCGTATGCTTTAGGCATCTAAAGCAGCACTGGTTGCAATGTATGAGACTCTGAGGGTAGAGCTGGGATCCGACATTGGCATAACCATAGTGACACCGGGACTTGTCGAATCAGAGATGACCGGAGGGAAGTTTTTGAACCAGCAGGGGCATCTGGAAGTAGATCTAGAGATGAGAGACGTAAGATCCTTGGCCAACCGCATTTCTTTAATTGTTCTCTAGATCTCTTTTGCAAATCACTTCGCACTTGCCAGGTTCAAGTAAGTGTAATGCCGCTGGAGTCTCCATCCGAGTGTGCCAAGGCAATAGTGACTGCGACCTGCCGTGGGGACAAGTACAAGACAGAACCAACTTGGTACCGGTCGGTATTCTACTGGATGGTGTTTATGCCTGAAATAATAGAGTGGAGCAACCGCATCTTTCTGATGCCTGGACGCGGACACTTGGAAGGAGATACACTCAGCAAGAAGGCTATTGACCTTTTGCGTCAAGTAAAAAGACTGTTAACTCCGGGCGTAAACGGAGCAGAATTTCCTGAACTAGTATCCACTCTAGACAATGGAGGCCTCCTGCACCAACCATATTAGCAGGTTCAGATTATGACATGTTTTGCTAACGCTTGTAAATCATGGAGCAGACGGAATGTCAATTTCGATGAAGCATTTCATTCATTCAGAAAATAAGGTTCCAACATGGCATGTCCTAGAAACAAATGCTACGGTTTCAGCCTTCAGGTTAAATCATATTCTTGTACTAGAAAACGTGACAGGAGAATCCCCACATATATACCTACCACGAGCACGGACGCTTTCTTTCGTTCCGTTCCGTTCTGTCTCCTTCGTTCGGTAGTTCCGGCCAGCTCTCCCGCACATTCCTTAACTTCTACCCCTAATAAAGCCCTTGGCTGGCAATACAAAGTACTCGGGCAAACTCGCGATCTGAATACTGGTGCAAGCGTGCTTCAAGAGCCTTGGTGACTGCAAAATAATTCATAGGCATCTTTGATCATCGTTAGCCCTCGATGACACTAGGGAGCAAGCGTATTGCATTTGTTGTGTGGCATTGCCAGTGGTGCCTTCATGGTGACAAGTCAATTGGACTTAAAGGTGGACGAACTGGTCTCTGAGCTGGAAGGTGTGATGTCAATCTTCTCATGAGCAACCATGCATCTGAGCCAGGACATCCTTCGTTCATCTCCAGAGCAACTGGCACAGCTGACGTTGGATTAATCTCTATCAGCATCGTACCCTGGGCCATAATTTTAAGCGTGAAGTGACGCCACCGAAGAAAATAAAAGCACAATGCAACAATTCATCTTCGTGGTTAAAGCTGAAGGAAGTACCTCAAAATTTACCAAGAATGTTTGAACTTGCTGCATTCTTTCTTTTATGTCACTCGCTATTTTCTCATCGGAAGAAGCACGAGCAGAGGTCAGTTCTTCGGGTGTGCAACCTGTCAGTTCACGTACTACCTGAGGAGTACAAGATGTGGTCAATTTGTTTCTAAGTAGGGAAAGTAGGCAGTTGCATCATAAAACCTATGTTGTCAATAGTAGATAGCGCTGCGTAGCGGCGACCCCCTAAAATGCTATAGCGGATAGCGGGATGACCGCTATTGCAACGACTGAAAATGTAAACATAAATATTCAAAATTAAAGAGAACACTACACTTAATAATGATAATCAACTTTGTCAAAATTAAAGAGATCATCATACTTAATAATTATAATCCAAAAATAATTGATGATTCAAAATAACATCCCATCAAAATGTTAATCAAGTTCTAAGTGATTCAAAATAATATCTCAAGATTCTCAACAAAGTGACAATCATGTTTCTTCCTCATCTTCACTTAGGTGAGGGAGAGAGAAGACTTAGATGAGAATAAATTGGGTACCCATTTGAAGTAGATATTTTATTGAGGTGGAAAATTACCTATATGCCTTCCATAAATAAATATCAATTAAAAAATCAAGAGTAATTTAGGAATTCTCCCCAAAAGCTTAAATAGCGGCCGCTATACCGCTATTTGGCCGCTATAGCAGCCGCTACACCCGCTACTGTGTATAGCATTTAACAGCTCCATAGCATAGCGGGGGTACCCAAAACGCTACATAGTGCCGCTATAGCGCGCTATTGACAACATAGCATAAAACACACCTTATGGTCTACCAGAATCTCTGAAATAAGGCTGCCGTCATCAACATATAACCGAAGCTCATATGTTCTTCTATTCTGATACTGGAAACTTTTCACAGCCGTCGAAAAACACTGCAGAGTTGTTAACACAATTGATGATCAGACTTGCAGATGGCCAAAATGACCAAATTCACATAAAAACCTCCAAATGTAATGTGGCGTTGGACTTGAAGAAAACATGCGTGTCCCCCAAACAGCCTCAAGCAAGATGTAATTTTTAACAAATTCAGTGACAAAAGACGAACTATCATCACTATGGTTTGCTTAGTCATTTGATGATCATCATAGACTGTGAGGTAAAGAAAAAACTAGAAATATATAAAATATAATCTATGCATGGATCAGCAGTTGCATACACACCTTAATCTTTCCTCGGACAGAAGATGCTTCCTCGTTCATTGTAGCGCACTTGGTGGAGAGAGTAGCCAAATACGAAAAAGGGATTTCCTGGTCTCTAGACAATACGGAGGAGTATCTAACATCATCAACCATAGGGATGTCACCTTCCATTGCGGCACTAGAATCATGGGTAGACACTTCATCTTCTCTGATAATGGGATCAGTATCTCTATGCATGTCCACATCCAAAGCAACACCTGAAGGATTAGCCACGGTGCTCTCAGTACTTGGAACGACAAATACATCTGGAGTACTTCGATTGACACCAGTGCCTGGTGTGACCAAATTAGCACCTGCGGAAACATGAACAGCGATGTGGGAATAACTGATCTTGAGAAGCTTTAAAGTCAACTGCTTGGGCTTTTCAAGTACACGTGCATTTAGCATTTGGATTCAATATTGAACTTTGGCATTCAACTTATTATATTATCAGCAAAAAAAAGCGGCAAGCAGCATAACAAGTGCCAACTAAACAATTTTAAAATCGAGTGAACTATTACTTGATGATATTATCAATGCTCAGTTGCCCATAATCACAAATTTGCATCTTTTCTCACAAGGTTTAGAACGCAGTAGGAGAATCCAAAGAGGAGTTACTCGCTGCTCCAATGTGATTCTTAACAGATAACAAAACATTTTCTTATATTACTATGCACATCTGGTATCTCTATCTGCAGGAGATGCACAAGTTTTTGACAAAGGTCAAACCTAAGAGACCTTGTAATCTCTCAAGATAAATGTACTAAAAGAGAAGTACTTTCAAATGTAAAGCATCTATCCCTTTCCATGATATTGATGTCTTGACTTCAAAGATTAAAGGAAAATATCAACCCCGATTTGGTCGATATTGCTGATACTCAACTGAAGGAGATAAAGGAAGAGGACAAAGCAAGATAACCTTCTCCACTTCCACAAAGAGGAACCACATACGGTGATGCAACCCTATCAGCATGTCCAAACACATCCATAGAACTTAGGTTGTGCTGAAGACCAGCAACAGAACTGCTGGTCAATCCATGAGGTCTTGCTGACTCCGTAGTCTGCCTAGGAACAGAGCTGCTTGTTCGCTCAGATGTATTCAAGGAGTTGCTTCCATTTATTGAAACCGTATCCCTGTTTTGGGGCCATGCAGCATCAGTTGCTCTTGATGCTAAAGAAGGAACATCTCCCGTCCTTGATCTGTTGGGAAAAGGTTCCAAGTGAAATCAACCAAATAAAGGTAACTGATTATGCAGCTAACAAGGTATAGACATAGGTACGAAGAATGACTGCAAGATGAAGCGAAATATTTATACTCCAATGCTCCTTAAGCTGCTTAACAATTTATTCTAAACAATGTGGTGCAGCGTGAAAAATATAGTTACAGAAGTGTGCACTGACAATATGATATGTTCAAGTCCAAAACAGCCATGTGTAGGCTTCCACTTATTTTTTTCAATCACATTTTCTCAATTCCTGATGTTCAATTATGACTTTCCACGAGTGCTCCTTGCGCTTGTGTTTAAGTTGGACTCAGTTGTAATATATTTCTATTTATGCAATGTATCCCACTTAACGAAAAAATGACAGCTTAAACTTGAGAGAAATGAACATTTCCTTTCCTTTTCTTCTTGTACTTCCCATCTAAAGGATATAAGAGCTTTGAATGGAACCCCAGAATAACAGGCTGAGATATAGCAAACCAACCTTCTTCCCCTTGGAGGTTTGTTTACTTCATTAACAAGACGTTGGCGGGCAGCATCCAATTCCTCAACCATTCCCCCGAGAACTTCTAAAGCCTCGGGAACCAACATTAGGATCCCATGTCGTACATGCACATTACATATGACAACCTACAAGATTTAGAACAACACTATCTCACCAACTTTTGCAATCAAACTTTCTGATTTGGCATTATGATATAAATATGTACAACAAGTTTCAGGACAAAGAAGATTCTCTTTGATGACCTTGCAGGAGGCATTCACATAAATAAAGCACCAGTTAATGACTTCTATGAACTATCAGAAACACCACCAGACGTGCAGCACAATCATATCCGCAACCTCAAGAACACGAAATAAGTCGAACATAGGAACAGAAACCATTTCTAAAGCTTCTATCTTCCAATCTCAGCACGTAATTTCTATTCAAATGATAAATTAACAACTGAAACATCTTCCTGAGAAAGAGAATTTTTTCCATTCAGAATTACAAAAAAATATACCCAGCAGAGACATGGAGAGAAACCTTCAAGCCAGCAGGAGCAAAGACCTTCAGGTCTTTAATAGGCCTGTATTCCATTCCGAAAACACGTTGAACCCCATCCGTCATGGACAACTTGACACACCTCTTCTGCCCTGCGGCCGCTTCCTGGTATCTTCCCTTTAGAGGGCAGCTAATATTGACAATCTCATCAACCTGCAATCCGACATACAATATCAATCCGTTTGTTTCACCAAAAATGTCCTCCCCCGGAATATGACTTTCCACATTCTTAAGTAGTTTGAATGGTGTTTCCGAACCATGGTACTGAACTGAAAAGGCATAAAACTACAAAGTAGTAAAGTGAAATTCGCCCACAAAATTATTTACCTGCAAAACAAAGGGACCAGGTAGATCAACAAGATGCAAGGACTGGACATTGGGGGGAAGAACGCCGGCGCCGGAGCAATTCATATCGGAGACCAGGAATCTCTCGAAACAGAGCTTAGCCACGGCCGGGACATCGCCGGCCCCCGCGAGACACGCGTCTAGCCACTCTCTCCGCAGCCTAAGCCCCATCTTCGACAGGAACTCCCCGACCGGGCAACCGTCGTAGACCGCAGCCGGAGTGGCGGCGTAGGACGCTCCCGGCGGAGACGTGGAGGGCGGAGAGAGGTCCTCGGAGACATCGATGAACTCCTCGTCGTCGGAGGACAAGGAGACGGTAACAGGGACGGGGCTAGGGTTAGGGTTTGGGAAGGGATGGTGGCGGTTAGGGTTTTGGAGGTGTTGATGCTGCGGTTCGTCGTCGTTTTGGTCGTCATCGGAGTATGATTCGAGGAGTAGGCGCCTTCTGCCCATTTCTTTTTCTTTTTCTTTTCGTCCAAAGGCGGTTTTTCGAAGAGAAGCGAAATTGAGGTTTTGGGGGTTAAACTTAAATTTTGGAACGTTTCCTTTTCTTCCCTCCAATATTTGTTTTTCGATTCTCTCTTTTTTGGGTTTGTGGAGGGAAACCCGGGAAAGTTGGGCTTGGGCCTGGAGTTATCTTTATTATTGAAAACGACTAATTTATATTCGAGAGATGATTTAGTTTCGTAAAAAATACTTTATCTTTTGTGGCTGCTACCCCACTCTCTATACGATTCTACCCTAGAAGACCCAACCAGGTGAGTTTTTTTTCTGGGATCTATTCTTTGGCGAAGTTTTTGGTTCTTTACGTATCGTATTGTTCTGTATTTTGGTTCTTTACGTATTGTATTGTATATGTACTAATCTTCAACCTTGTCTCTGCTAGATTGAATTTGATCTTTTCATGTTCTGTTGCCTTTTATATTGTTGTAGAAATCACAATTGTAGTACGATCAAAATCACATTTCTTCATAACAGAGCTCTTTTAAGAGATCTTGGATTTCAACCTTTCAAGTCGAAAAGACAATATTAGGAGAACTACTATGTGGGTCATGTTTTTTTTCCTAAAAATACACCCGAATTCGTATAGTTTGTCCAAATAATAATGTGGTTGGTGCTTCATCTATCTAATTGTTTTCTATTCTCACTTTCTAAATGTGTGAATCCTTTTGGTTGACAGCTATCCAGTTCAAGTTTCACTCTTGCAACCATGGATGAACAAAATCGAAGAAACTTACTTTTGATGTTGGCCATATGGAGAGTCTATGTGAACATGTGGGCTATGTTTGGTCTGTTTTTTATTAGATGTTGAGCATGATCAAGAAAATGACGACAACATTGAAGATGTTGATGCAGCAATGTCTTCCCCGCCTTCTGTCGGAAGGAAAAGAGCAAGAGAAACGTCACATGTGAGTGAGTTCATTGATGCCTTCAAAGTTGAAATGGAAGGAGCAAGACGAGACCTAATGATGATCGTTGAAAAGATGGATAATCGCGTGGGATCAATTTATGATGGTGTAGCTGAGGAGCTTACGAAGTTAGGATTGACTAAAGATGAAGTAATAGAAGCCGGGATTCGATTGGTGCAGAATCCTGGTTTTATTGATCTATTTCGCGGATTTAAAGGAGAAATGAGGTTAGCATTCGTCAAGAGGCTGCTTCGTTCTTAAGTACTCTGTTTGCTGCTGCAAGTTCATTGATTCTGCTAAATGGCTGAATTTGTTACAGCGGACTAGTGCAGATTGTAAGTATTGCATAGTGGCCTGCAGTTTTATTAATAATTGGAGGTGTATTTGCAGCAAGTATCAAATTTACAATTATTTGCAAAGATAAGGTTTGGCCGGGACTTATTTATGGTGACCATTGTAACGTCACTTTGTGGTTATTTGGATATCCAATGGATCAAGTAATTCAATTTCGAGTCAGATTAACACTATTGCATTCTCAATAACGCGACCCCGAAATTTCTTGGTTAAACTAAAATAACGTTTTCACCCGTTGATCTAACGGCACTTTCTCCATTACCCTCTGCCTATTCCGTAGAGCACATTTACAACTGATTGCAGGGTCGTCACATAAACAGGTACCATTGAATTCCAACCAAAGCTCGGCTTCTTTATGGGACTGTCTTCATTCTTAATCAAATTGAATGTCCTACGAATGTTAACAAGATCATGACTACGATCTCCATTTAGATAAGCCTGCACTAATTAACTGTTGAAGGACATAGATCCGATCCTCGGCCAAAGACTCCTTCAGTTCCACCAGTTCGGTGCGTTCCTTCTCCATTATCAGTTCCAACTCACCAAAGTCCTTGATCTTGCTGTTCAGCTTCTTCACCTGATATCGCGAGACACGGAAAAAGATCAGGAACACAACCAGGGATGGTGACTTTATCATCGTGGAATATATGGAGGACAGACACATGAAGAAGCTCGAAATGGTACCTGCGTCTCTAATAGGGTTGCCATCAAAGTTTCGATTTCACGATCCTCGCGAGCAGCCAATACCCTGGCATGAGCAGCAGATGCACCGAGAGTCGTAGCCACTGCAGCCCTAAGCTGCAAACTTAGAGGAATGCCATTTTGCTTAAGAGAGGTCTCCTGTCCACCTGAAATTAGAGAAAATTAATAACAACCAAAAAGATTTAAAAAATGATCTACGACCTTCAATATGAAGAAAATTTAATTGTAGGGAACTTGGGCCCAATATGATCCATTTAAAATCACCTAGATCATCGTCCTCCCCCACAGTCTTTGAGTCATCGGCTTCATCGGGCCTGAACATGAGAAGAAACACAAAACATTAAGCAACAATAAGGTAACAAAGCATCTAAGCAGATCAAGGATAATCGCATAAGACCTCTCAGGACCAGGATGTAGACTGAGGGATGGAGACAACTTTGTGAGAAAATCCTCTACGTCGAATACCTCCCTTGGACATGAAATCTCATCGCATATAGCTCCAACAGCAGCATTAGCTGCTGCAGATGTGATATCTGATCCAACAACTGTTGATATGCGAGCTACCTAATAGGAACAGGACAGGTATAGAGCATAAGAGCTACCCAAAGCGGAGTTGAGGGAAGGACAAGGTCAAATGGGAAAAAAAACGAGTACATTCAAAATGACGAGTAATTATCATGTACCATGGAGACAGAAAGCTAACTTCAACGCTTTCCAGATTCTCAAAACAGTTCACTGCAAAGAATCTTCTACTACAAGAGAACCATTGTAATTTTTATAATGCATGAGCTCACACAAGCCGTGCGTGAGACATTTTCAATCCTTAACCCTCTTTTCAACTAGTTGCATAGCATGTAGGCTGTAGCATTACGACCCAAGAAGCCAGAAAATGAAAAGCGAAGGAGCCACCACTGTGGATGGAGAAAAGGGACATTGTTTTCCGGCCAGATAAATGATTCTGTTTTTGCTTAAGCATTATCCCTTTATGATATAGGACTTAATTTACCAAACCATAAACTAAATGTCGAAAGGACACAAAACTAAGCGCATGACATTTCAAAATTTACAAGATCCTAGAAAACGAGCAGCGTGTTTTTGAACAAAGAAAACATGCAACACTAGTTAGAGAAATTTACATACACGTGACCGGCAGGTAGCCTAGAGAGTAGCAAGGAGTTCAACAGAGGACTACCTGTTCCATGAGAGAACTGCTAGCATCAAAAAGAGAACTGGCTCGTTGTCTCTTCAAAGGAGGACCTTCCTCTGCACCACCAGTATCTCCATTTTGCTCTTCTCCATGGTGCTCATCTCCATCAACTTTTATTGCCAGACTCTCCGATGAAGGCAACACTGCATCTTTCACACTCTCAGCACCCTCTCCCAACCCACCAGAAGAACCACCAGTGTCTCTCCCAGGAGTTGAACCCAGGAAAAGATCCCCAAACGGCAACTCAATAAGCTTCGCAATGCAATCGTCCTTGGACTTCGTCGGAACATCCTTGGCAACGAGCTCCCAATCATCCCCATGCCTCAAAACCGACTCCAACAGCAGCAGAGTCTCCTCATCGCTCCAAGATCCGCCTCCGCGCACAACCACCCCTCTCTTCCCCTCACCACCATCACCAATCTTGAAATCCTCCTTCACCCTACCCTCCCCAAAACTCCCCTTCTCGAAGCACTTCCCGCAAATTACAAAATCTCCCTGCAACAACAACAAAAAAAACACACAACAACCCTAAAACCTCAAACCCTAAAAACACTGAAACGCCACGAGATCGATAAAGAAACGGACAATTCACCTTAGTATACTCGAATCGCACCGGTTCAGAACCCCCACCGCAACTCCCGCAAGCAGAAACCCTACCCCCCAGGCCTCCAACCGCCTCGAAAACATCGGTGTACGAAGCCAACGGCGCGTGCTCCCGTCTTCCCGAGCCAGAACCACTCCCCGCGGCGGGTCCCTCAACACCGGAAACCTTGACCCCGCCGGGGGCCCCACTCTCCACCCTAACATGCTCCTCTTCCTCACCGTCCCCGTCCTCTCGGTGGCGCGGGGGAGGGAGGGGGAAGTTGATGAGGCCGTGGTGGTCGAGGAAGCGGAAGACCTTGAGGAGGAGGGAGGCGTCGCCGACGAGGGAGCCGCGGGCGTGGGAGAAGGAGAGGCGGCGGGTGGGGTCCTCGCGGAACTTGTTGATGAAGAAGTCCCTGTACTCCTTGTAGATCTTCGGGGTCCGGGTCTGGGACCCACCGCCCTCGAAGAACTCCTTCAGCTCCGCCCTCTCCCTCTCGTGGATGTCCTCCCACTTGAACCAGCTCGACGTCACGGGGACCGTGTACAGGTCCACTTCCGGCCGGGTCGGGGTCGGGTTCGGGTCACCCATATGTTTCTTCCCTTCTTTTGGGTTTTCCAAAGCGGCGGCGTTTCGAACCTGCTGGACAGTGTGCCGGTTTATCCTCTCCGCATTTTTTTCGGTTTTTTTTTCACTTTTATAACTTTATTGTTTGGAATCATTTTCAAGATAAATGAAATTCATTTCTGAATTTTCATATTTAGAAACGAATGTAAAAGATTGAAATTAATTTATATGTTTCTATTGAAAACGTGCAATATATTAGAACTAAAGTTGGAAAGTAATAGATATTTACCGAAAAAATATTGTTTTAGTTTAAAAAAGAAATCTCAAATTAAAAATATTATGCTCAATTAATTAAAAATAAAAAATACGAATTTTTTGATTTTTATCAAATAATATTGTGTTAAGTCATAAGCATGGTTTTAAAAAATGCGATCCGACCGGTTGGATCGCGAAACGGGCACAAGACCGGGTCGTTTTTAGGTTTTTGACCGGGTTCTGTACTAATCAGACCAAATCTGGTCGGACCGGCCGATTTTGAGGTCTATCCTGACCGGTCGAACCCGGTTAGTACAAAAATGGGCGAAATTGACTTTTTTGGTGGTTTTCGAGAAAAAAAAATTGATTTGACAAGTTTATAAAGTAATAAATAAATAAATAAGTAGATTTATAGAGTATAGAGATAAAAAATTAAGTCTACTTTTTTTGTATGGAAAATAAGTATATTTTAACATACATATATATATTATTTAAAATATTAAAAAAATAAAAATATTTTTGGTCCAACCGGTCTGACCAACCCATAAAACGGTAGGAATTCCGGGTCGTAGCTCCGGGCCGGGTTTTAAAACCATGGTCATAAGTATTACTAAAGTAGGTTAAAAAATTATAAAAAATTATTTATTATTAGACCACGAGCACCTGTGGCACCGGGGCTGGGTCGGGATGCAAGTATCCAAAAAAAATAAAAAAAAGTAAAGGAAAAAGAAATGGGGGGAGATTCTGCGGGGACAAGGGTAGTCCCCAAATTTAGGGACTAAAAGAGAGATTATGGCAATTTAAGTATTAATAAAGTAGTTAAGGATAAAATTAGAAAACTAATAAAAACAAAAGGGGATATAGAAATTAGCTAGCACACTTTTTTATGGAAAAACTAAAAAAGTAAAAAAAAAATTAAACCAATCTCACGTGAAAAGAGGAAGGGATTCTTTCTCTCTCTTTAAATTATTGTGAACTTCAAAAATCCTACCAATTACCAGATTTTTTTAATAAACTCAAAGAACCAAAGAATAAAAATTCGATAGAAAATCAATATCACTAAATTCAAAAACTAATATTACTACGTTCGGAAATCAATATCACTGCTTTCGAAAACCAATATCACTACATTCGCAAATCAATATCACTACCTTCATAAACTAATATCACTACGTTCGAAACCAATATCACTATGTTCGGAAAACCAATATCACTACGTTCGAAAACCAATATCACGATGTTTGGAAACCAATATTACCACATTCGAAAATCAATATCAACACATTCGAAAACCAATATATCACCACGTTCGAAAATTAATATCACTACGTTCGAAAACTAATATCATTATAGACTAGAATCAATAGCATTACTTACTCAAACCAATAACATTATAGAGTCAAACCAATATCAGTACATACTCAAACCAATATCATTACAGACTAAAACTAATATCATTAAAGACTAAAACTAATATCAATACATACTCAAACCAATATCAATACACACTAAAACCAATATCAATACATACTCAAACCAATATCAGTACAGACTAAAATCAACATCAATACAGACTTAAACCAATATCAATACATACTCGAACTAATATCATTACAGACTAAAACTAATATCATTATATACTCAAACCAAACAAAAGAGGTCACAAAAACTAATATCACTACTGTAGAAAACCAATATCACTACATCCGAAAACCAATATTATTACATCGGAAGACCAATATCACTACAAGTCCTAATTAATTAGGTGGGCTCATGGAGATCTGAACAGGGATGGGTCGACCCTCACTCGTACCACCACAGTTGGAGCACGTCTTCCTCCCCGACCCGGAGCAGGTCTGGCGCCCGACGTCCTCGTCCGACCACCGTGAGCAAAAGCACGTGACCTGACCCAACTAAAGAACACCTTCCTCCCCGACCTGGAGCAGACCCGTCGCCAATACCATGGGACCCATTTTCTGGATTCCTCTGCCGGAGGTGGGTGGTTCTTTGGTTGGGGGGAGAGAGAGAGAGAGAGATTTTTTAATTAGTGAAAGAGAGGGTGGGAGAGAAAGAGAGATGGTTGGTTTAACCTAGTTTTTTATTTAAAAAGTCAAAAATACCCCTGATTGGTTATTGACCATTGGATGTAAATTTTTTTTTAAATCGAATCTGACGGCTCTAAATCTAGTCCCCACTTATGGACAACTTTTTATTAGTCCCCACTCAATCCGTTCTCAAAAGGGATTGGGGGTCACAGTCTTGAGACCTGACAGGCTCGCGGGCCTCGGGCCCCACTTGCTTTTTTTATTTTTTAATATATTTTAGTTACACTTAACACAATGTTATTCGATTAAATATAAAAATTAGTATTTTTTATGCTCTATAAATTGAGTCTAATATTTTTAATTCATATAGAGTTTAATTTTTTAATTTTTGATGAAAATTCGTAAAAGTAATATATGTGTGTGAATGAGAGAAAAATTAATTGTTTATTCCGTGGCCTAGGTTGAAGTAGGTTGTGGGTGTGGGTAGTAAAATATTTAATCGGGTTGGGTTAGATGTGGATGAAAAAAAAATTATTTATTTATTCTGCGACCTAGGTTGGGATGAATTACGAGTGTGGGTAGTCTTATATTGCCCGACCTGGGCCGTGTGTCAGGCATGCTGCACATTTTATGACACAGCCCAAGCGAGCCTTGCCATTTATTTTAGTTTTTTTTGTCTTATATGAGAAAGATTGGACTGGGGCTGCCATTGTGGGTAATCTAATACTTTTAAAGAAAAATATCAATGTTTTCAAAACCAACCCGGAAGGAGACCCGAATTTTTTAAAATTTTTGGTTCACCCGGTCCGACTGGTCAAGTTGCCGGTCGGACCAGTACTTCTATTTTTATATTAATATTATTAAATAAGGTTTTATAAATTTAATTTAGCATAAAAATGATAAAATATCAAATAATTTTAAATATTTACCAACTTTGTTATACAATTAAACAAGATCTTCAAACATCAATTTAACAAATTTAGAAATACAAGAAAATGACTATACAACTTTTCTTGTTTGACATATTACTCGAATTTATTTGACTTAGTTGACATATTATCGAGAATTGTTAAAAAGATAAGTTTGTTGTGATCCAAAAGTAATGTACACACTCCCAACGTGGAAGTGGATGTTTTGTTTCTAAATTAAATTTGATAAAATAGAAAAATAAAAATTAATTTTTCTTATTCGGGTGAACCGGGTCACCCAGAAGTACTTGACCAAGCGGTCCGATTGGATTTTGACAGGTCGAATCACTTCTTGGATTTTATGCAAAAATCGACCCAAATTTAGTCCTGGTAGTGGTCTGACCGATCTGACCACTAGTCGGACCACAATTTTGAAAACATTGGGAAATATCACAAACCAAAGGTCCAAACCTGAATATAACTCAGCAATTGTGCACAAACGCGTATTATATAACGGGAAAATTACGCTCAGGCTCTTGGTATTGGTATATTCGGTGCTCAGTTCCATGTCTTACGAAAATCGATTAAAAACTCGTAATAGTTTGACAAACTTATACCCTAAATCTGCGGAAGCCGAAATCTGAGTTTTTCTCCGATAAAGGCCCATGTGAAAAGTCAAATATACCCTCATTTAAAAAGACAAAAAGAAACACTCTTTCCCACCCATCTTCAACCCTCCTCCATCTTCAACCCATCTTAAACACACAAAAATTAATTGGATGACTTTAAGTGTTTAATTGGTTTTAAGTCTTTGTGATCAGAGGCTCACATGACCTGCCAAATCGTTCACGAAACTCGAGCTCAGTTCAACAAAATTTCACCAAAATTCATATGCTTAAGACGAAACCAATTCCAGATTTACATAAATAACTAGGTTTTTCTTCCGTAAAAGCCAATGCATAGAGAAGATAATCATAGAGAAACAAACAGAAACCAACCAAACCTAAAACCACAAAAAGGGCAAACCAAGGGAAATTCTGCAGAAACAACCCCATCCCATCACTGAACAAGATCCAACCAACTAAATAAAATGGAAGAGAGAGGGGGGTGGGGGGAGGGGAAGGGACCGGTCTCCAACGAGGAGCTCGTGCTTCACCATCTCGCCAACGTACCCGACATCTGCGGTGCCGACAAAACCCATGACCAGGTCCAGCAGGAAAAGCGATGGCTCATTGACGTCGTTTCTCTGACAAAACCCACTATTGTTCAACCTCGTTCTGGGTCGATTTATGGTTTGAAGATTTAGGGTTGGAGATTTACACTTCTGGAAAAATTACATTTAGGGTTTTTCTTAAATGGGTTTGCAGATTTAAGCTTTTGGAAAACTTAAGTAGATTTAAGCTTCTAGGAACGAGCCTCGTGAAGTTCGACCGCACGAAGACGAGACGAAGTTGCAAGAGACGAGGACACTAATTGGGTGTTCTTGGTTGAAATTAATTAATTGAGTAATCTATTTTGAGATGAATTATGCAAGCTTGACGAGGAGGATACTAGATGAAGATCAATTTTTTGGTTTTCCTCAATTTGGTTGTTCATGATGTTCTTGGCTTAATTGGATGATTTTAAGTGTTTAATTAGTTTTCTGAGGAATAGGAGAGGTTGAAGATGAAGGAGGGTTGAAATGACCGGAAGGAAGAATGTTTCTTTTTGTCTTTTTTAAATGGGGGTATATTTATTTTTTCAAATCCCGAGAAAAATTTTGATTCTGATTTCAGGTACCCTAGGATATAATTTTGTCAAATTATCAAGAATTTTTAATCATTTTTCGTAAGATAAGGAATAAGCACCGAATATACTAAGCAACCGGAGTCTAAACATAATTTTCTCTTATATAACTTATAACTAAGAGACAAAGTTGTTCAGTTTTTCAGCTTTTACTTATTATTTTATTATTTAGTTCGTTTAAAGTTTCAACTATTTAATAGCGAAGAATAATTTGGAAATCAAAGTCAAATTCATGCCGAAAATATGTCAAATTCGTCGAAGAAGTGGTAATACCCTCCTAATCCACTTTGTCAAACTATGGGAGCTTTGAAGATTTTTAACTCTCAAGTTTTATAACATTTTTTTCATATACGAACTAGTAGTAAAGTATCTAGATTTTTATCATTTGCATAAAATATATTTGAAATTATTGTTTAAATTAGCAGTATAATTAAACCACGTCCTATAACATTTCTTTCTCAACTCGTCGTACTTGTCGCTGAAGTTCGCCTGACATGATTTAAGAGAATATTATCGAACGGATGGAATAGAAAGGAGATAATGGAAAACTCGCCAACTGCAGGACTAAGCTTACCTTGATAGCCTCGAGAATCTTGCTTTTTTTTTTTGGAAAACGAGAATCTTGCTGAACTCTAGCTTATCCTCATTCTTCACAGTGGTCAAACATAAGACAGTGCGTTCTTCTTGTGGACAATCTAAAGAGCATCAAACACAAGGGTACCATTAGGTTAGGCTAAAATTGGAATTGAACCTGGCAAGAAATATAACAAAAGTAAAGCAAAAATAGATTACCGATCCAAGACGACACAAGCTTCTTAAGCTGAGTACCATTTGAATCAGCTGCCGCATGAAATAGGTGACATAACCCAACAACAGAAGCTTCAATGGTGCCAAATTATCTCAGCAGAATATGGATCTGGTTGGTGGGAAAAGGTCTAGAATAAAAACCATCTATAGGTTAGGCAATAGGCACCTCTTACAAGAAAGGCAAGAGAACATCCAAATCTATTGATTTCTAAGAGCTGAAAAATACTGTATCATTCGGAACGAGACATGCATGCAGCAGAAGAGAACGCGAAAAGGAAATCACATTTTAGTTTTTTTTAAACTACTCTGAATATCTTTAACTCTTTATATTTTTATGAAGTAACTTTTTCTTTGGTCATTTAAAAAAAAAGCTTAATCCGCCATTGTAAAAAGTAATTTTAGGTTGATCCAAGGGACAATTTAGTCATTTCATTTAAAATTTGGACTGAAAAATGAACCCAAGGATCCAGTTGTTGTCCGAACTACAACCGCCCCTGGATCAAACTCGAACCCGAATACCGATAGCTTGAGTCGTGCTGCGGAGCACTGTCCTTAAGAATCAATTCACCAGGCGGTGATGATCCTCCAGGATTAAACAGACTCGTCCAAGGAGAAGCCTCGGGTAACCTGTAAACTAACAAGAACAATACTCGGAAGTAATATAAGTCAGAGAGGAGGAGGGGAGTATGAGAGGTGTGTTCTTAAGGCTCACAGGTAGCCTCCTTATATAGCAGCTGAAGGAGAAAGTGCGGGGCAAAAAATCAGTGCTGATTTTGAACGTTAGTAACAAATTTGACTGGAAGAATTGAAAACGTGGTTAGCAAAAATAGGGGAGGTTTAAAACAATCTTTGACTGGTAAGCAAAGTAGCCATTTTTGGAAATAAGAGAAAAATCTCCCATTTTACGTGTAGGCTTAGTCAACAGCCAAAAATAATGTCGGATAAGTTAGAAGTTTGTTACATTAACAAAAAGTTGTGAGGCGCCTAAATCGTGCGCGCAGGGGTGGGGGCGAAATCGTCGAAATACACTGAACGAGCCTATTTCCTGCCCACCACATGCGCGTGATGCCTTTTCTTCTCACAAGCTCTTTACAAGCCTAATAACACGCTTCTCCTTTTAAACTTGTTTTCCATCCTTGCACTTTCCAATGTGGTACAAGAGTTTGCCAAAGTGTAAGTCAAAACTCAACTTTGACCTCTTATTTTATTCTTATTTTTCTCTCTCTCTCTCGTTTTTTTTCCAACATCTAGTAGTTTGATTTCTCTAACATTAGGGACTAAGAAACTATGGACCAGACTTTCTAGTACATTTTACCAAAATTTAGGGACCTACTAGTATTTTCCCTCTTTTTTTAAAATCACTTGGTATTCAGTATATTGAGTCGACTAATTCTAGTTCGAATCAGGTAGAAATTCTGAAAAGTGGTAAAGATCTTCCAAGAATTATTTAATACTGCTACCTTCTCAAAGGCTCTAACTTGAGACCTGATTAAGGCAGAATAATTTTCTCATAAATTGATCTAAATACTTTTTATTAAGAGGTAAATGTATATTCCATTGAAATAAATATTGAGTACATATTACATCAAGAAATAGTTGCGAAGGTGTAACACATCCTGTACTCAACTGGTAGTGTGAATAACTGTGGTGACCATTCTGTAATTGGTCAAGATATAAATAGTTGATAGATTGTTACATGTAGAATATTCTAGACATTTGAGAATACAATCAAAGGAAACATATTGTTTTCCTCTCTACCCTAATCCCCTTCCTTCTTCTATCTCAATCCCCCTCTGTCCTTCTAAATCTAGGATTCTTGATCAACTTTTCCTGATCTCGATTTGGAAGTACAACGGTTTGGTCTAGTTTGGAGGTGTTATTGATGCAGTTTTATTGGTTGGAAGTAGTTCAGAAGCTAATTTTTTTTTGGATTGTTGAATTCTAATGACAGTAGCCATTAAAATAGTTTTTGTTGACAATGAGAGTCACGTTGTACAAGTCAAGGGAACAATGGGCTACATGGATTGTGATGTTGAAAATGATTTTGTGGTAGTACTGTTTGAACTGATAACTGGAAGCAGTCCAAGGGAACACGGGAAGCACATACTTGGATCAAAGGAGATTAACATTCTATCTAATAGAGAGGATTCATACTTCTTCTGCATTAAAGATAACGGTAGTATTCAGGTCGATCTCAGTTTGGCTAGTTGGGATTTTGCTTTGAAGCCCATCTTTGTTATAGCAAAGTTGTGTCTTGTACATTCTCTTGATAGGAATAATAAGAAGTGTATACCATACAACAATGGGTACGATGCTCGCCATCGTGTTGGTCTGAGACTACTGGCAACTTGTCGAGATGTCAGATCATTTACAGTTCTCTCCAGTTCAGCAGCAGCTCTGCAACTTTTGACAGCAGCAACCCTACAACTTTATGCAGCAGTAACGCTGCAATTGGGTTATGTTCATGCTTATTTTATGCAGCTCTTTGATTGTATTTTTATCAGTGAAGCCGAGAAGAATGTCAACATGAGCAAGATTCTCATGCTACAGAAATTAATGGAAAAGGACAGTTTTACGAGACTGCAGGAGATTGGAAAGGACATGTATATGACCCACAAGATGAAGAGTCCTGCATTTTATCCAAGTGCTGCAGAACTGTTCTGTCAGTGGCAACTTCAACTATGTGTTCTTAAGGAACCAAAGTACACACTGGATGGAACTTTGTTGCAACCTGCAAAGAGACAACACAATGTGATCAAAAGACAAGCTCGATGTTCTGATTTTGATGTCCCTTGAACCTTGAGGACAAGGTTCTTTTGAAGGGAGGAGTTGTAACACATCTTGTACTCAACTGGTAGTGTGAATAACTGTGATGACTATTTTGTAATTAGTCAAGATATAAATAGTTGATAGATTGTTACATGTAGAATATTCTAGACATTTGAGAATACAATCAAAGGAAACATATCGTTTTCCTCTCTACCCTAATCCCCTTTCTTCTTCTATCTCAATCCCCCTCTGTCCTTCTAAATCTAGGGTTCTTGATCAACTTTTTCTGATCTCGATTGTTACAAATTGTAACACATCTTGTACTCAACTGGTAGTGTGAATAACCGTTGTGACCATTCTGTAATTGGTCAAGATATAAATAGTTGATAGATTGTTACATGTAGAACATTCTAGACATTTGAGAATACAATCAAAGGAAATATATCGTTTTCCTCTCTACCCTAATCCCCTTTCTTCTTCTATCTCAATCCCCCTCTGTCCTTCTAAATCTAGGGTTCTTGATCAACTTTTCCTAATCTCGATTGTTACGAATTGGTATCAGAGCCGTGCGATTCTCGGCATTCATTGTTATGGCTTACTGGGCGAACACAGAAGAGCAAGTTATGGATTATAACCCTTGCATGATTAATGGGTTATCGTGGTATTGGTGGCGACCCGAGCTTGCTGATCAACGAGAGGCAAGATTTGGGAAAATGGCTAGTTCCCAATATGGGTCAGGAGAAATATCGGGTTACCTTCCGCGTTCTAGGCATCTTCGAGAAAGGGGATTAGGGTAGAGAGAAAAATGATATATTTTCTTTGATTGTATTCTCAAATGTCTAGAATGTTCTACATGTAACAATCTATCAACTATTTATATTTTGACCAATCACAGAATGGTCACCACATTTATTCACACTACCAGTTGAGTACAAGATGTGTAACAAAAGGCAGCAACTATATAAAGACACAACATAACCCCCAAACTACTAACCCTCATGGAACGAGGTTGCAGTCACAGAACTCGCTAAAATCTTATCGAGCCTCGTTAAAATTTAACGTGATCTAAATACTTCTTGATACGTAATCGTTTAATTTAAAAGCCAGCACAAGATGAGATCCTACTGTCACAACATGTGCATGTAGCTTGGACATTTGATACTGAGAGAGGAAACTATATAATTAATTAATCTAGGATGGAATCGAAAAAAACCGGACTGGACCGGGACCAGATTTTTTGGAATAACACGAACCGGACTGGACCGGATTCGAATCTGGTCCGAAACTGGAACTGAACTGTTGGTTTAGTTTAAACCAGCCCAAACAAAAAAAATCGAATTTGATAATTGGCAGCGGCTGCCTTCAATCTGTGAAGAATTACAGGGGGCCAAATTTCTAACAAACAATCCAAAATGATCCAAGATTCCAAGTTCCAAGTTGTAACAAGTTTCAAGTTCTAACTTCAACATCATTACAAGTACAATGATCCCGGCCATACAAAAATAAACACAAGTTACAACGATCCAACTTCATCATCATACATCTTCACCATCATGATCTTCATCAACTTCAATGATCTCATCGATCGTTGAAAGATGCACGCTACCATTAGATATTTTTGTCAAGTGAGTAGTAACATATAGTTCATATTACATATTTAAAAAATAATAATTTATGTCAAAATTGAAAGGATGATAAAAAAAAAGAGAAACTTATCGGATGCCATTTTTTCTTGTTCGTCGGAATCCTCTTCTCTAGTAACAGAAAGAAAGGATCCTCGAATCCAATCTTGAGAACATAATAAAACTTCAACTACAATAGGAGCCAAAGAACTCCTGAAATCATCTAGCACTCGTCCTCCTGTGCTGAAACCAGATTCGGAAGCAATGGTAGAGATCGGCACTGCTAATACATCACAAGCCATCTGAGAAAGGATAGGGAACCTAATAGCATTTCCTTTCCACCATTGAATAATGTCAAATGGTGGTGAGCTATTCACATGTCCCTCTTCAAGACAAACATCCAAATCAGACTTAGCTCCTTGTCCCATCTCGCCAACAAATATTTGATATAGCTCCAATACTTCAACACAAGATGTGCTACTCCTCTCACTCATAGATGAAGATGTGACATTTGAAGAACATTGCGAGCTATCATCATCAACTGTCACCTCATCTTTGTAATGATTAAAGAGCTTGTAGAGAGACTCTTTTATCTTCGACTTCATCAAAGCAGCCATTTCAGGATCAGCATGCAAAAAATGCATTGAGAACTCTACAAACTTCAACTTGTAGCGAGGATCTATGACACAAGCTATAAAGATCAACATGTTCATCTTTTCAGGACTTTCCCAATATTTTGTAAACTTTTCACTCATCTTTTTGGCAGTTTTAGCCATCTCAACATCGTCACTCTCCATCCATTTCTTCAAAGTGGAGAAAAGTCCAACAATCCCTACGTAGAAAATATTAGATGTGACATATTTAGAGCCACATACCTTTAAAGTAACCTCATAAAAATAATGAAGAAAATCATGTAGTTTTCGAATGAAATCCCAATCACTTGCTTCAGGAACTCCTACTTGATCATGATTCTCCAACATCATCTCGACGGAAAATAATCTGTCCTCCTTTTCAAACCTTTTCCAAACTTTCTCATGTTTCAAAGCTGCATTTAACATAAAGTAAGTAGAATTCTATCTAGTTTTTACATCCAAAGCTAATTCTACCTTACTTTCATCACCTTCCATGACCATGCATTCTTTGAACAGCTTTAATCTAGCTGGAGAGTGTTTCACATATCTTACTACTTGACGAATGCGAAGAACAGATGTTGGTGCATTCTTCAATTTCAAGCCATCAACACAAGCAAGATTTAGGATATGTGCGAAGCACCTCATGTGCATTTACTCTCCACCAAGAACATTTCCTTCCTTTGAACCATATGTTTCCTTCAAATGTCTAATAGATGTATCATTTGAACTTGCATTATCAACCGTGATGGTTAAAATTTTACAAATCTCCCAAGCACGAAAAATCTTCTCAATGGCACTAGCAAGATCAATTCCCCGATGAGACTCAATAGGTGCAAAACACAACAACTTCTTGCAAAGATTCTAATTTTCATCTATGTAATGCACAGTGATAACCATATAATTGATTTGTTACACAGAAGTCCAAGTATCAGTTGTGATACACACCCGTTGTTTCGAACTTTTAAGAAATTTCATCAGCTTAACCTTCTCTTCATTATAAATTGTAATACAATCACGTTGAACATTAAACCATGATGGAATATTAAATCTAGGATTTAACGAGGCCACAAATCGTTGGAATCTCCATCCGTCAACATACTTAAAAGGTAACTCATCATAGATAATCATTTCAGCCAGTCTTTTTCTAGAGACTACAGGGTCATACCTCCAAGATGTGAGAGAATCGACACACCTTCGGAATTTGTCATGCTCAATTGGGTTTGATTGGAGTCAACACGAGACCTCTTTCTACACGTTGAATTGATGTGCTTTGTCAGCGTTGAAGTCCCATTTTTGCTAGGATCAGCTGCAAATACCGATGAACAATGCTTGCATCTCGCCTTCCATTTTTCTTGATCATCTTTGAACCTTTCAAACTCATTCCAAATCTGGGCTCTCAAGTTAGTTTTCGGACGTTTTGAAGGTGCTCCAATGTCCTTCGTACTCGCTGGAATCTCCTTTTCTAAATCTCCATCCACAACTGTCGGATTATTTCTCAGGACTTTGAATTTCCTCATTGGCCCTTTGGCACCTGTGAAGAGATCAAACTTCCATCAACTACAGCTACGACAACTATCAAACTTCCAAACTTCATGGGTTCGACCGTTCGAGACTGCTCTGATAGAATTTAAAATTATCGACTACACAAATCAATACCCTTCTAAATTTCTAATGCCTACGACCTAAGCCTAACCAAATCAAACCATCACGAATCCACACCCAATAAACAAGGTCACGAAACAAGATCAAGAAACAAGGTCACGACTCAGGATCAAGAAACAAGGTCACGAAATCACTAATTAAAAAAAACTCCCCAATTCAGAAACCCTAATTTAATTTCGAAAACTTCAATATTGATTACCTGCAACTGCGGTTGGACAGGTCGTGGTGGTTGACCGTCGGGCCGTCGGCGGTTGGACAGGCTGTGCCGCTTTGGTGGCGTCGGGCCGTCGGTGATGAACTGTGAGGTGCGACTTTTTTTTTTCTTTGTCTGTGAGTGTTTGGTTTGGACTTTGGTTACGGGGAGAGAGAAAGTGAAAGTATTATAATTAATATGTTGGCAAATTTCTGGTCCAATCCTGGTTGTTTCCAGTTCTGTGCCAAAAAACCCGGACTGGACCGAAAACCAGATTTTGCATAAATCCGGGACCGTACTGGACCGTTTTGAAATATGGTTCGATTTGGTCTGGTTTTTTCTGTCTGGATTGGTCCGGTTTGACAGTTTCCAGTTTGTTTACTCACCCCTAGTGATAACCATATAATTGATTTGTTACACAGAAGTCCAAGTATCAGTTGTGATACACACCCGTTGTTTCGAACTTTTAAGAAATTTCATCAGCTTAACCTTCTCTTCATTATAAATTGTAATACAATCACGTTGAACAGTAAACCGTGATGGGATATTAAATCTAGGATTTAACGAGGCCACAAATCGCTGGAATCTCCATCCGTCAACATACTTAAAAGGCAACTCATCACAGATAATCATTTCAGCCAGCCTTTTTCTAGAGACTACAGGGTCATACCTCCAAGATGTGAGAGAATCGACACCACCTTCGGAATTTGTCATGCTCAATTGGGTTTGATTGGAGTCAACACGAGACCTCTTTCTACACGTCGAATTGATGTGCTTTGTCAGCATTGAAGTCCCATTTTTGCTAGGATCAGCTGCAAATACCGATGAACAATGCTTGCATCTCGCCTTCCATTTTTCTTGATCATCTTTGAACCTTTCAAACTCATTCCAAATCGGGGCTCTCAAGTTAGTTTTCGGACGTTTTGAAGGTGCTCCACTGTCCTTCGTACTCGCTGGAATCTCCTTTTCTAAATCTCCATCCACAACTGTCGGATTATTTCTCGGGACTTTGAATTTCCTCATTGGCCCTTTGGCACCTGTGAAGAGATCAAACTTCCATCAACTACAGCTACGACAACTATCAAACTTCCAAACTTCATGGGTTCGACCGTTCGAGACTGCTCTGATAGAATTTAAAATTATCGACTACACTAATCAATACCCTTCTAAATTTCTAATGCCTACGACCTAAGCCTAACCAAATCAAACCATCACGAATCCACATCCAATAAACAAGGTCACGAAACAAGATCAAGAAACAAGGTCACGACTCAGGATCAAGAAACAAGGTCACGAAATCACTAATTAAAAAAAACTCCCCAATTTAGAAACCCTAATTTAATTTCGAAAACTCCAATATTGATTACCTGCAACTGTGATTGGACAGGTTATGGTGGTTGACCGTCGGCCCGTCGGCAGTTGGACAGGCTGTGCCGCTTTGGTGGCGTCGGGCTGTCGGCGGTGAACTGTGAGGTGCGATTTTTTTTTCTTTGTTTGTGAGTGTTTTGTTTGGACTTTGGTTACGAGGAGAGAGAAAGTGTGAGTATTATAATTAATATGTTGGCAAATTTCTGGTCCAGTCCCAGTTGTTTCCAGTTCTGTGCAAAAAAACCCAGACTGGACCGGAAACCAGATTTTGCATATATCCGGGACCGGTCTGGACCGTTTTGAAATATGGTTCGGTTTGGTCTAGTTTTTTCGGTCCAGATTAGTCCGATTTGACAATTTCTGGTTTGTTTGCTCACTCCTAGTCCTAAGTTGTGAACCCATGGAAACATGATAATTGAATGACAATCTCCTTTTCTTCTTTTCTTTGGAATATTAATCCAATAGCATTTGACTAAAAATTGAACTTTTTAGGAAAATGGATTTGACTAAAAAAGTTTTCCAATGCATGAGCTCACACAAGCCGTGCATGAGACATTTTAATCCTTAACCCTCTTTTCACATAGTTGCATAGCATGTAGAATTACAAGACCCAAGAAGCAAGAAAATGAAAAGTGAAGGAGCATAACCCTTTTATGATGTAGGAGATAATTTATTGAACCATAAACTAAATATGGAAGGGATACAAAACCAAGCGACGAGATTTCAACATTTACAAGATCCTAGAAAACAAATAAAATGTTTTTCGAACAAGGAAAACATGCGACACTAGTTAGCGAAATCTACATAATCACGTGTGACCGGCAGATAGCCCAGCGAGTAGCAAGTAAGGAGTTCGACAGAGGACTACCTGTTCCATGAGGGAACTGCTAGCGTTCAAAAAGCGAACTGGCTCGTTGTCTCTTCAACGGAGGACCTTCTTCTGCAGCATCAGTATCTCCAGTTTGCTTTTCACAATGGTGCTCATCGCCGTCAACTTTTATCACCAGAATTTCCGACGAAGGCAACATAGCGTGTGTCACACACTCACCACTCGCTCCTCTGTCTCTCCCAGGAAAAGGTCCCCAAACAGTAACTCAATAAGCTTTGCAATGCAATCGTCTTTGGACTTCGTCAGAACATCCTTGGCAACGAGGTCCCAATCATCCCCGTGCCTCAAAACCGACTCCAACAGCAGCAGAGACTCCTCATCGCTCCAAGATCCGCCTCCGCCTCCGCCTCCGCGATCACCAACCTTGAAATCCTCCTTCACCCTGCCCTCCCCGAAACTCCCCTTCTCGAAGCACTTCCCGCAAATTACAAAATCCCCCTGCAACAACAAAAAACACACCACCACCCTAAAATCTCAAACCCTAAAAACTCTAAAACGCCACTAGAACGATAAAGAAACGGACAATTCACCTCAGTATATACTCGAATCGCACCGGTCCAGAACCCCCACCGCAACTCCCCCAAGCAGAAACCCTAACCCCCCTGGCCTCCAACCGCCTCGAAAACATCGGTGTACGAAGCCAACGACGCGTGCTCCCGTCTTCCCGAGCCAGAACCACTCCCACCCGCCGGGGGCCCCACTCTCCACCCTAACATGCTCCTCCTCCTCACCGTCCCCGTCCTCTCGGTGGCGCGGGGGAGGGAGGGGGAAGTTGATGATGCCGTGGCGGTCGAGGAAGCGGAAGACCTTGAGGAGGAGGGAGCCGTCCCCGACGAGGGCGCGGGAGAAGGTGAGGCGGCGGGTGGGGTCCACCCGGAACTTGTTGATGAAGAAGTCCCTGTACTACTTGTAGATCTTTGGGGTCCGGGTCTGGGACCCACCGCCCTCGAAGAACTCCTTCAGCTCCGCCCTCTCCCTCTCGTGGATGTCCTCCCACTTGAACCAGCTCGACGTCACGGGGACCGTGTACAGGTCCACTTCCGGCCGGGTCGGGTTCGGGTCACCCATATGTTTCTTCCTCTTTTTTTGGGGTTTTACAAAGCGGCGGCGTTTCGAACCTGCTGGACAGTGTGCCGGTTTATCCTGTCCGCATTTTTTTCGGTTTTTTTTATCACTTTTTTTACTTTATTGTTTGGAATCATTTTCAAGAGAAATGAAATTCATTTCTCAATTTTTCATATTTAGAAACGAATGTAAAATATTGAAAACGTGCAATATATTAGAACTAAAGTTGGAAAGTAATAGATATTTACCGGAAAACAGTTATCTAGTTTAACAAAAAAATCTCGAATTCAATACACCAAATGTTAAATAAGTGTTGGAAATTTTTTGCCACAATTCTAAAGTCTCACCAGAGTCGAAAGTAAACTAATTGTGTGCACAAACACCGTATTAAACCAAAAAAAAAGTAGACATTTGCTCACAGTTTTCTTTTAGTTCTAGCAAATCCTAATACTTTTAAAGGCAAATATCACAACCCAAAACTGAATAGAACTCATTTTTGTTCAGTTTTTCAGCTTTTACTTATTATTTTATTATTTAGTTCGTTTCAAGCATCAACTATTCAATAGCCAAGAATAATTTGCAAATCCAAGTCAAATTCATGCCGAAAAATGTCAAATTCGTCGAAACGGTAATATCCTCCAAATCCACTTTGTCAAACTATGGGAGCTTCGAAGATTTTTAACTCTCTTAACATTTTTTCATATATGAACTAGTAGTAAAGTATCTAGATTTTTATCATTTACATAAAATATATTTGAAATTATTGTTTAATTAGCAGTATAATTAAAAACAATGTTCAAGCATTCTTCCAGGTACAGAAAAAACGAAACCACGTCCTAAAACACAAACAAAACCTAAAGAGCAAACCAGAACGAGTAAGATCGGCAGTATCCATGAACAAATAATAAAACTGTGAAGTACTTTCAGAGTTGAATTGAAGCATGGTCAACTTCCCCTGGCAAAACGGAGAAACAGGTCTCTTGTCTAGTACATCAATGCATAACATACTCACGGTCGCGGCCGAATCAAAAAACTAAGACCTTCTAACACAGAATAGGTCTCTAATTCATTCTCTGTGCGGCTTCTTTCGCAAGCACCCTCTCCTTAGCCTTCGACTTGGCCTGTGATTTGGAGCCCATGATACCACCTCCCCATCTCTTTCTCAACTCGTCGTACTTGTCGTTGAAGTTCGCCTGACATGATTTAAGAGAATGTTATCGAATGGATGGAATAGAAAGGAGATAATGGAAAACTCGCCAACTGCAGGACTAAGCAAACCTTGATAGCCTCGAGAATCTTGCTGAACTCTAGCTTATCCTCGTTCTTCACAGTGGTCAAACATAAGACAGCTGAGTTCTTCTTGTGGACAATCTAAAAGCATCAAACACGAGGGTACCATTATGTTAGGCTACAAAACTGGCTAAATTGGAATTGAACCTGGAAAAAAATACAGCAAAAGTAGAGCAATTACCGATCCAAGACGAGACTTCCCCTTCACGATGCAATAAGGAACCTCCATTTTGCGGCACAAAGCAGGAAGCCACACAACCAACTCAATGGGGTCCACATCATGAGCAATAACAACCAACTGAGCCTTATTCTGCAAAACAAGGGAAAAAAACATTACGACCTTATGTTAAATCTCAACCCTTGGAACTTGCCTAACTGTTACTTGCCAAGACAATGATACAAAACATAACACAAATGATAAGATTCGCATACCTGCTCAATGAGGTAGGTAACATGGTTAAGACCATATTTTACAACAATTGGCTTCTTTGCCTCCACAGACTTCCCTTCAGCTTCGGCCTGAGCTCTTGCCAGAAGGCGTTCCTTCTTAGCAGCTTTGTCCTCTGGCCTGTACTTGAGGAGCAACTTGAACAAGCTACCCGCTTAAACCAACCACAGCATTTAACACAGATTGTCATGACATAGATTGAAATAAAAAAAGGACTTCGACAAAGGGCACACTGTAGTTTTGAAGTAACATCTCACTGACTAGCTAAACCAAAAACAACACTACTAATCAAACCCGGACATTATATAATTCAAAATCACCAAAAGCAGCATGTGTAATAAACCGCGGCAGGCAAGTCTAACCTAGATTCTTGTCCAGGGTCTTGGTGAACTGGTTCAAAGCTGGTGGGACCTTCAACCTCTGCTTAAGGATCCTTCTCTTCCTCTGGATTTGAACAACCTTGGGCCACTTCACAAACCTATGCAAATCCCTCTTGGGAGGCAGAGCCCCTCCAATCCCGAACTGCTTGGGGCGCTTCTCAATCAACGGATTGACAACCTTCTCCTAATCACCAGACAACAAAAACAAAAAATGAGTAACTCGAAAGTCAAACAGCAATCATCTATGAATCATTTCATAATGAGAACAGAACATACCGCCGCTTTCTTCTTTGAGGCAACCGCCTTCCCTCCTTTCTGAACCTTCGGTGCCTGCAACACGAATCAGAAAACCATAAAAATTGCAATGAAAGTAGAAACGCTAACACATCCCTAAACACGCATTCTTCGGTTAACGATTCACACATCAGATCGCACGATTTGGTTGTCTTCCGATCATAAAAAACAAACAAACTACTCAAATCTCCGGCTCGCCCACCGCTAAACGCGAGCCGTCTTAAAAATACAAATCAGAGGCAATCCGTTCATAAAAAACTAACTAACGCGCACCAAAAACACAGCCAGAAAAAAAGATTTGCTAATTATATAGACAAAACTGCAACGAGAAAGAGAGAGGAAATAGAAAGGAAAGGGATTGGGAGTACCATTTCCTCCTTCGGAACTGCCTCTGGCTTCGCGGGGTTTAGGGATGAAGCCGGCCACTGGATGCAAAACCCTAGAAATCCAACAAATGACGGAGCCGTGGGGGAGTATTTATAAAGTTGGACTTCCACCTGGAACCGTGTAATGGGCCGGATTTCATCTGTAAACTGGGCTGATTGGGCCCTTGTGATGTGTTTATAGTATGGACCGTACAAGGACGATAATTACAGTTGGTGGCTCCCCTAAGTTCCCTCGAGCGTCTATTTAGAGTCGATTAGTACTTTTAGTAAAATTTAATATGAAAATTTCTATAATTTAAATTGGAAATTTTTTTCACTCTCGAGTTTTTTAGTCTTGGGGTGATATAAAATCTCATTCAAAGTGAATTGTTATAGGATAATTGAATTTTTCACAATATTTAAAATAAATTTGGCACGGGTTCTTAATGTTGACGTTTCTGATTATAGATAGATCTGGTGAAAAGTAATAAAATTTGATTATTGTTGGATTGAGTGTTTTCGGTGTGTTAGTGGTCAATTAGGTAGTTGGGCTTCGATTTTCGGGAAGAGTGGGCTAAGTACCTATCTACCAACTTACCAAGCTAGGACCTTTTTGTATAAGTATGAGTAAGGGTCAGATTTTTCTATGGCTAAGGAGCCCCTTGTACGGGCGACTCCCATCAATAACTGTTTTTGCATGTAGGCCTCAACTCAATGATGACTCCACATCATAGCCTCAAGCCATATGAGACTACTTCCAAAGGGTTACTATATGTGCAATCTCTACGACAACATTCCCAATACCATAGTAATAGACATTTTGTTGGATTTCTGCTATCTCCATGGTATCACTTGAGAGGATCAAACCACTATCAACTAATAAGACCAAGGACTAACCTAGTAATGCTTAGGACATCCCGGAGAGACCCCACATCACATGAAAGCCTGCGGCTCTCACCTCCAAGCCGTGCCCTAGGGTTGTTAATGACTTTAACTAGAAATATTAAGATCTCAACCAAAACTTACATATTGTCTACCCATTTAAAGTCCTAACTAGGTAGGTGTCATTAAGGCACCAAACCCATCCTAACTAGGTAGGTGTCATTAAGGCACCAAACCCACAAGTAATCTACTTAAGTATTAAATAAACAAGCATATTCAATAAAGACATTAAATAGATAGACATGGAAAATGGAAAGATAGAAGACTTGTGGAGGGGTCTTCTGGCTCCTTAGCCTCCTCCAATGTTAGCATGAATCCAAAAATAAAAACAACTGAGTGCTTCCCCTAAATGACGCGGGGGGGGGGGGGGGGGGGGGGGGGGGGGGGGGGTGCGCTCCTAAAATGGGGGCTAAGAGGGGTATTTTTATAGAGTTCGCCTCCTAAAACCCTAAAAAATCATAACTAAGATAAGATAAAAGAGTTTTTAGGTCAAGAATTAAGTGATTGGCGGCCGAGCTTCATTGTCGCCCGACTACGAATGCTGTCAACTGCCATCAGCATAAGTCATATTGTCTGCCAAGCTTGATGTCTTCCACCAATACTTGGGACTCTCGTCATCCTAGTGTTGCCCGACAGGTCTGTGGTGTCCATATCCTTCAAGCTCCTATCTGACCCGTTTACTGTAGGGTTTTCCCGGCACTCGCGATCCCTCGGAATAATAAGACTTCTCCAAAGTTGTCAACCGATGGTGATGCTAGGGCGTTCGACTACCCTCAAATACTTCACCACTAAGTTTTCTCAAGGAGGTCAATGACATTTGTTCTCTTTGAGTATATTCTTTGAATCATCCATCTGGTGCATTGATGAAGTGTTTAGATAAGGTCGAGCAAGTCGCTCCTTCCTCCTAGCGCTCGACAAGGCATTTGTTTTCCTCTATTTTTCTCCCTTTTTTGCCCACTTTCGGTCCAAATCTACCTCGAAGCTCCTTTCCACCTGCAAAAATGTAAAATAATGTAAAAGAATCCACTCCGAGGACTAAAGGACTAAAAAAATACAAAACTAAAGGGAAAAGACATGATAATTACCCTAAAATAATGAGTGTTTTAACATTCATTAGTTATCTAATCCTAGTTTTGACAAGGTGGTTGTGACATAGTGGTTGAGGGGATGTGGCGTGGTGTGGTGCAGACTTTGTTTGAGTGGAAGGAGGTGCTTAGAAAGTGGAATATGGAAGTGTTTGCTAATATAGAGCGTAAAAAGCGACGATTGTATACCCGGCTGTTAGGTCCTTAAAAGGTGTTAGAATTAAGGGCTAACTATGATTTGTGGCACTTAAATGAGAAGTTGCGTGGGGAGTTGGACTTATTTCTACATCAGGAGGAGATGAAGTAGTATCAGAAATCCAGGGAAAAGTGGGTCTGCCAAGAGGATCGTAACACATTATTTTTTCATACAACTACCATCATTTGGAGGCGGAGGAATAAAATTGAGCGATTGAAGAATGATATTGGGGAGTGGGTTACAAAGACTATAGTTATGTAGAGCCTTGTTAGGAATTTCTGTAAGCACTTATATACTGCTAAAGGTGAGCATCAATTTGGCTCTCTACTAAAAGGTTGCTTCCTATAACCAGCAAGATCCAAACAACATTATGCTAGATGGCAAGTCTAAAAGCACCAATTATTGATGGATTTGAGACCCTCTTTTATCAACAATAGTAGGGCAACCTATTCTTCTGTTGTGGAGTTTATTAAAGAAACCTTTGTGATATGGACTATCATGAGTTAACTGAATGGAACTTTTTTGGTCCTAATCCCTAAGGTGGAAAGTGAGGAATCAATTCGACAATTTAAGCTCATAAGTCTTTGCAATATAGCATACAAAATTCTAACTAAGGTAGTGGTTAATCAGATCAATCCGAAGTTGCCTTCCCTAATCTCTCTATTCTAGGGAAACTTTGTGCCAGACCGACATATTATTGATAATAATACTATTTTCCATGATGAGTCAAAAAGGAATGAGGGGGTGGATGACTGTTAAGATTGAGTTCGAAAATGCATATGACCGCATGCGATGAGATTTTATTATTACTACTCTATTGGATGTAGGCTTTCCATCGTTATTATAGAAACTAATTATGAGTTATATTTCGGGGAGTTCAATGAAAGTGCTTTGGAATGGAGAGATTTCAGAGGAGTTTACTCCATCTCAAGATTTGCGATAGAGTGGTCTATTATCCACTTGTTCATCTTGTGCTTGTAGCATTTGTCGCAATGGATTACCACACATGAAGTATGGAAGCCAGAGCATTTAACAAGGGGTGGTTCGGACGTTACTCACTTATTTTTTGCTGAGGACACTATTCTTTTTGCAGAGGCTTCCTCGTCTTAGGTGCACCTTATCTTACAAGGCTTGGGGATTTTTTTTGCATCCTTGGGTCAGAAAGTTAGTCTCACCAAATCAAAAGTCTTTTTTCTCACCGAATGTGCCTATAGAGGAAATGAATCGATTGAGCGGGGAGTTGGGAATTAAACCCACACTTGAGCATGGGTGGTATTTCAGAATTCCTGCTCTGCATGGTCATGTCACTAAAGATACCTTCAACTTTATATTTGACAGAACTCAAGCTAAGTTTGAAGGTTGAAAGCATAAGCAGTTAACACGAGCGGGATGTTTGACTCTGGTTCGGTCTGTCATTGCAACACTACCGGCTTATGTTATGCAGTCTATTCGACTTTTGTGTAGCTTATATGATAAGCTAGATAGACTATGCTGAAGTGTCTTATGAAGAGATAATTGAGGAGAAATAGAGCACTCACCTTATGAAAATGAGAGGAAGTTTGTTGCTCTCGGTACATTGGTGGTCTTGGTTTTTGCCGCATCAGGAAAGCTAATGATGTGTTGCATTTGAAATTGGGTTGGCAATTTTTTAATAAACCAGATGCATTGTGGGCTAAACTATTAGAGAAGAAGTATTGCTCCTCAAGTACTAGTCAGCTTGCATTTCTTGTTAAGCAACGCCAATCACCTATTAGCCTAGTACGCGTAGCAGCTTATTTGCAGGATGGCGTCTTATGGACGGTAAGGAACGGGCACTCTATAAATTTTGGAGTGATAGATTGCTACTAGAAGAAGAGTCGCTTGCACAACTGAGCCTTTTGGTTCCACTGCACGAGTTGCACAAGAAAATGGCTAATTATTGGGTTACAGGCCATAGCTGGAATCAGGATGTGTTGACGTGTGCTACTTTCGCGTGATTGGTGGCCAAAGATAGAAACCACATTCATAGATGATTCTGGTGAGTTACAGATTGTATGGCGTGGCGGCATTCGACCTCAGAGAGTTTTACATCAAAGTTGGCCTACCTGGTACTGACTTCGGATGGTATTTCTTCGTTGACTCTTCTCGGGCTTGGTTACATGTATCACAGTTGGAAACTCCAGAGAAGATTAGTTTTTTTATGGACTTATCTGAAGCATCATTATAACGAATGTTGAAAGATTCAGACATTAGTTGGCACCAAATTTGTACTGTTCTGGTTATTGAGATTGCGTGGAGACGCTACTGCACCTATTATGGGACTGCCCGCATAGTAGGTGGCTTTGGTGCAAGCTTATTCCTCAGACTTCCCACCATACCTTCTTCAGTTGTGTTGTTGGTCAGTAGCTAGAAGGAATCTTGGCTTGCACACGTCGGAAGGTACATGGTGGAGCACGATGTTTGCAACAGCTTGTTGATGGTTGTGAAAATGGAGAAATGACAAGCTTTTTGCAGGGATAAGATCCCCCAGCCAACAAGGTGGCTTTCATACCTGGACAAGCTCGAGAGTACACAGGAGCCTCGCAGCATTCTCGCTCCAATGCTACAGACCAGCTCATAATAGTTAAACATGTTATAAACTAGCAAGCACCACCAGAGTGTTGGGTTAAACTGAATATTGATGAAGCAGTAAAAGAAAACCCGCGCTCGATATGTGGTGGAGTCATCCGGGATTCGACCGGCCTATGGTGTATATGGTTTATCAATCATATTGGAGTAGGCAATGCCCTGACTTCTAAATTGTGGGCATTGTGGAGGGGATTGAACATGGCTTGGGACAAGGGCTTACGAAGGATCGTTGTTGAGACACTGTTGCAAATAATATTTTAGTAGAACATCGCGAGCGTAATTATGACGGGTCTGTAATGATTGCCTCAAGAACAATTGTAAAAATGGGTAAAGGTGATAACTGAATGGGTAGAGAATAAAAGAATGGTAAGAAGAGCAAGAAATAAGAGTGAGGATAGAAATATACTAGAATGGGTAGAAAAGAAAATACGGAGTAGAATTAAAAAAGTGTATTTCGAGGATACAAAAAATAAATTAGATAATTGTACCCACGTGAGTGTGTTGGGGAATGTCCACCTTACAATGCAACAATATAGTCCATTATATAGGCGTTTAAATAATAATTAGACAACAACTATAATCTAAAAAGATAAAAATAACATAAATCTAGCAAATATCCTAAGAGAAAGCTAAAGGACAACTCTAACAAATGTTCTAATAAAAGATAAATCCTATGACTAGTTAAAAATTTCTAAAAGATAAAGTTCTGCTCGGATGTCTTTAGCTTGTCTTACCGACGACATAACTCGTGAATATCAGCTTGGTCACTAGTGAATAGTTGTATTAACCTTATCTAGTATAACTAGCAAGTAGAAATATTTTATTATTTTCAGGAGGACAAGCAAGTAGCTGACTAATTATCTATTTATATTCAGTTTGATTAGGATTTTCATGTACTAGACAACAGACCACGACCGGGTTGCATTCTTCTTCTCTTGCATGATAGTATTGGAACACGGGCTACTCGGTTGGTTCGGATGTAACATGTTTGCTGTTGAATGAAAGAGTGGGTGACCACCTACCATCTCTGAAAGGAAAAAATGTTGCCAGATGGTTTTTTATAGTATTGCCGAGTACCAAAATACGTTTGAACCAACAGAATGTTAATAAAACATCGGATAAAATACACCTGGATTGACTTAACTATTAAATAAAAATATAGCACATAGAATAACACTCGTAGACAAGAAGGTAGCAGGTTAGAAATCAAACCGCCAAATAACATTTAGCTTCCGGACATAAGATGTTGTATGATTAGAGAAAGATCGAGGGTTTAAATTCAGATAGTATTTATGGATTGAAACTCTTTTAGTGTGTAATTTTTGGTGTAAAAAAATAGTTGATGATAAATATTATCGTTTCCAAGAATAATCCGATCCAATTGCCAAATAAACTAGTGACAATATCTTATTATCATACGTATAAAAAAATCTTATTATCATATACCAAAATAAACATTTTTTTAATCTCTGTATTAGATTAACAGGAGCCTAAATTCAAAGTTGGACATAATAAAATCTTCATTAATTTGCATTCTATTTAAACACGTATTAAATTGTCTTATTTAATATCCAGTCTTCTTTAGAGATAAAAATCAAAATTTTTTAGAAAATATGTAAAAATATTTGCCTACCCAGTTTGTTATTTAACATTGTATATTCATACGTGCAGACAGTTTTTTTGCCTGAAATACAAGGAGTAGTATCGAATCTTTCGAAGAATATTCTTCAACCACTTAGATACTTGTAGAGAGAGGACAATACGAAAAATTTTCTAGGAGATTCGAAATACTAATAAAAATGCCGTGCATTAGCGTCACTGTACTCAAATAATTAACCAACTTGAGACGTCTTGATACATGCACCATGAGCAGTGGACACTTGTTCGATGGAGAAGCGATAACTGAAACAAATCCCAATGCAGCGTGTAAAATTAAAGGAAAAAGTTCGCTTTGGTACCATTTGAAATCGCAAAAATTGAATTAGGCCCCGTCGTTTAAAACCTATCAATTGAGTTCAATTTTTTTTCCAATTAAAATCATTTAAAACTTTGGACAGATTTTAAGCGCAGGTGATCGAAAACGATGTCGTTTCTCTGCTTAGTGAATCTTGTCGAAACTCCAAGTAATTTTAATTAAGGATAATTACTTTGAAACCCCTGGTGGTTGGCATATTTGCCTCTCACTCTCCTTTCGTTTGGAAATCGATGAAAAATTCCTCCTAGTTTGGCAAAATTATATTCTCAACCCCTCGCTGATGTCATCATGTATTTTTTCTTTTTTTTTATCATAGAAATGACAAAAATACTTTTCGAAAAAAATATACATTTTTCAACCTAAAGCTTTTAATCTCCATCTCCATTAAAATTGAAGCTTTTAATCACCGACCCAATCAAAACTTTTAATTCTCCACCTGGATCTCAATAGGTCGGACGCTGCAACTGGCGTTCATCTTCGCCTCCGGCTTCTTGAGATTTAACAAAATCTGAAGATTTAAACTCCGATTTAACAATAACACCAACCGGCGTTCAAGGGAAGAAGGACAAGAAGTTCGAATGGTGGTGACGAAAAGGACTTCTCCGCCAGCACCAATTTCTCAAGCAGATGATCCTGGTCTCCTCGAAGTTCATGAGAAACGGCGACGAGGAGGACTTCTCCGTCGATGTCTGGATTTGCCTCCCGCCGGGGAAGATCTGGTCGAAGATGAGTACGGCGATAGTACTCTCCACCTCAATTGGGGTACAGATCCAAACTTTCCACCTCCCTGAGCACTGCCACCATCTCCTCATTGACCTCCACATAGGCTTCAAATGGTGGATCCATTTCCTTGCGTTCTTCACTTTTTTTCTTTTTTTGCTATTTCTTGAAGCCAAAGTCCATAGCTAGGTTTAGGAATCGCTGCCCGGGGTGCCTTCTCGACCGAGCTGGCTTCGAGGTTCGGCCTGGGCTTGTTCTTAGAGGGCAGCCCCTGAGTTTATCCTCGTCCCGGGCCTGCCATGTTGCTCGATTGAAGAGATTTGATTTTTTGTGTTCTTCCTTGTCCCGGGCTCGTCGTGTTGCTCGATTGAAGATGATTGATTTTCTGAGTTTGTCCTTTTGCCGTTGTGATTGAGTTTCCATGGCCGACGTAGTCCTTGACGACTTCGATGGGGTTATATGACTCTGATTGGGATCGACGTCGTTCTTGCCGCTTTGATTAGGTTTCCCTTGCCGGCGTAGTCCTTGACTTCGACTTCGATGGGGCCGGCGATTATTGGTAGACATTAAAATTTTGATTATCTGGTTTCTTGATTTCGTGATTAAATTTCTGATTCTGATTTTGGCAAGGGAGAGGAGAAGAAGATGATGAAGGTGAAGGGGAACATATTTTTTTCAATTTTTTCGAAGGGTATTTTTATCATTTCTATGAAAAAAATGAAAAAATACACGTTGACGTCAGCGAGGGGCTTGAGAGTATAATTTTGCCAAACTAGGAAAAGTTTTTAATCGATTTCCAAACGACAGAGAGGTGAGAAGCGAATATGCCAAACACTAAGTGCCTGACAATAATTATCCCTTTTAATTATAACAAACTTACTCAACCGGTATGTGATTAAGGCTCTGTTTGGAAACTACTTGTTTAAGAGTAGATAGCAGTTATTTGGTAGATTAATAGTAGATCTACAATCTACCTGTTTGGTAAAACTAGTAGATTATAATCTACTAGTAGTTTAGGAGTAGTTTAGGTTTATTTTGTAATTATCCTAAAAAAACTAAAGTTTTTATTCTATTAAATAAATATTAGGAGATCTTTTTAACTACTATTTAAAATATTAAGATATTTTTTTCTTAAAAATTATTTGAAAAATTAAAAATTCTAATCAACTAAATAGATATTAAGAGATTTTTTTAACTAATAATTCAAATTAGATTAAGATAAGATTACAATTTACAATCAGTTTTTATCCTTACATTTTTTCCTCCTTCACTATATACATAATAATATTTAGGTATTAAAAAATTAGTGTCGTGACCTCTCATTCTCCCACAGGTGAGAGAAGATGAAACATAGCTATTTTTCCTTTTTATTTTATCAATTTATATATTTTTTATTTGCTAATTAATATTATTGTTTGGCGGTACAAGAATTTGAAGTTTTGTTGCGAAGGAAAACATCTAACTTTGAAGCATCCAACCTCCAAGGTAAGATTATAATTTATTATTTTATGTTACGTTGATATTAATTCTCTCTTCATAGTGAATATATAATTGTATGACATTGATTAAGATTAAAATTATTTTGCTTATCAGTTTAAAAAATTATTGAGCTCATTATTGATTATATTTAATTATATTTTATTTTTATTAGGGTAACGATATTTACACCGCTGCTAAACGTCCACTGTTAAGGGAAAAAATGTTATGATCATTGTTAAGAAATTGGTTGTTCCAATTCTTATTACTAAAATGACACTTGAGGCCTAATTTAGGTGATAAAGGGTGATGTAGGAAATTGAGATTTGAGTTTAAGACTAGGGTAAAAAAGAAAATACAAGTTCGTTAACGAAGAAGTGCAATGGAAATTTATTCTTCAGTCCAACCTTCAACGACACAAAATTACTTATAGAAAGCACAAAATACTAAAGACTCAAGATGCTTTAACAAAATAAGAGTATAAATTTCCAAAACCACCGCCAGGTATTCATAACAACAATAATTTTTATTTTCCATTTATATAGTACAATATATTTTTTTGTCATTTTTAACGTGAGTGTAACTATTCATGTAGGAAAATATTATTTGGTAGATTCTGGATATTCACAAATGGATGGATTTCTCGGACCATATAGAGGTGAAAGATATCATTTAGCTGAATATCAACATGGCCGTCAAGCAAGAGGGCATAAAGAGCTTTTCAATCAATTACACGCTTCTCTTATAAGTTGCATTGAACGAACGTTTGGAGTATGGAAAGCAAGATGGAAAATAGTACGTGTCATGCCTTCATTCTCATTCAAGACGCAGAGAGATATTGTTATTGTAATGCAATGATGGGTCTTCATAATTATGTTGGAGTGAATTCCTCAGAAGATGCAATTTTAACAAGGTTTGCTGAAAATTCATCATTCGCGCTACCTGATCAATCATGTGATATTGATCTGAATCGACAATATGAAACTAGTCAAGATCAAGGATCACTGCAAATGCATGCATTACGAGATCAAATTACTTTTAGTTTGATTTAATTATAAGAATTATAATAAATGATAATACAATGTTCTTTTAAAATGTTGTAATAATTATTGATTTAACTACTACAGTAAATGACATGGTCTTGTTATGCTTATTATTATTCATATCTCCTACCAATTAATATATTCAATAAGTTAACTATTTTTTCTTTATCAAAATATTTATTTGGAAATATATATAAGTAATATATTAAATTATTATTTTAATTTAAATATATTAAATTATTTATTTAAGCTTAATTTAAATTATTTATTTAAACTTAATTTATAAATTAATAATTAATTTAACCAAAAAATATAATCTACTAATTTGAATATGCTATCTGCTAGTTAATTTTACCAGACGCATTCTTCAATCTACTATCTGGTATCTGATATCTGCTTGCAATTTGTTTCGCCAAACAGGACTAAGTAAACTTATTCCAAATTTTTTTGAAGGGGTTCTTTTTCCAAAATTAAATCCGTCTCTCTCTCTCGATTTCGGCATCTGAAATTTTTTGAACGCCCGCCCTTTCCTAGTTCCCCGAAAACACTTTAGTAGCCCGCCCGACCCAAATCTCTCCCTCTCTCTCTCTCTCTCTCTCTCTCTACTTTAAGCACTTGTAGAGCGAGAGTGTAACCGTCGTCAACTACAGGTTACCTCCGTGATCCGTACACTCGCAGCGGGCCAAACCCTAGCTTCCCTAGGGTTCTAGGGTTTTAAGGTGCTTGATTTCGTGATTTCGCCTTGTTCGATTGGCTAGTTAGGGTTCCATGGCGAGCGAAACCCTAGCGGAGAAGAAGGCAGAGGAGGAGCCGGAGGCGAAGGCGGGGAAAGAGGAGGATGGGGGGGAACTAGAGGAGAAGGGAGATCCCGAGGTGGAGGAGAAGCCGGAAGCTGGAGAAGAGGTAGCGAAAGAGGAGGAGGAGAAAGGAGAAGAGGAAGAGCAGCAAGAGGAGGCGGAGGACGAGAAGGAGAAAGAGGATACGAAAGGAAAGCGAATTGCGAAGAGGACGAGGAAGACGCCAGTGACTCCAAGCAGTGATAGGCCGGCGAGGGAGAGGAAGGTTGTGGAAAGGTACTCTGTTCCGGACTCCGTCAGGTCGTCTTCTAGCAAAACTCTGTCCATTGGGAAGGTTTGCACTGTTTTCGCTTTGTTTAATTGAATTTTGTGGAGGGTGTTAGTTGGTTCTTAGGTGATTTTTTGACTAATTAATTTGAGCGGGTTTTTGTTCTTGCAGGGAAGTGGGACTCCGCTCAAGGATATCCCAAATGGTACATTCTCTGCTCACTGTTTTCCTTTGTTGGTTTATTGTGGATGATGGTTTTGAACTAGATTGATTTTCAAGAGTAACGAGTAGAACAATATGTTCCGCTCTGCTTGGCCTATGGATGATTTTACTTGACGAGTTGGATGTGTGCTTGTAGCGGGTTCCTTTACTATTCCTGTAATCTTTCTGTTGACTTACCAAGAACATATTATATTACGCGCTCCTCTTCCAAACCTCTATTGATTGTGGTAGTCTAGTTGAGAATCTGTTATAGCTATTGTGTGATCCAATGAAGTAGATAGTTTTTCTTTGGCACCTAATCTCTTGCGCAGTTTTTCTTGTCGTGTCTCCTGCCAGTCAGACCTGTCATCCTCCCAGGTGGCTTTTATGCCTCATGTCTTCCTCTCCCTGCATATTTTGGGTAATGTTTGTTCATCCAATATCGCTGTTGAAAGAGGTAGTATCGTAGTGGATACCACGATAGTGTTGATCTCTCAGATTTCCTATTTTTATTGATAAACATAAATGATCTTATTGATTTTCTGGTGGCTTTATAGATTTCTTTTTGGTGAATCTTTAGTATTCAGAGCCAAGGTGCTCTATTTTAGGGATGGCTCTCCCAATGGTGTTCTTTACATTTGTAAGGTTTGAATCCAAGACCTCCTTGAGTGAATCCTAGTCCCTTACCAATTGGACCGACTCCCATTGTTGGTGGCTTTATAGAAGTGCTGCTGCATTTTTCAGAGTATCTGTAGATTAAAATGCTCCGGAGAGCCGTGATCTTACTGTTTTGTGATTTTTTTTGCTGTTAAGCAGACTGCTATTATACAAAATTTCAATAGTGTCATGGTATTCACTTGATGAAGTTTACCTCCCAGCTCTCACTTGTCAGCATACTGGCCTATTTTTCTTATATGTTGCCTTGAAATGTTTCAGTGGCTTTTAAGCTGTCCAAGAGAAAAGCTGACGACGAGCTGCAAATGCTTCATAACATATTGTTCGGAAAGAAAGGCAAGGTAGGTGGTGAAAGTTGGCTATTGATAGTTAACTGATTGTTACCTACTGTTTTTCTTTTTCTTTTCTTTTCATTTTTACCTTGCTTTATTTGTCACCCTTGGCTGTGTTCTCATTCGTGGCCTGCTCTTTTCCTTTCAGCTAAACATGGTGAAGAGAAACATAGGCCAGTTTTCAGGCTTTGTTTGGGTGGAAAATGAGGTGAAGCTAGTTTCCTTTTGTCAAGTGGCAGTTTATTTGCCGTCAATATTGTCTTTCTTAAGATTGATGAATAACTGTATATTTGCTTCTTATTGTCATTAATTGATCTGTCAATTATGTACAGAAACAAATACTTGTTGGTATTAGAAAGTATCGTGTACTTATCTGGTTGTATTATTTGTTGCATCTTTCTCATCAGGAAAAACAGAAATCGAAAGTAAGGGAGAAGCTCGACAAGTGTAATAAAGATAGACTGTTAAATTTCTGCGACATTCTCAATATTCCAAGAAATAAGGCTATTATGAGAAAGGTAGTTGGTTAAAATCCACTTATGCATTGTTAATATCTGGGTGAAGTAGAGGTATTACTCATATCATTGTGCCCTTCAAGAACAAGGATTCTTAAATTCTGGGTTATGCCTTCAGGAAGAACTTGCTACAAAAATTGTTGATTTTTTGGAGTCACCCCATGCTACTACGGATGTTCTGCTTGCTGATAAAGAACAGGTTCACTGCTCTGCTTTTTCCTTCTCTATTTTGGGGTATGAATGGCGACATATTCTGTGCTTTCTTATTCTTAGACTTCGGGTATCTTAATTTCAGAAAGGTAAGAAGCGTAAACTCTCTGGTGGCAGAAGTGTCAGTTCCAGTGAGGGATCGGCTACACCTGCTAAGGTTTGCATTTAGCTTTCTGGATCTGTTTCCAGTTCTGCAATTCCCTTTGTTATTTTGCTATTTAATATGAGAAAAGAAAGGGGATGTGTTCTTTCATTTCAGTGTCATCAACCTGTTGCATGTTGTCTTAGAGTCATTGAAGAAGATATGTATCCTTGCACAAGAGATTGACCTTCTCATCACTCCTTTCTCCTTAGCAGCTACTTTTCACGTTTCTGTTAGGTTTCAGTTACCAAGATGATGTTTAAGAAGGAATTAGCACTTTCCTTCTGATGTCTCCTTTTATTGCTAGCAGGAACTGCTTTAGTTCAATGTCAGAAGTCTTCAAATCAACTTTTAGATTCAAAGGGCTATCATCTCCATGGTTCTCAAACTGTACTCTTGGTAAATATGATTGTGCTGTCTGGTGGATTGGCATTTCCACACGAAATTTCCTGACCCAGGCAGAAACAATTGATAAATACTGTTGGCTGTTGCTGATAAAGGATCATGCATCTTTTAGCAGATAGTTTTTCTGCATTTGGAGCCAGAGTTTCTGTTTTTGAAGGAGATCAAGAGTTTCTAAGTTCTGCAGTATTGTTATTTTAATAATTAAACATGCCTGTGGTAGCTTCTGAGACAAACTGTTACTTTAGCTTCACAAGGAGTGCTTTCTGCTATTTTGATTTGTTGTTTGAATAAGTTGTTTTAAGTATCAATCAATCTTCGTCTTATAATCCAGTACTTTCTTGTTCTCTGTTCTCTGATAGCTGAACTTCAACTTGGTTTTGTCCACTTAACTGTGTTGTATTGTTGGTTCACTTGTTCTGTAGAAGCAAAAGAAAATAACCAAAAAGGGTGAAAAACAAAAGCAACCAGTGGAAGACCAAGAAGATGAAGATGTAGATGAAGAAAAAGACGAAGACGAAGATGAAGATGGAGATGAAGATAAAGATAAAGATGATGTTGAATCACCAGATGCCAAAGATGGATCTGAAAAAGAAGACAATGGTGCTGCACCAAAGGAGGAGAGTGAAGCAGAAGAAGATAATGATGCTACACCAAAGGAGGAGAGTGAAGCAGAAGAAGAGGAAGTTGCAGCAAAGGAACATGTTTCAACTCCAAAGGCTTCATCAAGAAAGAAGGAAAAGGAGAGTTCTCAGAAGAAGAAAAAACCTGAGCCTAGCAAGAAGACTACACCTGCTAAGACTGTGAAAAGCCCTCCAAAGTCCAGCAAAACGTCCTCAGTCTCATCATCTAAGCGACCTGCTACTGACGCAGAAGGGCCTGATTCTAAAAAGAAGGGGTCTGCGGCGAAGAAACAGAAGGTTGAAAAGGAAAGTACAAAAGATAAGGGTGTTTCCACCAAAGACAAGGCCACGAGAAAAGTCAAACTTTCAGAAAAGTCCTCTGGGAAAGATCAAGGTGCACATTTTTTCCATTTATTTCAACTATAAGTGCTAATTCTTTACTAATATTCAAATTTTAGAAGCTTGTAGCTCTTCACCAACTAATCATTGTGCTTCTGATCTGCTTGTTAAATGTTTAATCATACATTTACTTTGATCCTATTATTGTTTGTTCGCTGCTTGAAGATTGAGGCTGCTCTTTGCTGTCCTTTAGCTGCAATTGGAGCCGATGTCCTTTTGGGCTGTGTATTGTTTAATTTTCTCTTGTATCCTCTCATGAACCGAATCTTGTGAAGTGATGGAAATATGATTTGCTCTATAAGGTTTCTGACTGGATAGTTCTAAAGATGATGTTACCTGCATCTGCTGTTCTGTGTGCTGACAATTTAGGTAAAGCCAAATCTGGTAAGAAGGTAAAGGCTGAACCCACCAGGGAAGAGATGCACGCTGTTGTGGTTGATATTCTGAAGGAAGTAGACTTCAATACTGTGAGTATTTGATTCCTCGTCTTGGTTGATTGAGGTTAAATTGGCTGTTGGCATTTAGGGTCAGTATGGATATTGCTGCTTCAGGGCAAAGGCTCTTGTGATCATTTTTCTTGGTTATCTTTCCACTTCATGCTTAATTAGTTGCTCATTTTGATTCCTTCACAGGCAACTTTGTCGGATATTCTCAGGCAGCTCAGTAAGTCCCATATTCATTGAAACTAGATCCTGTTCCTGTACTATGATGCAGCATTCTGACCATGTATTTCAACTGTGTCGTATTAGGTAAACATTTTGGAGTAGATTTGACGCATCAAAAGGCAGAAGTGAAGGAGATTATCACAGAGGTGATAAATAACATGTCCGATGAAGAAGATGGCGAGGAAGCGGAAGATAATTCTGAAGAAGAAGATGGCGAGGAAGCCAAAGATAATGCTGATGATGATGCTTAGGGCACCCAGTAAATTATGCAGCTCCCGAAGATGTATGATTTGCTAGTAGTTCTTGATGAGGATGAAATTATCCCTTCCAGAGGAATTCTTTCAATGGCATTTCGATGTGTTTGTTTGTAGAATGAGTTAGCGCACTTTCCAATCGTAGGGAGAGTAGGCTTAACTAACCTTGAAGTTTTATTAGGTACCTAGTTCAACTGTTGCATACATTTTAACACCGTTTCTTTGTTAATTTGTCATGTATTCAAGTACAGAGATGCAGATTAGTGAATGGTTATCGTTATTTTGTACTGTATCGCGCCTTTTTTCGTATGCTTGTTTCGTACCTCTAGTTTTTCTGTTCGGCCATTTGAATCCATGTTTAGATGTGTGGTGGTGGCTGTTCACTGTCAGCGTATGAACTTCCAGGCTTGAGCCTCCAGTTTTCTGCAGGTACTGGGTGCTAAGATGCTCTTGCTCAACGTTCCTAGAACGCTACATTGTGGTCTCTCTGTTTTGGGTTTATACTACCTAGTATCAACCTGTTGGATTGATTAATGTAAGTTTGAGTCGGGTAAGACCTTAAAATGTGGAAAAGCGTTCTTCTCCCAACAAGAATTGCTTTCCCAATGGCGATAACTCGAGACGATGAAACGACGTCTTCACACGTCGCTTGTTGGGGGGCTGGCAAACCATGATACACAAAATAGCCAGAGGCTTACACTTAAATACTCCACCTACGGAGCTGGCAAACCATCCACTTCCCCATAACTCTAACCATCTCCCATCTTCGTGCCCATGTTCACATGTGCAACGTGCACTTAGGGAAATAACAACAACTTAACAGAAGCAAATAACAACTAACGGATATTACGGAAAGAGACTAAGTCAACCAACACGTCATCATCCAGCTAGGATCGTGACACCTAACTTCAGAAATTACTAAATTCTCATCCGATCAAAAATAAATTTCTCTTCTTCAAACCCAAAAAAAATCACTGGAAAATTGACAGTTTAGTTTTGGAGAAAAGGAACCTAATCGTTTCGTCCCAACATGGAGAAAAGGAAGCCTATCAGGATGCGACAAACATTGGCACATAACCTCGCAAAACTTTTCATTCCGTTAGGTTCTAGCTAAAAGAGAGGTTTTATTTTTTAGCCATATGACAATTTAGTAATTTATGGAGTTTAGGGGTATTTTGAGTAGTGTCTTGATGGAAAAGTGGTCGGATGACAAGATAATAGTGTCTTCATTAATCAAAATCTTCAAACATTAGAGATCTATTCCTTTTTTCATTTTTTAATATTATAAATTAGACCTACTTATTTTTTACTTTCGAAGTGAGATTCTTTCGGCAAGTTTAAGTGGTAGAAGATGGAGTAGAGAATTTGAATTAGAGTTTATGATCAACTTCATATCCTTAACAAGTAAAAAATCAGCTATATTCAAACTATGTGAGAGTACGAGTTACAATTTACTGAACTGACTAGTCAAAGTTTAAAATTCTACAGAATCTTAAATAAATGCAAAACTCTCTCTATCAAGTTTTTTTTAATAACTTTTTCCCAACTTTAGATACTTGCTACAGTGAACTGACCCCAATCACGCATTAATTGAGTCTAACCACCGATTTAATCGGCAGAGGAACTAATCATCATCTACCACCTGTGTTCATCCATCGCTGCGTATCATTCTTTTTTTTAAAGTGATCAAGTACTCGATTAGCCACTTTGACTTGCAGTATCACTGAGATGCATGCTGCAATTTTTCTTAATACATTAAACTCTCTCTTAGGTCTAAAAAAAATTATCACCTAGTTTACAGAAATTATCACATAAGATTGAGCTTGTTTTTTAACTTCGAAATGATAAAAATTCAGTTTTTGTCACTAATGCATGTACATAAACAATTATTGTCCGTACATTTTAATTATTTTTTGTCGTTATTCAAATACTACACTCAATTGATATATTTTTGTTACAACAAAACAATAACTAAAAGAATCATTTGAAGAAGATTAAGATGGTCAATGATACTGTAGACCAAACAATTTTTTGGTGTATATATATTTAGTGGCCAAAACTTAATTTTAATCATTTCGAAGTTAAATTTTTTTCTCTAAAGTGATAATTTTTTTCGATCCTAATGATATCGATTTAGAAGTTCTAGTTCAACTATAAATGGTTACATGGGAAAGAAGAAGGCAGTCTTCTTCTTTCTCTTTATTTTTTTTGAGAAAATTGTCACTGTTACATAGGTGCATTTTGATAACCATAATGTAAAACAGTCATTTCTTGGCCTAATCTTTCCCTATATAACATTCAAACTCCACACTCAACAATGCAATGCCAGTTAATGTTAAGCTAGCGAAAACCAACTCTAGTCCCCCCAGCTGAGGACACAGAGAAGGGTCACTACTTGCTGTCTAACCTTGACCAGAACCTCGCGGTCACAGCTCGCACCACTTACTCCTTCAAGTCCGACGAGTCGGGCAAGAAGAATGCTGCAGAAGTCATTAAGGATGCTCTTGCAAAGGTTCTAGTCCGGTTTATTCGACTGCTGGACGGCTAACTATTAGCTCGGAAGGGAAGCTGATCGTTGACTGTACGGGGTAAAAAGCTGTTTTTGTTGAAGCTGATGCAGATTGTGATGTTTCTGATATCGGTGACATTAACCAAGTCTGAGCCTATGAGGCTCGGGAAGTTGGTCAGGTTTGAGCATGCTTCAACTGTTTAGGAATTAGTTCCTTCAAATTTCAGAAGGTACAAAAATTTATGCTCTCTCTTTCATATTGAATTGATTTGATATTGAATATACTAAATAATATTTGTGAAATGGTAATTGTACAATTTTACCAATAGATTTCATAATTTTTTCATTTGCTTGCACTTGGGGTTATGCAGCGGTCTCTAGGCTTTAATGTATTGTTTTCCAAGATTTTTTCTTGGGGTCCAATTTTTTCAGATTATTTTCAAAATTTATTTTTTGTTAATTTTTTCTGTAAAAAAGGTCATCGCTGTCGTGGTGATGGTTGCTGAATATGCTAGTAACTAATATTTATTTTGAGATTTTTTTTAAGTCGTTACGTTCTACTAATATTTTATATGATATATTTTTCAATCTTTTCTTTCTTAATATTCTCTTCCTTTGGGAGTTACAGACATGCAAGACTTTAAATTTCGTTCTTACCATGCATCAGAACTTTGAATATAAAATCAACGTGGTGTAACTAGCATACAAATTTAATTAGAGTACAATTATATAATTAATGGTCGTTCATTCTCACATTAATTGGAAACCCTGTCGTACGTCATTAGTTGTTATCTCTTTGAATCTCAATCAAACACGGATATAACTTTTAACTGAAGAGTAAATGCAACTTCTTATGCAAGATATACTAAATCTTTTGTCAATATTTGTAAAGTTAATAATACTTTTAGATACTAAGATCTTGACTTTATAGATGTATTTATTTGCTACGTCATAACTTTTAGACCAAATTTCATATATCTTCCAACTGTTAGCTTAATAATTTACATCATAACTTCTAAATATTGATTATAGGGAAAAGTACAATTATATTACTTGTGCTTTTAAGAATTTTGCGTTATGATCCTGAACTTTGTAAAGTCAATTGATGATCCTGTAGTTGACACATTTTTTTGCGACAGAGTCTCGGGAAGGGCCAGGAACAAATTATCTCTCCGAACCTAGAAATGACATCGTTTCTGAGCTGATTTGTCACGCCACGTAAGACAAGTTCGTCCAGTTGGTTAGCTGAGTTAGCCCTACATAAAATATTCATTTCAACCACTTATCTTTTTATGCTTTTTCAAAAACCTCCCTCTCTCCTTCTTCCTCCTCCTTCCCTCTCTCCGCTCTCTTCTCCTCCACTCTCTTCTTACACTAAGCATCAAGATCAATACTTTAAAAAAGACAGATAATTCAATTCACACGAGCCGCCCAAAACCCTAGCGAAGGAACCATGGCGGAGTGTGGCGAAGAGCGTGGAGGGGAGCGTGGTGGATTCGGGAGAGGGTTTGGCCGCGGAGGAGGGAGAGGCGATCGTGGGGGCCCTCGAGGAGGAGGGTGCCGCCGCGCTAGTCGGCGCGACGAGGAGGAGAAGTGGGTCACAGTGACGAATCTGGGACTCAGTTATTCCTGTCCGTCGTGGGTGCTGGGGTAACAAGATCGGCTACCTCAACGAGATCGACCTCTCCTCCGCCGCCGTCTCCTCCACGCCCTCGGGCTCCTCCTTCTGGGTCCCGCCGGAGCACCGCCCCCGCTCCGTCCGAGATATGGTCAACGAGTAGTCCAGACGTCGCACCCCCGAACAATTCTCTTCCTCTTCGTCTTTCGTCGTCTTCTTCAATAGAAAATGTTTGGGGGTTGTTTAGGAAGGTGGGCGTTGGATTTAATTTTGTATTTTTGTTATTTGTTCTTGTTGTTTAGGAGGGTGGGGTTGTTATTTTTGTTTCGGAGAGTCAGGAGGAGGAGGAGGAAGAAGAAGAAGAGAGAGGGGAGAGAGAGGAGGTTTTTTTTATAAAAAAACTTAAAAAATTATGAGATTGAAAAGGATATTTAATTTCGTGCCATGTTAGCTAACCAATCGGGCAAACTTGTCCTACGTGGCGTGACAAATCAGCTAAGAAACGATGTCGTTTCTAGGCTCGGAGCGATAATTTGCCCCTAACCCTTCCCGAGCCTCTGTCGCAAAAAAAAGTGTCAACCACAGGATCACCAATTAACTTTACGAAATTTAGGATCATGAATCAAAATTTCTGAAGCTACAGGTACTATAATTGTACTTTTTTTTGTTGATTATAATTTATGCATCATGGCATTTGCCTAAGGAATGTTATGTTGGCAAAGCCTAATTATTTATTATTATTTACATGAAATGTTAAAATAAAATTTCTTTTTTGCATATAAGGAATTTAAATATAGATTATCAAAACATTTGAGCAAATTGGGAGAATATTGATTAATTGAAAATCACATTCTTCTCCAAACAGAATAAAACATAGGAGGCAAAAGTGAACAGGGTTGGTTCTCATCATGTGGTCGGGTCTTATCCTTATCTCATGGGTCTAAGGTATACTGATTTGACCGAGTTTAAGGTAAAGTATGGATCTACTTTTAGAGGTAGAATCTAGAGTAAAATATGAATCATATAAATTCCTACCATATTTTTACCATTTTACCTTAAGACTCTATCCTAACTATACTCTAATTAGATCCCTTCATATATATATATATCATAACTAAGTAGACCATTGAATCATAATAGACGTGAATCTAACAACAGGAGCAAAAGTAGACAACAGGTTGCACTGAAATTTGGTATAAATAAACCTCTCGTACTAGGTTGAATTACTATTGCGACACTGTCATCAGTAGGGTAGACGGCGCTAGCTCGAGCAAGAAGGGCAGGTGGTGGTTTGACCGGTGGTCAATCAGTTTGGCTGTTCATCAATATCATGGACTATATGTTCGATTGACTGTTCATCTGGTTGTACCTGATGATCCATATAAGGAGGGCCATAACGCCTGTAAATTGTAAAATCCATTCTGACATTTGTGGTCCTCGCCCAGTCGTGGGCTCCAAACGAATCTCGTATAAAGTATTCCATAGTTCAGAGTATATTTTAGATACTTCAGAACCCTTTCATATATATATATATATATATATATTGAGACCTTAAAAAAAAGAGGGACATGTGATATAATAAATAGGGAAAAATCTACTTAAGTACTCTGTGGTATCGCAAAAAATCAAGTCAGTACCCTTGTGGTTTAAAACATATCAATTGAGTCAAAATTATTCCAATTAAAATCAATTAGAGGTCCGGGCAGCTGCCCCAACCCTCCTGGACCTTGCCCGGACCCTGCCCGGCCAACTGGACTGCCACATCAGCTTAATCTGATGATGTGGCTGTAATCTCTCCTCCTTCCCCTCCCTCTCTCCTCTTTGTTCCCCCCTCCCTCTTCTCTCTCCTTAGTCTCTCCCAACCCAAACGACGTCGTAGATCCACCCCTCACCCGCTCCGAGCTCCCTAAACACAAAAATAAGAACAGCGGCATCCTCCTCTCTCGGCCATGAATCGTTTCCTTGCCACTGACAACAACAGGAGGTCAACACAGGACACCGAACAAGGCTCGACAAAGTCATTGTGACGATTTGTGACGGTTAACTGCGAGGATTTCCGAACGGTGGCGTTCGTGGATTATTCTTTACTTCTGTGGCCATTTTTGCTCCATGAAGATGGTTCAGAGGTCGTGGTTGGGGAGATGGAAGGGGTACGACAGGCGGAGGGAGGATATGAGGTGGGCCCAAAGGGATTGGAAGGGTTGGAAGAGATGGCGTCGTGGACGGTGGCGAGGAAATCTTCTCAATGACCGGCCTCGCCACCGCCAAGTCCATGGCCTCCCCCGCCAGGAATATTCACCGCTCCAATACTGCCCGAAACTGCCTTGAGGTTCTCGCTGACTCCCGGCGCCAGTCCGAGGCCACTTCTAAAGACACCTCCCTCACCGCCAACAACCCCTCCCTCACTGGCGAGACGATGTCATTTTTGGACTCCCTCATGGAGCTCACCAGCAATGCCCTCACGATGGCACTCTGCTCGATGCCTTCGGGAATGACATAGCCGCGTGGGCCACTCTTAGGACGGAGCGCGATGAGTTTTGGGGGTGGATCGGGCACGGGGCAACAAGTCCGAGCCCAGATGGGAGGGGGATAGACCTGGCCATGAATTGAATCCGATTCGTGATTCGATTCGATTCGATTCGTAAAAAATTCGATTCGATTCGACAACAATTCGATTCGTCAAAAATTCGATTCGAATTCGTCATGATAAGAATTGAATATGGTTCAAGTTTTTTGGAATTCGTAAAACCGGCGAATTCAATTCGAATTCGTTTTGAGAATTCGATTCGAGTTGAATTCGTATTGAATTCGTATCGAATTCGATTCGAATTCAAAAAAATCAAAAAATGGGGGGAGGGAGAAGCGCGCGGGCGGGGGGTTTGAATTTCGCTGACGCAAGCGATGACGTCAGCGCTTGCGTCAACGATGATGTCAGCGCTTGCGTCAGCGTCAGGGGGCAAATTACCGTTTTTTTTCTGACCGTTTTTTTGTTACCGTTTTAATCCCCAGGTTACCGTTTTTTTTACTGTTGGTACATAAAATTTTTTTTTTTAATAAATTCAAAATTTCTTCCAAACTCTATAAATACCACCTCTTATTCTTCAAATTTTACACATTCCAATCTCAATTCTCTACTTCTCTTATTGAAAATTTGAGCTATATAAATTCTCCCTCAAGTTTACTAATTAGATATATTAGTCATATTTCTCATATAATTACTCATATTACTATATAATTATGTCATCAAGTAGAGCAAATAAGGGTAAGGAAAAACGTGTGGAACATCACGATTCTATTGAATCGGATTTTCCACCGATTTCTACTTATCCTATTCCGGAAGAAATGATGAACGTCCATGATGAAGCTCAACGGGAAAGTATTGATTCAATATTCAACAATCCACAAAAGGTAAAAAGATCACCTTCATTACTTTTTACTAAGCATTTCACAAAAATTTCTACCGGAGAAAAAGGTATCTTCAAAATTACATGTAATTATTGTAGTAAACAATATGAATTCAAAACCGGGAATGGATATGGTACTTATACTATTCATTTGAATACTAAACATCCACACGAAGTTGGTTTTGAAAAATCACAAACTCAATTATCTACTACACCTAATGTTTTATTTCATTACACCGATCAAAATAATAGAGAGGAATTAGCTAAATTAGTTGCTACCGAACATTTATCTTTTAGTTTTGGTGAAAAACTTAATTTTACAACTTATTGTCAAAATGCTTTAAATCCTAGTGCAAAAAAAGTTCCACGAAGTACATTAACACGATATGTAAAAGATTTATACAAAAAAAATAAAGAAAAATTACAAACTTTTTTCTTTGATTTTGATGGTCGAGTTTCTATATGTTGTGATATATGGAGTGATCATTGGCAAACACATTCATATTTTGGTGTTACATGTCATTGGATTGATAATAAATGGAATATACAAAAAAGAATAATTGCATATAGAGTTTTTGATGATAGTCACAGTGGGAATAATTGTTATAAAATGTTGCATACTATTTTACAAGAATATAATCTAGTTCAAAAAATATTTTCAATTTCTCTAGATAATGCAAGTTCTAATAATGTTATGGTTAAAGATTTAGAAATTCTTTGTACACGATTCGGAGGAAAATTTTTTCATATTAGATGTGCATGTCATATATTTAATCTTTGTACCCAAGATGGAATTAAAGCTTTAGACTTTACATTAGGACCAATTAAACAAGCACTTAATTTATTATGGGCTCGCCCAAAATTGCTAAAAGAATGGAAAAAATTTTGCAAATTAAACAACATGAAACCAAAACGTTTTCCACAAGATGTTCAACATCGTTGGAATTCGACTTATGAATTGTTAAAAGAAGCTCTTCCATACAAAGAACTTCTATGTAATTTTTTTGCATCTAATGATCAAACTAATAATATTATGTTACAACCTCACCATTGGGACCTTGTAGAAAAACTAAATGAGCTTTTAGAATGTTTTAATTATGCTACACATCTTTTATCGGGTGTTTATTATCCTACATCTCATTTACTATTTTTAGAATGTTGTAATATATCGGAGGCAATATGTAGCGCTTATCAAGATTTTGCATTGTCATCATGCGTTTCAGAAATGGCTAACAAATGGTTAAAGTATTTTAGGGAGATTCCCCAACTTAATTTAATTGCAACCGTTTTTATGCCGAACATTAAAATTGATGGTTTACAAAATTTATTATATGCGTATTACACAAATTTGGAAATTTTTATGCAAGTTGCTAATCTAGAAGATCATGTTGTAATAATTACAAACAATGTAAAAAATTGTATTTTGGATTTAATGAATGAATATAGTATTAGGAATAATGCTTCTACATCTAATGAACCAACTCCCTCTCCCTCACAAGGTATAAAATTAAGTTTTACGGAAAGATTGTTAATGAAAAACCAAAAAAGACCCCGAGGAATAAGTTTAACCAATTCGGAATTTGATTTATATCTTAACACACAATTTGATATTCCATTTGTCAAACATTCTAGTTTTGCTTTATTAGAATGGTGGAACAACCATGTAGAACAATTTTCGATTATGTCAATTATCGCAAAAGAATTGCTTGCTTGTCCGGTTTCGACGGTTGCCGTGGAACAAGCATTTAGTGCAGGAGGTAATATTTTGGATGAACACCGGTACTCAATGACACCGCAATCTTTGGAGGCACAAGCATTACTCGCCGATTGGACCAAGGCGGAAAGACGACAACAAGAATTGGTCCGGGAAAATCCCGACCAACTATACGACCACGATGATGCCACAACCGGTGAAAGCACAAACACATCCGACTAAGTGAGTTAGCTCCATAAAGGTAAGAGAACTACGTGGGCTTTGATTCCTTCGGAGCTAAGGATACGTAGGCAACTTAATTTGGTACATTAAGTGCAAGCCCAATCTTTAGTTTATTTTTTTTCCCAAAAAATGTTAAACACTAATTCCTAATTTTTTTTAATATTTGAAGCAAAAATCAAAGTTTTTAAATTTTTCAAAAAATATCAAAACTTTTTGAACTTTTTCGAAAATTTAGAGGTTTTAGAATTTTTTAATTAAGTATTAAAATTATAGAATTAATTCGAATTCGAATTCGAATTATAATTCGATTATAATTCGATTCTAATTCGATTCTAATTCGAAAATTCATAATTCGTATTCGATTCGTCTTTTGAAGAATTGAATATGGTTTACTGTTTTGATAAATTCGAATTCGAATAAATTCGATTCGAATTCGTCTAAATTCGAACCGTGGTCAGGTCTAGAGGGGGACTCCGGTAGGGAGCCTGAAGGTGGACATAACAGTGTGCAAGGAAGGGGGAGGGTTCGAGTTGGAGGGGAAGAGGGAGGAGATGGTGAAGTTGTTGGAGAGAGAGGGAAGAGAGAGAGGGGGGAAGAAGAAGAGAGGGGAAGAGGAGAGATAGTGGGTGTACACGTGGTGCCACATCATCAGATAAATCTGATGTGGCTGGTTCACGTAGTCGGTCAGGGTTCGAGCAAGACGGGTAGGGTCCGGGCAGCTGCCCGGGCCTCTAATTAATTTTAATTAGAATAAGTTTGACTCAATTGATACGTTTTAAACTACAGGGTACTGACTTAATTTTTTGTAATACTACAGGGTACTTAAGTGAACTTTTTCCTAATAAATAATAACCTAGTTCCATGCATAGGTAGACGCCGACAAGAAAAAAATTAGTAGAGGTTGACGCTAGTGTTTATAAGCGACGTTAGGAACTGTCAGGATAAGAAGGAATATCCTTATCAAATTTGAATTTAATTCAAGGGTCGGACCAACCAGATCCTGAGGATAAAAGTATAAGTCTAATAATAATAATAAAAATTTAGGTTCGAGAGTAAAGTATGGGTCTTACTCTCCAAACTAGGGTATGAGAAAGGTCCTACCTATATCTTACTCTACACATCACATCCCTACATAGAATTAAGAAATTTTTCTATGACTTCTTTATGCATTGATTATTTTTCTGTAATGATGTGCTTATTTAATAACGAAATGTCTCAAAAATCTCATCTCATTGAATTATGAAATTTTTTCATAATCAATGAGACATTTTCTATTTAGTCTTTAAAAAAGAGTTGTTATCATTAACAATGATATTTTTTTCAATTATATAATTCAATTGTTAGTTTTAAAGGAAATGTACACATGTAATGGATACTCGTACATCATGCAATAAATACTGGTACACTATGCAGTGGACACTAATACACCTTGCAATGCACACTCGTACATCATGCGGTAAATTCTGGTATCACTCTTTATTTAGTCTTATTTGTATGAATCAAATCTCATGTATAGACCATAGAAGAATGCTGCTTCGAATAGGCGTTGGACAATACTTCATAGTACAAGTACAAGCTCATTCCATATTAATGATTTATATCAATCAAAACAGAAGAGTGCAAAAATAAATATAAAAATGCGGTAGTGGACACTGGTACACCATGCTCTAAATATAAAATTTTAAAATTGTCCTACGTAATATATAATATTACAAGTTTGCTATTATGACTCGCGGTCCATATTCTGTTGTCCGGATGGTGCTGCTGAGCACTTGTTAGCACCAAATCTAGACCCACAACAAGTTGTGTGCCTTAAATTCAAATTATCCGCCTTGTAGGGTAAGTAAGTACAATATATTCCCAATCTCCTTGATTAGATGGAAGCAATAATTTGATCAACTTACGAACCTTTGTTGTTTATATCTCAAACTCGAGAATGTGTGTTTTATGCTAAGGATGAAAGGAGAGTAAAAAACTCGAGCACAGATTCGGTGGGAACAAGCTTCTCCCCACCATCCGGAGCAAGGGATTAGGGGAACTCTCCCTAATGGCATAGTTGTCAATATGACAAAGGAGATGAACAATATTCGAAAAATACGATATTACATATACTCAGCTACAAATCAGGAATCAGGCAGTTGTGGAAAGATAAAATTTGTGATTTCATCTTAAAACCGATCACCCCGTGTTTAAATTCGAGATTAGAACACCCAAACTCAATAAAAATGCAAAAAATTCAAAAATAACACATAAAAAATGAATCAAAATCGAAAAAATTGTTGTTATCATGTATACCTATTACAATTCATATGTATACCATTATCATTTCAAATGTATACTATTATCACATCACATATACATCATTATACGTCACATACATAGCATTGATAATTCACATGTATATGATTGCATTGTCGAATGCATACCATTAACACTTTACATGTATATCACTGTCATTGCAAAAATATACCATTATCACTTTACATATGTATCATTATCAGTTCACGTATATACCATTATCACAACACATGTATACCATTATTAATTCATGTTCTTACAAGCGTCACTTTGCCATGTAGCATGAGAAATTTTATTATATGTTTAACAAATACGCCCATTATGAATTCACTGATGTACCATTATCATTTCAAGTAAATCTCATTATCACATCGCATGTATACCCTAATTAATTTACGTTCATACCATTGTCACTTTGCCACGTAGCATGAGAAATTTTATTATATATTTATTCAAGTACAATTATTATGACTTCACAAATAGGGATGCCAATTAGATCCTTACCCAGAGGGTCTACCCTAATCCAGACTCGAAAGGTCTAAGATCCATTGACTTAGACAGTGTCTAGACCCGGATCCTTATATTTTAAAAGGATAAGGGCATGAACAAGAATCTATAGGATCCTGCCCAATTTTTTAAAAATAGTATTAAAATAATATATATGTATATTAATTATTAAACATAATACTAAATTCTCAATCTCAACCTACCCAACTATAATTTTTTCAGATTTGTTTGTTTGGTTTCTTTGTATTGATTTGTTTAATGAATAAAAATGTCCATTTCTATTTGAAAAGTATCAAATGACAATTTAATTTTTGAAATTAAATATTTTAAAAAATATAGACTTGTAGGTTACCCTGATCCTGCCAGTTTTTTAGGACCCAGATCATGTCCGAATTCTTATTTTAAAAAAAGACATGGGTAAGGATGTAGGACCACCATTCAAAAAGAGAGTAAGGATCTAGGTCATATGGATCCTACCCATTGCCATCCTTATTCACAAATGTACTATTATCACTTCATGTATATACCATTATCACGTCATTGCTAATTCACATTCATACCATCGTCACTTTACATATATACAATTACGACCTCGTATATGTAACATTATTGGGTGAAATTTTTTTTTTCGGTTTAATTAATTTCTTTCCAAATGTTGACAACGTAGAATTGGAAATTCAGCTCAAAAGATTTTTTTTCTTTTATTGTTAATTATGTCTTATTTAGTCTTTGGCAAAAAAAGAACTGAATTATCAATTGTTGATGTTGACAACATACAATCAGAAATTAGTTCCAAGACAATATTTTGTCCTTTATTATTAATTACTCAAGTTTGGGCTTTGGTTAAAAAAGAAATCATATTATACTAGTATTCCTAATTGATTTAGTGATAATAGATTCAATATATTAGTATCCCGAATTTTGTGTTTCCTTTTTTCTCTCCCTAATCAATTCTCTCTCTCCACGAGAAACGGTTGGAGGCGTGGGGGAAAGGTACTGTGTCAAATACTGAGTTTGTCCATGTGTAGAAACTTATTAAATTTTGGCTTTTGAATCTGTAGGATATTTTTTAATCACATTAAATGACCCACATGTACGTTCCCACCATCAGGACATCCCCCATGCGGGGTCAGATTCAGTGGGGACAAGTCTTGTCCGCACCGATAGGGACTAACTAAAACCAATATCATTACACATACAAACTAATATCACTTCACATGCAAACCAATATTACTTCATATGCAAACCAGTCTCATGCAAACTAATATCACTTCACATGCAAACCAATATCACGTGATAAGTTATTAACCATCAAATTTAAAGATAATTAAATATGACAGCCCAAATTTAATCTCCTCCGTACGGATATCTTTTATATAGTCCCTACTGTTATGAGATATAAAAATCTCATATTAATGACGACGAGTAACTCTCCTATTAACCATATTCAATAAACGAGTTGTTATATGAACCATTAAATCTCATATATATTTTTTTCTCAAAAAAAAATTAAATCTCATATTCAATATGACTGTTACGAGCAATAAATGATTCAGCGTGGAGAAGATTCGAGAAAGCAATCGTTGCATGATTTTCCAGTTTTCTAATGCCAAAATTTTTTGCCCACGACTGGAGCAACGAGCACAACCTAGATCAAGAAAGATATGTCCTAGAAACTGTAATAATTCTCGTAAATTTTAGTAACAACTATATCACTTCAAAGATAATTTTTATTAATATCGAGAATTAATTTTTCGCAAGTGTTATATATCATTAAAAAACTTTCTTATCAAGTTTCACATAAACCTCTCAAACCCTCAAAATCAATCATTGTGACCCTTATTTTAATTAATTCAAAGTTTCTTATTTAATAAACTAATAACCTTGTTTAATTAAATTTTATTTAATTGGACTTCTCCAGCAAGTTAATTAAGGAATGTTTAGAAATATTTTCTTAGTTATCAACTCTAAGAATTCTTTAAAGTTATCAACTCTTATAATCCTAACCAAACATAAACCTTTTTTTCAAATCCCTATTTACTCATAATTTTCAAAAGTGACGAGATTGGAAGTTATAGTAGATAATTTCAAATATGTTAAAGTTTAAACTGGTGATATACTAAATAACAACATAATTCTTTTAAAATTTAAACTCTTGGATATAGATATTCAGTAAACATTATATCTCTTGTACATAATTTAGTCATCACTAATTTTTTTTAACATAGATAAAGAAATTAATATTTTTTGTAATACATTTTTTAAATGTTTACGTTCTTAAGATTCTTTTTCAAGTATACATACTTTATACATCATTGATGTATGATATGTCATAATTATATATATAAGATTCGTTATCACTTCTTTGAATCTCAACCAAACATAAATTACATTTTTAGTGACATGTAAATACACATTCTTATGCAAAATTTAGGTCTAACTAATTATTGCGGGTAAACAATATGAGAACGTGAAAACAAAACTGAGAGAAGAAATATAGGAAGGAAGGAAGGAAGATAATTGGTAGAAACACAAGAATGTTATTGAGAATGTAAGGAATAGAAGTTACGGAGAAACTAGTTATAAAGCTTTGATGTGATAATTTTAATAAGTTCCGTGGGTTACCCCTAGTTATGCATGTGCCTCTCGTGAGCCCTAGTCCCACCAAATTAAAGGTCATTGACCGTGTATTAATTAAAATAAGTGTCATTATTCAACCTAAACTGGTAAAACTATTGTGACACTTATTACCAAGAGTAAGAAGTATTATTTGTCTTGAAGTTTATTAATAACCCTTCGTTAGACATTGAATCCGCGTCGGACTCTTCATACATTTCCGAATGTGCCATGTGACATAAAATTTGGTGACTTGAATATAGATAAATAAATAATAAAAATTTATTTAATATAGACATGTGTATATGTACTTAGTAGTCAAAAACTAAATTTTAATTATTCCGAAATTAAAAAAAAAAATCTAAAGTGATAATTTTTTAAAGTCACAATACTATATTTATTAAAATAAAATAAAAATAACTTCAACTATAAAACACAGCAGGCACGAGAAACAGGGAACTCTGCCCAATATCAAAAAACAAAACCGACTCTCCTCTCCTCTCCTCTCCGTAATTGCTTTTTTCGTCCAATTCCCATTCCCAACCGGAAGAAAACGAAGTTTCTCTTTTTAAGGAAAAAACGAAGTTAAAAATATTAATATAAAAACTATTTTCCATCTCCCGGAGAAAATTACAATTTATATAAAGCTCTCCCCCTCCCTCTAACCGCCTCATTCCACGTTTCTCCACCGTGAAAGCGGAAGAGTCCCCAAAGGAAGCGCATTAAACAATTAGACGGCGTCGCTTTGGTTCTCCGTTCTTTTTTTTATATTTTAATTTTTAGTTTTCCCTTTCTCGTACCTTCTTAGCGACTTCGAGAGGTCCGATGGCGGTTCCCGCCGTGAAGAAGGAGATCCTCGAGGCGGTGGCCTCCGAGGCGAAGGCGTCGGTACCGAACGCCGCCGTTTGGAAGGTTCCGGCGTCGGTTATCGAGCTAGAGAGTAGTAGCAGCAGCAGTAGCAGCAGCAGCGATTCGGATTCGGATGGGGAGGATGGCGCTGTTTCACCGGGAGGAGACGATAGGGTTTCTCCGGAGAAGAAGCGGAGGAAGACTGGTAAACTCGGGATGGTTATCCCCGTCGGATTCCTAGCTCCGCTGTCCCCGTCTCCGGTTTCGGTGGCCGCGCCACCTCCGGCGTTGATGCCGCCGCCGAAGCAGGTGTGTACCTACTTGCCTGGTCAAAGCTGTCGGCAGTTTTGGAAAGCCGGGGATTTCGAGGGCGCTCCCGCCGGAGATTGGGACATGAGTTCTGGTAATCCTCTCTTCCTGCTGAGTTCGCTTTTATTTGTTTAAATTTAATTTTTGAGAAGAAAAACTATTCTTTGCATGCGCTAGTTGGAGATGAGAATCGTTGTGTTTAGAATGTGCTCTTTTTACGAGTCCCGTCGTTTTTATGGTTAATGCATGACCTCTTTAATGCCGATTTAATCAGCCACTTAACTGGATGCTCACTGGCTTTTCTTCAATTTGATCTTTGGTTTTAGTTTTTAGCCTGCGTATTTTTAGGTTTCGCTGTATGTAGTTGCTCTTCGGTTCCTCTTTGAAGTATTTTGAAGCGTGTAGCTCCCCCTCCTCTATCGTGCTTCTTCTGGAACCGTGTCTAGTTGTTGTTTCACTGGCTTTCACTTTCTTTATCCCTTTTTCTACTGTTTCCTTTCCGCGAGTTTCCATTTATGTTTCTGGGAGTCATTTGTTATAGAGGATGGCGTTCACTGTTAGTGATTGCTTTTACTTGTGAGATTTGTGTTCAGATTTATCAGATTAAGATATGCAAGCAAGGTTACATGTCGTTGGGTTCACTTGCTCGTGAGCATTGTTTATGGGTCCCAGTTGCCTGCTAATTTAGCTTAGCTTTTTGACATCTGAGCTGACGTTTTTCCAGTAGCCTATGATTATCATCCAATTCTGAATGCTAAAAATTTTGTGGTGCTGTTCTGGCCTGTAGGTGGAATGGATCATGTTCGAGTTCATCCCAAGTTTCTGCATTCTAACGCAACCAGTCACAAATGGGCTCTTGGAGGTAAACTGATCTAATTGTCAGCAATACTTCCACTATCATGTATAACTAATTTTTTAGGCCACATGGGAAATCAAACTGATTTACTAGGATGAATGACTCTATGCTTATTACCTACTTCTGCAGCATTTGCGGAGCTCTTGGACAACTCGCTGGACGAGGTATTTTCCCAGCTGGTACTGTTTTATTGCTTATACCACATTTGTAATCTCTTTCTAATTATCTTATATGTTTTCTCGACAGGTTCCAAATGGAGCTACATTCGTTAATGTAGATGTACTCGACAGCAAGAAAGATGGAAGCAAAATGCTGCTAGTTGAAGGTTGCTGTTACTACTTCTTTTATTTCAATTGGTTCAGTATATGACCGTACAATTTAGTATCCAATGGTAACAGCTGTAATGTGTGAACTAATGGACTAGAGTCTAGTAACTTCTATTTCCTTTCCTTAGTCGTCTTTGTGGAGGAACTGATGATTCAAGTTGTTCTCAAGCTTTGATTGAAAAGTTGATTCCTTTTGAATAATTGTGATATCCACTATTTTATTCGAGAATGAAATAAGAGCAGCCTTCGGGTCCGGATGTTCTTTCAATTTTATTTGACTCTGTTTTCTTTAACATGTTATTTCATAATGCAAATATTGACTGATCTTTTTTTTGGATTTCCTTACATTGGTATAGATGACGGTGGTGGGATGAGTCCAGAAAAAATGCGGCACTGCATGTCCTTGGGGTATTCGGCTAAAAGCAAAGTGGCAAACACCATTGGGCAATGTAATTTTCTTATAATCTACTATTATTTTTTTTCATTATCCTCTCAAAATTAGTGGTTGAGCATCTGTGCGCTCTTTTTATCAGATGGAAATGGATTTAAGACAAGTACCATGAGACTAGGAGCAGATGTTATAGTGTTCTCTCGTTGTCGTGGAAATGAGGGAAAAAGGTATGTCTTATGTTCTTTAGTCTCTACGCTTGATGGCACCCTTGCTATCTATAGCAACATTACAAGACTCCGTAAAATATGAAGTGCCTTTTTCAGTCGTATTTATTATTTATTTGTTTCTAGAAGCAGTTTGTCCAGGATCTGGTGGGACAAAAACTGTTAGGCTGTGCTTTGCTGTGGTAGAAGGTCGAGATAGCTTATAATACATCTTAATATCTTGTTATAAATAGACTGAGAATGCACATTATCATACTCCTAGTTTTGACCTTAAAATTGTTCCACGGGAGTCTGGATAAATTACGCGAAGATCTGTTAGAAGAAACTAGCACTTTTAGCTAGGTTCTTGTATTTTGAAAACACAACTTTAGAGAGAGTTTTGTTATGTGTTGGTTTTAACTGTGGTTACTGGAGAATAATTGGACTGTTCATTGCTGCTGTAGCCCTACGCAAAGCATTGGACTACTCTCGTACACATTTTTGAGGAGCACCGGAAAAGAAGATATTGTTGTGCCCATGGTATGAGCTTTCTTGCATATCCAAGTTTTTAAACTATCTTATGCACCCATTGTAATTACATTAGTGCGTCCAAGTTATATTTCTATTTCCTTTTTCTTATTTTTCTAAGCTTCTAATTCCAAAACAATAAGGTTCTAAGCTTCTACGCAAGTCTTTTCCAGTTATTCTTTATGTAATTCACTGTTACTTTATGTACACAATGCTTGTCTTGACAGAATGCTTTATGCTAATACAAGCTCTTTGCTAGAATCCTCTTTCTTTTCTGGTGATTATTATTTTGCTTCATTCAATAGCAAGCCTTTCAACTTCTACTTTCATTCCTTTGCTTCTTTGGAAGCATTTTTTGGCTCTTTATTATATTCCTCATTCGGAAAAGTCATCTTGGGTTGTACATCAAGTGGTATATTCTGAGCCATTTTCTTTTGTTTGGTTAATAAAAAGCTTGACTTCGAAAGGCGCGGACTTGAATGGAAGAAGATCATGCGTTCCTCTGCTGGTGATTGGGATAGAAACATCGAGACAATTGTCCAATGGTCTCCTTTTTTCAGCGAGGCTGACCTTCTTTCTCAGGTGAGACTGTTGTTAAACCATTGGGTAGAAGTACTAGAAGTAATATGATATCCTTATATCGTGTTTGATAGCACAGATGATAGCCATTGCAATCATTTTGCTTGACTGTTGATTGATGTCCATTAGGCTTCTTCATTATTAAGATGGTAACTGCTGACCTACTATACAATAAGGCCTTATCCCATTGAATGGGGCAAGCTATATTGGAACCTAGCTCACGATTTGCTCTATATCATTATATATCCTTTAAAATCTTCATGGACTCTAAATCCTTTCGGATAGTTTGCTTTCTTGTCTTCTTGGAGCACCTAGTGTTATTATCTTCCCTCTTTCTGCATTCTGTAACTGTTGCTTTTTTGTCCTATCTTTCAATGCCAAACCACCATAAGTTGTCTTTTAGCATCTTGTAGTTAGTTGGTTCCCCTCCACATTGCATGAATTTACCATTTCTTGTCTGGCCCAATCTTGCATGGCCTCTCATCCACATCAACATCATCAATTTTTTTGGAAAGGAAACACCGTTTGCTACTTCCATTTCTTGTTCGTAGGGTTGATTAATTATCGAGTACCCTGATCCGTACAACATCTGAGTGTACCGGAACCCTTATGGGCGATCAACTCCTACATCTGAGTGTGTAGGCATAAAACCCAAATATCTGAAACATTTTCCACAGAAAATTTTCTGGTCCCCTACTTTGTCCGGACTCTCAATTGCATTTGTTCTACTCCGATCCTCAACCGCATATTCAAAAGCCCATGTGCTTGATTGTTATTCTACTTATTTTAAAGCCTTTTAGTTCAATGGTCGTCTTCAAAAAGTCCATATACTCCAATTTCTGCATAGATGTGTTCTGCATGTTGTCTTCTGCTATTCAAGTTTTAACTGACTTGTTGCTTTCTTTCCTGATTTTACAGTTCAATTCAATGTCAGATCACGGGACGAGGATAATAATTTATAATCTTTGGGATGATGACGAAGGACTTTTGGAACTTGACTTTACTACCGACAGCCATGTACGACTTTCTGGAATCAAATTCAAAGACTTTCTCTTCACCTTTTTTCTTGTGTTTTTGATTTGACATCGTGTTCTCGTTATATATTTGATTGTGAGGGATGTTAAATTTGGCAGGATATACAACTTAGAGGTGTCAGCCGCGATGAGAAGAACATACAAATGGCAAAGGAATATCCAAACTCAAGGCACTTCCTTACTTATAAGCATTCATTAAGGGTATGTCCTTATGCTTCTTGATCCTCAAATATGGCTTTAGGCTCCTTTTGTTTTGCAAGAAAAATGTTATTCTGGAATATATTTTCAACATTTTCCCATAGTCGATACATTCAAAGAAAATAAGCAGGGGAAACAATGTTTGCACCAAAGGAAAAAAGGCCTCATTGCATTGGAAAATAACTTCCCATTCAAAACAAGGGAAGCCGTTTTCCTTCACCGAAGCGACGAACTCCTTCCACCTCGCTATTTGCTTTTTAAGCTTTCGGTTGGATTTTAGTACTTTTAATAAGGACAACTACTGTTGATTTGTTAAGTGATGCCTAACTTTTCTTCTTTTACTGTTAGCTGATTATTTGGATGTAGGACATTTCCCTTTTTATCAAGTTTTGTGATTTTTCTCCTCCTTTTCTTCTTCCAGAGTTATGCAGCAATCCTTTATCTGAGACTTCCTCGTAGTTTCAGAATCATCCTTCGTGGGGAAGATGTTCAGCATCATAATATAGTCAATGACATGATGAAGTCACAAGAAGTTACATACAAACCACAAATTGTTTCTGAAGGGGTTCAAAAGGAATCTAATGTAGTAATTCTCTTCTCGTGCGACTCTTGTTTATTTGATTTGATATGTATGCCAAAATAATTGATAACTGATTCTTTATGCTCCAGATGACTGCTATTGTGACAATTGGCTTTGTGAAGGATGCAAAGTTTCATATTGATGTCCAAGGATTCAATGTTTATCACAAAAATCGACTGATTAAGGTATGTATACTTCACCATTGATGGATTTGTTCTTACAAGATCAGCTGTTTTGACAGAAATTATTAATTGCTTGCAGCCATTTTGGAGGCTTTGGAATGCTGCCGGTAGTGATGGTCGTGGAGTAATAGGTGAAGATCTAGCTGTTGGGCTCTTAACTTGATTAATTGTCAGGTTTTGGTATGGTACTTACTCGTTATAACTTACCTGCAGGTGTTTTGGAGGCTAATTTCGTTGAACCAGCTCATGATAAGCAGGGATTTGAGCGCACCACTAGCCTTGCAAGACTTGAGGCTAAACTGATACAGATGCAAAAGAATTACTGGTTCGTTATTGCATATGTTCTTTAAATGCTCTGACATGAGGCTTTGAAATGAGGGCTTTAATTAACTCCTGTGTTTAAAATTATGCTAGGTCAAGCCGCTGTCACGAGATTGGATATGCACCAAGGCGGAATAAGAAAGCTGTGAATGAATCTATGGACAATGGTATGTTTTTGCTGCCTGTTGTTGCTTCTGTTTCTCTTTTCTGCTGCATGTTGTGCATTATTTCGTCGAGATCTCTCAATTTGACTTTCTGTAGTACATCGCTGCAATTTGACACCCTTTGAAACTCATCCATTTGTAGAACCTTCTGATTATATTCCACGTGCTTCATGGGCAAAGAGGAGCTCCCAGACCTCGAATGAGAAGGGAGGAAAACAGTCTGCAAAAAATGCTGACCGGACAACCGAACATGATCATATCCCGCGGAAAGATGGGAAAACAAACTCGGCAAGCCAAACTGGGAAAAGCTCCCGACCTCAGACGCGTGCTTCCTTGCCTACCCGAGAGGACGTTGACGAAAATGAATTGCTTGATATTTCTTCCGGCGAAGAAGATCGGACACCGAAGAAAAGATCCTTTGGGAAAGATGGTCTGCGGACTGCCCGTTTGTCAAACTTGCAAGATACTGGACCTCAGCTAAATGGTGCCTCGGGACGTAAAGTTTTTAGACCTGTGGGATTGCCCCAGTCAGAGGTACATTCTCTTGAACATAATTACATTTTGTGAATCAACCTCCTCTTTCTTTTTTTAATAAAATTGTTTTGTCCGATCCGTCTTAGCTTCCAATGTTCCTGTAATTTCTGTTTCAAGTATTTTCAGTTATTCCATTGATGAACCAATGGTACATTTGCATTGACTAGCTTGTCTGCTGTGTATTCAGTCGTCTTGCATTTTATTGGTCACTGGCACTTGTTTCTAACTTGTGCGTATTACAGCGAGGTGAGAGCGGTGTAGCTGGTGTATCAGAATCTGCCTTAAGGACTATCGACTCTCTTAGAAGAGAGAACCAAGAGCTCAAGGAGAGGTGGTTGCTTCATCTCCAAGAATCTTCTTTTAAATTTGCTCAAAATGTTTATTTTGTTTGATCTTGCCTTTGCTTGTGATTTGTAAATGTTTATAGGTTAATTAGCATTGAAAAGCTTCAAGGGGAGTCGCAAGTCTCACAATGTGAGAACTGCAAATTGCTTGAAGCACAGGTATGTTCCTTTATTCGATTTCCCTTTGTTGCGTGCGTGCATGCGTGCTTCCCTCCGGTGACGCCTGATAGCTATGTCCTCTCCTTCAGGTACAAGACTCTCAAGTCAAACTTGACGAGATGAACAAGGAACAGGAGACCCTAATCGACATTTTCTCCGAGGAGAGAGATCGCAGGAACAAGGAAGAGGAAAGTTTGAGGAAGAAGCTCAAGGTTTGTATGACTCCGTTCTCATCCGACACTTGCACCATAGGTGTTCCAGAACTCCAAATGACATCATATGACTTTTTTTACTATTACAGGAAGCATCGAACACCATCCAGGAGTTGTTGGACAAGATCAGGCTGTTAGAGAAGGCGAAGACTCGCAACCCCTAAAAGAGTGAAGGAGACGCTGGCCTCTCCACCCCCTTTACTCCATTGTCCTTAGCTTGGGGCTTTTTTGGTACTGAGATGTAAACCGTGAATTGATTAATTTTATTTCTACCCCAATTATTTTGAACAACTTTCCTTGAGCCCTTCCATGTAATTAGCTGTAAATTTGATGTTTGATGTCGGTTGTTCTCTCGTGAATTTACACCACTACGAAGCACATGAGACGGCAATGGGCTATGGAAAATTACTATGTTATGTGAGCTGATCACTGTAAACGTCGTCATCCAGACAGAGTTTGCCTCGATGTCCAGGCTAACGCAGCCCCGCGTGAACCTTTTAACCACGGTTATAGGGTAAATAATGATGGGACAATAACCAATGTTTTCAAAATTGCTGTCGGATTTAATTTAGAAACAAAACATCTAATTCCAAGCTAAGAACGTGTATATCACTTCTGGATCATAACAAACTTATTTTTTAACAATTCTATAATATGTTAATTAAGTCAAACGAATTGGACTAATATGTCAAACCAAAAATATGTATAATCATCTTCTTTTATTTTTATACTTGTTAAATTAATGTTCGAAAATTTTGTTTGGATAAATTGTATAACAAAGTTGCTAAATATTTGAACTTATTTAGTATTTTATTATTTTTATGCTAAATTAAATTTATTAAACCATATTTTATAATATTAATATAAAAATATAAGTACCAATCGGACCGGGTGAACCGAAAATTTTAAAGATTCCGGGTCGCCTTTGAGGTCGGTTTTAAAAACATTGACCATAACAAGCCGACTTGACAACAAGAAGTTTATGACTGATGTGTGCGTACTTGCAAGTTGTAGTAACTAATACGAATAACCCAAATGTTGATCTTGAATCCTTTTATTTAAATGTTGGTCTCGAGTTTTTGAATAATGTCATCAGTTTTTTAATAAAAATGACGTATATACCCTTTAAAAAATAAATAACTAATTTCTCTAAGGAGGACGACGACGACTGACAAAAACAAATCCTAAAGCTGCCAGCCGACGAAACCCTACCCCAAGTTGCCCGACCCATGAAACCCAACCTCAATCCAGCATCTCTTTCGGTTTAACACACCAAACCCCAAATCATGGTGGTGTCGAACTAGAGTGCAGAAGTCGGTGGTGGTGGCGGCATGAGGACCACAAGCCTTGATCGGGAAATTCGTTGTCGCCGTTGAGAATCCTTGAGGGCTAGAAAAGAAGACGTGGGTAGAAGACATAGGTTGGCTCCATTGTACGTGGTGGGGTCCATTGTTTGCGGGTGCGGCCATGGACGAGGGTGAGCTTAAGGACGAGAGATTGAGGCATTGAGGTTGGTCTTCTCCGATGATACCATGATGTTCTTGGAATATGCAGACCACAGAAGACTCTACGGGCAAAAAAAAATTTTGAATAGCAAGGACCCTACCAGTAATTATGAGTTATGACATAGGCTAGGATCTCATTTGGCCAGATATTTTTTTGTAATTTAAAGACTAATGTATGCCTACTTGTAACTTGTAATAACTCAATTTGAAAGGAATTCAAATTCCTTCACCCTAATTCATTCTACCAACCAAAAATAATTTACTCCAAAAATAATTGAGTCAAAATATTTCAAGATTACATCACATAGAGTGTAACAAAATGACAACATAAATTACATCAAATAGATTACTACTTGGATATACGGAGGTTGGATTAGGAGAGTCACCTCCTAAAAGATCTCCATATTTTTCAACTTTGAATATAAATATTTACTAAAAAAACATAAGTTAGTATTGACCAAGACATCAACATCAAAGAGATCCTAGAAAAAGCATCAAAAAGTTAAAATCGCCTCTTATGACCAATGAGATTTAAAAAATAATATTTGAAAAACCACACTCTTAGGAGTTCGGAGGATGATAAAGTAATATTGGACTCTAAATAGGAAAGATTGAAAAACAATCCAGACTGGCGTTGTTCTTGGACCTAGCCTGAACCAGCGGTTCCCAATGAATGAAGTACCGATACAGAAAATTCTCTCTTTTTTTGTGTGGTGGAAACAGAAAATTCTTTTTTAGATTTAGAACACCAATTTTTTTGGAACCGGCAAAATTTCATTCCACTGCTGGCTTTCTGTTTTCAAAAAGGGTCGAAAACAACCTCTTCTACGAAAGACAAACCCAAAGCGATGGTTTCAACGTTTCTTGTCTCGGTTATGAACCAATTCGATCATTAACCAATTATAGCAATTGGGACCAACAATATTGCAAATAATTCCAACTTTCCAGAGGGAACTGTGCACCAATACCCAGTTGCCTGTTTTATTTATTTCTCCTCTTGGCTTTTAACAAAAAAACTGTACTTATTTACCCTCTCCATAAGTAAAAGTGTTTTTTAGATTATAAATAAAAGTTGGAAAGGAGAATAAAAGAATAAGAGAAACAACAGAGCGCGCGTCTCGGTGTTGATTTGCTCTCTCTCCGGGCAATATCCGACCGTGCCATCCATCCAATCCAAAAAAAAGCATCATAATTACAAATAGTTGGAGAAAAACATTTTGCCACGAAATAGCTTCTATTTGCGATTCTGAATTGGATCCAGAGTAAAGGGTCATTCCAGACCGTTTGGACTGAAGGACCGATAATGACATGCTCTTCATTCTGATAATGGCATATTTTGATTACGATACTGGCTTACTCAGTTATTGATAATAGCTTGTACTACGACAATGGCATGCCCGATTATCGATAATAGCATGATGGTGATTTTCTGCACCGCGCACAGACTTTTTCATTTTTATCCAAGTATTTTAAATTTTTTGCAAAAAAGTTTTAGCGTGCAGTCCGAACGATTCGAAATTGGCCCATTTCGGACCCAATCACTTTGTGATTCATTGAATCGACTAGTTACACATTTTTGAAAAGGCAATCGACTGGTTGGATTTTGACCCAAATTCGTTATGTTAGTTCATGTTCATATGTAGTTCGTTGCAATAGAACGTATTGGCAAATGGAAAAAATTAGAGAAATTATAGGTTACTTCCTTCTATCGTATGATATAATGTTTAAATTTATATAGTCATTTCATGGCTTTTTTTAGTCTTAAAGTTTTCTTTATAAGTATCATGTATTCTATGTTTTCGTTACGACCTATCTTCCTAACAACAACAGCAGCAGTTTTCAAAACAACAATTTTTAAAACTAAAAGTGAATGCATTAAATACTGAGCAGAGAAGAGATTAATTTATTATGTAGAGTCGAAACCAATAAAGTGCTGGACTAAAGAAAACACAGGAACAGAAATTCCAGAACAAAGACAGACAAAAACAAAAACACCAGAATACAAAAGAATTCTTTCCAATTGGGTTTTTTTTATCTTCTTTCAAAAAATTAAAGCATCATTGTTGTTTAGTCACCTCTGGCTCTGCCATTGTTGTCGCCTAAAAAGCAAAATAGAGCCACCTCTCTCTCTCACTCTCTCTCTCTCTCTCTGGCGGTGCTTTATTTTCTGTGTTTATGTGCACTGTTACTTTACACACGCTGCTTTGTCTCTACTGTTCCCTTCGCCTTTTAATTAAATTCCTCTGTTTCCAGCTCCTCCAATTCCCTCACTTTTTTCAAAGAAACAATATAACATTATTTAAAAAATAAATCAAAGATCATGTAAATTTTATTAGTGGGCACCTCTTACCGTGTCTACGACATGTAATATATATTTTTTCATCGTTTGTGCTAATACGATAAGTAAGGTCGTCCTAGACAAAGCACATGATGGATGTTCCACTTCTCACTCATATCAACACAGACAGAAGAGAGATAGAAGACGTATTGTTGATGTGGTCATGCACATATATACCAATTGACAAACAATTAACCATGCTTAATAATTTACAATGTCAATTTCAGAAATTTATTTTTTAAATAATAAAACCTCAAAATACTTAATCATAAACTGTCAAAACATTAAAAACAAATAAATTATCCTTGAATTAAAATCTTCAGGACAGAGAGAATATACTCGTTCCCGCTTCGATTTAATTGCTCGGTTTATTTCCTTTTAGGTGCAAAACAAAACCAGCGGACACACGCACGCACGCGCTTTTAATGTGCTTGTTAAGTTCTGAGGTAACAAACGACAGGTCACTTTTCCTCTCTCACCGGGTCTACTTAAACTGAAATACAAACTTAAAAACCGAAATTTATGCATAAATTTAAATTCTATCACCATCGAAATTTAATTAAGTAAAATTAATCCAATAAATTATTTGCTAATCAAATATTGAAAGTTGTATTGCAAACGAATTTTACAAATAAAAAAACAACAAATCAGAAAAAAATTAATGGGTTGGCAAAAAGATAATCCTTCCCGGATACGATTCCCATCAAATCGCCGTCGCTTTGACCACTCCTCCCCCCCCTGTCGTTTTCCTCCTAAATACCTCCATAAAAAAATTACAAACCAATAATAAAAGATCAAATAAAGAAGAAAATGGTAAACAGAACCTCGTGAACCCAAGCCCTATACTACAGTATGACTATACTATATAGCGCGCCCGGCTAGTCACAAAATCATTTTTTTTACTTTTGGTATTTAAAAATAATATTGTCAAATTTTATCAATTGCATATTTCTTTTTGCCTCCAAAGGACAAAAAGGATTTAAAACTTTGACTTGGGATGTCCCCTTTTCCAATCTGTCACAAGGGAAACAAAAACTAATATTTGTTTGATCCAGTATTAAACAGAGTCGAAAAATATTAACAAAAGAAATATCGAAGGCGAAAGCACCAACCAAACAACAAATTTTGCTATTCATAAAATTTGAAACACAAAAACTCATTAAAAAAAACAAAAGTCCTTGTTAACCCTTGAATTAACTGCTACTCGTTAATCACAAAATATAATTATTGGCAAAAGATACTGTCTCATCTCATCCCGGTTCCTTGCATCACAAGTCAAATCAGAGCCGCTCGTTGGGGGATCACTAAACTTCGGATCCGACGGCTGATATTGAACACAAACAGTTAGTAACCTGTCCTGGCCTCTACAAAAACCCCACCACCCCTTCTCATTTCCCCTCTCCACTCCACAACAACGCATCACCTCAACTCGGTCCTTTCCCTGTCTTTTCGAAAATGGTGGCTACCGAGTCCGACTCAGTCCCCTCCTTCCACTGAGTCCCTGACCCGCTCTCTATCTACCACCGCATTGTCGTTTCGCATTCCCTCTCTTACAAAAGGAAGATAAACACAGACGGGATGGGGTGGTTGTGGAGGCGGCGGATTCGTCCACGCGCCGTCGTTTTGGGCGGAGCGACGGCGTTTCTCCTGCTCTTCTTGTTTGTCTTTTCCAGTGGTGAGTTTTTTTTTTGTTTTTGTACATTTGTTTTATTTTCCTCTTTTATGAGCACTTTATTTATTTTCTTTTTTTAGGTTGCTTGGTTTATGAGAGCACCTGAACTGAGTCTGTTCCCCTTCCTCCATTTTTGTTTCCACTATTTTTTATTTCCGTATCCGTTATTAATACCTAATTATTTATTTTTGGAATAGGTAACAACGAGTACGTGTCGATATTAAGACGGGCGGACTATCATACACTCTCCAGCGGAGGAAGAGGAGATGACCACAAAACGTCGCCGTTTTCTCCAGCTCGGAAGATCCTCGTTGGCCGTTGTAAGTCCAAACACTAACCAATTCTATTCCCAATCCTCATTTTATGAGTTGTTATGCCATTTTAATATTTTAATATATTAATATATATATATGATGAAATGGTGTGTATAAATTGGTTGGGTGGGGATAATGGAGGGTAGGATGGCAACAAATTTTATCTCGTTTTTCACAGTAGGTGGATCAATTTTACCTTTTATGAAAATGAAAAAATTTTGTTCGGGATGAAAACAAAGCTCATTGTTTTCTAAAGTTTCGGAGTTTAGGAGACCCCTAAGTTTGGATTCACCAAAAAAATGGTTGTGTGGGGATTGGTGGGGAAAGGGAATTCTTCCTGTAATTGGAGCCACCGGTTTTTTAAAGTAGCCATTTTGGTGTAATTTTTCAGAGTCGGCCAAAATTTGTTCTTATCCTCTCTCTAGTACGTTTTCTGAGGGGCTGCCTGGTTCCGTCTTGTTTGTTTTAGGGGTGTACGCACGGTCGTTTTGAATGCCAGGGTCTGAGTTGGTTATTGCCGTGCTAAATTGCGCCCTTTTGTTTTTGTATGTTTGCAACTTCTGTGGCTCCCCTCATAAATCAATTCACCACCAGAGCTGGAATTTACAACTGTGGAATTTTTGGGGTTGAAGCCATGTTAGAAATTAATTAGAGGATGTGGTTAATAGCTTATTTGGGTGCGCGCAGGTTAGCAACTTTCATGCTAAGGTGTTGGTGGGAGTGGTGGCTTCCAATTCGTGTATATCCAGAGTAGAGTATTGTCTTAATCTATTTTGCGGTAACAATATTTATTTTCCAAACAAAAAAATAGAGGAGCAACTTTTTTTCAAGTTGGGTGTTTCATTACCATTGGGGTTTAAAAGGGGCAAGGAAAGACGGGTTTTTTTCGAAGGGTAGGGAAAGAAAAAACTGGAAAGCAAGGTTTTTTTTGTTTTTGGTCAAAATGGAAAGCAACGTTTCACACAGTTGGAAAGCAAAAGGTCGCCCCCCTGATCCCCATTATAGTCTCTTTCTCTCTCTCTCTCTCCCTGTCCTGACCAGACCTAAAATTTGTAGCCCTTTTCCGCTTCCTTGTTGATTTTCCTGTGATTGCACCGCACCGCTCACCAAAAGTGGGTTTTGTCTGTTGACGTTTCCCTTATTGGGGTTGGATGCTCCCACGCCGTGTTTAATGACTTCCTCGCCACGTGTGATCCTCTCTCTCTCTCTTTCATCTTGTCCCGAGAAATGGCATTGTCTCCCAATTTAATGATGAAACTGAAGCAATGACCCTCTTTCTGGAATGTTTTTTGTAGCGTTGACAATGGTGGAACCTGATAGAATCTGGGGAGAGAAGTGTACAAGTGCTGATATCGTGATCAACCAGGGACCCACGAGCCCCCTCCCCACCGGGATACCTTCCTACACGGTTGAGATCGTCAACGCGTGCGTCACCGGCTGTGACATCTCCGAGATTCACCTCAGCTGCGGCTGGTTCAGCTCCGCTCGCCTCATCAACCCGAAGATCTTCAAGCGCCTTCGCTACAACGACTGCCTTGTCAACGATGGCAAGGCCCTCGTCAATGGTGGCACGCTCTCGTTCGAGTACGCCAACACTTATCTTTACCCTCTCACTGTCTCCAAGGTGATTTGTGCTTGAACACCATGCGAGAGATACCATCATAGACCGAGGCAAGAACAGCAGCAGGAATTCTTGGTTTACACGTTGACGTTGGTCAATTTTTTTGGCGATACACTATGATCTGTATATAGTTTGGTAGTTATATGATACATAGAATGGTTAAATCAATAGGTTGGACAAATTGAAAATGCGATATTAAAAATGGCAAACTTTGAAGCGAAGTTCTTTTTACGATATCAGGACTCAGGAGTATTCTAAGTTGCTGTCCGTACTATAACAGTCTTGATGAGTAAATCACACACTTCCTTTCTTACCATTGCATTCGGATTGTTAGAATTTTCGTATCTAATTTTAAATATTTAAACAATTGGTAAATAGATTTTGCGCACTTACAAACAACTAAACGAGCTCATTTTGTGATAAAAAAATGTCCATTATGATACAATTAATTTTTTACAGTTTAAGAAGTAAGTTCATCACTCTTGCAACTAACAACGTGATAGTTTCAATGTTATGTATTAATTAAATTGATTAATTTAAGTTTCACTTGACTAAAATCTTAATTGGTACAAAAAATGTTGGGACACCGGCCACTTTATTATGTTGCATATTTATATATAACATTCAAACAAGTCAACGATATTTTTTATCTATTACAGTAAAAGATATTGTCGGACCGGAGAAAAATATCACTTTAGAGAGGTTATTAGATAAGAGAAGTTTACATTTTTTCTCCAAAAATATTAAAATTGAATTTTTGAATAATATATACGTAAATACCAAAAATTACTTAGTCTATATACAAATTACCTAAAATTTAGACTTATAGCGTTATTCAAATGATATACTCGATTGAGATATTTTCTTAGAACAAGACGATGATCATAAGAACCATTCTAAAACGATGGAGAAGATGAATGATGATGTAAAATTTATTAAATAAGCAAGTTTAGCACAAACTAATGTCTTACAATATTTTTTGAATTTGTAAAATATGTAAAAATATATGTATTTATTCAAAAATATCACTTTATACGAAAATTGGGACCGAGATTTATCATTAAAATTTTCTGAAAAAGTATTAGTTATTACGATAAATGGGTTATTAAATTTTAACACTGGTCCCGACTCGTGACCGAGACTTTTTTTTATCAATTTAGAGGGGTTCTCACTTTAGAGAAGATCACTTTACATAGATTTTACTGTACTTTCTAATGTACCGTTGTCATATATTGTACAACGACTAACCAAGAGTCATGTTATGTGTCAAATGACAAATTATTTGTGACAATATTATGGATGTCATACTCTCTCTTGGTGTATAGGATGATAACGAGTCTTATCATATTTTTCAGGGGTTAATGAGTCAATTTTTACTAATTGCAGAATGAAAAAATTTTGTTTAGAAATAGAACAAAGTCCAATATTATCTAGAACCAAAAGTTTATATCAATCCACCTAAATTTAAGCAAAAAATATATTATGGATGTTATGATCGTTCAACAACTTGTCATACACCCTATGTTTCTTATGAGTGTAATCACTTGATCTTGCATATGGACAACTTGTTACATAATTGGTTGAGTTTCATTCGACTTTACTTTTCTTAATATAACTCCTTTAAATCATATAAATTTCACGTGTCCTCTCGAGCGTAGTTATTTCACGTGTCCTCTCGAGCGTAGTTAGGGTATAAGATATAAAGTACTATGTTTTGACCATAGAAATTTTTTTCCCCAGATTGGGTCCTCTTTTAAGTATTCTCTGACCGACGTGTGAACTACGGGTAATGAAGAAACCGGAACTTAAAAACACTAATTGGCTAGTGTCGGAAAAGGGCCCAAAAAGTTAACGTAGTGTGATGAATAATTTTACGATGACAATTTTATGAAGTCACCCCAATGGATATTGATCTTTCAATTAAATTAAATGTATGAGAGATAATAAACTTATGATGATATGATCCATCATAAATTAAAGAGTAACAAAATCTTAATTATTATATATATCAAATCTTAGGAGGGACCATCCTAATATCTTTTAGTTTAATTGGTCACCCTGGAGATCTAGTGATTTACTGGTCTCGTGTTCAACTCTGGAGTTACTAAAGAAAGAAATAAAGTAATATTAGGAGGCCTATTAATTTCAAGTGGCAAAAAATAATAATTACAGATTTAAAAATTTACCTCTTTTTATGGCAATGAACTTGTTGCGTTTCAGAAGGTAAAAAAAAGAAAAGGCGCGGTGGAATAGTAGTAAAAATTCCAAATTGCTCACAGATATATACTCTTTTTTGAAGGTTAGTCTGTAACTTTTTTAATAAGTTTGAATTTTATTTATATTTCGTTATTTACATAACATATGTATAGGATAAATACATAATTATTTTCTTAGAGGTTTCAACCTTAACCTCGATGAATCCTATCTCGATAAAATTTAGTAGAAAAAATCTAAATAGAGAAAGAGCAACCCCGAAACTAAATAATGGCATTTGAGTTTAGGTCCAACGTTTGGCCAGACAAAGGTTAAGGCGGCCGTGCAAGAGTAAAGCGACAAGATTAATTAGAGCTAAGAATTGAGAATAGGCCAACCTCATATTGTCTTACCTATCTGAATTAATTTAACTAGACTTTGAATTATTAGTAGGATCCTGCTATTAAATTTTTTTTTCTATCCTCACCTTTTGTTTAAATGTGGGTCTCGGATCCCTCATTGATGTCAACAGCCCTAAACAAAAAAATATCTCTTTAATCTCTAGAACACCAACCTAGAAATCCAACTAGTAATCAACCAAAAAAAATGCTTGAATCAGGATCAAGTAATCCAGAAAAAGAAAACTCATCTTCCCGAGCAATTTAATTGGTTTCTTCATCTCCAACACCAACCCAGAAACCCAAAAAATTTAATTGATTTCTTCACAAACAATTTAATTAACATCGAGCAGATCATTTGAGGGACGGCTGGATCCAAACTTCGCCTCAAGTCAAGAGCCAAGTCGAAGATCGTTCAAGCTTTGCGTCGTCGATCTCGTTGAATAATGGGGAACAAGTTACACCACTTTATTGCTATCGTGTTCAACTCTGGAGTTACTAAAGAAAGAAAGTAATATTAGGAGGCCCATTAATTTCAAGTGGGAAAAGAAATCCATCACAGATTAAAAAAATTAAGCCACTTTAATAAAAAATGAGCTAACCGTTGTTTTATTTTTGCTAATGAGTGCCTACTAGGCACCGTAGCACGGACCAAAAAAAAAAGAACAATAACCTCTTGTTATGGCAATGAACTTATTGAGTTTCAAAATGTAAAAAAAGAAAAGGCGTGGTGGAATAGTTGTAAAAAAATCCAAATTGTACTTTTTTTGAAGGTTAGTCTGTAACTTTTTTTATAAGGCTGAATTGTATTTATATACGGTTATTTTACATAACATATGTATAGGATAAAAGAAAAAGTCTACTTTAGTACCCTGTGGTATCGCAAAAAATTAAGTCAGTACTCTGTAGTTTAAAACGTATCAATTGAGTCAAATTTATTATAATTAAAATCAATTAGAGGCCCGGGCAGCTGCCCGAACCCTTCCCAACCTGCCCGAACCCTGCCCGACCAACTTGGCTAGCCAAATCACCAAAATTTGATGACGTGGGGCCACGTGCTCTCTCTTCACTTTCTCTTCTCTCTCTCTCTCTCTCTCTCTCCCCCCTCTTCTTCTTCTTCTTCTTCTTCTTCTTCTTCTTCTTCTTCTCTCACCATTAACGGCGAAGCTTTGAAAGCTTCGATCTCTCTGTCGGAGGCACACCGGTCGTCACCGCCGGTACAACGACGTCACCTGAAATGAGACGAGCACGTTGGAGGTCCTCGGACTCTGAGAATCGACGCGTGGACAAGGAGGAGGAGGAGGAGGAGGAGGAGGACGAGGAGAGCCACGTGGTGCTACATCATCAAATTTTGGTGATGTGGGAGTCAAGTTGGTCGGGCAGGTTGGAAAGAGTTCGGGCAGCTGCCCGGGCCTCTAATTGATTTTAATTGCAATAAGTTTGACTCAATTGATACGTTTTAAACTACAAGGTACTGATTTAATTTTTTGCGATACCACAGGGTACTAAAGTGAACTTTTCTCTAGGATAAATGCAGAATTCCTTTCTCAACCACAGTCTATCTTGTGATATTCAGTAGGAAAAAATCGCTCAAAATTAATTTTTTTTAAAATTGGTGAGTGATATTCACTCATTCATTAAATAACCAACAGAAATAGATCGGATAGTGCCCGTAGGTACACTATCTGCTCATCTGGCGTATACATAATTGCATTATGAATCTGGGCCCAACCCCGAAACTAAATAATGTCATTTGAGTTTAGGTCCAATGTTTAGTCAGACAAAGGTTAAGGTGGCTGTGCAAGAGTCAACCGACAAGATTAATTAGAGCTAAGCAATTATGGGAATAGGCCAATCCCATATTGTCTTACCTATCTCAACGAACTTATCTAGACTCGGAATGAACATAAAAATAATACTTCTATTGTTGGCGGCGGACTTTCGTCCTCGTACCATAGTTTTCAAAAATGACCCGAAGGTCGACCCAGATTTTGGTCCGACTTCTGAGTTAACCAGTCTGACCACCGGTCAGATTAGATGTTATATATATTTTTTCTATTTTAAAATAATATATAGACTAAATTATACGTTTAAAAACCTATATTCTCCATATATTGGTCAATTTATTTGATCTCTAGCATTATTTTCTATGTTGATTTAGTTTATTTTGTGTTGATTTCGGAAAATCGAGTTCGGATCTTATTTTTTTTAAAAATTTTGGTTTGGGTTGGGCAAAATCTGGTCATACTGCCCGGTCCGAGTCAGAAAAATTGACCAACCCACCCAGTTCGACCAGATTTTATCCGATTAGTAAGGTTGGCATCCTAACCACCTTTTCTGACCCGGGATTGAGTCTAATTCACGGTCCGATCGATCAGACTAATTTTTAAAAACTATGGTCGTTACGCTTGTTTCTATCGTACATTTTTTTTTGAGAAAAAACCCCGTAGTATTAAAACGACCTAGGTCGAAAAGTCAGAATACAAAAGAGCATCAAGCTCAAGTGGATGGATACTAAGCCAGTCCTCAGGTAAAGTACCAAGTCTACAATTCTTGCAAACCCAATCAGCAACATAATTTTGCAGACGGCTAATAAGGTTAAGAGTACAAAGCGGGAGCAAGCACAAATCTTCTCGGAGATCCAGGATTAGCGTCTCGAGTTGCCAAGGGATGTGAGGGTGAGGTTCCGTCAATAAGATATATGCTAGCCGACAATCAGTATCGATCGTCGTTGCCACTTGATCAAAGCGAAGTTGGATAAGCCTGATAGTAGCTTGAAGGGCAAGAAGTTCAGCTTCTAGTGGAGAGGAAGCTGCTATTCGCGAAGCCTGACCTTCAAGAAGAAGGCCATTCGCGTTTCTAACAACCGATGCAATACCCGAGGAAGATGAATCTTCGAACCAGGATGCATCACAGTTGAACTTCAAGGTTCCGAGGTCCGGAGCAGTCCAAGAAGTTGTAGTAGAGGTGAGTCCCAAAGCGACGTGCCTTATAGAACCTAAGTTTTGCAAAGTTTCATCACAAAAGTAAGAGGCTTGAATAACAATACCTCGAGGATCAGGTTCAAGATCATCAAAAATAAACTTGTTCCTAGATAACCAAATAGACCAACACATATGCACAGCAAAAGACAACATTCTCCCATTCGAAGCTGAGGGAGAAACATCAAACAAAGCATTCAACCAACCCGTAAAACTGAAATGCACAAAGGGATCGAACAAAAGGCCAAATGGGCTGCCAAACCAAGCCGCCCGGACATAAGAGCATTCAAACAAGAGATGTTCAACAGATTCATCCGCCAAACAACAAAGTTTGCAAAGTGGAGAAGGATTTAAGTTTCTCCAGTGCAAATTCGCTGCTGTTGGAAGACAATTTTGAGCAGCTCTCCAAACAAAATGTAAGACCTTTGGTTGAGCAGCCACCAACCACAACTTACGCCAAAAACCTGCACCAACAAGAGAGAAGTTAGGATTAGTGGCAGCTACAGGGACATGAAGATCAGCCTGAGCTTTAAAAATCTGATAGCCTTTTTTAACAGTAAAAGAGCCGTCAGTAGAATGGTGCCATATAGCTTTATCAGGAGTTCCTGCACGACAAACTAGGATCTTACTAATTGCAGTGCGCTCCTCTGGGGAGAACAGATCAAGCAACAAATTAGTTTTCCAACTACCAGTGGACAAACAGATTAGATCAGCAACCGAGGAAACATCCCAAGGAACCACTCCCCTGGGACTTGGTTTAAACCCGGGCACTCCTGGAATCCACGGATCATTCCAAATACTAGTGGTAAGACCATTACCAATCCTAACCAAGATATCATCCTTAATAGCAGCTTGTCCAGCAAGAAGGCTGTTCCAAACCCAAGATGGTCTAGAGCCCTTACTGGCACTCAGTAACTCACCACTAGAAAAGTACAGACCCTTCAAAACCCTGAAGCAAATAGAATCCTGATTGGAATGAAGTCTCCAAACCTGTTTGGCAAGCAAAGCAGTATTGAAGACCTTTAGGTCCTTAAAACCTAAACCGCCAGAATTTTTAGAAACAGAAAGCTTGCTCCAACTACGCCAATGTATTTTATTCACACTAACATCACCTGACCACCAAAACCTGGAAATCAAACCATTAAGCTTAGTGATGAAAGTAGAGGGAAACATCAAGCATTGCATAGTGTAGCACGGTATAGCTGAAAGAACAGCCTTAATAAGTACTTCCCTTCCCGCAGTGGAAAGGAGCTTCTGTTTCCAACTCGTAGTTCTGCTAATCATCCTTTCCAAGATGAAGTTCAAGGCATCTCTTTTGGATCTACCCCAGAAGGATGGTAAACCCAAGTACTTATCATCCGCTTTCATTAGCTTCATCTCCAAAATCTCTGAAATTGCCTGCATGTTGGGAGCACTCTCCCATTTGGCAAAACAAATACTTGATTTATCAAAATTTATCTCCTGACCAGAAGCGTTAGAAAACTTCACAAGTAGCTCTTTAAGCTTAGTAGCTTCACAGACACTGGCTTTACCAAACAGCAATGTATCATCAGCAAAAAGAATATGGGTAAGAGAGGGACAATGCCTGTTAAAAGCAAACCCTTCAATCTCCCCCACATTCTTAGCCTGAGTGACAAAATGAGCAAATGCATCAGAGATAAAAAGGAACAAGAAAGGTGAAAGGGGATCACCTTGTCTTATACCACGATAAGAGGGGAACTAAGGTAGGGGTTGACCATTGAATAAAACACTATAAGAAGTAGAAGTAATGCAGCTCATAGTACACATAATCCACTTCTCAGGAAAACCAAGTCGTCTCATGACCGACTCCAAAAATTTCCAATTGACCAAATCATAAGCTTTTTTCAAATCAAGTTTTATGGCCATAGAATTATCTTTCTTCCTAGCGGCAGTGCGGAGGCAATGGAAAGCCTCATGGGCAATGATCACATTGTCCTGGATAGACCTACCTTTGACAAATGCACCCTGACATTCGGAGATTAAAGAAACCATGCAAGGCCTAAGTCTATTCGCAAGGACTTTGGAATACAATTTGTAAGCAAAATTACACAAACCAATAGGCCTAAAACCATGAATGGTGCAGGAATTAGGAATCTTCGGGAGAAGAGCAATGAAGGTCCTATTAAGTTCATTTGGAACACAACCTGATTCAAAAAGATTATGAACAAGAGCAATTAAATCAGAAGAAGTGATGTTCCAAAATTTCCGGTAGAAGATACCGGAGAACCCGTCAGGGCCAGGACTCTTTGTACCACCCATCTCAAAAATAGCAGTCTTTATTTCATCGACTGAAATAGAGCTAATTAAATCAGCCGCCATGGAAGGAGTAACAAGCCTAGGAATGCACTGAGTGACCAACTCGGAGTTCGCAGTCGGACAGTCAGAATAAAGATTCTTAAAATGGTGAAACACATGAGCTTGCAAGACACTTTCATCATCAATCCAATCACCATTTTCCAACTGTAATTTGACAAGTTGATTTACCTGCATTCTCTGAGTAGCAGAAGTATGAAAAAAAGTCGTGTTCTTATCCCCCCAATTGAGCCACGCCACTCTCGATCTCTGGTTCCAGAAAATCTCTTCCTTCATCATCAGCTCGCCTAACTCCTTTTTAATAACAGATTCGTCCGCATGAAAGGAAACAGACCGAGACGAAACTTGAAGGATCTGCAAGTCAGAAGTCAAGCAAGCAATCCTAGACACCCTATTTTCATTCTTATTCTTACTCCAAGTAATCAAATCATCAGTACAATGCATGATTTTCTTTTTGAAAATAATGTCCCTACAACCAGGTTCTCTTAACCAAAACTCTTCAAAACAGAACGGTCTACGTCTGATCTTAGAGAAATCAACACTTAAGAAGAGGTAACAGTGATCAGAACCCCAGAACGGGCCGTGAAGAAGCTGAGCTTTAGGAAAAAGAAGCCTCCAATTAGCATTAGCAAGAGACCTATCCAATCTTTGAAGCAAATTGGCCGACTCCTGCTTGAGATTAGACCAAGTGAAGATGTTACCTTTGAAACCAAGGTCAATCAAATGACCCTGCTGGATAAACTCAAGGAGCAAGGACATTTGCCAAAGCTCAGGAGGACGGCCTCCCAACCTCTCTGAAGTGCGAGCAACCAAATTCAAATCTCCGATGCATAACCAGGCGTCTGTGGAGGGCCTGCAAAAAGATAAGAAATCCACCCAAAATCTTTTCTTTCTAGCTGAGTCTGGTTCACCATAAACAAAAGTGGAAAACCAAACTTTGGAATTTTTAAACTCAGTGCACCGGGTATCAAAATAGTTCTTGGAACTATGAATAATATCAATACGAACATCATCAGACCACCATAAAGCAAGACCACCCGACCGACCAACCGGATCAACATACGCAGAATTAGGAAATTTACAACTACGGCGAAGTTTCTCCATTTTTTGTCTTTTCTGCTTAGTTTCCATAAGAAACACAATCGAAGGAGAAAACCTCCTAATAAGGCCTCGAAGAACCTGAATTGTCAGAGGTCGACCCAAACCTCTGCAATTCCAAGCCAAACAACTCATTGGAGCTCGGATGACAGTGTGCCTGTCACCCGCAGCGAAGTGGGATCAGAAGTACCTGCCAGGCTCGCTGCATCATTGTCACCATGACCAGGAGGTGTTGTTAAGCTTCTAATCTCGCTATTCAGAAATTGAAGAGAGTTGCTCTTCGAGGAGGGACAGGAAGAATCCAAAGTTGAAGCCTGAATCTCTTCCAGCTGTACCCCTACCACTCTGTCTTTCTTTAAATGCCTCCCCTCAGGAACACTCATAGGGACACAAGCCTCACATTTAAAGGGGATACACTCAACCACTCTATCACTCAGAATTGTCTGTGAAGAAGAGAAAGGAGAGCATACCTGAGGCCGAGTCGACGGGGGACTCGGAATCACTTGACTCACTTCCGGAGTGGAGAAAAACATCGAGGAACCTACCACTCTGTCGGTGTCTAAAAACCTAACCTCAGCAACACTCACAGGAGACTTGAACTCATCGACCCTCAGAATTGTCTGGGAAGAAAGGATAGGAGAGCGTACCTGAGGCCGAATGACCGTGAGATTCGGCGTGGCCTCCACTGTCTCGGCACACACCGGAGAAACTGACACTCTGTCTCTCTTTATCTGCCTAGTCAATCTACCACTCAGAAGAAAATCCACCTCACCACTCAGAATAGGAACATCTACCACTCGATCACACGGACGTGTTTGAGGGGAAGGGATAAGAGGACATACCTGAGGCCGAGCCGCCGTGGGGCTCGGCTGCACGCCCGCCATAGTATTGATCTTCGAAGTGCCTGCCATTCTGTCTTGAACTGAAAGGCCAGTTTCTTCGTTACCCGTTCTTTTCCTGGTTGCGATAAATTTCTTAACATTGCGCCCCATCTTCGAGGCCAACACCACATCGTCCGCACCATCGGTGGCGACCATGATTTCATCCTCCTCAACGATGGCATCCATGATGTCAACCTCTTCACTAAAAGTGGATCCAGAGATACGTATCACCATTTTTGATTTCTTTCTTCCGTTGTGAGAAACTCCAGATGTCCCCTTCCTTTTCATCTTCTTTTTGGAAGGGGAGACAGTCACTGGAACTTGAGTGGAATCCACTTGGAATTTTTTTGAGACACACTCCCTCCTACGTGCGATAGGGACCGGGGGTAAGCAGGCCAAGTCCTTATGCAAAATCTTACAGGAGCCATCAGCCAAAAGATCAGGAAAGCAAGATATCCCACCACAAGGGTCACTCTCAACTCGGGAAGCCATCACAGGGCCCGAGGAACTCGCACAAAGTCCTTTAAGGACTTCATTACCTTGTTGACAAAGAGTCTTTTTACCAGAACTTTCTTCTTGTATAGCCGCCGAAGCAGCAAAAGTCTCATCATCAGCAACTCCACAAGAGGCCATAGGGAAAGGAAGATCAAGAGCAGCTTTAGCTTTGCCCAGAACAATCCCTGGAAGAGCCTTGAATTGCTCGACCAAACTGAGATATTGATCACTCAAATCCTCCACGGGCGACGTCTTTTTCGCAATCACCACCGAGTCGGCTCCGGGGTCCCGGCCGAGGGTTACCAGAATGCCGATTAGGATGATGAGCCGAATGTTGGTGACCACCCCATTTATAGTCAGGACGAAGCGAATCACCATAGGTACCCTTCACAGGAGAAGCGACAGATTTGCACATTTTTTGGGGATGACCAAGAACGCCGCATCCAAAGCACACCTCGGCCAATCGTTCATATTTAAACATAATTTCTTTGTTTGGGAGGCCATCTCTTTCGAGCCTAAACCCAGTGCTTATAGGTTTGTCAATTTCCAACCTAACCTTTAACCGTAAAAACGAATCCCTATGGTTAAGGTGATCAGCGGAGAAGTCAACCTCTTCCACACCTTTAAAATAAACTCCAACAGCGTAAGCTGTATCCTTGGACATAAAAGAAGGCGGCAGTCCGTGAACTTGGACCCAAGAAACCGTGTCCGAGAACTGTAAGAATTATCTATTAAGTCTTGATAATTCTATTAAGGTGGCTCTCATATAGTTGGACTCTATTATTGATTGCTTTAATGAGTTAGAGTCCTATTATGAGTATGGTTATTAGTTTAATCTCAACCGTCCATTGGGAGCTTGATGGACGCGCCCGATTGAATCTAGGTATATAGCTTGGTCCTCTCTCTGCCTATAAATAGATGCTAATGCCATCCATCGGTGGGTATCATAAAACGATAGGAAAGACGAGAGAAACCTAGCTATAAAGAAGATGGTGTTCAACTCTACATCGACCAATCCGGGTACGCTTCCGCATACCGTTTATTATCTATGTAATTTAATTTATATGTGGTATCAGAGCTTGTGTTCTCTGTTTGGATTGGCGTTATAAATTATTTCGTATGCATGATCAATTATAGAACAGATTTGATAAAGTTTGTGTGATTCATGTATGCGTATTATGGTTTAGGGTTTGAAATTGATGTTTATAAGAACCTCGGGACTGAACTGTAAGATTTCCGGGACGGAAGGACCAAACTGAAAAACACGCGGAAAGTTGATAGCCTAATTGAAATCTGCCGCTGTATGTTGTCCTACGAAAAGTGGGACCAAATTGAAAAACACGCGAAAATTTAGGGGCCGATTTGAACTTTACCGCTTTTACTTTAAGATTTTCCCTTCTTCGCCGCTTTGACCGATTTGAACTTTAAATAGATATATATATATTTTTTAATGGTTATGTGAATATTGGGCCTCTAATTGGGTGAATTAGAAACTAAAAGAATTTGAGTTTAGGTTCTCAGAAATTAGACCCTAATTATAGTTCGCAAGTTATTAATTACAATTTTAATGTGGATAATACTCTTGATGTTACGAGTTATGAATTGTTATTCTAAATTGTAATTAATGATTATTCAAGATGATTTATTGAATATTGCTATAGATCTTTCTTGATATTAATGTTATACATGTTATAGTATATGTTTGTTAGTCACCAAAGTGGCCAAACTTTAATGTTATATACATGTATATTTTGTCATTTATTCATCAATTATTGCAATACCAATTATATGACCTTGATGAATAATTTGACGTTTGCTAATTATGAGAAAATCGATTCTACCCAAAGGTAGGTCACTATTCTGTAATTAGTAAGCATAAAGGCGATGAACTAAATATTTGGATCATCTACATATGCATATCCAAAGATAACGTGTATTTGATTTTAAATATTTAGTTCTTCGATAAAAGTTATGTATGAATTTTTATTTTGGTCAGATACATGTGTTTATCCAAAGATAGCATATATATTTGATTTGAATAATTAAATTCTACGATAAATGAATTATATGGTATTAATTTATGATAGTATATTATAGTTTCTACCCAAAGGAGAGCTATAGTGTACTTTTATTATTTTATTTGAATCCATTATAGAATATTAATTTGAGCATGTATGTTAAAATTGCAGCTATGACAGTTCATGCTTCTTGTGTTGATCTGTTTGATGGTTTAAACTTCTCTGAATGGAGTGAACAAGTCAAGTTCTATTTAGGAGCTTCGGATCTTGACTTAGCACTCTTGGAAGAAAAATCTCAGGCTATTACTGATGAAAGCTCTGAGGATGAGAAGACGTTCTATTATGCATGGGAACGGTCAAACAGATTAAGCCTAGCATTTATGCGCATGAAAACTGCCAGCAACATTAAGAGCTCAATTCCACAGATAGAAAGTGCAAAGGAATATCTTTCTACTATGGAAGAGAGATTTCGTTCTGCAGATAAGTCTCTTGCTGGCACATTAATGGAAAATCTTACGACCATGAAGTTCAATGGGTCGCAAAGTATGCATGATCTGGAGATGACCAATTTGGCAGCAAAATTAAAGACCCTGGGACATGGAACAGATGACTCATTCTTGGTGCAAATCATATTGAACTCATTACCTCCTGAATATAGACCATTTCAGATTAGTTACAATACCATAAAGGATAAATGGACTGTTAATGAATTGGCCAGTAAGCTTGTTCAAGAGGAAAGGAGATTAAAGAACCAAGGAAGTCATTCTATTAGCCTAATGGGTGAAGGAGCTGAGAAAGCATACCAAGTGAAAGCCAAGAAATTTAAGAGGAAGGGTCCTGCCAAGGTAGCGCAACCTACCATGAATGAAAAGAGGGGTGATAAGTGTCACTTCTGTAAGAAGGAGGGACATTATCGAAAAGACTGCCCGAAACGTAAAGTTTGGTTTGAAAAGAAAGGTAAAGATAACATCTTTGTATGTTTCGAATCAAACTTATCTGAGGTACCTTCCAATACTTGGTGGATTGACTCTGGTGCTACAACTCATGTTTCCAATGTTATGCAGGGATTCAGTTCGATCCAAACCATAAACCCAAATGAAAGATTCCTCCTCATGGGAAATCGAACGAAGGTTTCAATTGAAGGCATTGGAACTTACCGTTTAGTCTTAGACACTGGTCATTATTTAGACTTATTACAGACTCTCTATGTGCCTTCAGTATCTAGAAACTTGATTTCTCTTTCTATGTTCGATATTTGTGGTTTTCATGTTAAATTTGGATTTGGATGTTTCAGTTTATTTAAGAATACAAACCTCATTGGTTCTGGTGTTCTATCTGATGGTTTATATAAGCTGAAACTCGATAGTGTCTTTTCTGAATCTCTGCTTAGTGTTTGTAACATTGGTATTAAGCGTAACATTGAGAATAATAGTTCTGCTTACTTGTGGCATAAGCATTTGGGTCATATATCCAAAGAAAGGTTAGAAAGATTAGTAAGGAATGAGATTCTCCCGAATCTAGATTTTACTGATCTTAGCATATGTGTGGATTGCATTAAGGGAAAGCAAACCAAACATAGCAAGAAAGGAGCCACGAGAAGTACTCAGCTTCTTGAGATAATACACACCGATATTTGTGGACCATTTAATATTCCATCCTTTAGTGGAGAAAAATATTTTATTATCTTTATTGATGATTTTTCACGGTATGGTCATGTCTATTTACTTCGTGAAAAATCTCAAGCACTTGATGCCTTTGAGGTGTATATGAATGAAGTTGAAAGGCAATTAGACATGAAAGTAAAAATCGTAAGGTCTGATAGAGGTGGTGAATATTATGGTAAACATGACGAAAGTGGTCAATGTCCTGGTCCATTTGCAAAGTTCCTTGAAAGGCATGGCATAACTGCTCAATACACCATGCCAGGTACACCACAACAAAATGGTGTAGCGGAAAGGCGAAATCGGACTTTAATTGAAATGGTTAGGAGTATGATGAGTAATACAAAAGGGTAGAAATTAAGGAAGTTGAAATAAATGCAAATTTGCCTGTATCGATTTCTTCTTCCACAATTGTACCGAATGCTACTCCAAATGTTGAAGAAATGCAAGTCAACATGGATGAAAATTTGGGCCATCAAGTACCAAATAACTCACCAAACTCAAATGAACAACAACCACAAGAAATAGTATTAAGACATTCTACACGGAAAAGAAAGTCAGCTATTTCAGATGATTTTGTGGTAAATTTGCATGAGATAGACTTTGATATTGGAGTCAATAAGGATCCAGTTTCGTTTTCACAAGCTATTGAATCACATGAGTCTGAGAAATGGATGAATGCCATGAAGGAAGAGTTAAAATCCATGGAAAGGCTAAAGGTCTGGGATCTAAGAGGGTTGGGTGTAAATGGGTCTTCAAGACCAAACGTGACCCCATTGGCAATATCGAACGTTATAAAGCTAGACTTGTAGCAAGGGGTTTTTCTCAGAAAAGTGGTGTTGATTACAATGAGACTTTTTCACCAGTCTCTAAGAAAGACTCTTTAAGGATAATTATGGCATTGGTGGCTCACTATGATATGGAGTTACACCAAATGGATGTGAAAATAGCCTTTCTTAATGGGAACCTTGAGGAGGAAGTCTATATGGATCAACCCGAAGGGTTTGAGGTTGAAGGAAAAGAACAGTTGGTGTGTAAACTTAAGAGATCGATATATGGGCTTAAGCAAGCTTCCCGACAGTGGTATCTCAAGTTTAACGATACCATCACATCTTTTGGTTTCAAAGAAAATGTTGTTGATCAGTGTATATACCAAAAGATCTGTGGGAGCAAGTATATATTTCTAGTCCTATATGTTGATGACATTTTGCTTGCTGCAAATGACTTAGGAATATTACGTGAGACTAAAGACTTTCTCTCAGAAAATTTTGAGATGAAAGATTTGGGTGAAGCATCCTATGTGATTGGAATAGAGATATTCTGTGATAGGGCACAAGGTTTGCTTGGATTGTCACAGAAATGGTATGTGGAAAGGGTTCTGGAGAAATTTGAACATCCTGTATGTAATGCCAGTCCCGTTCCTATACATAAAGGTGATAAATTTAGTCTTAAACAATGTCCTAAGAATGAACTAGAACGAAAATTAATGGAGCATATCCCTTATGCTCAAGTTGTTGGTAGCCTACAATACTTGCAGAATTGCACAAGACCGGATATCAGCTTTGCGGTCAGTATGCTAGGCAGGTATCAAAAGAATCCAGGTAATGAACATTGGAGAGCTGCAAAGAAAGTATTAAGGTATCTTTATGGGACCAAAGACCACATGCTCATGTATAAAAGATCTGACACTTTAGAGGTGATTGGATATTCAGATTCAGATTATGGCGGATGCGAAGATAGTAAGAAGTCTACTAGTGGATATGTATTTCTTTTGGCGGATGGAGCAATTTCATGGAAAAGTGCCAAACAGACTACAATAGCTATATCTACTATGGAAGCCGAATTTGTGGCATGTTTTGAGGCTTCGATCCAAGCAAAGTGGTTGAGGAACTTTATTTCGGGACTTGCGGTTGTCGACACCATTAGCAAGCCGCTGAAAATTTATTGTGATAATTCCTCAGCAATATTTTTCTCCAAGAATGACAAATACTCTAGAGGTGCGAAGCACATGGATTTGAAGTACCTTGTCGTTAAGGAGGAAGTTCAGGAACGGAGGGTGTCTATTGAGCACATCAGTACAGATCTCATGATTGCAGATCCGTTGACAAAGCCATTACAACCAAAACAATTTAGAGAGCATGCACTAAGAATGGGTCTTGGTTGTATTTCTGATTGCTTTTAATAGATGACACTCTGAGCTCACTAATACGTTTCTGATATACATTATAGTTTTCTTGTTTCGTTATTGATGTATACATTATACATTTATGGAAAAATAAGAAAGTCTCTATGAGACATTATTGTAGACTATTATTGGTTCTATGTACCGCTTTATTGGTCTAGTATGTTGAGTTGCTAGTGTCGTGGTTATGGAAGGGAGTATGTCACATAATTGACATATAACCGCTATAGCTCGCATTTAGTAGCTTATCATATGATGACATTATGATTGTGGACTTTGAGTTGAGATTACTTATGTTGTGCACCTTATGTTATACTATTAACCTATATTCGAGCCAAGTGGGAGAATGTAAGAATTATCTATTAAGTCTTGATAATTCTATTAAGGTGGCTCTCATATAGTTGGACTCTATTATTGATTGCTTTAATGAGTTAGAGTCCTATTATGAGTATGGTTATTAGTTTAATCTCAACCGTCCATTGGGAGCTTGATGGACGCGCCCGATTGAATCTAGGTATATAGCTTGGTCCTCTCTCTGCCTATAAATAGATGTTAATGCCATCCATCGGTGGGTATCATAAAACGATAGGAAAGACGAGAGAAACCTAGCTATAAAGAAGATGGTGTTCAACTCTACATCGACCAATCCGGGTATGCTTCCGCATACCGTTTATTATCTATGTAATTTAATTTATAAGAACGCCACCTCAGACCAATGAAGATCAGGGTCCCAATCCTGAATAACCAAGTGTGAACCGGCAATCGCCCAAGGCCGACCATCGAGGACTTTTAACTTGGTCTCAATCACTCCAAAAGTAAACGAGAAGATATTAGGTTGAAGTTCACTCACCTTGACATCATTTTGGTCCAGTCCCCAGGACCTACAAAGGCTGGCTCTAACCGAGGGAGGATGGTAGGGCTTCGCCGATAATAACTTACCAATGAGCACAAAAGAGGCAAGGTGATGTTGCTTGTTGTTATTAGGCTTGAGTTTTAGAGAAAAGGGTTCCATTTTAGAAGGAGAAGCGACTCACACGGAAGGAATTAATCGACCACCATAGATGGAAGAAGAGAAGGGCGACTCACAAGGGGAGAGGAAGAAGGGCTCTCAACAGACGGAGAGAGGAATTATATGTATTGGTGGAGGAGACTTGGAGAGTTATCGTACGTTCTTTTGGGTGGTAGTTTTTTTTAGAGAATGGGTGGTAGTTTTTTTTAAATGCGGACAAGTGGTTAGATTGACTGAATTGGCCGAACCACCATTCAAATCTTAAAGTACGTCGGGTCAATTTCAAAACTCGAAGAACCATTTGGCCACTGATCAAAATTGACTAACTATTTTTCCGAAAAAAATATTATTTTATAAAAGTTTCACATTTGATTGAAAGTGAAAAAGATATTTATCTAACTGGCCATTTGTAATCGATAATTTTGTAGCAAAGTTAGATGAAACATCGAATTGTTTGACATTTTAATACTAAATATAAATATTTTAAAATCTCTGATTTGAATGGTGGTCAGACGAGGACGAGAGAATAGAACAAATCGCTCTCCATTATAAAAGAAAAAATGACAGATAAGTATCATGTAGTTTCACGTTTTCACAATGAGGTACTTTATGGTTTCAAATTGATAATTTATTCCATGTGGTTTTCAAAAAATTTCCCGGGCAGGTCCAGGGTAGCTACCCGTCCATATGGTCTTTGAACGACGTCATTTTTGGTCCTACGTGGCGGACACATGGGTAACATGGTTAATTATATATTTAGTCCCTAATTTATTTATATTTTTTCAAATAACCCTTTATTTCAATATATATATCCTCTCATCCCTACCCCCTCCTCCTCCTTCACTAACCCCTACCATCCAACCACGTTCATATCTATATCTCTGGTTACCTTCCCCACCTGATAACCTCTTCTTACCCTATCTTCCAATGCCACCTAAAACCGAGAAACAAACAAAACCCAGTCCTTCCTCCATCTTCTTCCCCCTCTCTCTCCCCTATTAGAACCATCCATATGTATATTCCAAATGAAGCAATGACCCATTAAACAGCAAATAAGCGTCTCCAAAACTCACCAACTCAATTTCACAAATTCCCCGAGGAGAGAGAGGAGAGAGAGAGAGAGAGAGATAGAGGAGAGAGATGATGAGGCGGGGGCAGATGACGACGACAGGGTGCTTCGATGATGCTTGGGGTGTCGTTGGAGCAGATTGGAGTGGGGATTTCATAGGGTTGTGTTTGATTTAACCGACACCGCCGTCGTCGAGCTCGCTGACCACGAGATCTCTGCCCTCCCCGACCCCGCCTCACCAAACACATCGTCATCCACCGAGGTAATTCCTGAGGTGGATGGACCCCGTCGGCTAGACTCGGTAATTAAGGCGAGGGAGGCAAGGATGTAGCCGCTGCTGGAGCCGATCTCGAGACAGAGGGTGGGAATGTGGGAGATGAGGTGGGAGAGCGTGTGGGAAGGGACATTGGCGAGGATGGACACCATCTAGAAGCAGACCCATGCACGTTGTCGTCGTCGATGATGGTAACTGCCACGGTGTCTCGTCGTCGTCGCTTCCTCGGTCGAGTTGCAAGAGCACGAAATTGGAAAACCCAAGATGGGGATCTTAGTTTAGCAATTCTGGGTTGCTGACTTTGGTTTTTCCTGCAACACCCTTTTCTAATTAGGTTTTAGCAATTTTAGTTTAGAGTTTGACCTTAATGTATTCTAATTTAAGTTTTATCAGCCGTGGGCAGAATTTAAGAGAATTTTAGTTTCTAGGTGGTATTCTTTTAAGTTGCTTGCTTAGAGGTGGGAGGAAAGGAGGAAGAAGACGAAGGTAGAGGAGAGAAAGAAGATGAAGGGGCTCGGAGGAAGAAGGTAATTAAATAATAGGTTGTTTAAAAAAAATAAATTAGAGACTAAATAGGTAATTAGCCATGTTACAAGTCAGTAATAACTTATCCAGCTCGGTACCCACGTGTCCGTCACGTCGGATAAAAAACGATATCGTTTGGGCACTATATAGATGGGTAGGTGCGCCGGACCTGCCCGAGAAATTTTCGATAACAACAGGAACCGAATTACCAATTTAAAACTATAAGATAACCCGTTGTAAAAATGTGAAACAAATGTGAAATACTTATCTGTCCTTTTCCCTTTATAAAAACATTCCGCATGTGATGGTTGAATGTATTTTTAGAGGATACGGAAGAATTGTTTTTCATACGTGAAGTAAGGAAAAGTATAATACTTTTGGTTGTATGATATTGGTTTGGTGGGTAAGAGTTCATCAAAAATTATCTTGCATAAATTAAATTAAGTATTTAAAAGAGAAGATCTAAGACTTTTAAGTTTTGACTTTGGAAAAGCTAGTCAAAGATCAAAAGTAGTCAATAATCTTTAGGGAAAAGTATATTTAAGTACCCTGTAGTTTTACCGATTATTACTTAACTACCTTGTAGTTTTAGAACCGTAAAACAGGTCTAACTTATTTCAATTTTTGTCACGGACCGGTCCCGAGCTCTGGTCCACTTTTTTTTGGGAGAATGTCATCATTTTATGGCCGATGTGGACTGCCACGTGGCTTAGACTAGGACTACTCGATGCTGACGTGACGGGGGTAAATTACTAAATTAGTACAAAATTTAAAAAATTGTAAAAATTCGCTGGCAGAGAGAATTGAACCCAAGTCTTTTGGTTGGAAACCTGACATCATCACCAACTAGACTACAACAACAACAGTTATTGATCAAACGCACCATAAATTTTATATAATGAATTTATAAGACGTGCTCCTTCTTTCTCCTGACTCATCTTCTCCAGAAACTCATCTTCTTTATCAATACCTAAACTCAGTGAATATGGAGTGTAATGTCGAACACCTTATGTGCGTCTCTTCGACCTAAAATCCTAATTGACTCTCTCTCACTCTCTTCAATCTCCCCCCATCCCATGGCGTCCCACCAACACGACGTCGTCTTCAATCTTGACGATGACGATCGGTTGTCCGAGTCCCATGACAAACTCGAAGACGACCCCGAGATGACGACAAGGAAGACCTCCGCCCCACCTCCCCCTCCACCATCCCCGTTCCTGTCCCCATCGCCGTCCCATCCGCCTCCATCGTCCCCGTTCCTGTTACCATCGCCATCGTCCCCAATGGCCAGCATCCGATCCTTGCTCTCCCAACCGCTGCAATCTCCCCGCCAGACCTCAAGCGCCACTGGATCGGAAGCCCCTCCCTTAGGACGAGACGCGACGACTGTTCCAATAGCTGTGGGCCGACAAGGACGAGATTGAGCTCCTCCAGGGGTTCCTCAAGTACTCGGCTGGCCAGAGCGGGCCCCAGCCCGACACCGCCCTCTTCTATGACCATATTGAGCTCCTCCCTTGCCGCCCCCGACGACGGGGACAACGATGTCAAGCTCCTCGCGTTCGCCTATTGGAGTTTGGTTGTTGATTTTGATTATATCTGGAGAAGATGAGTCAAGAGGAAGAAGGAAGCATGTCGTATATTATATAAATACTATGCTGCGCTTGATAAAGAAGTGTTGTTGTAGCCTAATTGGTGATGATGTTGGGCTTCCAACCAAAAGACCTTGGGTTCAATTCCCCTTGCCAGCGAATTTTGGTATTTTTACAATTTTTTAAATTTGGTAATTTACCCCGCCATGTCAGCATCGAGTAATCCTAGTCTAAGACACATGGCCGACGTGGAAATTTTTACAATTTTTTAAATTTGGTAATTTACCCCGCCATGTCAGCATTGAGTAATCCTAGTCTAAGACACATGGCAGTCCACGTCGGCCATAAAACGATGACATTCTCTCAAAAAAAAGTGGACCGGAGCTCAGGACCGGTCTGTGATAAAAATTGAAATAAGTTGTACCTGTTTTATAGTTCTAAAACCACATAGTAGTCAAGTAATAATCGGTGAAACTACAGAGTACTTAAGTATACTTTTCTCTAATCTTTATGCAACTCCGCTCCTCTATTACCCGAATTTAGGGGCAAGGGCTTTTTATTTTTCTAATGTTTTTATTAAATGTTTGTACTTCTATAGTTCTATAATCTTTCCTTGTTGACCGAAATAAATGTCTCAGTTTATTTAAATAAAAATGTTTCTAGCGGAAAGTGTTTTCGAACAGAGAATGTTTTTCACATCAAAGACTAACTTCCCAATATTTTACAGAAAGTTATTTTTTCACAAAATAAAAAAATTAATTATAAAATCTGAAGATTATTTGAACATAAAATTTATTTTCACAGAAACATTTTCCGGTGAAAACTAAACCAAATGTGTAAGTGTTTGGAACCCAGAAAAAAATGCGCAATGAAATTCTTTTATCCAAATTTAAAGTATGGAGCTCCATTTGAATTAGATTTCATGGAAACAAATAATTCAATTTCCATTAAAATAACTGGGCATTTTAAAAGCCCAAGTAACTGAATACAACAGATCTTCTCGGCCCAACCCAAACCAGCACACAGAAATCGAACCCTTTAAAAAGTGACCCAAGAAAAAAAAAAGAGATAATTACATACAGAACCCTAGGGTATACTCAAATAGACTCTGAGGACCCTGTAGTTTTCCTACTAATTGCTGAGCCCCTGTAGTTTGGTTATTATTATACTTTCGGATCCCTAGCTCAAGTAAATGACTCAAATACCCTTGCAATTTTTTTTTAAAATCAATTACCCTGGCTCAACTTGCTCCCCACCGTCTCGGAGTCTCCCGCCGCCGCCCCCAACCACATATCTTTCGACCTGAACCCGCCCGGGTCGGGGGATCCGCTCCGGAGAAGGAACAGCCGGAACAGCAAGGAGGAGGACGCGAGCGACCAGTCGTTCAAGAGGAAGTCGAGCTTGCTCAAGGAGAAGCCCTGAAGATTCCTCTGCCTCCGGGATTGACCAGAACCTTCTCGGCGAGCATCGCCTCCGTCAATGGCTATTGTCAGCGGCTTGGTTAGGTCGTTCATCGCTAATAGACTCGTCGTGGTCATCCTCTTCGTCCCGTTGCAGATCTTCAAGGCCGTAGAGATTTCGTTTCACTGTACCCGCAAAGACCCTTCGTTCACTTCTCAAGCCCGTCGGTAACTGGTAGCCAAGCTCTGGAGAAGACCACCGTCTTCAACCTCAAGCTCCGTCCACCAAAATGACAGCGACGCTCCTCCTCCCCTCTCAGATCTGTTTCTTGTGCGGATTGGATTCGCTTCAGGGATTGGGTTCACTTCCAATTAAAGGTCCGGCGGTGACCGACGAGGATGAGGACGATCCCCTGCTCGACGAGGACTTCCCCTATGAACTAAAGGGGGAGAAGCTCGATATGTGGGGCCTACTCGAGTGGGTTTATCCCCAATTGTTTAGATGAGTTGGTGTTCGCCGGAAAAATGGCCGGAGAAGATGACCGACGATTTTAGTTGACCGGAGCAAGGGCATATTCGTCATTTCAAATATAAGATAAGAAAAAATCGATTAATGACATCAGTCAGGGACCCCAAAGTATAATAATAACCAAACTACAGGGGCTCAGTAATTAGTAGGAAAACTACAGGGTCCTCAGTGTCTATTTGACTATACCCTGAGGTCCCGAGAGTAATTATCTCAAAAAAAAAGCTGAAGTAAAAAATTCAATCGTGTCTTTTTGGATTGGTTCCGACCACGTTATCTTCTTCTTCTTCTTCTTCGGAGAGCCCAAGAGAGAGAGAGAGAGGAGAGAGATTTTAAGAAATGGCGGCGGCTACCTATAGTGGGGTGACGGGAATTGGGCTGCGAGGGCTCCCATCTTGCAACACCAAGCTGTCGTCTGGTAGCAACAACAAGCTGTCGTCTGGTCGGAGGGGTTCGAGGCGGCGGTGGTCGGGCGTCCGGATGGCGGTGTCCGTACAGACGGAGAAGAAGAGCTTCTCCCTCCAGAAATCTATCGAGGCTTTCAACGCCGCCAAGGTGCTCACTTTCTCTTTCCTTTTTTCCCAAAAAAAAGAAAGAAAAAGGAAATGAGGTTTCTTAGTTTCCCTCGGATTGGTGTGTTGTGTGTGGGGTATATAGTGTACGTGAAACAGTAAAGAGCGGATTTTTTCGGGCAATCTGCAATATGTTATCTGTTAAATTGAGCTTGATGAGATGCAAGCTTGCTGGGTTTTATGTTGTCGTTGTTATTGCTGCTGCTGATGTTGTTGTTGACGTTCCGATGGCGATTAGTTGTTTCGAGTGATGTATATGTCGGATTGCTGAATTGGGTTGCTCCATCCGGGTACTTTGAAGAAGGCAGTTCGGGTATGTGAAGAGGCCGAATATTGAGTAGAAGATACTGGCAGCAATGCACTCTTGGTCCAAATGTAGACCCTAGTGGATTACAAGCTAGGGGCATATTAGCGCTTGCACTTTCCCGGACGACCCTCTCCACAATCCTGTCGCTGGATGTGACATTGGCCTTTCGATTGAGGACTAAGCTGGTACTTAATCAGCCAGTTTTGGTTCGTAATACAAGTTTGGAGATCTAAAACGCTTGTCAGTCTATGGCCTGATATATAGATTAGTGGATGATTCAGGAGATCATCTGGTTAGGACTAGTAAATTCGTAATGATATCGCTAGAGTTGACAGGAGTTTCTCGGTGAAGCTATCTGTTTGTGTTAAAAAGAACTTTTATTCTGTACTCTGCAGTGAACAACACATGTATCTATGTGATTCTCAAATTATTCAGTTGTTTGAAACTTTTGGCAGGAACTAATGCCAGGAGGAGTGAATTCACCTGTACGAGCATTCAAATCAGTCGGTGGCCAGCCCATCGTGATGGATTCCGTCAAAGGTTCCAAAATGTGGGACATAGATGGCAACGAGTACATCGACTATGTTGGATCATGGGGGCCGGCGATCATTGGTCATGCTGATGATGAGGTTTATCCTAATTCTCAACCTTACTTTGTGGTTTCTATTAACATGTTTGATGTGGATCATAGAGCACCATTTCCTGGTCTTGCCAATCTGCAGGAATTTTTGTGTGCATATAACCTGTTCTTCCTTTATTGTGAAGGACGCCTTTCACATAATTGTGGAGCTTGGGCGGAGGCCTTGAAGTTTGAACTTACGTTAGTTTCAATTGTCACAAAATTTATCGCAGGTACTTGCAGCTTTGGCAGAAACAATGAAGAAAGGTACCAGCTTTGGTGCTCCCTGTCTTCTGGAAAATGAGTTGGCAAAGATGGTCATTGATGCAGTTCCATGCATAGAAATGGTACGATTTGTCAACTCCGGCACAGAAGCATGCATGGGTGCTCTTCGTCTGGCTCGTGCTTTCACTGGAAAGGAGAAGATCATCAAGTTTGAGGGTTGTTACCATGGTCATGCCGATCCCTTCCTTGTTAAGGCAGGCAGTGGAGTTGCAACCCTTGGACTTCCAGACTCCCCTGGTGTACCAAAGGGAGCAACGTACGAAACTTTGACGGCTCCGTACAATGACTTGGCTGCTGTAGAGTGTCTTTTTGAGGCCAACAGAGGAGAGCTTGCTGCAATCATCCTTGAACCTGTTGTGGGAAACTCCGGTTTCATTGTTCCCAAACCGGACTTCCTGAATGCTCTTCGCAGGATTTCAAAAGAACACAATGTTCTTCTAATCTTTGATGAGGTTATGACTGGATTCCGCCTGTCATATGGTGGAGCTCAGGAGTATTTTGGTATAACCCCTGATTTAACAACTCTAGGGAAGATCATAGGCGGTGGTTTGCCCGTTGGGGCATACGGAGGAAGAAGGGAGATCATGGAAATGGTTGCACCCGCAGGGCCAATGTATCAGGCCGGGACCTTGAGTGGAAATCCACTGGCCATGACGGCTGGGCTACACACACTAAGGCGGTTGCAAACGCCCGGAAGCTACGAGTACTTGGACAAAATCACAGGTGAACTTGTTCAAGGCATTATAGAGGCTGGCAAGAAGGCTGGACACGCCATATGCGGCGGCCATATAAGTGCAATGTTCGGATTCTTCTTCACTGAAGGTCCTGTTTATAGCTTTGATGATGCAAAAAAGAGCGACTCCGCGAAATTTGCTCGGTTCTACCAAGGAATGCTGGAACAAGGTGTTTACTTCGCACCGTCGCAGTTTGAGGCGGGATTTACTAGCCTGGCACATACCCCTGAAGATATCAAGAAGACAATTGCTGCAGCCGAAAAGGTCTTCCAACAGATTTGAAGTTTCTCAAGCTTCCTTTTCTGTAAGGTTGCCCCTTTTTGTAGATGAACGGGCGCCTGTATGTTTGAGTGTATTGCGAACCCTTGTAGAAACTGTACTTTGAATAATTTCTTCCTTAGGTTTAACTTCTCTGTAATGTAGCAGTCATTTCAATTCTGCAGTTGAAGAATGTCATAAATAAGTTAACCGGAAGTATAGAGTTCAAGTCATGAGAACACATCGATGTAAAAAGTCGGTAAGAAGAGATTTGCCACGCTTTGTAACCCGAGGAGGCCTAATGGGTGTCCGCGGTAAAAGGTCTTATCTTTACACAAATGGTCTATACATGTTTCTATTACTACCGAAACAAGAGGAAATTACACTCGGACGTTCAAGAGATTGACTAGTACACACAAATACTGGAACAAGAAACACAGAAGTTGAGAGAACATTCTCTCCGTAAACTGAGCGGCTGCTGGCACCAAGGTGATACGTCAAATGTATTGTATATACAGAATTTATCTTTCACAATATGGTACACGAGCACACGAGTCTCCTCGGAGGGTGATCGACCTTCATCTTCGCTGGAAAAAAACCCACCAGGAATGTCAAAAGAAAGCATCAAGTTAGGAGGATCGATAAAAGTGTGATGAAAATGTTTGCGACTCGGAGGAAGGAAATATTATAAGATATGCTCGAGAAGACGAAGTGTATACTAACTACATTATTATAAGATATGCTCGAGAAGATGAAGTGTATACTAACTAATAACAGCTTCGCTTGCCCTGACCATTTTCTGTTTCAGTGACAGATTGAAGTAATTTGCTGCCAGAAGTTTCCATCTATAGCCAGATTTTGGGGGCAGCAGATACTGCTCTAGTAAAATAAAAAAAAACCAACGAAGGATGGTAGTGAGACTGTCACGAAATGTACCTGTTTTGGCTTTCGTAAGAGATGGCTGTACAACAACATGCATGATGATAACTCCTCCGGCGACTTCGCTATATGGCATCCGACACTGGCCAACTGTCTTGTTGTTATCCAAAATCTTACCGGAACTGATCAGCTTTACTTCATTCACAGCCTTTGGCGTAATTGTTTTACCTGTTTGAGCGAGCGTAAAACAACGCGTAAGAAGAAAGCAATACAGGAAAGAAGAACACACGGGATCCAGGAAATTCCCAAACCATAAATGCTGTAAAACTTGCGAGCATAGAAAACTACCCGTACTTCAGATGACTGGACACATCGAGGACATACTACGCACACAGATCTCTCGCTGACAAATGTTTACAACCCATACGACTAAACTTGTATATTCTTATAGTAGTAGTGCATTTGGTGTCCTGGACAGAAAGGGCGCAAACACACCGTAGAATGAAAGCCTCCCCGCACATAGTTAACACTCCGAATGCATTCGACCTAGCAGATATACAGAGTCGCGATATGCCGGTCCTCGTTTTTCTTACCTAATCTCCAGGTTTAAGCTAATCCGAGCGAGCAAATCACACTCTATTGTTAGAATCTTCGTACCCAATGGGTTGGTGAATTTTTCACACTTATTAACTTGCCCTCAACTCTTGCTTAAAGCGACGTGGGATAAGCCAACGCTTCCCACGAAACATTCGCGCAAGAGCTTCTACTCAGAAAAGAGAGCTAATGCCATTAACACTAAAATTAACAAACCCTAAGATAAGCCAACGCTTGTATCCTCCAAATAAACCCGAAAATCGAACCACCAACGGACGGTCCGAGAGGGCTCGACTCTGAAATTACCTTTGGGCCAATCGGAGACGATGCGCTGCTTGAGGAAATCGACGGTGGAGGTGGAGGCGTACCGGAACGGCCCCATGTCGGACCCATCGTATAGCCTGAACTTTATGTCCACTACTACTTCTTCCTCCTCCCCCATCTCAATTCACCATCCAAATACAACTCCTCCGCTGCCACGTCAGCGTTCCCCCCCTCAGGATCGCGCGATTGAGCGGATCTAGGGAAGAAGAACTATAGAGAGAGAGAGAGACTAGGTGCGTGTTGTTTGGTGAGCTGAATGAAGACGACGAGGCGCCGAACGCGCATCAAACGACCACGTTTTGGGGTGTGGGGGTAAACAGAGCCTGTCGTCTACTACGGGTGACAGCCGCCGCTTATGGGCAGAATAAAATTCGTAGCTAAAACATTTTTCTTCTGTATAATACAGTCGTAGCAATGGAATACATTTTTCTTTAAAATTTTAAAATCATCGCATAATGATATAGTTGATGTGCAATTTCTGTATTATAACTAATATCATCAGATTTCTCAAAAAAAAAAACTAATATCATCAGTATTTAGCAATGTCATTTGGTAACCGTAAGTATGTTAGTTATTAAGACGTGAATTATTGGTCTCAAACATTTCGATAATCATTATTTTAATTCGTGGATGGTCCGTACTGAGTCCCAAGAAGGGAATCCTAGTCTCAATCTAATAAAAAATCAGTAACAAAGTAGCAGGTTGGCTATCTAATTATGCTCTCATTTTCTCTATTGGTTATCATGTATTAGACTCTCCTCTCCCTGAGTGTATGGCCTTGTTGGCTAAAGACCGAGCTGATTTGCTCCTTTTGTAATAGTTACTACTTTCAATGAAAGAGTGCTAGACACTCAACCACCTTACCAAAAAAATCTAAGAAAGAATCAAATAGAAAGATCTAAGGGTGTCATGTTCTAGGCAATATTTTAAAAATCACTGTCCGACCGGTGATCTGATTGGTCAGACTGCTAGCCGGTACAAATTTTGGCTCATTTTTCTGCTAAAACTTGGATAGCGGTTAGACCATTCTAAATACGGCCGAACCACCCGGTTGGACTCTTCTGGTTGACCCAGTCCGACTGGTACTGGGAAATATGGATGACCAAAAGTTTAAAAAATACCAAACGACCAAAAAACACAAAAGACCTAAACTAGAAGTTTCCTAACCTACGATTCCTCTGCCCAACAAAAATAAAAAATGTAATTTCACTAACAGAATGAAGAAACGAAAGAACCTATTTCACTTATTTAACTTTAATTAATAATTATTAATATTATAAAAAAGTTCTGGTTCGACCGACGACTTGACCGGGTGAACCAAAAAATGAAGATTTTTGGTTCGCCTTCCAGTTCGTTTTTTAAAACATTGGTTCTAGCAACTAAAACCATATGCCCAATTGAAGGCACTACCAAAATTTGTACCATGGATGGTGGCACCGAAGGTGGTAACATAGGCAATATCGAAGGCGGTACCATAAGCAAAAACAAAGGCGGGTTCCAAGCAACCTAAGTTGAATTCCATGAGACTCGGAGGGGGAACCGACCATCCTTGTGTAATACCCTAGTACTTTAATCATATTTGTCCGACTTAAGTGAAGTATACTTAGTCGTAATGATATATTGGATTAGTATTTAGAGTAAGATTGCTATGTAAATAGAGTGCCCAAGATAGTTGGAAGGAATGCATTTTGGTATATCGGACTACCTCGAGGGTTCTGAATATGGTATGAGAAGTTGATCACCAGTTATTCATCCAGGTTCCAAATAAAAATGACTCAAAATGGTAATGAAAGGTGAAATATGGATCTATAAGTTTTGATAGACATGGATTTATCATGCTAATAATTTGGATCAAGCCTAGCAAGTGGATAAACAATACATTGTGTTGTCGATTCTTAAAGTACTTCAGTTAGACTTCTCGATCTTTATTTCAACAAGAATTTATGTTCCGATGCCTTTATGAAGTGTTCATAAACATGATTTGGTATTCAAACGGTTCTAGATCAAGCTCAACAATGTCTACTCAACTAATTCACAAGTGTTATGAAAATAGTTGGATAAATTCAGACAGCAGTAGTAGACTTGGTATTCAGACTAGGGCTGAGGAAACATCGGATTAATGGATTTAGGCCCAACTATTAGGCCGACACCGAAGGTAGTAAAAAGTCCAAAAAAAATTCCACCAGTGTGGCAGTGTTGACCCATACCGACAGTTTGTCGGTGAGTCGGTGTGACCAACTGAATGGTCGGTTTGGCTTTACACCAACTAGAATAAATCCATGCCTTGCTTTCTTCAGTTATATAACTAACTGATGGGCTTACAACTTAAACAATAGAAAGTGGGCCTATTCACAGATACGACCAACATGAAAAATTAACTTAAAAGATAGATCACCTGGTGGGCTTAAAGCTGCTCGGCCCAGCACCAGGAATTAGTAAAAGTCCAAAAGTTCAAAAAGCTTCTTCTTTATTCGTTCTCCTGCTCTCCAGCCTTAGACTCTGCAATCTCCAATTCGTAGCTTGCCAAACCTAGATTAGGAACCTTCAATTGCAACCCAAAATCAATCATGCAACAAGTTCGAACACATCACAAGTCTTCATTCTTCAAGCTGGCACCTTCACAAGCGTTCGAATCCATCATTTCTGATTCTGATCTCCAAGAATTTATGCAAAGTAACCAATAAAAGACTCAATTTTTATCAAGACAACATTACCTTCTGGCTACTGGAGAAGAGGATAGGGAGAACCAGAGAAGCAACTTTACCTTCTGGCTACTTAAGACTGGAGAGGGAGAAGAAAAGAGCGAAGAGGAGCAATCGCCGGCGAAGGGAGGAGGAGCTGAGTGGGGCGAAGATCCAGAGAAAGGGAGAACTGGAAAGGGCTTAGTTTTTGTGGGCATGAGCGGGGCTATGTTAAATAAAGGAAAGAGCACAAATGAGATGGAGGACGACTGGACGAGAGGGAGACAGAAGAACGAGAGGGAGATGGAGCGGTGATGGGAAAGAGAACAAGGGAGATGGAGGATGACTGGACGAGAGGGAGATGGAGGACGACTGGATGAGAGAGAGATAGAGCGGTGGCGGCCTGGTGGTCGGCGCGAGACAGAAGAACGAGAGGGAGATGGAGGATGAGAGTGAGAGTGGGAGACGGAGTGGACGAGAGAGAAGTTAGGACGCGACTAGGTTTTAACTAGGGCAATATACTGGTAAATACCCTTTCAAAATGACGCCGTTTGATCGGCCCCGCGGTGTAGCGGGTTATGCAAAAACCCACACTAATTTTTAACCGATCAGTCGGTTTAAACCGACCGTCACTCTGATTTTTAACCGAACCAGTCAGATTGACGGTTGAATCTCCTTCGGTTTGGTCGGTTAGTCGGTGTATCGGGTTTTTTTCGGTTTCAATCTCACCCTTAATTCAGACAGCAGTAGTAGACTTGGATAAATTCAGGCAGCAGTAGTAGACTTTGTTTTATGTTGGGGTCCATGCACTTTTTGTGTTATCCCATTAAGTACCTCACTTGGAATATGTTTGAGGCTGGCTAGACCCGTTTTGTATTATAAACGGATTATGGTCTAGCGTCGGTCACCGACCCCAGATTCGGGTCGTGACACCTTGCCTTGGTATTTTTTCGTACCTCAACACAGCGCACGGGAACGTAGCATGTGCATGAGACGCAACATGTTCATGGGTACCCTGCTTCAAGAAATCCAAGAACAAAGTAAACGTGTCAATAATTCTGCCCTGATCTAAATAAAGGTCGCTATTGTGTAACGAAACTTCCCTGGTATCGACAGCAGGTGTGATACCCATGACCGGTGCAAGATTGGAGACTTCTTCCATCGGTGGGTGGTGTACGTGTAGAACCGAGGCACTTGCATCAGGGATCTGCGTGCAAGGGAAAGCAGACAGGCAGGGTCAGCCGACCTAGCCATGGATGTCGATGTGGTGCGTATGCTTCCGCCTGGTCTTGAAGCCTTGCGCGATGAAGGATTGATCGGTCGAGGATGACCGTATGAGGCTCAGACGGCCTGGCCATGGCAGTTAGTGATCGGTCGAGTGCGTTCAATCTTCAAACCCTAGGTCATCCTTCGAAGTTTGATTATCAATGGAGTTTTTTGGTGTATTAAATGACCACCAATCCTTAATTATCATCCGATTCTTATTCTCTTTTCTTCAACTATATAAAGTCTAAGTTGAATATATTTTAGAACACATCGTATTAGTGATAAATTAGAATAAGACTAGGATAAGAGAAGTACAATTATTAGAAAGAAAGATAAACTCGTATTTTTATCTAATAACTAAAAAATTGTGTTTGAGGCAAAGGAGAGTTAGGCTACTTAAAAAAGTAATCGAGTTAACTGTTAATGCTTTTTGCATCATTTATAGCCATGATGATAATGAATCTGCGTTAAGGCCGTCACCTCCTTCATCACAGTTGGCTGATTACTTAAATCTTCTTAAATTTCTTTCCACTCTTTGTACTTCTCATATACTAGTCTAGGTTCTAATATTAAATCACTAACGTTATGTGTTCTAAAATATATTCAACTTGGGTTGAAGAAAAGGGGAGAAAAACTGAATGATAATAATTAAGGGTTCGCAAAAAAAAAAGAGGACGAGGCAACAATAAAGTTAAGTTTGTTAATAATAATAGAGTAAATGTTTCATGAAAAAGACCAGGATGAAAAGATTATGGGGTATAATCATATTAGAGAGAATTTGAGGTCTCGTCAGGAGAGGAGAGGAGAGGAGAGGAAGAGGTGACGACAAAGTTAAGCACAATGTCTCGCATTTATATTAAAATTTGCCGTAAACATTAATTTTACAGTTAAACAATGCCAATTTTAATATATTTGGTGATGGAGTTGTTGTAGCTTATAAGGTTTCGAGTTTGAATCCTAAAGTACGCAACAGTGTTAAATACTTGTTGGAAGGATTTTACCACCTTACAAATGTCATACCTATCTAGAAACTGGATTAGTCGGTCCAGTTGGTCGGATACCATGTGATTTAAACCAAAAAATTAATTAAGTTCAATCTCGATATTTTATTTTTAATAAAGTAAATATTTTTATTACTTAAACTAATTATGATTATTTCTTGTTGTAATATTTAAGTATTTTCTTTCAAATATTTAGAGAGTTTTTCATGTATAAAATACATTCTATTTGTTTGATAAATACAACAACGAATATTATGATTCTATATTTGGGCGTCAACAAAAAAATTTACCTTTAAAATTTGACCATATATGATTTAGTTAGTATACATAGATTTTAGTGAGGTTACAATATAGGTTTGGTTACCATATAAATTTTTTGTTAACATATATAATTTTGGTTATCGTATATAGTTTTTGTTACCATATATGATTTTGTTACCATGTATATTTTTGGTTACCATATAAAAATTTGTTTACCATATGTGATTTAGTTTCCATATATTATTTTGGTTATCATATATGATTTAGTTACTATATATGATTTTGGTTATCATATATGATTTTGATTACTATATAAGATTTGGTTGATTATTTCAAAAGATTACAAATCATTAATGCACTATACTAAACTTTTCAAGATTGTCTAAGAATAATTATTTTTAATTAACAATTATTTTAAAATTCTGAAAATTTGTAATAAACACAACAAATATTTTAGCATTTTGATGTGCATCATCGTCTCTCCGAATCGACGATCAAGATCATATTCTGTGTGGTGCTACCCACCCTATTAAGGATATCACCAAATCCTTTTTCACCTACATGATAGTTGAACTAGGGACCAATATAAAGTTCATGTTAATATTAGGAAAATAGAAAATAACAAAAATATTTAAAAAGTAACAAAATTCTCTAAAAATTATTTAACATGGCAACATGTGTTTCTTGATTATAATCATAGAACTCATCGTAATTTTAAATGACGTGTTCATATTATTTTGAGAAAATATATAATTCGTTATGAAAAAAGTAAAAACAAAGACGGGGTGAACTAGAAACAACATCAATTGAGCGCGTTGCGTTGGCTCACCCATCACGACTCCACCATAAAGGACAGTGGCACCAACAAGCATATCAGGTGGCAAAAAATTTGTTCTAACTTAACGGATCTCAAGTTCGAGTCCTTGAGAACACGACAATGTTTAAGTACTTAAGAAAACTTTGAAACCTTTTAAAGATCATACCTAATTTAAAGTTCCAGCAGATAAATTCAAATTTAGATTATTTTTCAAGAATTTGGATGAAGGTTGGCACTTTGCTTATGGAGGTATTATCAAGACACAAAGACAAAATTTCCTCGTCACAAACATCCTCATCGATTAAGGGTAATAAAGTACAATCCTCCCTAACACTGACCAATTTTTCTCTCAGTATGAACAACATCTTATCAATCACTCCACCTTGATGCATAATTTCACTTCTTTTAATGTAGATCTTTTGGTTTAGCCTCTCACAAATGGCGTCCAAAATACGGTCATATATGATCATAAAAATCCAAATCTGGACATTGCCACAAAATTGAAAGTCGTTCATGTATGCTAAACTGTAAACAAGAAGCTCGTAATTTTTATGGTGGTGGAAAGCCTGAATCACTTGGGCATCATCTGTCTAACAAAATTGAAGAGATGTGCTCAAATATCACTCTGGAGGTCTTCAGGTATACTCTTAATGAAGACTTCTTTGTTAACTCTTTGAATGCAGCCCAATTGTAGCGTTCAACTTCTAGGACTTTGCTGCACATATGATCAACTGAATTAATTGATAAGCAGATACCACCTATGTTCATTATGGACAAAGACTTTATCAAATTCCTGATTTTTTCTTGTACTTCGACGCGTAGCAAATATGAAGTTTCTCGATGTTACATTCTACTCCATGTAAAAGTTAAAAGGTTATCTAAATTTTTTTAGAGAGTTTCGATGGTGTAGACTAATGGACTTAATATCAAAGACTTACAAGAACACACTCATGCCACCAACATCAAAACAAAAATAAATAGAGCCTCCATGCCGCCAATGGGTTGGCCACATAAATTCTAGCATACCATTATCTATTTCACAAATTAAATCCACTCAGACATCTACGCTCCACGATCACAAGTATATAGTCTAATGCAATAAAGCTTAGCGAAGAACATTGTTTATTGAAAACGGTACAAAAAAATAAATTTCCATGTCTTCTAAGTATTGCATAAATGCCAGACTTAATGGTACACTTTATTATGTGGTTCATCCTAAGGATTGAACTTCTAGTTGTGGTCGTTTTTCTGTATTATTCTTCGGATTTGATTTCCCTTATAGGAATATAAAAATCATTACTGAACATAGTAAGATATGCTCGAGTAGACGAAGTGTATACTACATAACATCTTCGCTTGCCCCGACCCTTTTCTGTTTCAGTAACATATCGAAGTAATTTGATGCCAGAAGTTTCTTATAGTGAATCAATCTAATCATTACTGAATATAGTAAGGTGTGATGTTGCATTCCAGAGCATCAAATGACCACCCTAATAATTCTCCTGATATTCTTATAAAAAATTTACCCTAATATACCCAGACTATCACATGTGTACCTATTTTGGTTTTCGTAAGAGCTGGCTGTACAACAACATGTATGATGATAACTCATCCGGCGACTTTGCCATACGGCATCCGGCACTGGCCAACCGTCTTGTTGTTATCCAAAATCTTACCGGAACTGATCAGCTTTACTTTATTCACAGCCTTTGGCGTAATTATTTTACATGTTTAAGCGAGCGTAAATCAACGTGTAAGAAGAAACCAATACAAAAAGGAGAAAACAGTGGATCCAGGAAATTCGCAAACCATAAACGCGTTAAAATTTGTGAGTATAGAAATCTACCCGTACTTCAAATGACTGGACACATTGAGGACATACTACGTACACGGGTCTCTCCCTGACGAAATGTTTGCAACCCATACGACTAAACTTGTATATTCTTATAGTAGTAGTACATTTGGTTTATGCTACTCCTCTTGCACAGAGAAGGCGCAAACACACCGTTGAACCAAAGCCTCCCCGCAAATAGTTAACACTCCAAATGCATTCAACCTAGCAGATATACAGAGTCACGATTTATCGGTCATCGTCTTTCTAACCTAATCTCTAGGTTTAAGCTAATCCAAGCAAGCAAATCACACTCTACATAACAGCTTATTTTTGGTGATCTCTTCATCAGATTGATCCATTGGTCGTTTACCTTTAAAATTTAACCATATATGATTTAGTTACAATACATAGATTTTAGTTAGGTTACAATATAGGATTTGGTTACCATATAACGTTTTTGTTAACATATATAATTTTAGTTATCGTATATCGTTTTTGTTACCATATATGATTTCATTTTCATATATAATTTTGCTTACCATATGATATTTGGTTACCATATAGGATTTTGTTACCATGTATAATTTTGGTTACCATATAGAATTTTGGTTACAATATGTGATTTAGTTTCAATATATTATTTTGGTTATCATATATGATTTAGTTACTATATATGATTTTGGTTACCATATATGATTTTGATTACTATATAAGATTTGGTTGATTATTTCAAAAGATTACAAATCATTAATGCACTATACTAAACTTTTCAAGATTGTCTAAAAGCAATTATTTTTAATTAACTATTATTTTCAAATTCTAAAAATTTGTAATAAACACAATAAATATTTTAGCATTTTGATGTGCATCATCATCTCTCTGAATCGACGATCGTGATCGTATTCCGTGTGGTGCTACCCACCCTATTAAGATAGCACCCAATCTTATCTCACATATATGATAGTTGAACTATGGACCAATATAAAGTTCATGTTAATATTAGGAAAATAGAAAGCAACAAAATATTTAAAAAGTAATAAAATTCTCTAACAATTATTTAACTTGGCAACATGTGTTTCTTGATTATAATCATAGAACTCATCGTAATTTCAAATAATGCATTCATATTCTTTCAAGAAAATATACAATTCGTTATGAAAAAAGTAAAAACAAAGACGGGGTGAACTTAGAAACAACATCAGTTGAGCACGTTGCGTTGGCTCACCCATCACGACTCCATCCATAAAGAAAGACGGTGGCACCAACAAGCATATCAGGTGGCAAAAAAATTATTCTAGCTTAACCCGATCTCACGTTCGAGTCCTTGAGAACGCGACAATGTTTAAGTACTTAAGGGAACTTTGAAACCTTTTAAAGATCATACCCAATTTGAAGTTGTAGTAGACAAATTTAATTTTAGACTATTTTTCAAGAGTCTGGAGGAAGGTTGGCACTTTACTTATGGAGGTATTATCAAGACACAAAGTCAAAATTTCCTCATCACAAACATCCCCATCGATTAAGGGTAATAAAGTACAATCCTCCCTAACGCTGACCAGTTTTTCTCTCACTATGAACAACATCTTATCAATCACTCCACCTTAATGTAGATCTTTTGGTTTAACCTCTCACAAATGGCGTCCAAAATACGGTCATATATGTTCATAAAAATCCAAATCTGGACATTGCCACAAAACTGAAAGTCGTTCATGTATACTAAACTGTAAACAAGAATCTAGTAATTTTTACGGTGATGGAAAGCCTGAATGACTTGGGCATCATTTGTCCAACAAAACTGAAGAGATGTGCTCGAATATCCCTCTAGAGGCCTTCAGGTATACTCTGAAGGAAGACTTCTTTGTTAACTCTTTGCGTGGCAGCCCAATTACAGCGTTCAACTTCTAGGACTTTGCTGCACATATGATCAACTGAATTAACTGATAAGCAGATCTGACATATGTCCTTTATGGACAAAGACTTTATCAAATTCCTGATTTTTTTCTTGTACTTCGACGCATAGCAAATACGAAGCTTTTGGATGTTACATTCTACTCCATATAGAAGTTAAAAGGTTATCTAAATTTTTTTGGAGAGTTTTGATGGTGTAGACCAATGGACATAATATCAAACAATTACAAGAACACACTAATGCCACCAATATCAAAACAAAAATAAATAGAGCCTCCATGCCGTTAATGGGTTGGCCACATAAATCTTTGTATACCATTATATATTTCACAAATTAAATTTGCTCAGACATCTACGCTGCACGATCACAAGTATATTGTCTACTGCAATAAAGCTTGATGAAGAACATTATTTTTTGAAAACGGTCCAAAAAAATAAAGTTCACTGGAAGATGGGCAGATTGTAACAAGAGCAATTGAAAGAAATCAAATTGATGGAAGAAACTCGATGAAGTCATTTAAAGCACGATCACCTTCTTAGTTCTAGTGGCAATTGTCGGTGGCTCATCCATTCCTCAACGTCGTCCTTTGCCTAATTGTACCATTATTTATCAAATTGATGGCTCATATAAAACTGTCACATTTTTGCCACGTAGGCCATACAATGGCACCGTGTCATGCCCAGCTGGTCGGACAACCCCGGGCTAGTTGTTCGAGACTTGAGGTGATAAAAATTTGAAAATCAAAGAGACTGAATTACTAATTTTATTAAGAGTAAAATAGCCATAGGTCTTTCTTGTTTGAAATAATTGATTAATCAGGATAAAGTAGTATTGATTAGTCTCTCATATTTGAAAAAAAGAATCAGTTAGTCCCTAAATCTTTTTTTCAGCCAATATTTTCAGAATACCGATTATACCCCCGAGTTCTTCTTCCTCCTCTCTCCCCACTTATGTTAATCTCTTTCTTGAGTAAACAAAAGAACCCAACCAAAATACATACTTCCCCTTTTGCCCATCTCTTTCTTCCAATCTCCCGCACCGCCAACCACACCTTAAAAAAATGGGCAAATTACTCTCAAATCCTTGACCTTTGGTCGCCCTCCCCCTAAGGTTCCTGACTTTTGAAAAATGATTGTCCCGTCCCTAAGTTTTGATGATAATAGACTCTCGGGTCCTTGGAGCTAGAATATTTCTTTTTCTCTAGTGCACTCCCTATTAAAATGACCAAAATACCCCTACTTAAAAAATACCAAAAAAATTTTGATTTCCTTCCTAAAAAAAATCATCTTCATTTTCCAGGAACCCATTGAAACCCAAAAAAATTGAATTTCAATTAAACACTATGAAGCTGGGAACCTTGGAATTAAACTTTACCCAGGAACTTGGATTAAATAATCGAAACGTAGGAACTTGAAAAGAATCCATCGAAACCATCTAAACCATTTAAACTTGAAACGACTCCATCGAAACCCAAGAGGTCACTTTCACTATCGAAAATCAGGAGATGGAAATCTTTGAGTTCGAATTTAACAAAACTAATAAAAAATGGAAAGGCGAAGAGAATGACGAAGCTTCATCCCAGAGGTCACTTTCACCATCGCCGGCCTAGACGAGAACGACGCCTGGAGTGAAGGGAAGACGAAGAGAACGATTGGACCGAATTGTCAAGAGAAGAAGTCGATTGTATGAAACCCGGGCGACCGATCTTCGTCCCCACATCCCCTCGATCTCCCTCCTCCTTGTCACCATTCTCGTGCTCGGAAGCTGCTGGAGGGGATGCTTCTCCCGAGGAGAAGAAAAGGTAAAGAAGGCCTTCTTTCTTATCGTCGTCTCTAACCTCAACCTGCTCCACAAACACGAAGCTCGCTTCAAGAACAGGTAAGAAACCTCCCCATTATTCATGTTCAAAATGCCAACTGGAAATTTTGTTTCTCAAAATATGCTTCGACGTGAATTGGGGGGAATAAATTGGGAATTAGGGTTTTTTTTTAATTTGGGGATATTGGTGGAAATCAATGAGTAACGTGGAGGAAGCTTGGATTTCGGCACCATACATGGTTTCATAAACACATGGAATTTCCCATTGATTTTGATTTTCAGATCTAGTTTCTTGTTTCTTAATTTCGAAATTCCCATCGATTTTTTTGGTATTTTTTAAAGTGGGATTATTTTGGTCATTTCAAGTGGGGATTCACCGAAAAAAAAGAATATTCTGGCTTCAGGGACCCGAGAGTCTATTATCATCAAAACGTAGGGACGGGACAACCATTTTCCAAAAGTCAAGGACCCTTGGGGGAGGGTGACCAAAGGTCAGAGACTTGAAAGTAATTTGCCCAAAAAAAACCAACACCACGACTACACTATAAAAGCAGCTGAGCTTTACGATGACTAATCTTTAAAAAAGCCAACAAATCCAAGGTTTTAAAATAAACCGTTTGCGTCGAGAAACTACCCGAGCCACCAACGTCGTCATTTTTCTTAATGATACCAGAACTTACAAGCACTTCATTAACGGGAGCGTTGGTGCCGATTAGGGTTCTTGTTGTGGGTGAGATTGGGAGAGAGAGAGGGGAAAAAACGGGGAGGATGTATAATTATTGGGTTATTTTCTTTTCTCAAGAGAGAGATCAATGGAAATGGGCTGTGGGTGAAGGAAGATGAATTTAGGGGTATAATAGGCATTCCAAAAATGTTAGCCAGCGGAAAAAAGGACTTAGGGACTAACTAATTCTTTTTTCAAATATGAAGAACTAATCAATAATATTTTATCTCGGTTAATCAATTACTTCAAACAATAAGTACCTATGACTATTTTTCCCTTTTATTAAAGCACAGAGTCTGAAAGTGAAAAATATGATATCACAGGGTTTTAAAGTGCACTTTCCCCAATTCTTCAACAATTGTTATCGCTCTTATTTTTTTTTCTTGATTAGAAAATGCGAAAACATATTAATCCATGAAAAATGTAAAAAAGAGGCGGGGTGAACCAGAAACGACACCAGTTGAGCGCGTTTCATCGGCTCACCCACCGCGAGTCGACCAGTAGACGAAGGACAGTGGCAACCAAGTAAATAGAGTAAAATCATCAGGGCAAAAAATGAAGAGAAAGGAAAGGGAAGAGGAGGAGGAGGAGGAGGAGGAGGAATTAGGCAGCGAGCAGGGAAACGACAGGAAGAAGATGGAGATCATCTGGCAGACGCCAGCTAACCCGCCGGAGCGGCACGATTACATCTTCCGCGACGGTGCCGTTTTGGCTTTCTCTGTCTTTTTATCTTTCCGTTTCTTCTTTAATTAATAAATCAAACTAAGTTTATTTTCCAATTTTTTTGGTCTCTGTCTTAGGGAGGCGCCACGTCAGGCCGTACTACTTCGAGTTCATCTCTCACGTTGGTCCCTTTCCTTTCCCTCCTCCTTAAACCCTAATTTAGACCCGTGTTTTGTTTGTTTATTTATTCGTTTTGGTTCAAAGAAAACGGGTAAATGGAAGGGATTACGTATGGTGTGGATGTGGATGGTGTAGGTTAAGAACCGGTGGGCGGGGAAGACGATAGTGGACTTGTTCGCGGACGAGTTTAAAGGTCGGCCCTACGATTACTATGTAAGCCGATTAATGCTCTCTACTCGTTCCCTGACCGTCCCTGCGATGATATTCGTCTAGTAGAGGTGTCGGTTTTGTTGTTGTTGTTGTTTCACGACGTATTTTTGTTGAAATTGAGGTTGTGAATGTGCGTTGGGTCGGGATTTGGAATGTAGGTTAGCGCAGTGAAATGTGGGCGGATTCAAGTGGATGGAGAGAGGGTTCCTGTTTCTTACATTGTGAAAAATTCCCAGAAGATAAGTCATTTCTTGCACAGGTATGTCCTGACATTGATCGGCGACTTACGTTGAGCTTGCACGCCTTTGTGCCAAGTTATATTGAGCTGTGAGGGCGACTAGGTTCTAGTCCTTGTTCATTGTTTCTGGTTTTTCTATAGTTAGTTCTTTCAGGATATGAAAAGTTGTGGTATTGACGTTCTGAAGGTTGTAGGCATGAACCGCCAGTCGAGGCTTGTGGTGTAACTGTCCTTCAGAAAGAGCCCGATGTTGTCACCGTTTGTAAACCTGCGTCTGTTCCTGTGAGCAACCTTGCCATTCTCTATTTTCTTTTATACAAACCCATCTGTCTGCAGAAAATGCTTTTCACTTGTTCATTTGCACGTTGAATTTAAGGCTTTATTGGAATTTTGGGGAGCACATAAACTATGACCATTTCTTAAAGGGGGAGCGTTGAAAAGGCCGCTAGCTCAGCCTTCCTTTTCTTATGGGACCTTTAAGTTTTTCCGTAATGGGGTTCTGAAGTCTGTCAGCATTCTGAGTTCTGCATAACTTATAAATTGTGATTTTATCTTACCAATGTAATTGTTTGCTGATGAGTTAACATATTATTCTCTCTTGACTTCATTGTCGTTTTGGTCTTGCACACTTGCTCAGATGAAGTTTATCTTTTGAAAAGTCCACTTTTACAAATTTGGTCTTTACGATGTTTGATTCATGTTGATTTTATCTAATGTTATTGTTTTGTTATGGCACTAAATTGATTAACCTGCATATGTTGCAGGTGCATCCTTGTGGGCAATACCGTAAAAACACTATAGTCGGAATTCTTCAGGCTGAACATGATCTGGCACCTCTATTCCGTATCCAAACTTGTAGAATATTGAAGCCTTCATGTACTCTTTAGAAATTCTTTTCATACAGTTATTAGATGGATAAAAGTCATATTTAGATTCCTGTTTTATGTATGTCCTCCTGGTTTCTTTTTGAGTTAATTTCTTCAGCAGATACTCGTAAAATTTGTATTCTTGACACACTCGTCCAGCTGTTCATCGATTAGATCGTCTCGTGTCAGGACTCCTTATCTTGGCTAGGAGTGCTTCAAAGGCTGATCTCTTCAGACAAGATGTAAGGTGGTTCAAATTATGCATTTTGGGGCATCTATGCTGTACCCTTTGTCCACCATGCATGATATTGACTTCCTTTGCTATCTAAAAAGTTCTTTGCTTCTTGTTGTGCCAACTACAAATTCTGTTGTGCTTTTGATAGTGATTGTGGGCATGCTGTTGGGTTTGAAATATCTGGTTTAAACTTCAATGATCAATCCACAAAAATGTTCTTTCCAACTATTTTGTGCGAATCACCTCATCTGTTGCTGAATGGTAATGACACCAAATTGAAATTGTGACTATATATCCACAATTGTTGTTTGAAGTCCAATTGTTTTCATGGTCTATTTTTTAAAACAAGATAAATTCTCTTAGACCTCCTTTGGTGGATCGAATTGGAAAAGTTTAGATGATAAATTTTGATCAATCTTCGATTATCTGTTTGGCCAACAGCCTATTGCTTCCTCTGTGGAAAGCAAATTATACAATCTACTTCGTGCCATTTGATAAATATAATCCCTTATCTGTTATTCACGGTCTATTTACAAAGAAAACACCTAACTTATGTTCTTTGCCTTGCAGATTGAAGCCGGACAAGTACAGAAACAATATATTGCAAGGGTTGTTGGGGTGTTTCCAGAGGACGAGGTATAATTAAAACTCTAAGATAGAGCCTGGTTATTCTTGTTATATGTTGGAGACTTTAACAGTGTAAGGCTGATTCTAGATTGGTGTTACTAACGAGATGAGAAGCATTAGTTGTAAGAGAGCACAAGTCAGCAATACAAACCACTGTTATAACTGTACATTTACGCTGATATGCATATCCCCTGAATCAAGCATTGGAAGATAGTTCAACTCGAAATTTGGCATTAATTCCACGCTTCTCCCTATGGGACTTTGTTGTTGTTAGATCCCAAAATGGGTTAAAATCGTGACCCAGTCCTTTAATTTCAAATGAAGCAAAGCAAAAGGTTGGAAGGTTTGGTTATAGTGCAATTAAATGATGCACTGTTGCTTAGGTGTAGGATATTATTAATCAATAGTGATATGCCAAATTGACATCCATAAGTAGGTGCTCATCTTTTCATAAATCAAGTGAATCAATCTAGACCCTGCCTGTTTCATGGCTGCATTTTCATCTTCTGGCATCTGGTTTACTGTATAGGAGTTATATCTTTGATGGTAATGTTTCTAGGACGAAAAGAAGTTGACCCTTTTCTTGTCTGTTTTACGTTTCTTCATCAGCTGGTTGTTGATGTGAACATACATTACAATGCTCGCGAAGGAAGAAGCGCTGCGGAGGTGAGTCCATCTATTATAGCCATCACTAATTGAAAACTGGCTAGCATTATACGCAAGTCTTGTGGACCACAGCTATTGAAGGAGACTTTCTTAAAGTTTTGAGAGAGAATGGTGGAATCACACCTTCCCAGCATGTCGATGCCTGTTTGCACAATGCTTATCAGGAATCTCGGTAGTTGTTGCCTGTTGGTCAACTTATATAATCAATATGTGTTCAAAATAAAACTTCACATTCTCTGTGCTTTACTGGTCTCCTGGTAACTGGTTGACATATCTAGGTTTTTTTTTCGCCACTGCAGGGTTGTTTTCTTAACTTTTTCCTAGCCTTTTTTGTTGGTTGTACCTACTCTCCTTCTGCTTTCTAATTCCTTTCAGCAAATGATTCTCCTGACTGTCTGAGTCTATTTACTCTGAGCAGAAAGGTGATTTTCCAATCAAGGGAAAGACTGCATGTACGAAGTTTAGCAGGATTAGTACCAATGGAACTCAAAGTATTGTTTTGTGTAAACCGATCACTGGCCGAACTCATCAAGTAAGATGTTCTTACCTTATTCAGAGATTTTAATCCCCGTGCTCACTATCTAAGCTATTTGTCATTGTTTTTACTGATTGTGAACTTAAGATTGTGCTAAAGGGAGAAAGCTACCTGTTAAAATGTTGAAGGCTGTTGCACGAATTTCTATGCTTATATCAGAATTTGTGAAGTGAGAGAATGCATTATACTAGAGATCTTTAGTGGCAAGATCTGTTCAACGGAAATCTCTTTTCATGCATTCGACTCAAGTCGTGGTGTGGAAATTGCTATTGAACTTTCCATAATTAACACCTAACATGTAAGCAATCTGGGAACTGTTCTCTGTCTCTTTTGTTGTTTTTGATCCACCTCTTTTATGTTTAGTGTATCACATTTACCATTTTAGCAAGAAAGTTTTCCAGTTACTCCACATAAGCTGGGCAAGGCTTGATTTTGGTGTATCTGTGATGGAGATGACTTAAATTAGTAACCCTACCTGATCTCACTTTCTCTTTCCCTCGCTTTCTCAGATACGGGTTCATCTGCAATATGCTGGCCATCCTATAGCTAATGATGACCTTTACCTCACTAAGCACATTCCTGATCGTTCCAGTCTGGGGATGACTGCTTGCCTAGCTGCCTGTAATCCAGCAAATGATGATGCCACATCTGAAGCATTGCACGAGGATTGTTCTAAAGAGATCTTGAAGGAAGATTTTGACATTGATCCTATGTGTACGAATTGTCCAAATTTGGCACCAAAAGGGTAATGCTTTAGTTCTCTGAAATTAAATTACTGGCTTGAATATCCACTTTTGTACACGTAAAAGCGCTAGTGCTTCAACATTAGATATGTATGGTTCAAATTTTCTCATATTTTGAAAGAAATTTCTAATTGCCTGATTGTACAATTTCATGAATTAGGGCACTGACAAGAACTGCAACTCAATTGCTTTCTGATGTAGTTAATCATGAAATGAATGTCCGGGAAGTCCTTTTTGGGTTAATAACTAGCACATCAATGAGAAGTATTCATTTCCATGTCTAGATATGATTCTACAACATAGGAAAAGAACTCATGGTTGGTATGAGCGAGAAAAAAAAAACTGATTGCAAAATTTCCATGTCCTCAAAAGTATTGCATAAATGCCACACTTAATGGTGCACTTTGTTATGTGGTTCATCCCAAGGATTAAACTTCTAGTTGTGGTTGTTTCCCTGTATTGTTCTTCGGATTTGATTTTCCTTATAGGAAAACTTGTATTTGACTGCTTTGCCATTTTTTGATGCCTGGCTATCAGATATGGCGGGCGGGAAGATGGACTATGGTTGCACTGTATGCGGTATTCTGGGCCTGATTGGGTGTATGAATGTCCATTACCTGAATGGGCACATCTATCTTAAACCAGAAGTTTATTCGAAGGAAGAACAGGAGGCAGCGCTGCTTTGCTTGGAACAAGCAGGCGAGAAATTGCTCATATTACCCTGCAGCTTTGGCAGAGCCAGAATGGAGGCCAACGAAGCTGGGTCGAAAAGGGCGATTTCGCTATCTGCTGCTATTCTACCCAGCCTGATGACCTATTCAAATCCCAGCCGCACATTTTTGGTAACTTGTATCCCAAGTACATTAAGGACGCCATCCCATTTTCCAGCTGCGTAACTTATAATGTCATTCCAATCGAAACTTCTCGCAATTAACTCTCTTTTTTTGAGAGATCACAATTGACACTTTGATCTTATGGAATATTACAAAATGAGTTAACTGTTCATGATGAGTTGAAGTCTTGTGGATGTTTAAGTCCGTGATTGGTAGAAATCCAGATTTTTTTAAGGAACAAACTTGGATATATTTATACTTCATGTCGGAAAAATTCATTGTATAACAAAGAGCTGAGCTTTGGCGGCGGATGTAATCGTCGATTTAGACCTCGTTGCTACCCATTTGATTACTTTATTTGCCATTCTAGGAGTTTGTCAAACTTTGGCCAAAATTGCTCCCATTCCTTCTTGCCAACCAATCGTCTTAAGATCATCATCGATATAGTTAGTCCACGACTACTTTGCAATCTGAGAGGATTTGCATTCGACGTTGTTGTAGCTTCTAGTGGTTAGCTCCAATGCCATCCGAATCGCTTTGATTTCCGCATCAAGAGCAGAATTCGTAAGCATGAGCCACCAACAACGTGGTCTAAATAGTTCCTAGCTATTGCGGCCACCCCTTGCCACACTGGAAATTTTTTTTAGAGATAAATGTTGGAATTAAATGACAATCAATACAAAGAAAATCCAAGGTAGGAAGGCCCAAGGTGAGAAAGCCCAATGGGAATGGGAAAGATCATTACCACATTGAAAAATTGCATAAAAATTTTCAAGTATATAAGGAGGAGCTCCAAGTTAGTGTAATATTAAGTGTTTCACCTGGAGTGCTGTCCAAGGCACGCACAGGGCGCAATGGGCGCTTTGAGGCGTACTTTGCACTTCCAGAATACCCACCGAAAAGTCGCGAGCAGGTCTGTAGCACTCCCATCAAGCGCCTATAAATAGGCCGTACATCATCCTCCGGTTATCAACAATAAATCAAAAGATATATATTTTAAACGCCTCTCTCGTAAATTTACATATGATTTTATCTCACATTTTTTCTGATTTTTTTCCAATTGTTGTTACTTAGAGCTATTTTTGTCAAAAAAATCAAATAGTAAGATATTAATTAGATAAATCTTTATCACTCGATCAAACATTTTTAAACAGTGCGTACAAATTAGCCAAGTCACGTAAATAATAAAATAAACATTTACCAAATCAAAAGAGCTATACATTTTCTCTTCTGAAAAAAGATTAGGGGCCTTGCTATCGAACAACTTTCGTTTGTTGACCACACACACATAATAAAAATAATTGAGAGATCATTTCTTCTATAAGACAGTTTATTGGTCGATTCTGAATATCATAAAATAAAAAAATCTCAGATTTATGGAAAATTTTAAAAAATTAACATATTTAAGGCTGCATCTGTTTTCTTGACTTGGACAAGACATGATTGAGATTTTTGTCAAAGCTCATATTTGGTGTAACAAATGGCCTGCACAAAGTTGGAAGTTTGTCGTAGCCTATCTTTAACTATGGACCATAAAATTCTGTTCAAGGACATAAATTTTTTCTCATATTCCTAAATTCTTTCTTTTTTATTTTCTTCACCATATTTAACCTAATTATGAATGATTATTTTATCTAATATGAGATTGTCATATCTGATATCAAATTTTTTAATATTTGGATTTAAATATTTCAATATTCGATATAAATTTAGATTTTTTAAATTTAGATTTTCAGGAGCGAAGATGTATAAAGATAGTAAAATATATAAATATATTTTATTTGCTATAAATAATTTTAGATGATATTTCATTTGAATGAAATTGCACATAATAAGTTGTTTAATAAATTAGATATTTCTGGTTATTTGTATCAATTTTTTTGGATATTATATAGTTTCTTTTTCGAATACGGGTACGAAAAAAATGATTGTTTAATATTTGAGATAGTTAACATTTGATTATGAATAATGCATTTTCTTTATTGTTTTTTTGAAGGGTAGTTTGTCTTTCACAAAGCATTAGCATGAACTATTACATGAAACGAACAAGAAGAACTGTATATTGAAGCTATAAAATATGAGACAGAACAGTTAGAACAAATAGTTCTGTACGTTCTATTTTGTTTCTCCAAATCTATCCAAAAAAAGTACCAAACGCACTATAAAAATCATTTCCAACGATAATTTGGTACAGAACTTCAACGCCCATCAGTTCTCATTTCCCCGTACAAAGGCTCATTTCTCTCTCCCGATCGAGCTCAATCATCTCATTCCAAAGTAACGATATATATATACACACATCTATCTATCTTTGTTTGATTTGAAACTAGTAGCCATATCTGTCCGCCAATGGAGTCATAAAAAAATAAAAGATTTAGTGCTGGTTCTCTCAATTTTACCTCATCCGTAAAAATTGAACCCACCATTTTGATTAATTGAATTACATTCTATTACCATTTGGACCAAAGTCTAGTGACATGTCATTGGAGAAATCTGATCACATTGTTTACCATATCGAAACTCAAATGGGAAAACCCATGGAAAGCACAAAGAATTGAAAATTTTTAAGTCACTCAAAAATTATAATTCTAAGAGATATTTAAGAGAAGGCGTGGCGTTTCCATACCCAAGTTGTTATTATCAGAAGAGACATATACTTTATTTTTGATGGATTTAGCTATGGTGGAAAACATAGGATAAGGGGATCTTTTCTTTCATTTGCTCTTTTTCATAAAAAATCGTAAACCAATGACGAATGCAAACCCTCGGGCCTTTTCATAATTTGTCCTTTCTCCTTACGTGTAAGAGATTATCGTCATGAACCCAAAAATCATATTACATATCAGCTGGTTAAAGAATTGTTGTATTGATCGGATTATGTTTTGGTAATCAAGATCTCGTGTTTGAGGTGATCTTAAATTGCATCCCTAAGTAATATCCCGTGATCCAATAGGCAGCTCACTTAATCTTAGAATTTTTTAAAGATGTTCGCAAAAAATAGGTACACCTTATTGATATGAATAATATAATCAAATCATTTAAATATTTCTTAACATATATTAATGGGACATCACATGAAATTAGTTAGGTCTCCTTAAACGTTTTTGGTACTTAGATGTAATTTTAAAGAAACAAATTAATAAAATCTCTATCTACTTATAAAAAAATATTTTCGATAGTTCCTTTTCTTGGAAATAGCATTGCCTCATCTTATCCATGGAGAGGGCGAGAGCGCTAAATTATGTGTCACAAAAGTACCAATTTAAAGTTTGGAAAGGTCCCGTATTATTGGCACTCTGTCTAGCTTTTCCCAAATGATATCTAACGATCGACCACATAAAATGTTCAATTTTTTCCCTCAATTATTTGGAGTGATATAGGATTTTACTTTTGAATATTTTGACATTATTTAGGAAGTGACATCTCATATAGAACTTTAGTTGACTCTGTACGTACTATCACTGCATGGCTGTAGGCCACAGCGCATACACCTAAACAAAAAATGGTAAAATACATTTTGGCATATGTAATTTCATAAATGAACTGATTAGTTCCTGATTTATTTTCGCACTATAGTAAAATTTGGGACAGAAACGGATACAACTACTTTAAAGATCCAGGGTATTTCGAGAAAGTATAAACTGATTAGTTTATTTATGCAAATTATAGGAGTAAAATATATCTTGTTCAAACAAAACAAACAGTGCTTTCTCACTAACTGGCCACGTAATGCAATCAGATAATGTAATGAGAAAATAATTGCATCAAAATTTGGCAAGAAGAGTCTTGCATCATTCATAGTCGGGTATATCATTAATTTAAATTAGTCAGCTCCTTTTTCTGCTAGTTGTGGATATTTAGATGCCAGGTAATTTTTGAAAGAAAAAAAAATCATGCTAATTAGTATATATGAAGTGGACGACAAACCCTAATCTTCTCTAAAGAGAAGATTGAATGAAATAATAGAAAATTGGGTTCATAAATAATGAAATAATAGAAAATTGGGTTCATAAATTATTCACATATAGAAGTAGCTATCCCCTCGAGTGGTGCCGTGATCTTAATCATAAGCAACATAATTACGTAATTATTAAAATCATTGGATAACCTGAGACGTACAACAACGATTAGGATATGAATGTATCTACTCGGTGGAATGCCACCACAAAGCTTTAAATTCGAATCCAAAGCATTTTGGATGGATGAATATCCTGGCCTTGTTTAATGTTAATTACTCTTCAATATTTAGTATTGATCTGTTGGACTAATAACACAAGGTAAGTAACACAAGGCGTACTAAAAATGGAGTTACAAGATTCAATCTGAGGTGTAACTTAACATAAAAGTTACTTATTAAAAAGTTACTCTTCATTATTTATTATTATATCTATTAGAATTGATTATTTCGTAGATGAATTTTGTCAGACATTATATTGACAGTAACTTATTCTTACATGATGTTTTTAAAATGGATCGAGATGCGATCCTAATTTCCCTCCGTCTCTCAGTCTGACTGCTGATGGGACTAAATATTTTTTTTAAAATTATTTGTATTTAACATTAGAATATCAAATACTCATATTTTATTTAAAGTTTATTATTAAAATACCAAAATTTTCATAACAAGTTCTATGTAAAACTTGTAGGATTAAAGAAAAAATAATATTTAAACGTTAATTGACACTAATCTAAGTGGATTTATTATGACATGGTTTCATTTATGAGTGTGAGTAGGGTTTGGATCAGAGTCTATATAGATTCTATCCAGACTCAAACTCTAACTTTAAAAGTCGATCTATGTCTTTATCCTATCCTAAATCCAATAAACCTTGGACTTGTAGGGTAGGATAAATATTTCACCTATTTAGTGTGGATCTTTTTGTTATCTCTAATTGACGTTGGATGGCATCGATTATTAGTCCAAATGTCTTCTAAAATTTGGTAATAAATGCCCGACTTTAATGTTGGGTCGCAGTTTGATTATTCGGAACCGTTAGATTGCCTTTTAAAAAAAATACTATGTTCTCACAGTACCTTTTGGAGAGCACTTATTTTTTTCGTAAATATCTATTTTCGTATAGTACCTGATATGTTATAATGATATTGAACTTTTATAGAAAATAACGAGTTTTTACGTACGTATCAATTAGATTTTATCTAGTTGGTCTCTATACGTTGAAAATGAAACACTCCAAGGCCCCAAAGAGATGATGCTTAAGGCTCTCTCTTTTTTCGTATTAAGATAAAAAAAAACGAAAAATATTTTTCGCAAAGATTAATTGGGACCTCATTTTCCAAGGAAATTTTTTTTTCATGGTGAAATTTTTTTTTATTGAATGGAATAGATGATGCCACTTAGAGAGCACCTAAAAGAGGAGATGAGTGATTTTCCTTTGCAAGAAAAAGAGCGGTTGCTGATTTCAATTATTCCCTTCTTTTCCGGGAGCCAAAGAGACAAAAGCTTCCAATCATGAATTAATCAACATATCCATTATGTCACAAAAGTGTGATTCGACATATAGGAAATGCAATACATTTTGTGCTAATTTAATCAACATGTATTGAGTTCGAGTCTTTAAATATTCGTTGAGAAAGTTATGACACTCCTCTAAAATATTACCATACTCAAACTTAGATTATCCAATTTAGCAAACTTCTGAATAATAGGTTCTATAAAAATGTAATGCATTTTTTCCCTGTCGATTATGTTTTTTGGAATCTCGAGTAGTCCACTATCGTTAATCATTAATCGCCATGAGGATTTTATGTGAATTATAGTATGGGATACTTGGCATCTTCTCCTAGATAACAAGCTGCCGTTTATGGTGGCTGTGACTCTTCCAATTTGAAATGATCACTAGAAGCTTACAGTTGTCAATAAGATTGAGGAATGGGTGCCGTTGCCAATTAATAATCATGTTGGAACAAGGTCGAGTAGTTGAACGTCGTGGTTGTATTTGATATCTTCTGCTCTAACATAACAGATACTTCGAACATAAATAATCTGAATTCATCTCCAAATTAAAAGTTAAAGACTTACTGAGTCGAATAAGCTTTTTTTCTCTCTTCAAACTATTCCACATGTTGATCAATGAACCACCAACATAATCAAACTCGTCAACTCCCAAGAAGTCAATATGGTTAACATGAAAATTCGGAGTCTTGTAGGTTATAGGTTGAGCCTCTTCATTGTCAACAGCAACACCAAGTTCTTCAGATTCATCATCAATATTAGTGATGCACTTCTTCATGTTAAAAGCATCCACCACAGTTGATTTGTCAAATAAATTCCTTAGGTAAAATAATGACATGGTATGCTCATCAAAATAATCTCCATCAAATAAGTCAATGGAATATTCACCAAACTCCTCCAATGTCAAAACTTCTTCAAGAACTTCAAGAGAAGAAACTTCCATATCAATTCCAGAACTACATACCTTATTCTCAATGTCGCACTTAGTGTTCTCACGTTGCAATTCACCAAATGGGCTTTGATACCAAATGATACGAACCCCGCCAACGATGCGCGAGACCCATCCACGAAGCGTTGAAATTCCAGATCGTTCTAGATCAGTTTGTGATGGAGATCTTGACCAGATGCTCACAACCAAACAAGAACCTTGGTAAATAGACCGCAACCCGCTGCCTGAGTTGAAACAACGAACCTTGATATGTCGATGATGCCACAAACGATGATGAAGAGCCGCTTGATAAGTCGAAGTAGAACTCAACGAAATCACTCCGTTGTGTTCAGACAGTTCCGAAGAACCAAAAGAGCAAAGCCTATATTTTTTAATCAATCATAGTCTACTTATTCTCATTGCATCAGCCTCTATAAATAGGCTCAATATTACAAAGAGATTCATAATCAAACAACTCCTAAAAAGGAATAGAAATCTGGCTGAAAAGTGAAACTAAAAAGGAAACAAAACTCTGCCTTTTAGGAAGGCTACAAACTTGATTATCAAGTAATAATAAACTAAAAGTTGCTGGAATATAATTTCCTTATCAAAACTAATGGCTGAAATAAACTTCCTAAATAGAATGCCCAAATCAGAGAGAATGAATCTTCACGATCTTTGCTGCTGGAATTTCCTTCTTTAACATGAATGAATGCTCTCAATTTCGTGGTTCTTCAACAATGGACTTTAATGAACTCACTTGAGTCCAACTCTTCGATATAAGCTTGGAATTCAGCCCGTTAAATTATAACTTGAAGCACTTTGCACATGCTCTCACAATTAGTCAGATATGTAATTTATAAGGCTTCTAGGATTCATATCATGAATGCTCTCAATTTTGTGGTTCTTCAACAATGGACTTCAATGAACTCACTTGAGTTCAACTCTTCGATATAAGCTTGGAATTGAACCCGTTAAATTGTAACTTGAAGAACTTTGCACATGCTCTCAAAATTAGTCAGATATGTACTTTATAAGGCTTCTAGGATTCATATCATTCCCCTCCTATTGAAAGAGATTTGTCCTCAAATCCTTGCATACGTCATGCTTGTGCCAATTAAAAATCATGCTGGAACAAGGTTGAATCTTCGAACATCGTGGTTACACTTGATACCTTCCGCTCCAACAGAATAGATACTTCGATGATAAACAATCAGAATTCACCTCCAAATCAAAAGTTAAAGACTTACGTAGTCGAATAAGCCTTTCTCCTGTCTTCAAACTATTCCACAAGTTGATCAATGGGGAACCACAAATATAATCAAACTTGTCAACTCCCAAGAAGTCAATGTGCTCGACATATAATTCGGAGTCTTGCAAGCTGTAGATTGAACCTCTTTATTGTCAACAGCAACAATAAATTCTTCAGATTCATCATCATTGGTAGTTATGCACTTCTTCATATTATCAACATCTACCATAGATGATTCGTCAAATAAATCTCTCAGGTAAAGTAGTGACATGGTATGCTCATCAAAATAATCTCCATCAAATAAGTCAATGGAATATTCACCAAACTCCTTCCATGTCAAAATCTCTTCAAGAACTTCAAGAGAAGAAACTTCCATATCAACTTCAGAATCACATACCTTACTCTCAATGTCGCACTTAGTGTGAATGATCTTCTCATTTTGTACTTCACCAACTTCTCTTACATGCAAGTCAATTTTCCTTGCCATTGACATAAGTTTCTCCCAGCTATCTTCATCGTCCCACGTTGTGCCTCTAAAAGTGTTATCACCTCTAACCCCAACTTTTCCTTGTTGAGCTCTTGTATCCCTACAAACATTAGGAATAACATGTACCCGCTATGAAAGTTTAGTCTCTATTCGGTCTATTCGTCTGTGAAACTTAATAATCTCCCCCCTCACCATACACTTCATCTCACTCATCATGGCCTCCATAAACTTTTGTGGATCAGCCAATGACTCATAACCTTCGAAGTTTTTTCTTGAGTAATTGTGGGACATGTTCTTGTACAATCTTTTTTTTCCACTTTTTTTTCTTCCACTTTTTTTTTCAGACTTTTTTCTTCTTTTATAGGCTGCCTTCTTTTCTTTCTTTCCTTTTTTTCAAGTTTTTTTCTCTTTTTTTATTTTTTCCTTCCAACTCAGAATACAAAAGCAACAAACTGAAAACTAAAGATAAAGAAACAAAATTTAAAGGATAGATATAACTGAAATAGAATCTAGGCTCTGATACCAAATGATACGAACCCCGCCAACGATGCTCGAGATTTGTCCACGAAGCGTTGATATCCCAGATCATTCTAGATCAGTTCGTGATGGATGATCTCAACCCGATGCTCACAACCAAACAAGAACCATGGTATATAGACCGCGACCCGCTGCCTGAGTTGAAACAACGAACCTTGATATATCGATGACGCCACAAACGGTGATGAAGAGCTGCTTGATAAGTCGAAGTAGAACTCAACGAAATTACTCTGTTGTATTCGGACAGTTCCGAAGAACCAAGAGAGCAAAGCCCACATTTTTCAATCAATAATAGTTTACTTATTCTCATTGCATAAGCCTCTATAAATAGGCTCAATATTACAAAGAGATTCCTAATCAAACAATTCCTAAAAAGGAATAGAAATCTGGCTGGAAAGAAAAACTAAAAAGGAAACAAATCTCTTCCTTTTAGGAAGGCTACAAACTTGATTATCAAGCAATAATAAACCAAAAGTTGCTGGAATATAACTTCCTAATCAAAACTAATGGCTGAATTAAACTTCCTAAATAGAATGCCCAAATCAGAGAGAATAAATCTTCTAGATCTTTTGTGTTGGAATTTTCTTCTACAACATGAATGAATCCTCAATTTCGTGATTCTTCAACAATGGACCTTAATGAACTCACTTGAGTCAATTTCTTTGAAATTAGCTTGGAAATTAGCTCGTTAAGTTGTAACTGAAACACTTTGCACAATCTCTCACAATTGGTCAGATTGACACCTTATAAGGCTGCTAAGATTCATATCAGGGTTGCTGTTTGATATGTTCTCTAACACCCGGTCCAATATAACGATAACATATTTTTCTCGGTTATGTGAATGAACACTTAAATCAATCGATAACTAGTAATTTTATGTAACCAAATTTTAAGAGTTTAAGCTATAAAATATGGTCATACTAAAATTTGACCGCATAACTCGAATTTAGATTATTAAATTTAATGAGTGTTTGAAGACAAGTTTTTTCGTTAAAAAATACTTCAAGTGAAAATCAAATAAGCACTCCTAATTGAAAATTTTCTCGGCGATTAATTGTTATGAAGTTTCCACACAAATATGCGAGAACACAGATTAAACGTATAAATACCCTAGAAAAATTACGAATTCTCTAAACTCAAACTGAAGTTTTAAATATTTTTCATAACCTTACGTATTTTTAATAAGGATTGTTTAACTTTTTTTCATACAGGAAAAATAATAATATTTTAGGACAATGCAATCCCATATTATTTCCAATTTAACAATTTAATATTTTTAAATTGCTTAGTTAACTTTCAGATGATGTTGTACGTTTATGCAAATTTTTAAATAAAATAATTTATAAAAGACTTGATTTCAAAATGTGATCCTTAATAACTTCAAGGAAAAATACATCTAGGTGCCTGAGTTTTTTTTAATAAATAAACTATTTACAAAAAAATATATTGAAAATAATTATGAGTAAACTTATTTATAAAACATATAGTCAAAGTATGGTAGAGTATAGGTAGAACCCAACTCATACCCTTGTTTGAAAAGTTGGACTCATACTCTACACTGAACCTTCGAAAAAATTTATTACTATACCCATACTCTTACCCTCAGGGTCTAGGGTATGTAGGGTGTGCAGTGTCTAACTCTTGAATTAAATGCAAAATATTTTAAATAAATTTTAAACATAAAATTTTAATTTTATATAAATTCATATAAACATAATGAATATGTGAAGATTAATCATGAAATATGTAGTCTAGTATATCAATAAAGAAAACAAGAATTATATGTACATCCAATTTTGGAGTTAACATCATGCAGCATATTTCATAATATTTAAGAACTCTATTACAATTTATAAGTAAAAAATAAAGATAAAAGGGGTCTAATTAAGATCTAATTAGGGTAAGGTCCAAAGTAGGATAAAAAGGTAAAAGTATGATAGAAATTCATAGAATTTTTACCCTACATTAGACCCTATCTCTAAAAGTGGAATCATACACATACCCTATACTAGACTAAATCAAAGTCAACATAGTCTAGACCAGGGTAAGGGTAGGGCTTGAACCATATGGTATGGATATTTCTGCCATCCCTACTCTAGTGTCCCTATGTTTCTGGAAATAATTTTCTCGTCTCATGTGTTTGATTTTATTATACTCTCGGGTCTCTCTGTGATATCATCCATCAATTTATATATTTTTTAATCCTAAAATAACTATTATATCTTTAGGAAAAAAACAAAAAAGACTACTACATCGTCTCTTTTTCTACCTCTTATCCGGTGACGTCGTCTCGACTTCTACCTTCAGCGACGGCAATGGCGAACAGTGACGGCAGGCGGCTCCAGGGCGACTAGGCCCTCCTGCCGGTCTCGGAGTATCGCGAACTCCCTCCGCCCGTCTCAGAATGTCTCGAACTGGTCCCAGAGCGTCTCGAACTCCACCCCGTCTCTCTTGTTCCATCACAAATATCGGCACTACCACCAACAAGGAGGGCGACTAGACCTCCTGCAGGCATTGGACACCCAGTCGTTTTGGGATAATGAGGACGATTGGTCCTCCTTTCTCGTACGCGAGGATCTCACGATTGGTTTCTGGCACGACATCGACAGGGGAAGGAGAGCAGGTCCGGATAGGAGATGGTGGGGAGAGGAGATGATCTCGGTGGGTCCAAATCTTTGGTTCAAATCTCATCTATTCGTTTTAGATTCATCAAATTTGGCGACGACGTCTGCGTGAGGTGAGTCGAAATCTTTGGTTCAAATCTCTTCTGGGTTCGTTTCAGATTCATCAGACTACTTTTTTTTGGGTTTAACTCAATTGTTATTTGGTCCATTAGACCGGCTAATCCAATTTTGAGCCGGGTAGGACCTTTAAAAGGTGGCAAAACTCTCCCAATGGATAGGTCCAATGAATCGAACCCGAGACCTGATTAACCTAGATCAACTCTCTTACCAGTTGATCTAAGTATTTGTTAGTACTCTATTACTACTTTAACCAACTCCGAACATTTCTTTCAAGATGTATGCTAGCAAGACGAACACTTGCTATGATTCCGCGTATATTCTCAATCAGAACCCAAAAGTAGGAAAAATCTATTTCCGATTTCAACAGATATTCAAAATGACAACTAAAAATTGACCCGTAGAACAAACGAAAAAACCGCATCAACAAAAATAACAAATCAAGAAGAAGTGATATGCTAGAAAGCACTTAATCAAGAAACTAAATGTTGTTTTATCAAGTTTTGTGAATGCATAAATATTATTTTTTTGAAAGGTTAATTTATTAAAAAAATACCGTGGTATATACATCATACTTAGTGTGATATTTTCCCTGCCATGGAGCGAACAGGATTACAACCACCAGCCTCTTCAAAACCTAACCACACCAAAATTCGTACGAAAAAATGTGTGGTAATATTAAAATTTGGTAGTGTTATATCTATTTTGAACATGAATTAGTTAGTGAAATAATTATTGGATATTATCTTTTGAAAATACTATTTGGCTCGAACGTGAATTATTTGGAGAGAGCGGCGAAGGAAGAAAACGGGTAAAAGTGGAAGAACATTTTCAATGCTAATGAAAACCCTGTCTACCGGGGAGTAACAACACTTGGGACTTAGATTTTGGTGGGCCACTTGGTATCTAATAAATGTTCACTTTTTCGTCATTTTGAACATGGATTATAGTTAGTCAAATGATAATTGAATATTATCTTTTGAAAATATTATTCAGCTCGAACGTGAATTATTTGGAGAGAGCAGCGAAGGAAGAAAACGGGTAAAAGTGGAAGAACATTTTCAATGCTAACGAAAACCCTGTCTACCGGGGAATAACAACACTTGGGACTTAGATTTTGGTGGGCCACTTGGTATCTAATAAATGTTCACTTTCTCGTCATTTTGAACATGGATTATAGTTAGTCAAATGAATACTGGATATTATCTTTTGAAAATATTATTCGGCTCGAATATGAATTATTTGGAGAGAGCGGCCAAGGAAGAAAACGGGTAAAAGTGGAAGAACATTTTCAATGCTAACGAAAGCCCTGTCTAAAGGGGAGTAGCAACACTTGGGACTTAGATTTTGGTGGGCCACCTGGTATCTAATAAATGTTCACTTTCTCGTCATTTAACACTGCACCCAGAATCTATTCTCCACCACTCCAATTAATGTTCGATCTGGATTCCACAGAATCTTGCCCCGAAGAAACATAATATAGGCTTGAATCCCGCAGTTCATAGAACCAATTCAAATTTGTTTGGCAAGAATTGGCAATGTATATCTAAAGTTGTCTTATTTTTTATACTAGTGCATATCGATATTTATTGTTGTTAACACGATCAAGTTAAAGCCTAAACCCCATTAAGTTGGCGTGGCCAGACTCCATCACGTTGTATTTTGGATACATGTATAACTACGTGGAGACCTTCGTGAGTGTAGCAAAATAATTGTTAGATGAGTAATCCTGAATTAGGTAGTGACTATCACAGTATTAGCTACTGAAAATTATACATTGCTAAGTGTAAAAGTGATAGACTATTTTATAAGTATGAAAACTTTACATATCCATTGATTTAAAATTTTGGTTGAATATGAAGATTGTATTAGAGCGGGTTGATCTCGTACTCATTGTTGGCTCGCATGACTTCCATTCCATCGTACTTTAGTGCAGTTAAAATCCGTGCAAACTTCGTACAAATATTTATTTTAATAAAAGTTACAATTTTTTGTTCCAGTATTTGGTCTTAAAAATAATAGTTTGTTAAATTTAAAAGAATGAGTAATTGTTTTTCCTCACTTGTTATGGAGTGACTCTCATAATATAAAATAATTTATTTTGATAAAGCTAGTTGCTTGTAATTCAAACCAATTTTGTCATGTTTGATGCAGCTCGTAAGATTAGCTAATAGTGTTAGCTTGTAGCTGATTACCAACAATTGTTCAAAACACCTTTATGAAGTAGTGTTATCTTTATGTTTATTAAATATTTATCTAGTTATTTTGCATTGATCTTGCGAGGTCTTTATCTACATTTGTATTATTACTTATGAGTTAATTAGGTGTTATAAGTTGTTTAGGATTCTAGAATTAACCCTAGCTCTATATAAGGGTTGGTAGCTCGTAGTTTTAAGGTTATGTTAGAATACACAGTTGATTATTGTTAAACCTGAAGGGTTTTTCAGAAAGTGCATTTCTCTTTTGTTGCAGTCGAGCCGCGTGTTCCCAATTACTTTTTCTCTAATCGAGTAGTGACACGCTCACCCGTCTTTCGAGACTACTCTGGAAAGTAGGCATTGCATTGTGCCCCTTCCGTTATAGGTTTATCTTGGCAGATTGCACATCAAATCTGTCATATCCCCTTATTTTAGTTTTTGCTTCCGCTACGCTACATCAGGTGGAATCAGAGCTTCGTTCATGCTGATCGGATGTATTTCCATTTGCTTGTTCGTGGATCTGAATTCTTGTTTAAAAAAATAGAAAAAGAAAAAAAAAGAAGCAGACTCGCGTTTTAGGTTCTCCAAGAAAACCCAAAGGTGCCGTCGACCTTGGAGCCACCTCCACCTATTGAGATGCACGAGTCCGCCGGCCTTCCTGTCGCCTGACCGGCACGTTTCCATCGTCCACTTTCCAGCTCGGTCAGTTGTCGTCAGAAACTCCGCCCGCCGCCGCTCTCTGAGATCAATGACTGGTTTGAAATCTGCCACTGGATTAATTATTGTTTGGTCCACAAAGATTCAGAATTTTTTGGATTAGTCTATCTCTGGACAAAATCAGAATTTTTTTAAAACTTGGAGGACTGGCTGGTGATATTGACAGAATTCTGGGTACTGTGTTTGTGAACTTTGGCTGGGTTTTAACTTGTTAGAAATTTGCTAAGAGGATAAACTTACAAGTTGGTACAAAAGGTTTGAAAGATTGTCAAGTTAGTATATTTTGGGCTTTATTGATGTGCTGAAAGTAGTATGTTGAATTCTAAAGAATCCAAGTTGCATATTCCTAAGTGGAGTGATGTTCATCATATTGATTTTGGAATTGCAAAAAGGGATTTTATTAAATGGTTGGTACATGTGGAAGCCTATTTTGAGATGCAAAAATTCTCAGACTATGGTAGAATGAGATATGCTACTACACGTTTACAAGGTAAAATTCGAAAGTGGTGGTTCACATTGATTTTCCTAAGAAGACAAGAAGGTGGAAGGAAAATTTCTCGATTGAATACAATGAGAGATTTGTTGATTTATAAGCTATTTTCTAGAGATGGTGATGATGTTTGGGAAGTTGTTGATGAAAGGTATCATCGATTTTGAAATTTATATGATCGTGTTGCTTTTGAACCTAAAGTTGAGACTAAGAAATCAAAGCATGTGGTTCAACCTGTGGAGGAAGTTTTGATATTGCTAGGTAAGCTTGCTGAGCCGAAGCCTAAAATTCAACATATTGCAAAGACTTTGATATGTGAGGACTTTAGTACATTTGCTGATGATTTATTTGAGGAAGCCTCTAGTTTGGCAAGTTGTGCACTTCCTCTTTCTGTCGTTGATGTTAAGCGTGAAAAGAGGATTGAATTTGAATGTGTTAAGGCTGATGGGTTGGCAAATGAGCTCATAACCCAAATAATCCAAGATTGTCAAGTTCAGCATATCCACCATATTGATTTTCTCGGAGTTGACTAATTTGAATATGTTGGGGGATCTCCATTGTTGAATTTGTGGAGCTGTCTGAAGGATGCAGAAAAGATTCGTCGAAGATATGAGTACATGGTTTTTCATCTGGAGAAGCTTTGTTGTTGCTTGACGAAATACTTATTCTATTGGCATGGAAGGTATCAAGTATATCCACGTCGTTCGAAGATATTGAAGAGTGCAATTGTGGATTCCTCAGACTCGCTTCTTATCATATGCATTCGCTTGAGGACAAACTCAATCCGCGAGAGAGAGCCTGACGTAGGCACGTTATATTTATGTTTATTAGATATTTATCTAGTTATTTTGGATTGACTCTGCGAGGTATTTGTCTACGGTTGTATTATTATTTATGAGTTAATTAGGTGTCATAAGTTGTTTAGAATTCTAGAATTAATCCTAGCTCGATATAAGGGTTAGTAGCTCGTAGTTTTAAGGTTATGTTAGAATACACAGTTGATTATTGTTAAACCTGAAGGGTTTTCTAGAAAGAGCGTTTCTCTTTCGTTGCGGTCGAGTCGTATGTTTCCAATCTCATTTTCTCTAATCGAGCAGTGACACGCTCACCCGTCTTTCGAGACTACTCTTGAAAGTAGACGTTGCATTGTGCCCCTTCTGTTCTAGGTTTATCCAGGCAGATTCCACATCAAATCTGTCATATCCTCTTATTTTAGTTCTTGCTTTCACTATACTACGTCAGTCGGTAATTACAGTCTTGAAAGAGAAAATTTTACGCTATTTAGATAATAAATATTATCATTAATGAATTACTCTTATCTAAAAAGTTTTCATGAAGTACGAAACGTTTCCTTTATTAAAAAAATGTAGGAACCGCTGATTAGGGGCCGGCTATACAAAAAATGCCTTTTCGTAGACTTGGTGTGATTTGGAATGGACGACAGGTAGTCCATTCTCCAAATTTGTGTCTGTTTCACGTCATCCCCACTCATGCCGAATTTATCACTTTTCCTTATTCTTGCACAGCTAGGCAACCAAAACAACGATTGTTCGCTTCTTTCAATTGTCGTCTATTGTTTCAACTTTGACTTGTCTTAGCTAGGGGCCTGAGTGTGGCAGCAAAGTCCAGACAATGTTATCGGTCTATGTGCGGAATAACAAATTGGTAATATCAGAGATTATATAGAGGTAATTTTAGATTTTGTATTTAAAAGCGTATTGTATTATTATTAGTCGAGTTGTACTATTGTTAGTCACATGATGTATGATTTACAATTATTAGCTGCATGATGTACTAGATCGGGCCAATTTGAATTTATTTTTATTTTTTTCTCAATGATAACATAAATCGAACCATGATCAACAACATAAAAAATAAAAATGTTAATCGTTTGATCAGCAATGTGTATCATTATTAGCCGCATTATGTACCATTGTTAGTCTCAATGTGTATCATTATTTTTGAGAAATGTCCATTTTAGTGCACTGTGGTATCGCGAAAAATTATTTTAGTACTTTGTGTTAAAAAATCTATCAATCGAGTCAAACTCCAGCCAATTAACACCACTTAGGTCCACGGGCAGCTGTCCATTGGACCTAAGTGATGTTAATTGGCTACAGTTTGACTTGATTGATGAATTCTTTACCACATGGTACTAAAATATTTTTTTGCGATATCATAGAGTACTAAAATAGACTTTTCTGATTATTTTTTGGTAGAAATTTGTAGCATTACTTGTGCATTGTGTACCGTTGTCGTCTCATTAATGTACCATTGTTCTGCCATCATGTTGTTGCGGCCCCACCAGTAATGAATCCGACCTTCAGCTAAACAGCCGCCGCTACGTGGTACGTGTTTCTAGAAACAGCGAGGACGGTTAATTTTCAGTTGATTATGGTCAAAATTAACTTGAATCGAAAACTCCCAATAAGTACTGTAAGATCTCCAATGATCCAATCCAGCACTTACCCTAATTGGTAATTGGTAATTAGTTATTTCAATTTTATTAGAGATTTTCGATCACAACAATTATATTAAAGTAGCCAGAATTATATATTTTTTGTAATCTGACTAACTTGTTGGAATCTGTATGATTCGGCTTAAGCGAATACCGGAAACCAGTAATTTTGACAAAATAAAATCCAATCTTAGAATTCATTTAAGTAGTTTGGTGTCACACGTGGAAATGTCAAAATTATTCCTAAACACTAAAATCTTAAACCCAAATCCCAAAACTCAAATTGCAAACCCTAAATCCCCAACCTCGAACCTCGAATCTGAGCCCCCGTACCCCCAGACCCGAACCTGGAAACTGACCCCCAGATCCCTGTAACCCCAGACCCCGGACACCCGGACTCCGACCCTGGGACCCCGGACCCTGGATGTTGGACCCCTACCCTCAAACTTCGGACCTCGGACCCCGAACCCCCGACCCCGGACCCCAGACTACCAAACCCCGGACCCCCGACCCTGGATCCCGACCCCGCGACCATCGGACCCTGGACCCCGGACGTCAGACATCGACCCAGGGACACCGGATCCCTTATCCTTACCCCCTGAACCCCGAATCTCGAACCCCAACCCCGGACCCCTTAACCTAACCCCTGGACCCACGAACCCCGGATCCCTGAACCTCAAAATCTCAGACCCCTGACCCCGTCCCCTGGACCCCAGACCACCCAAACCCCCGACCACGAATCCCCGGACCCCAACCCCCGGACCTTAGACCCCGAACCCCTGACCACCGGACCCCAGACGTCGCACCCCAACCCCGGGACCCTGGAACCCTATTCTCGGACCATGAATCCCGACCTCAGACCCCTGACTCCGACCCCCAGACCCCGGAGCCCGTTCCCCCGACCCTCGACTTCGGACCCCCGACCCCAAAAACTTGACCCTGGACCCAAACCACGAACCCCTGGAACCTCGGGCCCCCGGATCACCGGACCTTGAGCCCCCAACCACCGGACCATGGATCCTAACTCTGGGCCCCCGGACACCCGGACCTCCGGATCTCAGACACTAGACCCCGAACCCCGACCCCGGACTCCGGAACCCTGGAATCTCCAAACCCAAACCCGAAATCCTAAATCCCTAAAATGTCAAACCCCAAACATGAAAAACCCAAACCCCAAACCCTAGGTTTTGAAACAGAACGACACTCGTATCGCGCGTGCGTTTTTACTAGTTGAAATATAACGTAAATGGTTGGTTTTGTTAGGAGAGTGTAGAATTGTGATCATGCAGTATAAACGGTATGTCACTCTTTTTCTCAGACGCAGTTTTTCTCCATTGAATGTTACCGCTTCAGATTTTAATGAGTCATATTATTGTAATCATTTACATTATATTATACACGGGAATTCTGCACTCCTTCGATATGTCGATATATATCAATAAAATTCTACCTTTTTAAAAAAGGTAAATGGTCGATGACATTTTTTTTTAAAAGGCAAAAGTATGTATTAATACTCCAAAAAAATTACAGCAAAGTCAAAGCCAATGGGTTGCACAGAGAGCAAACCACGGCGCAAACAACGTCAATATGTCCTAATGACGCATTACATTTACAAAGAACGTGAAAAGTAGAAAGCTACGTCAAGGCTCCAATGGAATAATTGGTAAGTCACGTGCCAAAAAATGGTTGTAATTAACTATGAGTTTCATATCATAATCAAAATCTCAAACCAATTAGTAGTATCGGTGTATTTCCCAAATTTGTTGTAAGATTTATACTTCAAGACACCCCTCAAGCTAATCTCGTTTAAATTGCACGGTTTAGCATACAGAGACACAGTTAGTCTAAAATGCTTTAAGACGGGTCATGCGGCCCATGAATCAAAATTCTATAATGCGTAATATTAGAATTTTCATTTCTAATCTATCTAATTTTGTGTATGTAATTGATGATTTCAAGAGCTCGAGACTAATTAATTCCAATCAATATAATATTTCATCTAGAACAACTAGTAATTTTAGCGTCCATCTAAGACCCGGATAAGATCTTAATAAAGTTTAGTGTTGAAATAATATCTTATGTTTTTCTACGTAGTCATCTTCGATAAGAGTTATGGACAAAAAAAATGAAATACAACAAAGCTACACTATGAGACTAAGACTATTTTTAAAAGGGCAGTTGATCATTAATTTAATTAATGATGATCACTCTTAAATGGAAAATATTATTGTTAACAAGTACAAATTACAAGGGAAAAGAGAGAGAGAGAGAGAACAATTACACTGGACGATTGAAAATTAAGGAATTAATAGTGGACCATAAACCACATTTTTGTACCATTTTAGTGAGATTCTCATCACTGGTCCAATATACAACTGTTACGTACTTTCAGGTACAAGCATAAACTTGGGAAACCTCTCCGTGGTTGATGATCTTCTGCTTCGGTTGCTCCTTCTCAATTTAGATGATTTCAATCCCGATGATGTTGTTCTCGTTGATCGCCTGTTCGGAATTGGCCACCGCGGCGATGATTATCTCGCCGGAGTAGATGGTTGCGCTCAGTTTATCGACGTCGACCACCATGTTATCGGATAGTTGGTGGTGGATCTTGGCGTTTCCAGGCTCCACAATTGCCGGCTCGGAGTTGCGGTATATGACGTAAAGCAGCATTTGGAGGATGCCAAATGCGAAGCCTAGTATATTTGGAACCTGCACGTATAGAGTATGTAGGATATTCCGTCAATTCATACAGATCTTGTGCAATTCGGACAAGAACGAAAACGAATAAATTCAATATGTAATATTTACTTACAGCAACGTATTTATCTTTCTTCAAGAAGCCGTAGAAGAACCACATGACTGCGCTTATAGTGAGGAAGAGGGATAAGGAGAAAGGCATGAACTCCACGCTCTTGGTTTGGATAACTTTCCTCTGTGAGATCATAAAGTAGAAGTTAGTGGGCAAATTGGAATCTTTTTAAAAATAATCGAGAGGAACACGAAATTATATATTTATAATACAATGTTAGGAATTGAAAAATAAAAATAAAAATAATGGAATTTATAGTAAAGGGACGAACCACAATGCCTAAAGGTGCCACGAATACGCATAGAGAAAAGATCATACAAATCCACCCAAGAACATCCACCCTTTTCTCTCCATGCAATAGGCCCACCGCCACTGTGCATATGATACCGAAACTTATCACATTGATGAAGATCACAAGCTTCATGGTTGCAACCTGCACCAAAAATTGTCCCATCGAACATTGATTAGTCGGTCCATAATAACATTGTTTTTATTATACTTAAGTTTTCTAGGGTTCGAACCCGAGTAGGTGCAGTAACGTACCCGGTCCTTCTTGGTGGCATATAAGAGGAAGACGAAAATGTAGATGATCTCCATGACAAAGGCGAAGGAGTTGATGGTGATGAGGAGGGTGGTGTCATCCTTAAAATATGCATAGAATAGCCAAAGCATTGCACTGAATAGTGCAATAACATAAGGGAGGCACTGGTACCCTTCGCTTGTTTTCTTCTTCCAAATGCGATAAAATGTTGGCCTGTCACCAATTTTAATTCAAATTCAATAACATATTTTTGGGAAGGAAATTGAAAGAATTGATCACTTGGTGGATTGATTTTGGGGGTTGGAGAAGAAAATTAAGAAAGGAAGTTTGGGACGTACAGTGGAGCCAGGCAGACGAAGAAGGAAATTATGTTACCTGAAAATGGGCACATACATAAGGAGCACGTTGATTAGTTATAGATTAAATCGGCACGTATTGCAAGAATAAATTTCATACAATTATCAAGAATTAGAAAAATAGACTAAATTTTTTGGTAAGTAGGTAGATGTGTATTACTCATGAAAAAGATTACAAAAATATTTGATGAAAAAGAAAGAGCTACCCTAGTTAATAAAAATGTAACGTACCAAAGTAATTAAATAGGTTAGTGCTTCTCTTAATTGTCAAAAATTCACTGCACTTATATCCCTTTTTAGTTAAACATATAGCTTGGAGTTATCTTCTCCCAGCCTATTAACAGTAACTAACAACAAATGAAAGTTGCAAGATCGAAAGGTGATAAAGGAAAAAGGTGACAAGTTTGCAAGTTAAAGAAAGGTGGTAAATTGGAAAATCCCGCCAAAATTGCCATATTAAATCACGTTTACCGAGAAAAAAAAAGAGGAAAAGGAGAATAATATATACCAAGAAGGCCAAAAATGAAAACCCAATTGAGGTGCAAGAGCGAGGCCATTTCCACTTGTTTATAAACAAAGTCTCTCTCTCTCTCTCTCTCTCTTGGCCTTAGCTTATAATTAAGATATATATTAGGAGTATGAGCAATAACAATATTGTTCTTCTCTAAGTTGCGAATTGCTAAGGGATACTCGAGGAGGTATTTATACTGGGAGAGGGAGAAGGGGATGGCTAGAGAATGCCAGCTAGCTAATGGTGCATGCATATGATATGAATGTAATTGTAGTGGCCTTTTTTGTGAACATCTGGTATTCTCGAACACTATCAGAAATTATTTTAAAAGTGAATCTCACAATAAAACTTTTTATATTCGTAAAGTTTAAATCTAAAATTTACTTAAATAAATTTAAATCTCTTACCACTTGAACTCACTCTCTATTGTTGTTCTCTATTGTTGTGGGCTTTTTAGTGTTAGTGTGGATCATCATCAAATAGGGCTTTTCTTCTTTGTCCTATTGAACTCTTTTCTCTCTTTCTTTTTTATCTTTGTCCATTTGGTGCACATTTCTTCCCTTATTTGGCTAGTTTCTCTCCAAGTTGGATCATCACCCTCGAGGCCAATTGCACTAGTGGCTTGCACCGTTCCTAGTACTATTTGGGGGACCCCACCGGCTCTTTCTGATGTGTCGCCCACCAAGTGGTTTAAGGGTTACAACTCATCTCTTCAATGGGTCTGGTGGGAGTGGGAGCGAGTGTATCCCTCCATCTTTTTTTTTTGTGATTTGGCACTCTTTGTTTCCCCCAAGACATTTAGTCTTAGACAAGCCAGATGCCAGTTTCCAACAATAAGTATGATCAATAGACCAAATTAAAAGGATCCACAAGTAATTAAATAAATGTTTTGTTGAAATTTTTTTGTCATCATTCAAATGACTTATTCATTAAGAATTTGACTGCAATTATGGACAAGAAAGAGCAAAAAATGATAAAAGATACATGAATTGTTTACCCAGTTAATCAAACTGACTAGGTTTCAAAGCGCTACCAAGTTAAGATATTCTCATTATTCTCTAGATACATGATTACAATAATATTCAGCGGGTAAGGACAGAACCCTAGTACAGTTGGATCACCGAGTGAGCTAGTGTACAATTCATCAGGCTCCATAATACAATACTACCTAACTCAAAATTGGATTATTCCGTCTAGTAAATATCCAGATTGCAACCACAAATAGACGAAATTAAGGTATTTCTTGTCTTCAACAAATTGTGGTATTACCTAGGTAAGTCCTTGGTATAGGATTACATAAGCAGTTGGGTATATTTCTCTGATAAATAAGATTCGCAAATTAAGGATCCCAAAAATGATGAAAACGTAGCCTATTTGAATTAAATGTGATATCAAATCGTGAAAAAAGTAGTTTATCTTATGACATAAAGGTGATATAGATCAATGGCCAACTTTCAACTAATGGCTCGTGTTCATTTATAAGTCATATAAAATAGCCACATGTAATGTGTTCTCCGTTTTAAATTCAACAACTCCCGTCATTCGAGGAGTCTGGACTGACATAGAAGCAGTGCTTCAATGCCAAGTGTATGGTTTCTCAGATTTTCTGGTGCTTTTGCGAAGAGTTTCAGATTCAATAGGGACTATATAAAAGATATTCATACGGAGGGGACTAAATTTGGGCTGTCAGGTTTGATTGTCTTTAAATTTGATGGTCAATAATCTACGGGTGATAATGGTTTACATGTTAAGTGATATTGGTTTGTATGTGAAGTGATATTGGTTTGCATGAGACTCATTTGCATGTGAAGTGATATTGATTTGTATGTGTAATGATATTAGTTTACGTTAGTTCCTATAGGTGGGGACTAGCCCAGTCTCCACTAAATCCAGCCCCTTTGTGAAGTAACGACGATAAAATGATGATAATTAAGAACATTGAGTTATTCATAATGTTCAATTGGGATTATGGTTTATGTAAATCATGATGTAGTATTTGTTGTCATATTTTCACGAACGATGTCTGAAAAAGAAAGATCTGACAAGTCTCTGCTACATTAACAAATTCGAAAGAATTTGCGTGACTACCTTACGTTGCCTATTTACATATTTAACTACACATTTATAGAAGTAATAATTTTTACAAATGTAGGGTGACCTCACAGAAAATTTTACAATAGTACACGAGCGATGCAACATGTACATATGACTATTCAACGTACGGATGTTTATATACATGAAACAAAAAAGGCTAAAAATTTAATTACATGTCAATTTCATGGTGTTATTCTACCTATATATAGTTTAAAATGAGTCATGAAAGATGGAATACTCTTACAAAGAAATGTGAAAGCTTGGTGTATTTCGGTAATTAAAGTAAAAAATGCCAAAAAAATCGAATAAAATGAAGTTCTTAATCAATTTTGAAAGCCTTTCCAGATACTGCTTTTCCAGAATCTAAATTGCAGGGTAATTTTCTGATGTGTAATCGCAATTCTTTGTTACGTGTACAACAAGATAAGTAATTACTCCTAGATAACCGGATTAAAGCAAAATCATCATATAAGATACTTTTTTACCCAATCGAGAACTAATTAGTTCTCACATAATTCACTACCCACTACGGGAAAAAGTATGCAAATTACGTACTTCAACGAGCTTTATTCTCATTATCTACGTAATTTGGTACACTTTTGGGCTGTAATGACACGAGAAAACTGAATATGTGATTTAATAAAGCCTATGGATATAGTGTCCGTATTTACTATGTATAGTATATACATTATGTTTTTTTATTGAGAATAATAGAAAATAATAAAATAGTATCGTGCTAATTTTTTGGCTTGATGGTTGAATGACACAAATGAAAGTAATTTGCTTTATATTTTCATGATTATTCCTAGATATACTCATTTTTTTCGTTTTTATAAAGAAACTATGAAATTTCATTATGATAGGGCAAATCTGGCCCAATTGTACAAATATTTAGTGTTAAAATTTACCTTTCAAAAAGAAGAATTTTTAGTGTGTGAGTCGTCGACTCATGTTGAGTACGTCTATGTCGTTTGTACACGCCATCCAACATGGATTGTGTTTCATGACAGCTGCAATTCATCCGCCAAGGGGCTTAATGTAAAGACACGTGTTTTTTGGGTCGTGAGGCTCCTACAACATGTCGGCAAGCGAGCAACGAATACAAGCATCATTTTATTAAATAGTAAAAAATAAAAAAATTGTACCCAAATAAATTGAAACTTCTTTGAAGTACTAGGTACATAAAATGTAAATTAGGAATTATAAAATGAATGTTCAGGCCATTATCTTTTGAGAAACTGCTTTCCCGAACCAAAAAACGAGTAATTAAGAGAATTCAAGTTATAAAACACTCACAATAACAACCAGCAGAAAAAAGGAAAAAAGATTAACTACACATCTCGCAACTAAACACACTTACAAAATTGCAAAGAGATTTCACTCAATAACAGGATAAATTGAAAGGAAGAAATTATTAAACATCTCTATTCCCTTTCCCCCTCCTAATTAGGCAACAACTATCTTCAGAAATAAGTAAATTACAAGATCATCTTACTAGTACAAAATCAGAACTGATCATACCAAATTACAATTTAAACCTCGCATATAATATTTTGTTGTCCTTGATTGTAAGCAGCAGTCACGATCTTGTCATGGCCACACTTATAGGAAGCCTTTTGGCAATTTCCATAATCGTTGCAAGGGCTAGGGCTAGCGGTGGCAGGTTTCTGCGTCTCCGTTGTTGTAATTTCTACGTTAATCACACTCTCAACCACATCGGAATTTGGATCCACCGGAACCGTCTTGCACTTCTTGTAGATTAAATAGAGAACCATTTGGAGCACTCCCAAAATAACTCCTAGAATATTTGGAACCTGCACCATTTACACAATTTAATAATGTACAATTAGATCCATGTTGAAAAATACTTGACCAAAATATCCTTTTCAATATTAAATGATTTTTAAAAATTTAAGACCCTTTGGTTAAAAAATTTTGAAAATTTTGGGTTCAAACAAATAACTTAAAACAAGTTGATTAACAAGGATGGAAAGTAATCCCACGAAAAATGTGATCAGGCATTTTCTTGGAAAGTATTTTTCGACTAGGAAAACGTGGCATAAGAAGCGTACCGTTACGTACAAATCCTTTAATAGGAGACCGTAGAAGAGCCACGTCACTGCACTCAGCACGAGAAAAAATGACAAGTGAAATGGCATGAACTCCACGCTCTTTGTTTTTATAACAACCCTCTGCAAATTCATCAGGATAAAATGATTAAACTTTTGTATCCGAGAGTATTCGAATTTAAATACAAGATTTTGTCAAAAGAAAGTACACTCACCATGATACTTAGAGGTGCAGCAAATACACAAACGGACAGAGTAGTGCAAGTCCATCCAAGAATCTCCACTCTTAGGGGTCCTTTCGCTAGGAAGTGAGAGCAAAGGAGAATCGAGCAATATCCCACAAAATTCACCAGCAGAAGTATCCTCAAAGTGGATACCTGAAATTAATTAATTCCAGACAGTGATCAATAAAAAACCAACACAATTAGTTACATTAACAAATTAATTGATTCTCGAGTGAAGTTATTGAGAACCCAATAACGTTAAGCTCTCGTTAGAAAAATCTCTTGCCTTATCTATTTTGGAAGCATAAAAGATGAAGATAGCAATGTAGATGGTCTCAATAAGACAACCGACGGCGTTGCTGATGAGAAGAATGGGGTCTTTCTTTAGTAATGCGTAGTATAGCCAAAGCATTGCACTGAATAGTGCAATTAAGTAGGGGATACACTGGAACCCTTCCGTTGATTTCTTCTTATATATCCTCACAAATGTTGGCCTGCAAATATATTTACAAAAATAAATAAATTAGTATACTAAATAGCTCTTAAAATCAATGATAGTATATAATACATGCAATCAGTCTCTGGAAAAAATAAATTTCTCGCCCTATTTAAAAAATGACTCTTCCAATAATATCTTTTTTATTTGTAAAAAATTAAATCTAAAAACCTTCTTAACAGAATCAATTCGCTTTGGAAAGGGCTAATGGGCTTACACTGGAGCGAGGAAGACCACGAAGGAGACCAAGTTGCCTACACAAAGAATTGAAGCCCACAGAATAATGGGAGAATTATTAATCATTTTTACAACAAATGAACAAATAAATAACGTGGGAAATTGAGATAATACTGTAGCTAAAATTAAAAATATTGATTATATACCTAAGATCCCAAACGTGAAGACCAATGGATGGTGAGTAGGAGATATAATTGCCATTTTTAAGGAACCAAGTTAGGTAGTGAGCTCCTTTCTCTTGTAAAGGGAGAGAACCTGGGTCACTATATTTATAGGATCTTTGAAGATTTAGGTACCAAAGGTGTGACCCATATATATAGGCGGGTTAATTGTACGGGAAGATTAATTATATGAAATGATTAACACATGATAATCCAATTATGAAGTGTTATTTTCTTAATTCTCGACCTTTCTCCCCTTGTATGACGTTAGGTTCGTTGTAATCTTTATATCAAATTCAAAATTTTAAAGTAATAGGGAAGATTAAAACTACTACAGTCGCAATTTTCAGCGGGGTTCACTGTTAATATGTTTCCCTAGCTAAGTTGTTTGAACCCAATTGGGTCAAAGATTAAAGTTACTCCAATTTCAGAAATTTATGGTCAATGATCAAATGGGTCAAAAAATATTTCTAGCTGACTTACGTTACACAAGAGAATACTTCTTTTTATCAATTATATAGCTACCACCTTCCATGTGACAAGCCCCAAATTTTGTGCAATTAATTTCTTTTTGTCACTTCGGCTTCAAATCCTGCTTTTTAAGTGTGGGCATTTTTCTCGAGCCCATTTATCATTAATTGGGCCAGGTATGCACATCCCCAACGTAATTGGTCGTGACACTTATCATTCCACTAACTCACATGGAATTTTATTTTTTCCAACGTAATTGCATATCTATTTTTCATGCCTTCTCATCAACCTACAGTACATAGGTGTAGTATAAACCTTGTATTTTTTAATTTGTCTCAAATTCTTATTCATGAGTGATAGAGTTTCTTATTGCGTAACCTTTTGAGTTTCTTATTGCGTAACCTTTTGATTTTCTTGTTTATTTTATCTGATATCCGATCTACTAGATCAACTAATTTATATTCGAATTGGGTGAGACCTTTTAAAGATGGCAAAGTTCTCCCAACAAATATACTATTGCATTTCTAAGCATTCGAACTCGAAAATTGATTAATAATTTTTTAGCTTTGATAATTTATCTTAGCCTAACTAATCATATCCACGTCTCATGTATTCTAGACGTATGGATATAGATTTTAAGACTAAACTATTTATATCTGGAGTCCTATGTTATTTATGTATCTTCTCTAAGTTTCGTTTTCCCTATCCCAACATATGTATAATCACTTTCTGGAAAAAAAATGTATAATCGAAATATAAGAGAGATTATTTAGATATTATGTTTTTCAAATAGGTAAATAAATTTATTAAAAAGAGGTTACACCTTGTTTTGTTAGCAAGAACCTTGCAGCCCTTTTTCGAAAAAGGCAAGTGCTTTACAAAACCATAAGTATCGTGTCTGCTGTAAGTTAAACTTAAACCGGACCTGTAATAATAGCCGGAGTTAAAAAAGACTTGATATGTTAAAAAAAATTATTTTGATAGTCTTTTATGGTTCCGGTGGCAACTAGATTAACACTTTATTACTTCAAGAAAAAGCCCCATCGAAATTCACTATGAATCATTGGGGACCTATCATGAGATTTATAAAAAGTCTTGAGTAATTTGATTGTAGTATTTATATCAACAAAGTATACCTTTTTAGTAAATATTTTCAAAGGTTAAGACCAATTCTCAGAGTGTGTGTGACTTTAATATATAAAAATAGTTGTTCGAATTACTCGGCGTTAGAGAATAAATTCTCGACTACGCCATGAAAAATTGTAGTGAGAAGACGTTGCAAATCCATTTAGATATCATGTTGCGTTCTATCTCGTACAACTTTTTGACCGGCATGCGTGAAAAAGGACGTTCAAAGCTTGGCTTCTCATTGCAACACACGGCGTTAATTATTGGCTTGACAATTATGTGTATCTACCTTTTATATGTATGATTAAACATTGCATTAAGGTTTCTTATTCGTTTGCTGGTTGTTAATTAATTTCGCTGCCATGTTTGGGTGCTTTTAGGTATTTTTTATGAGTAACATACTTTATTAATTAACGAAAATAGGAAATGTTTAAGGGTACAATTAAGATGGTCGCAATCGCATAAACCATTTTAATTGGCAAAAGACGGATTTCTAGTGTGGTAGGTGTAGATATACTATAGTGTAGCGCCGGAAAGGATAAGATTTACTAAATATCTTCCATGATTCTGAAAGATATTTTTGAGATTGTTGGAGGCATGTTGTCTAGCACCGTTCGTGGTTTACTGACAACTATAAATCGTCAATCGACTATTATGGTTGGGTTACGGTTTAGGAATCGTCGATGAGGGTACAACGTTAACTTAGTCGATCGTTATTTGAAATAAAAATAAAATTTTCAATTTAAAAAAATTATAGAAAATAGAAAAAATGGTTAATTCAGAACTAATTATAGTCGAAAAACGGTTGTGAAATTGATTCTCATGATATGGTGCGATGTTGATCCAAGCAATTATTTGCCACTCATTGGATTGTAGAAATCATTAGTTTATCCCCCTGATTGGAACTTTTAAGCTAGTGGTTAATTTATTCTCGATGTGATGTTTGGATATTAAAGCAGCTTAAGCTTCTTTAATTGAACTCGTAAATATCTGAACAGATATGAGAATGGATCATGGAAGTTGCCTCATGAACGCTAACGAGTACGGATTCAGTGCATAATGCAATATTCTGTACCATACAAATTAAGGGGAAAAAAGTCAAATGACACGTGTAGGAGCGGAGAGAACTTGACGCGCGCGGGAGGGAGGGGTTGGAGAGTGCCTCTCTGTGCACTTTAATTCTTTTCTATTAATTTTTTTAATCCTGCACTTTATTTTTTTATTAGAAACTAGTTCGATATTAGTATATCATAATAAATTAAAATGATATATTATTTTAATTTACTATATAATTTTTTATTCAAAGTATTATTAAAAATTATATAGGTTACTATAAGTATTATTAATTTTTCATAAACGGATATGCCATTTGTCATAACTGGGAATGCCTTCTGATAATACTAGGTATGCCATTTGTCGTAACTGTATATGCCTTTTGACAATATCGGGTATGCGAATTGTCATAAATAGGTATGTCTTTTGGCAATACCGTATATGCCTAGATATGTCTTTATTTCAAGAGATAGAGAAAGATGTTGGCAATGGGTTCTCATAAACAGGTATGCCTTTTGGCAATACCAAGTATGCCTTTTGACTAAAATTGTGTAACTGAGGTTAAAAAAAAATCCATTTCCCCTAATTTAAAAAAATTATCGTGATTAAATGGGGGAGAGAACTCGAGAGGTTTGGCTCTTCCAGGAGAGAGAAAAACCAAGAGAGAGAGCGAGAGTGACGGAAAAGAGAGGGAATGAAGGAAAGGGGGGAGAGAGGGATTAGTTGTCAAAAACACCCCAGCGTGATCCAACTGTTAGATTAGCGTGTGATTAAATGGATCTCATACGATGGCCTCTTATCAGTTCTAAACGGTACAGACTCAGAAATAACTTATGCTCTGAATCCAAAGTCAAGGCTAACAGCCTCGCTTTTTGTCTTGCACCTCGTAAAATATTTTAGTAAAATTGTATTACTTCTTAAAAGAGCCGAGCCTCAAAAGTTACACGGTTTGTATAACAAGTGCAATACCTAAAAATACAAGATAGAATATATCATAGTAATACTAGGATAAGCAATATCTGAGAAGGATTACCAAAATTTCCCACTAAGAGCACCAATCGTGTCCTATATTATTCAAAAGTAACCCCTTACCCCCTACACCAAATTTAAAACCCCTAATTCTCTATTGAATAAAGTTGCCTTATTTACGGAGGGTCACGTGAATTTGTTTGACCATTGCTCCTAGCGGCCTCCCTACTCTGTCGTAGTACAGTAGAGGTGTCGGCCTCCCACGTCATTCCCATTTGGACAACCAAGCTCAAAGCCTCGATCGCATGTTCCGCGACTCTGAGCGTCAACCATTTCATTAGTTTAAGCCTTCTTCGACACAAAGGGAGGCTCCACAATTATCTTACTCGAACTTCTAATCGTTAAATTTTTCACTGGGTATGAGAGCTCGACCATAATGGTGTTTTGTTTTTTTAACTTCCTTATATCTGCAAGGAAAAGGCTTCCTCGTATCTGATTGGCCAGAAAAAAAGAACCACTCCCTCTGCCTCCATTGAATTTGTTGCAGCAGCAGGAAGCTGCCCATCAACATGAAGCATAAGAGATTCCCTAAAATCAACTTCAACTTGAGCTACAAGGCATCTAAATCTGCAGCAATAGGTTCTCGAGTTGCAGCAACGAGACGCTGCAGACAAACATGCATCTCGATGTCTGTCCACATTTGCAGCAGCACCCTCCTCGTCAAAAGATGGTGGCGTGATGTCCTCTGATCTAGCACCAAAAGGCTACCTCCCAATCCTCGGCCAAGATTCAAAACAAAGTTGTGCCACTTTTAATTCATTAGCAACGAGTAGCTGCAGTTCGTCCTCTGCCCCTACTACATCCTCTTCAGACGCGGCAGGCTGCCTTCGATTCAAATAAGCTTCTTCACCATTCACACCAACAAAAAGTTTCGGAAATATCAGCAGCAAGATGTTGCAGAACTTCTCCAATCACACTACTTCCAGATTCAAGCTTCACAGCAGCAAAACCAGCAACAGCAACATCGAATCTCTGCAACCCATCCTCCACAACATCAACAGCAAGTGCCTATAAAAACAATCCATTTGCCGCTCATCTTCATCAGTAGCATTACGTTCCACCACAACAACTGCTCATCTTCCGCCATAAAAGCTAAGTTTAGCAACAAGCTATTAAACCAAGAGGTGATGACGTTGTTATAACTTAATGAAGAAGTTACGAATTTGAACTTTTTGAAAGTAAATTTTTTTTGCAACCAGGGTTTGAACCTAGTCATTCGGTTCCCCACCCTACCCTTCCCTTATATACCATTAGAGCAACTGTTTGTGTCTCGAATTTGAACTTTTGAAAATGTAACATTGTTAAATGCTTGTTATAAGATCTTTGCCACCTTTCATGTATTACCCAACTCGAATATGAATTCGTTTGCGAAGTGGTATCTGGATAGCAGATAGTCTAAAAAAAACTAAGATATCTTATAATTGCTTGTGGCAATTAACCTAGGAATATAGGTAGACCTGACCATTATTCGAATTCAAATTAAATTTATTCGAATTCATCAAAACCTTAACTCGCATTTGATTCATCCAAGGACAAATCGAATACGAATTATTAAATGTCGAATTTGAATTAATTTTTTAATTTCTTTAGTGTTAGTGTTACTGAAAATTTGAGGTTTTTTTAGAGAGAGGTGCGAGTCTCGAAATTAGATGAGAAAAAAAGGTGTGAGGGGGTTTTGTATTTATATGATGGAGAGAGAGGGTTTGATTGGTTAGTTCAGGAGGGACGCAGATTGATGACGTGGATGATTGTAGATATAGGTTATTGACCGTTTGTTTTAGCTTAATTATAAATTTGAGTTCAAGTATTGGGGACTACTATTAAAATTGGGCATGAAATTTTTGCAACTCTATATTGCTCGACTTAGATTACAAAATTTCCGACCAAAGAAAATCCGTATCATTGGCAGAGTGGCCGGCTTATTAACGGTCCAGGCCTTGTCCTTTATATAATTGATGCTACTAATCTCTTATTATAGCGAGCAAATTAAAAAATGGAAATGGGTGACGAAACAAATCCACTGTTCTTGATCTCCCTTGTTGATATATTACCATACTGGCTTCTTTAATCAAGCACTTTAGTGATCTCATTGTTACATTCTCTAGACTTAGATATCGTAATCTAAGTGGAATTAGAACAATCTTCCAGAAATTAAATTACACTTCCCAATTCATTGTAGTTGTGTGGAAATCTCCTATTGATCAGTCGGCTAATAAAACAAACTACTAATCAAATAGAATCTTGACAACGAAGAACGCCAAAGGAGTCAAATCTAACCGCACAAGACGTTGTAAATATATAAGAGGTTCAGGGTTCAAAATCCGACATTATTATGGTATAAAATTTTAAAAACATATTTCCCCGTTTATTTCTAAGCATTCGAGTAATTTGGAAGCTTACAGTTGCAAGCTCACTAAGACATGCCCGCATTTATTTCAGGTTCGAAAACACACATTTTGGAGATGGCCGTAACTTCAAATAGTATCAAAGTTTGATCTACCAAAATTTATATCAATGTTGTAATCTAATGACTCAAACTCCAAACTCCGGTTAACCTATAACAACCTTCGCCGGAAGCCATTTAGTTCCAGTACACGTCTATTCTGGTCATCAAAAGACATAGTCAGAAATACGAGAAATCCCACATCTGCAACATCAGAGCCATGTTCCTCCGGAATGTAGCACAGCCGAGACCGTGCCGGGTTCTGCAATACAAATGCATGAGAGGAACCATGATCTCGAACCCGGATACTAATCCAGTCCAGGTAATTCAAGCCGAATATAAGGTAAGATGGTGAAGGGAAGAAAACTCGGCAGTTTTCGGAGGAAACTTCGGCTGTGTCAAGCTTAAGAATGAATAACCTATTACACACAAGGATTACAGACCAATCATGGTTGATATCATCTCTGATCTCGAACCGAACGGTTGGAGATCGCACAACCATGCGTGTGAAACTCTATACATAATGAGGGAGGTAACAACACAATGTATAAACATCGTAAGAATAAGACAATCCCATATGAACATAACCCATGCGTAAGTACCTGACTTCATCGGGATCTGGCAAGTTTCAAGCATTCTGTAACCTCTCCTCGTTCTTCGGGATTTTTCTTTTTCCACGAGGCAATGAGAATCTTCTTCCTCACCAGCTAGTGGACATTGCCACACAATCAGCCTTGCAAGGATGGAGCTCGCGGTTTCAAGTTGTTGTCATCATCGACAATAACCCTCATTGAATCGCCAACCGCAGCTGCTTCAGTATGATTGTTAGAAGACAAGTCCCAGCTTCCACCTTCTCTTCCCAAGCTAGCGCGCCAAGAATGTAGGACGTTGCGCCCTTCCGCAACCTGTGGAGGAAGCATCCTGCTCAAATCTATAGAAACGTCGGAATCTCCATCGTCGTTGTCCAGATTGTCGTCTTTTCTGGCGGTTCCTTCATAGTTTCCCACCTCCCTAATATCCTCCTCATTAGCTGGTTTCCTACCCATTTCTATATCTCCAACGTCCTTTTCTCGATCAGAATAAGCGTAGCCACCGTTAACCAATCTAGGTGGAACTTCAGGATTCTTCAGAACCTTTTCCCTGAAGTTGTTCTTAGAAGGAGGAATGCTCGAGAAAAATACATCAATCAAGTTTCCAACGATTCCTTTGTCAAAAGGATTCTCCAGTCCCTCATAACGGTATCTGAAGTTTTCGTATGTTGACTGCCAAACAATTGACAAGAAAGAAACTTGGAGTAAATTTCAGATACAAAAATATGGAGACAAGAAAGCTAAATTAGCAAGAACAATCCCTCTTTCCCAGATCTTGGGAGAAGGGGAGACAAAAAAGGAAGATCCAAGTTATAGAGCATAGAAAGACAAAAGTGTTCGAACCTGGTTTTTGCTCATGAGATATAGATGGAAACATGTAAGGCCGCCCACAAAGAAAAATGCGAAGAATGTGTAACCTATAAGCGCTATAGAGGCAGGTGTCCTCAACATGGCTTTCCAAATTGATTTATCCTCAGCATTCATGATCCTCTTGATGTAGACCCAGCAAAATGCTTGCACGTACAAACAGAGTATGGATGCGAGGAAGATAAACATGAAAAAGAATCGATAATTCCGCTGCAAAAGAAAAGGCAAATATTTCATTGTATAGAAGGAAAAGATCGAACATAATCAGAAGGATTTTGCAAGGAATCTTGTTTCTGTTCATGCAGCTACAAATCAGAGCTTGGCCTTGAAAACTAATACAACTACTTTGGCAAATAAAGAAACTTTGGAAGTCTTAGAAACATTCCCTTCAACATCCATATATCATATACAAAACAACAGAGGCAGATATTGACAGAAAATATAATTACCATTCCAATGCACTGGCCAACCCAAGGACAATGATGGTCAAACTTTTGTACACAGTTATTGCAGATCGAGCAGTGAGAGCAGCGTGGTGGCCTATATAGCATGCAAGTATCACAGTACTTGCTCTTCACAACTATCCCATTGACCATTACATTCTTTGTGCGTGGCAAACGAAATGGAGGGGTCTGTCCGTTTGCGACTTCAGTTTGCCCTTCATAGCCTTCTGGCTCTGGGGGATGCGTATTTCGTGGAATAATACCAGGATCTCGTGCAGCAGTTACAAATAGAAATATCAAATCCTGAATAAGAAACAATGCATATTGATGTAAGTATCAACTTCTTTGCCAGCAATTTTCAAACAATTCCTTTAAATGCCAAGACTAACGAGCATATGTTTTTTCCAAATCAACTTCGTATTAACTCGAAAAGGAAAGTGAAGAATTAACTTCTGTATCAGTCAAAAAAATATCGCTCTAGGTATGGTGCCACCAAGGCAGTGATGAACAGAGCTGCTTATCCTCTCTCATTGATCAAGTTAACAAAATATCACAATGAAGTTTGATATGATGCTTGAGAAACATAATAAACATGAGCTCAGGACATTCTGGCATAACAGAAAGTACTCACTACTATTGTTAGAACCGGAAGTATGACCATAATTGAAATTCCCCAGTGGTCAGGAAAATCATCAAGCAGTTTTTTTGCCACAAATACACAAAAGATGGCTGCAGGAGCAACAAGAAGAAATATTGTTGCCAAAAGTGACCTTGCATCGGGTCCAAATATTAACCTTCCTGAAAGAAGGAAAATCTGCAAAAAACAGAGTCAACCATTAGTTCGGTCTAGAATTTATGTAACCATGAAAAGGCCAACTGCAGAGCTTACATCCATCTCACAACTAAAACTGAAACAGAAAGAACCTCATAGAATGTGACACCACATACACGATTGATATTAAAATCTACTTTCTTTATTGATACTTTTCAGAAGTAGGTGCAACGCTTTCAAGGTTCCTTGTGTTGTTTGACCAACGGTTTTTTAGGGGGGGCGAGAACTGGCATCAGAGTAATAGATGCATATCCAGCTCTTGATGCCAGGAAGTATCAGAACTGAAGCTGAACAACATAAAGGTCTTACTTATTAAAAAAAATAACATAAAGGTCTTTTCTCCTTATTAAACGATAGCAATCTACTCTGAAAATCTAAGCGTGTTCAAAGCAACAAGTAACTATGAAGTAAGAGGTAGTGTATACACACATAAATGGATCTTAACTACCATTCATAAGCAGCGCAATAAGTATGAAGCTCATGGGACAATACCACAGTAATCCCCAACAGCTACAGCATTCTTTGTTGCTACATCTACGATAAGCCACAATCTCTACTCAAAACAAAACATGAACTAAACCCTAAAGGCTATCTTTTCCACGGTAAACACGTTCCCGTAAAAGGCTGACAATTCGGCATCACACAGCAAAACAAGCAAGAGAAAGCATGAAGATACTATGAAACAAACCCACGCATGGATGCGCAAACACTCGAGTACACTCAAGGGCCAAGACAATAAGGAAAACCTTAAACAAAGATCAATCCCTTAAATGAAAACCTATGCATAACCTCATGAGAACTAATTTACTAGGTCAAAAAGAGCCAAGTCAACTAGTAGCTCCAGAAGCTAGACCAATCCAGCAACTAACACAAAGATATTCAAGTGGAACGACAACGTTTACCATCTAATTCGCTACAAGAACAAAGAACTGGAAAAAGGGTTAGTGAAAAGCTAAAAACTTTCCCCATCCCCAACAAGCAAGAACCCCATCTTTAGCAGCTCCTACAAGATTTAAAAACCTCAACTTTAAGGTCTCCTCCACTAATCAACCCCATAACTGAAGACCCAATTTCACTAAACCTCTTCTCTATACTATCCCACCACCAACTAAGTCGACCAAAGCTTAAAGACTCCAACTTTAGTCCACCACCAACAAGTCAATTAAATCGAAACAAAAAGGAGTAGAACTTTGGCTTACATTGTTTCCCTTCCACGCCTGGTAAATCCTGACCCGACCCGGATCGCCGTCCTCTCCGGCGGCCTGAGACAACGGTGGTGGGACCACATACATGTCTCTCATCTCCCTCTCTCTCTCTCTCTAGGTGGTCAAAACCCAGAAAATAAAAGGATAGAAAAAGAGAAAAGTCAGTTTTTTTTTTCTTTTCCTTTTTTCCTCTGTTCTCTCTCTAAGTTGAGAAGGTAAAGGGGGAAATTAATAATAATTGAAAGGTGGCTGGGAAAGTAAAAAAGGAAATAGAGGCGGCTCTTTAATTATTTAAAGGGAACGTTATGTTATTTTTTTTCTTCTTTCCTTTTCTCCATTTTACTTTTCCTATTTCTCTCCCTCCCATTTTGACTTCCCTTTTATTATCTGCTCTCTATTCAAAATATCTCAAATGTAGGCCATCTGATATTCGGATACAATTTTACTGATTAATTAAAATTCAGAATTCGGTGAGATCTGTGATAAAATTCTCTCAATAAATTTTTAACACAGTTACTTGAACTCAAGATTTCTTAGTTAAGGTAAAATAATACTACCACCAATTGATCCAAGTACATGTTGATTATGATCATGATATATTGTCGAACCTAATTTATTGGTAAAAAATTCTCGTGAACTCATTGACTTAAAATGTTTAAAAATAAGTAGAAATCATAAAATGATAAGAAATTACATTGTTCCATAATTCCAAGTACTTTTTAAAAATTTATTATATTTGATGATTTGAACATCACAATATTTTCTTTAATAACAACCATTACCACAAAGAGGAATTTTGTATTAAAAAAATGCCCATCCGAAGGTAGACCCCATGGAAAGAGTCAACCAATATTTAGTTGCTATTTTTAGAATAGAAATTTTAGGTATATGGAGGAACGGCAGGCATTACCAAAAAAATTGCCTTTGTAAAAATCAAATACTAACTCTGTATAATATAATTTTTCTGAAGAGAACTATGTATTATATATGAGCATATGGGAGTTGGAGGTGGAATTAACTATTTAATGCTGGTGGTGAGGTCATCCAGGGAGGAATAATTATTATGCAAATTGCTGTATTGAAAAAGGATTGATTCTGCCTTCTGGCCAACTGCCACCGTGGGCTGAGGTTTTTTAATTGCATCTTTTAACGGTTGGTTGCCGTCGAAATCTCTGGTCAACTATGCAAAAATAATCCGGCGAGAAAAAAAATATATCATCAGTGTTGTTAACTACTTGAGTTATCTATTCAATTCGAACCTAAATTACTTAGCACAATAATATTTAAATACTATGTCGTATAACAAAAAAAAATCTGAATTGTGATAAATACTGGGTCTCTTCTATTCACTCTTACAAAAATTATTATAAAAAAATTATAACCTACACTTTTGTATCTCCTAAATTTTACTTAACGTTGATGAACATTGTCAAAACCACCATAAAATTATCGAGCCATATAAACTGTACCTATTTGTCTATAATAGTTTTAACTTATTTCATTTATAAGGATTATAGTTGTTAGTCTCTATTGAATTTAAGTAGGAGGTTGGAACTTTCGGAAAACATAACCCATTTTGGTAGAGTTTTTTGTTAAAAGACGAGTTAACATCTGAAATTTACAGCCGAATGCCACTAATATCGCGTCATTAATCTCCCCAGTTTTTTCACCATACTATCAAATGGAAGAAAGATTATTCTAGTTTAATTAAAAGTCATCATTTCAAATCACAAACTTGTTAAAAAGTCAGTAGACAAAAATTTGTCACATTTTGTGTCTGATCCTGCTGGATTTAAAGCATAATTAACAAATAATTATATGTTAAACTTAACAGATCTAATTTAAATTTAGAATAATTAGCTAAATAAGTATTCGCATGTTATTTAGTTTAGGAAACAATATATCTATTATTCATTTATTTGATGAAATTTAATTTTATATATATTAAAAAGTCAGAACCATGACCTATAATTTATAAACTATAATACAGATCAACATTATTGTTATGGGACCGCCTTAGTTGTTTAATACAATAGTTTAAGGGAGAGAAGGAAACTATAATTACTGGCGTCGCCGGATATTCTTTCGTCTCCCAGACAGACTGTGTCAGATTTGTGCAGGAATGTACTGCGCTGTTGGTATTGGTCCACGAATTATAATAATTGTACAAATAAACTATCGTGTTATTCTAATTTGAGTAAGTTTTGAGTTATAATTTTTAAAAATATAATAATATTAAATATTTTTTGGTAAAATTTTGCCATATTTTAAAAATTAAATTCGGCTCAAATTTGAATCAATGGGTTAGTGAGTTAAATGAAATAATAATTGTGTTTCTTTTATGTGGTTCCCTTGGACCCTCTCTGTTTCCTATTCTCAGAGCTGGGCATCATCAGAACCGAAAGGATGATCAAGTTATCAATAACATACAATCGATCATGTTTTTTTGAAAAGTAACGCAATCGAGCATGTAAAACGACGATTTTGCTTTTGCTAGGTCCATAGAAAAAAAATCGACTTATGCTTACGACGTTTTGTTCAATATGAAATAAAATCTTGGAATTATAGTATTTCACTATTTTTTACTACTCAAGACTTTCATACACTTTGGAATAGAAAAATTACAACGGGAGCCGACACTAGCCAATCTAGATTAATAATATGATTATATTTCCACTCATCCTATATTCAATGTTCTTGATCTTACCCTGTATCATGGAGAGAACGATCTGAACTCTGAGGCAAGTTATTTTTCCGCCTCGAGAGGATGATGTAGTTCATGTTCGCTGAATATTTAATAATCTGGTCATAATTTTATCTAGAAAACTCTTACTCATGCTCCGGTCCGTGTATTGGAAAGTCAACTCAATTATCTTTCTATTCATATATTATTTGTCATCAGATTCAAATAGTTATGGTCCTTTAAAGTCTTATAACTTATAAATACCTCATGTTATGAATGAAGTTTAAGAGTATAGTTCTCGTTTATATTTGTTATTCCCTACTTATAAATTGAATTTGCATCTACTCTTATATCATTCCCATTATTTTGTTCCATCCCCCATCAATTTCTTATACACAGTTTTTGGTCATTGGATATTTAAACTTAATTAGAGATGTGAACATGGGTGCGACCATAGGGGAAATAAGGGTAGTGATACAACCATGAAACGAAATGATAAAGATGACAAAAAATCCAGACCAGATAAATCTCAATATTTTGAGCATTAACCGAACCTAATTTAGATATTGAAATGATATTTTAAATAGATCTGAATTTGAAGCTTTAGTATTCATAACTAGATCCAAATAAATAGTGTATAACAGTATAAGTAGATTAATTCTCACAATTTCATTGGTCAGCATTAGGCCTAGATGGCACAGAGTATGCTAAAAAATAGTTTGAAATCTGTGTTGGAGCGAAAAATTCGGTCATTCTCGATTTCAACCAAAGATCGGATCCGTTTCGACATCAATCGAAGGTCGGGTGCCAGTCTCGCACAATGAAGAATCAGAAATAATCTTGTCGCACCGAAGCATATATTGACAATGCCAAAATTATTTTTGTACCTCAACAATGAGATAACAACCAAACAATTTCAAACTATATATGAAGGAATAAAAAATTATACTTATCCAACAGAAATATTTACTGGTCAAACGATAAACAAAAACGCAACATTGGTCAAAAATTTCTCCTTGATGTCGGTACTCATGCGTTGGACGCAGTGAACGATCAAAGACAAATCTCCTGGGACAATAAAACAACATATCTATTTACGGAATTTGTTTAAATAAGAGATTTAAATTTAGTGACGAGAAATTTTGCATCAAATTTACAAATGTAACATATATAATCATAAAATTTATTTATAAAATAAAATTCGATAGTAGTCAATTATCAAAATAAGAGTTATACCGTATCTCAAAAAACATATCTTAGATATCTCAAAAAACCGAACAGTAACCGAACATTTGTCAAATACTATTCAAGACTTTTATATTTTCCAACGGTTGAAGAGTTTGTACTAATAAATTAGTTATATAAAAATCAAACTTCTTAACTTTTCTAGTTAACTGTCGCATCATTGCACATTCAACTTGTCTCTTTTCCTTGTAATGAATTTGTCTCCTTTGATAAATGTGGATTTTAAAAAACTTTAAAATCTGCAAATATAAAAGAATTAATATTAGTGCCTAAAAATAATTGTCCTTCACACACTTTGTTGATGCAATGAGTGTTTTATATATTCAACACAAAATGTTAAGACAATCAGTATGTAAATATTTTACATTTATAAATTTGGCCAAAACGAAGCCCATTGAATTAAAATTTGCACGGACACTGTCTCTCGTGCTTTCAATGGGGTCGTGAGAGCACCACATGCCGCGAGATCAACTCACTCTAATACCGTGTTATAATTTTAATATCCAACCTAAAACCTTAAGATAATTAGTAAGTAGATCTTTTATACTTATAAATTGGATTCAACAACCTCCCACTTATGATGTGAGATTTTCCAACAGTGATTATCCAAATCTGTTGAGAATCTCACATTGCTTCGTGTAAGAGTGGTGACTTGTTTATCCATGTACCAATTGCCTTAAAGTATGAGATTGGATATGTAGATTCTAACATGGTATGAGAACGGATTGATCCTTTGCACATTGTTGTTCTCTCATGATCTTCATTTCCTCGCACGTTGTATATTGAGAAACTCACATTACTTGGTGCAGAAGTTGTGAGATTGTTTATAAGTGTAAAATCTACCTACCAATTGCCTTAATTTCTAGATTCTAAAAATTCATATCGTTTTTTATTGACAAGTATCTTATTTCTTGCTCTAAAAATATTGGGAAAAGTCCACTTAAGTACCCTGTGGTATCGCGAAAAATCAAGTCAGTACCCTGTGGTTTAAAACGTATCAATTGAGTCAAACTTATTCCAATTAAAATCAATTAGAGGCCCGGGCAGCTACCCGGACTCTGCCCGACTTGCCCGGACCACGTGGACCAGCCATATCATATTTTTCTGATGATGTGGCCTGCTACATGTACACCCGTCCCTCTCTTCTCCTTCTTCCCTCTCCTTCTTCCCCCTCTCTCCTCCCACCTTGACCAAACAATTACAACTACGAACCCAAAAGGACCAAAAAAAGTTGAATTGAAATGAAGGCGGCGAGAATGTCAGAGTCATAGCACCCGGTGAGCCAGCACACCTTGTAGGCGGCGATGCGGGTCTTGGGAGCCATCCCGGCGACGACACCCTTGGCGTACCCGAGGGTCAACACTGATGACACGTAGCTCCTGGTGGCGATGAAAGCCATGTGCGTGCCGTGTTCGTCGAAGTCGCCTCGTTCGTCGCCTCGTAGCCGGTGGATAAGTACCTCGCTCCAATGAGCTTTCGATTTCAGGCGCCGGCAAAGAATCCCCTCCTGATGACACAGGGCCCCTTCCATTTCCATTTCTCTGGCACAAGGCCGAGGTCACGGTCGTTGAAGCTTTGCCTCTCCGGTCAGATCCGCGTGTCTATAACCCCGATGACAATATCCGACCCAAAGTCAGATTCCTTGAGCAAACCCAGATCCGAGCCCTCCCTGGAAGATCCCGAGCCGTATTCGACATCTCCGATGGAGTCCTCCTCCTCCACCCCTCCCTGAAAGATCCCGGGCTGTAAGAACTGGGTAGTGCCTTTAGCTGCAGGCTGGGCGGGTCGACGACGGGGGCGGCGAGGGAGATGTCGGCGGCTATACGGTCGTCAGTGGAGTGGGAGAACGGTAGGCCGACAAGGAAGAACAAGAAGAAGGGTGGGGAAGAGGAAATACGGTTGGGGATCGGAGACCGCCGGCGAGGAGGGGCCCGCTGCTGGAGGTTGGACAGGCCATAGAGAACCCGCAGGCTGAGGAAGAAGGTGTGTTGTTGCCACGTCATCAGAAAAATATGATGTGGCTGGTCCACATGGTCCGGGCAAGTCGGGCAGAGTCCGGGTAGCTGCCCGGGCCTCTAATTGATTTTAATTGGAATAAGTTTGACTCAATTGATACGTTTTAAACCACAGGGTACTGACTTGATTTTTCGCGATACCACAGAGTACTTAAGTGAACTTTTCCCAAAAATGTTTACGAATAAAATACTATTAGATTATACATTTTGGTCTCTTCTATTTGATCATTCTCCGATCAGTAGAACCATGATCCAACGCTGATCCCGTGTTGTTTTTATACCAAAATTTGGAGAGTTGGATTCAATAATGTGCAAAAAAATAGTTGTAAATGATTCAATAATTCAATTTGGATCAAAAAAATAGTTGTAAATTTGGAGAGTTGGATCAGCCGATTGAATAGTTGGATTCTATAATTCAGATCAAACTTACAAAAAAATATTTTTTTGAAAAAAAAATGTTTGGAATTTTGTTATGTAAAAAACAATTAGATTAGAATTTTAGTACTTGTAAATGATAAATTTATAATAACATGAGAGAATATATAAAAATATTCGATATTTTCATATTAAATATAATAAATAACAAAACAATTTTAAATACCATCCGGCTCGAGGAACATAGTTCAAGTTTTGTGAATATGTGGGGATGTAAGAGAAGTACTACCTTTCAAGTACTTGGGATTACCTCTAGGAGACGATATGCCAAGACTCAGAAACTGGAAGTCGGTTATAGATGCAATTGATCAGAAATTATCAACCTCTAAAGGGACTCTTCTGACATTTGGGAGAAGATTGACACTCATAAGATCCGTGCTTAATTGCTTAACATCTTATTATCTCTCAATCTATAAGATATTAAAGATTACACAAAGCCTTGTTTGTGTAAAAGGTTCAATTTCATCCAACTAAAAGCAACGAAATTGATGAGAATGCTCTATTTAACCATACACATTGGACGGTTGGGATTCATTCCCTCTTGAGGCAACAACTACCACCGAGTTGAAACCTCCATTAAGGATATCCTTGTCTCATCAGGACATTGAAACACATTGCTATGTGAATAGGCATAATTTTTGTTATACAACGTGTTACTAGGATGTTCACTAAGTCGACTAATTCAGGTTCGAGACGGATATAACTTTTGAAAAGTGTCAAAGTTCTCCCAACTCGAGATCTTTTGATTAAGCGAGAACAACTTAACTAAAATAATAATAATAAGCAAAGTAGACAACCGGTATTTAACGCCCGGACAACAGTCAACTGATCATCAGTTCAACTGTCCAACGGATTCACAAACAGTAGATAACAAGCTTCTGCAGAGCACAACATGGAACCTGGTCTTAGCTGTTCTATCATCTTGCCGGTTGGGTGGGAGCCATAGAATACAACACTAGAAAGTCCAGACAGCAAAGAATGTGTAAGCAATTCCGAGATAAAACCCAAGGTTAGACGATCCAGCACCCGTCTATTGTGGGCGCCGACCTGGAATTTGAGATCACAGGAAATATTATTTCAAGTAAAGAGTGAGAACAAAATTCCATCAAATTAGAGGCACAACCCTTGACCAAAGAGAAGAATGATTCTACAGCAAAAGTAAAGCGCTTTTCAATGGTGCAGGTGGGTGATCGAAGACTCGGACATGGAGAAACACGTATCACTGCATTGATTGAAAACGGTTAATGATGATTTTGCTCATATCCATGTAACGCTGGGCGCAGTGGCTGAGGCAAGCCGATTCACTTGAGCTGAACTTGCTTCCCGGTGTACTGGTGATGCACTTGTCCCAGCAAACGCTCGTGAGCTTCGCCACTATCTCGTTAACCATGGCCTTTTGCTTCTCTTGCTGCATCAGCCACAACAAAACCATCCACATTACAAATAATCATACCCAACTCACCATCTAACTTAACAACCCTACACAATATAAGCAAATAGAAGCTTTGCTCTAATCACATTATAAGAATGCCATTCGCAAGCCTCGAACTCGAGATATCCCAATCTACCGGATCCCAAAAAGCTAAAACATGCCAACCAAACTAAAGCTACAAATCCCATCTCATAAATGTGCAAATTAAATTCAACCCAGAACAAAAGGAACAAACTTGACACGGATAAATTCGAAAATTCATAAAAAAGACGCAAACTTTAGTGAGCAAAAAAAAAGAAGGGGAATTAGGGTTACGAAAAAGAGGGAAATCAAAAGGAGAATTAGAAAAAAAAAATTACGTCGATGAATTGCTGCAATTCAGGGGAAGTTAGAGATGAATCCATTCTTCTTTCCCTTTGCTTTCTTCTTCGATTGGCTCTCCTGGAGTTTCTCCCTTGCAGCTGAAGCTAACTAAAACCCTCGTCTCCTCTCGATTATGTTCTCTAAAAACCCTAAATAGAGATTTTAAAACCCTGTTGGGTCCGTCCAAGATTTGTGGGCTTTCGTTGCACCTCAGAAAATATGGGCTTGGAAGGAACTAGTGATTCAGATTTCAGCCCACTAACTGATATTTGATATCGTATAGTGTAAAACGCATCAAATTAGTAACTGAGATTTTACGTTTTGTTACGTTAGTGATATAGGTAGTCACTCTCATGCTGTCTGGCCACCTAGCATGTCACACTATTTTGGATAGCCACGTGGATGATGACGTGGCTGTTGAGAATACTATTGAAATTTTTATTGTTTTAAAATCCAGGTTTGTTAAAACATTTTTGAAATTGCCCAATATTTTTAATAAATGTTCAAAAAATTCTGATTTTTACCTCTTTCGTACTTAGATTCTTGTGTTTATGTCCTCTATCCTCCCCAACTTTGACGGAATTCGTATCAAAATGCAAGTAGTAAATATGTAATTTAATCCAATATCGTTAGATGAAGCTACTCGATGCATTTTGCACATGGTGGTCATTTCTCCAAAACATCCAAATGGAATTTCATAAAACAATCTAAACGAAATATTTCTGATGCACTTTCGAAACACGCACTATCTTATATCATTGACTATGTCGAGTTTATGACTCTGTTATTATCCTATTTATATGTGTATTTAGATGACTTAAAAGGTATTAGTCTTTCACAAGTCATATCCTTCTAGAACTTGAATCATTCGGCTCAGTAAGTATCCGAATGCCACGTGGTATAAAAAAACTAAACGAAACTTCTACAACCGTGCAAAATGTACACAAAGGCTGCATAACAAAACATCCAATCAGTTTCATATTTGCATCAGTTGACATTTGTTCATAAGTTAGGTGATTACAAGCTAAGTTTTTGTTAAAAGCTTGTTAGTTTCCGATCATCACGAAAATATGGGAATATGGTGTGTAAAGCGATAAAGAGGATTGTAAAGAGGGTATTTTAAAATATTGCAAATGTTAAACCGAGGAAGCAAGAAGGACCTTTAATTTCTTATGCATGAAGAAATTAGCTTTTTATAAAGAGGATTGTAATAGAGGATTTATTTAGATATTGCCGCCAAAAGCTTATATTGAACTGTTTTTATGAGCATGGAGGTGAATTCAGGCATGTGAGAATGAAGGTATTCAGGTTTTTCAAGCACATGTCGCATGTAAATGAAGATTTTTTAATTAACCGACTATAAAGTTTTGTGTTTTTTAAATCGAATTTTCTAATCGAAAGATTTTCGAAAAATACTGTTATAATTTTCATATTCGATCCAAAACTTTAAGATAAAGAGTTGGTGGATTATTCAAAATTTCAGCATTTTTAACTTTGCCAATGTGCAATGATATGAACATGTGCGAACAACAATGTGGCATAAAATCAACCCGTTCTAATACCATGTTAGAATTTCCTTACCCAACTCAAAATCTAGTTAAATCTTCTACGCTTATAACTAAACAATGCATTAATTTTAACAAAGAAAAAAGTAATACACGTAAACAATCAATGTGAACTTAGCTATTGATTTTTTTGACGGTAATAATCTTCTGTAAAGCTATTGATTTTTTTTCCAAGTCAAGTGAATTATATGTTACTATCAATAAAAAGCCAAATGCGAGGCACACACAGACCAGAAATCGGGATTTTTTAAATAAAAAAAAAGCTACCCACTTTGGCGTCAATTATCAAAAGGTAGAGAGCTGGGAGGCCCATTACTTTTGACAATCAAAAATCACACAAATTGTATGCTAAAAGAAAATACACACTCGGAGATCGCAAACTAACATGCACTTTTGTTGCTGTTGTTTGAAGCAATGACTAGGAACCAATAAATTGAATGGGAGAGTATCAACATCAAACATTACATGTATTCCTAAAAAAAACATTACATGTAAAGTGTAAACTAAAAATATTGATTCGATTAGCCAGAAATTTTATTTTCGTTAAATAGATACCGAGTTCAAATTTTTGCAAAAAAATATTGTTACCAAATCTGTCATTTTATTAGATCCCGATAGTAGTTAATTCAAGAATGAATATGACGACGGAAAATATAAAAAAATAACAGAAAAGGAACATCTTCGGAGTGAAGAAAAGTACCAATACCCTCTCGTGACTTGTCCCACTTTGGAAACGGTCTATTCGCTTTGACTTTATGTATAATATTTCCTTAGCCTTTTTAAGGGGTCTTACTTTATCTTAAAAGTGGTGGCTTTTGATGTTTCTTTGAAATTCATCCACGACTTTTGTACGCAAGCAATACATCACCCTTTCGCCTAATAAGTTCTGTGATTTCTCCCCAAAAAAGTAACAGAAATTTCGCTGGACGAAATATGAAGGAAAAGCTAAAAATAATTTCTTGGTGATATTCATAATTTAATATTTTACATAGAACAGATTATGTAACAAGTTGTTGAATAACTCATGCTTTATTTTTTTTTTGAGGTAACTCATGCTTTATTGAGCTCTATTTATAAGTGAAAAAGTTCAATAAATTATTATTTTGTTATTTTTTGTTAAGTGGGTGAATTCAATATGATATCAGACTAGATAAACTACGTGATATATTGTTCTACAATTTCATGACATGTAATACAATTTCAAATTTTGTCTAAAAAGACGTGTTATACATATCGGTGTCAATATGTATTGTAAGTTAAATATCAAAATTAACCCGTGCATATATAAATTGAACAAGCCATTTGCATACGATATGTATAATATATTTTTTATACCGCATGATATCTGAATATTCATTGAATTGACTAATTCAGATTCGAACCGGGTGAGATTTTTAATAGGTGTAAAAACTCTCCCAACAAATATTATAACTAATATTTTCTCTAACTTGAGACCTCTAACTTAAACTAGAACAATACTTATTAAAAAAAAGTTAAACTTGTCACCAATTGATAGGTAGAATAGCTGCCCAAGTGAAAGTGACAGTAAGAAATAGTCATAAACTCCAAATTTCACATTAATACATGGAGGTTTGACACATTTTTATATTAATATGTTGAGGTTTTAAAATGTAAAAGTTGAGACGGAATTTATATGTTTGATATTTAAGAGGCACTCTCTGCCAATTTACAATATCTATAATAAACACACAAGTTAAAACTCTAATTAAAATATACGCAATAAACATACTAATTGGATTGACATAGCTTTAGCATCTAATTGTTGTTGGTAAAAATCCACTTGAATATCTTGTAGTTTCGGCTCTTGACATACTAATACCCTGTACAGTAAAACTCTCTAAAGTAATATTGTTGGGACCGGAGAAAAATATCACTTTAGAGAGATTATTACATAAAAAAGGTTTACATTTTTTTCCGAAAATATCAAATTGAGTTTTTGAGCAATATATACATAAATAACAAAAAATTACTTAGTCTATATTCAAGTCACCTAAAATCTCGACTTATAGCGTTATTAAAGTACTAAATTCAATCGAGATATTTTCTTACAACAAGACGATGATCACAATGACCATTTAAAGATAATTGAGAAGATGAATATGATGTAAAATTTACAAAACAAGCAAATCTAGCACCAACTCGTATCTTAAAATATTTTTTAGATTAGTAAAGTATGTAAAAATATATGTATTTTATAAAAAATATCACTTTATACAAAAATTGTGACCGAGATTTAACACAATTTTTTTTTGAGAAAGTATTAGTTATTACGATAGAGGGGTTATTAAATTTTAATACTAGTCCCGACTTGGGACCGATATTTTTTATCAATTTAGAGAGGTTATCATTTTAGAAGAAATTACTTTATAGAGATTTTACTGTAGTTCCAAAATCTTTTTATTCCAAAATATTTTTTATTTTTTAAATTTAAATTTGAAAACTCGTGCACTTTTATTCGCACTTATTCTCAATATCATCTCTAAGTTAGCGTGTTTCGTAAGTTAAGTCTCAACGGGAGTCTAGTTTCTTTTATGCATATATTGTCAATTAACAAATAAATAGTTGTCGGGTATCACTAAAATGTTAAAAATTATATATAAATAGTTATCTGTTAACAAATAAATAGTTTTACATTTTAAACTACTAAATTCTGAAATTAAGATATGTTAAATAACACCGAATCAAAATAAAATGGGGTAATTGTCCTCAGGTCCTGGGTTATGTCATAATTAAGGCTAGGGTCCCTGTTATTCAAAATATTATTTTGTCGTCCCTGCTTTTTGTAAAAATGTTGGTCTAAATAGTTTTACATTTTAAACTACTAAATTCTGAAATTAAGATATGTTAAATAACACCGAATCAAAATAAAATGGGGTAATTGTCCTCAGGTCCTGGGTTATAATTAAGGCTAGGGTCCCTGTTATTCAAAATATTATTTTTTTGTCCCTGCTTTTTGTAAAAATGTTGGTCTCGGGTCCCTAGATGACGTCAGCTATTATTTTTTTATTTTTTTTTCATGTGAATGACCTTTTTACCGTTACACAAAAAATAAAAAAATTACTGTCTTCAACCTCTCAAAGAACACTATGAACACCAAAACCAGAAATAAAAAAAAATAAACAAAAAAAATCCTCCACCTCTCTCCCAAAAACCAGAACACCAAAACTAGAAATTGCTTCCAACTCTCTCCCAGAAAAAAGCTAAAACCCTTCTTGTTGAAGGTTTGATTCGAAGGTTCAAAGGAGAAAAATTGTGAAGAAGACAAAAGAAATTTGGTGGTGGAGAGGAAGAACACTATCTCTCATTTTGTATTATCTATGCAAAACCTTATTTACAATTGCCAACAAATGTACTATTTATCTACGGTTTTCCTACGGAAATAAAGAAAAAAGTGTACAAGTGGGGTCCATTTGGTTTGTTTGTTAGGCAATCTCTCTTTCCTCCTGGCCACATGCAGGAAGCATATGATAGAGGACAAGAGAATCTTCCACGCCACCAAGTTGTTGGAGCCAGATATTTTTCATATTGAGTGATGGGCTTCACACGTTGTTGGGCTGAACTGCGAAGGTAATATCAGGTCTGGTATTAGTTAAGTACAACAACCTTCCGATCAGCTGACGATAAGTAGAAGAAGTTATAGGTTCATCGGAAGTCATCTGAAAATCTTCATCTTCTAAGAGAATGGGACCATCATCCAGTAAAGTGCCTTCTTCTTCATGACTCTGAAGTCTGCAATTATATTCCATAGGTGTAGCTGCAGGTTTAGAATCAAGGTAATCTGCATCTTTTAACAATTCGAGTGTGTACTTTCTTTGACTTAGATGTAGTCCATCAGATCTTCGTGCTACTTCCAATCCTAGGAAGTATTTGAGATTGCCAAGATCCTTCAATTTAAAATGAGTGTGTAGATAGAGCTTGACTTCCTCAACAGAATAAGGATCATTCCCAGACAGTATTATGTCGTCAACATATACTAGCAGAATTGTAAAAGCTGAGCCATTAATCTTGAAGAACAATGAGTAATCTGAAACAGATTGAGTAAAGCCATTTTGAAGCAGGGCTTGCATGAGCTTGGAAAACCACTGTCGACTCGCCTGTTTAAGACCATACATAGACTTTCTCAGCTTGCAAACTTTGCCTCTGTCTGTTGGTGAAATTTGAAGGCCTGGTGGCAATTCCATATAGACTTCCTCATCCAAATCGCCATTCAAGAAGGTATTGTTGACATCTAACTGAACCAAGATCCAGTTCCTATGTACAGCAATGGCAAGAAGAAGCCTGACAGTTGATAGCTTAGCCACTGGAGAGAAAGTATCTAGAAAATCCACTCCATAAGCCTGTGTGTAGCCCTTGGCTACTGCTGGCTTTATGTCATTCTACAGAGCCATCTGCCTTGTATTTTACTTTGTATACCCATTTGCATCCAATTGGAACCTTGTCAAGTGGCAGATGAACTAATTTCCATGTGTTGTTGTCTTAAAGTGCCTGTAATTTACTATGCATAGCTTGTGTCCAATGCTCAAACTTGGATGCTTCTTGATATTTGGCAGGCTCATGGGACTTAAGAAGAGACTAAAAGCTCTATGTGCAGGTGACAAGTGATTAAGTGTAAAATAGTCAGTAATAGGATATACAGTAGACTTACCACCACCTTGAGAATGATTGGTATGCCCGGGTATCAAATTACATATGTAATCTTCAAGGTATCTAGGGGCCCTTCTGACCCTTGAAGGTTGAAGGAGAGCATCAGACTCAGTTGATGGTAGGTCAGAAAAGTATGTGAACTATCAGGGAAGGATTCTGCAGAGGATGGATGATGATTAAGAGGTGAAATTATACTAGGAGACCTATCTACGGATGAAGGACTAGGATCGAGAGATCTATCTACAGGTGAAGAACTGGAATCTGTAGGTTAAGATCTAGGGAGAACATGACTTATATCTATAGGATCATCAAACAAAGGTGTAGTAGACGATGGAGAGGTCATAGATGAATCATATGGAGTATATATATTGGAATCATACAAGTGACTGTTCTGAAAGGGATATATATCCTCATGGAAGACAACGTTTCTTGACAATACAACTCTATGACTTTGGAGGTCATGGAGTTTGTATCCTTTTACCCCAAAAGGAATGCCTATGAAGACATATTGCCTTGATCTTGGATCAAATTTGGTTCTATCATGAATCTGAGTAGATGTATAACATAAGCAACCAAAAATCCGTAAATGACCTAGTCTAGGTGGTTTGTTAAACAAGATTTCATGTGGTGTTTTATTTTGTTAAACAGTAGATGGAATTCGATTTATCAACAATGCTGCATGGAGTATACAATCACTCCAAAAAATTAGGGGTAAATGCGCATGAACTAACAATGCTCTGGCTATGTTTAACAAATGTTGATGCTTGCGTTCAACTCTACCATTTTGTTGAGGTGTATAGATGCAGTTAGTTTCATGTACGATGCCATGTTTAAGGTAAAAATCTCGAAGTATAAACTCTGAGCCTTGATCGGTTCGTATGGTTTTAATTCTTTTGCCAAACTGTGTCAAAACAAACTCATAAAAGTGATATAACAAGGAAGCAACTTCTGATTTTAATTTCATTAAATAAACCCATGTGGTATGAGAATGGTCATCAAGTATTGTAAAAAAAATTAAAAACTATCATAAGAAGGCAGATGGAATTTGCCCCAGATGTCAGCATGTATGAGATCAAAAGGTGCACTAGCTATAGAAGAACTATGAGGGAAAGGTAATTTCCTATGCTTGGATAGGTGGCAGACTTCACAGTGACTGTCTACATTAGGGGAAATAGAAAGTTCTATACGATGGAGGAGTTGCAACTTAGATGAAGGCAAGTGGCCTAACCTAGCATGCCAGAGATCTACCTGATTATGAATTAGCTTCAGAGAGTTAACTAATAGATGTGGAGCTAGCAAGGACTGAGTCTGATGTTCTGCTTCAATAATGTACAATCCATGTTCTTCCTTGGCTTTACCAATCATTCTCAAGGTAGCTTGGTCCTGTAAAAGACAACCATCAGCTTGAAAGTGTAGTGAGAAGGAGTTAGACTTAAGCAGCTTACTTATCGAAATCAAATTAAAAGAGAAAGAAGGAACATGTAAGACATCCAGTAGGAGTAAAGTGGGATTGAGTTGGACCTTTCCTATGTGAGTAGCTTGTGCGTGATGACCATTCGGCAAATCAATATAAACATGAGATAAGGGTGAGTAGGAAGCAAAAGAACCTAAGGAACATGCAATGTGATCTGTGGCACCAGAATCTAAAATCCATTTTCCATGGAAGATTGAATGTGCAGACAATGAAAAAGGCAAGCTGAGCTCACCCGACATGTTCAAGAAAGGATTAGAAGATGAATGTGACACATAAGCTGAGTTAACTACTGCTGCAGAGAATGAGTTAGTAGCAGGGTAGGGAGTTTGAGTATTGAATTGAGCATTGGAGTTAGGTGCAGTATGTTGCACTATATTCAGCAGACCGTTGTATTGATCTGAGGACAGGCATAACTTACTTAGTTCATCAGCCAAATTCATAGATCCAACAGCATGCGCCTGAGGAATCATAGGGCCTCTAGAGGGACGAGTCATCATATGATGGCCAGAGTTACCATGACTGATCTGTCCTGGAGAACTAGAGTTCATAAATCCAGGTTGTCCCTGCCCTTGATTCTTGAACCTCAAGTTCGGGGGGTACCCATGCTTCTTAAAACATCTTTCAATGGTATGTCCTGCCCCCTGCAATAAGTACACTGTGGTTTCTTACCAGCATCCCATAGTTTCTTATTCCAGAGTATTGAGCTGCAGCAATAGAGTGAATCTCTTCTCTAGGATTGGTAGAAGTAACTTGATTAGCAACATGCTTAACAGATGATACATAAGGAATTCCAACAGCATCAAGGTTAATCTGCCTTTCCCGTTGTTGAACCAAGTACAAGACCCTACTAATTGAAGGTAGTGGATCCATTAACAGAATCTGCTGTCTAATGACTGCGTAGTTCTCATTTAAACCTTGTAAAAACATAATGATCTGGTCATTCTCTCTATATTGGGTAACAACCTTGTACAACTCACAGCTATTGCAATCTAGAACAGGATTACATTTGCATATAGGTAATGGACGAAATTGAATTAACTGATCCCACAGATTTCTGAAGTTAGTGAAATATGCATTCACGGTTCTTGCACCTTGGTTAAGAGAGTGAACCTCACGTTGAATATTGGCAATCCTAACAGCATCATCTCTACCAAAATGCTCACAAAGATCTTTCCACACATCAGAGACATTATCAAAGTACAACAAACTCTGCTGGATCTCAGGATCTACAGATCTCAAAATCCAGCTTACAATCATAGTGTTACAACATTTCCAGTTCGCATATTGAGGATCATCAAGAGGTGGGATCAGAGTCGTACCATCTATAAAGTCGAGCTTATTCTTGGACCGGAGAGCAAACTTCATGTCTCGACTCCAAGAATGAAAGTTGTTGCTACCTTCCAATAAGGGAGTTACTAGAGCCACAGCCAGATTCTCGCTGGGATGAAGATAAAGAGGAGGAACCTAGATCTCCATACCCGCACCTTGACTGACATTCCCCTAACTGGGTGTGTTGGAACTTGGAGATCCCGTTGCAGGAGTAGTTGAGTCCATTTTGAGAGAACAGAACACGACCAAAAGTAAGGGGAATGAGAAAGAGGGGAAGAAAAATGCACAAAAGCTTAGTTGTGCTCTGATACCATGTTGAAGGTTTGATTCGAAGGTTCAAAGGAGAAAAATTGGTGAAGAAGACAAAAGGAATTTGGTGGTGGAGAGGAAGAACACTATCTCTCATTTTGTATTATCTGTGCAAAACCTTATTTACAATTGCCAACAAATGTACTATTTATCTACGGTTTTCCTAGGGAAATAAAGAGAAAAGTGTACAAGTGGGGTCCATTTGGTTTGTTTGTTAGGCAATCTCTCTTTCCTCCTGGCCACATGCAGGAAGCACGTGATAGAGGACAAGAGAATCTTCCACATCACCAAGTTGTTGGAGCCAGATATTTCCCACATTGAGTGATGGGCTTCACACGTTGTTGGGCTAATTTTTAACTAGGCTCAATAACTTTCATCACTTATTTACCGACAAGCACTTCACCAGTTTCTGCCTCTCACGCCTCACCGTCCTCGACCCCAACTCCTCCGCCTCCCAAAATTGCCGTCGATCACCACCAGCACCACCGCCGCTGCCCTCAAGGCTATCTTCAAGCCCCCGAACAAACTCGTCTTCGTCGGGGTCGAGGTTGTTCTTCCCGAAGCTCCGGCGGACGCAGTCGTTCTCTGCGTTGAAGAACGAGGGGTTCTCTGGCGTGTTCGAGCCTCAGAGGAAGTCGTGCGACGTTAGGAGCTACGGCAACAAACTTTTAGAATTGGGCTTTTTGGTAAAGAGGGGCAGATTTCACAGAATCCCGATTGAAGATGTCATGGCTGAACCCAATTGAAGATGAAGATGACTGAACTCACTTGGTCGAACTAGATTCGCCCCACGGCTGAGGCGCTGCCCCGCCGACGATAACCCACATTAGTTTTGGGATTTTTGATCTTTGGTTTTAAAGATGGTTACTGGGTTCTTTGGATGGGTATGCTTTAGATGAGTTTTGGAGTTGTTGTTCGAGATGATTTGTTGAAGTTGTAATTGTTGTTTTTTTTTGGTTGAGTTGGTGTTCTTAGGGTGTTCCAAGGTTGAGGAAAATGCTTTTTTTGTATGAGGGTATAAATGTCATTTCACATGACAAAAAAAGAAAATTGAGTGCTGACATCAGTCAGGGATCCAAGACCAACATTTTTACAAAAAACAGGGATGGAAAAATAATATTTTGAATAGCAAGAACCTTAGTCTTAGTTATGACATAAGCCAGGAATCTTAACCTTAGCCTTAGTTATGACATATTTTGAATAGCAGGAATTTTAGCCTTAGTTATGACATAAGCTAAGGACCCGAGAGCAATTATCCCAAATAAAATTGACGTATTTTAAAAACTAGCGGCAGAAATCATTTGGGAACTTGGGAGTGAGTTTGACCACTTGCATGGAGCATCGGATAAAGTAGTGGCAATAGCACGCAAAAGCTCTCATTGGAGGGATGAGGTTTTCTAACTTCCAAACAGCAAGTTGGAGATATGGTCCCTGCCGGTCAAAGAATTTCAGAACTTATCTCTTTGAGAAATGTTTTTAAAAAAATTTGGAGAGTGACCCGTTTTATTCTTCGGATTTTGGTCCGATCAATCTTAATCAAATCAGATCATGATTTTCTAAAAAATTACATTATTAATTATACTTAACATTTTAATAAAATAATTTTAAATATATTCTAACTCTAATTATTAATGATATTTTTTGGGTCAAAATTATACAGTATCTGAATACATATAGAACCGGCTAATCCAAAATTGAATCAAGTTAAATTATTTAAAAACCCCGATTATATATATATATATATATATATATATATATATATATATATATATATATATGTGGCTAAAGATGATTTCAGGATGACCTCATCCATGCGAAGGATTTCCATCCATGATCCAACAAGCTGAAAAACGAAAATAAAAAAAGGAGAGCATTAAATTATGAGTGTAATAATTGAATTGGGCCATCCTCTAACTTCCGGCCGGCTTACCTATATTGTTAGATAAGCAATCGGAATTCGATAAGCTTGGAAGCATGCACATGATTGATGCATGTATCTTTTACTCCAGTCGAGAATTGAAGTTATTGTGGAATAAGTTCATCGTCTATCTATTATATGGAAAATTCAACTTAGGCACAAAATATTTTTTGGGTTTAAATAAACACAGAACAATATGTTTTACAATGAAAAACAATTAAATTATAATAACTTAGACGTATAGAGTGGATCTATATCAAAGTTACCACCAAGCACATATAGTCTTAAAATAGAACAAAATATTAGAATCTTTTTATCAAAATAAAATCTTAAATTAACGAGTTGACATATTTTTCACAGAGACCCATAAATTAGTTTACTATTTTTCATGTGGAACTACTATATTTAAAAATTATGTCGGAGTCATATATGATTAGAATTTAGATTAATCCGGTATTATTTATTTTGAAAATTCTATATATGAATTAATTAACCTTTCACCTTGGAGAAATGATCGAGTTCATGGTGATCTTAATCAGTTTGTTAAACCAAAATTCCTTTCAGAAAATTTAAACCAAAACATCCTCAACCGTTTTCTCCTTTATTAATTAAGATGACGAAAAGGCCTCAACGTGAACATACACACAATATTTTTTAGATTTTATCGATGCGACCCTATGTAATTTTTTCCAAATATTATAAATTTGTATGTTCTATTAAAGGAAGTTCAAGATTTCAGGAAAGCTCCAAGTGAAGTGAGAATCTTTTCATTAAGTTACTATTATTAATATTCTCATATTATCAAATATCATATTTCACTCGAATATAAGTTAGTCATCAAGATTAACCGTTACTAAAAGCAGACACTCTTTTCTTCTATTGTACCACTCTTCCCCATCACCTTTCTTTCTCTTTCCCTCCCTCCCTCTCCCACTATATAAACTTGCTTTGGGTTGCTTCTCCTTTACCTCATTCGGCCTTCCACCACCTCTTATTTCGATTCGGTGAAAGACCACATTGATTATATAAGTTTACTATTTAATTATTAATTTCCTCTTCTAGGTCACTAATAATATAGCATTTAGAGTCAAGTGAAATGGAGAAATTCAACTTTGTAAAGGATGGAAGCATCAGGTTGCCTCCTGGATTTCGCTTCCAGCCGACAGATGAAGAGCTTGTATTTCAGTACCTCAAGTGTAAGGTTCTTTCACGGCCTCTTCCTGCCTCCATCATCCCCGAAGTTAACGTTTGCAAGTATGATCCTTGGGATTTGCCAGGTCAGTATACCAAATTAATTATGTGGTCATCTCTCATTTCACATAATTTCCAACCTATAAATGGCAGTACATTAACAATGGTATTAATTGTTAAATTAATTACTTTTGTTAAATTAATTATATAGACATTAAACAATAAGAAGAAATGTAACAGATTAGTTGATGTAGAAAAATTACGTAATCATTGTTCACGCTCTAGGAATTTTCACCAAGTTTCTCTCCTTCCTAATGTTTAGTGATGCCCACCAATGGTAAGCATTAGTATTTTTAGTAGGTAGAGATAGGAACAAGTTCTATATTTAAAATAATTGGCATTGGCACGTCTATTGAAACTCCCAATAAACAGTTGAAATGAAACTAATAATCGTAATCATAATAGGAATATTATATCAGTAAAGTCCAACCATATATGAGAATAATTTTAATAAGAATAAATCAATAATTCATATATTAGTAACCTACGTTAATAAGTGTTCGAACATCATATAATTTTGATGAATTAATTTTCAGGTGATAAGGAGCAAGAGAGATACTTCTTTAGCAACAAAGAAGCAAAGTACCCGAAAGGCAAGCGAGCCAACAGGGCAACAGCTTCCGGGTATTGGAAAGCCACCGGCTTGGACAGGAAGATAGGCTCTCCCGGAGAGAGAAAGACCAACGTCGTGGGCTTGAAAAAGACTCTTGTTTTCTACCGAGGAAAGCCACCGCATGGCTCCAGAACCGACTGGGTCATGCACGAATACCGCCTCGTTATAGGAGACCATGCCGGCTCAATCCAGGTATGTTGATGATTATCGGGCTGATCAATTTGAATTCGAACGTATAAAATTATTGAAGATTTAAAAATGTGAATTAAGTATGTGTTAATAGTCAAATAATTTATCCAAATTCATTCTAATTTTGTTTAATCCTGCATTTTTCAACCTTCAAAACACAGTATTAATCCAAAATGATATTGACGTGTCAACTCTCAATAGGACAAACCATTGCAATAAGTAGATTCTATTATAAATATTTACATGATTATAAAATTGATGTTGAATTCCATCGTAAGAGATTGCAACTGCAGTCTTATTAAAATCATATCGTAGTAAAATTTCATGAAAAATTTACGATAAGGAAAGCGCGTCTAGCGTATGCTAATGATGATTGATTCAACCATTAATCTTCATGCAGGATGCTTTTAATCAACTGGAGAAGTGGGTTATCTGTCGAATACACTTGAAGAAAGGAAGCAGGCCACCACTTGGTCTCGATTTAAACAATAATAATCATGTCACTTACAATAATAATTACGACGAGGTGAAAGATAATTATAAGGTGGCAACCGATACTCCTAGTCCTAGGCCAGCTGAATTTTTTGATTTCATGAAGATTAACAAGTTAATTGCCCTGGGTCCCGCTACATCCTCTTCGTCGTCCTCGAGCTCACCAAGTGGAATCACTGATGACGTCCCTCCAATTGGATCGGACGATCAGGAAGAAAGTTCTTCGACGAATATTTAGCACCGTTATATTAGATTTGGAGCTATGTTAACAGCGTTTAATAGCTAGCTTTTCTGTATCTTATTGATTTGCATGTCTCAAAGTTTGATGCCCCGTCCATAAGCAAACGGGTTCAGCATCGACGGGGAAGATATAGTAAAGATTGGGTTCCGGAAATTTATGTATTGTCAGGAAATTAATGCTAATTTACTTTTTAAACCAAGTAATTAACTACTCTGGCATTGTACGATTCCAAATTCCCCCCTCACTTTTGAACCAACTTCAGGATCAATAAAACTTCAGGTTCATGTGTTTTTTAATAAGACGGCCTATGCAGTCGTTAAGTTCTTGGTGAAGCGTCCAATATTTGCGGTTTTACTGTAAATACATAAAAGCCTCATCTTGCAATAACAATATACTACAAGATAAATTTGTTATAAATTAACTAAAATATTTATAAGTGGTAAGCAATTTGTATTCTCTAAAAAAATCTTAAGTTCAAACACGCACTAAAAAATATTATTAAAAGAATCATCTGATAGATATGACCGGACAATGCTCATATGTTAGATTAAAGAAAGAAAAAAGTCGCTATAAAGTTCTCAAACTGGTAATAATTTTCTACATACCAAAAAAACTATAATAATTTTCTATCGAAGTTGTATTTTTGCAAAAAAGTTCTAAACAACCTAAAAGAAGAAACATATTTTCCTTATAAAAATTTATGGCTAGTATAATTGTATGATGTTAGAATTTTCATATCTAACCCAAAACTTTGAGAAAATGAGTAAGTGAATTTTTCATACATATAAACAAACTTGTACTCGTAACTAGAAATGTGATAATCTCAAATATATGACTAAGCTAGTATAATTGTATAAATAGTACCAAAACAACATGCAACAAGAAAATACACCAACTGTAGAAAATTTACTTGCATGTTTTATTTATTACCTTCTGATGTTGGCTACTCCATAATATCATTCAATTTTATTGTATAAATGAAAAATATTATTTATAATCTCTTAATAAGTAGAATATAGCATTCAATTCAACTGAGACTTGAGAATTACTGCTTCCAGGAATCCTTTTTACTTTTCATCTCGAAAAAGGTAGCTCATTTTGCATAGAAGGCTTCCGTAGCACGAAGAATAAGGATAAAGAGGTAAAAGAAGAAAAAGGAAGGGGTAAAAAGAAGTGGGCGTATCAACTTTGAGCAAAGAAGATTATTTTTTTCCAAAAAAAAAAGTTATTCCGATACTAAAGATTCGAGTTGGGAAGGACTACATAGTTGACAAATTTCTCTAAATCAACATTAAATGTAGTTGTATTCTTAAGTATCACATTCAAAACATCTATTTCAACAAAAATAGTTTTACAACCTTGAGTCAATTTATTTACCGCAAAAAATTATTATTTAAAAAAATAACGTCCGACCGATCAAACGCAATAAAGACGTCTCATTTTTGTTGAGTTCTAGAGTCGGGTAGACTGTATCCACTAATATCATGATCTAATTAGACGGCTCGATTTTGAATTATTGTCCAGGTAGTTTTTTAAAATATTGCAAAAAAAACCCTTTTGAAGGAAAAACACACCGACTAGCCAACATACATATGTCAAATGAAAGAACAAGAATAATTGTGCACATGGGATTCACTTCCAAATCCTTCAAAATAGTCCCAAAGAAAAGTAAAATTCCTTTAGTAATCTATGAGCCCATCAAAGTGATTTTGTTTGGCATTTATTTCCTAGCTTTCGTTGGCTAAAGTCGACACTCATGCGTAGGACAAGCACCGAATTAATCTGCCTCTTTCCTTTGGTTCCTTAGATGGAGAAGCAAAGTCAAACTAGTGGTTTGCTTCTTTTGCATAAAAAGATATCTGATTTTTTAATTTTATTATTGAGAGTCGAACATTATCAAATTTATTTTAAGCAATGATTCTTATAATAATATTTTTACATTTGTCAATCTTGAACTAAATTTTTTTTAATTAAATCCAAATTTCTTACAAGTAGGATCAAACTCCTAAGTTTTATTCTTCTTTTTCCCTCCTATCTAAGATTAAAAAGAGATAGTTCTAAACGAATAAGGGGAAAATATTGTTAGAAAACCTACAATCTACCCTCGAAATAGGGCTTTTTTGCCCACTTTTTTCATAAATCATAAAAATCTATGATCTGTAATATTCAGATAGGAAACCTGAAATCTACCCTCGAAATGGAACATTTGCCCACTTTCATTATCATTTCTATCAATTTTACACTAATTTAAAATTTAAAATATTCTGATAGATTTTTTACACGTGTACTCCAACAAACAAATAATATCAATCCCAATAAAAGCTAGGCATAAAAAATTAACAAGAGAAAAGTACATTTTAGTACTTTGTAGTTTTATGCATTTCGTATTTAGGATTTTTGGTTTAAAATTTTAAATTTAGTCTCCATAGTTATTTTTGTTTTAACAGCCCTCAGTTTCGGATAACTACCTGACCATTTGACTGTCCACGCAAACTGAAAATTCCTCGATACGATGCCGTTTGGCATCCTACAATTATAAGTTGTTGATTACATGTCATGTGGTGATTACAAAAGCAATCTCAATTTTTTACAAAATTTCAAAAATAGAAATCCCCAAACGCTCGTCATCAACCTCTAGTCTCCCCAGCATCCTCCTCGACGGAGCTCCCAAATCAGAAATCTACTCTCCCTTGCAAACGGTGCCGTTTCAGATCAGAAGAAATATGAACGAAATCTTCTCCACGTGTCCAATTCCCTCGGTATCGGCAGAGAAGAAGAGGAAATTACACAGATAAGTAGAGGGAGAGAGAGTAGGGAAGAAGATGAGAGATGGCTGCTACGCTGTCGTCGCCGCTGTGCACGTGGCTTGAGGCGGCCTGCATGCCGATCACGTGCTCCGAGGATCGGCCAGGCTGGGAAGGAGGCTGAAATGCAACACGACGGCGACCCGGGGGCTGGTGACGTCACTGTGGGGGTGGGGGGGGCTTGACGACGAGCGTGAGGTCGTGTTTGGCGTTCCTTAACCGTTCCCACCGCCGCCGCACCTCCCGCTCCGGTAACTCTCTCTCTCTCTCTGTTCTCTTGTGGATGCTCGGCTGTGGGGACAAGAGGAAGGACAGAAAGGAAGGGGAGCTCGACTACTCCTGGTTGGAGTTCAACCGGTCACCGCTCCAAGATTTCTCAAGAACTGTGTATTTTGGTTTGAATCTTGGGAAGACGAAATTTATGAACAAAATATATTTGTTCTCGGTGTACCAGAGGACGAAGAATATGAGTTTTTTTTTTAAATTTATAAAATATTTAGGATTGTTTTGAAAATTATTATACGATACATCATCAATAATTTAAAATGTGAAATCACCATGTATAATGCCAAACTGCGTCAATCCGCGTGGACAGCTGCTCGGATTGCCTGCTGTCAAAACAAAAATAACTACAGAGTCTAAAACTACAGATCCTAAACACAAAATACATGAAACAATAAGGTGCTAATATGTACTGTTCCCGAAATTTAATTTTTATTTGAACTTCCCAAAATGAGAAGTGCCGGATTATATGGGCCGAGAAATATTGATGGGAAGAGCCCAATAGTCTGTGCCACTATTGGGGCCGTGTTAATTAAGTTGTAACATTTTTTAAAAACTTTATTGGACTCAAACTTGTAATGTTGGATGGATAAGTGTCTTTTTTTTATTGAGAGAAGGATCGATAAGTGTCTTGATATCAGAGGCTATCAACATTATTAGGATCAAATTCTTTTTAAATATTGAAAATTATCAATATGAATCGACGATTGTAATTCAAAAACTTTTAATCTATCAATATGAATCGGCTAACGAGCTAGAATGACTGAAGGAGCACTCACAATAGAAGGTTAAAAAAAATTATCCATCTGAATCTACAATAAAAGATACGATTCGAAAATATCCTATTCATGAAATATGAAATTAGTAAAATCAAATGAGTAATTGACAAAAAATATTTTTTTCTTTAAATAGTCGACTACATCTTTTAAACCAGATGGATTGTCTTAGAGAAAATGATTGAAGAACAAGTAAGGTTGAAAATAAGAATCTACAACACGTGTGCATCTAGATAAAAATATGGTTAAAATTAGAATAGAGGGTACAACTGCAGAAGAAGAAAAAAAAAAGAATTAAAATGTGGTTTAACCAACTAAACAGCCTCTTAAAATGTGATTAAAAATAAAGTCAACCAAGGGTCAAAGTACCAACTGTCTCGGCCAACTGCAGAAGATAGGATCTGTAGTTTGTAAAAAGTTGTGCATCTGATCCTGCAAGTACTGAATGCTGTTTATAGCCTGCAAGATGTAGTCGATTCGGTTGGATTCGCGCTATGAAGGCGATTGCCTGAGCGTTTATCCAGACACCAAGTTTATGTCCGAATTTTCTATATGCAATGGAAAACAAGAGCTAGAGTAGTTTAATTGATTTCCTAGGTCGCATTCGGATATTTAAACACAACATTCAAGAGTTCATGCAATCTGCAGAAACATCAATTTTAAGCATAGACCCATTGGCCTAAGAGAAACAAGTCATGATGATATATAGAGGCCGAGGAAGATCCGAATCACAAGAACAGAAATAAGCAAAACAGATAAGAAGATACCCAAATAGTCAATAGAAAAGAGGTACGAACAACCCTCAAAACAAGGCTGGTATGGTTTAATCCTGATCAGGTGAAGGATAGGCAACAGAAAGGAACTCCTCGTCTTCTGGGAAAATCTGCAGATTCTTGGACTTCATCAAGTACTCAACAGCTTCTTCATCGAACTCCATCAGGAAAACAAACTTGATTAGCTCCGCAAGCTCACTGATTCCATCTTCTTTCTCCCACAGCAACGCGTCTGCTACTGCTTGACCAAAGTTAGTTGCGTATTCCATGCGGGTTTTCCACCCACATGCACCAGACATGTCCAGCTTCTGAGTGAAAAACTTAGAACTTTCTTTGTGCCAGCGAACCATATGTGATGCCTTCACATTCACACTTTCCCTTGAAGACAGCACTAAGGTGTAGTCTATGGTTATTGGCTCGACTGTTTCCAGAACAGAGAGATCTAGAAGGCATTTTAGAGCTTCATCGTGTCTCTCATCCACGTCCATGTTAACAGACGGACCAGCGAGAAAACCAAGAATTACCTTCATCAGCCCCCGCTTGAACAAGCTTTCTCCTGGATTCAGCTCCTTGTGTTCGATAGTGCTATCTGTCAATGATACTTCTTCGCCTTTCACGGACTCGGATATTCCACGAACGCCAATATTCTTGTATATCTCTAGTAACTTGGTGCTAGGAAGCGAAGGCAGACTAGGTTGAGGATACCAGATGAATAGCGGGTCAGGTGAGGCTCTCTCAAACAGATCATATAACAGGAGATCATCACCAATAAAAACATCACTCTTTCCAAGCAACAAGATCTCACCAGACTTGGATACAACAGGTAGCTTGACCAAGTCGGCAGAAAGAGTCTTCCGAGCATACGAGCCCCAATTTCGCAAAACACATTGCCAAAAAGCACAGCATTGAGCTTGTGATATATGACATTCTTCATTTTCCCACTGCTTCCAGATCAGGAAATGATCTTCAAATGATGGATCAGGCAGATCAGCCTTGACTTCAAATCCACTGCCGAAAAAGCAAAGCAGGCTGTCTTCATAGTGCTTGTCCAACACATGCAGCTGCAATCCGAAGAGACCATTCTTGTCGTGTAAAACACATTCATCAGCATTAACCCAAATCCCGCTGTTATCTCCACTAGGGATCCAAATTCTTCTATTATCCTTACATGGCTTCCACCCGGAAACTTTCAAGAAATTGTAAATACGGACAATGGCAGCAAAATCTGATAGGGAATCCAGACAATCAGCAAGCAACATGCATGTTTTTGATAGATCATCCACTACCACACCTGTTGCTTTGAGCTCTTTCTTATAGGAGACAATTAATGAGCAGATATCTCTGCCAACCTGTCAAGCATCAATCTCGGCCCAATCTGATCTCAATCCCATGATATGCGCCTCCCGATTCCTGCAGATCAGGCCATCATATCAGCTGCTGTAATTGCATATATTGTGTAGATATTACCTTACCATAGTTGTAGAGATTGCCATAACAGAAACTCTCTATATATGTAACAGTCATGATCAATAAGAATCATCCAAGACTTAAAGTCTTTCATGGTATCAGAGCACTACTAGCTCTCACGAGCCTTTTTTTTTCCTTTCGATCCGTTGCCCTTCCTGCCACACAACCATGTCGCAGATTACAAGCCTTGTTCCTCCATCCCTTGGTGCTTTTGCTCACAAACTGACAGCTGGAAACTACTATCTTTGGAAGGCCCAGATGGAGCCCATGCTCTGGGGACAAGGGCTGATTCAGCATGTTGATGGAAGTGTTGAGCCACCTTCACCGACCAACCCAAGCACGGTGGAAGGCGGCGCCCCGACTCCAAATCTGGATTATTCCAAATGGAAGCAAGATGACCAGAAAGTCCTCTTCTACCTCATGTGGTCCATCTCGGAATCGGTCCTTCCACAGGTGATTGGATCTGCCACCGCTCGTGAAGCATGGCAGAGGCTAGCCCAGGTGTATGCCTCGGGCTCTCGTGTCCAAATTCGTCACCTCCGCTTTGCCCTAGATGGCCTGAAGAAGGGAAATGACTCGGTTGATGTGTATCTCAACCGAGCAAAGATCATCGTCGACCAACTGGCGGCGATGGGGGCACCCGTCAATGAAGATGAGGTTGTTGACAAAATACTGATCGGGCTGGATGAGTCTTTCCGCCCCGTCGCTCGCACAATCGAAGCGAAGAATGAGGTTGTTCACCTGGCAGATCTTCATGCGCTTTTGCTCAATGAAGAACTGAACCTTCGCTGGACAGCGGAGGCATCCAACTTGTCCCTGGTTCCTTCGGCAAACGTCTCTAAGACACCTCACGGACGTGGAGGCAGCAGCCAGCGTAGTGGACGAGGAGGGAATGGAGGAAGAGGAAATGGTCGCTCCAACTGGAGAGGCTTTGATAATGGGCCTGGTCACTCCAACAGTGGGCCGAATAGGTCTAATACAGGGCCTGGCTTTTTCCCACCACCAAAGGAAAATGAAGTCCGATGCTATAACTATGGCGGGTACGGCCACGTGTCCAAGAGCTGCTCATCCGCAAGACGGGGCAGACAACCGCGTCCTGGCCCACCACAGGCCCACACAGCGGTGTCTCCTCAAGGTTTGCAGTGGATATTGGACTCAGGGACCACTCATCATCTCACTTCCGACCTTCAGAACCTGCCAATCCACTCCGAATATTCCGGGACTGAGGAAGTAACTTTCGGTAATGGTCAAAAACTTCTCATATCTCATGTTGGTAAAAAGGCATTCCCGTTAAATCAGTCTCAAGTTTCTTTATCCAATGTGCTTTGCGTGCCTGATTCGAGTACCAATCTCATTTCGCTTAGTGCTCTAACGCGGGATAATAATATTTCAATTGAATTTGTGGATGATCAATTTCTTATAAAGGATCAGGCTACGAAGACACTACTCCACCAAGGCCGGAGTAAGAATGGTTTGTACCCGCTCACTGGATTAGCCTGCTCTCGAAGTCCTGAAGTTCATTTTGCATCTACTAGTCCGTCTCTTCATGTGTGGCATCAACGGCTTGGACATGCTAACTTCCAAGCAGTTAAAAATGCCCTCCGGTCCCAGTCAATAAGTTTTTCGAATAAGAATATTTCTCACTTGTGTCATGGTTGCAGTGTGGGAAAGATTCACAAGTTACCCTTTCCAGCTTCGTCGTTTACTGCTTCTGGTCCATTGGATCTTGTCTGTAGCGACCTTTGGGGTCCAAGTCCAATAAAATCCATGGATGGCTATTCTTATTATGTGGTGTTCTATGATCACTTCAGCAAATTTATCTGGTTATATTTTCTGAAGCACAAATCAGAGCTATTAAATGCTTTCATCATTTTTCGAACTCAGGTGGAAAAATATTTTGACAGGCCTATAAAGTGCTTTCAATCGGACTGGGGCGGCGAGTTTCAAGCAGTACATAAATATCTCACAGAAAATGGCATTCTCCACCGAGTCTCTTGTCCCTACACACCTGAGCAAAATGGGTGTGTAGAGCGTAAGCACAGGCATATTGTTGAAACTGGGTTATCAATCTTGCACCATGCCTCGATTCCGCAGCGCTATTGGTCCTTGGTCTTTGATTCAGCTGCCTATCTGATCAATCGGATTCCCACTCCACTGTTGGGCAATATTTCTCCATATCAAAAATTATTTGGAGACTCTCCTCCATTGTCTTTTCTTCGTGTTATCGGGTGTCTATGCTACCCATGGCTACGACCTGTCACCAAGCATAAGCTACAACCACGGTCTGCTTCGTGTGCGTTCTTGGGCTACAGTCGCAACCACAAAGGATATCGATGTCTAGACTTGCACACAAATAAAATAATTATCTCCCGTCATGTGCTATTTGACGAATCTATCTTCCTTTTTACAGATTCAAAGTATACAGGTGGTCAGGCCGATCTCCAAAATCCGCATGAGAACCCAGGCGAGATTCTTATCGGCCCAACTGGGCCTGGTGCCATTACCACTTCCGGCCCACAACCAGACCCAGACGCACAACCAAACAACTTGGGCCTAGCTGACACTCTTCTACCGCCTGGCCCACCAGTACCGCCGAGTCCACCAACCATGCCCGGACCACACCAACATACCTCGGGCCCAGCAGTACCTCCCACAGATGGGGAGTCTCGTTGGCCGCTCCTAACCTACTCCCGACGGCAAAGACCAGACGTTGGTGGGACCACTGCGGCACCACCATCACAGCCCACTCCACCGCCCACGACGTCAGACCCCGGCGCGCCGCCACCTGTCCGCCGGTGCCATCCCATGGTGACTCGTTCACAGGCTACCCAACCACCACATGCATTGATTGCCACGGTCCCACCGACACCGACGTGCTTCTCAAAGGCATTTCGTGATCCCCAATGGCGAGCCGCTATGGTCGAGGAGTTTAATGCACTCCTCAAGAATGAAACGTGGGTTCTTGTTCCTCGATCACCGGCAACAAATATTCTTGGGAACAAATGAGTATTCCGCACCAAGCTCCATGCCGATGGCTCGATCGCCCGCTTTAAGGCCCGATTGGTAGCCAAAGGCTTCCAGCAGCGCCCGGGTGTTGACTTTCACGAGACATTCAGTCCTGTTATTAAACCGGCAATGGTACGATTGCTACTCTCCATTGCTCTCTCGTTCAATTGGCCGGTGCGACAACTAGATATCTCCAATGCATTCTTACATGGGACTTTAACTGAGCATGTGTTTGTGACTCAACCTCAAGGCTTTGTTCATCCAAAATATCCAAATTATGTGTGCAAGTTACGGAAGTCCTTATACGGTCTTAAGCAAGCGCCGAGGGCCTTGTTTTATTATCTCCGTGCAGCACTCTATGAATTCGGGTTCAGTGGATCCAAGACGGATCATTCCCTATTCTATTATGTCCGGGGACCTATGATCCTATTCGTACTTGTCTATGTGGATGATATACTTGTTACCGGAAGCAATATACTCTTATTACAGGGGCTGCTTAAGTATCTCCAAGCCAAGTTTGCTGTCAAAGATCTGGGATTACTATCATTTTTCTTAGGCATTCAGACATACAGGACACCACGTGGGTTGTTCCTTACACAGTCAAAGTACATTGATGAAATTTTGGCAAAGGCAAAGATGGTCAGCTGCAATTCCATGTCAACACCAGCAGCCGTTTCTGATGCAGGCTCCAAGAAAGAAGTCGATTGTGATGATGTTCTCTATCATCAGGTTGTAGGTAGCCTCCAGTACCTGGGCATCACTCGCCCAGAAATTGCCTTTGCTGTGGGCCGCGCCTCACAATACATGCATGCTCCTACCCCTGCACACTGGGGTCGTGTCAAACGTATACTCCGTTACCTGCAAGGCACTAAAAATCATGGTTTACTGCTGCAAAAATCAGCCAGCTGCTCTCTGTCCGGCTACAGCGACGCCGATTGGGCTAGCTGTCCTGAAGACCATCGCTCAACGACAGGCTATGCAGTGTATCTCGGCCCCAATCTGATCTCCTGGTCCTCTCGTAAACAACGAGTTGTATCTCGCTCCTCCACCGAAGCAGAGTACCGCGCCCTGGCCACAGTTGCCTCTGAAGTCGCCTGGCTTCAGTCCCTACTCAAGGAGATTCACCTGCCATGTCGTTCCCCCCCGGTGTTATGGTGTGACAACTTGAGTGCAACATATCTGTCCGCCAACCCGGTCTTTCATTCGCGCTCAAAGCATATGGAAATCGATTTCCACTTTGTGCGCGAAATGGTAGCTGCGGGCACACTACAAGTACGATTCATCTCAGGCCGTGATCAGATTACAGACCTACTTACTAAACCTTTCGCATGAGCTCGTTTCGAGCAGCTTCGGTCCAAGCTCATGGTCGAGGACCATTCGCTTGCGGGGGAGTAATGAGCAGATATCTCTGCCAACCTGTCAAGCATCAATCTCGGCCCAATCTGATCTCAATCCCATGACATGCGCCTCCCGATTCCTGCAGATCAGGCCATCATATCAACTGCTGTAATTGCATATATTGTGTAGATATTACCTTACCATAGTTGTAGAGATTGCCATAACATAAACTCTCTATATATGTAACAGTCATGATCAATAAGAATCATCCAAGACTTAAAGTCTTTCAACAATGGTTTCACCATAAAAGTCTTCGTCAATGAAAGGTCCGTCTGTTGTCTTCACATGCTTCCACATAGGCTTAAACAAGATACATTTGTCTGCACATCGGTATCCAACATTGGTCTTTAACCAATCTCGATTTGCATTTTTCCGTAGAGAGCCAGCAGAGGAGCCATCCTTCTTTTCCAGCATTATCCGGATACATTGAAACAGTGATAGCACACTTGTATGCAGTATGCAGGAAGGATCCGAGGGAAAACGAAGACCAGCAAGAACCAACTTTACTCCATCTTTCAGATCAGTGATCACTCCAATGCTCTTCAGTTCTTTTCGATAGCCATGAATGCCCATGCCATAAAAGTTTTCACTGTCATCAACAAACGGAAGTACGGTGATCAAAGAAATAGACTCCCACTCAGGACCAAACATAATACAGTTTTGTGGTGACCGATAATCCACAAGCCGAGTACACAACCAGCATACATCAGTAATGGATTTCTTTAAGCATGAAGCAAGCTTTTTGGATTTTGATGTTTCCTTCAACTTTCTGTAGCAGGAAAGGAGATTAAACACATTATCTTTATCAATGGATGACGACGAGGCTTGTTGCTTGAACCTTTTTGAAAATGCCTTGACAGCATCCTCAAAATCGACCTTCACCCCCAATTGCTTCAGCTCCATTTTAAAGGCATTCATTCCAGGGTAGAACTTGTCATCAACCAATGGAAAGACACTAAAAATTTGAAGCAGACCACCCCATTCAGGATCAGACAAGTAACATTCACTTGGAGACTTGTAACCAATGCTGGTCTTCAAGCATTTAACATTTCTTAGAGCTGCAACAAGATTGTCGGATGATTCAGAATGACGGATGCAGTTCAGTATCAGCAGGAATGCCTTGGACGTCAAGGAAGACAAGCAAAAAGAATTCTTCAAGTGGCTTTCAACCATCTGGTAGTTATTGTCAAAGCCAACTACAACACCGAGCAACTTTAGCTCCTCCTTAAAAGAAGAAAAGTCCTTACCATACTGATCTTCATCAATAAATGGGATGTCACTGATCTCTCTCGCAATTTCCCACTCGTCGTCATACAAAACAGAACCTTCAGGGGACCTGACACCTTTGCAGGTGACCAGCCATCGATGTTGCTTAACACTAGCAATAAAATCATCCGGGGAAGGATAGTTTTGCCTTAGGAATTTGATAAACTTAAGAATAGATAACACTTGGCTTCTACTCAAGCTAGATGAAGCTGCCAGAGACATGAGATGCTTGCCAATATACGTGCATGCTTCTCCGAATTCAAACATGACCCCTACTGCTTTCAGTTCTTCTTTGTAGCCATTAATTTCAGAGCCATAAAATGACCGGTCAACTATTGGGATATCAACAAGCACAGAACTGTTCTGTAGCAGGTTTTCCCAGTTTGAATTTTCATTGGTTGCGAGGAAGAATGACTGGGAAGGCGGCCTGTAACTAAGGGAGCCATTTAAAGTACTCCTCAGCCAGCTGCCCTTCTGTATGGAAGTCAAGAACTTTGAAGGAATCCGAAGATTGTTCCGTCTCAGGTTTCTAATCCACTGAAGCAGCAAAAACACATTCTGCTTTGTGAGCGGAGCAGACATTGATGAAATATTAGCAGCTTCAAGATGAGTCTTCAAGAATTCTATGAGTTTCTTTCCGTAATCAGATGAAAGGACGGAACATGAATAGTCTTCACCCAACTCAAAGTACCAATCGCTTCTCCAGAGATTGGAAGCAATCAGCTGTGACCAGTAGCTTCCACTTGCAGGAACAAGAACTACAAAACCCTTTGTTGTTGTCACACATCCATTCTTATCGATAAGTGGCATTTTCTTGCACAAAATACCAACCTGGTCTGCAGAAAGAAAACTGTTGCATAATGATTGGTATAGAAAATGTGCATATGCAACGACAAGAAATCTATCCCTCTTCAGAGAGTTGACAACCCTCTCTGCATAAGAATTCACAGTCAGTGCATTCACTTTCACCACGTCTCCAAGCCACTCTACAAAAAAATCCTTCTCCTGGAATGATAGAATAGCTTCTTGCAAGATTTTGGGAAGAAAAAAGAGATCTCCCGGGAATCTGAATGCATTATTCCACTAAGAATTCGATGATCGACATATTGTCAGTGAGTTGGAGCATTCAACGATGCTGCAGAAAGAAACACTTGTTTGGCCACGAACATATTTTATAAGCGGGATCTCACCCATCCGAGTACTGCAAAAGTTTGTCTTCCATTTCATAGCAACATATAGGAGGAGATGCAAGTAAACTTTTTCAGGAAGTCTTGGCACCATATTGGAACTTTTAATGCACTCTGCGTACCATTCATTCTCCATTTGCCGCACTCCTAGAAACTCATGTACATGATTGTACTCGGGTTGGTCGAACGATGAATTGAGCACATACCAGAAATGAGATGAAAGATTATGCAGGCTAACACCCTGCCTCTGAGTCTTGCTCAATATATTCTTGAACTCGGGCATAATGCGACGAACTTCACCAAGCCTGTGAAAGAACTTCTGCTCTGTGTTTGACTCGATCGGGATGATATTCTCTTTGGACAGATTGTCCTTAATTGTAGTCCTCACAACATTCAATAGCTCATAGGGAGAGCCCTTGATTGGCAAGAAGTTGAACATCCTTGTTAAGCAAGAAAGTGGAGCTTCTTCGACGGTCTTGACCAGATAAACTAGTGCATTGACAAAAGCGGAAGGAACACAGTCAAGAATCCCTTGATTCCACTTGTTATCCAAAAGTATTGTTTCCCTAGATGAAGCAAGAACAAAGTCTGCTTGAATTATGAAGGGGAAGTTCGTAACCATCTCTGTGGGAAGATAGGCATAGACGCCAGGTGACCTTCCTCCTCTATGGAGCCGCTCACCATTGGGAAAAGCCAAAGTGATCAACCACTCCTCCACTTCCATTCTCCTCTCGACCCGATTTTCTTGTTTGACCGGAAATCTCTGCTTCCACATGTAATAACTGCATGCTCTCTCCGGTATTTTCCCCTTCTCCTCGGCACATAGATGGAGAGTGTAAGACTCCACATCAATGTTCTTCTTGGCTGCAAAATCGGTCTCTTTTGTGATCGTAATAGCACTGACTGTATCATGCTTTGGATTCTCATTATCCTCTCTGACAGAAAGGCGTTTAATCTTCGACAAGAACAATAGGACTTCAGGGTGAAGGCTTGAAAGCTGCTGCTTAACGGGCTTCACCTTGTCAGGTTTCAAAGGCAGGACTAGCACTGTTGTTGGAAGACCAGAACTGGAGCCATACAACTCTTGTATATCAGAGAGAGTAGGGCTGTCCTCAATCCATTCTGGAACAATGTAACCAAGCTGGCACTGTGCGCAAGGCTTCTTGTTAAATCGAATCCGATAGCCGTTACTAAACAAGTGAGGCTGAGAAGTGATCAGAAACACACTCTGGAAACCAATTCCTGCAGAAGTCAACAAAGAGCATAAGGTAGGTCACACCTACTTTTATAAACAGTAATTGATATTCATTAATAGTTTCTATTTCAATATGGAGAACAGAATCGCAAGGATAAGTAAAGAAGTGATACTTAGCTCAACTCATGATTCGAAACTTAAACTTCATGAAATAGATATATAAAAAGTAGAGCAATTCTACAGATTAGATCCTGAGGTGGTTAGTCATCTTTATATTTGAATCTTGAGTATCTAGCTAAGGTAAATGTAGGCATCAAAGATTCTTTGGAACACAGGTTTAAAAACTGGCGAAAAGGGTATGCCACAAGTTTAGGAATAGGTCATCCGAGTACCTTTTTCGCCGATATAGCCACGCTTCCTGTGGTCCACTTTGGTGGAATTCCCGACACTGCAAATGGATTCAATGTTCTTGGCAGAGAAGCCCTTCTCATTGTTGAACATGAGAAGAGTTGCGGTGCACCAGTTGCTGTAATATCTCTTGAAGTTATGAAAAACTAAAGAGAAGGATCCACCCCCTCCAAGTAATCGTTGTCTTCCGCATTCTGTCATTAGAAAAATTTCCCTCCCGTCAATTGAAATCATTTGCTAATAAAAAGAACAGACATTTGACAGATCATAATTTGAGATTTGCATTAACGTGCAACAAGTATTTAACGCTGCAAAGGCTCGAACTAGAGACCACTTTAGAACGACTCTCTCATGATCTGATTGAAATCAGACAAATTAGCTCTACTATTACTAACACACGACAAACAAATCAAAATTTCAATCATGCACTTGGATTTAAAATCACACCAAAACAGTAGCAAGTTTATAATCACTAGTGAGGCTCGTGGTCGTAGTCCGGTACTTGGACTAGGAAATTCTACACAAATATCATCATAGTAAAAAAAAAAGTTTGATCCAAAAGCATGTATACTAACCATGCAATAAAGTATGTAATCTAGCTCCACGAACTGGTAGGCAACAAAGAGAAAAACAACAATGTTTTAAAACCCGCGGTTCGATTATTAGATAGACCGGGAAACATAAAAAATTTTACCTGGATGAGTTCCATGAGGAAGTGGACGTCCTTAGTGTAGAGTTCCGCTGAGAGGTACTGGACAGCCTTGTCGAGCATTGGAGCCAGCTTGTTGGCGTCCTTGGCTCCGATGCTGAACCACGTCTTCCTTATGTCCTCTATGTGCTCCCTCGGGCTCAACCCAGAACTCGAACTCGAACTCGAACCAGAACCCTTCCGCTCCATCTTCGCACCCTTGATAGGAACCAACAACAGCGAGTAGAGTTAGAGAAGTCAATGAGAAAGACCCAGAAACGATGCAAGTGTCAACTGTTGTTGTTTAGTTTGTTTAATTACCTTCCACCGAATTTTATCGCAGTAGGGTTTTAGTGAGACTCCAATTGTAACCTTTTCACAGAGAATCCTACCTTCAGAATAGGTCGAGGGAGTTTTTATTTGTAAATTGTAAATTCTGGTATATAAATAGAATTCACCTATAAAAAAGTTTGTTTAAATACCAGCACACGAGAGAGAACCTTTTTTTTTAGTATACGAGAGAGAGAATTGCTGGCGAAGTCTTTATTTTGTATCGAGAGAGAGACTGTTTTGAGCCTTTTCGTTTCGTGGGCCAATAGGAGACTGCCACTAAACTTCTAATTTTTTGGGAAAATTACCCTAAGGTCCCTAGTATTTGAGTAAATTTCCCTTTTAATCTTTACTATTTTCAATAATTTTTTTTGATCCTTCTAGTTTAAAATAATGCACCTTTTTAGTCCCTCGTTGACGTCAGCAGTCAATACAATTTTTTATGACCTTTATACTCTTCATATTAAAAACAAAAAAAAGTCTCTAACTTCCCTCGACTTTCCAATCATCTTCTTCCCACTAACCCCGACCCAGTCTGACCCAATTCCGTCGGTATCTCGACTCTGTCGCTTTAATTGGAATCTCGTTTCCGTCGAACCAACATCAAATTCAGACTTGGGTTTTCTAATTGATTTCAATCTCGTTTGCTCGTTTACCTAGATTTGAACTGGGTGTAAGAAAAAAACAATATTCATCGTCTTCCCCGTCGCTGGACTGCTCCGATTGGAACTTCAATTTACCCGCCGAGTCACAGCTGCCCCAATCGTCATTTCGTCACTTCAATCATTTCGTCGTTTCGTCACTTCAATCGATGAGCTATCAGTCATCAGGAACTGGATTAGCATATTCAACAAGCCAGAAAAAGAAGGGATGGTGCTTGGCGAGGACGAGCGTGACGACGGTTCTTGGCAAGGATGGTGCTTGGTGAGGACAAGGGCGACGACGGTTCTCGACGAGACTTCCATTTGGGTACCGACGACGACGAGGTCATTTGGGTACCGTGGAATAGGGTTTTCCATCACCGACGCAGATGTGAAGCTCGGTGGGTATGGAGAAGACAGAGGAGGAGCTCCAGCGCGAGATCAACGAGCTTTACCGCCGACGGCGCGAGGTTAGTCCTTTCCCTCCTCACCTTTTCAACCCTATCTTCTTGAGCTACATATTTCTAAGCGACGGCGTTTCGTTTCTTGAGTTGTCAAAGCGGGTGATGCGGCGCGGCGTAGCCAACCTCAAATATGACGCAGCACGGAGCGGGGAGTTATAGTTTGACGCAGATACTAATACTGTTATTCATAATTAGAAATAAACACTTGCAAATATTCATAATTAGAAATAAACGCTTACAAATATTCATAATTAAAAATAAAAGTCAATACAATAAATCAAAACATACTTGCAAATGTCAATAAAATTCAAGAAAATAAATAATTTAAGACTCTAAAATTTAAAGTAACTAAACATCAAAACTCAAATAAAAATTTAAACATGAAAATCATTAGATGACCTGGACGATTAAAAGAATAGAAGAAGCCCGAGATGTCACATGCTGAGGTGGCAATATATATTGAAGTGGTAAGTCTAGAATTAAAGTAGTGTAGAACTCATTAGATATAAAAAATAATAATATTGTACAGAAGTTTTCTTTTTCATCTCTCTCCCCCTCTCTCTCCCTCTATTCCCCTCGTCTCTCTACTTCTTCCCTTCATGATTTTCTTGAGTTCTTAGTGAGGTTCAAAAATGAAAAGAAGGCGAGGGAGGAAGCTTTCGGAGACAGAAGAGAGGAGGAAGAAAAGACCAAGTGGGTCTGCCGTCTGTGAAGAGAAAAGGTAGGTAATTGGGATTTTTTTGAAAATTACAGAAATACTCCTTAAAAAATTTTAAAAATGAGGGCAACGTCACTGATTTCGGGTGGAGCGGCCGCCCCACCCGTGGTCGCGGGAGCGGGGCGGGCCGACGCGGCAAACTCCAAAATTCCGCTCTGTTCCGAGATCTTGGCTGGAACGGGCCGAGTTAACAACTATTTCTTCTGTTACTTTTCCCGTGACGATTATCAGATTTCTGAGAGGTTGCTAGGTTTGTCTCGATCATGGCAGGGGTTTGGGCATGATTATTGTCTTAGGATCTTGAAGGTGAGATAATGGAATGATAGGAGGTTTCCTTGTCTGCACTTGATTTTGCATCTGATTTGGTTGTATTATTGTTTTTAATTTTGATAGAAAATTTTGATACCATGGAAAAAGAGGAGGGAATGGTGCAGGTAAGAAGAAGAATTTTTTTTTAATTGCTGAATTCAGCGGTGGATCTGCCAGAGATTAAAAAGTGCTATTATTTCAAACTACAAGAACCGAGAAAGATTATTAAAAACAGTAAAGACTAAAAAGAAAGTTTGCTCAAATATCAAAGACTTTAGAATAATTATCATTTTTTTTGTGATAGACGCTGAACTTCTTATGGAAGTAGTAGAGCCGCCAGTACTTGGGGGATCCAATTTCCAAATGAGAACTTATTTTTGGTGAATATATTTGATTAATATTCGGTTCTATTTAGGAACTACTCATTTAGAGTTTTTGGATGCAATAATGTTAATTACTAGGTAAAATAATCATAAGTTTCTGATGTTTGAAGAAATAGATTAATCAGGACAACTTAATCTTGTTTAGTCTATGATATATTATGAATCAGGTGATTGGTCATGAACCAATCTTGGGTCATTTTTTCAGCGAGTCTATTTAAAATGACAAAAATACATTTTACTCCATCATAAAATTACAAATTTATCATTTAATAAAGGAAAAAGTTCAATGTTATACCTTGTGATTGACACAATTTTGAGATATGATCTTGTACTTTAAAAATGACTTTTTAAATTCTGTAGTTGCAACGTTTTGGCACTTAGAAGTTTGGGGAGCTTTCCGAGCCAATTTCAACTCAGAACCTAGAAACGACATTGTTTGGTGGCTGACGTGTCACATCATGTCGGATTCAATACCTTACTTTTTATAGTTTTTAAAAATCCCTCCTTTCTCCCCTCTCTTCTTCTTCTTCCCCTCTTTCACCTCTCTCATTCCTCCATAAAAATAAATGAGTAGGGAGGAGGACACATCTGCCTCCTAGTTGTTGAATTGGCAAAACAAAACTAAAGGTTTGATCTTTACTGTTGTGTAAGAAAACTCACATCGGTTACGCACTCCGATTAGGTAGAGTCTGCGAATATAGATAGATAAAGGAGGAGAGACCTCGAGGGAGAGGGAGTTGCTGAGGAGTAGAACTAGGGAGGATGATTTTTGGTTAATGGTTTATTTGTACCTCGAGGTTTCGGTTCGATTTTTTAAAAGAAAATTGTGTTTATTTGTTAAAGATAGAAGTTGTCCTCTTTCTATGTGATTCACATCAAAATTCCCCTCCATTATTAATATAACTCAATTTTTGTTTTGGCTTTTTTTTCTGGCCGGGAGATTTTGCCTCCATTAGTAAGCCTCCATTATGTTTTACTTTTAGTTATATATTTACATAAATTATTGGTGTAGTGTATTTGTACATATGTGATTTTTTTTCGGTAGATTGTGAAATTTTAGTTACCAAAAGAAACTAAAAAAGCAGTCACTTCTCCTTAAAATACTGGAATGCAACTCATTAGTCACCGCTTAAATGAAAAGCACTATACTACAGTATAAAACTACAAAATATTGTTTTTGGTAGGGATCTACAAATGTCGCATTAACTTACAAATCATTTTTATTGAAAATAATAATCATTTAAAAAAATGTAATGATAACTTATCATTCGCCCTACGGAAAATCAAGTTTATTTCTTTTTTTTAAGGTAGAATTTTATTAATTGCCAATGTTAAATGATACATGTAAATTGAGTACATGTTTCTCCAAGACGAATTTGCAGCCGCTTGGCCTCGTCAAAATCCTACCATGATAAAAATCGGCAGAAAAACTATGATAAGGAAAGAGTGCCGAGCGATGCACAACTTTAACACAACTCATAACAGCTAATCGAAAGCTGACAATACAAAACAGTACAGCACAACCAGCCTTTAAGATTACAAACACTAAAAGGTTATGATGTGTGTCTAAAACACGTATTAAATGCATAAGATTTTTTTTTGAGAGAAAAGGGAAGGGCGCTCTTGGGACCACAAGAAAACAAAGAAAGGGAAGAGAAAAAGGTTGCATCGGGGAAAAGAAAAAAAAGAATTTTGGTGCTGACGTGGCACTCCGTAATGCGCGAGTGACACAATTACCCGAATTACCCTTTAGTAGAAACGACCATTCGTTCCCGCGTGACACGAATTGTGGCCTATTAGTGCCCACACCAAATCCGAGGTCCGTAATTCACGACTCCTGAATTGTGACAATCCTGTCAATTAGTCCAATCAACAAAAAGGGCAATCACTTATCCTTATAATACTGGAGTCATTAACGCCTTCATTGGAACTCATTAGTCACCTCTCAGATTGAGAGCGCTGTACTTTTTTTTTTGTCTTCCATGGCACTGTACTTAAGTAACAGTATTAAACTTAAAATATTGTTTTTGGTAGGAAACTACAAATATCTCATTAACTTACAAATCCTTTTTATTCAAAATAATAATAATTTTAAAAATATTGTTTACGACAACTTATCAGTTGCCCAATGGAAAATCAACGTTGTTCCTAAAGTGATGAGGAAGTAAACACCAATTATTTAGTAACTTTATTCATTACACTATAAATAGAAGAGCAAAATAAGAGGACTTCATAATCCGTAGAATAAGTGCATTCTGATGCGGTGCATTGCACTTTCGATAACTAAATGCTATACGTGATACATTTAGAGGGTAAGACGGAACGAAGAGCTCGAAACCATTATAAGGGCGATTCTTAAGGCAAATTTAAACAAAAATATTTTAAAAAAATTATGCAATAATTATATGACATTGGGTCATAAATGAAATGTGCCACAGGACGATTTTTTTAGATTAAACGCTTCATATTCTAATATTTTAATTCATTGTAATTTAATTAAAAATATATATAAATTTACTTACTCAAAGATGCTAAAGTGATGCCGTCGATGATGTATTTTTTAATAGTTAGAGTATAAATTTCGCATTATTATATAGAAAAATTGTGTATTTTGAACTCGAACATGCATGTCAATCAAAACTTGGTCTGCCTCTTTCCTTTGGTTCCTTAGATGGAGAAGCAAAGTCAACTAGTGTTTTGCTTTTTTTTTTTATAAAAGAGATACATATTTTTTTACATTTAAATTTGAATACTATCGGATTTATTTTAGACAATAATTCTCACAATAATATTTCTTACGTTTGTGAATATCAACCCAAAACCTCCTTAATTTTTTTGAAAAGGTGAAATGTATTAATCACTCCATGTAGATCGTACAAAACCTCTTTAAGTGAATCTAAATTTCATACCACTAGGACCAACTCTGAAAAAAATTTCCCTCCCATCTAAGATTAAAAAGAGATAGATCTAAACGAATAAGGAAAAAAATGTTTGAAAACATACAATCTACCCTCGAAATGGGCCTTTTTTTGTTCTTTTCTCATTAATCATAAAAATCCATGATCTGTATTTTTTGTTATAAGTGGCAGATGCATGTATAATTACGTGGGAACAAGCCAACTTTAATTATTATTTTAAAGAGAAATTGTCCTCACATCTCTAGGATTTGACGAAATTATTAGTAGGGTCTTTATTGTTTCAAAATCCCTCTTTTTTCCTTCAAGTTTGTTAAAATAGAACTCTGCGCTCCCTGACTTCGGTACCGAAAAATAATTCCTTTGAGAAGGCACTATGAAATGATCAAATTGTCCTTTGGTAAAAAAATTACCTTCTTCAACCTGTAGAACACTAAAATCACCAAATTAAACAAGAAAAACACTCAAAAAAACCAGACTCAATTACGCAAGTAAAACTTTGATGTTTAAGCAAAAAGTTTTCCAAAATTTGTCGCAACACTCGTCACTGGCCATGATGATGAAGTCCATCGCAAACTCTTTTTCATCCCCACTCCGGCGACCCATCCCTTCCCTCAATGTGGGCCCCGCTAATCCAGGTCATGGCCACCTACGAGGAACCTTCCAGTCACCTGCGAGATTATTGGCCGTCCTACCCAGAGCACGCTCTCGGTGTCCTCGCAGCCATGACCTCCAGTGTTGGGCTCCTCCTAGATTTGTGACCGTCCTACCCATGGCTCGCAGAGGAACTTTGTCCTCTTGAAGTTGGCATCCTGTGAACTCTTCATCGCCGGTCATTGTCAACGATTCATCCCATAATTGGGGATTACAGTTCATCCCAAAATTGGGGATTTTTAGGCGTTAAAAATTCAGTAGATGCAGAGGAAGAAGGTGGGATTCTCAATTAGAAATTATGACTCATTTCAATATTAGCATGAGTAGTCTTCCCATTGTTGCCCTTGAACACTCATGTTGTCTTCTTGCCCTTAGTGGCACGACGTTTGTAGCAATTTCTGGCTCTATGGCTAGATTTGCCGCAAACAAAGAAGGTATTGGTGAAGCTCTTATTATGAGCATCTCCCTCGAAATCATTAGAGCATTTTTGCTAATTCTCACGGGAGCTCCCACCAACCTCAACCACACTGGTCTTGGCAACCATGTCGTTTGGTTTCTTCGCAACCTTTCAGTTGACTTGCTCGATATGCAACCTTTTCAAAAGGTCCACGAGACTCATCATCATCCTCTTGTGTTTGAGGTACATCTTGACGTCCTTTTAAGATGGCGATAATTTTTCAATCACCATCACCACTTGGAAGGCATCATGGATTAGAGTCTTAAGAAGATCTCTAACATCCTCCTCTGAGTTACTCTCTTTAAGATACTAGTCAAATTCAAGGTAGTCAAGAACAACATTATCATTTGTTGCCGCCTCTTGATTTTACCTCTTCAAGTTACTACCCTTGAACTTTCTCGGTTACTCAAATTAATAAAGCAACATGGTTTTTTTTAGAATTGGCATCACAACCTCAGTGTCACTAGCCCTCACAACCGGCATTACAACATCAGCGTTGCTTGCCCTCACAATCGGAACCTCAACATTCATATTGTTGTTTGTATTTATCTCAACCTTATACATCACGAATATATAGCAAATGTAATATTGTTTGTGAACAACTAATCAATAAATAATTTGGGCCCAACACCCAATTAAAACCCAACAAATATTAATCAATTTCACAAATTGATTTAAGTTAGTGTGGCAAACTTTAATAAATAGGCCCACTAAATAAAGTCTGATTTATAAGCCCAACCTTTGGGAGTAGCCCGAGATTAGAATTAGATAGCAGTGCTCATTGAACATATAAACATACCTTACGGTTCAAACATGCATCTAATTAACTCCCATGCCGGAGTGACTGCAACACTCAATTCCATATGCATAACGCATGCATTGAATTAAACGCTCGTATACGTTCTAGCTACATGCAAATTTTCCTTGCCATATCAAACGCCAAAAAAAAAAACACCTTTAGTATGTAATAAATTTGAGCACAATTTGAATAACCTTAAATGTGCTCGCAGTAAGTAAGCACTTACAGCACACCTCAAAACCGTATTTATTTATTCAATTGCACGAAATTAATTCCCATTCGGTTACATATCGTAGCCAATTAATTTTCCATACGGTTATGGACAATAGCCAAGTTGTTTATCGTGTACTTGCTAATTTATATATGAAGACACCGACAACCTCAATAGTAATGTATTGCTCAGAATACTAACAAGCCCAACTTAATTTTGTTTTTCCCCGAGTTATGGGACTTCTCGATTTCAGTCTCCTAAATATATCAGTAAAACAACTCTTGTAAGTAATCGAAATCTCCACAATTCAAATAACCCAAACATATATTTTTTCCGAAGTAACGGCCAAAACCCTCAAAGCTGTAATCACTTAGTTATAGCGTGAACTAATCAAGTAATTGTTTAATTTCACGATGCAACAATTAATCGACAAAACGGTGGTAAGGTGAAGTAGTCAATTCTATTATTTAACCTTTTGGACAGAAGCCGATGCACAATTAATATAATAATGTTTTAGGTTACTATAATAGGTGAGCACTGAAACCAAAACGTATCTAATTGCATGAACTGTATGAAACGATTAATTCTATTGAATTTATTGTAGTTCCAGTGAGCAAATGCAATCAAGACTGAAAACAGTAGTGTGTAATTTCAATTATACGAAACGACAACAGTAGTCAATTAAGAATTATCCACGAAATGGTTACGGTTCATATCCAACAACACAGTAGGTAGGATTAATTCTATTTTTGATCAAGCGTGAGCTATTTCTTAGTAATCTGTTATAGTAGGTGTAATTATATCACAGTGACTTTTAATTTTCCGGTAAAGATACTTTGAGCAAAGTTAACCCAATATGAAAGGTGCAGAAACAGATTTTTTTAAAGGTAGATATTATTAATTTGCCATGGTATCCTACTTAGTGTGATGCTCCTCCAGTTATGTCACAACAGGGTTGCGACTGCCGGCCTCGTCAAAATCCTACCATACCAAAATCCGAAGAAAAAAAAGGTGTGGTAGGGAAAGAGTACCCCGATAGAAATACATATCTTGACGTTAACATCGCAAAAATAGCACCACACTGTCATCTAGAGAGAGAGAAATTAAAATAAAATAAAAAACTCCAAAACAAGCCCAAAAAACCACCCCGCAGCAAAAGTGGCAACCAGGAACAAGAAAAGAAAAACCCAGCAAGCGTCCAGAGACAAGAAGCAACGCAACACCAAAATCAAAAAGTTGGAGCCGCCTGGAGAGCCAAGAGAGCATCCTGATGAGCCACAGAGCGATTCAAACCTGACCAGGAGATCCACTCGAAGAATAGCCTCTGAATTGTCACGATCAATCTCATGGTACATATGGCATGTTGATCGAAAATCATTCGATTTCTCTGTTTCCAGACACACCAACAAATAGCAGCGAAAAGGGTATACCAATAACGCAGAGCAATATCACCTTTCACCAAGCCCATCCAAGCATCAAGGGACCCCGAGATAGTCCCGCCAATACACCACTGCAACCCAAAAAATTTGGCAAAGTGATACCAAACACAAGAAATTGTACCGCAATGGTGGAGGATGTGGACGACAGTTTCTAACTCGACATTACAAACCACACACAGAGAACCATGCAATACCGATCCTTGAAAGATTATTCCGAGTCTTCACTTTACCCTGCAAAGCCAACCAAAGAAAGCAGCTAACTTTAAAAGGAATTAAACGTGACATACCATTAGTCATAACCTTTGGGGCGGAGATAGAGAAACCATTGAAGACTAGGGAGTATAAATTCTGGACCAAAAAACCACCACAAGGATCAGGCTACCAAATATAAGAGTCGGATCCATTAGAAGCAATCTGACGAGAAGGATCCTCAATAACCCGCAAAAGTTCCTCAACCAAATCCTGCTCACCAGCCCGAAGAGTACGCCTCCATTGAAATTGCCAACACCAATCAGACCCGTTCCAAATCCCACAGTCTCGAACATAGTCATCACAATTAAGGCTAATACGGAACAACCGTGGGAACAGGGTGGATAAAGGACAACATGTAGCCCAAGGATCGTGCCAAAACATGAAATTGTCACCGCTTTTCAGAAGTAGACCTACCTTGCTACGGAACAGTTCAGCAAGGGCCGCACTAGAGCTCGTCAACTGCCAGATTGAAGACCAAACACCAAATCTGCGGAGATTACAGGAAACCTTGGATAATGGAAAAGGCAATTATTGATCTGGTGTGCCGTGAATAGCCGAAATGACCTTGACCCACAAGGCATCCGGCTCATTAAGAAACCTCCAAATCCATTTTAGCATAAGGGCTTCGTTCTTTAATTCAAGTTGGACAATGCCCAAACTCCCACACTCAGTTGGAAGACAAGCGTGAGGCCAAGGAACGAAAGATAGACTACGTTAGTGTAGTCGCCACTCCAAACAAAATGCCTGACCAGGCCAACCAACTCCTCAAACACAAGTACGATGATCAAACCATTACTTACTAATACTTGAAACTATTAATAAGAGTTTAAGATTGTTAGAAATATTAGTAAATAAATTATGGTTTAAAAATATATTAATCATAAACACAATAATAGAAGAGAGTAAGAGATAGCTTACAACCACACTTTGAGCAAAGTGTGAATATCGTCTTCTCCAAGGTAGGGGACTTCAGATTGAATCCTTCTCTTTGATCGTCACGAATTCGGATTTAATTCTGAACGAGGCCACAGCAAGCCGTGTAAGAGAGTTTCCAAAGTACAACGCCCAATCACATGAACAATAGGAAGTACTATTGAACACCTTGCGAACCTTTGGAGGTTGCAGAACTCCGACTCTATGCAAATATGAGAATGTCTATGCTAAGGGAGAGAAAGGAGAGTAAAACTCTAAGTGAGTTTTTGGTATGTATAAAATGAGAGGAGGAGGTCACCTTTTATAGGGAGGATTTGAGACCCCATTAAATGACGGTCATTAAATCTTCCTATTAACCATAGTCAATAAATGAGCTGTTACAACCATTAACGCTCCCTATTAACCACGGTCAATAAATAAACGGTTACGGGAGTCATAAATCTTAAATTCATGATGGTCGGTAAAACCGTATCACTTTGAAGCCAATTTTTATTCACATCGAGAATTGATTTTTTTGCCAGTATCATTTATCATTACGAAACTTCCTCAACGAGTTTCACATTGATCAAACTAACACCCAAAACTAATTGGCGTGACCTACATTAGCTCAAAGTTTTTAAGAGATTATATATAATTAGAATTCTCTTTCTAATCAACCTCTTAGGCCCAAGCCTAACATATAGCTATATGTTGGACCAACCTCCTCGATGGATTAAAAATCCAATTTTCCAACTAAAGAGACTTGAGCCTGAAGGGGAAGCAATTCCTGAGAGGCTAAGGCCCCTTCTTCGGAGGAGGTAGGAGGAGATCAGGAACAAGAGCCGTGGGTGGGATTCACATTGCACTAAAGGGTTGGAAGGCAGGCAGTACATTGTCCAAGAAGCAACTGCTTGGGAAGGATAACGCTGCTTCCTACGAGGATATCGATGTGGAGATGGACGATGACCGGAGGAGCGAGTTCTCTGAGGAGGGGGACGTGAAGGTGGCACCTGTTGGTGAAGAGGGTCTTGATGATCATCCGAAAAAGGCGCAAGAACAGGGCTTGGTTAAGGCCAAGGTGTTCGAGTTGTCGAGTTATTCGAGTACTGGTGAAGTTGATAGGAATGATGAGAAGAGTTGTGTCTCGAATGAGCTGCAGAGTAAGCGAACCGAAGAGGGAGACCTGAAGGTCGGAGGAGCCAAAAGAGTTGGGACCAAGGTTCAGATTCAAACCGCTCTTGTTCCCGCCCGGATCACCTAGTTTCAGGATATACTTGAATGCACCTAGTATAAAAGGCGATGAAGAAGTTAAAGCCCGACGACAATGGAAATGATGTTCATTGGCCTCGCGCTGTGAAGGAGGTTGAGACGGTTACAGGTTCGTCGTCAAGCGAGAAAGAACCGCAGATCAAGGAAGACGAAAAAGACACCGAAGTAAAAAGCAGGAGCAGTACGGAATTCGTTGAATCAGTGCATTCCGATGAGGCCAAGAAAAGAGGGAGACAGGGCTTGAGGTTTAAGGGAAAGCTTCCAAAGCCAAGAACAAGTGGAATGAAGAATCTGTCTAAAGTACAATCTTGTTACTCATCACTCTTCTTCTGGAGCAAAAAACAGAGTGGCCTTAGAGAAAATCTAGATTCTTATTCTTTTTGGTTTATTCTCTTTTTTTGGAATTCCTTTTTCTTTAGTGAGGAGTTGAAACTCTCTTGGCAAAAAGATAGGATCTGTAGTCTGTAAAAGTGTCCAATTTCTTTTCTTTTTCTTTTTTTTTTGGGAACAAGGAAAGAGAGTTTACTATTTCTGGATTGATTATATAGAAAACCAGAAGTCTCCATCGTATTCAACAGATGTAAGGAAGGAACTTGAGAGAAAATTAAGAACTTGGAAATCCAATGACAGGGCCCTTAGCTGCAAGATCGAGAGTCGGTCCGCCCCCAACAGATTGGCCATACACAATATAATGTCCTCTTCCTTGGCTCGATACTTGTCTTCAAGGCACTTGTAAGCACCTCTTATATCAGCATGTTTAAAGGTGTTCAATTAGACTACTTAATGCAGAAAAATTAAATCCTTTTCTATTGATCCTATTCTCTGAAAGCTTGCTTCATTACTTGTAGAAAATTCGGACATAAGCTTGGTGTCTGGATAAACGCTCAGGCAATCGCCTTCATAGCGCGAATCCAATCGAATCGACTACATGTTCCAGGCTATAAACAGCTCAGGCATAAAATTGATAACAATTTTAATTTTTTGGAACCACCAAAAAGTAGGAATTGGAATCACATTCCAGAGTTTGAAAAAAGATGAGTGTGTTTGGAACCAATGTCTTTGGGAAAAGAATTCTTTATTTCGAATGAAAGTCAAGATTTGGAATTCTTATTGTAATAGGTCAGAATTTCATTGACCAAACCGTAATTGGTATGGAAATGACTGTTAAACCCTCTCCATGCTATTCCCTTCTTCTTCTGATTGCTCTTTTTTTGGTTTTTTTCTGTTAGGGTTTTGGGTCTAATTTCCACTGGAAAGAGTGTAACTTTAGGGAGTTATGGGGATAGAAAGTAGGAATCTTTTGTTTTCTTTCCCAATTTGATCTTCTGGGTTACTTTCTTTAGCTTGATTTGAGGAGTTTAATTGCAATGAACTGGGTTTTTCGTCTGATTTTAAAGGTTCATGTTCCCTCCCGGATCACCTAGTTTCAGGATATACTTGAATGCACCTAGTATCAAAGGCGATGAAGAAGTTAAAGCCGACGACAATGGAAATGCTTTTCATTCGCCTCGTGCTATGAAGGAGGTTGAGACGGTTACAGATTCGTCGTCAAGCGAGAAAGAACTGCAGATCAAGGAAGACGAAAAAGACACAGAAGTAAAAAGCAAGAGCAGCACGGAATCCGTTGAATGGGTGCATTCCGAGGAGGTACATTGCACATTCCAACTCATCTTGTTAGATGTAAATGTTGCATAACTTGCTTTTGATTCAATGTACTCTCTAAGTCCTAACTATCTCAAATCCGATCAACCTGTCAAGACAAGAAAAGAGGGAGACGAGGCTTGAGGTTTAAGGGAAAGCTTTCAAATCCAAGAACAAGTGGAATGGAGTCATAAGACAATTCTGTTATGAGATACGAATCGTTCGGCCTTTACAGGTCAGAGTTCATTTGTTTTCTTTTGCATTTCCTTCCAATTCTGTTATTATGGCTGCTTGCATGGAACAGCAACATGGCTTTTTACCCTTGGCTGCAAGTTCTAATGCACTAGCCAAATAAGCCAGATTTTGAGATGAATCAGATCATAACTGCAACCAATTTTAATGACTGGATTCCAACACCAGATTGATGCTTAATCATCAAGTTAGTATGTTGGAGATCCTCATTCGTGTATTCGTGCCGTGATTCTGCAGCAAACATCTTCCAATGACTAATTAATCCTTGTGGCGGCCAGAATCTTTAAATGATAACCGTCTGGATGATGCCGTTTTTCGTACAAGTTGGCCTGGATTTTGGTACCCATGGTGTATAGGTTTTTTGAGTTTTGATGAACCAAATTGTGGCAACAAGTTTCGTAGGTAGCATCCCCTTTGATATTATGCATGAATTATTGCGAAAGGTTCCTTTTTTTTTTTGACATCGTGGTAGCAGTCGTAAATATAGAATGTTGTGGCATATGAACTAGGCCTGTCAGAGTACAAGGTTAACATTGATGAGAGAGCATCTTGGCCAGCAGCAAATCCATGTATCTTTGTTTCCGTCCGCAATTTGTGACCTTTTTTGTTCTGTGCAGAAGTTTGAGTCTGACATGATTGCTTCAGTTTATTGCTGTGAGCTGCAATTCAGTTTATTGCTTCAGTCCCCAGTTACATCTTTGGAGGTAAGTGAGTCCTTTCCACGTTTCACTAAGATGAAAGTGAAGACTTGCTAATTTCTGATTTAAGTTTTCTCTGTGCCATCTATTCTATCAAAATGTTGGTACTGTCAGATGATTATTCAAATTTTCTGTGGGCTAATCAGCTCAAAGACTCACTGGCTTCGGGTATTAGCCCATGCACGCGGTTATCGTTCTTGTCGATTTCACGTCGAGCGTCAGTAGCCACCTTTCTGCAGAAACTGTCTATTCAAGCAAGAACATATGCTGATATTCCTTTCTTTTGGTGAAATGCTACCAAAATATCTATGAAAGCTTTATTACATGTAGAAAATTCAGACATAAACTTGGTGTCTGGATAAACGCTTTATGCAATCAATCTCCTTCATAGTGTGAATCCAACCGAATCGACTACATCTTGCAGGCTATAAACAGCATTCAGTACTTGCAGGATCAGCTACACCACTTTTACAAACTACAGATCCTGTCTTTGCCAAAAGAATTTCAACTCCTCACTAAAGAAAGGAATTTCGCAGGAATTCCAAGAAAAGAGAATAAACCAAAAAGAATAAGAACCATCAAGTTCGGATATTTAAACACAACCTTGAAGAATTCATGCAGTCTGTAGAATCATCAAGCACATACACCATTAGCCTAAGAGAAACAAGTTGTGATACATAGACGCCGAGGGAAGATCCAAATCACAAGAATAGAAGCAAGCAAACAGATAAGAAGAAATCCATAATCAACAACTGGAAATGAAGAAAAGAGGTACGAGCAACCCCTCAAAACAAGGCTGGTATGCATGGTTTAAGCCTGACCAGCTAAAGGATAGGCAACAGAAAGGAACTCCTCGTCTTCTTGGAAAATCTGCAGATTCTTGGACTTCATCAAGTACTCAACAACTTCTTCATCGAACTCCATCAGGAAAACAAACTTGATCAGCTCCGCAAGCTCACTGGTTCCATCTTCTTTCTCCCACAGCAATCCGTTTGCTATTGCTCGAGCAAAGTTAGTTGCGTATTCCATGCGGGTTTTCCGCCCACATGCACCAGAACTGTCCAGCTTCTGAGTGAAAAACTTAGAACTTTCTTTGTGCCAGCGAACCATCTGTGATGCCTTCACATTCACACTCTCCCTTGAAGACAGCACTAAGGTGTAGTCTATGGTTATTGGCTCGACTGTTTCCAGAACAGTTAGATTTAGAAGGCATTTTAGAGCTTTATGCCTCTCATCCACATCCATGTTAACAGACGGACCAGTGAGAAAACCGAGTATTACCTTCATCAGCCCCCTCTTAAACAAGCTTTCTCCTGGATTCAGCTCCTTGTGTTCTACACTACTGTCTGTCAATGATACTTCTCGCCCTTTCACGGACTCGGATATTCCACAAACGCCAATATTCTTGTATATCTCCAGTAAGTTGGTGCGAGGAAGCGAAGGCAGAGTAGGTTGAGGATACCAGATGAATAGCGGGTCAGGTGAGGCTCTCTCAAATAGATCTTTCAACAGAAGATCATCACCAATAAAAACATCACATTTTCGAAGCAACAAGATCTCACCAGACTTGGATATAACAGGTAGCTTGACCAAGTCCGCAGAAAGAGTATTCCAAGTAAGCGTGCTCCGATGTTTCCAAACACACTCCCAAAAGGCACAGCATTGAGCTTGTGATATCTCACATTCTTCATTTTCCCACTGCTTCCAGAGCAGGCAATGATTTTCAACTGATGGATTAGACTTGACTTCAAATCCACTGCCGAAAAAGCAAAGCAGGCTCTCTTCGTAGTGCTTGTCCAACACATGCAGCTGCAATCCGAAGAGACCATTCTTATCGTGTAACACACATTCATCAGCATCAACCCAAATCCCGCTGTTATCTCCACTAGGGATCCAAATTCTTCTATTATCCTTACTTGGCTTCCACCCGGAAACTTTCAAGAAACTGTAAATACGGACAATGGCAGCAAAATCTGATAGGGAATCCAGGAAATCAGCAAGCAACATGCATGTTTTTAATAGATCATCCACTACCACACCTATTGATTTCAGCTCTTGCTTATAGGAGACAAGGGTTGCACCATAAAAATCTTCGTCAATGAAAGGCCCGTCAGCTGGCTTCACATGCTTCCACTTGGGGTCAAACAAGATACATTTGTCTGCACATCGGTATCCGGCATTGGTCTTTAACCAATCTCGAGTTGCATTTTTCAGTAGAGAGCCATCAAAGGAATCATCCTTCTTTTTCAGCATTATCCGGATACATTGCAACAGCGATAGCACACTTGTAGGCAGTATGCTGGAAGGATCCGAGGGAAAACGAAGACCAGCAAGAACCAACTTTACTCCATCTTTCAGATCAGTGATCACTCCAATGCTCTTCAGTTCTTGTCGATATTCATGAATGCCCTTGCCGTAACAATTGTCACTGTCATCAACAAACGGAAGTACGGTGCTCAAAGAAATAGACTCCCACCCAGGACCAAACAGAATACAGTTTCCTGGAGACCGATAATCCACAAGCCGAGTACGCAACCAGCATACATCAGTAATGGATTTCCTTAAGCATGAAGCAAGCTCTTTGGATTTAGCTGTTTCCTTCAGCTTCCTGTAGCAGGAAAGGAGATTAAACACATTATCTTTATCAATGGATGATGACGAGGCTTGTTGCTTCAACCTGATTGCAAATGCCTTGATAGCATCCTCAAAATCGACCTTCACCCCCAATTGCTTCAGCTCCATTTTAAAGGCAATCATCCCAGGGTAGAATTTGTCATCAACCAATGGAAAGACACTAAAAATTTGAAGCAGACCACCCCATTCAGGATCAGACAAGTAACATTCACTGGGAGACTTGTAACCAATGCTGGTCTTCAAGCATTTTGCATTTTTTAGAGCTGCAGCAAGTTTGTCGGATAATCCAGAATGTCGGATGCAGTTCAGTATCAGTAGGAATGCCTTGGACGTCAAGGAAGACAAGTAAAAAGATTTCTTCAAGAGACTAGCAACCATCTGGTAGTTTTTGTCGAAACCAACAACAACACCGAGCAACTTCAGCTCCTCCTTGAAAGAAGACATGTCCTCACCATAGTGATTTCCATCAATAAATGGGATGTCACTGATCTCTCTGGCAATTTCCCACTCGTCGTCATACAATACGGAACCTTCAGGGTACCTGACACCCTCGCAGGTGACTAGCCATCGGTGTTGCTTAACACTAGCAATAAAATCATTCGGAGAAAGATAGTTTTGCCTCAGGAATCTAATAAACTTGAGAATAGAAAACACCTGGGTTCTACTCAAGCCTTTTTTTCGAAGAAATATTCTACTCCAGCTGGATGAAGCTGCCAGAGACATGAGATGGTTTCCAAAATACGTACATGCTTCTCCGATTTCAAACATGACCCCTACTGCTTTCAATTCTTCTTTGTAGGATATAATTTCAGCGCCATAAAACGATTGGTCAACCAGCGGGATATCAACAAGCTCAGAACTATTCTGTAGCATGTTCCCCCAGTTTGAATCACCATTGTTGGAAAGGAAGAAAGACTGGGAAGGCGGCCTGCAACTTGGGGAGCCATTTAAAGTACTCATCAGCCAGCAACCCTTCTGTATGGAAGCCAAGAACTTTGAAGGAATCCCAATAAAGTACCCTGAACTCGTTTCAAGGTACCTAATCCAACGAAGCAGCAAAAACACATTCTGCTTTGTGAGCGGAGAAGACATTGAAGAAATAGCTACATCCGGAGCAGAGATTTCAGGGACATCAGCAGCTCCAAGATGAGTCTTCATGAATTCTGTTAGCTCCTTTCCAGTAGAACTTCTATTGGCAAAATGGACGGGACACGAATAGTCCTCACCCAACTCGACATAGGAATCGCTTCTCCAGGGATTGGAACCAATCAACTGCGACCAGTTGCTTCCACTGGCAGGAGCAAGAACTCCACCCTTTGCTGTGGTCACACATCCATTCTTGTCTACAAGTGGCATGTTCTTGCACAAAATTCCAGCCTGGCCAGCAGAAAGAAAACGGTTGCATAATGATTGGTATAGAAAATGTGTGTATGCAACCACAAGCTTTCTATCCCTCTTCAGAGAGTTGACAACCCTCTCTGCATAAGAATTCACAGTAAATGCCTTCACGTCCACCACGTTTCCGAGCCACTCTACCAAAAATTCCTTCTCCCGGTGTGATAGAATAGCTTCCTGCAAAATTTTGGTAAGGAAAAAGAGATTTCCTGCAAATCTGAATGCAGTATTCCACTCAATCAGCCACGAAATTTGATCAGAATATGATGATCGACATATTGTCAGCGAGTTAGAGCATTCATTGATGCTGCAGAAAGAAACACTGATTTGGTCACTGACATATTTTATAAGTGGGATTTTACCCATCTGAGTACTGGAAAAGTTTGTCCTCCAATTCCTAGCAACATATAGGAGGAGACTCAAGTACACTTCATCTGGAACTCTTGGCACCATATTGGAACTTTCAATGCACTTTGGATACCATTCATTCTCCACTTGTTGCACTCCTAGAAACTCCAGTACAGGATTGTACTGGCTTTGGTCGAACGATGCATTGAGCACATACCAGCCATGAGATGAAAGATTCTGTAGGCTAATACCCTGCATCTGAGCCTTGCTCAGTATAGTCCTGAACTCAGGCATGATGCGATGAACTTCACTAGACCTGTGAAAGAACTTCTGCTCTGTGTTTGACTCGATCGGAATGATATTCTCTTTGGACAGATTGTCCTTGATTGTAGTCCTCACAACGTTCAATAGCTCATAGGGAGAGCCCTCGATTGGCAAGAAGTTGAACATCCTTGTTAAGCAAGAAAGTGGAGCTCCTTCGACGGTCTTGACCAGAGAAACTAGTGCATTGACAAAAGCAGAAGGAACGCAGTTAAGAATCCCTTGATTCCACTTGTTATCCAAAAGTATGGTTTCCCTGGATGAAGCAAGAACAAAATCTGCTTGAATTATGAATGGGAAGTTTGTAACCATCTCTGTTGGAAGATAGGCATAGACACCAGGTGAGCTTCCTCCTCGACTGAGCCGCTCCCCATTGGGAAAAGCCAAAGTGATCACCCACTCTTCCACCTCCATTCTCCTCTCGACCCGATTTTCCGGTTTGACCGGAAACCTCTGCTTCCACATGTAATAACTGCATGCTCTCTCCGGCATAACTCCCTTCTCCTCAGCACAAAGATGGAGAGTGTAAGACTCTGCATCAATGTTCTTCTTGGCTGCAAAATTGGTCTCTTTTGTGACAGAAATTGCACTAACTGTATCATGCTTCGGATTATGGTCATCCTCTCTGACAGAAAGGCGTTTAATCTTTGACAGGAACAATAGGACTTCGGGGTGAAGGCTCGAAAGCTGCTGCTTAACGGGCTTCACCTTGTCAGGTTTCAAAGGCAGGACTAGCACTGTTGTTGGAAGACCAGAACTGGAGCCATACAACTCTTGTATATCAGAGAGAGTAGGGCTGTCCTCAATCCACTCTGGAACAATGTAACCAAGCTGGCAGTGAGCGCAAGGCTTCTCGTTGAATCGTATCTGATAGCCGTTACTAAATAAGTGAGGCTGAGCAGTGATCAGAAACACACTCTTGAAACCAATTCCTGCACAAGTCAACAAACAACATAAGATAAGTCAACAAATAATTGAAGTGCAGGCATCAAAGATTGTTTGGAACGCAGGTTTAAGTACTGCTTAGAAGGGTATGAAAATAGCTGTGGAAAAGGCCGTCCGAGTACCTTTTTCGCCGATATAACCACGCTTCCTGTGGCCCACTTTCGTGGAAGCCCCGACATTGCAAATGGATTCAATGTTCTTGGCAGAGAAGCCCTTCTCATTGTTGAACATGAGAAGAGTTGCAGGTGCACCAGTTGATGTTATATCTCTTGAAGTTATGACAAACTCAAGAGAAGGGTCCACCCCTTCCAAGTAATCGTTGTCTTCCGCATTCTGTCACCAGAAAAAATTATCTCCTCGTCAATTCAAACCACTTGCTAACAGAAAGAAAACATAAAAGCTTCACATCCTACTGACGATTTCACACAGTCAATACATTTGAAAAAAGTTCAAAGAAAATGCTTTGCAAAGACTCGAACTTGAGATCGACAAGTCCTTCATGGTCCGTCCGATCAAAATCGGACTAATTAGCTCTACTATTACTAACGCACTACAGACAAATCAAAATTTCAAGCATGCACTGGATTTAAAAATCACACCAAAACAGTAGGAAGTTTATTACCACTAGTTGCTCTTGTGAACTGAACCCCAACAAGAAAAAAATGAATTGAGAGGGACCCTTTCAAACTCACAAGGAATATACTCTTCAACAGTGAACCGCAAGATCCGAAACCCTTTCAATTGTTTGAGACGACAAGGGCCAATTTCTTTTACAAAGTTTACAAATTTTAAACTTTGAAATTCTTTTTTTTTTTAAGTATAAAGGAGGGAACAAAAGGCCCCCTTATTCGAACACCAACATCAGTCGGGTTAATTTGGTTCAAATGGTAAAAAATACAAAAGCATGTATTCGTTCAATGTTTCAATACAGGCGGTTCGATCAATCGGACTAAACGGAGAAAACTATTACCTGGATGAGTTCCATGAGGAAGTGAACGTCCTTAGTGTAGAGTTCAGCGGAGAGGTACTTGACAGCCTTGTCGAGCATTGGAGCCAGCTTGTTGGGGTCCTTGGCTCCGATGCCGAATGTCGTCTTCCTTATGTCCTCTATGTGCTCCCTCGGGCTCAACCCAGAAGAGCTTGAACCAGGACCCTTCTTCCCCTCCTCCATTTCCCCACACTCTTCAAGGTACCAACAACAGTAGAGTAAAGTAGAGTTAGAGAAGCTAAGAAGGCAACGAGAGAGAGAGAACCAGAAACGATGCAAGTGAACAACTAACTGTTGTTGTTTAGTAACTTTAGTTTGTTTGAGAGAGAGAGAGAGAGACTTGCTGGCCAAGGAGTCGTAAAGTCTTTCTTTAGAGCCTTTTTCCTGAGCCAATAGGGGAGTGTCACTAAACTTCTTACGGAAGTCGTAGGAGGTGCAAAGGGTATTTGGTATTCCGTATTTTCAGTATTTTTTTTTTGGTATTTGGAATTTCGAGATGAATATTTGGGATATAATTTGGTATGTCTTTTTTGAGAAATTGTGTATTTTGAATATCAATTTTGAACTCGTACATGCATTTCAATGATTAATAGGAGTTGGTCCAAATGATAATAGATTTTTTAAACTGAAACCCCCGTCTATTGAATCGGTGCATTTCCGATGAGGTACATTGCACATTCCAACTCATCTTGTTAGATGTAAATGTTACCTAACTTGTTTTTGATTCAATGCAATTTCCAAGTCCTAACTACTTCATCAACATTTCAGGACAAGAAAAGAGGGAGACAAGGCTTGAGGTTTAAGGGAATGCTTCCTACGCCAAGAACAAGTGGAATGAGGAATCTGTTCTTGTTCTTGTGGTCACAGTACCACTCTTCTTCTGGAGCAAAAAGCAGTGGCCTTAGAGCAGAGCAAATCTAGGGAGAATTAACTGAGGAGGAAGACCTCCCCCTCCTTTAAGGGTTCTTATTCTTTTTGGTTTATTCTCTTTTCTTGGAATTCCTGCGAAATTCCTCTCTTTAGTGAGGAGTTGAAATTCTTTTGGCAAAGACAGGATCCGTAGTTTGTAAAAGTGTTCAATTTAACTACTTAATACAGAAAAATTAAATCCTTTCTATTGATCCTATAGTATTCTCTGAAAGTAGAAATTTCTGACATAAAATTGGTGTCTATAATAAACGCACGCTCAGGCAATCGCCTTTTCATAGTACGAATCCGAATCCAACCGAATCGACCACATCTTCCTTCAGTTCTCTCATTACTGTGGGCTGGCTGTACTGGTTTTTTATGCTAGAAGAGGAGAGTAATAATTGGAGCTGGAATACGCAGATTCTTTGCTGTATCTTCTTCTGTTCATGAAAATTTGGTCTACTTTCACTAACCAATGTTATATCATTATTACTGTGTGTAGGATGATGATGAACTGAGAGATGATGTGCTACTTGTGTTTGCTAATACGCAAAAGATGCATCAGCATGCAGACACCAATCCATCAGCTTAAACGAAAAACGGAGAATTGCATCTAGAACTTGGATGACCAATGGATGTAGTAGATAGACAACAACCAGAATGGGTGAAAGGAACTGCAGAACTAGCAGATGCCTTGAGAGAAACGAATGCAAAAACATGGTGTCTGAGCCATGTTGAGGATTACCTGTACTGTATTGGGTTTAGCAGCCAACCCGAGTTGCACGTAATCGGATCGCGAAAATCATGCTCCACATTGGATTGGATGGTTTTGAACTAGAAACTTGTGGGAGGTCTAACTAGTTGTATAGGTGCATCACCACCACCATCGGATTCGTACATACGATGAGAATTTTGTAACTTTTGTGTTCGAGATAGTGGGTTGATCAAAGTGAGAAATTGTTCTTTTGACCACAGAAAGAATACACATTGGGAGTTTCTATATAGAAGATGCAATTTCTTTTGATTGGGTGTTCTTAAGAGTCAGTTTGTTTCATTCTCTCTCGGGGGAAACCATAAGGAAGGTGCTGCTTCTGAACAAATTTTCTACATGCAATGAAGCTTTCAAAGAATAGGATCAATAGAATACCATTCTAGTATCTTAAGAAAACAAGAGCTTGAGTTGTTTAATTGAGATTAGGATCATCTGACAGTACAAACATTTTCATAGAATAGATGGCACAGAAAAAAACTTAAATCAGAAGTTAGCGAGCCTTCACTTTCATCGTAGTGAAACGTGGAAAGGACTCTCTTACCTCCAAAGATGTAATTGGGTACTGAAGCAATAAACTGAATTGTAGCTCACAACAATGGATCGGGAGATGCAAGGCGAAAAGAAAGATTGAAAAATCTGCCAACTTTCAGAGCAACATACATACCAATACCATCACTCATCCTGACTCAACCAACAATCAAGGCAGACTCAGACTTCTGCACAGAACAAAAAACAGCGGACGAAAACATTTCATCTCCCCTCCCTCTCACCTTTCTTCTCGTTCCACCATCCCCCTTTCTCTAGAAGTGAGCACCGCCTTTGATTTTCTCTAGAGAAATATTTTTAGAGCACACCGTACCCAAGAAGGATGCCGTGAGGAGTTGAAAGGGGGATAGTGGAACGAGAAGAAAGGTGTGAGGGAGAGAGAGGGAAAGAAAGGAGGAGAAGAGAGAGAGGCACGAGGTAGAGCATGGAAATGGATGATTTAGAAGAAAAAAAAACTAATATGTGATTAATTTGAAAGTTTTTATCATGCCAACTCAGCAACATTTGCAAAAATAACCCCAAGTGACCATAGCCGAGTAACTTACTATAGTTCAGTGACCATAAAGGGGAAAAAAATAGGTTAGTGACCATGGACAAAAAATTATCAAAGTTCAGTGACCATGAGTGTTTTTTACCCGTTAACAACATAAAGAAACTAAACAGAATAGGCCCATGACCATATAATACTAGAAAACATAAGCAAATTTCAAGCCCATCCTCTTTTGACTCTGGCCCCCACAAATCCACCCATGTCACAATCCACGCAACAGACACCATTTTTGGGAAGAAATATTAGCAATAATTATATAACATTGGGTCATATTATATAGACGAAATGATTCCATGGAAGATTTTTTTTTGGGATTAAATGCTTTATATATTTCAATATTTTAACTCATTGTAATTTTATTAAATGTATACAAAAATTTACTTTTTCAAAAATATGCCAAGTGATGCCGCCGATGATGTATTTTTTTAATAGTTCGAGTATGAAAATATTAACTCGAAAATTTAAATTAATTGATATGTAGATTTAACTGTATAGAGAAATTGTGTATGTCTCGTGAACAATGTGAATTTTGAACTCTTAAACATGTCTTCAAACAAAACTCATTTGAAGCATCACTAATAGGAATTCGTCCAAATTATAATGAAAGTTATGAGGTTCATATCTTATAAAAAAATATGATTAGAAGAGACGTCTCTAAAATAAGATCTGATAATACTCGACTTTGAATATCATAACTTTAAAAAATATCATAACTTTAAAAAATTATTTGAAGCATCATAGTGAAGTTTGCTTTGTAATGATGTATTTATTATCTTATCAACATTTCAGGCCAAGAAAAAGATGTAACCGAGGATTGATCCTATACTCTTCTGGAAAAAAGGGTGCAATCGTGTTACTCAAAAGCAGTGGCCCCAATTCAACGATTGGAAAGAATTAATTTGGTGGGAGAAGAAATTTTAAAGATAAATTTTTGTACCAAAAATTATACAAGGATTTGAACCGTACTTTCGTCAAATGTTTTCGTCTATAACAAATCTTTTCCTTTGGGTTTATTATCTTTCTTAATATTTACGCAAATTCCTTTCTTAGTCAATAGCCAGAATCTTTTTGGCAAAGATAGATTATATATATTGTAAAATCGGTGCATGAGATTAACACACCATAGTTTATAGCGTGATCCGTTTGTTTACAAAAATGTTTAACATGAGGTTGATTAATAACTCAATGTCATGATTGATAAGGTTTCGTTTCAGAAGACATGTTAAAATTATCACATCACGAAATTCACACGCGTTTAAGTTGTATATGTTACATTTTAACAATTTAGCACTAGATGTTTCAGGCAAAGAAAAAGATGGAGGCGAGGCTTGAGGTTTAAGGGGAAGCTTCCAAAGCCAAGAACAAGTGGAATGAAGAATCTGTTCGAAGTACAATCGTGTTGCTCATCTTGTTCTTGTGGTCAAAGTACAAAAAGCAGTGGCCTTAGAGCAAAACTTGGAAGAATTAATTGAGGAGGAAGGACTTTTAAGGGTTCTTATTCTTTCTTGGAATTCCTGCTAAATTCCTTTCTTTAGTGAGGAGTTGAAATTCTTTTGGCAAAGATAGGATCTGTAGCTTGTAAAAGTGGTGCAGCTGAGCGAGTACTGAATGTTGTTTCTAGCCTGGAAGCTGTCGTCGATCCGGTTGGATTCGCAGTACGAAGGCGATTGCCGAAGCGTTGATCCAGACACCAAGTTTATGTCAGAATTTTCTACATGTAATGAAGCTTTCAGAGAATAGGATCAATAGAAAGGATTTCATTTTTCTGCATCAATACCATTATCATAAGAAAACAGAAGACTTCACGCACTCTGCAGAAACATCAATTTTAAGCATAGACCATTGGCTGAAGAGAAACAAGTCATGACATATTACTGGAACAAACGAACGACAGATTCAGAATCATCCTGGACATACAGAGGCCGAGGAAGAGCCCGATCACAAGAAGAGAAGCAAGAAAACAGACAAGATATAGAAGAAACCCGAATAATCAGCAATCAGAAAAGAGGTACGAACAACCCTCAAAACAAGGCTGGTATGGTTTAAGCCTGACCAGCTGAAGGATAGGCAACAGAAAGGAACTCCTCATCTTCCTGGAAAATCTGCAGATTCTTGGACTTCATCAAGTACTCAACAGCTTTTTCATCAAACTCCAGCAGGAAAACAAACTTGATCAGCTCCGCAAGCTCACTTGTTTCATCTTCTTTCTCCCACAGCAACCCGCCTGCTACTGCTTGCGCAAAGTTAGTTGCGTATTCCATGCGATTCTTCTGCCCACATTCACCAGAACTGTCCAGCTTCTGAGTGAAAAACTTGGAAGTTTCTTTGTGCCAGAGAACCATCTGGGATGCCCTCACATTCACACTCCCCCTTGAAGACAGCACCAAGGCATAGTCTACGGTTATTGGCTCGACTGTTTCCAGAACAGTGAGATTTAGAAGGCATCTCAGAGCTTCATGCCTCGTATGCACGTCCATGTCAACAGACGGACCAGCAAGAAAACCGAGGATCACCTTCATCAGCCCCCTTTTGCACAAGCTCTTTCCTGGATTCAGCTCCTTGTGTTCTTTAGTGCTGTTTGTCAATATTGATACTTCTTGCCCTTTCACACACTCGGATATTCCACGAACACCGATATTCTTGTATATCTCTACTAACTTGGTGCGAGGAAGCGAAGGTAGACTAGGATGAGGATACCAGATGAATAGCGGGTCAGGTGAGGCTCTCTCAAACAGATCGTATAACAGAAGATCATCACCAAGAAAAACATCACTCTTTCCAACCAACGAGATCTCACCAGACTTGGATACAACAGGTAGCTTGACCAAGTCCGCAGAAAGATTCTTCCGAGTATGCGAGCCCCAATTTCGCATAACACACTCCCAAAAAGCACAGCATTGAGCTTCTGATATATTGCGTTCTTCACTTTCCCATTGCTTCCAGAGCAGACAATGATCTTCAAATGATGGATTAGACTTGACTTCAAATCCGCTGCTGAAAAAGCAAAGCAGGCTATCTTCATAGTGCTTGTCCAACACATGCAGCTGCAATCCAAAGAGACCTTTCTTGTCGTGTAAAACACATTCATCAGCATTAACCCAAATCCCGTTGTTATCTCCACTGGGGATCCAAATTCTTCTATTGTCCTTACTTGGCTTCCACCCGGAAGCTTTCAAGAAACTGTAAATACGGACAATGGCAGAAAAATCTGATAGGGAATCCAGACAATCAGCAAGCAACATGCATGTTTTTGATAGATCATCCACTATAACACCTATTGCTTTGAGCTCTTGCTTATAGGAGACAAGGGTTGCACCATAAAAGTCTTCGTCTATGAAAGGCCCGTCTGTTGGCTTCACATGCTTCCACTTGGGATCAAACAAGATACATTTGTCTGCACATCGGTATCCAGCATTGGTCTTTAACCAATCTCGAGTTGCATTTTTCAGTAGAGAGCCACCACAGGAATCATCCATCTTTTCCAGAATTATCCGGATACATTGCAACAGTGATAGCACACTTGTAGGCAGTATGCAGGAAGGATCCGAGGGAAAACGAAGACCAGCAAGAACAAACTTCACTCCAGCTTTCAGATCAGTGATCACTCCAATGTTCTTCAGTTCTTGTCGATAGTAATGAATGCCCTTACCATAACAGTGGTCACTGTCATCAACAAACGGAAGTACGGTGATGAAAGAAATAGACTCCCACTCAGGACCAAACAGAATACAGTTTCCTGGAGACCGATAATCCACAAGCCGAGTACGCAACCAGCATACATCAGTAATGGATTTCTTTAAGCATGAAGCAAGCTCTTTGGATTTTGCTGTTTCCTTCAACTTTCTGTAGCAGGAAAGGAGATTAAACACATTAACAATGGATGATGACGATGAGGCTTGTTGCTTCAACATTATTGAAAATGCTTTGACGGCATCCTCAAAATCGACCTTCACCCCCAATTGCTTTAGCTCCATTTTGAAGGCAATTATTCCAGGATAGAACTTGTCATCAACCAATGGAAAGACACTATGAATTTGAAGCAGTCCGCCCCATTCAGGATCAGACAAGTAACATTCACTTGGAGACTTGTAACCAATGCTGGTCTTCAAGCATTTTGCATTTTTTAGAACTGTAACAAGTTTGTCAGATGATGCAGAATGTTGGATGCAGTTCAGTATCAGTAGGAATGCCTCGGACGTCAAGGAAGACAAGCAAAAAGCTTTCTTCAATTGGGTAGCAACCATCTGGTAGTTTTTGTTGAAACCAACAACAACACCGAGCAACTTCAGCTCCTCCTTAAAAGAAGACATGTCCGTGCCATAGTGATCTCCATCAATAAATGGGATGTCACTGATCTCTCTAGCAATTTCCCACTCGTCGTCATACAAAACAGAACCTTCAGGGGACCTGACACCCTCGCAGGTGACTAGCCATCGGTGTTGCTTAACACTAGCAATAAATTCATTTGGAGAAAGATAGTTTTGCCTCAAGAGTCTGATAAACTTGAGAATAGAAAACACTTGGCTTCTACTCAAGCTGGATGAGGCTGCAAGAGACATGAGATGCTTCCCAATATACGTGCATGCTTCTCCGAATTCAAACATGACCCCTACTGCTTTCAGTTCTTCTTTGTAGCCATTAATTTCAGAGCCATAAAATGACTGGTCAACTAGTGGGATATCAACAAGCACAGAACCGTTTTGTAGCAGGTTTCCCCAGTTTGAATTTTGATTATTGGTGAGGAAGAATGACTGGGAAGGCGGCCTGTAACCAGGGGAGCCATCTAAAGTACTCCTCAGCCAGCTGCCATTCTGCATGGAAGCCAAGAACTTTGGCAGCTGACTGGGAATCTGAATATTGCAGCGTGTCAGGTTTCTAATCCACTGTAGCAGCAAAAACACATTCTGCTTTGTAAGCGGAGCAGACATTGATGGAATATCTGCATCCGGAGGAAGAATTCCGGGGACATCACGAGCATCAAGATGAGTCTCCAAGAATTCTATGAGTTTCTTTCCAGCAGTGCTTCGATTGGCAAAATGGACGGAATATGAGTAGTCTTCACCCAACTCAACGTACCAATCGCTTCTCCAGAGATTGGAAGCAATCAACTGTGACCAGTAGCTTCCACTGGCAGGAACAAGAACATATAAAAACCCCTTTCCTGTTGTCACACATCCATTCTTGTCGATAAGTGGCATGTTCTTGCACAAAATACCAACCTGGTCTGCAGAAAGAAAACTGCTGCATAATGATTGGTATAGAAAATGTGCATATGCAACCACAAGGTTTCTATCCCCCTTCAGAGAGCTGACAACCCTCTCTGCATAAGAATTCACAGTCAATGCATTCACTTTCACCACGTTTCCAAGCCACTCTTCAAAAAAATCCTTCTCCCGGAGTGATAGAATAGCTTCCTGCAAGATTTTGGGAAGAAAAAAGAGATCTCCCGCAGATCTGAATGCATCATTCCACTCAATAAGCCACGAAATTTGATCAGAATACGATGATCGACATATTGTCAGTGAGTTGGAGCATTCAACGATGCTGCAGAAATAAACACTATTTTGGCCACTGACATATTTTATAAACGGGATTTTACTCATCTGAGTACTAAAAAAGTTTGTCCTCCATTTCTTAGCAACATATAAGAGGAGATCCAAGTAAACTTCATCGGAAACTCTTCGCACCATATTGGAACTTACAATGCACTTTGCATACCATTCATTCTCCATTTGCTGCACTCCTAGAAACTCAAGTACAGGATTGTACTCGTGTTGGTCGAAAGATGAATTGAGCACATACCAGACATGAGATGAAAGATTATGTAGGCAAACACCCTGCCTCTGAGTCTTGCTCAGTATATTCCTGAACTCGGGCATTATGCGACGAACTTCACCAGGCTTGTGAAAGAACTTTTGCTCTATGTTTGACTCGATCGGAATGATATTCTCTTTGGACAGCCTGTCCTTAATTTTAGTCCTCACAACATTCAGCAGCTCATAGGTAGATTCCTTCACTGGCAAGAAGTTGAACATCGTTATTAAGGAAGAATGTGGTGCATCTTCGATTGTCTTGACCAGAGAAACTAGTGCATTGACAAAAGCAGAAGGAACGCAGTCAAGAATCCCTTGATTCCACTTGTTATCCAAAAGTATGGTTTCCCTGGATGAAGCAAGAACAAAGTCTGCTTGAATTATGAAGGGGAAGTTCGTAACCATCTCCGTGGGAAGATAGGCATAGACACCAGGTGAGCTTCCTCCTCGACTGAGCCGCTCGCCATTAGGAAAAGCCAAAGTGATCACCCACTCTTCCACCTCCATTCTCCTCTCGACCCGATTTTCCTGTTTGACCGGAAACCTCTGCTTCCACATGTAATAACTGCATGTTCTCTCCGGCATCACTCCCTTCTCCTCAGCACAAAGATGGAGAGAGTAAGACTCCGCGTCAATGTTCTTCTTGGCTGCAAAATTGGTCTCTTTTGTGACAGCAATTGCACTAACTGAATCATGCTTCGGATTCTGGTGATCCTCTCTGACAGAAACAATAGGACTTCGGGGTGAAGGCTCGAAAGCTGCTGCTTAACGGGCTTCACCTTGTCAGGTTTCAAAGGCAGGACTAGCACTGTTGTTGGAAGACCAGAACTGGAGCCATACAACTCTTGTATATCAGAGAGAGTAGGGCTGTCCTCAATCCACTCTGGAACAATGTAACCAAGCTGGCAGTGAGCGCAAGGCTTCTCGTTGAATCGTATCTGATAGCCGTTACTAAATAAGTGAGGCTGAGCAGTGATCAGAAACACGCTCTTGAAACCAATTCCTGCAGAAGTCAACAAACAACATAAGATAAGTCACAGGCATCAAAGATTCTTTGGAACGCAGGTTTATGAAAATAGCTGCGGAACAGGCCGTTGGAGTACCTTTTTCGCCGATATAACCGCGCTTCCTGTGTCCCGCTTTCGTGGAATTCCCGACACTGCAAATGGATTCAATGTTCTTTGCAGAGAAGCCCTTCTCATTGTTGAACATGAGAAGAGTTGCAGGTGCACCGGTTGATGTTATATCTCTTGAAGTTATGACAAACTCAAGAGAAGGGTCCACCCCCTCCAAGTAATCGTTGTCTTCCGCATTCTGTCACCAGAAAAAATTATCTCCTCGTCAATTTAAACTATTTGCTAACAGAAAAAAGATACGAGCTTCACATCCTAATGATAATTTCACACAGAATACATTTGGAAAAAAGTTTATCATAATTTAAGATATGCATTAACGCGCAACAAGCCCCACCACCATACAGTTTAGACAAATGTGCAAGATTATGTCAGGATCAATCTGTACGGTTTTGTAAATATTACGGATGTTTTTAAAAAGGCAAATTAATGTAGCACTCTTCTTATTTGACTTAATCAACGATTTAGTAGTCCCTCTAGTTTTGAAAAAATTCTGACATCCTCCGTCTTTGATTTTATTATACTTTAGGGTCCCTAGCTAACGTCATCAACTATTTTCATTCATTTTTGTCACTAAAATGACAGAAATACCCTTCAAAAATTAAAAAAGTGCATCCCTTTCTTCGACCTCCCGACATCTTTGCAGGCAACGTCGGAGACGACATCGTAGCTAGGAAGCGACGACGGGATCTCAATTTGTTTGGGTACCCACCACCCACCGAGGTCGGAGACGACGAAGCTGGGTCGATGGAACTTCCTCGGAGACTCATCGTGTCTAGGTCGGTGAGGCAGGGGAGTCCTCGCCGGTTGTCGGAGGATTCATTGAAGGAGTCGAGGATGCCGTCACCGTCGAGGATAGATGCTCCACTCCATATTGGCTGATTACCATCGAGGAGGTTAACGCTGTCAAGCCCAACATCGAAAATCTGAAGATCTCACCGTCTAGGAGCTTGGCTATCCTCATCGCTCCGCTGGCTACAGCGAGAATGGGGGTTATAGCGCACCTGACAGAATGGGGATTCTCTCTCCTTTGCTTCGTCGTCAGGGAAAAAAATTTAATGGTGACGGTGTCTTTTGGGTCACGAGGAGCCTTGAGCTCCATGTCGTTTGGGTCACCGGAAAAGATGATCGAACTTCGTCGAGAAAAATGGCCGGCGACAAGGAGGAAGGGGATGGTTTTTTTAAGGGTATTTTAGTCATTTCAATAAAAAAGTTGCTAACGTGAGCCAGGGATTCGAACGTATAATAAAATCAAAGACGAGGGATGTCATAATATTTTTCGAAAGTAGAGGGACTAAATCATCGATTAAGTCAAACAAGAAGAGTGCTATAGTAATTTTCCCTTAAAAAAATACAGTCACACACCCCAATTCGAGTACCAAAGAGCTTTTTCTCTGGCTTAAGACTTGTGGTCGTAATCTGATATTTAGACTAGAAAAATATTCTACAGATATATGAGAGGGCATCGGGTCAACGAGTTAACCTATAGAAGAGTTCCATTACATTCAGCAGAAATATTCCATAGGACGAGGCAGAGAGACTATGTCAGCTAACTGGGGGTGCGTATGGTGGAAGCTCGGGATAAATACTTAGGATTACCAACAGTAATTGGACGTTCAAAGAAAGTGATGTTTGCCAGCTTAGAGGACCGAGTGTATAGGAAAATTGGGACGTGGAAAACAAGACTCTTATCAAGGGCGGGTAGGGAAACTCTTATCAAGACTGTTTTGCAAGCAATACCTACATATTTGATGAGTTGCTTTTTCGTGCCCATTGAAATCTTCCGGAGAATAGAATCAGTTCTCGGGGACTTTTACTGAGGAAGCGAAAATGGTGAGAGGAAACTACATTGACGTTCATGGGATAAAATACGTCGGTCTAAGGTTGAGGGCGGAATGGGTATCCGTAAGTTAAGTATCTTCAATAAGGCCTTATTGGCTAAACAAGCCTGGCGACTACTTTCCTATCAGAATTCCCTCGTGGTCCAAATTCTCAAGGCTAATACTTTTCGCGTTGGGACTTTTTAGAGGCTCCCGAAGGATATCAGTCTAGTTACATATGGCAGAGCATCAGGGCTGGTTTATTAATATTAAAAGAGGGCTTGGAATCGAGACTGGGCTGGGGTGACCAGATATGGATTTAGGAATCCAGATGGCTACCAAATTCAACGCTAGGACATCCAACATACCGATTCCCAGTTTTGGACCGCTACTGCCTGGTCTCCGACCTCCTCCTTAGTGATGCCCCAGAATGGAATATAAATGTTTTAGAATGACTCTTCTCTACAGAAGACGTGAGACGCATACAATATATGCATGTCAGCCCTCAGCAACCCAATGATCTTTTGCGATGGATGCATACCAAAGACGGGTTATATTCCGTCAAAAGCGGATACCACATGGCGTTTGAGAGATGGTGGCAAGAGACTGGTCTCTCCGACGGACAACCGACTAGAAATGATATTTGGAAGTTATGTTGGAAACTGCGTTGCCCACCACGAGTTAAGAATTTCCTTTGGCTAGCGGCAGTCAAAAGACTAGGGTTCACAGGATGCACACAGAATGCTATTTACAATGGAACTAGCGGCACAACAAGGCCTATCTAGAGTAGTTTTCAAAATGAATTGTCAGTGTTAGGGATTGTTCCAAATTCCTAATTAGAGTAGAGCTCTATTTCCTGATCAGAATAGAGTACTAGTCTCCTATATATATACGGCCTATGCCTAGGTCTTATTTGTACTAGTTGAGAGTTGTGAGGTAGAGAGAACCCTCACGGAAGCCTTGTAACTGATTGGACTCACATAGTGGACGACTCTCCTTTGCCCGTGGTTTTCTCCCCGTCTTGGAGTTTCCACGTAATTCTCGTGTGTCTCGTATTTCTCGTTTCGATCTTATTTCTCAACAATTGGTATCAGAGCTAGATCTGAATTTCGAGTATTCGAGTATTGACACACACACAAAATCGTGATTTAGGGTTTTTGACACCCTTGGAGTTGCCGCCGCCGCGTCCGACCGCCCCACCGTCGCCTAGAGGAGGCAACCGCCCCTGCGCACCGTCGCCGCGCCGAGAGGAGCTCAGCCGCGCCGTCCGTCGCTGAGGAAAGAAGAAGGAACCGCAAGGAGAGAGAGAGAGCGAGGAGAGAGAGAGAGAGAGCTCGGGGAGAGAGCCCACGAACCCGGGCTCGCCGCTGCTCGCCGTCATTCCTCCGGTTGCTGCGAAGAGAGGAGAAGAAACGAAAAAAAAAATGGGGAGAGAGAAAGAGGGAGTTTTTGGTTTAAAAAAAATAATATTCCCGAGTTGACTTGGTCAACAGTTTGACTGGTTGACCGAAAGTCAACTATTTTGGCTGATTTTAGTTTTCTAACCTGTTTTTGGCAGATTTCTTGGTTCGAGTTATTTCAGGATGACTTCGATGAAGTACGAGAATCCTCAGTTGACGAGGAAAACTAAGTTTTCTTTGTGGCAGGTCAAGATGCGCGCTATTCTGACACATTTAGAGCTGTATGAGACTCTACTTGATGAGAAGTCGATGCCTTCGAGTTGGGATGTTGCGATGAAGGCGTCAAAGAATCGTAAGGCTGTGAGTCAAATCCAGTTGCATCTGTCAGATGATATTTTGCGGGACGTGTTGAAGGAGACAACAGCTTCCTCATTATGGGCAAAGCTTGAAAAGTTGTGCATGCCCAAGAGTTTGACCAACAAACTGTGCTTGAAGCAACGACTGTTTTCTATCCGGATGCAAGAAGATAAGTCTATTCATGACCACCTTAATGAATTTAAGAATATAGTGGCTGATCTTAGAACTCTGGATGTGAAGTATGATGATGAAGATCTTGCTTTATTGTTATTGTGCTCGTTGCCTGCTTCTTATCAGCAATTCAGAGATACTCTGTTGTTCAGCCATGATACTCTGAGTTGGGATAATGTTCATAATTCGCTCTTGGAGAAAGAGAGAATTGATAAGCACACTGTGAGTTCCTCTGAAAATAGCCAAGGTACTGGCTTGGTTATGAGAGGGAGGTCTGAAGAGAGGAATGCTAAGTCTGGTTCGAGGAAGAAGAGCAGAAGTAAATCAAGGTCAAGGCACAAGGATAAGACTTGTTTCAACTGTCATAAGGTTGGGCATATTAAATGGTTCTGTCCGGAGTTGAAGAACAAGAAGAAGGGCGAAAAGTTCAGTGCTCCGAAAGGAGAAAGTTTTGATAGCGGCAGTGCTACTGTTGCCACCACCACTCAGAAAGAAGAATCTGATGGAGACCTTTTATCTGTGATTGATGGGAAGTGTAAAGTTGATGTTGTCTGGGTCCTTGATTCTGCTTGTACGTTTCATATGTGTCCTATCCGGGACTGGTTTTCAACATATGAACGTGCGGAGGGTAATGTTCTCATGGGAAATAATTTTGTCTGCAAGGTTGTTGATATTGGCACAGTGAAGATCAAGATGCATGATGGTGTCATTCGAACCTTGACGAATGTGAGGCATATCCCTGATTTGAAGCAGAACTTGATTTCGTTGAGTACTCTTGATACATTGGGGTACAAGTATACCGGAGAAGATGGAGTTCTTCGTGTGAGTAAGAACTCATTAGTGCATATGAAGGCCAAAAAGGAGGTTGGAAATCTGTACGTTTTGCAGGGTTCTGCAGTTACAGGGACTGCTGCTGCTGCATCTGGCTCGTTGACAGATTCTGAGAATACCTCATTGTGGCATATGCGACTTGGTCACATGAGTGAGAAAGGCATGACCGAGCTGAATAGGAGAGGATTATTATGTGGACAAGGTATTGGGAAGCTAGAATTTTGTGAGCACTGTGTGTTTGGCAAGCAGAAGAAAGGCAGTTTTTCAGAAAGGTGTGCACACTACAAAGGAAAAACTTGACTATGTTCATTCTGATCTTTGGGGACCGTCTCAAGTTACAACAAAGAATGGTTCAAAGTATATGCTGACTATTATTGATGATTATTCGAGGAAGGTGTGGGCGTTCTTCTTGAAGAGCAAGGATCATGTCTTTGTCACTTTCAAGCAGTGGAAGACTATGATTGAGAAGCAGACTGGGAGAGATGTCAAGCATCTCCGCACAGACAATGGATTAGAGTTTTGCTCTAGTTGGTTTGATGAGTTCTGCAAGAATGAGGGTATTGTCAGGCATAAGACAATCCCTGGTACACCTCAACAGAATGGAGTCACTGAAAGAATGAACAGAACTTTGTTGGAGAAAGTTCGTTGTATGCTGTCAAATGCTGGTTTGCCTAAGTCATTTTGGGCTGAAGCTGCTTCCACTGCCTGTCACCTTGTCAATCGTTCACCTCATGCATCACTTGATGGCAAGGTACCTGAAGAATCATGGTCTGAAAATCCTCCTAATTATGCTGATTTGAAGATATTTGGGTGTCCTGCCTATGCTCATGTGAATAATGGCAAGTTAGAGCCAAGATCTGTGAAATGTATCTTCCTTGGCTATGCTTCTGGAGTGAAGGGATACAAGTTATGGTGTCCCGAGCTGTCTAAGGTCTTGTTGAGTATGAATGTTATTTTCAAAGAGACAGACATGCTGAGTAAGAGGGAGGATATTTCTTCACCTGGTGTTCCGAGTACTCCAAGTGTAGACTTGCAAAAGTCAAAAGTGCAGGTGGAGTTTGATGCTGATCCAGAAGCGATTTCCTTCCGTGATGTTGATTGCCATGATCCTACTCATGGTGGGTTGTCTGATGAAGCTGAGAATGTTGGCACAGTAGAGAGGGAGCCAACATATTCTATTGCTAGAGACAGGCCCAGAAGAATTATCAGGCCTCCACAGAAGTTGGGTGAGGCTGATATTGTTGCTTTTGCCCTGAATGTGGCAGAAGAAGTTGATAACTGTGAAGAACCATCTAGTTACTCAGATGCTGTGAAGTCGAAAGACTCTACTAGATGGTTGGTTGCTATGGAGGAAGAGATGGAATCTCTTCACAAGAACAAGACTTGGGAGTTACTAAGCTGCCTAAGGATAAGAAGGTTGTCAGCTGCAAGTGGATATTCAAGAAGAATGATGGTATACCTGGAGTTGAAGAGCCTAGATACAAGGCTAGGCTAGTGGCTAGAGGATATAGTCAGATTCCTGGTGTGGACTTTAATGAGGTATTTTCACCAGTTGTGAAGCATACCTCGATTCCTTCTCTTCTTGGTATTATCGCTATGCAGTATTTGGAGCTTGAACAGCTTGATGTGAAGAAAGCTTTCTTGAATGGAGAGCTTGAGGAGCAGATTTATATGGCACAGCCTGAGAGTTTTCATGTTGAAGGCAAAGAAGACCATGTGTGCTTGTTGAAGAAGTCCATGTATGGCCTTAAGCAGTCTCCGAGGCAGTGGTATAAAAGGTTTGATTCCTTTATGATTTCTCATGAATATGAGAGGAGCAAGTATGATAGTTGTGTTTACCTGAAAAGGCTACGCGACGGTTCTCAAGTGTATTTGCTCCTGTATGTGGATGACATGTTAATTACTGTAAGTGACAAAGGAGAGGTGAGATAGCTCAAAGCTCTGTTGAGTAGCAAGTTTGAGATGAAAGATTTGGGTCCTGCTAAGAAGATTCTTGGCATGGAGATTGCCAGAGATAGAGGAGCAAGGAAATTATTTCTGAGTCAGAAAAGTTACATTGAAAAGTTACTTGACAGGTTTGATGTGACTGGTAATCCTGTGAGTACTCCTCTTGGTACACATTTTCAGCTTTCGTCTTCTTTATCTCCATAGTCAGCTGCTGAGGTCAATTACATGTCTGGTATTCCATACTCTAATGATGTTGGTTTCTCTGATGTATGTTATGGTTTACACACGGCCGGATTTGGCCTATGCTGTGAGTGTCGTTAGCAGGTTTATGGCAAATCCTGGAGAAGGTCATTGGAGAGCAGTGGAGTGGATTATGAGGTACTTGAAGGGTACCAAGGGCGTGTGTCTACAGTTTGGAAGCACCAATGATGGAGTTGTTGGTTTCGTTAATTCAGATTATGCTGGAGACCTTGATAAGTCTAGGTCCTTGTCTGGATATGTCTTCACTCTTGGAGGATGTGCTATCAATTGGAGAGCTTGTCTACAAGCCACAGTGGCGTTGTCTACCACTGAGGCGGAGTATATGGCTATAACTGAAGGTGTGAAGGAGGCTATCTGGTTGAAAGGTTTCTTCAGTGAAATCTGTGAGAAGCTGCAGGTCAGTACAGTGTACTGTGATAGTCAAAGTGCTATCCATCTCACGAGGGATGCTATGTATCATGAGAGGATAAAGCACATTAATGTGAGGTACCACTTCATTCGGGAGCATGTTGCTCAAGGTGACATTGTTGTGAGCAAAGTGGGTACAAAGGACAACCCTGCAGACATGTTGACAAAGCCGCTTTTTGGTGCTAAGTTCGAGCATTGCTTGGACTTAGTAGGTGTTCGTGCTTGATGCTGATAGCCCTTAGGGGCTGGTGGTGAAGGTGGAGCAACGTTGAAGTTGGAGTCATAGAATTTGGTCCAAGGTGGAGATTTGTTAGGTATTGTTCCAAATTCTTAATTAGAGCAGGGCTCTATTTCCTGATCAGAATAGAGTACTAGTCTCCTATATATATACGGCCTATGCCTCGGTCTTATTTGCAAGGCCTTGTAACCGATTGGACTCACATAGTGGACGACTCTCTTTTGCCCGTAGTTTTCTCCCCGTCTTGGAGTTTCCACGTAATTCTCGTGTATCTCGTATTTCTCGTTTCGATCTTATTTCTCAACAGTCAGGTAGTCGCCTTGGCTTTCCACAGACGGCTACCAGATCGAAGTGATTGTTGACGGATGACCTCAGAACTTTGTCAATATTTTTTCAAGAATTTCGATGCTGTTTTGTGAGAAGGATCGCCAATAGAGCTGCACACCTAGTGGAAAAAATTTTGATCGACCAGGTTGGAACTTCTTACTTCACCTCTCCATCGACGATCGAGATTGAGAATTACGTGAATCTAAAAGGTCGAGACGTCCCAAAACTACACAGCTATGGAACAAAATGAACAACTCTGATGGGTTTAGGGATCGGGTAGGCTTGGGTTGGGTTGGGGTGGTTTTTTGGGTTTTTTTATAGGAGTGGTTGTAAAAGGGGGCGATATGCAGTGTTCATCCTACTCAGTGCTACTGCTAGAGCGGGTGTTTACCACTATGTACTCTTTTCCTGATTTTTATTTTTTTCCGATATGGGCAGATTTTTTGGAACATGTTTTTAACGAGGCCAGCGGCTACAACCTCGTCTTTAGACGATGGGAATGTTGTATATTGTAGGGTAGCTTCAGGTGGGTAGTGTCCTCGTGTTGTTGTGCGATGGATTTAGGATGGGTAGATAGAATAGAAGATTGTTAGGGTTAGGCGGTGAGTGGTGGGACTAGGTGGGTAGTGCTCTATTCGAGTTATTGTGCGGGTAGAACTTTAGGCTTGCAGCTTAAATTGTTCAAGATTCATATGGTTTGTACCGTACTTTTAAAAAATATGGTCTGACCAGCAGTTCGATCGGTCGGACCATGAATTGGGCATCAGACCGCCCACGAAATGTGGTCCATTTTTAGGGGTAAAATGGTCTCTAGTCAGACCACCCAAAATTCGGTTGGGCTGGGTGGTTCGTACTGGTTTTTGACTTAGACAGCCCAGTCTAACCAGATTTTATCCAAATCAACAAAAATTAAACAAAAAAGTCTTATCGTATGCTCGATTTCTCTTAATCAACAAAGAAAAATGGACTTTATATGTTATAAATTGGTTGATATTTCTAAAATGTGGATTTTGAAACCTATATTTTAACTATTTAGTCTACATATTATTCAAAAAATATTTAAAAATTAATTAAAAAAGTCTGGTCTGACCTGTCGGATCAGAAAATGGAAAAAATCTGGCCCGCAACAAAATTCGTATTTTAAAACAAATGGTTTGTACTGGATTCTTCACTTTACTTAATCAAAGAAACGTTTACCCCTAAAAAAAATGTTTCATCCAAAAGCATGTATGCTAACCATGCAATAAACTATGTAATCTAGCTCCACGAACCGGTAGGCGACAAAGAGAAAAAAAAATGTTTTAAAACCCGCGGTCGCCGATCATTAGATAGACCGGGAAACAGAAATTTTTTTACCTGGATGAGTTCCATGAGGAAGTGGACGTCCTTACTGTAGAGTTCTGCTGAGAGGTACTTGACAGCCTTGTCGAGCATTGGAGCCAGCTTGTTGGCGTCCTTGGCTCCGATGCTGAACCACGTCTTCCTTATGTGCTCTATGTGCTCCCTCGGGCTCGAACTCGAACTCGAACTTGAAACCTTCCCCTCCATTTTCGCACTCTTGAAAGTACCAACAACAGCGAGTAGAGTTGGAGAAGGCAATGTGAGAGAGACCCAGAAACGATGCAAGTGAGAGCAAGTGGTGTTGTTTAGTTTGTTTAAGTAGCAGAGCACAGGAGAGGGAGAGAGACTTGGTGGCGAAGGAATGGTAAAGTCTTTTTAACTTTATTTTATAAAGATAGGGACAGATTGTTTGGAGCCTTTTCGTTAGCCAATAGCGGGGGACCGTCACTAACCTTCTTAAGGAACTCGTAGAGTAGATCACTATTATGTGCTATTTATCACAAGTAGATTTGTGCGTTTCTAAATTTAAATGACTTAGATAAATATTTACCAAAATAAAATCAAAATATTATAGTGACATTGTTTTAAAAAATTCTTTCCTAAATTAAGTATTTTCCGCAAGGAAACAACCAGACAATAAATTGAAAGTTCATCTTCAATTTTTGTTATATTTTATTTTAGTTCCATAATCATAATTATAAGGGAAATTTACTCAAAGGTTCCTCTAGTATGGCTATATCTACGATTTAGTCACTCGATTATCAAAATGCATTATAAAATCTCCCGTGTTTGGTTTTATTTTATTACAAATAAGTTTCCTATGGTTATTGAGTTGTGTTATTTCTTCGTCCGGTTAAATGAAATCAATCCATCGTCCGTTCGTTCGTCAACGAACTTGTCTTTTGTTCTACACCACAAGGCTCCAGGAGATCAGATCAGGCTGGCTAGAAGGTTTGTGAATCCCTCCAGCAGCACTTTTTGGAGAACAAACTGCTATTCACCATTATAGAAGCCCTTGCATTAGTGATGCAGCCACGAATCCATCTTCTGAAATTGTGGCCAAATTTCATGTGCTACATTGTTTCCTCTAAATATATCCAACCAAATGCCGTAGCAAAATCCATTTTAATCAGCACCGCCTCCTAACTTCCTCTTCATTACAAGACTAGACCAGGACAGGACCAGACCAGACCAGACCGCTTTCCTAACTTCCTCTTCATTAGGGTAATTTTCAAGTTGAACACTCGAATCCTCACTTAATTTCTTGATAATTGAATCTGGCAGAGATGGTCTTAGGATGTTTTGGATCTCTGAATCGATCTTGGAAGTGCCTGAAGATCTATCTCATTCTTATTTGCACCTGGCTCACGAAGTAGCTGTCCATTAGCCTTGATGCAAGGAAACCAAGTTTTTCTGAGCATCCAGTACATCTCTTCCCAATCTTAGTCTCTCAGATATATTTTAGTGTATCTCGTCCCGGTTCTTGCTTGTAAATATTATTTTTCGTTAATGAAAATTTACTTACCAAAAAAAAAAGATATTTCTTCCTCTGTAAGTCAATGTTGCATAATCCGACAGATCTCACCATGTCTCCCAAGCGATCAAAGCTGTTCCTTGCTCGCTCGCTCGCTCTGGATGGTCACTGCTGTTTCTTGCCCTTGCTGTTGCTTTGTCTTTACCGTCCGTGCTTAGCCTCGGCTTTGTCTATATGATCCATACTCGGGGCCTTGCACTCTTCTTTCCTCTGCTTGTTTGGTTTAAAGGCAGCTCCATGCTATCGAATCCGCGGCGGAAACTTCTCCACTGCAGCTACAAACTTGTTGGTGTGTCTGTAGTAGTAGTCCTTGCAATGATCCCATAGCTTCTTTTTTTTCCATGGGAACTATCCACAACTTCATCTTATGGATCACCATAACCACCAGATTGTCGTCTTGACCGGATACAAGCAGTCTGATTGGTAGAAAGGACATAGATAGGTAAACCTTCCTACCCAATTGTAGGAAGGGTTCCAAGTTGTCGTAAATATAATCATTTCACAACATTCTATATCCATGATGTCGAACAACAAACAAATGGCACCTTCTCGCAATAACTCATGCATAATATCAAGGTCTGACACATATTCGAAGAAGAGCGTGTGCTGCTTACGAAACTTCTTGCGACAATTCGGTTCGTCGCAACTCAAAAAACTATACACTATGGGCACCAAAAGCAGTGGAAAATCCAGGTCAACTTGAACAACTGCATCATCCAGACCCAAGACTCTAAAAGCTGCACGAGAATATGAGTTTCTATCTCAGGCAAACATAAGAATTTGCCTAAAGAATTTCAACTCCTCACTAAAGAAAGGAATTTGCAGGAAGCTTTCCCTTTAAACCTCAAGCCTTGGCTCCCTCTTTTCTTGTCCTGCAATGTTGATCAGATATGAAATAGTTAGGACTTGGAAATTGAATTGAATCAGAAGCAAGTTAGGTAACATTTACATCTAACAAGATGAGTTGGAATGTGCAATGTACCTCATCGGAATGCACCGATTCAACGGGTTCTGTGCTGCTCTTGATTTTTACTTCTGCGTCTTTTTCGTCTTCCTTGATCTGCATCAATAGAAAGGAGTTAAAACCATCATAGAATCTTAAGAAAACAAGATCTTGAGTAATTTATTTATTAGGTAGCATTCGGATATTCGATCACAACCTTGAAGAGGTCATGCAATCTGCAGAAACATCAATTTTACTTCGGCGTCTTTTTTGTCTTCCTTGATCTGCATCAACAGAAAGGAGTCAATACCATTCTAGTTTCTTAAGGAAACGAGGCTGGTTTGGTTTAAGCCTGACCAGCTGAAGGATAGGCAACAGAAAGGAACTCCTCATCTTCCTGGAAAATCTGCAGATTCTTTGACTTCATCAAGTACTCAACAGCTTTTTCATCAAACTCCAGCAGGAAAACAAACTTGATCAGCTCCGCGAGCTCACTGGTTTTATCTTCTTTCTCCCACAGCAACCCGCCTGCTACTGCTTGCGCAAAGTTAGTTGCGTATTCCATGCGGTTTTTCCGCCCAGATGCGCCAGACTTGTACAGCTTCTGAGTGAAAAACTTGGAACTTTCTTTGTGCCAGAGAACCATTCGGGATGCCCTCACATTCACACTCTCCCTTGAAGACAGCACTAAAGCATAGTCTACGGTTATCGGCTCGATTATTTCCAGAACAGTGAGATTTAGAAGGCATCTCAGAGCTTCATGCCTCTTTTGCACGTCCATATCAACAGATGGACCAGCAAGAAAACCGAGGATTACCTTCATCAGCCCCCTCTTGAACAAGCTTTCTCCAGGATTCATTTCCTTGTGTTCTCCAGTGCTGTCTGTCAATATTGATAATTCTTGCCCTTTCACGGATTCGGATATTCCACGAACGCCAATATTCTTGTACATCTCCAGTAAGTTGGTGCGAGGAAGCGAAGGCAAAGTAGGTTGAGGATACCAGATGAATAGCGGGTCAGGTGAGGCTCTCTCAAATAGATCTTTCAACAGAAGATCATCACCAATAAAAACATCACTCTTTCGAAGCAACAAGATCTCACCAGACTTGGATGTAACAGGTAGCTTCACCAAGTCCGCAGAAAGAGTATTCCAAGTAAGCGCGCCCCGATGTTTCCAAACACACTCCCAAAAGGCACAGCATTGAGCTTGTGATATGGCATATTCTTCATTTTCCCTCTGCTTCCAGGGCAGGCAATGATCTTCAAATGATGGATCAGACTTGACTTGATATCTTTTGCTAAAAAAGCAAAGCAGGCTGTGTTCAAAGTGCTTGTCCAACACATGCAGCTGCAATTCGAAGTGACCATTCTTATCGTGTATAACACATTCATCAGCATTAACCCAAATCCCGCTTTTATCTCCGCCAGGGATGCGAATTCTTCTATTGTCATCACTTGGCTGCCACTCACAATCTTTCAAGAAATTGTAAATACGGACAATGGCAGAAAAATCTGATAGGGAATCCAGGAAATCAGCAAGCAATATGCGTGTTTTTGATAGATCATCCACTGCCACACCTATTGCTTTGAGCTCTTTCTTATAGGAGACGATGGTTGCACCATAAAAGTCTTCGTCAATGAAAGGGCCGTCTGTTGGCTTCACATGCTTCCACTTGGGGTCAAACAAGATACATTTGCCTGCACATCGGTATCCAGCATTGGTCTTTAACCAATCTCGAGTTGCATTTTTCAGTAAAAAGTCATCAGAGGAGTCATCCATCTTTTGCAGCATTATCCGAATACATTGCAACAGCGATAGCACACTTGTAGGCAGTATGCAGGAAGGATCCGAGGGAAAATGAAGACTATCAAGAACCAACTTTACTCCGGCTTTCAGATCAGTGATCACTCCAATGCTCTCCAGTTCTTGTCGATAGACATGAATACCCTTTCCGTAACAGTTTTCCCTGTCATCAACAAACGGAAGAACGTTGATGAAAGAAATAGACTCCCACTCAGGACCAAACAGAATACAGTTTCCTGGAGACCGATAATGCACAAGCAAAGTACGCAACCAGCATACATTAGTAATGGTTTTCTCTAAGCGTAAAGCAAGCTCCTTGAGTTTTTCAGTTTCCTTCAACTTTCTGTAGCAAGAAAGGAGATTAAACACATTATCTTTATCAATGGACGATGACGAGGCTTGTTGCTTCAACCTGATTGCAAATGTATTGATAGCATCCTCAAAATCGACCTTCACCCCCAATTTCTGTAGCTCCATTTTGAAGGCATTTATTTCAGGGTAGAACTTATCATCAACCAATGGAAAGACACTAAAAATTTGAAGCAGACCGCCCCATTCAGGATCAGACAAGTAACATTCACTTGGAGACTTGTAACCAATGCTGGTCTTCAAGCATTTAACATTTCTTAGAGCTGCAACAAGATTGTCCGATGATTCAGAATGCCGGATGCAGTTCATTATCAGCAGGAATGCCTTGGACGTCAAGGAAGACGAGCAAAATGATTCCTTCAAGTGGCTAGCAACCATCTGGTAGTTTTTGTCGAAGCCAACAACAACACCGAGCAACTGCAGCTCCTCCTTGAAAGAAGACAAGTCCTTGCCATAGTAATCTCCATCAATAAATGGGATGTCACTGATCTCTCTGGCAATTTCCCACTCGTCGTCATACAAAACAGAACCTTCAGGGGACCGGACTCCCTCACAGGTGACTAACCATCGGTGTTGCTTAACACTAGCAATAAAATCATTCGGAGAAAGAGAGTTTTGCCTCAAGAATCTGATAAATCTGAGAATAGAAAACACTTGGCTTCTACTCAAGCTGGATGAAGCTGCCAGAGACATGAGATGGTTGCCAATATACGTACATGCTTCGCCGGATTCAAACATGACACCTACTGCTTTCAATTCTTCTTTGTAGGATGTAATATCAGGGCCATAAAATGATTGGTCAACGAGCGGAATGTCAACAAGCTCGGAACTATTCCGTAGCATGTTTTCCCAATTTGAATCACCATTGTTGGAGAGGAAAAATGACTGGGAAGGCGGTATGCAACTAGGGGAGCCATTTAAAGTACTCCTCAGCCAGCTTCCCTTCTGTATGGAAGTCAAGAACTTTGAAGGAATCTGAACACTGTTCCGTATCAGGTACCTAATCCAACAAAGCAGCAAAAACACATTCTGCTTTGTGAGCTGAGCAGACACTGCAGAAATAGCTGCATCCGGGGGAGAGATTTCAGGGACATCAACAGCTTTAAGATGGGTCTTCAAGAACTCTGTGAGTTCCTTTCCAGTGGTGCTTCTATTGCCAAAATGGACAGGACAGGAATAGTCCTCACCCAACTCGACATAGGAATCACTTCCCCAGGGATTGGAAGCAATCAACTCCGACCAGTTGCTTCCACTCGCAGGAACAAGAACTCCACCCTTTGCTGTTGTCACACATCCATTCTTATCGATAAGTGGCATTTTCTTGCACAAAATACCAACCTCATCTGCAGAAAGAAATCTACTGCATAATGATTGGTATAGAAAATGTGCATACGCAACCACAAGGTTTCTATCCCTCTTCAGAATGTTGGCAACCCTCTCTGCATAAGAATTCACAGTAAATGCATTCACTTTCGCCACATCTCGAAGCCACTCTACTAAAAAATCCTTCTCCCGGGGTGATAGAATAGCTTCCTGCAAGATTTTGGGAAGAAAAAAGAGATTTCCTGCAAATCTGAATGCATCATTCCACTCAATCAGCCACGAAATTTGATCAGAATACGATGATCGACATATTTTCCGTGAGTTTGAGCATTCAACGATGCTGCAGAAATAAACACTATTCTGGCCGCTGACATATTTTATGAGCGGGATTTCACCCATCCGAGTACAGCAAAAGTATTTCCATTTCTTAGCAACGTATAGGAGGAGATCCAAGTAAACTTCATCGGGAACTCTTTGAACCATATTGGAACTCTCAATGCACTTGGCATACCATTCATTTTCCACTTGCTGCAGTTCTAGAAACTCAAGTTCAAACTTGTACTTGGGTTGGTCGAACGATGAATTGAGCACATACCAGCCATGAGATGAAAGATTTTGTAGGCTAACACCCCGCCTCTGAGCCTTGCTCACTATACTCCTGAACTCGGGCATTATGCGATGAACTTCACCAGGCCTGTGAAAGAACTTTTGCTCTGTGTTTGACTCGATTGGAATGATATTCTCTTTGGACAGATTTTCCTTAATTTTGGTCCTCACAACATTCAACACCCCATAGGTAGATTCCTTGACTGGCAAGAAGTTGAACATCCTTATTACGCAAGAAAGTGGCGCATCTTCGACGGTCTTGACCAGAGAAACTAGTGCATTGACAAAAGCAGAAGGAACGCAGTCAAGAATCCCTTGATTCCACTTGTTATCCAAAAGTATTGTTTCCCTGGATGAAGCAAGAACAAAGTCTGCTTGAATTATGAATGGAAAGTTTGTAACCATCTCTGTGGGAAGATAGGCATAGACACCAGGTGAGCTTCCTCCTCGATTAAGCCGCTCGCCATTGGGAAAAGCCAAAGTGATCACCCACTCCTCCACTTCCATTCTCCTCTCGACCAGATTTTCCTGTTTGACAGGGAACCTCTGCTTCCACATGTAATAACTGCATGCTCTCTCCGGCATAACTCCCTTCTCCTCGGCACAAAGATGGAGAGTGTAAGACTCCGCGTCAATGTTCTTCTTGGCTGCAAAATTGGTCTCTTTTGTGACAGCAATAGCACTAACTGTATCATGATTCGGATTCTGATCATCCTCTCTAACAGAAAGGCGTTTAATCTTCGACAGGAACAATAGGACTTCGGGGTGAAGGCTCGAAAGCTGCTGCTTCACGGGTTTCACCTTGTCAGGTTTCAGAGGCAGGACTAGCACTGTTGTTGGAAGACTAGAACTGGAGCCATACAACTTTTGTATATCAGCGAGAGTAGGGCTGTCCTCAATCCACTCTGGAACAATGTAACCAAGTTGGCACTGCGCGCAAGGCTTCTCGTTGAATCGTATCCGATAGCCGTTACTAAATATGTGAGGCTGAGCAGTGATAAGAAACACACTCTTGAAACCAATTCCTGCAGAAGTCAACAAACAAGATAAGAGAAGTCACAATTACTTTTATCAACAACAATAATTGATGTGCATTAAGAACTTTATCAAAGATTCTTTGGAACAGAGGTTTAAGTACTGGTGAGAAGGGTATGAAACTAGCTGTGGAACAGGCCGTTCGAGTACCTTTTTCACCAATATAACCACGCTTCCTGTGGCCCATTTTTGTGGAATTCCCGACACTGCAGATGGATTCAATATTCTTGGCAGAGAAACCCTTCTCATTGTTGAACATGAGAAGAGTTGCAGGTGCACCAGTTGATGTTATATCTCTTGAAGTTATGACAAACTCAAGAGAAGGGTCCACCCCCTCCAAGTAATCGTTGTCTTCCGCATTCTGTCATCAAAAAAATTCCCCAATTCAAATCATTTGCTAATAAAAAGAACAGATATTTGGACGTGTGCAACAAATATTTAATGCGCTGCAAAGGCTCGAACTCCAAACCGCTCTAGAACAACTCCCTCGTGATCTAATCGAAATCGGACTGATTAGCTCTACTATTACTAACACAGTAAAAACAAATCAAATTTCCAAGTACACGTATAACTAGGTCATACTCAGTCCGCTCATGTAAATTAGAATAGTTCTTAGTTCTGGCTTCGGTATGTAGAATTATGCGTAACAAGGTGTCATTAAGGGTTTTACCGCGTAGGGAGTCTCGTGGACGTAATCTGGTACTTGTACTATGAAATTCTACACGTGACATTCTAAATATCATTATATTCAATAAAATCTACCTTATAGTAAAAAAAAAAGTTTGATCCAAAAGCATGCATTCGTGTATCATACAAGTCATACTTACTAGCTCCAACAAATTGTACGCGACAAAGAGAGAAAAAAACAATGTTTTAAAACCCGCGGTCCGAAAAAACTGAGAAAAATAGACCTGGATGAGTTCCATGAGGAAGTGGACGTCCTTGGTGTAGAGTTCAGCGGAGAGGTGCTTGACAGCCTTGTCGAGCATTGGAGCCAGCTTGTTGGGGTCCTTGGCTCCGATGCTGAACCACTTCTTCCTTATGTGCTCTATGTGCTTCTTCGGGCTCAGCCCAGAAGAACTTGAATCAGACCCCTTCCTCCCCTTCGCCATTCCCACACTCTTCAACGTACCAACAACAGGGACGTGATGTTTTCCGTGGTGGACGGATGAGTAACGTGTAATAACCTGAAAGGAACGAGAGAGACACAGAAATGATGCAAACTGAACAACTTTTGTTATTGTTTAGTTTGTTTACGTAAGAGAGATAGACTTATTGGCGAAGGAGTCGTAAAGTCTCGAGTTCAAGTTTCACGAACATTAAAAATATTATTACGAGGACGAACTAAAATAAGTTCTCGAAAAACTCGATTTTTAATATCAGACCTCCCAAAAAAACCATCGATCAGAGAATACGTACCTACAGCACTAACTGATGGAAACTTAACTGAGTGTCGGAGGTGCGCCGGCGGCCGGTTGAGAAAGCGGGACTTTTTTTTAGAAGGAGAGCGGGACTTGGGTTTTTTTTGGGCGGGGGGAAATCGGGATAATGACTTGGAGAGAGGAGGAGAAGAGTGGCTGCGTGGGAATCGGAGCCGCAACTGGTCACGTAAGAGGTTATGGAACCGAACCGGTCCAGACTTTTTTTTCCCTCAAAAAAAAAATTCAATTTCCAAATGAGGAATTATTTTGGTGAATATGTGTAGTACGCTATTTAGGAATGATTTTTCCAGATTTGAACTTAACACAAATTTCTTTCCATTTGTAACAGATTTCAAACCAGAATTTTTGAGATATGAAAGATACCATAAGTTGTTTTTTTTATATTTAGATTTTTTTATTAACCTCGGACATTTTTGGTTTAGATACTTTTTTTATGTTACCTTGATGTTTTTATGTGATAACGCCAATCATATGGTGTGTAATGATTCGCGTTATCTAGAATCTTAGGTTCGATACTTTTAATACTATTAGTGTAACCTCATTCGGGAATTTTTTTGGAGCACTATAATACTTTATTTATAAAAAAAATTATTTTTTCTTTTCTCGAAGAGCAATTGAGGATTCGCTTTTTTCGAAATTGTTTGATAATTAAGTGATTAATTTGAGTTCGAGTTGACTTAGACAATTAAAAAGTAGCAAAGTTATATTTACTCTGAGTAATTTAATATAATTATCAACAAACAAATAGATAATTTTTATGGAATTATTTTAGTTTAAACAAGAGGATTCTGTTAAAATTTTGAAACACAATAATATTAATTACCAAAATAAACTTAGATATTTCCCAAAATATTTTCCCACAACAGAAGAGCAAAACAAGAGGAGTTTAGAATCCGTAGAATCTTCCCTAAATAAAGAAGCCGCAGAATCAGTGCATTCTGACGAGGTACATTGCATTTTTTTAGGGGTTAGGTACATTGCATTTTCGATATGTGTAAATGCTATATGTGATATACTTAGAGGGTAGAGCGGAATGGAGAGCTTGAAACCATCATTAGGGTAATTCTTAAGGAAAATTTAAACGGTAATTTGTTTTGAAAATTAGGCAACGATTATATGATATTGGATCATAGGCGAAACGTTATTTTTTTGAGGCGAAATGTTGTCAAGAGAGAATTTTTTTGACTAAACTCTTTATATATTACAATATTTTAACTCATTCTAATTTTATTAGAAATATAAAAAAATTACTTCTTAAAAAAAGCTAAAGTGATGCCGCTCATGATGTATTTTTTAATAGTTAGAGTATGAATTTCGGATTATTGGCGGAACATGCATAATTTTAGAGTCGTGAAAGTCATGTATAGCCTATGAATCGAATTGTCCCGATAATATTCAACTGAAAAACTTAAACTAATTGGTAAGTAGATTTAATTATATAGAGAAATTGTGTATTTTGAATGTGAATTTTGAACTCCAACATGCATGTCAAACACAACTCATTTGAAATATCACCAATTAATTGCATATTCCTTTCATAGTCAGTAGTCATAATCTTTTGACAAATACGGATGCTCAGTGGCGACGCTCTAAATATTTAGAGCAAATTCGTTTCTGAGTCTAAACATCTCGAGATTTTGAGTTGTATATGTTATATTCCTACAATTTTAGTACAAGATGTTTGTGTCCATAATTTTCTCCCACTAAGCTCTAGATTATAGAATCAAGAGCGAGGACATGTACAACTTGCAAAGATGGATTCCATATTGGCCAAATGCAATAATACTATTCCACTAATTTAAGCAATTAAGTTGATATTCTGGGTAGCATTCTCAGATTTATATACAACCTAGCAAGTACAATAGCATTGGATGCGACCTTAATTTGTGCAGAGAGAGAGAGAGAGATTAATTTGCCATTTTTGTGTGCGTACATTGAAGTAGTTCATAGTTTCACGGCTTTTTAGCCAAATACTATATAGTTTTATAACTTTTTTTTAACTATTCTATAAGCCAACTACATTGAAGTAGTTCATAGTTTCACGGCTTTGTGCAACAAGAATGTCAACATGGCATTTCAGGTTCTTCAAACTTGGCTCCGGAGCTGCCCGTTGCCTACTCGACTTCGATTGCTCTTGTTGAGGTTTCTCCTTTTAAGGATGCCACTGTTACTGCTACCCCTTGTTCGCAAGAGATGTTATAGTGCCTGTTTCCAATGCTTTTGAGTTTCTTCATGAGGAAGGTGGAGCCGAGGAACACGAGGATGATGAGATTATGAACACTGAGTTGGTTGTGCCTAAGATGGATGGTCAGGACTTGAGTGCAATAGATGTTATCCTACTGTTTTAGTACCTATTATGCATGTGAACGCTTCTGGTACTCCGAAAGTGGCGTCACATACCTCTCAACGTATCAAAAAGTCACCAGCTAAGGTCTTTTCCTTCTCAATCAATAAGAAGGCTTCTATCCAAACAGAAATTGTGCTCCTAAGAAATTTTTTGGCTCAAGCAAAACAGACAATTAAATCTCTCACCCCCCTCGCCACCAAAAAAGAATAAAGATTAGGTTTTAATTGAAAGGGCTACTGCTTCTCGAGCTGTAGCTGTAAAAATTGGTGTTGATTAAGATGGTGAGCCTGCTACGGTGGTTAATGTTATCAAGCAGGCTGCTGTGATGCCCAAGAACCTGGGGGTGCCCTCTCCTAAATGAACATCTGCAGTTGACTTGTCATGATGCAGAAATCAGAGCGTTTTGCTGGATGCTGCTCTTCTAAACAATGCGAGATTGTTTGTGCAATTGGCTTTCTGTTTGATTGCATTTGTAATCTTGAGTTTGTGCTTAGGGGGGTCTCGTTCATGGGAGTTTATGTTTCAGAATGTAACTCCATGTAAACTCATGGATCTGTAAATATTTTTAGCTTTATATATAATACTAATCCACTTATATAAAAAAATTGATTATTATATGTTAATCAGGAAGTATCGAATAGAATTAAATATTTGTCAAAAAAACTTGTCATCTTTCAAATTCAAATGTATGCCATCTAATTTTTTTTCAAATCACCATATATTCAAACAATAAATAAATTAACTAATTCAAATTTGAGGAAGAGGAGAGAGAAGGAATAGAGGGGAGGAGGAGACGACGAAGGAATGGAGGGGAGGAGGAGACGAGGGTCTTGAATAATTATAAACAAATCAAAGATTGTTTTGGTTATTTGGTCAATAGCCACAACATTTTTAAAAGTAGGAAAGAATAACTGATGTGACACGTGTCACATTATTTCAAAAATGATAATCGTTTCAACCAAATAGGTTTGGACAAAATGATTTTAACTGTAAAATATTTAACTTAATTGATGTATTATAAATTATAAAATATTAGTGTTATTTTTTGTGATACCACGTTGTACTAATATATATTTTCCAAGCTTAATAGCAAGAAAAAAAACCCTCCAACGCGGATCATCTCGTAGTCGTAGGCCCATAAATTAGCACCCCACCGCGCCCACGGACACGAAATTCTGAAGAACGGGAATTCCCAAAACGTGGGAATGTCTCCGGATACCAAACAAGAAAGTGGACTTTCCGCTCAAAATAAATTTCGAGTCTATTAACCCGATTGATTTAATTTTAAACCGAATATTACTTTTAATAGTGAATCTATTTTCCTAACCAATTTATATTTGTGGGTATCTAAATGTCAAACTCAAAATTTCCATTTAAACTTTGTGCTAGTTGATGTAAATATTTGTTGGTAGAAGTGAACTAAAAAACATGTAACGTTTTCAATATATTATATATATAATACAATGAAATTATAGATTAACTCACAAATAATTAACAAAAGGTTACAGTTTCCAACGAAAAATTATATAGGATCTGTTGTTTGTCGGAGTGGTGTACTTGATTAGGATCTACTTCAGTCGAGACAAGTGTTGGACACTTTCTCCGTAAGACGAGATTGCCCCGTATATTTCAGTGCGGTACGGGCTTCGGCAATCGTCCCCAAGATACAACGACTGTTTAGGGCGTTTCCAAGACCGTTGCACACGTATCTCGAAACTTTCGGGCGAACCCTTATATACCCAGAACTTTCGGACTCTTTTCTAAGTGAAGAACGGGGGGAGAGGAGAAGTCAACAATGCTAGGAGGTGCACTTGCTGCTGGGATGAGAATTCTGGCAGGGGGGCAGGCCTATTTATAGGCTGGAGGAGGCAGGGAGGCAGCCATCCCGAAGGGACACGTCCGCTCGGCCAACAGGCTGACTGGCTGCGCTCGTGGCCCTTCGGTGGCTTCTGGATCCTTCCAGGCGCGCCCAGGCTGCGCTGGCGCCCTTTCGTGACAGATTTCGCAGCCCTTCGGCCTTCTGGAAGTCTCCCGGACTTTCCATCCCGTCGTGCCTCTTCGGCGGCCAACCTGAAGGCACTCGCAGCTCCTCGTCGCTTCGGTAGCTGCGCAGCTGCCTCTGGGCCCGGGCAAAATACTTAAGGCTCCTCGCGATGATGCGCACGTGCCAAGTGCCAAGTGCGCCACAAAGCACCCATTGCGACCTGCGTCCAATGCGCTATGCGCACATGCACGTGCGCGTGCGCGAGCGCGTACTCGTGCTCGTGCTCGTACTCGTGCTCGGACGGTGCTTCGCACCGTCCTCGCAGACAGCTAGCGGTGGGTCAGCCTTTGGGTGGTCAACCAAGTTTGAGAGGTAAGGAGTGGAGTTCCTTATAAACAAGAAAATCCTCCTTGCTCTAACCAATGTGGTATTGCACTTTTCCATTTCCCTTTTGGGCCTCCACTTTGGGCCTTACCATTTTGGGCTTGCATTGAACTTTCATTCAAAACCCAACAATCCCCCACATGAATGATGATTAATGCATGCATACTCTAATCGAAAGTTCTGACGTATTATTATTGCATCGAGATAGGTAGCTTGCGGCTTTGAACCTTCTCTAGTAATATGTTATCGGATTTACTCGCTGCTCGGTGAACGCGATGTTTTGAACCGTCAGCTTTTGGTATAAATCAAGACAATAACATTTACACAATAATAACCCTAGTATATTTAGGTTCTCACGTTGTGTCCTTTTCGGCCATGGACCGTATCTTGGATTCATAAGTGTTTTTCCCATTTGAAGCGGCCTCACTTCACACTTACATAGGTGATCTCCTATCAGGAGTATCCTTCCATACTCCACGTTAATCAAGGTATAGGAATTATTAAAAGCGTAATGCTTAACCTTACCACATCGCTGCAGGCTAGCACCTGGGCAGCTTCTGAGAATGAGATAGGTTCCAGGTGATTAAACTGAATCTTCCATAACTTAGTTTTCTCATTGAACCAAGTTTGTGGGATCTCCACTCATCATGGTTGAGTTACCGCTATGGACGTTCTTTAGTGTGTGGATTTTAATCCCATTCCCCTTACTGCGTTGTACATTTGATCTCTATTGATTCCTTTCGTAAAAGGATCAGCTAAGTTATCCTTGGACTTTACATAGTTAATGGTGATCACTCCACTAGAGATCAACTATCTAACGGTATTGTGTCTCCGACGGATATGTCGAGACTTTCCGTTGTACAATGTACTTTGTGCTCTCCCGATTGCAGACATGCTGTCACAATGTATCAATACGGGAGGCACCGGTTTACTTCAGCACGGAATATCCTCTAGGAAGTTTCTGAGCCATTCAGCTTCTTCCCCAGCTTTGTCTAGTACTATAAATTCTGACTCCATGGTGGATCGAGCTATGCACGTTTGTTTAGAGGACTTCCAAGACACAGCTCCTCCTCCTATGGTGAATACGTATCCACTGGTGGATTTGGAGTCCTTAGTGTCCGATATCCAGTTAGCGTCACTGTATCCTTCTAATACAGCTGGATATTTAGCATAATGTATGCCATGGTTTATGGTATGTTTTAAATACCGTAAAACCCTTTCTAGAGCTAGCCAGTGATCCTTTCCTGGATTACTTGTGAATCTACTAAGTTTACTAACCGAGTACGCAATATCGGGACGAGTGCAGTTTGTTAAATACATCAAGCTCCCGATAATTTGTGCATACTTCAGTTGAGATACTGGGTCCCCTCGATTCTTGGCTAAGTGTAGATTCAAATCTACTGGAGTCTTAACCGAAAGTTTGTCAAAAGCTTCAAATTTCTTGAGCACGCTTTCCACGTAGTGGGATTGCGTCAAGATAATTTCGTCAGCTTTCCTAGAAATTTTTATTTCTAGTATGACGTTTGCCAGACCCATATCTTTCATGTCAAAGTGGTTCTTTAACATGTTCTTAGTTTTCACAATAACCTCTTTATTGCTTCCCATAATTAGTAAGTCATCTACATAGAGACATACAATTACGTAAGCTTCAGGTGTGCCCTTAATGTAAACACATTTATCGCACTCATTGATCTTAAATCTATTTGACAACATTATTTTGTCAAATTTCTCGTGCCACTGTTTCGGCGCTTGTTTTAGCCCGTATAGTGACTTGACTAGTCGACACACTTTATGCTCTTGACCGGGAGCCACAAACCCTTCGGGTTGCTCCATGTATATCTCCTCTTCCAGTTCTCCATTTAGGAAAGCTGTTTTTACATCCATTTGGTAGATCTCGAGGTTATAGAGTGCTGTAACAGCTATGAGTACTCTAATCGATGTGATTCTTGTGACCGGTGAATACGTGTCAAAGAAATCATATCCCTTCTTTTGTTTGAACCCCTTAGCTACCAATCGAGCTTTGTACTTATCGATTGATCCATCAGCTTTGTATTTCCTTTTTAGGATCCACCTGTATCCCAAAGGTTTGCAGCCCGGTGGGAGATCCACGATTTCTCACGTGTGGTTTTGCATAATGGATTCTATCTCACTATTGATAGCTTCCTTCCAGAGAAGAGCATCTGGACTGGACAATGCCTCTTGGATTGTCCTGGGTTCATCTTCTAACGCATAGGTTAGATAATCTGGACCAAAGAATTTGGTTACCTTTGTCCGTTTACTACGTCTAGGTTCATCATCTTCCTAATTTGACCCTTGCGTAGTCTCATGAGCCCTTTTCTTTGGACTTCCTTCCTTTCTTTCCTTATTAGGAAAGCTATCTTCAAAAAATATTGTGTTCCTTGATTCTATGACCATTCCCGTGTTTATCTCAGGGTTTTCAGATTTATGCACCAAGAATCGATAAGCACTACTATTTTGCGCATATCCGATAAAGATGCAATCAATGGTCTTGGGTCCTATTCGCACTTGTTTAGGCTTAGGTACTTCGACCTTTGCTAGGCACCCCCACACTTTAAGGTAACCGTAGGAAGGTTTCCTTCCTTTCCATAGTTCATATGGGGTTTTATCCCTTTTCTTGTGTGGCAATTTGTTTAGAATGTGGTTAGCTGAGAGCACAGCTTCCCCCCACATGTTCTGGGGTAAGCCCGAGCTAATCAACATAGCGTTCATCATCTTCTTAAGAGTTTGATTTTTGCGTTCAGCTACGCCATTCGATTGAGGTGAGTATGGAGCAGTCGTCTGATGAATAATGCCATGTTTTTGACAGAGTTCCTCAAACGGAGCTACATATTCTCCTCCTCGATCACTTCGGATTATTTTGATTTTCATGCTGAGTTGATTTTCAACCTCATTCTTATATCTCTTAAAAGCATCAAGAGTTTCGTCTTTGCCCTTTAGGAGATATACGTAACAGTATCTCGTGTAATCATCGATAAACGTGATGAAGTATTTCTTCCCGCCTTTAGTTTGCACGTGTTTCATATCGCAAGTGTCCGTATGAATTAATTCTAAAGGCGTAGTACTTCTTTCCACCGAATGGAAATGTGCTTTGGTCATTTTAGCCTCCACACATACTTCACATTTATCGGATGGGTTGAACTCTAGATTCGGTAATAAATTTAAACTTACTAACTTTCTTAGCGAGTTTAGATTTACGTGTCCTAATCTACCATGCCATAAATTAGAACACTCGGCCAAGTAAGAAGAAGCATTAACTTAATTTTCACCGTTAAAGGTGTGATGTACAGTTATTACATTCATCTTAAATAGCCCCCTTTCTAGATAACCCTTTCCTATGAATTGACCCGCTTTGGTCAGTACAAACTTATCAGCCTCAAATACAAGCTTAAGGCCGGCTTTGCTTAACAGTGAGCCAGAGACTAAGTTCTTGCGGATGTCCGGGACATGCAGCACATCCTTGAGGGTCAGCTCCTTTCCTGAGGTCAGCTTTAGGACCACCTTTCCCAGACCAACGATCTTGGACGTTGCGGAGTTTCCCATGAATAGCTTTCGGCCGGTGATCGGGATATAGTTCGAGAACATCTCCTTGTCCGAGCAGACGTGGCGGGTAGCTCCAGTGTCCACGAACCACTCTCTCGGATTGTCCACCAGGTTCTTCGGCTGGCGACAGTCCTTAGCCATATGTCCGGGTTTACCGCAGTTGTAGCAGTCGCCCTTGATCTTCTTTTTCTTCTTGGGCTCTTGCTTCTCCTGCTTATCCCCGGACTTCTTCCTCTTCTTGCTACCTTCCCTCGGCGAGGTGCACGGTAGTCTCGGGGTTGGCCTTGCCTTGCTTGACTTCAGACTTTCGGTTGTCTTCCTCGATTCCTCGATCCTAAGTCTCACAATCAGGTCTTCTAGGCCCATGTCCTTCCTCTTGTGCTTGAGGTAGCTCTTGAAATCCTTCCACAGCGGGGGGAGCTTCTCGATCATCGCAGCTACTTGGAAGGACTCGCTGAGTTGCATCCCTTCGGCTTGCATCCTTCAGCGGGGGGGTTGCCCTTTCGTGATGGATTTCGCAGCCCTTCGGCCTTCTAGAAGTCTCCCGGACTTTTCATCCCGTCATGCGTCGAAGCGCTCGCAGCTCCTCGTCGCTTCGGTAGCTGCGCAGCTGCCTCCGGGCCCGAGAAAAATACTTAAGGCTCCTCCAGCCGCGTGCGCGTGCGCAAGCGCGTGCTCGGACGGTGCTTCTCGCAGGTAGCTAGCGGTGGGTCAGCCTTTGGGTGGTCAACCAAGTTTGAGAGGTAAGGAGTGGAGTTCCTTATAAACAAGAAAATCCTCCTTGCTCTAACCAATGTGGTATTGCATTTTTCCTTTTTTTTTTTACCTCCATTTTGGGCCTTACCATTTTGGGCTTGCATTGAACTTTCATTCAAAACCCAACAGGATCATCATATAGTACCCTACCCCCTCCCTAATCTATCTCCCTTGATCCTTTACTAGTGGCCAGCTACTCCATTCCAACTCGCAAGTACAGAAAAAGAGCAGTTACAGATTATAGTGGAGGATCTACACATTTCTTAGAACGGATTAGTAGTAACGGTTTTATTATTTTTTTCTTTTTTACTAAATTCCGTTCTAGATCGGCGACGAGTGCTGATCGGAAGAGGTGAGTGTTCGAGTGAGGAGAAATGTGGGGGATCGTAAATCGTAGTAGAGCTGGCCGCGGCTCCTTCTCGTCGGTTTCGGTATCGGATTTCTCATTTTTTTCTTCTTTTTTTGAATTTATTTATTTATTTCGTAATTAGTTAGGGTTCTTCTCGATCGACATTCCCGTTGTTTTAAACCTTTTTTGTTGGTGTGGATTTCTTTTTGTCCGTACTTATTATTTTCTTCTGTTTGGTGCCTATTTTTTGCATGAGGAAGAAGATGATATCGACGAGTATTCGACGCACTACGCGCGTGGCGAGGAGTTTCTCCTCGGGGAGTAAAGAGGTAGCTACTAATTCAGTAATTTGTATTAATTGACTAATTTCTTTTTTTTTAGGGGTAAATATTCCATCATTAATCATTAATCATTTGTAAAATAGCATCACAATAATTGGAAAACCTTGAAGCCACCCTTAAAAAAATACCTAAGACCCAAGCCGTACAATAGTACGACAAGGGTACTGTCCACCTAGTCCCGCCACTCACCGCCTGGTCCTACAAGACCTACTCTAACTACCCGTCCTAAAGTCCAAAAATGCACATCAGCACATGGACACTAACCACCTATGAAAAAATACCTTCCAACACGTAGAAAACCTGTTCCAGAAAACCTGCCCCAACTGGGAAAAAATCAGAATCAGGAAAAGAGCGCATCACATTCCCCTCTTTTCTCTTTTTTTTTTGTTTTTCTATTAATTGTATTTCTGGTTAATGAAACGATGAGTAATATGATGTAAATGGTACAAGAAGATTATCAGTTTTTGATGTTTTCCATAAAAGGAAAGAAAAATCGCGTGAGAAAGTATCGAATTCGGGTTTTGAGGATAAAGAAGAACATCGCTACGAGAGCTGCCACTTTGCTGTTGAGTCACAGTGTCGCGGCTGAAGTTCCTAATATTGATTTTAGCAAAATGTACAACTTAATTGTTAAAATGTAGTGATTCTGCAACATTCGTGATATATTCTTTTTTTGGCTCCATCTAGATGATGGTGAGAGATGCGTTGAACTCTGCACTTGATGAGGAAATGTCTGCAGATCCTACTGTGTTCTTGATGGGAGAGGAGGTAAGATTCGGACATAACACATTCGGTCTTCTTTTCGGGTTCCCAATCCGCTATGCTTTGGACATTTACTTTAATGTTATTGCCTGTCTACGTTGTAGGTTGGTGAGTATCAAGGTGCATACAAGGTTAGTCCTACTCAACGTAAACCACACTGATAGTGAATTTATATAGGTCTCACCCTTTTGAGCTTGTCCTGTTCTGTTCTATCTATCTTTCATCGGTTTTTGACCCGAATCAGTTGTTGCAATCTTTGAGTAGGTTACTAGAGGGCTTTTGGATAAGTATGGTCCAGAAAGAGTTCGCGATACTCCCATCACCGAGGTTCAATCGTTACTAATGCAGTTGCTTTTGATTTGTTCTTGCAAGACTTCTGCTAATTTTAAGTTAAATAAACAATTCAGGCTGGTTTTACGGGGATTGGAGTTGGCGCTGCTTACCACGGACTACGACCTGTTGTAGAGTTCATGACTATTAACTTCGCTTTGCAGGTAATTGTCTATTCTGCCATTTCTCCACCTTACTGATTTCCTTTAAGAACTTCTATCTGCAGAGGCCTTCTCCCAATGTAGGCCTAAGATGATCCATGCTGATTTCCTTTTCTGATTCTTTCACTATGGTGTGTCTCAGCTTGCCGCAGTCAAGTTCTTAAGTTCTGGGTCCCTATGTATGTTTTCTCTTTACAGGCAATTGATCATATCCTCAACTCTGCTGCAAAATCATACTACATGTCTTCCGGCCAGATTAACGTGCCGATCGTTTTTAGAGGACCGAATGGTGCTGCTGCAGGAGTTGGTGCTCAGCATTCCCAGGTAGGCTTTCACTATTTTCTCCTTCAATAGTATTCAGCTGGAAAGAAAAAAAAGATGGAACTGTAAAATTCCTACTTCCTTCGGGCGAAAATAATGCGGTGGGATATGAAACAAACCTAGTGTGAGCCAGATTGTTTATGCCAGATAGGCGGTAACTGAGACAACGTAGTAGTAGACTTCGATACGTAAATAATCATTAGCCAATGCAGAGAAAATGTTATCAAACTCACGTAGTGTGATCCAGATTCTTCTTTTTTTGCTTTCCATTAGGCAGAAACTGAAATTCTTTTGCACAGTGTTTTGCATCTTGGTATGCAGCCTGCCCGGGTAACACCATATTCATCGGAAGATGCTCGAGGCTTGCTAAAAGCTGCAATAAGGGACCCAGACCCAGTTGTCTTTCTCGAAAATGAATTGCTGTACGTATTTCTCAAGTGATAGACTTGTCGTTGATGCTTGCCTCATATTTCTGAGCCTGATCATACTTTCTCCTTGTTATTGTTTTTCCAAAGGTATGGCGAGAAGTTTCCAGTTTCAGATGAAGCCCTTAGTTCAGATTTCTGCCTTCCAATAGGAAAAGCAAAGGTAATTAAGACTTTGTTTCTTGTAATCGGTTTACAGGGAATTTTTTTTTAAATCAATTCTTCCGTGTTTGTTTCGTATTTTTACATACGTTTCACAGTAATCAGTTTTGTTGTCCCAAGTCCTAACGAGCAAATCATTGCAAAACACTTTCCTCAAAGCTAATAAATCATAACAACTCGTTCCAAAAGTTAACAAATTCATAACAAAATCTAATTTCAAATTTCTTTCTCATGACATACTTTTCAGATATACAAACAAACAAACAACAACATAAAATACTTTTCAACAATGTTCTAAAATTTTACCCAAACATAAAATATATATTGTATGTAAAAATCTTTACTTAGTACTCAAAACAAACAGAGCCTAAGCGATTGCTAGTTGTTTTCTTCTACCGATTATCAGAACTTTGTTTTTTCTTTGATATTCTGAGCTCTGAAAATGGTGTTTAACAGATTGAGCAAGAAGGGAAAGACGTTACTATCACAGCTTTCTCGAAGATGGTTGGCTATGCTCTACAGGTTAGTCCCTCTTCATAACCAAAGTCGTTCACTGTCTTGATAATATTGTCAAATTTTCCTCCATAATGAAGGTTATTATGGCTGCTAATCATATTTAGACAACCTACTGATATGTGAATACCGATGCTCTGCGACTTGAGTGATTAACGACAACTTGCCTCCAAATATATACAGGCAGCAGAGATGCTTGCTAAGGAAGGCATTAGTGCAGAGGTAATGGGTATTTGAATTCAATATCTTTGACCGATTTTTTTTATTTTTATTTTTTTCTGTTTTCAAGGTACAGATGTGATAGCTATTACTTGGCTCTTTACAGGTCATTAATCTTCGGTCAATTCGCCCGCTTGATAGAGACACGATCAATGCTTCTGTGAGGAAAACTAACAGACTGGTCACTGTCGAAGAAGGCTTTCCTCAACATGGTGTTGGCGCTGAGATCTGGTTAGTTCATAGTCAGCAATGCATACATATTTTCTGTCAGTTCCAAGCTTTCTTCTTTCCGTTATATCGTCTTGTTTCATTTCCTCCTCTTTCTACTTACGAAGACATGTTTCTCTGCTTCATTTTGCGTAATGTGGGACTTTGCTTCGAGCAGCACTTCTGTGGTCGAAGAGAGCTTCGAGTACCTTGATGCACCTGTAGAAAGGATTGCCGGAGCTGATGTTCCCATGCCCTATGCTGCAAATCTCGAGAGGGCGGCTCTTCCTTAGGTATAGTCTCCCCTTTCTCAATGATTTTTTTTTTCTAATGAAAATGCCACGAATCAAACCATCCGGTATGTAGTCTCATGTATCTCCCTTTGGAGACAATCTTGCCAGACTAAATATAACCTTCCGATCATCAAACAAGTTTCATGGCAAATTGGCGTTTCATTAGCCATGAATGTCACTGCAAGCAGAACCAAAAGTCTATGACCGAGTACGCCTAGAAAGGCATTTAGCAGAAACATGTTCTTCATACCTATGACTTCTAAGGATATGGGTTTAAATCTTGGGATGCTAGTGCTCCCCAGGGACGCCATATTTCTCAGATGACCAAGAATTCCAGCCTAATCTCGGGATCTTTTCTCGGAAACACCATATGTTATTACTTGATCGTATTGAATTCAGCCGCTGCTGCTGCTGCTACCAACCTTGAGGACTCATTTAATCAATCTCGTATGCTTTGTTGGGCGTTTCCAGGTTGAAGATATTGTTCGAGCTGCGAAGAGGGCTTGCTATAGATCAGCGTAAACATCTGTGACTGCATAGAGGATCATCAGCATTTTTCTTTCTCAAGAGCCCATCGGCATTTGTTGACCTCTTCTCTTGTTACTTTCTGCAATTGTGCTTCATCTTTTTGTTCTCCCCTTCCTATGAAGCACCTCCTTATTCCAGATAATTAGTCGATTACATAGGTAAGTTGCTCTTGTTGAGAAAAACAATAAGAAGCCACCGACTTTTCGGGGAATAAATTGCACAAGAGATCCACCATGTTTTGAGGTTCACATCAAAAGGACATGCTAAGAACTTCGCTAATCCAGAAAACCTAATGTTTATCTGTGTGATGGTCTGTCTTGGGGGATAGTTAAGTTTGGTATCATGTGGTTTCGACTTTTGGCTTGTCACGGCCTGCGGTCAAAAGTACATATTAGACAGCATCTGGAACAAGGCTTCCTTCAAAGAAAACAACCAGCACTCTGTTATGCAGCTTGGCTTGGATCGGTTGAAGCTCTTCCTATGCAATGCCACACCAGGGAGCTCTCAGGTCACCCGAGTGTCAATGTCGAGTCCTCGTCTCCCCCAGTCTTGCTGCGCGATTTGATAACCATGCTTACAGAGGTATGGTATACGTTATTGTTGGCTGAGGACCATGAGATGGCCACCAAACTCAGCAACAAGGTAGTAGTACTGGTACTTCTTTCTTTGATGCCTGGAGAAGTCCAAAAACTCGGATGAACACACCATCCTTGAACAGCTGAGCTCTTCTGGGAGTGAAACTCGCTTTCGACGACCTTACCGGGCACCAGGAGGAGGACGTTGTCAATGCCAAGGGCAAGTCCGATCTCGTCACTCGCGAAGAGACACAGAAGCAAGTACTAACAACACTTGTATGCGGAGATCAAAGAACTTGAAGCGAGGATCCGATAATGGAAACACAACTCTTAACCACACCGACGAAACACGCACATGCAACTTGAATAACTTCATCTGAGATAAATTCAATCCGGCCTAAACAAGATCATCATACACAAAATCAACATAACTAAACCGGCCAAGACAAAGTCGTCAATAACATACATGTGACATCAATTCTGTAGGAAATTGCATTCCATGCACTAACAAAAACTGTACAATAATGGGATTGCCAGAGGGTGTAGATTATACAGAAAGCAATGTATCACCCTTCTCTCATCAAGATTATACACCAAATACTCATGATGGATACAATCGATAGGAGCGACATTCGAGGAAAGGAGGAAAAATTTACCTAAAAATCATCTGAGAATTGAGATCTGTATAACTTCTGTATTCTGCCTTAGCTCCGGCCTCCAGACACTTCTGGTTTACCTTTGAATAATAGGTCCATTGATAGCCCTATTGACGTTGGATTTAATGCGCGGAAAAACTTTCTTGATAAAGCCATCTCGCTGTCTTCTCTATTCGCTCTTCTCCTTCGAGAAGGACCCGTACTTCTTGTTGGTATTGATGACGTCGGGTTAAATACAGTTGAGCTAAATGAGGAAGCATCAGTTGCACCAAATGATACGGCTTGTTTGCGTGATGCTTCTGTTGGATGCCCGACCGCTGCATCCTGATGCGGAGGAGGGAATTTCTCGCTTTTGCTTTTGGCATTTGCTTGCGCAATGGCTCTCCACCTCTGAAGGATTATTAGATAAATAAGATTTAAAGCATCTGTGGATGATGATGAAGCCTATGACTAACTAAAAGAACATCTAAAACAGATTGAAAGATTCATGCGCTACATTAACTAATCCATACCAATCAACATTTGTTCTAACGGTATGAGGGTGGGGACTTAGCTTCACGTGTCCAGGGTTTGAACCCTTGAATTGTAACAAATTTTACTTATACAACACAGAAATTGATCCATGTAGAAGGAGATTATGAATTGACAGATGTAACAGTCTGATGGCAATAACGGTGAGACTGGAAAGCAAATTATGTAACAGTCCGAGGTAGAAGTTTATACATACATCTAGATTTGCTGGATTCTCTGCATTGGCTTCTGGAGCAGGAACTGCCCTACCCACACGATTACGAATTCGCACTCTTTTAGCACCATCGTTAGAGCTTGCTTTTCCGTCAACTCCCTTTTGTCTAGAAATAAGATTTCATAAGTCAAATACCCAGACACATCCCAACCGCGCTAACACTTACGGGAAGGAAAATTGGATAAAAGCTCACCTCCTTGCCTCCTCTTCTCTCAACTTCACATCTAGTTCTTTGCTGGGAGGATACTTGGGCAAGGTTGATGGCTCGCATGCGTAAGGTTCGGTTGTAAAGAACTGCACAAGATAACCAATTACAGAACACCTCCAGCAAACCACATAGATTATATGACAGCAAAACTTGTGCCGAAACACGTTTCCACAGATTTAACTGAAAAGATGACCAGTACACTTTAGGAGGACCACTAGTCACCTTATTGATTAAAATGAAGGCTATTTAGTAAAATTTCCCCCGTGTTTGCTCAAGATATCTGTTCACGCCCCTTTTTGACACCAAAAAAAAAATACATCTGTTCACGCTTGTTCAGGTAAAGTTTCTATTACTCACTTCACTGTTCAGAGCAGCAGTAGCAGTGACTCGTTCATCAGGATCTATTGACAGAAGAGTTTCAACCAACGGAAGTGAAGAAGGTGGAAAATCCTTAAATGTTTCAACTATACAGCGTTTGTACGGTTGCTGTGGCTTGAAAAGTGTCGCATTCGGTAACTTAGACTTTTTCCAATATTCCTCAGATGGAGAGCCACACAACTTAAAAATCTTGTGCAATTGTTCAACCTGGAGAAAAACAAATGAAATAGTCAGTCAGCCAACCTGCATTGGGAAGACAATTTTACCATAATATCAAATACGAGAAATGCAAGGGCAATGAGGCAACATAAAATAACCCAAATAGCCAAGGTTATACCTGGATTACAAACTATTGTATTTTACGTCAAGTTAAAAATATGAGACAATGTTCACAGGACCAACTAAACTTTATCAGATGACAGTTCATGCAAAACTCTATGGCCAATTAACTTTTTCCTCGGACTTGATTTCTCTTGACTGACAGAATATGCAAGTGTCTTGTTGATAATCTTCTGCCTTGTCTAGTTTGCATGCTGGGAAATAATGTCATACAAACCACAACTTTTCCTGTTAAGTAACATAATGAACTTGAGCTTTCCGAAAATTATCTCCTGAGCATGTCACAAGATAGTACCTCTGTCCTCCCAGGCATTATTGGCTTCCCAGCGAGTAGCTCAGCCAAAATGCAGCCAGCACTCCAAAGGTCAACACCAACTCCGTAATAAGTTGCCCCAAGAAGAAGTTCAGGAGGACGGTACCACAGAGTGACCACTCTACTGGTCATGGGAACCTTGTGGCCAAGGTCATAGAATGTGGCTAGACCAAAATCAGCTATTTTTAAGACTCCTTCATTGTCAATAAGAAGGTTTGAGCCCTTTATATCACGGTGCAGTACACCATTATTGTGGCAATGCTCAAGCCCTGAGAGCAACTGCTTCATGAAGCATTTGATCTGTTGAAAGGGAAATTCAAGAGCAGTTTGAGCAATAACTTATTTCACTTATAAAAAAAATGGAGGCAAATCTGACATGAAACCAAATATGAAGCTACTATTTGGAAGCCTAAGAAGCTAACTAAAGTAGTCTATGAACTGGTCTTAGCTTTAGAATATATCAAACATGATGACACTAAGCTCGAACGATAGGTATGCTCCATGTTTGGACATATTAATAAAATATTCCAGATGACATGGACATCAGTACTCAAAAGAAAAAGGCATGGTTGTGTTGGCATTGCTGTTACTTCAAAAGAATGATATGATAAAAAATCAATTACACCACAAATGATAAACAATTTTGTATGTAGTTCAAGAAATCAAATCAGTATTATTCCTACAGCTAATAGAACTCCTTTTCCTAAAAAATGTAGAGATTGATTGATCAGAATAATTTTTTGAAAGTCTTTCAGAAGTCATGTCTTAAGGTAACATCTACAGCTGCTGGACTTCTTTTTTCTTGCCAAAGAGAATCCCCAGGAACAGAAAATACGGACAAGTTAAACCTCCCTTCGTTTGATTCATCAAGGTTATAAGGGACAAAGAATCAGGAAAACCAATGACAAAACAAGTTGGTAGGCATTGGACCCTTGAGGAGATCAAACATGCGAAAGTGAATTCAAACGTTTTCTGAAGGGTAACAGCAGCATTAAAAGAAAAAAAAACTGCAGAGGAGATACAAATAACAAAACAGATATTGATAATGGTATAGCTCACTTTTAACAAACTAATTTCTTTTCTTTTCCTTTTCACCACTCATGAGTGCCCATTTCCCTTCGCATCTTGTACAGATAGGTGGCCAGGAGACAAGAAAACAAAAACTAAGACAAAACATAAAGTTCTTAAAAAAAAAGACAAAACATCAAGGCCCTTGGACAAATAATGTCAAGTCATGTCAACAAACTAGAAGAAATGAAAAATGCAAGGCATCCAATAATTACTTGACTACATTGAAAGCTCCATCCCTAGTGCCACCATAACGAATACCAGAATACTGAGACCTAAACAACATGGCAACGGGACCCAGCTGCCTGCACAGTAGTTAGTTGTCACGAGATCATAGCCACATACAGAATCTAGGCAATGCAGGTACAACAAAAAGAGAAAAACACATTTCAAAAGCTAAGTAACAAGAAGAAAACCCGCAACTCAAACACCAAGATCTCAAAACACATACTTCAACCAAGTCATCACCAACCCCATTAAACCACAAAATTTCACAGCCACCCAAAAAGAATCACCATAATAATACAACAATATGACTTCAAGGCTTGGCTTAAAGATCGGGTGGAGTGAGAACTTGGGAGTCCCAGATTAAGATTCAAACCCCCGACAAAGACTACTTATCAAGAAACAAAAAATCACATCAACAATCTCCGCCAACCTCCCGCGCCTGACTGAAAACCCAAAGATCCACTAGAACTCACACCAATTAGTTCCTAATCACCACCTATAGCACCAGAAAACTATTGCATCAACAACCTTGTCATCCATCTCATTAAAAGCCATTAAGAAAATGGAAGTTCAAGAGAGGGAGTTTTTTAACCTGAGGCTCGGAGAACTTGACACCTTGGCGGGCAGCTAAGCCAGAGAGGTCGTGTTCCATGTACTGGCAGATCAAGTAAAGGCTACACGACATTCTCGAAGTAGCCAGTCCTTCTAGCTTTAGCACATTGGGGTGATCGAGCCTCCTCAAGACCAGAATCTCCCTAGCCATAAACTTGACGCTCTCCGGTTCCAAGTTGTCGAACCTCACTTTCTTAAGAGCCACTATCTTCCCCGTCATCAGGTCCCTAGCCTTGTACACGTTGCTATACGTACCTTGCCCTATCTATCGACAAACAACAACACCACGCCGTTTGAACAATTTCCAATGAAGTAGAGAAAAAATAATAAATAAACTAGAAATCAGGAAAATGTTCTTTTCCGACCTTGTCGAGCTTCTCGAAGGAGCTAGCTCGCCGGGGAGTCCAGTCGCCGATGGCCTCGCCGGCGACGGCCATCAGCCACGGCGGCCACCCCTGCTCCATCTGGCCGTTCATCCTCCCGGGAGACGGCCTCCACCGGACTCTCTCCGCCGGAGGAGCATCGCGCCGGAGATTCCCATCGCTCAGCCTCCTCGCCGCCGCCGCTTCCTTCCTCGTTCTTACAGCGTTAAACGAAGCCTCGCTAGCGCCTCCGAACCTCGCGCCGTCGGAGCTCCGCCGGCGACGCCTCGGAACGGACAAGGAACTCCCTCGCCTATCGCCGCCGGCGTCGGCCTTCCCGAGAACGCAGCCCATCGGATTCAGCTCCCGAGGCGGCGGTTACTCATCACCCGATCAAAAAATAACCGCCACTCGACTCTGGCGCTCGAAACGGTTGAGATTCGGAAAAACCGCGTGCTAAACACGGTGCCGTTTCAGGAAGTGTGCATGTAGAGAGAGAGAGAGAGAGAGGGAGAGAGAGGATATTATATAGCCCGCAAAGGAGGAAAGGTAGCTTAAACATTAATGAGTATTGACTACGTTTCAACGAGGGAGGGAGGGAGGGAGGGTGGAGGATCGGGTCTAATAGGGCGCGGAGTTGGGAGTTATTTTCGAGAGTGCCACTGTGGTGGGTAAGGGGGCGCGAGATTTTTTGGCGTACACCCATCCATCACCTAATAATACACGAATATTACTTTTGTTGATTAATTTAAATTTAAATTTAATATAATTTTTAGATAAAATTTTACTAATAAATATTTAATAATATTTTTATTTTTAGAAATTTGAATTTGAAATCTCATACTTAATATATAACAATACTTTCACCCGATAATCTATCTTAGCTCAGTACAGGCGGAATACTTCCACCGTGGGTAGGAGGGCGCTAGATAGATAGGTGAGCTGTCGTGTGTCAGTATTAAAATGGACAGAGTTCTACTTTCGGGAGGAAAGTTAAAAAAAATAGATTTTACTGAAGACGTCACTCAGAAGCTGAGAAGACTTTCTTAGTTTCTTTGGAGAATTTTGCAGAAAGCGGTACAAAAGTTTTTTTCTTTGGAGGTGAACGGTACAAAATTTCTTCATTTTATCGGTTAGGGTCTCATTTAGACTGTAATTTGTTTGGTTAACATAGAGTAAGGATTTAGACCATTAACTACACACATAGATCCTTGGGCTACAATTTTTTTTACATTTTCATCGATTTAAAATGAAAATTATTGTGATATTTTGAAAATATCACGATGTTAGTCTTCTCATCTAGTAAGTTGACCGAGGTTGCCTAGGATACCTTTTACGGAAGTATGAGAACGCAAAAAGCTTACTTTTTACATTTTGGGATTTGGGTCACTTTCTTTACCGTTTATCTTCCGTTCGTCCTTTTTGAAGAGATCATCTTCTTCTTCTAATTGTCTTGGCTGGCCATGGCAGGAAAGGAAGCTGCTTAATAAAATTGGAACAGGACACGATCTGAATATTCTCCAATTTTTTGGTTAGATTGTCGATCTGAATATTCTCCAATTTTTTGGTTAGATTGATTGGATTACTGATTGGGTCGAAGAATTTTTAAAATAAAAATATATTATTGATTAAATTTAGTATCTCTAAATATATTAATTTTCAAAATATTCTCTAATTTGTAATTACTACATAGTTTATCATTTATAAATACAAAAAAATAATTTAATAATTTTGAATCTAATAATACCTAAATTATAATTAGACAAATTACTCTCAAGTCCCTCACCTTTGGTCACCCTCCACCTAGGGTCCTTGACTTTTGGAAAATGATTGTACCGTCCCTAAGTTTTGATGATAATAGACTCCGGATCCCTGGTGCCTGAATATTCTATATTCTCCGGCGAACCCTTACTTGAAAAGACAAAAATGTCCCTCTCACTTAAAAAATTAAAAATTCCTTTTTCCTTTCCACTTCATCTTCTTCCACACACTTCGCCTTCCACCTCTCACCTTTAATTAAAAACTAAACCCAAATAAAATTAAAACCAAATGGAACAACTTGAAGAAAAAAAATTTAAACTCAAATAAAATCAAAACCAAACAATTTCATCTACTAATAACCATGTATATTTATAGAAACTAAATAAACCCATTTGACTAAATGAACCCGTCCCCGGCTCCGCTTCTTGCGATGGAAGCCAAATCCAAACCTTCCGCCGTTGGCTTCCATTGCCAGCCATCGAAGAGATCGTCGCCGGCGTTTAAGGCCGTTACCTGCTGTAAGCCGATGTCTTTCCTTCCTATTCCACCTCCCCGATGGAAGCCGATGTCTCCCTGTCCTTGAAAATAGCAAAACCCTAAAATCCCAATAGACAAAAACCCACCACCACTACCACCACCCCTAAAACGTCGTTTTGATCGGGAACAACATCACCATGTCGTTTGATGACATGGAATCCAACTTCGGTTAGTTATTGGAAGTTTCAGCTAAATTCTGAGTTGGGATTTTCTGTCAAAGTTCTGTTCTTTTGGATGAGCAAGGGTCCCACCAAAAATTTGTGTTGAGATTGGTGCGGCGTGAGCCTCTGAAGGAGGAGGAAAGGAATGGGCGCCTCCTTGAGTAGGCCATCGGGTCCCAACCTAGTACTCGTCTGTCGTCGGAGCCGCTCTCGGGCTTGGCGGTCCAGCCCCTTTTGGGCCTAATGAGCGACTGTTGCACCAGCTGGTTACGAATGAACACCGGTAACCGAGAAGGGATGCCCACGCTAGCGGACCCTTGGGAAGAATCGCCGATGACTGGGAGAGCTCCAAGAAGGCCGGCGTTGTAGTTGTCGGGGAAATCCTAGCTCCAAGGCAGGGGGCCGATTGGGTGTTTGATTTAGTTTCTTGATTTAATGTTAAATTGGGTGTTTGATTAATTAGCAATTCTTGGTGTTCTTGTTCCTGGATTAATGTTATTTCTAATTAGTTTTGATTCTCATTAAAAATATTTATATTTATTTTTTAGTTTTGATTTTGGTTGAAAGTGGGAGGAAGAAGATGAAGGGGAAGGAAAGTATATTTTTTTAGTAGGAGGGCATTTTGGTCATTTCAAGTAGGGATTTGCCTGAGAAAAAAGAATATTCTGGCTCCAGGAACCCGAGAGTCTATTATCATCAAAACTTAGGGACGGGACAATCATTTTCCAAAAACCAGGGACCCTAAGGGGAGGGTGACCAAAGACCAGGGACTTGAGAGTAATTTGCCCATTATAATTTTGTGGAAAGTTTGGTCTTGTGAATTGACCGGTCCAAACCATCGTCTGAATTTTTTGTGAAAAAACGATTCGGTATTGATTCTGGTTAGTGATCAGACCATGTTTTTACATATGTAGGTATAGGACCCACCCGGCCCCTCTCTGTTCAAATTATTTTTCTTGACGTTTCAAATAGGAAATTATATTTATTCTCTCTTTTGAAATCCTGAACCAGGACGACCCACGTTCAGATTGTATCATTAAATTAGCCACAACTCCATTGGCATTATCAGGCTAAAGGGTCCTCTTAGAAGACAAAATTGGCGGTTTTTTTCTGTCTGCGTTATCCTCTGTTTTCCCTAGATTTTGTATGGTTTCTGTATGTGTATTCAAGATTAGTTCAAGTATGGTTCTAGTTTATTGATTAAAAAATGCTGATTTGGCATGTTTTAACTTGGCACAAAAAATTTTAATAAAATTTTAGAATAATTGATGGATATTAAATAAATCATAATATTTACTGAATGATCACTACATATAATGATTTAATTAATATATTTAAAAAAACTTGTTCGAAAAAAACTTTTTTCGAAGAAGATGGTGATCAATTAAATGCAACAGTCCAGTCAGCAGGGAACAGATTTAGCAAAAATGGCGCTGTTGGTTGGTGTTCTCTCATTTATTACACGCATCTAATCAATTTCTATGGCATTCAATTCTTACTCTCCTTATTTTTTTCTCATGAAACATGCACTTTTTTATGGACCCGATGATTGTTCGAATTCAAATAAATTTGAATTGAATGTGTTTGAATTTATCAAAATCTTGAACCGTATTCGATTCATACGAGGACGAGTATTCTACGAATCGAAGATAAATTATGAACCATTAAATTCGAATCGAATTCAAATTAATTCTTTAATTTTTTTAGTGTTAGTATTACTACAAAATTGGGGTTTTTTTTTGTGAAAGAGAGATGTGCGAGTCTCGAAATTTGATGAGAAAAAAGGCGTGAGGGGGTTTTAATTTCATATGATGGAAAGGGAGAATTTGATTAGTTAGTTCGGGAGGAACGCGGATTGATGACATGTATGGCTTGGTCCGTTGGAATTTTGGGAGAGATGTTGATGGCTTATATTATCCAAGGATAATTTGACTTTGGGTGTATACATTGCGTATTTCTCATGGATAAGTTTTAAAATTTTAATTCATCCTATTTATATTAGTACATATTTATATATTTTTTAATTGTCTTATATAATATGGACGAATTCAACACGAATTAGACTTGAATTGAATTCGTCAGTTGGACAAATTATAGAAATCGTCAGTTGGACAAATTATAGAAATCTTGAACCGTATTTAATTCGTCTCAAAACGAATTCGAATCAAATTTTAGACGGTTCGAATCAAATTTTTTATGAATCAAATCACGAATCAGATTCTAACAATGACCAAATCTATTTTTTTAATATATAAAAAAACGAATTGTTGAAAGTTTGTCCACCATCTTTGGGGAAAAAATTGTTCTCATTTTTTTTAAAAAAAGTACGAGTCTTTCTGGAGTGTACTAGCATAAAATTATTGAGGGATAGAAAAAGAAATTGGTACTCATGGTACTACCAATACCGTAAAAAAGTTTTGAAGAGACCGACGACCGCGAGTCCTTTTTTCGAAGTAAACATTATAATAAAATTTACATATTCAAAAAAACATAACATGAAAGTAGTACACGAACCGGACTTGAATGAAAACCACCTCATTTTTTACTCTGATCATCCAATAGTGAACAATTAACTCAAATTTGGGCACTCAATTTGGACAATTATAAGTAGATAAGATCTTCAAACTTCAAGTCTTAACAAAGATATGTTTCTCAAAAAAAAAAATCTTAACAAAGATATAAATCTTGAACCAATTGATTCAAGTCAAAAGATATTACCTAGCACGTTAGATCAACTTCCTTGGCTCGAAGAAACATTTTCTTTATAAATGTGCAAGCTGATATTTGATACAATGATCAACTCCAACACTCCAATGGAGGCGAGCTGCCATGTAATGGCAGTTCAAATCAGTCATTGGACATGATGCTCTACCGTTTTGGTACCTGCCCATCTCTCCACCCCCCCCCCCCCCCCCCCCCCCCCCCCCCGGAAAATCCCAGTGAGCAGCCCTCGGTTGCCACCATGGGCAGGTGCATTTGCATGTTCAACGCGGAGGAGGTCTCTTCCTTGATCACCATGTCAAAGGAAGTTGGAACTGCAGGGAGAGGTGCAAGGTAGGAATCCGATCGCATGCTTCCCTTTGCAATTGCCTTGAGGGTTATCGGCGATTACCATCAACAAGCTTCGTTCTCAAGCACAGTATACAAAATGTTACATCTGTGCTATGTCAAATCTTTCTTCACGGTCATCTTCTTTGCTTTCCTGATCACGGTTCTCCTCGCTAGTGTCAATGAGCAACTGTTGCTTTCTTTCCGTGTCATTCACAAGGTGACTTTTCAGAATAGAAAACTGATCCAATGGTATAGCATTTCGCTTGTAGTTCCAGACAAGCATTGAGATATAATCTTGAGGTGAAACCAGACCCTGCTCCCGTATGCAAGACTGTTGCTCTCCGAGAGTTTTCGGATCATCAAGCTTTATGTATTCAACCAATGCCCTCTCATGATCAGGTATCCAATTGTTTGGGAAAGGGCTGTAATCAGTCTCGGGGACTAGCGACATTCTGGTATACTGAAGCCCGTCAATTGACTCGGCAAGGCCCATCCTTAGCAAATTGTGGTACTCGGGTGATGATCCTTTCTTCTCCTTCAAAGGACGACTCAGATTTCGAGCGCCAATTTTATACACTTTTGCGCGGGAACGGAGCTTGTACTTTGCAGCGTAAAGCTTTGCAAGTGAACCTCTAACAATGTAAGAACAGAAGTTCACAATTTTCTTTCGGTTATCAGCATATCTATACCACTCAACCATACTTGACAGAAACTTGTTCATCTGAGCGTTGGTATGAGCTTGCGTAGCATGAAACATCCTAAAACAAGGCTGTGGGTCTGGTTCCCTGTCCCCTTTTAGAAGAGTCAAGTTCCTGAATTGCCTAATACACTGTTTCAGGCTCGCTGTAACTGACAATAGGGTTCCAACACCCTTTTCACTGATGATCTTCCCACCTGTGGCTGTGTATCGGAGAGTTGGATAAACAACTCTTCGACACAACACATGATCAAGAAACATTATACCTTTAGTTATGTGCTCAATCGGCAGGTTCTCGTTATCCAACTTGAGCATGTATTTCTGATCCACATACTCGATCAATTGTTTTCTCAATGTAGCTGCATCAGCCCTTGGTCCCCGAACACCAACTAAAATATGACCACCGTATCTTATGTAGTCCATCTTCCTGGTCTTATCCGTGCCACTTGTGGGAACAAATTCTGGCCAAGATGTATTCCCCTGTTCTGCCTCCCCATCGGGAGTGTTCCATATGACATCACTCTTTGAAGGACGATAAAACTCTTTTATCTTACCCTCCATCCACTTGTCCAGTTCATCAAGACATATATTAGACAAAAGAGGGCTAAGAACCCCACAATGTCCCCAAGAAGGAAGCTTCTCTGCTTCCTCAGGTGCGAACCCGAAAAACGTCTCTAACCAGTAAGGATCTGGCTTAGGCTCATCTTCTGCTAACACCCTCTTTTTCTGATACTTCCTCTTCTTCTTTTTCTTGGGCTGTTCAACACGACTTGTGACTACTGGTGTTGTTAGTGCCGTCTTTACCAGATCAATGACTTTTTTGTCTCTAACATCTCTCATCATAGTACCGATCACGAATCCCACTTTCATTCCATCCAATACCGTACTCAAATCACCCTTAATGTACCACAGGTATCCCGCAAAATTCCTCCGTATCACCCTAAGCACGGTGTGGGCGTTCCTGCCAGGCCTAAAAGCGAAAGACTTCTGGGAAAACCGTGCTTCATATACAGGCTCCAGAATCAACAGCAACACCTCCTGAACTATCTTATCCTGGAAAGGGGCAGGTTGAGTTGTCGTCAAGATCTGCTTAATCTTCCTCTTGGACAAAGACTCATAGTCAGTCTTGTCCCTCGGAGACTTGATAAAAAACTGCAGCCTAGCACCCCACCTAAACCTATCATCGAGAACCGCGTTTCTGAGAGCCAACAAGTCCTCCATCGCCGACCGCTGTATCGCACTGCGAGGCACGTACTTCCCGAGCTCATCCGTGCACACTTTCTGATATGCCAGTACCCACAACTCGAACCGGCGGAGATACGAGCTCAAGTTGCTCATTGTCCTACCAGGTTCGCGAAAGTTATCGATCCACATCTGGGTGGAGACCGAGATACCATCTTCCTTGATCAAGGAGGACGGGTCGTCGGGGTCGGGTGCCCGTCGATGCATAGGAGTATACGAAAGAAACCGATACAGAGTCGACCCATTAGCCCTATAAATAGGGCTCGAAGCAAACTTATACGTGAATATAGCAAGGCGACGATGCATTTCAAGGAACAAACTGAATTATATATTCAGTACCTGCATCACCGCATAAAAGTTAGCTTAATTTTTTGGGGTCAAAACCCGCTAGGCCGACTAATTCAGGTTTGAACGGGGCAGACCTAAAGCAGTAGCAAAATCCGCAAACATAACATGAATCTCACAAGCAAATTCATACCGTTTGGGTTGTTCCTGGTCGGACCGCGAGGCGACTAGCGAGAGGGCGAGACCGAGCGAGGCGAGGCCGCCATCAGGGAGGGAAATCCAGGAGGGAGCGTCGCGTCGGAGGGGAAGGAAGGGAACGGAGGTTAGGGCTACGGGAGGAGAATAGGTCGTTGGGTGAGGAGCGGCCGGGAAATGGAGTATTGGCGGTAGGGGAATTAGCCGATTAGGTCATTAGGTTAGGATTTTAAAGCATATATAAATAAAATGGCATATTGCAGTTTCAATTCTGGAATATGATTCTGAAGAAAACTAATACTGAATTGTACGAAACCAAAAACATTAGATAACAGAGCATCACTCAAAATGGAAAGTTTACGTTAGTATAAGAAGAGTAGAGGATTATTGAGATTTAAGACTTCATTTATAGATAATTTTTAAATTATTGTTGAAGTACAAAAATATCGTGTCTTGGAGCTCAAGGTCAACCAAGGCAATTATCGAAGTGTCCGTGTTGGACGTCAACTAACGAGGGTTCTCTCTTTGCAGGTCGAGTTCCCTTAGGGCAGGTTGGATTTTCTCAAGTTAGGTCGGGTCTGACATTTGGAGAGGTTGGGAGTCTCTCTCAGGTCAGGGACTCGTTGGTAGCTTGAAGGAGTTGTTGGTCGAGCGCTAGTAAGCTCCCAAGGAGCACCCATCCATGGCAAATATGTTGTAACTTCGTATTCGTGCCTCATAATGAAGTGATTCTTACGCCAGTGGAAAGCAAAGACATAGATCTCCAACTTCATATTTCTGCTTAGGAGAGGGTCAAAACAAGTCTTCAAGTCTCGGTATTAGTTTCATCATTGAAGGTCATCGAGCTTTAGTAAATCAGTCATATCTTTTAACTCAGTTCTCAGATTGAGGTGATTCTTCCTGCTATAAAAGCTAAAAGGGAAAGCTGAGAGATTGTGACTCCTACAGTTGCTGGTAACGAGGTAGTGACTCTTAGGTCGCCTTAAGGGTTGTCAGACTTTGCTAGAACAACCATAATTTTTTTATTCCGGAGTCAAATGGAGGCGATTCAAGTTGATGTACAAATTTAAGACATAGTTAGACAACTTTAAATTTTGTGACATCTTCAAATTCGGAGCAGAAAGGTGTCAAAAAGCTGTTTGAATTCACGAGTCGCTCATTGCTACAAAAGTAGCGATTGCACTTGCTCATTTTGAATGAAGTACCGACTACAATCGCTCGGCTTGAAGGAGGCGTCGACTGTTACCATCGCCAGGTTAAGGCATTCGCTAGGATGGTGGTCGTATCTGGATAAAGATCGAAGGCTTGATTGAGGATACTCTGAAGAAAGAGGAGGCGATATGCTCGAAGAGGCAGAATGGAAATGGACTCAGGAGACGTCGAGGTAAGCACGGGCCAAAAAGATCGGATAGACATGAACTCAGGAGGTTGGATGATCACATAGTTAGATATGGATCAAATCTCCCAAAGTCGATATGGATTAGAGTTCCATAGATAAAGATTTAGAGATAGACTTTCTAGACATCACGTTCGATCAAAACACGGCTTAGGTAGTAGGTGAGGTTGGGAGTCTTCTAGATATATAAACATAAGTTGTGGTTAGGAGTTGTACACCACAAAAATCAAATACAACCTCCGAGGTCTTTATCTTTTTTGCTTTCATTTTTCTTTTCTACTTCAATTCTATTCGTTTCCGTAATAAAATTACTTTTCTACGCAATTCGTTTACTTTTGTTTATTTACACATCTTATCCGCAACTATTTTGATCGCTCTGAGTACGATCACTCCAAATTTATCTTGAGATCGTTCTTACATTCTCCTAATCTTTCCACCGCAACCATTATGTTTTTTTCATTTAGTTAGAAATAAACTGGTTTCTCTTAAAAAAATCAAAATCGCTTTAACACTTATTTTTTGGATATTCTTGGGTTGGAATGTCCAACAAAAGTTGATTTTTTTTAGGAAAAACAAAAGTTGTTGATATACGAAACCTGTGGCGAAACCAACATAAAATAAAAGAGTTCGTACCCAAAAGAAACTGCTAAACTCGTAAGGTTATCCACAATTCTTTCATTTACTTTTGACAGACTTTTATGGATATCCTATAAGATTAACATAAATACCTTTTCAGAAAAAAGTTAAAAAATAATTATTCCAAAACAAAGCTTGAATAATGAGCTTCAATTATACACAATATATCGATGAATCATTGGATATGAAGACATAAACCCTTTACTTGATTCCAACGCAAGGAATCAAATGACATTCATTTCTCATTATAATCACAGAAGGCTTATAAAGAATTTGTGCTTATTCAGGATATTAAACGTTACAATATATACACACTACTTATACTTACCCACTAATTGAGAGTTGGTCCAATTATAAAAAATTTAAATTTATTTTAAAAAATTTTGGATTTTAGTCGTACGAATTCAGTTCTCCACTATAAAATATCATATATTAGAAAGTGACGGTCTCAAACCCTATCTTGGAAGTGCCCTAAAGGTAAAAAAAAGAGTGGGAATTTGGCTTTAAACTTGATTGTGACAAATTCTACTTATGAAAAATAGAATTTCCCTCCTTATTAAAAAACTAAAACAGATTCCATAAAAGAAAAAAAAGGGTTTAGCTTTTTAAGGAAGTCAACAATAACACAGGCAATAGAAAGAAGTTGTCTAGGTAAGGTCCACTTATCCCTCAAAAAAAAGGTAAGGTCCACTTAAGTGGGATGATTATCCATTCATGTGATGTGGGAGATGAACGTGGCATTCTTGTAATTTCATGCAAAAGTAAGGCTTGTTACTCAGGAGCTAAAGAGCCGAGAAACATGATCAGTATCAGGGTCTTCAGGTTTTTCAATGTTTTCAAAACTGCGTCGGACCGCTACCCGGGATCAAACCCGGGTCAATTTTTTCATAAAATTTAGAAAGTAGTTCGACCGGTCAAAATCTAGTCAGACCACCTGGTCAGAAACTTTTGGGTGATCCAGTTCACCCAGATAAAAAAAATTAATTTATATATTTTTATTTTATCAAATTTAATTTAGAAAAAAATCTCCACTTCCACGTTGGGAGTGTGTACATCACTTTTGGATCATAACAAACTTATCTTTTTTACAATTCTCGACAATATGTCAACTAAGTCAAACAAATTCGAGTAATATGTCAAACAAGAAAAGTTGTATAATCATTTTCTTGTACTTCTAGATTTGTTAAATTGATGTTTGAAGACCTTGTTTAGATAAATTGTATAACAAAGTTGGTAAATATTTAAAATTATTTGATATTTTATCGTTCAGACGCGAACTGGATCTCGAACTCCAAGAATATAAAATCCACTAGCGGATACATATTTATAATGACTTGGGACAAGCTGATGTAATACTTGGGATAAAAATCACCAAGACTTCAGAAGGTTACGCGCTTTCCCAAGGTCACTATGTCGAAAAGATACTTGACAAATTTGATAAGGATAGCAATATAATTGCGAGAACTCCTATGGAAGTGGTGTCAAGTCTCTGCAAGAATCGCGGAGAGAGTGTGAGACAACTAGATTATTCTAGAGTTATATGCAGTCTAATGTACCTCATGGACTGTACTAGACTAGATATTACAAACTCGGTAAACAGATTATCGAGATATACGAGTAATCCCAATGATGAACATTGGAAAGCGATAGTTAGAGTCTTTAGATACCTAAGGTATACTGCTAACTATGGATTATACTATACGAGACATCCAACCGTTCCGCCAAACAACAAAGTTTGCAAAGTGGAGAAGGATTTAAGTTTTCCAGTGCAAATTCGCTGATGTTGGAAGACAATTTTGAGCAGCTCTCCAAACAAAATGTAAGACCTTTGGTTGAGCAGCCACCAACCACAACTTACGCCAAAAACCTGCACCAACAAGAGAGAAGTTAGGATTAGTGGCAGCTACAGGGACACGAAGATCAGCCTGAGCTTTAAAAATCTGATAGCCTTTTTTAACAGTAAAAGAGCCGTCAGTAGAATGGTGCCATATAGCTTTATTAGGAGTTCCTGCACGACAAACTAGGATCTTACTAATTGCAGTGCGCTCCTCTGGGGAGAACAGATCAAGCAACAAATCAGTTTTCCAACTACCAGTGGACAAACAGATTAGATCAGCAACCGAGGAAACATCCCAAGGAACCACTCCCCTGGGACTTGGTTTAAACCCGGGCACTCCTGGAATCCACGGATCATTCCAAATACTAGTGGTAAGACCATTACCAATCCTAACCAAGATATCATCCTTAATAGCAGCTTGTCCAGCAAGAAGGCTGTTCCAAACCCAAGATGGTCTAGAGCCCTTACTGGCACTCAGTAACTCACCACTAGGAAAGTACAGACCCTTCAAAACCCTGAAGCAAATAGAATCCTGTCTTTATTTTCGGTATTTGTAATAATCTTGAACCCTTCTGTATATAAATTTTCTCAGTACCTCGAATAAAAATGCGTCTTTTTTAGCTAAAAATAGATGGGTAAACTAGAAATTTAAAAAAATTCAGGTCACCTTGAGGGTCGGTTTTGATAACATTGGGTTTTTTAAGAGTAATGCTGAATTGACCAAATAAACTTATTAATTAGGCGTAACGGAGAGGGACTTGCAAAGGTGAAAATAAAAAGTTGGGCAAATTGCCCTCAAGTCCTCCGAGTTTTCTTAATTATTATTGTAGTCCCTACTATTTTGAAATCAAAATTTTATTCCCCTAGTTTATTTTTATTGTATTCTAAGGTCCCTCGCTGATGTCATCATTTATTTTATTATTTTTTTATTGGTGGAAATTACTTTCCTACCTTTAAAAATCTGAGAAATTACCAAGTCTTCTTCTTTCGCTACTATCCTTCTTTCTCCGGCCATCTGTTTCCTCCTAATTAGGACCCATCACCATCTCTCTAACCTTTTTCCAGAGAAACTCATAGAGAAGCCAATTCAATTTCTCCTAAAATCAGTTTTGCCCTTGAAATTGGGTGAATCAGCCCTATCAACAAATTGGAAAAATTGGCTCTATCTACAACAAGGAGGGAGGCCGGCGTCTCCTCGTTGGCTTTACAGCACCGTCAGCACCGGCCTTACAGCGTCATCCTCGTTGCCTTTACAGCGTCAACCTCGCCGGCCTTACAGCGTCGTCCTCGCCGGCCTTACAAGGTCGTCCTCGTTGGCCTTACAGCACCATCAGGTCATTCTCGCCGCCATCTCTGTCATCACCATCGTCTTCATCTCCATCAGCAGCTTATGCCTCTTCGCCGCCGGCGGAAGAACAAGCTCAGCCACACCTCTGCCATCTCCGTCGTCTAATCCAACCCAGAAGTCTCAAGTTAGAAACAAAGTAGGGGGAAAGCTTATGATTTGTTAGGTTAAAACCATGTTCGATTGGGTGGGAGAGGGTTGGACATTTGCCAGAAACCAGGGATGATGGTCGGGAAAGAAGATGTATTTTTTTATTGAAGGGTATAATAGTCATTTTCTTGATTAATAAATAAAAAATTGAATTATGATATCAGATAGGGACCTTCGAGTTTAATAAAAGTAAACTATGAGAACCGAAATTTTAATTTCAAAATAGTAGGGATTAAAACAATGATTTAAGCAAATCTCAAAGACCGGAGGATAACTTACCCTAAAAATTTTGTTGATTAAGATTGAATGGCACGGATTTTCCACCCGAAAATACTATTTACGGGATCAACTAATCTGATTTTGATTGATATATCCAAACTAAAACAAAATTTTAAGATACACACTGGTTTGAACGTTTTGACAGTGGCAGCCCCTATGACTATGGGGGCGATGTTTTCTTCTTCAAACTTCAAAAGCATTGACGTTTCTCTTCATTCTGTTGATTTAGTCAAGTTTTCCAGAGAGCATATAACATTCTAAAATATTTAGTATAATGACACAATAAAAAAATGGAAAGAAGTACATCATTCCTAACATATATAAGTTTACGTAAAATTGTACTTCTAAGAAAACAAACAAATAGTTGAAAGCTCCATGACCATTAATGATAATGGTTCCGTAAATTAATTCTAGTGATTCTAACGTCAATATACAGAATTCCTCTATTTGGAGTATCCTTTCCCTACCAATATTTTTCTTACCGGATTTTTCTGCGGTAGAATTTTAACAAAATCGACGATCGCAACCTCGAAGGAATTTACAATGCTTATGTTGTAAATATTACATTTAATAAAGTTTAGTTATAGAAAAAGGCCCGTGGCAATTTTTTCGGTAAATGAATTAAATATATATACCTCAAATAATTACAACCAAGTAAATATAAGTCGCGATGCTACTTGTTATTACATGTTTAATCTCTTCTATGTACAAAATTAAATTTTGATGACGAAAATCTGTAATCGAGTTCGTCCAACAAAGCCACATAAAGATTAACGGTCACTCTAAATTAAGAGCTTATATCAACATCCGCAGTGGAAAAATATAAGCAACACATTTTAAAAATAGATTCAAATGTTTTTAAGGATATGTTGGATTTAAATTTTACTAGAGGTCTATAAGATGTCAATATTCCATCAAAATTGTGTCATCTGGAAACCACAAGTATTCCATAAAACTGTGCCATTTGGAAAATTCTTTGTCTCTGTTAAAGACTAAAGTTGATACACATTTTAAATGTAATATTTAGCTCAAATATAATTAGTGGATTTATAGGTGTCCGCATATCATATGATATAATGTATAAATAATTAATTTTATGGATGTCCGCATATCATATGATATAATGTATAAATAATTAATTTTTTTTATAAAATCTTAAATATTAGCGTAACAACACAAAAAAAATATTGTGGACGTTACTCATCGCCCTAGAAACATCTTAGCCTAATAGTTGGAGGTGGGAGGGGCCAAATTTCAGATAACATGTGTGCTTCCATTGGCCGTTCTTCTAGTCAGAGTCTCTCTCTTTTTAACCTCAAATTTCTGAAGGAAATTGCTATACCACTTCTAAATTCTAGTCACTAAAAGGAAATATTTTATTTTCTATATATTTTTTCTAAATTCTATATCGCAATTATTGGTGAAGATCAAATTAAGGGTCGAGAAAATGGGAGGCTGCTGCTGTGATTCCGATGAATTCTTGGTGTTGGGGTTGGTTCTGGCTCTTCTCTTGGCAATGATACTCTTCGTTGTTGGTCAACCGCCTCCGGCGAGAAGAGCTACCGTGTACTACTGCTATTGATTCCCTATTGCCATTACCATTCGTGTATACTATTTTTTGTCTGTAAATCTCGTGTCTCCGCTATCATATCCACAAATAACGACTAAATTTAAAATCAAATACTAAAATTTTTTGTTAATTTTATTGAATAAATTCAAATATCTTATCACTTGTACTAATGCACATAAGCCAAAGTGTCTTGTATTATGTTAGTCATAAGTTCACATTATCATTGTCATGAATCAGATTAAAAATTGTTGTAGCCGCTTTGTATGATAAGACTACATTAGTATTTATATCTTATACATAGAAGTGTATGATCTGAGTAACATGTCTCTCAATTCCTCTCTTTCTTGAATTAGTCTAGAAATCAATGTTTTTCTTGGTTTTTTTTTCTTTCTGTTTCCACCAATAAAAGGTTGATTTTTTCAGACCCTTAGAAGAATAGAAATTTGTTGTCATCTGTACCGTCAAAAACAAAATAAAAATTAGTTAAGAGTGAATTAGTTAAGATATACCATAGGACACATACGGACCTAAAATACCAAGAAATGGTGATTCTTTAATTGGTATCAGTTTGACTAACAGACATTAAACAGAAGTTCCTCAATCCGACATTTTTTAAGAAATTCACATTTTTGAACCACTAATACCATAATGTCATTTGTTATATAAACTTATTTCAACTTTAATGGGATTTAAGCCCAAACTAAGAATTGGAAGGGGCCGCGCGAACGCAGGCCCCCACTGCCACAAATTATGACGTAGACTCTCCCACTTTGGGGAGACCTTAGGATAGCACCCCTCCAAAGTGCAATGGAGGTCACTGCCCTAGGCCATGGGCCTTGCTGATCATCCATTGACCCCGTCCAGGTAAGTATGGAGCAAGTTTGCACCAAGCCTTTTATTTATACTCAAAGCTCCGTGCTTATGTTCTTCGGCTTCCGATGTGGGATAAAGTTGGCTGCCTTCAATTTTTCTTAATTTCATTGCCTAATATTATATAGTCGTGGAATGTTAGAATATGCGTTGTGGTTGGCTTGCTGTCACAATTGCACTTGAAACATTTTAATTTTAGGATAATTATTTATTACGAACAACACTTAAATCAAGTGATAAAAAAAATTGTTATGACTCAAAAATTTGTGTTCGAGTTATAGCCTAATCATGTTGATGATATAAAAAATATCATTATTTATTAGAATAAAGGTCAAATAAATTCTTCTGCTTGTTCAAAAGGTTCATAAGTCCATGTACTTGAAGTGGCACACTTAATCACCTCTACTTGAAAGCTACGCTCTTTACTCTCTATATTCTGTCGATGGTTTTCATTTTATTTGGTAAAAGTTTTGATTTTTTATGTGCTTGGATTGATGGGTGGTTTCAGGTGGAGGAGAAGTTTAATGGGTCGATTTCAGAAGAAGCTGGTGTCTTCAGGGATAATCCAACCCGGAACTCGAAAAACACTGGGTTTTTTTTCTTTGCCTTTTCGGTTTCTTTGTTTGGTAGGCTAGAGTTAAAGACACCACCGAGTTTTGGATGGGAAGAGAATTTTGAGAACCCGTTTTATGCCTGGCAAAAGAATTGGAGAGGGGAAGAGTTGAAGAAATTATTTTGAAATAACTAAAAGATGATGTGACACTTTTAAGATGACAAGGACTCTACGTCAGCTAATTACGTGTTGTCGGTGATCAGAAAAATATTGTCGGAGTATTATTTGACCTATTTAGAGAAGTACAAAAATTTATGTGAGCCACTTTCAAGCATGGAAACTTATGTGATTTTTTTGAGCAAGTAGAGGAGATTATTTGACCTTTATTCCTTATTTATTGTACATTGAATTGGTTAAGATATGTTATAGGCCATAAAGACCTAATCACTCCACGAGTAGTGATTCTTTCTGGGATATGACATAAAAGTTACGCACCAATAGATTTGATATTCGATCAACATCAACGCATAGGTCTCAAATTCAATATATGCGCAATCATAAAAGTCAGTAGGAAGAACTAACCGCAATTTTCACGCCCGACTCAAATCCGAATTATAACATACACGTTGATTGTCCATTATTGGGTCTAATGACTTGAATTGGCAGCTTCCCTCAGTCATGCATGAATTTCGCTAGGCCGTTTTTAACACTCAGAAACCAACTTGGTAAAACAAAGAGGGAGGAGTTTAAAAATAAGTTTTAGGTCAAGGATGGAAAATACCAAACAAGTGAGAGATGCATTGTCCAAGGACGCCAACATGGTCCTGAGCAAGTTAAAGTGTTGCTTCCTGAGCTTGGATGCTTAAGTAGTATCCCATCCCTAATTGCATGACATAAAATCATCAGTTAATCAATCGACCCCATCATCCTGATGAAACTTGCTGGTAACCTCGAATCTTCGAACGGACACCCGACCAGGAAACAAGGACCGCTGAACTAAAAAAGAGAAAACTGGAAAGGGACAACAGCCTATGTTCATAATTTGACCCCGTGTATAGTAAGCAACTTCAAGCATCGGTAACTGGAGGAATCATCCAGAGCAAAGCTTTTCCAGAGCCAGATTCTCGTCGCCTCCGACAGCTTCCAGCGAGCTCCTGACCTGAACTTCAGGGAATCCCATCTCCACAAGTTTTTGGACCTGCAGGGATCCAACACAAATGCTTGCAAAATGATCTTGTTTGATAACAAAATATAAGCAACCGTCACAGAGTGATACATTTCATGGTCTAGAAACTGTCAGCTAACTTGAGGTTGGGACTACAGGAATAGAGACCACCGAAAGGAAGTCAAGAAATGGAACGATCCACATACCTTTTCCTCAAGAGAAGAGGTCTTGGCGAAAGTTTCTGTCCAGTATCGGGCAGTTCCAACAAATGTCTGATAATCTTTAAGATACTGCAAGAGAACCAAAAAGAAATAACATTTTTTAGCGGATCCAGGAAGCAGACAACAGGCTCACACACAAAACGTATCCATCAGTTCAATTAAACCATTCAGAAACAGATACCTGCTGTGCAACAACAGCATCTTGAGGATCATCCGGTTGTGGAGCAGATAGCAATGCTTGAACAGAAAGAAGAGCTGTTTTGAGTGTCAGTGCTGGGCTCCACTGATCTTTCAGGATATCCAGGCAAATAGCGCCACTTTGACTGCTAATATTAGGGTGCCTAAAGCAAACAAATGACACACAGCAGGGAGAACGAATATAAATCTTGTCAAACCGCTGATCAATAATTCGGCAAAACTGCCAACTCCATATGCTGTCCAGAGATGTAAAGCCCGACAACAACCATCTAAGAAAGAAACCAAACTCACTCTAGCCCGAGTAATGCAGTTAATAGCAAATGCAAGGGAGATCACAGGGAAACTAATCCAATAGCGCAGACATTCTCTACAAAATTCCAAGATCACCAAAATCATGAGACATGCACGCATGAAAACAGATTAATGCTATGCAATATACACTCCTACTCGCCAAGCACGAACATAAGACAAACCGAAAGAAGCATGTGATGTTCATATCTTCAGGGTTTGACATAAACACGAAGCAAACCCAAAAGTAACAACAGCACCAAGCAGCCTTTCTCCTACCAGACTTTTGTCACGAACTGCATTTTCGGAGGCTCGAACGGGTACCCATCTACACAAGATCAAAAAGAACACATTAAAAGCAAACAGAAAACCAATAATCTCCAACCAAATAAACATCCCCACCCAATTTCTATCCCAACACCAAGATTAAAAAAGACAACTTTAACCATAAACCTAAATGATCAACAAAACTAAGCACAACCCAGTTCAGTTATAAAGAAACCCTAAAAGAAACAACTACAAAACCCCATTATCCCAACCACAAAATTGAACCCCAAAAAAAAAGTAAATTTCAAAAAATAAGGGAATTACCTGGGAGAGAGATATCAATAACAAAGGTTCCACCTTCATAAGGGGTACCAAGTGGCCCAGGAATGGTTCCCGTGAGCCTAGCCAAATTCTCCGATTTAGGGCTCACCCTTATACCCGACGACTCCGCGTCCTTGCTACATTCTTGTAGCTCCTTCTGTACCCTCGCGAAATCGATCATCTTTCCCTCTTTCTCGCTCTAAAACGCGAAATCCTGAGATGGGTTCCCCAGAAACTGAGGTTTTTAGCTCTATTTGGTGGGAACCCGGAGAGAAATAGAGGTAAAGGTTGCTGCTTTCTTCTTCTTTTTGTAGTTTTCTTTGTGTTTCTGTGAAGAGTGAGGTTGGAGGGGAGAGAGAAGGGGTCGGTGGGAAAGGGACGGACACAAAGAAACCTATAAAGAAAAGTACCAAAACAAAAATCAAGAATGAGAACGGAGAAAATAATAAACAATAATAATATAAATAAAGAAGGGGTAAGTTCATTTTAGTATCCTGTAGTTTCACCATTTTTGTCCGGAGTACCATGTAGTTTCAAATTGGTATTTTAGTACCTTGTGGTTGACCACCAATTTTTCGGGCAGGTCCAGGGCAGCTGCCCGTTCAAACACGCCTGAAACAACGTCGTTTTGAGACGATGTGGAAGGCACGTGGCGAAAGATTTTTTCAGTTGAAGCTAACGTGGATCGTGGTAAATTGTCTATTCAGTCCCTAATGATATATTAAAGCAACGTTGCCGGAGAAGAGCAAAAGCAAAATCAAATCGAAGAAATCAATATAAAAGCAAAAATTCCTCTGCCTCCTCCGGCCAAAAGCAAAAGAACCTCAATCGATGCACAAATGGAAACCGAATCGAAGCATATTGCTGGAGAAGACGTCAGACAACCGGAGAAGAAGCTTCTCGGACGATGACAACGGCAGAGAGGAAGAAAAGGCATGAGCGTTAGAGAATACATCCATCTCCCACCTTAAAATCGTGGAGATCGTGGTGGGTTGAGGTACTAGGGAGGGAAAATGTCGGGGCGGTGAAGATGTTGGTGAGCTCGGCGACGCGGCTCCGCTCGTCGAGCCAAACCCCAGCCCCACCACGATGACAAAGATGAGCGGTGCAGAGAGAAAGCAGCGGTGACCCATCTATCTAGGTTCACCATCCCCTTCCTCACCAGCCAAACAGCGGCACCGGCGGCCAGTTTGCCACCATCCTCCAGAACGCCGAAAACAACAACAGCAATGCCATCAACAATGGAGATAGAAATAACCAGCCCTTCGACTATTAGTGTCGTTCGAACTTTTAGGGTTTTTTTCTAGATAACCTCTCTTTCTCTCTCTCTAGTTCAATGGGTCTCTGGTTGAAGGATTTTTAGGATTTTTTCATCAATGGTTTGATTATGTTAGTGAGCTTAATACTGATTTATTTCGTTAAAGAGTACTTCGAATTTGGGTGTGGAGGTGGTTATTAGGGTTGGTGGTGGGAGAATGGATTCTTTAGTGGAGGTCAAGAGGAGAGATAAATAAGAGAGAGAGAGAGAGATGAGTTTTTTTGGTTGATTGATTGAAGAAGGAAGAAAGGAAGGAGAAGGCAGTTTTTGGATTGGTGGGAACCGATGGTCGGGACTAATAATATAAATAAACTAGAGACTTAATACGTAATTTACCATAGTCCACGACAGCTTCAACTTAAGAAAGTCTTTTTCCACATGTCTACGATGTCATTTCGGGCGTGTTTGAACGGGCACCTGTCCTGGACCTGCCCGAAAAATTGGTCGTTAACCACAAGGTACTAAAATACCAATTTGAAACCACATGGTACTCCAGATGAATAAGTTAAAACTACAGAATACTAAAATGAACTTATCCCAATAAAGAATGAATGATGTATCATTTATGAATTATTTGGGTCAGATTTGGTCCAGAATGCGCTTTTTCGAACCGTGTAGATCAAAGGACGGGCGGGTGGCAAAAAGATAAATTATTCAAAAGAGAAGGTCAAACTTGGAAACATATTTAAAACCAACTTCGCGTCAGAGAGGGAGGACCATGCGTAAAAAATGGTTAATCAAATGGGTACATGCGTGATGATTTTTTATAGCCTACACTTTAATTTTTTTTTGGAAATTAGGTTTTTTGTATAATTTTGGAAATTAATTTGATAGTGCATGTTATTTTGACATAACATGTTATATCATAGTAGGTGGAGGGAATTAGAGTATTATTTAATTATTTTTTTCATTTTTAAGTATAAGTATTATTAAATATTAACCGTGAATGCCATTTTGACATAACCGGTTATGCCATTTTGACATAAGAGGACATATCATTTTGACATAATAGAGGCAGAAGATTCAAGTACATATTTCGCCGACTGGAAGGGCATCTCAGGTGAGGAAAGAAAAGGAGAGGAGAAGAATAAGGAAGATGAAAAAAAAGAGGAGGAGGAAGAGGAGAAGAAGGAGAAAAATTAAGAGTACGAGAAAACATAAAGAAGAAAGGAAGAGGGAAAAAATTAAGAATATGAAAAAAGGGAAGAACAGAAGAAGAGAAGAGGGAAAAAATGATGAAGATAAATCGTAGGAAGAAGAAGAAGAAGTAAGGAAAAAAAAAGGAGAAAACTTACATAGGAAGCTTGAAAGAGAATGAAGAGAGAATAGAGAGAGGAAGTAAAAGTTGGAGAGAGAAAAAGGCGAAAGTAAATGAGGAGACGTGATTGGAGAGAAAAATAGTAGAGAAATAAGGAAGAATATAAATACAAAAGTAAATCCGCGTTCATATTGACCATCAGATCTCCTCGAGATTCATTGGGCCTCATCCGACGGCCCAGATTAAATTCCAAAAGGTCCGGACCTCCCTCTTTTAGTTTGGACAGAATTCAACGTCGAATTATTTGGTAATAGTCAACGATGATAGCAGATTCAGTGGGGACTTTATGAGAATATCTAGATGGTGGGGACATGCATATGGACTGTTCGATAGAATAAATTTTTTTCTTATAGATAGATCTAACGGCCGGTTTTGATGTGATTGCTCATAGTGGCAAAATTGGTATTTGATACCAAAACCCTTCTCCCTACATCGCCAGCATTTATGGAAAGAAGAGAGAGGGGGAGAGACAGAGATGATTGCTCATAGAGGCAAAATTAGCATATGATACAAAAACCCATTATTTTAAAATATGAATTTTGGTACGGGCCAGATTTTGTCAGTTTTCTGACCTGACCAGTTAGACCGTCAGTCGGACCAGACTTTTTAATTAAAATTATAATATTTTTTCAATATTATGAAGACTAAATAGTCAAAATATAGGTTTCAAAATCTATATTTTAGAAAATATCAACCAATTTATAACATATAAAGTCTATTTTTCTTTATTGATTAAGAAAAATCGAGCGTACGATACAAATTTTTGTTTAATTTTCTCCTGATTTGGCTAAAATCTGGTCAGACTTGAGGATCCAATTCAAAAATCAGTACTAACTATCCAGTCCGACCGGATTTTGGGCGGTCTGACCGGAGGCCATTTTACCCCAAAAAATGGAACGCTCTAATGCATGATTCATGGTCCGACCGGTTGAACCATATTTTTTAAAACTATGCAAAAACTCTTCTCCCCACATCGCCAGCATTTAAGGAGAGGAGAGAGAGACGATTGCGGAGAGAAAAAATGGAAACCACAATATTTTGACCCAATAAACCTCTTGATTTGTGTCTAAATCGTGGAATACTCTGTTTTGAAACTTCGAGGTCTCTCATTTTTGTCGGAACATCGGTTGAAGCTTTGAGGTAATCACAGTTTTATTTATTATTTATTTAGGGTTTAAGTTCTTTACTTTTTAGATATATAGGGTTCATGTTCACTCTTTTTTTATTCAAGGTAACCATTTAGATAATGGTGTACCATACTATCCTCCTCCTCCTTACAAGTGTCGATGATATACTATGTGAATGACAATAGTATACCACGTGAGTGTCGATGATATACTATGTGAATGACAGTGGTATGCTATGTGAAAGACTGTAAATTGACAATGGTATACAATTTGAATATCAATAATATACCTCGTGAATGACAATGATGTGTTATGTAAATGATAATAGTATACTATGTGAATTTTAAATCTTAAAAATTATTATATAAATTTGTAATTTAAAATCAGTATTTTCTTGAAGCTAATTACCGGCACGAACTAATTATCCACCAAGATTGCTAATTTTTAATCTAAAAAATAAATTAGTTGTACAATCTGATATTTGTGCAATTAAATTCTAATCTTAAAAAAATTGTTATTGGGTCTCTGAGTTTGAAAAGGAAAGTGGAAGATTTTTTGGAGATGAATTTCATTTTTGTTCTTTTTTTTCTCTTTCCATAAATATTTCATCCCTATTTTGTAGTTGTGTATGTCTAAAATCGATTTTTCAATGTTGTCCCTGTTTCTATTATATACCAAAATGCCATCAGAGTGACACGCCTGGTCTGGATGGTGGGGGAAGCCCAATCCCTACCCAATCTGGACTCGTTAATGAGATAAAAGAACGGTGAGAGTTATAAATATGATCTAATTTATTTGCCTGATTTCTTGTTTACAACTTAACTTTTTTTATTTTTTATGTGCATTCAAATAAAAAAACATAGATAAAAAATAGTAACTTTGTTTTATAAAAAAATCTGCTGTTATAATTTTTTCTTATTAACTACTCATTTCCAGGTAACGAAATACAGGAACAGAACTCCGAAAGTAAACACTTTTTCATTCCCTAAAGTTAACATTAAATCTATCTAAATAAACACAAACAACCAACCACCCACGAATTCCTATATAAAAAATTCACCCACAAAAAATATATTTTACCGATCAATAATCTCGAGTTCTAGTCCATCATTCATTGGAGATACAAAACTTGTTAAAACAAGTGGATCATTTTGTCACCATTTAAGGTCCTACCTTGTTCGTACCTAATTAGTTTGATTTACTGAATTACCAAACATAGATGATATCGACCAAACAATCTAAACAATGAAATGATAATGGACACGCCCACCACCTGGATTTGTCAAGCTCAATACTGATGGAGCATCACTTGGCAATCCGAGAATTTTTAGTGCTTGAAGGATCATTCGAGATGCAGAAGGTTATTGATTATGGGGATTTGCCAAGGGTACTAGATGCTGCACTTCTCTGGTAGCAGAGCTTTAGACTCTTGTATTAGGACTTGAGCTGGCATGGGAGCGAGAATTTCGGCAGGTTGTAGTAGAGGTCGACTCCTCCCTAGCTCTTCTCTGTGTCGACCGCGTGGTGGGATGGGGTCACCCGCAGGCCAATTTGATTAGCCGAGCACGGGGGTTGCTTGATCAAAACTGATGGTTTATTATTCGAATATATAATCTTAATTATATGAATAAACCATAAATAAAGGCTATAAATAAAGGATTACCTCTTGTAGCGTAGAATCTACTTAAAGGGTTCTTCAGAGGTTCTTCGCAGGATCTTGATGGAAATTCGTCATTGGTCGATCCCTGCTCACGTATGAACGAAACAGTGATTGGATTTCACCGCCTAAAAGTCTGGTGCTTTCTTAGAGAAAATCTGGAGAGAAAAAGAAGCGTTTATTTTTCTCCCTGTGTATTTGATTATCCGTAGGATTTTCTCCTCTCCCTTTTTCTTCCCTTTTTACGTATATAAAAGAAATATTAGAGGAAAGAGATAAGGGTTTTGAGTTGTTATCTGTATAACAAACTCTACCCTGTAAAATCTCTTTTCAAATTAAATAAAAGATACATAATCTTTTTATTTATTTGATTTCTTTTGGATAATAATGGGTGGAAAAACCAACATCTCCCACTCACACATGATTGACCATAATCAATTGACTCTCCCATTTTTTGCGTTTGGCAGATAGGCCGTGCGATCAGCATATATCGAGTGCACTTAGCTAAACCCAAGAGCACATAGCGGCTACTTGGATGATAGCATCTCGATTAGCACCTCCATCATTTAAGGTATGCCTTACCCTAGGTCTTATCTCACATTCATTGTTTCCACATGTGATTTCTGAAATAATCTATTCGTGTTCACTATTGTATTGCTCTCAACACAATAGACCGGTCAGTGAACCACGAAGCTTTCATAATGTGATCGATAAAGAACTTTCTCCTCTAACTATATTTCTTCCATCATGATCTAGCTACTTTTCCAGTCAGCCTTGTCAGGTCGAATCTAAACTATGACCCTTTAAAGACTTTCCAAGCTAGCGACACTGAATCATACTTCCAAAATAAGTCAAGGATCTTAAGGGTAAAATTCCAAAAACTATAATTTTTAGAGTTGGTCTCACACTAGGGAAACTGAAATCACTTTTAATAAATTAATTTTCCATCCATAGGTCGAAAGCACATATGACACGATCCATGTGTTATGGTGTTCTGTCCTCTGCGAAGGAGCGCATGTCTTTCACAAATAACACCATACTAGAGCATCAGCCTCGATATTCACAAACAACAGCTTTAGTCTACCCAAAGGCTACTCTAGGCTATCAAGACAGAATCATGGTAAGTTCTACTTACTTCTTACCATTAGATTCACATAATCCTATATGTTCATAAAAATTATTTAATGCAGCATCTATTGCTTGCACTATAAATAATCTTGCACTTTAACAAGACCCTTTCTTGTAATTAAGCAAGACGGTATTCATATTTTAAAACAGGCACTCGATAATTAATGATGTTCTAAAACTATCTAATCTCATTCAAGAGTCAACTTATGACTCCTACTGAGGTAAACACCCATGTGAGTAGGCTACTTCTCTGTCCGACATGCATTATAGTAAATGTTATTCAAATTAACATTCATATTCGTATTACCAAAATAATATCAATCTTATTGAATAACAAATTCAATGTTCATGAATATGAACAAAAACATGTTCAGCAAATCCTGGGACCTGACATATTTCTCAAAATATGTCTCTAAGTACACCCTTAGCCGTTAGACATGCTTTCATATCTCTCATAGATACGTGTTTTTATGTTCCTTTCTTTACACACAATCATATCGTAAAAAGTATACTCAATAGTTTTTATGAGGTTGTTAGGGATAAAAGGTTTAAGACTCTCTTCAACCATATCGCTTCTTGCATAGTAGCTACAAAAACTACATATTAAATTTCCATAGCTCCCAGGGAGACAGACACAAGTATGTTTCTTGCTACTCCATGAAATAGCAACTCCAATTAGAAAAAAAATATCTCATTGTAGATTTTTGTTCGTCCACATCCAATGCCCAATAGGCACTAGTATCATTCTTTAATATCAGGCCTTAACCTTGACAACGCTATGACCATTTTTACAGTCGTGCTAAAGTACTTCATAATTTCTTTGACACTTGTTAGTGTGCTATGCTTGGATTGAGACAATCCATAGCATATTCATAAGGGACATTCACTACATCCTTTATATACTTTGATATTTTTGGGTACAAGTCTTTATTGAGGCAATGACCTTTTAAGTATTGTGGCATACTAGAGATTGCTGTCATCACATTTAAATCATTGAACTCAAACGATTCTTTGAAATCTTAACTTCGAGTATGTAATTAGCATCTCTCATATCTTTCATTTCAAAGTTGTACTTATAAACTTTGAGCTTGATAAGATATTCCGTATTATTTTCAGCTATCTGTATGTCATCTACATACCATGCACAATAGTACACTTTTCTAGAGCATTTAATGTTGACGTTATGGTATTCGTCATTCATTTCAAAATCATACAACACGTTCGAATTATGATCAAAATAAAATGACGGATATACTATTGTCTTGAAGACTGCTAGAGGCCATAAATTGATTTCTACAATTTTGTAAACTCTATGTTCACGGCCTATCTGGATGCAACCCTCTGGTTGAACTATATATCTTCATCCAATTCTCTATTGAGAAATATGGTCTTCACATCCATTTGATGTTAGCTCTAAGTCCTTAACCATGGCAGCCAAAAAATCTTAATGAGCAGGAATTGAATCATGCATCATCATGTGAGAGCGACTCTACATAGTCAATTCTGTCATGTTGCGTGAATTATTTGGCAGTTAAGCGAGCTACATGTTAGCTTTATGCTTAATTATGAGAATTTATTTATTCTCAATTGCCTTACGCCCCTTTAGGTAGGTCAACCAGTTTTCAAACATGGTTTTATCTCATAGAATTCTCTCCTTCCTCCATCGCTTTCATCCATTCATTCTTATCGGGAGCTGATAGAGCGTCAGAAATATTTCTAAGTTCATTCTCATCTTGCAGGATTGCTAAAAGAATCTCACATATAACATTAACATATAATGTTGTTAAGAGACCATTTCCTACACTTTCAATCTCAAATTGTCAGTGTGAAATTTTTTTACTTTTAGCTATACGTTTATCCTGGGTCAGATAAACATCTCTTATATTTATCATAACCGGAATCGTATTCCTGCTGAAGTTATATTCCATACTCTTGCAGAAATTTGGAACTATACTCCCATTGAGATGAAGATCAATCATACTCCCACTGAGATGAAGATCATTTGGATCATGAACTTCCAGATCTAGAGGAGGTGATGAACCATTATCTTCCTCCTCCACAAATTCTCTCACTCGGATGGAGTGATCCAGATGATTCTATAGCTCATCAGTTTCCAAAAATATGATATTATGTGATTCAAAATTCTGACACTTTCTATTTTTATGTTCGCTCACCAACATGTATCCCTTTGATACTTTAGAGTATCTTATGAAGACGTAGCTACCTCTCGGTCATTTATCGTATTTACCTGAGGTAGTATTGACGTAGGATTCATACTCCCACTGTCGTAAGTAGCTGAGATTGGGCTACCAACCTATCTATAGTTTGTAAGGGATGGTAGTGACAGACTTGAAAAGCACACGGTCTAGAACATATCTATCTGTATTTAGAAGAGTATAATTTCTTCTTTTTGCTCCCCCCTTCAATTGGGGTGTGCAAGGAATGGACAACCGATATTCAATTTCTTTTTCATTATATGAAGCTTAATTTAGAAAAATACTCGCAGCCACGATGCATTCGTAAGGCTTCTATCTTTCGATCTAATTGATTCTCTTAATAATTTATGAATGTCTTAAAGCATACCAATGCTTTCGACGTTTGAGAAATCAAATAGATTTGACCATATCTAATATAGTCATCTGTAAAGCTGATGAAACAATAATAATAGGCCTCGTGCCTTGCCCTCACATTCAATTTAACACATATATCTGAATGGATTAATTACAATGAATAAACTGATCTAGTTATTTAATAAAGATTTGTCCCAAAAATTAAACAATCCGAGTTGTACTCAAATATCAATGCAAATCAAGAGTCTTTAAAACTTGAACAGACATTTAAAGAATTTTAGTAAATTTAAGGAGCATCTAACGCGTCATATAGAAGTAGGGTTCGTCTTTTACGAAGGCTCTATATGTACCAATCCCTTGTACTTCTACTTGTGTGTTGGTTCCAACATAAATGGATCATGTTTCATTAATTACTTGTCGGAATTCGATGAACGATACATAATCATTCATCTCACGGTCTGTCGTTTATGAATCCATCACTCACAATGAATGATATTCATTTAGAAGGATATAACGAGGCATATTTAATCCACTCGCAAGTGAGTTAAATGAGGGCCTTGTCTATTTAGTATTGCAATATTTTGCAAAATTCTCTTTTTTGTGACAAAAAAAAAAATTTCATCTTTAGAAATGTAAACTTTTACGCTTCCTCATACACCTTCTCCCTCAAAACTTTTCTTTCGGGTTAAGTCTGTTCAGTTTTACTCCTCTTTGTTACCAAGATATTCCATCTGTCTTTAAAATTATGGCATATCCTTCTTAGCTCCAATTGAGCTTGATTTAGTTACATATACCTTAGGATGGACTAAGATTGCTAAGAGTCAATTCTCTTTAAGCTTAAGGTAGAAAACCAACATTCATCAAATGTCATAACATTATCATCATGTGGGTTAGGTTCATCTTTATATGATTCTAATTTATAGGCATGGAATAATTTGGATACTGAGCTCAACTCTCAGCTTATAGCTAGCTTCACCTAGCTCACTAATCACGCAGAAAATATCATATAGACACTTTTCTGTTAAGTGATAATCTTATTGAGTACACCTTTGGATTAGACCATAATTACATCTATGGTATGTTGAACCTTTTGTTCGTTTAGCACATAGGAATTAGAAACAATCAAATTACTTTAGGAAATTATAAACATTGCTTGTATTTATTTTAATGATACGATATAATTTACTACACATTCATAACTCTAAATAATATAAAGTTTTTAATTAATCTCGAATGGAAGTAGGTCAAGGGCATGTTTCTCCTCACCTTTCGAGAATTAATTTCAAAACTTTAAAATTCAAAGTTCATTGCGTAGTAAATTGAAGTAGAAATTTTACATGGTAATAATGAACAATTAAATAAACAAGATTATTTAATTACAAATATAAAATGTCTTCAATAAAATGAAATAACCATGGAAATTATTAAGTTTCGAACACAAATGTTCAATGAATAGAAAAATCTAACACGACCTCAACAAAAAAAATTCACAAGATTACGTGTAATCTAGGAGGATCTAAACATACACAACTGGAACAGGCCTAGATTTTATAATCCTCATGGCACTAGAATGCGAGAACTTATACACGTATTCCTTGAAGCAAAAGCGACGTACTAGTCGTCCACTTCACAACTTCATCGGAGCATTAGGGACAATTTCCTCTGGAACTCCCTATTTGCCCAAATATAGAATGAGAAGTTGTAAGTCATCCTTATGTGTTCCATATCTAATAGGAAGTAAAAACTTAAAATCTTTCTTTATCCTCAATATGACTAGGAGATCTCTGAACATCGAATGCCAATCATTTTCCCCGTCATAACCTCCAGCCCAAATGCACTCCTGCATCTTTTGGTGAACATAATATATGTGCTCCGTAAGCACTTTGCTGCTATCCTTATGCTCCCACCAAGAGCCTATCCTTATGCTCCCACCAAGAGCTCCGACGCTTCAGTATCTTTTGTCGTAGCGTGTGTGAATAAGGATCCCAACGCATAGTCATCTTGGACTTCACCATCGTTGGTCTGCAACAAAATGCACACAGAAAAAATTGGGTCAATCTCATATTTCCCCAAAGATTAAAAATCATAATTTTCAATCAAACGATGATTCACACATCAAAAATATGTTCACAATTGAGCTTTATATGTGATTAATAGGTCATATTATTTTTCATATTTTCTAGTGTCCAAACTTTAAAAAATATGGAAAAATATTTTAAGAACTCATTCAAAAAATATTAAGGTTTATCAAATTATCACATTAATTTTCAAAGCTAACTTATATAAAATAAGTTTCTATTAAAACCCTTTTAAAACAAAAACTTATTTAACTTGAATAAACCCAAGTTTATTCAATAAGGCCCAAAATAAATAAATAAATAAATAAAGCTCATGTTGACTTGATCATTTTGGTCAAACTTGGGTCATTTAATTAGAAGCCCAGAATGAGAAGAGCCCGCGTAGACTCTTCACAATTAAGTCAACGTGATTGGCCCGCCAAACCAGCTCTTATTTGGGAAGCCCGTGTTGACTGGTCAACACTGGCCGTGGGCTTGGTCAAGACAGAGGCCTGCGAGGGCCCAAAAGTTTTTTTAAATATATATTTATAGTCCTTGTAGGCTTGGCCTGAGTTAACTTAAAAACTCTAAGGCCCAATTAGATTTTATTTTCACAAAAACAAAATTTGAACCCACAGGCCCGAGAGGGTTTAAATCCTTAAATCAAAATTTAGACCCCAAGCCCGAATTGAGAATACAATTTTTGGTCCACCAAAAAAAATTTTATCGGCCATTTTCAAGAAATTTTAGCAGCCCGTTTTGGATTCATAATTAGACACTTTCATATTATTTAAATCTAGAAATTTGGCCCATCATTTATTTTACCCATCCTAAAACAACCCAATTTTAAAATAGGCCCAATTAAAAAAAAATTCACTCGGCCCAATTACGAATTAGGCCCAAAGGGAGAATAGGGTTTTTGCCAAAAAAAAAGAAGTCCATCTTTTTCTCCAAGAAAACGGCGCTGTCGAGGAGCATCCGGGAATTTCTTCGGCGTGACCATCGCCGAAATGGCCATCTACCGCCGAGACCATCTCTATCCGTGACATGCCGCGACCTCCTGTCGTTAGTTTTCTTCCCTCGGGATCGAGGTGGTTACCGCGGTCACCTTGTCGAATGGCTTCTGCAAACTTTTTGCCGGGATCTACATCGATCGACCTTTTTCTCTTATCGATTCTTGCAGTTGCTGGTCGACGATTCGCTCGCCGCAAGGACCTTTAGTCCGCTCGCCTCCCCGACAGTCGCAAGTGTAGTGTTCGGTGTTGTCTCCTTCCGGTGTCAATAACATATCTTCATAGAGGGAAATCGGGTGGCAGATTCTCTCTCAAAGCATGCTTTGACAATAAACTATGATTATGTTATATTTGATACCCTTTTTACTTTTGTACTAATTCTTATGTAGATGATTTGAAGGGGACCAATCTTATTCGATGTACTCGAAATGATGTTACAGTACGCAGTTAATAAAAATTAGTGAGTACTTTATATTTAATGAAAGTTTAATGGAGTACGACTCTGACGACTTGGTTTTTTAGTATTGCTTGAATACACTAATGGATGTCACATGGACACTGTGAACTTGGTACTTGGGTTTTCATGAATATTTTAATAGATTTGGTGCCGCTACTGTTCGCTTCTATAGTACTGAATTTCGATTAAAGACTTGGTATTGTGCGTAAATATTAAAAGACTTGGTAATTGATTTTCGCATGAATGTATGGTAAGTGGATTTGTGTGTTTCCCGTTAATCTCGAGTTTATTCTAATGGATGATCTGTTCTAATTTCTGTTTTGTTTTTGAATTTGGATTTGACTCTGATCTCAGACTTGTTCTAACGGATGATTTGTTCAGATTTTTATTTGTCTCTAATCTGTGGTTTGAACATTATGTCTCTATTATGTTCTGGCATGCAGAATTATTCTCACACCATTATGGGCCTCGTAGTTTATACACACCACTTCAAGGGACTACCGGGTAATCCTAAGTATGTGTAATCAAATGGACGGGGAGTGTGAGAATTATCTAGACTCGTGGAGGGGATATCCTTCTATCTTCTGGGCCCACAATGTGGGAACAGAAGGGTATTTATCTGTGCCCCACGAGAATCATGTCATGATATTTGTTAGGCTCCGGAGTCCTATTCTGTTAGATGGCTAATTTAGATGGCTAAGTGACCTCTGTTTCAGTTCTGAAAAACTTGTTAGTGTAAATATAATTTGTGACCTCTGTTTCCGTTCTGAAAAACTTGTCAGTGTACATGTAATTTCTGTTCTATGTGAATGCGTCTTGATTTGAATGGTCATTGTTGGGAATATTTGATATATGAATTGTTATATCATTTGAGATATGATTTACTGGATGATCTTTTATGTGCTTGAATGTGTGTTACATGTATCGCCGGCTTACTGAGTTGTGTATCCTTATTAATGTGCGCTATGTATTTCAGATACTAAAGGACGACTCGGGAGTGAGAACTAGGAGTAGACTCATGTATTCCATGGCAAGATACTCATTTTTGTCAATTAGAATGAGGATTTCTATTTACCATTCAGAATGTAATCTTAAATATATATGTCTTATAAGATACCTTGAAAGTAATTGAGCCTTATAGAGAATTTTTTCTCAGTGACGGTTGACATGTCATTTTCGGGGCGTGACATATGCTCTCATTGATGCTCAAGGAGGAATATATATAGCTAATATTAAGCTAACCCTAATTAGGATAACAGCAAAAACGTAAGCCCTATGTGATACAAGAGGCGACACACCACATAATACATGTTTACAACATAGAAAAATAGACTTGGCCTGGCTGAGGCCTAAACAGCTGTGAACACTGGCGCTCGCCATAACACTGACAATCGCCAGCCTTGGGTTACAGAAGGTGTCCAAAATTGGGCACTGGTGTCCGCCATAGAACTTGCAACCGCCAGCTTGGTCGCTCACCTAATATTGTTCTATACTTTTAATGTACCTTGGAATAAATTGATGATGTTATGAATTCAGCAATTAGAGAATAAAACGCGCAAAGAACACGGACACAAGAGATAGCGTGGTTCGGCTTAGTGCCTACGTCCACGGTGAGAAAGGAGAATTTTTATTGATAGATTCGAGTCACAAAGCTATACAAAACCTTAGGGTAACATGCCTTTATATAGAGGCAACCCTTGTACATCAAGTAAGCTATCTAAGTCAAATTAGGAGTCCAAAAGCTAGTCCGAATAGAATAGGAAACAAGCCCACAAATTGTTTCCTCTTTAATTTCTCGACATCTCTAACAATCTCCACTTTACCGAGAAATCATCCCGTGGATGAACCATGAAGCTCCATCCGAACTTCAACAAACTCCATCTTGATGAAATACCACCACATGAAGAACCATGAGAACCTGAGAAACCAAACCGACTCTACCAGCTCCACCTTGACCATAGATACACCACCATCAATAATACCATCTCAACTTTCTCACCACCTTTTGTTCAATCACTTGGAGTCAGCCCTCAAGCTAGAGCTTCCGAGCTTACTTGACCTATTCTCTCCAATCTCCATTGAACCCCAACTAGCAAGTCCACTTGCTGAAGCAACCTTGCGACCAATAGACGCATCCTCTATTTTTTGGTCAGCCCCATGCTCCACAACCTCGAACTGCTTCTCCGCTGGACCTTCTTGCCTCATACAAATGCTACATGCCATAGCATACAAAGGACAACCTTTTGTTCTACCAAGTAGAACCGTCGACATGTTACAAACTCTACCGTTCGGCCTTGAGTGAGATACCTGATTCGCCCGTGGTGCTACCAACGGCTTCGCATTCTCCATGCAAAACCTACCCAACACCTTTGACGTGTACGTCTCTTTAGACAACTATAGCAGAAACTTGCTAACTTTGTCTCTGCGAATCCCAACTCCACTCAAACCTTTCATGTCAAGCTTTCGCTCTATCACACAAGAGCTTTTCTCCCCTCTATCAAAACCCAACGATGTACGGCTTCGCATTCCCCATGCAAAACCTACCCAACACCTTTGACGTGTACGTCTCTTTAGACAACCATAGCAGAAACTTGCTAACTTTGTCTCTGCGAATCCCAACTCTACTCAAACCTTTCATGTCAAGCTTTCGCTCCATCACACAAGAGCTTTTCTCCCCTCTATTGGAACCCAACGATGTGACTCCACCTACAACCGTGTTCCCCACTAACCTATAGGTGTTCCTAGCATTCCTTTTACCATTCATCACCACCACAGCATCCTTCTCCACCTCCATTAGCCCGCCTACAACATTATAGTTATACCCACTATAATCCAAGGCTCTTAACGAGATCAAATTCCTTTCAAACTTCAGAACATGCCTAACCCCACACAATTTTCTCTCAACACCAACCCACATCTTGATTTGTATATCACCTATGCCAGCAATTCTGCAAGTAGAACCATCACCCATAGTCACCATACCTGAATCAACGAACTTGTAGGTGTCGAACCACCGTCTCTTAGGCGTCATGTGGAAAGAGAAAGCGCTATCCAAAATCCAGGAATCAGAATGCTTTGGACTTGACAAAACAGAAAGAACCATCTGACCCGTCCGAATGTGAGGCCACATTCACAGAACCTGATCCTTTTTCCTCGCAATCCCGAGTTCTTTTTGGACAATCCTTCTTCACGTGCCCTTTTTCTCTGCACTCGAAGTAATTTCCCTTGAACCTCCTTGACCACGACTTGGATCCCTTCCTGTCTTTTGCCCCACTATGATCACCATGGCTACCCCTCACAACTAGCCCTTTCGCTTGTTCATCGCCAATTTTCTTTCTTTGATAAAACCCTAGCAGAGCACTTGTGATATCTTCCAACACCAGGGACTCCTTCCCCCAAGTTAGAGTTGTAACCAAATTTTTGTAGGAGCCAGGTAAAGAATTCAGCAGCAACAATGCCTTGTCTTCTTCCTTGAACTTTACATCAACCTTTCTCAAGTCGCTCACAAGTTGACTGAAACCATTAATGTGTTGGCTCAAATCCGAGCCCTCCTTCATCTTGAGCCCGTACAATCTTTGCTTAAGATAAAGCTTGTTCGACAAAGACTTAGACATATACCTTACCTCCAATTTCTTCCATACCTCAGCTGGTGACTCCTCATCCATGACGTGATACATCACATCATCCGCCAAGCACAAGCGAATTGTCGCCACCGCCTTGGCCCCCATCTCCTTCCACTCTTGCTCCTCCATCTTCTCGGGCTTCTTCTCCCAGAGCGCGATGACCATCCCTTGTTCCACGAGGAGATCCTTGACACGCCTTTGCCATAACCCAAAATTCGAAGAACCATCAAACTTCACAAGAGCAAACTTCGCGCCGTCCGTCATCCTTCAACCCAAGCTCTTGATACCAATTGTTATGAATTCAGTAATTAGAGAACAAAACGTGCAAAGAACACGGACACAAGAGATAGCGTGGTTCGGCCTAGTGCCTACGTCCACAGTGAGAAAGGAGAACTTTTATTGATGGATCCGAGTCACAAAGCTATACAAAACCTTAAAGTAACATGCTTTTATATAGAGGCAAACTCTTGTACATCATGTAAGCTATCTATGTCAAATTAGGAGTCTAAAAGCTAGTCCGAATAGAATAGGAAACAAGCCCACAAATCGTTTCCTCTTTAATTTCTCGACATCTCTAACAGATGATCTATTGGATCCAAGCATCCAATCACTTCTCAGTTTTGAATAAAGGCAATAATTATTGCTCATCACATATGTAGTACATTCATGCATATTTAGTGTATTTTTTGATAAGTAATAATACTTTAATTAAAAAAAAATTTCTTAGTTCTGAAGAAAAGATCATAGAGAAAATAAAAAAAATCTCCCTTGTCATTTTATCCCTTGTCATTCGTCACACCAAGATAGAATAAAGTCATTAAGATGTCTTGTAGACATCCAAATATAATTTTAAAAAATAAAAAAAACTCTCCCTTCAGGTGGAGCCTTTCCCTTATTGTCTTTCCTCTTTTCTTTGAGAGTGGTACTGTAATACCCGGCCATGTGAGTTATACTTAATCAGGTTATGTTAAGTTGTATGATAAAATAATGATATGTTATGTCAGAAAATAACAATGCAAATTGGTAATCGAGAAATTCTAAAAATATGATTAGATACAATTGGATCAATTTATTATATAAGTTAACCTCAAATAAAAGAGTTTTAAATTTGCTATGGTAAATTTGATAGTTGATCAATTATGAAATCTATATGAGGAAGCAATTTAACTAGTAGAAATATAAATCTGAATTCTGTAAGTTTCTAACCATTTTGTGTAGGTAAGAAAAGATAAAATAAAATAAGATAAGTTAAAAAAATAAATAAAAAAAGAAACGTGGCAGGATTTAACAATTGCCACTAAAACAAGAATAAAATGTTATAAATTAAAACAGTTACTCTTATCCGCAATTGAAGGGGTAAATGATCTAGATAAATCTGAAAAAAAAGATTGAAACATAAAACGTGGCATTAGTAAAAGAAGAAGAAAAAGAAAGTTAAAACGTGGCACTTCAGTGAGTAATTTAGGCAAAATTTTCCATCTATAAAATTGAACAAGAAAGTGTAAGCTAGAGGTCCACCTGAAATTCCACCGAGAAAGAAAAAAAAATTAGAAAGGACTGAACCGAAGAGAGGAGAACAAAAGAAGGGAGTTTGAAACCGATAAAGATAGCGAAAAAGGAAATTTATGTGGTAAGCAAATTTTAAATGGTTTCGTATAAATTATTAGAATGTGATTAATATCTACTTATGAAATTGGTAAATTAGTAAAGAAATAAAGATGAATTTTGTAACAATTTGACTTGAGAATTTCAAGACCATGAATTTGTTTACTTAGTACCGAGAATGAGGAGAATTAAGATCTTTTTAAATATGCATGACTTGAAGAAATGAGAGTATAGAAGGAAACTAAAAGAATAAGAATAAGAAGGATTAAAAGAAGTTATTCGAGGACACTTGAATAACAAGGCAACTAAGACTTAGTAAACTGGATGTATATAGATTTGGTAGTTGTCTCATGATCAGTAGAGTTAGATGTTGCAATAATGATAGCTGAAAATAACACGTTTGAAGAAATTATTTAATTTGGAAGAGGATTTAACAAATATTGGGCTTGGTATTAATAGGACTATAAGAAACATAAATAAAAGAATGGAGTGATCTAGAGTAATGGACTAAGAAATCGATAATTATACAGGGATCGTAAACTGGATGAGGTCAATTAGGTTGAAGGTAAAATTGTGGGGTTCGATCTGTTTAGACGAAAAATTTAAAATATACTGCAAGTTAGAAACAATGAAAGAAGTGAAGGATTTAGAATACTGGATTGAGAAATTGGTAATTGTTTATAAGTAATTTATGGTTCGATTGAATTTTTGGAGTCCTTTGAATATCACAGGTCTTGGAAAATATTTGAGGAATATTTGGAAAAGATTAAGTGGGTATGGAACACGAACCAGTTGACTTCCAAATGGAGGAATTTGTATATTAGAAAGAGGATCGTCGATCTTGATGATCGTCGAGCCAAAATGGTAAACAAATAATATGTGACTCGTGCTTTATTTGACGCACTCTATTTATTTGTTATGATTTGAATATGATATTGTTAGTGCATATTGTGCATTTTTCATATGAGCATTATGATGTGACATTATGATTTGTAAGTGTTTGATTAATTTGGCCTCAAGTGGGCACTGGATATGTTTGGTTTGTTCATTGGATATATTTGATTCGTTTGGAGCCTATGAATTTGTGTGATATGAATAGCTATATGAAATGGATAGCTCCGCTATATGATATGGACGTCTAGTAAGCAAAGGTCTACCCGTGACCAACCGGGGATGTTGGCATATGTGCACATATACTGAGGATACAATGGATTCTGATATGATCTGTTTGGCCGGCGGGGTTGGATTCTGATGGCGCCTTTGAGATATGGTATCCTCGTGTCGGAGTTGGAGTGACACTATCTAGAACTTGCCGAACGTTCGTCCAGTTTTGTGATTTGATATTGGAATTATGTGTTCATGTGTCAAATTGCGTGACGGAATGAGACGTTGCGTAGTTTGCTCATATTTTTGTGACTTTGTGATTATATGCTATATTTGATCATCTGGTAAGTATGATCTTTGAATAATGTACATCTCCGCATAATTCATTTGCCATATTAGTTATATGCATATTTTAGGAATGTTTGTGCATTGAGTAGCTAAATAAATTACGATGCATATCTTATTTGTTTACTGGGTGTTCCAAAACACTCATCCCCCCACTCACCAGTTTTGCAGGAACTCGTACACAAGTTGTGTTGGCTCGGAGATCTACTCTGATCGTACTAAGTCCGCTTTATTCTTCGGGACTAGTCTGGAGGTCTCCAGTTTGTATTTTTCTTATTGATCTAGAAGCTCCATAGTCGCAAAATTTGTTTTGATCTTGGGAGTATGTATTAAAAAGAAAAAGCTTGGCTTATATTTTGTAAACTTGAAATATGAAACTAAAGATCATTAAGTTTTAATTTTATGTTTAAATGCTTATGACTATAAATTTGAATACGTTAGAGGCTGGCTAGATTTATTTTGTGAATAACATAAGTTGAAGTCTAGCGCCGGTCACCGACCTGAGTTCGGGTCGTGACAGGTACCTTCTCTACCACCATCTCTTGTCTTTCATTGAAACCTCACAGCATTCTCTACCGAAATTTTTTATCATCTGTCCCTTCACCATCCCTGATCTCCGGCTATTCATCCGTCCCTGGACCGTCCCTGAACTGTCACTGACCCCCGTCTCTCTTTTCCTCCGTGGATTTTTCCCCTCCTCCATGAAAGTTTTGGTTCCGGTGTTTGATGCAGATCTCGTCTGTCCAAGGAGTTGCCGACGTCCTCAGTTCTCAGGTGGACATTCGCTGGGGGTCCTCGCCGGCCTTTCCAAAGCATTCCCCGCCAGAGGAGGTCCTCACACCACACCAGGTGCTGGCCCTTCGTCCGGTGAGTGAGTGCCGATCCTGGTGGTTGATTGAAGGGGTGGGGTACTGTAGCCTCCCCCTCCGATCCAATTAAATATTTACTACTTTCTATTTTTTTCATTTTTCTAAGCTTTTTGTGGTGTCTTATTTATTTTGTTGCTTATGTTGCTGGTTTACCCTTGGCCCTACTATTTGGTAATCTGGGTCTTTGTTTATGTCCTATTAGTATTGTGTTATTTGTAGCTTTTTATTTGGATCGGTTTAGGCCGGAGCTGATTGGTTGAGATTTCAAAATATTTTTTGTTGATGCAGGTGCATAATCTTGTCTTGAACTTGTTCGGCCTTGGCTCTCATTTATGTGCATATCGTATGTATCCAAATGTCCATCGGGTTATGTCTTTGATGTGACCTTGTGGTTATTTAGCCAATGCTTGTCTCGGGAGTTTCCCGCATTAGATGTTGGCTCTCATTGGCTCTCATCCGCCCTTCGCTTCCACCCATGGCTCTCTGTACCAATCAGATTGGTCTTCGTGTTTTGTTTGGTATTTTCGTACCTTGTATATGCATTTACTTTTCTGTATTGTAGTCCATTTATTCTCTAATATAAGCTTCCTTTCACTCTTCTAAAAAAAGTTGTCACACCAAGTTGTCACGATTTTGTTATGAGAAGATGACCTTTCTGTAATAAGGCCAAATGTATAAGATTGTATTGAACTTTGGCTTAAACCGACTTAAGGGCCTATAAATAGGTAGCTTAGAAGTAGCTGTGATAATTCTGATATTTTGACAGGAAAACTCAAGAAACATATCGTTTATGGTGAGGATGTTTAGAATAGACGAGAGACTAGACGAGAGACTAGAATGCTTTGGCAACAAGTCCTCGGATTGGGTGGTTTAACTACTATTCATATATATTATCTCACCAATACCTTAGACCCATTATAACCCGATTGAAAGCCCCATGTTCACGAGCAACCACACGACTTTGAGACACTGTTGAGTAGGACGTAGGATATTTTGAAAGACATCGGTCATGTACGCGAGAGATAGGAAGTTGGCTACTTACAAATCGTGAGCTAAAAATTTCTGAACCTCTGAGTGGTTAACCTTGTAGTGTCTTTTACATAGTGATAACACTTGATTAAACCACCGAGTGGTGAGGTGTCTACCGTGTCTTACTCTTTGTGTTTGGGTTGATGAACTAGCGAGGTAGTGGGGTGGACTTTTGATGTGAGTTTGAGATTTTGAGGGGAGTCAATTTGTGAATTTATCATGCCTAGCCTTGTCCTTTTCATGTTTTCTTTCTTATGTGATTGTGATGTGATTGTGATTGTGATTGTGATTGTATGAGTATTGCTTGAGGACAAGCAATGATTCAAGTGTGGGGGTGTGATGAGTGTGGAAACACTCATCTTTTGTGTTTATTTTAGAGTAGATTTACCGTTGTTTCTATTGCTTTTGTTTGTTCTTTGTTGTCGTTATGTCATTTATCGTGCATTGTTTGTTTTTAGTGTAGTCTTATATTTTTGTTGTGTTTTCTTCATGCTAGGAGATTTGGTGAGGTGGAGGAAGTGAAGTCACCTTGGGTCATCGTATGCGATTTGATTTGCCGGGAGGAAGGACGCTTAATCGAGACCTCGAAGACGTGGGCGAGGTGGACCTCTTGCGACTCCAATGCAGATAACTTTCTCATCCGAAGTCCGATGGAGACGAGTGAGATGGCTCTGGAAAGAAGACATACGGGGCTACAATTTTGTCTCAAATGGTCTTCTTCAAATTCGGAGTCTAAGAGGGGAGAACGCTGGATTCAATATCGTAGTCCAATTCTGTCAAGATTTCATCACAAGTGGGCCGAATTTGAAGACTTGTTTTGGGCCCATTTTGGGCTTTAATTCTAATTTCGTGGCTGAGACATTTTGGGGGGATAAATCTTGTATATAAGCCTTTGCTTAGATATTTTAAGGGGATTAGATATTTTGGAAGGATAATCAGATATTTTTGGTAACAACTCTCCACTAACTCTTAGTTTTGGAAGAGAACTTGGCTCACCATTGTTGGAGTTTGTAAAGAACTTGAAGGAAAACTTTTGGAAGCTTGAAGATCATCTTGAGCTTTCTCTAACCCTCTCTTTTATGTTTATGCTTTACTTGCTTCATTTAATGGATGTGTTTAGTTGTGTAGTTGATATGTGTGAGTAGTGGGTTTGGTGCCTTGATGGCATCTATTTAGCCAATGGTTTAGTGGGGTTAAAATACTAAGGTTTGTGAACTAGTTAATAAGTTTAATGCTTAATCTTGATTGATCACCTTGATTATGAACATGGTTAGTGTTAATCGTCGAGAGGGGTTAGGATTAACGGACCTTTTAACTAGTTGAGTAGACACCTTTTGATGAGAGATCACCTTAGGTGACTAGTTGTCCAAATGATAGTGATTATAGTTGGTGTTTAGTTAGATTAGATGGCTAATTTGTCGCGAGAGCGTGGTTAGTTCATCTAAGTCTAGTTAAGAATCGATTTAGACTAGTTTGTCGCGAGAGCGTTGATTAGTTGCCTTCGAAACATCCGGACCATATCATGAACTTAATAAACCCCATAAGCCATTTGGTTATTTAGTTTGTCATTGGTACCTTGCTCACTCTTATTTTATTTGTAAAATCATCTTATTTAGTAGTAGTGTTATTTCTACTAATAGTTTGTGTGTTTAGACTTGACAAAACCTTCTCATTTAGTCCTAGACTAGTGGTGAAGTCGAGTTTGCGGCCTAGAACTTAGTCCTTGTGGGACGACATTCCCTTACTTACTCTTTATTGCAAGGGGGGGGGGGGGGTGAAAATCTTTCCTTTCAATTGGCGCCGTTGCCGGGGACTTAGTGATAGACGCTTAATTTAGCTTATGAACTTGGATTAGGATATTTATTTTATTTACTCGGTTACTTAGTGCATTTTTTGCTTGTCTTGCAAGGTATTAGATTGTCGCATGCCCTGAACTCGCTCCACCAACAATTTGCCTGTGGAAATCAGAGTAGACGTTGACATTGGATACTTGGAAAGGGTATTGCGACAAGAAAGAAGAATTCAAGCAAGGATGAACCAACACGCTCGACAAAGGGATGATGCGCAAGGAGAAGTGCAAGAAGATGTGCAAGGAGATGGAGCTCCACGAAGGACTCTCATGGATTATGGTAGGCCAACCTTAAGGGGGGCAATGTCCGGAGTTCAAAGGCCTACTATAGAGGCTAACAACTTTGAGATCAAGCCAGCCGTGATTCACATGCTTCAAGCTTCGGTCCAATTCTATGGATTACCAAGTGAAGACCCCAACGATCATATTGCTAACTTCATGGAGATAGCCGATACTTTCAAGTATAATGGAGCTTCCAATGATGCCGTAAAGCTTAGGTTGTTTCCATTTACTTTGAAGGACAAGGCTAAGCTTTGGTACAAGCAATTGGTGGAGACATCAATAACCACATGCGAGGAGTTAGCTAACGCCTTCCTTGACAAGTATTTTCCCTTCTCAAAGACAAATAGACTCGTGAAGGAGATTAACAACTTTGAATAATTTGAGAATGAGTCTTTGAGTGAAGCTTGGGAGAGATTCAAGGGATTGCAAAGGGGTTGCCCACACCATAACTTGACAAAGGAGTCTTTACTCGAAACATTTTACTTTAGTCTTGGACCATCTGCGAGGGGTACGGTTGATGCTGCCTCTAACAGATCCTTTTTGAGAAAGGAGAGGGATGACGCCTACCACATCTTGGAGGAGTTGACGGCTACAAACATTTTAATGGAAAATGAGAGATCAAGGCAACCCACAGGGAGCAAAAAGGAGTGATTGATTTTGATGTTGCCTCCTCCATTCAAGCTCAATTAGTATTATTGGCGAAAAAGGTGAATGATTTAAGCTTGAACAAAGTCAATACGGTAGCCGTACAAACAACTTGTGAGGTTTGTGGTAATGTTGGTCACGAGATGAACCAGTGTGCAATGATGAACTCCTACATGGAGCAAGTGAATTTTGTTGGTGGCCAAGGGCAAGGACCAAATCGGATGGGAAACAACCCGTACTCTTCTACTTACAATCCCGGGTGGAGAAACCACCCAAACTTTTCTTGGAAAGGAGGGAATAATGAAGATAATATGGCGATTATCCCAGATAAAGGACCTCCTCTACGTATTCCGCATCAGGGGCCACCTCCAGGTTTTCAACCACGTGCTTTCTTGGGGGGAAAGAATGGGAGCTATGGAGGAGAAATTTGAGAAGATGGACAAGTTTATGCAAGAAGTTGGTGGGGTGGTGAGCCAACAAGGACAAATTCTGACAGCCATAAATCAACAAGGAGCAAGGCAGAATAATTTAGAACAAATCCTCAAGGGTCAAGCAACCGCAATGCACAATATGGAGATGCAACTTGGGGAAATCGCAAAGGCTAGTGCCCATAGAGAGTCTGGCTCTCTTCCAAGCTCAACGGAAGCAAACCCTCGAGGAAATGTGAATGCAATTTCCTTGAGAAGCGGAAAGGAAATATCTTCTCAAGAGATCAATCGAAAGGGCAAGGAAGACAATGTGGAGGCCAATGATGAAGAAATGAATGAAGAAAACAAAGAAGATACGGAGAAAGAGAAACGTCCGCAAATTGAGATTGATGATGAAGAAGTGTATGTGCCACCACCACCAAAGACGCCCTCTCTACCCTATCCTCAAAGGGTTAAGAGGAAGAATGGTATGGACGAGAAATTTCTTCGGTTTATGGAGAAAATGAAAAATGTCCAAATTAGTGTCTCTTTTCTGGAGATGTTGGACCAAGTTCCCCACTACACCAAGATTTTGGAGGAACTCGTCACAAAGAAAAGGAAGTGGGACGATGGAGAGACGGTGGCCCTCACAGCAAAATGTAGCTCTCTCATCTCAAAGGATCTCCCGACAAAGTTACAAGACCCAGGGAGTTTCATTATTCCTTGTTTTATTGGTGATGTAGAATTTCCCAGATGTTTATGTGATTTAGGCGCTAGCATTAACTTGATGCCTTTGTCTATTTTCTGGGAACTTGGTTTGTGTGAGGTGAAAGCAACTTCTATGCTTCTCCAGTTGGCCGACCAAACTATAAAGAAGCCATTCGGGGTTGTTGAGGACGTCTTAGTGAAGATTGACAGATTCATCTTTCCCGTGGACTTTGTGGTGCTAAATTTTGTTGAGGACAAGAGTTGTCCATTAATTCTTTGCAGACCCTTCCTTAACACGGCACGTGCCTTGGTGGACGTTCATGATGGAAGATTGGTTCTCCGGATAGGGGATGAAAAAGTAGAATTCAAGATGTCTAATTTGATGCGTCACCCTCTTGATGAAGGCATATGCATGAAGATTGATGTGGTGGAGGAATGTGTCCTCGAGTTCGGCAAGGAGAGCGTATCAAGGATTGAAGATGAGAAAGAGGGTGCGTTATATAGAGAACAAGAAGAAGAGAATATAGAAGAGTTCGAGGAAGAAGCTAATAAGAAAGTTCTCCATAAGGATTTGGAGTTTCATTTGAAGTATCGCACTCCACCTTCTATTATTAAGGCTCCATCCTTAGAGTTGAAAGAGCTACCCTTGTATTTGAGATATGCATGCTTGGAAGATGGAGGGAGACTCCCTATTATCATATCCAACAAGCTTTCCAAGGAGGAAGAGGAGAGAGTGCTCAAAATTGTGAACAAACGGATTAAGGCCATGGCTTGGCAAATATCCGATATCAAGGGGATAAGTCCTGAAATTGTGATGCATCATATCCACATGGAAGAGGGAGCGAAGCCGAGGGTAGATCGGCAAAGGAGATTGAATCCCAACATGAAAGAAGTTGTAAAAAAAGAGGTGATCAAGCTCCTCGAGGCCGGCATTATTTATCCCATATCGGATAGAGAGTGGGTAAGCCCGATCCATTGTGTCCCAAAAAAGGGAGGAATGACTGTTGTGATCAATGATGAAGGCGAGCTCATTTCCACAAGAACGGTGACCGGATGGCGGGTGTGCGTTGACTACCGAAAGTTGAATGATGCCACACGCAAGGATCATTTTCCTCTCCCATTCATTGATCAAATGTTGGAGAGAATTGCTGGGTATTCTCATTATTGCTTCTTGGATGGATACTCCGGCTACAACCAAATCGCAATTTACCCAAGAGATCAAGAAAAGACATCTTTCACTTGTCCTTTCGGTATTTTTGCTTATCGACGTATGCCTTTTGGATTAAGTTGTGCTCCGGCAACATTCCAACGATGCATGGAGGCTATCTTTTGGGGGATGAATGAGAAGATTATGGAGATCTTCATGGATGATTTTTCGGTGTTTGGAAACTCTTTTGAAAGTTGCTTGGCTAATTTAGATAAAGTATTGGAGAGATGTGAAGAGAAGAACCTCGTTCTCAATTGGGAAAAATGCCATTTCATGGTGGATGAGGGAATCGTTCTTGGGCATAAGATCTCCCAAACTGGTATGGAAGTTGATAGACCCAAGATGGAAGTAATAGAGAAGATGAGAGCACCTACTTCAGTTAAAGGAGTGAGAGCCTTTCTTGGCCATGCTGGATTTTACCGAAGATTTATCAAGAATTTCTCTCTCATCGCAAAGCCGCTTACCAATTTGCTAGTTAAGGAAGTGCCTTTCAACTTTGATGAGCCATGTCATAAAGCATTTGATTCTCTGAAGAAAGCTCTTGTCACAGCTCCGGTTATCTCTTCTCCGGATTGGAAGCTACCATTTGAAATGATGTGTGACGCGAGTGATATTGCTCTGGGATGTGTGCTTGGTCAAAAGAAGGAGGGAAAGCTTCATGTCATCTACTATGCAAGTAGAGTGTTGGCGGGTGCCCAACTCAATTATACAACCACCGAGAAGGAGATGCTTGCGGTCGTGTATGCTTGTGATAAATTTCGTCCATATTTACTTGGGTCGAAGGTGATTATCTACACAGACCATGCGGCTTTGAGGTATTTATTCTCTAAACAAGATGCTAAGCCTCGACTTATGCGGTGGATTTTGTTGCTACAAGAATTTGACTTGTCCATCAAGGATAAGAAGGGCTCCGAAAATGTTGTCGCGGATCATCTCTCTCGGCTCGAGAAAAGTGACAGAATGGAGGCTCACGGCAAAATTCAAGAAGAGTTTCCGGATGAATCTTTAATGTTGGTGAATAATAGGGAGGCCCCTTGGTTTGCAGATTTTGCCAACTTCCTAGTTGGAGACATTATACCTATAGACTTGAGTTATCCCCAACGAAAGAAATTTCTAAGGGATGTTCAACTCTATGTGTGGGATGATCCTTACCTTTTCAAGAGGTGTAGTGATGGGGTGCTTAGACGGTGCATTGCTGATTGGGAAGTAGTGAATATTCTGGAGCAATGTCATAATACCCCATACTCAGGTCACTATTGAGCGACAAGAACCGCATCGCGAGTCTTTGAATGTGGACTTTATTGGCCTAATATCTTTAAGGATGCTCGTTTGTTCGTTGCTCAGTGTGATCGATGTCAAAGGACCGGGAATATCTCAAAGAGGAATGAGATGTCGCTCTCTGGAATTCTTGAAGTAGAGCTCTTTGATGTTTGGGGATTGGATTTTATGGGACCGTTCCCAACCTCTTATGGCAACAAGTACATCTTGGTGGGAGTGGACTACGTTTCTAAGTGGGTCGAAGCTTCGGCCTCACCAACAAACGATGCTAAAGTGGTTATTCGTTTCATCAAAAAGCTCTTTTTGAGATTTGGAGTGCCAAGGGCTATTATCAGCGTTGGTGGTTCGCATTTTTGCAACAGACCATTTGAGATTTTATTGAAGAGGTATGGGGTCACTCACAAGGTTTCTACACCTTATCACCCCCAAACAAGTGGTCAAGTCGAGCTCTCGAATCGGGAACTCAAGAAAATCCTGGAAAAAATGGTCGGGGGAGCAAGAAAAGATTGGGCGAACAAGCTTGACGATGCTTTATGGGCTTATCGAACGGCATTCAAAATGCCTATCGGGATGTCACCTTACAAGCTTGTATATGGCAAGGCGTGCCACCTTCCGGTTGAGCTTGAGCATCGTGCATTTTGGGCCATTAAGACCCTTAACTACCATTACAAAAAGGCCGGTGAACGAAGGGTCCTACAACTTGAAGAGTTGGATGAAATTCGAGACATGGCGTTCGAGAGCTCAAGACTCTACAAGGAGAGTACGAAGAAGAGACATGATGCCCATATTGTCAAGAAAGAGTTCAAGGAGGGCCAATAAGTTCTTCTCTACAATTCCCGGTTGAGACTCTTCCCGGAAAAACTCAAGTCAAACTGGAGTGGCCCATTCAAAATTACAAGGGTGTTCCCATTCGGAGCACTCGAGTTACAAAGTGCAGATGGAGGAGTTTTCAAAGTGAATGGCCAAAGGTGCAAGATTTACCTTGGTGGGGATATTAAGCGAAGTTCGGAGGTGCAATCCGTCACCTCACCCTCCAATGCATGAACAAGGGGAGTAAAGTCAAGCTAACGACTATAACTTAGCATGTTTTTGTATTGTCTTTATATTCGTCATACCTTTATGTGTGTGTTTCTTTTATGTTTGTTCTTATCCTCGTATGATTTTGAAGTGTTAGTTTCATGCTTATGGGATCTCTTGCATTTTTAAAGGTGATTTGGATGGTTAGATGATCGACAAGGCACAGGGGGGCGTAGCCCCCATCCCAAAACTGGGGGCAGCGCCCCCTGCCTAAACGGTACACCATGTGGCCCAATGAAGGAGGAATTCGAAATAATGAAGGAGAACCGAACAAATAGGGCCACGGTCGTGGCCCAAACAAGCCACGATCATGGCATTTTCTCTGTAAGGGGGCGAAAGGAAAAATCGAAGAAGCCACGATCGTGGCCCAGCTAAGCCACGATCGTGTCCCAGCTCTAGAAGGCCACGATCGTGGCCATTACCTGCCACGGTCGTGGCAAACTTGCTGTAAGTCCCGGGCATTTTAAAAGCACGACGCCATGGTCGTGGCCCATCATGCCACGGTCGTGGCTCACAAAACTGGGACGAAACCCGAGCTAATGCCCCTAAGTCTCCATACTCTCCTCCAAACTCATTTCCCCAAGTTTCCCCTTTAGAACCCAACGATCCCAAATCTCCTAATAATCCTAATCAACCAACTCCTTCATTCTCTACACCAATTACCTATCCCATTTCCATCTCCTCCTACACAAACACTCAAACACCTCACAAATTCCATTACCCAAACCAAAACCCCAAAATTCAAAACTCGCCCGAAACCCAGATTTGCTTAATTCCATGGCACCCAAGGCTACCAATGCGAATAAGGGCAAGCAAGTGACAACACATGTGGTCGATGCTCAACATGCACCTCCGGCGGACATAAAGGAGTGTGGTATCAAAGACATCCGCAAACGGTACAACGCCCCCTTCTTCATCGCTTCATCACAAGAAGGTGAAAAGTTCCAAGCCCTTTCTACTCTTCCACGCCCACACGGTCATTATTTTGACCCTAATTTCTTGATTAAGATGTCACTAATGAAGAAGATGAAAGAGTTTGCTAGGCACCTTGGTTGGATGGAATTTATGTTTACTCCTATGCCTAGAATTGCAAATTTGGTGCTTGAATTTTACACTACGTTGGAGTTTTTAGATAAAACACGATTGAAATGTCGCCTCGGTGATTACGAGTTTGTGGTTGATGAAGATATTATGTCAAATGCATGTGATATCAAAAAGGGTGGTCTTTCTAAAGACGGGACGTTTATTATGGATGGATTTTGGGAATCTCTTACCGGATTTCCGAAATTTAATGCCCGAAATTCTCCTAATGGTTTGATTGAAGATGGCCCTCTTCTCTAGCTTCACAAGTTTATTTGCACTTCACTTTTTGGCAAATTGGAGGATAATAAGATTCAACAACGTGAATTATTTATCTTATACTGTGTGAAGATGCAATTAAAGTTCAACTCAATTTCATGCATTTTTGATATTTTTCGGGAAAACTTTAGAAAGAACCCAAAGAAGTTGCATCGTGGACACATTATTACTACTTTGGCTTTGTTCTTTGGCAAGATTGATGAACAAACCTTGGAGCCGTTGCAGTCCACAATACCATTCTATACAATGGACAATATGCGGTGAGCAGAGGTGGTGAACAAGTACTCTCATTTCCTCCACCCAGCGGAGAGACAATGTTGGAAGCTACACCAAGATGAAAGGCCAATGTATGTGGAGGGAGGTACAAACGAAGGAGAGGAAGATCACGATGAAGGAGGTGAAGACATAGAACCATCTCGGTTGCCCGGTTGCGCACCTGACCGATGGAGCGAGGTCCTTGAGGTAATGCACACCATGAATGCCCGAAACAAACGAATGGAGCGGGAACTTCGACATCAAGGCTACTACATCCAGCAAATGGTGGAGCGATCTGGATACAACAACCCACAACCACCACCATCTCCAACTCAAGACTAAGGGCAGTTTCCTAGCACTTTGTTTTTCTTTAGTATTTTCTTGTCTTCGTGATGTCTTGAGTTTGCTATATGTCTTTGTGATGTCTTGTTCTTCTTGTTTGATTGATGTTCATGCTTGGTTGTTAATGCGTTTGTTAGTATAGCTTAATTGTTTAGATGTTTTTGTGCTCCCTACACCTTGAGGACAATGTGTTTTTCAAGTGTGGGGGTGTGGTTCCACTTAGGAATCCTTTGTGTGTTTAGGTCTAGGTTATTTTGTTAGGCATTGATTTTGGCATGAATTTTCAAAATTTGACCCCCTTCAAAATTCTTTAACTTGTGTTAGAAGCTTATCACACACCTAGTTAGGAAATGAACTCGAGCACAAGGCCTAAGAACTTGTAGAAACATCACCCTCTGTTGTTTAGACTAGTAGTCTCACTATGTAGATTAGACTAGAGGGTTGATGAGTGACCTTGTAAGGAACTTTGAGCAGAAGGAGGAGACAACCGTCTTCATTTATTCATGAGGTGCCTACATGAGTCCGGTTGATCGAGGTATCCTACTAGTACTTGACATGGTCTTGGTTGCGTGGCGTTGGTGAATGTCGGGGGAAAATCCTTTGAAATTGAGCCTAGAGTTTAGAGCCAAGAACCCTTATATCCATTATCTTTAACCCATTGAGCCTAGCCATTCATTGATCATATTATATGTATACCAACTTTAAGCCTTATATCCACCATCCTCCCGACCTTTGGTCATCCGATTCGAGGACACATAAGTTTACATTTTTTTGGGAAATGATATGTATTGGGTTTAGTTGGTAGCTTAGTGTTCATGTGGGTTAATTTATTGGGAATTTGGGTAGTTGAGAGGCCATACAAAGAAGCCGAGTTTTTTCCTAGAAAATGCCAAGTTTGTATTTGAAAAAAAAAAGAAAAAAAAAGAAAGAAACAAAAGAAGAAAAGAAAAAAAAGGGAAAGTGAAGGTTGAATAAGGCATTAATAATTGGCATAACTCGTGCTACGCGGTCTTACGGAATGGGTGAATTTTGAGAGTGCTTTAATTATTTATGGTGAGGATGTTTAGAATAGACGAGAGACTAGAATGCTTTGGCAACAAGTCCTCGGATTGGGTGGTTTAACTACTATCCATATATATTATCTCACCAATACCTTAGACCCATTACAACCCGATTGAAAGTCCCATGTTCACGAGTAACCACACGACTTTGAGGCACTGTTGAGTAGGACGTAGGATATTTTGAAAGACATCGGTCATGTACGCGAGAGATAGGAAGTTGGCTACTTACAAATCGTGAGCTAAAAATTTCTGAACCTCTGAGTGGTTAACCTTGTAGTGTCTTTTACATAGTGATAACACTTGATTAAACCACCGAGTGGTGAGGTGTCTACCGTGTCTTACTCTTTGTGTTTGGGTTGATGAACTAGCGAGGTAGTGGGGTGGACTTTTGATGTGAGTTTGAGATTTTGAGGGGAGTCAATTTGTGAATTTATCATGCCTAGCCTTGTCCTTTTCATGTTTTCTTTCTTATGTGATTGTGATGTGATTATGATTGTGATTGTATGAGTATTGCTTGAGGACAAGCAATGATTCAAGTGTGGGGGTGTGATGAGTGTGGAAACACTCATCTTTTGTGTTTATTTTAGAGTAGATTTACCGTTGTTTCTATTGCTTTTGTTTGTTCTTCGTTGTCGTTATGTCATTTATCGTGCATTATTTGTTTTTAGTGTAGTCTTATGTTTTTATTGTGTTTTCTTCATGCTAGGAGATTTGGTGAGGTGAAGTGGAGGAAGTGAAGTCACCTTGGGTCATCGTATGCGATTTGATTTGCCGGGAGGAAGGACGCTTAATCGAGACCTCGAAGACGTGGGCAAGGTGGACCTCTTGCGACTCCAATGCGGATAACTTTCTCATCCAAAGTCCGATGGAGACGAGTGAGATAGCTCTGGAAAGAAGACATCCGGGGATACAACTTTATCTCTAATGGTCTTCTTCAAATTCGGAGTCTAAGAGGGGAGAACGCTGGATTCAATATCGTAGTCCAATTCTGTCAAGATTTCATCACAAGTGGGCCGAATTTGAAGACTTGTTTTGGGCCCATTTTGGGCTTTAATTCTAATTTCGTGGCTGAGACATTTTGGGGGGATAAATCTTGTATATAAGCCTTTGCTTAGATATTTTAAAGGGATTAGATATTTTGGAAGGATAATTAGATATTTTTGGTACAACTCTCCACTAACTCTTAGTTTTGGAAGAGAACTTGGCTCACCATTGTTGGAGTTTGTAAAGAACTTGAAGGAGAACTTTTGGAAGCTTGAAGATCATCTTGAGCTTTCTCTAACCCTCTCTTTTATGTTTATGCTTTACTTGCTTCATTTAATGGATGTGTTTAGTTGTGTAGTTGATATGTGTGAGTAGTGGGTTTGGTGCCTTGATGGCATCTATTTAGCCAATGGTTTAGTGGGGTTAAAATGCTAAGGTTTGTGAACTAGTTAATGAGTTTAATGTTTAATCTTGATTGATCATCTTGATTATGAACCTGGTTAATGTTAATCGCCGAGAGGGGTTAGGATTAACGGACATTTTAACTAGTTTAGTAGACACCTTTTGATGAGAGATCACCTTAGGTGACTAGTTGTCCAAAGGATGGTGATTATAGTTGGTGTTTAGTTAGATTAGATGGCTAATTTATCGCGAGAGCGTGGTTAGTTCATCTAAGTCTAGTTAAGAATCGATTTAGACTAGTTTGTCGCGAGAGCGTTGATTAGTTGCCTTCGAAACATCCGGACCATATCATGAACTTAATAAACCCCATAAGCCATTTGGTTATTTAGTTTGTCATTAGTACCTTGCTCACTCTTATTTTATTTGTAAAATCATCTTATTCAGTAGTAGTGTTATTTCTACTAATAGTTTGTGTGTTTAGACTTGACAAAACCTTCTCATTTAGTCCTAGACTAGTGGTAAAGTCGAGTTTGCGGCCTAGAACTTAGTCCTTGTGGGACGACATTCCCTTACTTACTCTTTATTGCAAGGGGGGGGGGGGGGGGGGGGGGGGTGAAAATCTTTCCTTTCAATGCCACTGGCCCAACTCGCTCCAAAATCTCAAACGGGCCAATATATCTAGGACTGAGTTTGCCTATTCTTCCAAACCTCATTGTTCCCTTCATGGGTGACACTTTGAGAAAAACATGTAATCCCTCCTTAAACTCAATATCCTTTCGTCTCTTATCTGAATATGACTTTTGCCGACTTTGAGAAGTTTCTAACCTTTTTTGAATCAACTGTATCTTCTCATTAGTTTCTTGCACTAAGTCATTGCCCAATAGTTGTTTCTCACCCACCTCATTCCAACATAATGGAGATCTACACCTTCTTCCATAAAAAGCTTCATATGGAGCCATCTTGATACTTGACTGATAGCTATTATTATAGGCAAACTCCATCAATGAAAAATAATGATCCCAACTTCCTCCAAAATCAATGGCACAAGTTCGCATCATATCTTCCAAAATCTGAATAACACGCTCAGTCTGACCATCTGTTTGAGGATGAAAGGCCGTACTCAAATCTAATCGAGTTCCCATAGCCTCCCGAAATTGCCTCCAAAATCTTGATGTAAAATGAGTTCCACGATCAGAGACAATTGACACTGGTACACCATAGAGGCAAATAATTTCATCTATAAATATCTGAGCAAACCTACTTGCATCATATATACTCTTTATTGGTAGAAAATGTGACAATTTTGTCAATCTGTCTACAATGACCTGCACTGCATCATAACCTCCTGAGGTTGTTAGAAGCCCTACTAACAAATCCATTGTTATCCGTTCCCACTTCCATACTGAAATTTCTAGAGATTGTAGTAATCCAGAAGGCCGCTGATGCTCGACTTTTACCTGTTGACAAGTCAGACACTTCGAAACAAACTTTGCAATATCCTTTTTCATACCTTGCCACCAATAATTGCATCTGAAATCATGGTACATCTTTGTAGATCTAGGGTGCATACTATATACTGCTTGGTGTGCTTGAGTTAATAGTTCCTTTTTTAGATTTCCAACATCAGGTACAACCACTCGAGAACCAAAACAAGACACCATTAGCACTAAGTCAAAATTTAGGCAATTCACCTTATTTAATTTCTTCCATCATCTTAATAATATCAGGATCCTCCTATTGTAATTCCATAACTCATCCTCGCAAGGTAGGTCTCATATGCATTTCTGCTACTAACTTTGGCTGAACTAAGGACTTTCGACTTAAAGCATTAACAACCAAATTAGCTTTCCTAGGGTGATAGTTAATGGTGCAGTCATAATCCTTAAGTAACTCCATCCACCTCCTCCGCCTTAAATTCAAATCTCATTGCTCAAAAATATACTTGAGGCTTTTATGATCTGTATATATCTCAAACTTCTCACCATATAAGTAGTGCCTCCAAATCTTCAATGCAAACACAACAGCTGCCATTTTCAAATCATGGACTGGATAATTCTCTTCATGTTTCTTCAGCTGTCTAGAGGCATAAGTAATCACATTCTTATGTTGCATAAGAACACATCCCAAACCAATTCTAGAAGTATCACAATAAACTGAATATCCACCTGATCCTGAAGATAGAACCAGTACAGGTGCATATGTTAATCGATTCTTCAATTCCTGAAAACTCTCTTCACATCTGTCTGACCATTCATACTTGGTATTTTTATGAGTTAGCCGAGTTAAGGATGCTGCCAAAGTAGAGAACCCTTTGACAAACCATCGATAATACCCTACTAAACCCAAAAAGCTGCGTATATCAGTAACATTAGCTGGGGTCGGCCAATTCACAATAGCTTCCAACTTCTTTGGGTCAACTGACACTCCCTCTTTAGACACCACATGTCCTAGAAAAGCTACACTTTGAAGCCAAAACTCACACTTTGAGAATTTAGCCTTTAGCTTTTTCTCTCGTAGCATCTGCAACACTTGCCTAAGGTATTTCCCGTGATCCTCTTAATTAATAGAGTAGACCAAAATATCATCAATAAATACAACCACAAACTGATCCAGGAAAGGCTTGAAGGTTCGATTCATCATATCCATAAAGGCAGCTGGAGCATTAGTCAATCCAAATGGCATAACTAAAAATTCATAGTGTCCACATCGAGTCCTAAATGCCATCTTTAGAATGTCCATCTCTCTAATCTGTAACTGATGGTACCTGGATCTTAAGTCAATCTTAGAAAACTATTTAGATTTTTGCAGCTGATCAAATAAATTATCTATTCTTGGAAGAGGATATCAGTTGCGTATAGTTACCTTATTCAGCTTTCTGTAATCTATGCACAATCTTAAACTCCCATCTTTCTTCTTTACAAATAGTACTATGGCTTCCCATGGAGAAACACTAGGCCTTATGTACCCTTTATTCAATAAATCTTGCAACTATTCTTTCAACTCTCTCATTTCAACTGGAGCCATGATGTAAGGTGGTATAGAGATTGGTTCAGTGCCTGGTTCAAGATCAATACAAAATCCAATCTCCCTCTCTAGAGGTAAGCCTGAAAAATCCTCTGGAAATATATCTGGATACTCTCTGACAATAGGAAGATGATCTACTGAAACATCTTCCTTCTTTATTTCCTTTACCATAGATAAATAGCTTGCACACTCTTTCTTTAGAAACTTGCTAGCTTTCATGTAAGAGATAAATTTTGTAGTAATCATATTTTTCTCACCTTGAAACTCAAACTCTGCCTCATCTGGGTGATAGAAAATAACCCTTTTTCTAAAATAATCTACCACCGCATGATAAGCAGATAATAAATCTATACCCATTAATATATCAAAATTATCTATATCCAATATGTATAAATCAGTCATCAAGTCATGTCCACTAATTTGAATATTGCAAGATCTAACAACTTCACAAATATACACAAACCTGTTCGAAGGAGTGGCAACAATCATTGACTCATCCAAACACACAGATATAGCATCCAAATATTGAACATATCGAGATGACACAAAAGAGTGTGTAGAACCTGAATCAAATAGAATATGTGCATAAGATGATCCAATGGGAAGATTACCTGATACCACAGTATTACTAGCATCAGCATCCTTCCTGGTCAAAGCATGCACTCGAGGTGTACGGTTCCTCCTCCACTGTCAGACTTAGGTCTCTCAATCCTCGAATCTACTTCCCTTTGATCAAATATATTGGCTTGCTGAACTTGTGGTTGAGGATACTCTTGTGTTGGTGGCCTAGCTATCAAACTCGCCACTTGTTTACACTGACCAATTGTATGACAGTCTTTCACCAAGTGACCTAACATACCACAACGAAAACAAGCTCCTATCCTTTTGTAACAAACATCCCCAGGATGTTGTTTACCACAACTTTGGCATCTTCTTAAATTGCTGAATTGATTCTGAATGAATCGTTGATCACAGAAATCTTTTCCTCTTCCAAATCTACCAACAGGTCCTCCACCCCTTAACGATACTGGCTGAATATTAGTCCATCTCTCTTGCTATCTAAAGCCTTGGTTCAAACTCTGGTTATTTATCAAACTTCTGGAATTTTGGTTGACTTAGGACCTCTTAACATTTATTATCTCGCATCTCCAAGGTTCGAGCATAATCTACTGCAGCTACATATGTCTCGAACCCACGAGGATACATAACTTTGAACATTGAGTCATCAAGTCCACAAACAAACCTCTTTACCTTCATCTCATCATTGGAAACCAAGTGTTTTGCATACCGTGACAGATAAGTGAACCTCTCATCATATTGAGATACTGTCATCTCTGGAGTTTTTACCAATCGCTCAAATTCAAATGCTCTAGCATCTTTCAAACTCTCTGGTAAGAACCGATCCAACAAGGCCTTACAAAAGATCTCCCAAGTCCATGTATATTATCCCTCATTTTGGAACCAAACACCAACAACACCTACCAATTTAAATAAAGCTAGCTCCACCATTTGCTCTTTATCACACCTTAAGATCTTTCTCCTCTTCTCCATCTCATCAATGAATACCTGAGGATCATCGCTTAAGCAAGAAAATATTGGTGGATCCAACTTCAAAAACTCACCCAAAGAGTCATCTTTAGTAGCCAGTGTAACATTCTGCTCTTATTGTGTTTGCTGAGTAGCGATGAATTTCTCTATTGCTTGCATAACTCTATCTACACCATCACCACCCTGCCTCTCCATCTCAGAAGTGGGAACAGTAGCCACAGGTGGTGGAATCTCATCTCTAGTTACCCCACCAGCATTAGTGGCCTCAATTGGTAGTGTAGTATCCGATGCAACATCCTTTCTCCGACCTTGGGAGCTTTCACCATGCTCTCCAGCCGCCTCAGTATCACTACATGTAACTGTCATGTCCTCCTATACCAATAAATGAGAATTAAGCACACAAATGACAACACAACAAAAGAGTTTAAGGACATGACAAATTCTATTCTACATTATACACAACATATAATTCAAACAACAAGCTAGGCTCAAACCTAAGGCTCTGATACCAAGTCTGTCACGACCCAAATTATTTCATAAATCATAAAAATAAAAGAACAAAGTTATAGATCTATGTATTATGAATCCACACAAATTAGAATTACCTAATTTGGAGTCCGGATGAGGAAGTTACGCCTATTTTACCGAACGACGATGAATTAAGCCTAAACCTTTCCAAAATCAACCTTATTATGCTGTAACAAATTTGGTTGAAGGGCGAGGGTATCACAACGACATTCCCAGAATTGCCATTTTCTTAGGAAAACTTCGGTTGCATAGAGTCATGAGTCGCTTGTTGCACAAAGTTTTTCTCAAAGACCTGGTATTGATTATGAAGAGACATATTCTCCTGTGGTGGATGCAATCACGTTTTGATATTTGATAAGTCTGGCACTACATGAAAAGTTGAATATGCGACTTATGGATATCCATAAATTTTGACTCGTTTGGAGTTACGGCCGCAATAATATATCAAATCGAAGATAATTCCATGACCTATACGCTCGCTTTCCTAGGCCGTGAAATGCCAAACTTTTGACCCCCAAATTGGCTTTATAAAGAAGTTATGAGGGTTTTAATGGCCTTTCTGGGAATTTTTTAACTATTCTCTTATTTCCTTGATATTCATTACTTCTTATGCTGCTCCCTAACTCCGCCACATGTTCTTCTTGACTAAGTTAGGATACCTCTTGTTTATTCTCTTTTTATGGCATGTAACATCCTTTTTTCGGGCCATTTTGGGCCCTTTTTCTGTCGTTTTGTGCCATTTCCAGCATTTTTTCACTATTCACTCATTTCCTTGATCTTCATTGCTTCTTATGTTGCTCTCTAACTCTACCACATGTTGTTCTTGACTATTTTAGGACAACACATTTTTATTCTCTTTTTATAGCCTGTAACGGCCTTTTTCGGGCCATTTCGGGTCCTAGAAAACCCTCATAACTTCGACGGGCCATAAATTTTGACTCGTTTGGAGTTACGGCCGCCAAAATATATCAAATCGAAGATAATTCTATAACCTATACGCTCACTTTCCTAGGGCGTGATACACCAAAGTTTTGGGCCCAAAATTGGCTTTATAAAGAAGTTGTGAGGGTTTTAATGGCCCATTATGGCCTTTCCATGAATTTTTCTACTATTCTCTCATTTCCTTGATATTCATTGCTTCTTATGCTGCTCCCTAACTCCGCCACATGTTCTTCTTGACTAAGTTAGGATACCTCTTGTTTTTTCTCTTTTTATGCCACGTAACATCCTTTTTCGGGCCATTTCAATTCCTTTTTCGGTCATTTTGGGCCTTTTCCAGCCTTTTTTCACTATTCTATCATTTCCTTGATCTCCATTGCTTCTTATGTTGCTCCCTAACTCCACCACATGTTATTCTTGACTATTTTTGGACAACACATGTTTATTCTCTTTTTATAGCCTGTAAAGGCCTTTTTCGGGTCATTTCGGGTTTATATAACTTTGACGGGCCATAACTTTTGACTCATTTGGAGTTACGGCCGCCATAATATATCAAATCGAAGATAATTCTATAACCTATACGCTCGCTTTCCTAGGGCGTGATACGCCAAAGTTTTGACCCCAAAATCGGCTTTATAAAGAAGTTATGATTGTTTTAATGGCCCCATTATGGCCTTTTCGGGAATTTTTCTACTATTCTCTCATTTCCTTGATATTCATTGCTTCTTATGCTGCTCCCTAACTCCGTCACATGTTCTTCTTGACTAAGTTAGGATACCTCTTGTTTATTCTCTTTTTATGGCATGTAACATCCTTTTTCGGGCCATTTCGGGCCCTTTTTCGGTCGTTTTGGGCCTTTTCCAGCCTTTTTTCACTATTCTCTCATTTCCTTGATCTTCATTGCTTCTTATGTTGCTCCCTAACTCCACCACATGTTATTCTTCAATATTTTAGGACAACACATGTTTATTCTCTTTTTATAGCCTGTAACAGCCTTTTTCGGGCCATTTTGGGTGCTAGGAAACCCTGATAACTTCGACGGGCCATAAATTTTGACTCGTTTGGAGTTACGGCCGCAATAATATATCAAATCGAAGATAATTCCATGACCTATACGGTCGCTTTCCTAGGCCGTCAAATGCCAAAGTTTTGGCCCCAAAATTGGCTTTATAAAGAAGTTGTGAGGGTTTTAATGGCCTTTCCGGGAATTTTTTAACTATTCTCTTATTTCCTTGATATTCATTGCTTCTTATGCTGCTCCCTAACTCCGCCACATGTTCTTCTTGACTAAGTTAGGATACCTCTTGTTTATTCTCTTTTTATGGCATGTAACATCCTTTTTCGGGCCATTTTGGGCCCTTTTTCGGTCGTTTTGTGCCATTTTCAGCCTTTTTTCACTATTCTCTCATTTCCTTAATCTTCATTGCTTCTTATGTTGCTCCCTAACTCTACCACATGTTGTTCTTGACTATTTTAGGACAACACATGTTTATTCTCTTTTTATAGCCTATAACGGCCTTTTTCGGGCCATTTCGGGTCCTAGAAAACCCTCATAACTTCGACGGGCCATAAATTTTGACTCGTTTGGAGTTACGGCTGCCATAATATATCAAATCGAAGATAATTCTATAAAGTATACGCTTGCTTTCCTAGGGCGTGATATGCCAAAGTTTTGGGCCCAAAATCGGCTTTATAAAGAAGTTATGAGGGTTTTAATAGCCCTATTATGGCCTTTCCAGGAATTTTTCTACTATTCTCTCATTTCCTTGATATTCATTGCTTCTTATGCTGCTCCATAACTCCGCCACATGTTCTTCTTGACTAAGTTAGGATACCTCTTGTTTTTTTTCTTTTTATGGCACGTAACATCCTTTTTCGGGCCATTTCGGACCCTTTTTCGGTCATTTTGGGCCTTTTCCAGCCTTTTTTCACTATTCTATCATTTCCTTGATCTTCATTGCTTCTTATGTTGCTCCCTAACTCCACCACATGTTATTCTTGACTACTTTTTGACAACACATGTTTATTCTCTTTTTATAGCCTATAACGGCCTTTTTCGGGCCATTTCGGGTCCTAGAAAACCTTTATAACTTTGACGGGCCATAACTTTTGACTCATTTGGAGTTACGGCCTCCATAATATATCAAATCGAAGATAATTCTATAACCTATACGCTCGCTTTCCTAGGGCGTGATACGCCAAAGTTTTGACCCCAAAATCGGCTTTATAAAGAAGTTATGATTGTTTTAATGGCCCCATTATGGCCTTTTCTGGAATTTTTCTACAATTCTTTCATTTCCTTGATATTCATTGCTTCTTATGCTGCTCCCTAACTCCGCCACATGTTCTTCTTGACTAAGTTAGGATACCTATTGTTTATTCTCTTTTTATGGCATGTTACATCCTTTTTCGGGCCATTTCGGGCCCTTTTTTGGTCGTTTTGGGCCTTTTCCAGCCTTTTTTCACTATTCTCTCATTTCCTTGATCTTCATTGCTTCTTATGTTGCTCCCTAACTCCACCACATGTTATTCTTGACTATTTTAGGACAACAAATGTTTATTCTCTTTTTATAGCCTGTAATGGCCTTTTTCGGGCCATTTCGGGTCCTAGAAAACCATCATAACTTCAACGGGCCATAAATTTTGACTCGTTTGGAGTTACGGCCGCCATAATATATCAAATCGAAGATAATTCCATGACCTATACGCTCGCTTTCCTAGGGCGTGAAATGCCAAACTTTTGACCCCAAAATCGGCTTTATAAAGAAGTTATGAGGGTTTTAATGGCCCCATTATGGCCTTTCCGGGAATTTTTTTACTATTCTCTTATTTCCTTAATATTCATATCTTCTTATGCTGCTCCCTAACTCCGCCACATGTTCTTCTTGACTAAGTTAGGATACCTCTTGTTTATTCTCTTTTTATGACATGTAACATCCTTTTTCGGGCCATTTTGGGCCCTTTTTCGGTCGTTTTGTGCCTTTTCTAGCCTTTTTTCACTATTCTCTCATTTCCTTGATCTTCATTGCTTCTTATGTTGCTCCCTAACTCTACCACATGTTGTTCTTGACTATTTTAGGACAACACATGTTTATTCTCTTTTTATAGCCTGTAACGGCCTTTTTCGGGCCATTTCGGGTCCCAGAAAACCCTCATAACTTCGACGGGCCATAAATTTTGACTCGTTTGGAGTTACGGCCGCCATAATATATCTAATCGAAGATAATTCTATAACCTATACTCTCGCTTTCCTAGGGCGTGATACGCCAAAGTTTTGGGCCCAAAATCAGCTTTATAAAGAAGTTATGAGGGTTTTAATGGCCCCATTATGGCCTTTCCAGGAATTTTTCTACTATTCTCTCATTTCTTTGATATTCATTGCTTCTTATGCTGCTCCCTAACTCCGCCACATGTTCTTCTTGACTAAGTTAGGATACCTCTTGTTTATTCTCTTTTTATGGCACGTAACATTCTTTTTCGGGCCTTTTCGGGCCCTTTTTCGGTCGTTTTGGGCCTTTTCCAGACTTTTTTCACTATTCTATCATTTCCTTGATCTTCATTACTTCTTATGTTTCTCCCTAACTCCACCACATGTTATTCTTGACTATTTTTGGACAACACATGTTTATTCTCTTTTTATAGCCTGTAACGGCCTTTTTCGGGCCATTTCGGGTCCTAGAAAACCCTCATAACTACGACGGGCCATAAATTTTGACTCGTTTGGAGTTACGGCCGCCATAATATATCAAATCGAAGATAATTCTATGACCTATATGCTCGCTTTCCTATGGCGTGAAGGAAGATGAGTATGAAAATAAACCAAGTTTGACTACTGATGGGTCTTTTCATGATGTCGTTTATGGACTTACAAATGGTGAGGTTGAAGCTAATGTTGAAGGTGAACCTAATAGTGAAGTTGCAGTAGAGTATACGTTATTGGGGCAGAACTATGGAAGCATATTACGCAAGAAAGTAATTTGCTCTGCTGTGATTTCTGATCCTACAGCTTGTAAATACAGTAATGAAGATGATGAAGATCGGACACAAAAAGAATTTGAAACTCACGTAGTGAAAGAGAATGAGGAAAAAGAGCCATTATTGACGGGAGATGTGCATACAACTCTAGAAGGAAGGGCTGGTACCTCAGGAGAGCCTATTCTCAATGATCACTCGAGTTGGATAAGGAGCCAAAATTGCAAGCTCGGCTTGGAAGTTGCTTCTAAATTTTGTGATGTTCTTTGCCAATGAAGGTGGACCACAAGGGAACGAATTAGAGTGAGTTGGTGAATTAGATGTGTTCTATGTCCCAAGATAAGGGCTATGTATCAATGCAACAAGCAATTTTAGTTAAGAATTATCTGAGGAAGTTTGAGAAAATAAAGGCCAAAATGCTGTCAAAAATGAAACAGCTTGGCGCATGTGTTTTTGATAATGCACATGAGCAGGTTTATGTATTGCCCACAGAACATCGCATTGATCCACCGCTTGCTGTACTAAACTCCAATGCATGGAAGAACATAGTGGATCCCTTCCTAATATTCTTGGCAGACCATTGCTTATTTTGTGCTCTTTGGGACATGCTACAACATATGTGTGCCTCGAGGAACATATTCTGGTTTTCTGCTATTCTTGAAGTTTGCATTAGGGTGTTATGGATGTTCTTAGATTGCTTGGTGTGTCACAAGGTAGATTTGAAGAATTTAGGGAGTACTGAGATTATTGAAGACCCAAATACTCTGACTTTTGCTAAGCAAATTCAAGACATTGTCATGTATTTTGCAGATAGCTCTGCTTTCAAATCACTTGCAGTAGGTGCAACAGATTTGCAGTATGTGTAGCAGATTCTTACTTCATGCGATTATGTACGAAGGAAGAAGCAATTTTGTCACATACTTGGCCGGCATGGTGTTAACTTCGAACTTGATGAAGTGTGGTCAAACGAATTACTTGGATTATTTGCTTTTGATCTTGTTGCACCTATGGATTCTGAATGGTGGTGGATTATTTTGCTAGAAGTATATAGCAAGATCACTGAGATTTTGCGTTGTCAAAGACGGTACGAGGCTCTAGTCAAGAAATTCAATCTGTTGAGACAGGATGGAACTGTAGAAGCATATGTGAATAAGTTTGAAGAACTTAAGAGTCTTATGTTGGTTGAGAATAGGTGCTTGTCGGAGAGATATTTTGTCTCAAGCTTCTTGGCAGGTTTAGATGAGGATATTCACACAATGGTGTTGGCAGCTAGTCCAACTTCTCTGGCTAAGGCTATTCGGTTGACAAGATTAAATGAAAGTGCAATTTGTGCTTTGTTTAAGAGATAGCTACCTAATGGAGTTGGGTTTGGGATAACTCATCCTTATGTTCTGAATCTGTTGGAAGCTCCTGGTGCAAGAAGTACAAGTATGATGGTGGTTCTGCAAATTTTTTTCAATTATGCAGAAGCTATACCTGCAAATTTCTACAGATTCTACATCTACTGCCAACTTTGGAGATGCACTTTTGCAAATTTGCCGAGCTCCAGGCTTGAAATTAGATGCAGCAACCGCGCTGACACTTGCGGCTCTATTACATCAGTCATCTCCTGATTTGCCGACGATAGATGTGCAATTATTGGAATCATGTGCAGGTTTATCTCATGGTTTTGTAGGTCTACTATGTGGTCTTAATGTCAAATCTAAGTCGTATGTTGAGTCGGAAGAAAATAAAGAGGTGAAACAGAATTGTTTAAAGAGAGAAGAATTGGATATAATTCTTGCAAATTTGGAAAAGTTCAGAGTTATGGCACTAGCTGTAGATTCAGAGTTGTATGCACTTGCTGCAAAACGGAAAGGAAAAACAACAAATATTGGTGACTTGGGCCAACTTAAGCAATGATGGATGATGCGAATTGGGAAGACATTTCAGAATTGCAGAGCAAATCCCCTGAGTTCGTTGATGGGCTTAAGCTTCAACCTTGAGGACAAGATTGCTAAAGGAGGAGGCTGTTATGAGAAGAGGACCTTTCTATGATAAGGCCAAATATATAAGATTGTATTGAACTTTGGCTTAAACTGACTTAAGGGCCTATGAATAGGTAGCTTAGAAGAAGCTGTGATGATTCTGATATTTTGACAAGAAAACTCAAGAAACATATAGTTTCGATTCTTCTTCCTTCCTCTATCTCTCTCTTCTATTTCTAATCTCAAATTCTATCCCGAATTCTATCATAAACCCTAATTCCCAATCACGAACATAACACATTTTTAGTATTTAAAATAATACTCAATTAACCTAAATCTAATGACCACCCTGTCTCATCATCTTACCTTGGCACGTTGGAGATCACACGAATTCCCACCGCCGCTCGCTCTCCACTTGCGACCCTCCTGTCGATGCAATTGTTCTCTTTCGAAAGAGCTTTTTTAGCTTTTCTGGGTTCTATTATTTCGTGTTTTCCTAAGTTGAACTGTGTACCTTTTTTGTTTTATTGTTCTGTGAAACAGCAGTACCATGCTTGTTTCATGGAGGACATGGACTTTTGGATGGTCATATTCTCGATGACCGCTCTGGATGGAACTCTGAGGCATGATTTCATTACATCATAAACTGTGAAACCAATTGCTACAGAGGGCACAACAAGAGAAGGGAAATTGGCAACAATGGGAATGACTTGGCCGAAGGCAGAACAAGATTGGCCGAACTGAAAATTTGAGAAGGAGAAATTTTGGTTGCTTTCTCTTATGTTTTACATTGGTATGTAATTGTATGAAAATTTGTATGTATATTTGATATACATTGTGTGTTTGTTAAGTGATATTGGTTGTACTATGAGGTGAAATTGGTATACATATTTTTTGTCATTAGTATATGACTGCATTGTAATTAGTGTATTGTAGAAGAAAACCAATATTCGAGAAGAAGAAAACTAATATTCAAGTGCAAGAATGCCAATATTCCCATAATTGCATTTCCATAAATTGTATTATTTTCTATAACTATATTATAATTGGTATGCATTTACAATCATATTGGTATGTATATGCAATAATATCGGATGCATTGTTCAGAATATCATAGTAGAAGGATACCAATATTAGAGAAGGAGACCAATATTAAAGTAGAAAGAAACCAATATCCGAGAAGAAATATACTAATATCCGAGTACAAGAATACCAATATCAGAGTAGAAGAACATCAATATCAGAGTAGAAGAAAACTAATATCATAGAAAAAATAAATAAATATCAGAGTAGAATGACACTATTATCACAGTCAAAGGAAACCAATATCATAGAAGAAGGAAACCAATATCTGAGAGGAAGAAAATCAATATCCGAGTATAAGGATATCAATATTCCCATAATTGTATTTTCATATATTATATTATTTTTCATAATTATATTTTCATAAATTGTATTATTTTCTGGCTTTTTTGTGTTACTGATAGTGTTGTTACGTGATTTAAGGTAATTGGATGGTATTTTTTTCTTTTTTAATTATTTCTATAACTATGTTTCCTAATTTGTAGCTTTTTTTTGTTTGTTAATAGTGGTGTACCAATATTGTCCCTAATATCATTCAATCTCTCTTCCATCCTTATCAATGGGGACTAGTCTAGTCCGCACTAAATTCGAGCACGATGTTTAGCAGTTTGGGCGATTTTTCTCCTTCCGAAAAAAAATTAAAAAACACAAAAATGGAAGACTTGATAGTAACTCACCCAATTTTTTATATCAATGACAATGACTTAAAATCCCACTCTCGAAGGGAAGGCGGTTGCCTCAAACATCCCACTCTCTCGTCGGTTTGACCCATCTCGTCGTTTGACCCAATTTTTTTTTATCCTTCCGAAAAAAATTAAAAAACACAAAAACGGGAGACTTAATAGTAATTTACCCAATTGTTTATATCAATGACAATGACTTAAAATCCCACTCTCGTTTACAAAGGAAGGCGGTTGCCTCAAACATCCCACTCTCGTCAGTTTGACCCATCTCGTCGTTTGACCCAATTTTTTTTGTCCTTCCGAAAAAATTAAAAAACACAAAAAGGGGAGAATTAATAGTAATTTACCCAATTGTTTATACCTATGGCAATGGCAATGACTTAAAAATCCCACTCTCGTTAAGGAGGGAAGGCGAAGGCTCGTCGGTTTGAACCATCTCGTCGTTTGACCCAATTTTTTTTTGTAAAGGTAAATCTTTTTTATTTATTTTTACAATGTCTATAAATACTCATCCGCCAATTAATTTTTTCAAGTCCCCCCTCTCTCTCTCTCATTCGACAAGCACAAGTTAAAATACGATGGTCTCTGCTTTAAATTACAGCTTGATCTTACTTCCAATACTAAACGTCTACCTAAAATTGCTGGCAATTGCCACGTCCAACAATGTTTCGGGCTCTACCCCTCGCGGGGACAACCTTCCCCTGATGTTGCTGGATCCCCGGCACCTATTGTCCATAACCGCCATCACAATTGCCGCTTCTTTCATGCTACTTCTCCTCGCCCAAAGGCCAAGCTGCCTCTCGAGGAGATGGTTCGTGTCCCTCGTATCCGCTGTTTGCCTACCGGTCAACCTATTTTGGATCGTCTACCTCGCTGCTCTGCTGCACCCTCCATTGCCGGCGGCCTCAAGCTTTTGTATTAGCCTCCCGGAAAAGTTTCACAGTTTCCTGATTGGGGCTCTTCAAGCTATGCTCCCTCGAGCTCCACCAGACGAAGTCGCTGTTCAAATTAGCTAATATCCGATACACTCCGCGGTTCATGGTATGATCATGATTATAGAAGAAATGGTTTAAAGCTAGTTATGTTTATTTGTGTCGAATAATTTAAGCACCACGTTGTTGTGATGTAGTGTTTTTTTTCCTTCGTATATTTGATGGCCCACGATGCCAATATAGAAATTATGACCTTTTTTATACATTTGTGTGATTGTTATATTTACTGATTAAGATGGAGTGTAGAGCGGATTTCCCCACTTCTATTTTTTATGGTTCAGATAATGTAATATTTTTATACGAAGAATGGGTTTAGGGAAGGAGGTGGAAGATTTCAAAAAATTATGAGGTGAGCTGTCGTCGGAGGCTTAGAGAAGAGGGGAATCGATGAAGAAGGAAAGAGAAAAAAGAATATTTTTTTCTCAAAAAAAAAGTTTGCGTGGACATAATTTTTATCGTTTTTGAACTTATTGTGGACTATCTTGTCCACGTCAGCGACACATTAGTGTCATATCATATTCGATTGCCAAAAAATTCAAATAATCCAAAATTCATATGATCGAAGATAAACACGGATATTTTTTTAGGTATTTTAAAAATATGGTATACAAAATATCTATTTGTAATAATACAGAATTTTTAAATTTCTCTAACCCATTTTTATACTAAGAATTAACTATACTCTGAACTTCTTTGTTTTGAATAATTTAAGCAAAACTCTACTATGTTGTTTCGCGAGGTCGGTCATAAAACAGTACACTCAATTCTATGTTTGTTTTGTTGGGAACATATTTTTTCGGGGAAAAAAAGATTTTTCACATTTATCGGAAATTTATTTTCTGTTTTATTTATTTATTCTAGTCAGTGGTTAATTTTCTTTAGAAATATATTTTTCAATGTTTGATTGAATTCAAATTTCTGCCAAAAACAAGCAGAAAACTTAGACAAGAATTATTTTAGGGCAAAGGAAGAGAAAATCTAAAAACGAATAAAGAGCCCATCATCTCCCAGAAATTTATTTGAGGTTGTCGTGGGCATCGCCGTAGTTCGTCGAGAGGCTGTTTATAATTTGTTTCCGGGAATAAACATCATTTAAATTTTTGTACTTGCACAAAAAGTATAATTAAAATTCTGCACTTAAAATTGGTCCACATAATATCTTATATTCTTCAAAACGGTCAATTGAACTTCAAAATATTTCTTTTGCTAAGTGAACCAATTGTAGACACAAAATTTTAATTCTCTTTTTGTACAACTACAAGCGATTAAATGATCTTTATTTGTTTGTTTTGGTGCTCACACCCAGAGAGTTCTGATTAAACAAAAGAACCGACAATCAATTTATTTACCACGGGAATGGATAAAAATAGATTATTTACAACAAGTAAAAAAGATTGGTTAAATTTTGGTCAAACTGTGATTTGGATTTTTCATAGGACAATTTCTGATAGTAGAGAAATTGTTGATCAAGGATAGAACAAAATCCTTGTAATAAAATTTATACCTTTAAAAAGAAGTAAACAAGAATTCGACGAGAACTGGGAAAGAAAACTAAACATTAATTTGTGATATAATTTTTCTTTTAAAAAATTAAGACATCATTAGATGCCCACTCCTAATAGGATCTAATCGTCTCAATTAGGTTGAAAAACGACCTGGGAACCAAACCAGACTCAAAGGTCCAATCTTTTTCTCCGCAATATCAGTAATTAAAGCGACACGAGATGTTCTTTTTCTGTTTACCAGTCAGTTAGTCATATTTGAATAATACAATTTTTGGGTTAATAATTGGAATAATTTACCTCTACAAGACTGCAGTACAATAATGTTATACAATTTTGCCTTGATTCCATTAAGTTCATATTATTTATTTAATAATTTTAGGAAAAAATATTTTATCTAAAGTACAAAAAATCATAAAAAGATTTTGTAAAATTTTTAAAGTCTCTCTTCTTCGCCCATGAGTAAAATATAAGGCCAATTTGAATCTTGGAGATAGTAATAGAATTCTAATTATAAAAAATTTAAACATCCTTATGATTAACTTATTCCTTGACAAAATATACTGTAAATTTTTATGGACTAATTTTCTGACAATTTGACATAGAAAAAAATTTGTATAGCAATGACATGAGATTGAAAATGATAAAATTAAAAAAAATAAAAATTTATGAAAAATAAATTTAAAAAATAGATAGTAGAGCTAATTTTCTTACAAAAATTAAAAATATTTACCAAGTGAAAATTTGATAATCACTAAAACAAATACATTTTCTTCTCTCGGAAATGCGGGTATCTCGATTTTTGTCTCTCAATTCTTATTAAAAGACAATTATGGGCCTTCTTCTCGTACTTGTCGTCGGGGTTTTCTTGCGGGTGGGCCCCTTTAGATTTGAACATACCCGTCTTCCTTTTCAACGGACCGGGCTTGCCATTTCCTTTTATTTGCTTGACGAATAATCACGAATGACGTACTCGATTCTGAATGGTTGAATTTTATTTTGAATTATACATGCCAACTTACTTGTGTTTTATATTATGCTAAGAACTAGATTAGTTACTCTGGGAATGAATTTTTTTATGCCAAGGAAATAATTTAGTATAGAAGATATTTCTTATTTTAATAAAAATATAGTGTAAAAAACTCATGTCAAAACAATAATGGTATCTAATTAAAATAAAATAAAATAAAAATGTAATCAGTACCCTGTACATTTATTAGCACGAGATTACAGGATATTCTCCAGTTATTATCTATATATGAATAAGATTCAGGGCAGCATGTTAACCTTCAAAAGAGCTCGGTCAACTTTAGCAGAAATATTCTGGCTCCGGAAGCGCCTACGTAGCCTACTTAACATGAGGATGGGAAGTGTGGGGGACATGTACTTGGGATTACCTACAATTATTGGAAGGTACAAAAAAGAAATCTTTGCAGATTTGAAAAGTAGAATTCGAGTAAAAATAGGCAAGTGGAAAGTGAGATTTCTTTCTCGTGCAGGCAGGGAGACGTTGGTAAAATTTGTCTTCCAATCAATACTCACGTACATAATGAGCTATTTTCTTTTTGGAAGAGATTGTAACTGAATTGAGAAGCTCATATGTGACTTTTATTGGGGCAGTTCTAATGGGGAAAGAAAGATGCACTGGAGATGTTGGAGCCGTATATGCAAGCCAAAGAAGGAAGGTGGTTTGGGTTTTCATAGATTACAGAATTTCAATAGAGCAATGCTGGCAAAACAAGCATGGCAGATTCTAACTTGTCTAAATTCTTTACCTGCACAAGTTCTAAAGGCCAAATATTTCCCTCCAGACACTCTTATGGCGGCTGGTATTAGTTTTTGTCCAAGTTATATATGGAGGAGCATACGTGAGGGATGCTCTCTGCTGGCACATGGCTTGGAGTGGCATTTGGGGAATGTGGAAGATATCAATATATGGTTTGATAGATAGCTGTCCAACAATCCAGATGGTCTCTTGGTATAGTGATTTCCAGGTATGGACAAATATAACAGAGTGATGGACCTGTTCCTCCCTGGAACCTTAACATGGAACTCAGAACAGGTAGTCTCCATATTCACGACAGAGGAGGCGAGAACGATCCTTTCGATGCACACGAGTGAACGACGTCCAGCTGAATTTCAAAGATGGTGATTCACAAATAATTGAGAGTATACTGTTCGTAGTGGATACCACTTTGATTTTGCTTCTTGGTGGGGCACATCACAATTCTCCTCTATTCCCTCGACAGATCCTAAAATATGGTCTTCAATATGGAATACAAGCTGTCCCCCGTATTTTAAAACTCTGATCTGGAGAGCTTTGGATAATAATATACCTGTTAGAATGAACCTTTTGAAAAAGGGAATCATTGAGGAAGCATTATGCCCATTATGCCATGGAGAAATGGAGACTGTTTGTCACCTATTTGTCAAATGTTTGCGTATTAAAGAAGTTTGGGAGGCTACTGATGTCGATGTGCCTATGGGACACCATGCTAATTTCCAGGACATATGCTCATCTCTATTCCTTCTAGCATCTAACGATGATAAAGCTAGACAAATAGCAGTGCTTTGAGGCATATGAAAATACCTGAATCAACTAGTTTTTTGACCAGAGGATAGATCAGAGTGGCAACGAGAGATTCAAGGGCGTTGACCTTCTTGGCTGACTTCAAATAAGCTAACGAGAATCCCAGCCCTGCCAATACTGCTATAAGAGACAAGTGGTATCCTCATGATCTGCAGTGGTATAAAGTTAACACAGATGCTGGTGTTTCCCAGGAAGGTGGCCAAACTGGTGCTATTATTAGAGACTCACAGGGCCAGTTCATAGCAGCATCCATCTGTGTCTTCCCCTCAGTACTCCATCTGATATGAATCAGATCTGCAAGAAGCCATAATTATTTAATAATTTGTTTTTGAGTTTTAAAGTCTATTTAGGAAGTTAATTATTTGTTAATTTCATTTTACATGAGCTCTATTCTGTTTAGGAAGTTATAAAAAAGATAATTTCATTTTATTAGGAGTTCTAGTCTGTTTAGGAAGTCAATTATGAGATAATCACGTTTTTTAGTATTCCTAGTAGGATTAGAGTTATTTTCCTTTTTAGTTTCTCTTTTTAAGTCATATTTATCTAGTTAGAAGTTTTATTTAACTAGGATTCTTTTTGTAACAATCTGCATATATATATAAATGCTTTATCAATGAGAATGAGGAGAATAATTGGAGTACAAAAAATGTGGGCTTTGCTCTCTTGGTTCTTCGGCGCTGTTCGAACACAGCGGAGGGATTCTGTTCGTTTACCTTCGACTTATCAAGCGGGTCTACATCACCGTTTGTGGCGTCTTCATCAAATCAAGGTTCTTGTTTTCCTATAGCAGCGGGTCGAGGTTGTTCATACCGAGGTTCTTGCAAAGGTGCAAACAACGGGTCGAGATTTCCATCAATCTGAACGTAGATAGATCCGGCTTTCGCGTGGATCTGTAATGAGATTCACATCAGTTGGTATCAGAGCTTAGGCTCTACTTCAGATCATCTATCTTTAAATTTCATTTTTTTATCATTAGTTTTCTTTGTTCATATTGTATTCTGAGTTCGAGAAAGAAAAAAAAGAGAGAAAAAAAATTTCGGAAAATGAAAGAAAGAAAGAAAGGGCGGCAGCCTAGAAAAGAAGAAGAAAGAAGGTTGTGAAAAAAATCCAAAAAAAAGAAAAAGTAAAGTGGAAAGAAAAGAGAATTGTGAAAACAAAATGTCTTGCAACTACACAAGAAGATATTTTGAAGCTGATTTGTCAATGCTTGATCCAAAGATTATAGAGGCCATGATGAGTGGGATGAGGCATATAATGAGAACGGAGGTCAAGAAGCTTAGCGAAAAGGTGGATCGAATAGTGTGCAAACAAGAGAAGATACATTATGTTCCTAATGTCTGTAGCGGAAGACAAATTCAACAAAGGAGGATAAGGGTCAAAGATGAGAAGAATTCAGGAGCTAATTTTGTTGGAGAAGTCAATGGAAAGAGGGAGAACACCATTAATACTAAGCGCGATATTGAGGGAAAGGTATGTAGTTCTGATGATTTGGAGGTTACACCTGAAGTGATTGTTGAAGAAGACGTTTTGACATGGGAGGAATTTGGTGAATATTCTATTGACTTGTTCGATGGAGAATGTTTTGATAACCATGCCATGTCACTTCTTTACTTGAGGGATTTGTTCAATGAATTAGAATTGGTGGATGTTGTTCATCTGAAGAAGTGCTTAACTGCTATTGATGGTGAACAAGAAGAACTTATTGTTTTAGTTGACAAGGAAGATATCCAACCCATATCTTACATATCTCCTGATTTACATGTTGAACATATTGACTTCTTAGGTGTGGACAAGTTTAATTATGTTGGAGGTTCATCGTTGATCAACATCTGGAATAGTTTGAAGTTCAAAGAACGGCTTAAACGGATTAGTAGGGCTTTTGCTTTTGAGTTGGAGATGACTTCAGATTCTTTAAGATCGAAGTACTTGTTCTGTTGGAAAGGAAGGTATCAAGTGCAGCCACGATGTTCAAAGAGTTCATCTTGCACCAGCATGGTTGTGAGTTGGCAAAAGCATGACGGATGCAAGGAATTGAGGACAAATCCATTTCAAGAGGAGGGGAATGATATGAATCAGATCTGCAAGAAGCTATAATTATTTAATAATTCATTTTTGAGTTTCAAAGTCTATTTAGGAAGTTAATTATTTGTTAATTTCATTTTACATGAGTTCTATTCTGTTTAGGAAGTTACAAAAAAGATAATTTTATTTTATTAGGAGTTCTAGTCTGTTTAGGAAGTCAATTATGAGATAATCACGTTTTTTAGTATTCCTAGTAGGATTAGAGTTATTTTCCTTTTTAGTTTCCCTTTTTAAGTCATATTTATCTAGTTAGAAGTTTTATTTAACTAGGATTCTTTTTGTAACAATCTGCATATATATAAAGGCTTTATCAATGAGAATGAGGAGAATAATTGGAGTACAAAAAACGTGGGCTTTGCTCTCTTGGTTCTTCGAAACTGTTCGAACACAGCGGAGGGATTCCGTTCGTTCACCTTCGACTTATCAAGCGGGTCTACATCACTATTTGTGGCGTCTTCATCAAATCAAAGTTCTTGTTTTCCTACAGCAGCATGTCGAGGTTGTTCATACCGAGATTCTTGCAAAGGTGCAAACAACAGATCGAGATTTCCATCAATCTGAACGTAGATAGATCCGGCTCTGATACCAACTGATGTGAATCTCGTTACGGATCCACGCGAAAGCTGGATCTATCTACATTCAGATTGATGGAAATCTCGACCCGTTGTTTGCACCTTTGCAAGAACCTCGGTATGAACAACTTCGATCCGCTGCTGTAGGAAAACAAGAACCTTGATTTGATGAAGACGCCACAAACGGTGATGTAGACCCGCTTGATAAGTCGAAGGTGAATGAACGGAATCCCTCCCCTGTGTTCGAACAGTTCCGAAGAGCCAAGAGAGCAAAGCCCATGTTTTTTGTACTCCAATTATTCTCCTCATTCTCATTGATAAAGCCTTTATATATAGGCAGATTGTTACAAAAAGAATCCTAGTTAAATAAAACTTCAGACTAGATAAATATGACTTAAAAAGGGAAACTAAAAAGGAAAATAACTCTAATCCTACTAGAAATACTAAAAACGTGATTATCTCATAATTGACTTCCTAAACAGACTAGAACTCCTAATAAAATGAAATTATCTTTTTTGTAACTTCCTAAACAGAATAGAACTCATGTAAAATGAAATTAACAAATAATTAACTTCCTAAATAGACTTTGAAATTCAAAAATGAATTATTAAATAATTATGGCTTCTTGCAGATCTGATTCATATCACCATCCCACAATTCTGGAAACCAATTCTGGAAACTCGTGCAATTGTTATTAGATTATCCCTGGCAAAATGAATGAACCTGTCCCAGATTATATTGGAGTTCAATTGTCAGACGGTAGTACAAGCTCTAAAATGGAAGCTCAATGATCGAAGTGACTTGTCTGTTTTGATTCAGGACTGCCTAATAACAACAATAGAGTTTGACAGAGTTGAGTTTGGTTATATTCGGAGAGAAGCAAACAAGATAGCCCATCATATAGCTAAAATGCCAGCTACTACTGGTGTAGATCGATCGTTTATTTCTGTTCCTCCGGACTCAATCATGGAGATGCTACTTAGCGACGCTATGTAATATTTTTTGAAAGTTTAATGAATGAAGTGAATCGTTGACCCTAAAAAAAATAATAACACCAAATAGAAAATGAAAACTAATCCGGAGTCATCAGAGTGGCACTGGTAAAAGCGAAGGGCAGTCGAAATACTATGAAGGTAAATGACCAAAGCGAAGATCTGCCGAGGCAAGCAACGGCTAATAACCACGAGATAACGTCTTAGACGCAACCTTAAGGGCATTTGAATGTATACAAGATACACGCAAATGAAAGCCAAGGTTGAACAAGTTCAGTCAAGACAAGATTCTCTACCTGCAACCACATAAAAGGTATCAAGATCCTTACGGATCTGAGATCAAACCAAGGTTGACCAAACAAAAGTGACACCAAAAATAAACTAACATACAACTAATTACTAGAAAATAAGACAAGCAACATAAAGCAGAAAAAAATAAAAATAAAAGCCAGCCGACATGACAAAGATAACCAGAGACAAAGATGGCTGGAGGGGTAGTCGACCACGACCAACCCCTCCGGGAACCAACAATAGTAGTCACTCTTTGTAATTATATTAAAATTTTACTTACAAAAGAAACTTTTGAGATTAAGAGGTTTGGTTTGCGTATTACTATGTAGTCAAAGCGGCATGCATCGCGTTGCGAACGAAAACACCGCTCTGCCCCGCTCCGATCCTACGACCTTGGGTGATGTGGTCGAAGCGGCGCAGAGCGGTCCAACGCGGCCGGGAGCGGCCGCTCCAACCAAGATGTGCTAAAATTATCACTTTGTCCTCAGATTTTAAATTTTTTAGGGATAATTTGGTAATTTTGAAAAGAACCCTAAAAGTATACTCTCCTTTTTTCTCTTCTTTTCGCAGACAGCCTCCTCCCACCTTATTTTTTATTTTTTCTCTCCAAGACTTCAACTTGAAATGCACCCGTCGACCTCCTCCTACTGGCGACCTTTGCCGACCCAGAACTCCAGCGGACCTCCGCCGGCGCCGACCCAGACAAGGTGTGTTTTTCTCCTCCTTTTTTATCTTCTGTTTCTTTTTCCTTTGGTTTTTTGGTCCAAGAAAAATCTAAGTATATGGCTGAATAAAATTGTTGATTATGTGCGACTTTGTGTACTAAGGAAGCCACTTTGAAGTTACGTAGTATAATGTTTAGCTGAATTTTTGTGAAATTTATGTTGCTGAATTTATTGATTTATGTGAAATATTTGGGTTTGGCTGAATTTTTGTGGCCGTTTGTGGCTAATGTTTGTATAATGTATAAAATTGTTGAATGTTTGGCTGAATTAATTTTCTATTTCCAACAACTATGACAACTCCTAATAATGAACCATCATCATCAATTTCTTTTTCTTCCGAGCAATTCAAACCAACTAGTGGTGATATAGAATGGAGATGGAATATTTTAAAGGACTAGAGTAATAGAAAGAAGGTGACATGTGATTTTTGCAAGACTGAAACTACTGGAAGAATTTCTAGGGCCAAACAACAACAATTGGGAATAAAAAGAAATGTTGCTAATTGCAAGTTAACACCTGAGGTTGTTAAATTGCTTTTGAAGGAGAATGAAGAAAAGAGATTAGCTACAAAAGATGCTATGTCAGGTGACGCATCACAATTCCATGAAGATGACAATTAAGTATTACAATTGCAAAAAATATCTCAGATCCGAAGTGGACAAAGGCCCGCTGAAGAGACCATTTTTTCGGCTGCCAAGAAGAATATAAAAGGTCCCTTGGATGCAATATTCTATAAAAAACCAGAGCTAACTTTGGCAAAAAAAAGGCAAACAAGGATGAATGATACTTATTCTAAGGAAGCAAGAGAGAAAACTTGCCAATACATAGCGCAGTTTGCTTTTAACGTTGCAAGAACAAAAAGAAAAGAAAAGAAATAATTTGAACATCAGATGTTGCAAGACTTGGCTTTCATCAAATATAACCAAACTTTGAAATAAGGCTATGAATGTAAAGATGAGATTGATCCTATGGTCTTGGATGATGTTGATACTTGTAATGAATGGTTAGTCAGAGATGAAGATCGTGAAGGTGATCCTGATTCGATTCATGATAATTTATTTTGGTTAGATGTTGAACGTGCATCTGGTGCTGCTCAGCCTGTAATCAATACTGGGAGCCAAGCAGCATTGCAGAAAAGAAGTTGCACTTGCACCTACACCTCTTTGTTCCTCGTCTTGTCTTTCTATAGTTGAAAGAATCAACTCAATCTGAGGCTTGAGTCAAAAGATATGGCATATTTATAAAGTTCAATGGAACTCAACGAGCAAACTAACACTGATACTTGAACCCTTGTTTAGCCCCTCATATACTCTGAATTAGACAATGTTCCTTGGATACAAAGTTGCAGCCCTAGGTCTTATCTACTCATGGTAGCAAGAATTTTCTCATCCCAATATACGAGTCCAAAGTTATGGCCAGTTTATCATGGATGAATGTATGTCATCCAAGGATGATAAGCCGAGGTGGTCCGAGGACAGCATGCCAAGGTGAACCGAGGACGATGTGCCAAAGTGGTCTCTACTAAAGATGACCATAGGTGGTCTCAACCGAGGGAATGGTCTCGGCCGAGGGAGACCATCATCGGTCTCGAACGTGGGAAGAACACAGTAGGGTCTCGACCGAGGAGAGACCATAGGCTATCTCTAACCAAGAGACCGAAGGCGAATCCTTACAGAACTCGTGACCAAAAGTGGTCTCCACCAAACTCGAGATCGTAAGTAGTCTCTACCAAACCTCGAGACCAGAAGCGGTCTTTACCCAACTTCGATACTGGAAGCAGTCTTTATCGAACTCGGCTACTCGAGATGTATTGACATTGCCGATATGTGTCGATAATACCAACCGAAGATCAAGTCTGTCTCAATGCCTACCAAAGTCGAGTCCGTCTCAATGCGCACCAAAGGTCGAGTGCGTCTCAATACGCACCAAAGGTCGAGTCTGTCTCAATGCCAACGGAAGGTCGAGTTCGTTTCAACACCAACAAAGGCTGGGTTTGTCTTGATGCCAAGCAAAGATCGGTTTTGTTTTGATATCAATCGAAGGGCGGGTCCGTCTCAATGCCAATCTAAGGTCGGGTCATGTAATCAAGAGACCGGAGGCGGTCTCGCAAGATGAAGGACCAGAAATGATCTTGCCACACCGTAGAACTCGATATGTGTTAACAATACCGAGATTATTTTCGTACCTCAACAATTACAAAATTTGATCTTACTTACATTTTTTTAATATTGAATATTGATGTATAATGTGTGAAATTTATTTGACTCCTATATGCAGCACTGTAATTTTACGTTAAAAAATTATCAATTGTATATTATTAAGGGATCCGACCCTATAAACCCTACTAACGGGTAGGATCAAATGAAAATTCTCAATTGATAATAGTAGGATCAAATCTAACAAACATATCCTAAAATTAAATTTGTTAAATTAAGTAAAATCCGAGATTGACTCCACTAACGTAACAAACATATCCGCTAACGTAATGTGACTCCTATTCGACGAACCATATCCGAGATTGATAACAGTAGGATCAAATCTAACAAACAGCAATCTAACCATATCCTAAAACTAATCGAAAATTAGTTTAATTATATCTAAATAACAAAAAAGTTATTTGGCACGTCGCACAAAGTAATTCACAACTACCCAATCTGAAATTTTGTATCCCAAAAGTAGCGATTATAATTGAAAAATTACTGAAGCTAAGCTTTGTTTGTTTGTGGTGGAACAAATACTGAGGGAAATAATTGATTTTTTTAAGAAGGTGAACATTTTTCTGTTGTTTAGGTTATATTTTATAAATTTTGGAACAGTAGAAAGTTTTTTCTAAATTAAAAGAGGAAGACCAAAAAAATATGTTGAAAATTGTTTATGTTGTTAGTTTATGAAAAAAAATTCAAATCAGTTTGATATGATATAAGTTTTTTGCAAAAAAATTATATGAAAAGAAAATTCAAAAAATATTGTATTCAAATATGAAGCTTTTTCTAGGGAAACAAAACTGATTTCTAAAATTTTCAAACTTGAATACAATTAAGAGAAAATAGAGACTAGCAAACATTTTGATCAAGTGATAAAAAAATAATTATACCTTAACTAAAGTTTTAATTTTGAGTTTTTCAAAACACGAATAAATTCGGAACGTTAATGAAACGTTTGCCATCATTAATCGAAAACAAACAAGGTAGGAAAAAATAACGACAGATTACGCAAGTATGAACAAATATTGGTAGCTGTTGGTTTCGCTGCATCAGTATCCCAATTAATAATAATACCGAATTGTTACCAAAGTTAATCATGATTTTGTCCATCGTCCATTAAACAAAAAGAACGTTAAACAAGAAAAGAAGATCATCTACAGAAAATAGAGGATTCTGTTCCCTTAATTACGACCATATATTTATATTTTACTAAAAAACAGCGAACCCATTAATTTGGCGAGAATTATGTCTATTCTCAAATGCCCTATCTGATCTACACTTATCGTCAACGTCAAAACAATTTTTTTCCAAATTTCCTATTATTAATTTCTGAAAACCAATAAAAAGGGAAAGAAACCCCCTCAAATATTTACACAATCTCAGTGTGCCAGTAAATCTGACGGGCCATTAATTAATCAAAAACTATCAAAACCAACTTTTGTTTGATTGAAACCACCTAATATCAAACACCAACTAGTCCCACTAATTAAAATTTGAGTCGGATAAGAATTTTAAATGATAAAAAAAATTTCGAACGATATTTAATACTATGTCTCTAATAATTCGAACTCAGGACGTGTCGGTTAAGCTAAAAACCTCAATTGTAGTTACATGACAGCTATATTTGACAAAACTCCACTTATTAAGCATTTAGTTGGCATGAAGTGTATTACCCTCATGAACCATATATATAAAAAATAGATAAGAACCCTAATAATTCTAATACCAATCCTGTCCTATAAATACTCCAACTAATCGCCTAAGGGTTAAAAGAAACACACTAAAAAAGTCAGAGTCTTTACGTTGGCCACATACTCTCCCACGCCCTTTGGCGTTGGTTTCTCAATTACCCGTCTTAGTTCTTCTTGTTACAAAAATTCTCTTTTAATTTCAAGGGAAAAAAAGAACAAGAAACACAAAGAGACAGATCGTAGAGAAAATGGCAGAGTCACAGATCTCCAAGGTTCCTAGGCAACCACAGACGGCGTTCCTAGGTGCACAGCTGTTCTTGAGGGTGGTCGCCGTCGGGGCCGCCGTGGCCGGAATGGCCCTCATGGTCACCAACGATCAGGTGGCCATGTTCGGGGGCATCCCCATGGAGGCTAAGTGGTCCTACTCCGGAGAATTCAAGTAAGCAGATTAAAAATGGAAATATAATTCTTTTTCGTATTTTCTAAACGCTTTGATTTAAAATATTTGACGTATTGATCTGCATGCATGTTGTTTCATTTTTAGTGTAAAATTAGATTTAAATAGAGTACATAGTTATTGATCTGCCTGACTCAAGTGGTAAAGAGTGAAGTGCAGATTCGAGATCATATGATCTGGGTCGCCATTTTTTATGTTATAATTTTATTAATATTATATGGCAGAATGAGAACACGCGATCTCACAATTGCATGTCTCTTCAAAATCCTGATACCGAGTTACCATGTTAGAATCTGAATTTAACCATTGGTGCAGGTTTATGGTATTAGCCAATGCTGTTGCAGCAGTATTCACTCTCCTCTCCTGCATTCACCTGTGCGTGGCTGGATCTCGTGGCCCAAATCCTACCCATTTCTTCGTCCTCTTCCTTCATGATTTGGTACCTCATTAATTTATAATTGATTGTCTCTCTCTAAATAATTATTTCGTTGCTAGCAATCTCCCATTTCTCTAGATTATTTTTCTAAAATGGGAAAGAAAATCCCCAGATCGATTTGTTCAAAATTTACAAATTAGTACATGATTTTTTTTAAAAAAGAATTATAGTACTTATGGCAGAAAATAGGGCACCCTGACATAACTTCAACTTCCTAACTTTTTTATAAGTCAAATTTTACACCAAATTAACAAGAATTCAACGTCTTGTGTCATTAGACCGATGCCCATTGACAAGTTTTTCACATATTTTATAAAATTCATCTTAAAATGAATTATTTTTTAATAGCACCTAATATCCCGACACTCATTGTGCTGACTTGTGTCAGGTGATGATGTCCCTGGTTTTAGCCGGAGCGTCGGCTGCAACCTCAATAGGTTTACTGGGCAAGTACGGAAACGAACACAGCGGTTGGACGGAGATTTGCACCAACATGGGGAAGTTCTGTAATAGGGGAACCTATGCCGTTGCTCTCACTTTCTTGGCCCTAATCTGCCTCTTCTTGCTCACCATCTCATCCGCAGCCAAGTCCAGGCAAATTTAGTGCTTCAGACCCTAAGTTTGATGGTGTTATTAGTTACTACTCTTTTGTTATTGTTTCTGTTCGAGAAGAAGTACTGTAGCTAGCAATAAATTTTGTAGCCTGAATTCGGACAAAGGGACAACAAGTTCCCATGTCGTTTTACCTTGTAAAACTCAGTAGCGAGCGACTTCGATTTCTTTCTGGCAATTAAGGAAGCTTTATCTTTACTGTTGTTACGTTTCTTTTATCGTTGACATCAATTTGTTTTGGTGGGTACTGATAGAGGAAATTTATCGGCCGACTAATTTTTTTGGATGGAAAATCGGCCGACTAATTTAGGTTAAGCCAAATAACAATTTTAATAATGACAAAATTCTCTAACATATATTTATTATTGAATTCGGTATTTTTTTGTTATGTTTGAATAATTTCTTCACCAATTAATTCAAGTATTTGTTGATTTTTTTAGTTCGTACGTGTAGTAAATGGCAGTTTTGTCTGAGGAGGAGGGGGAGGTTATGAAGGTTGTTGGGGGTTAAGGTTGATGCAAGGCCTAATTATGGGATATGAGTTTGGGAGGCACGCGTGGGTTTGACCCAGTTGGCCGTTTTCAGGTTTTTTGCTGTAAAAATTATTATATTTAAATTCGAGTATTGTCAAGTCTTATCTGATCTCTTATATTTAGAAACTAGGGGATCAAGTTTGTTACGCTTGATATTATCTTTCTAATATGATCCTCCTTTGAATGTATAAACCATATCTGATTATTTTCTTTTTGTATTTGGATTCTCTTTCCTGATTTCTAGCAATTAGTTTAGCAGGATTGTAGGACAAATTTTTTTCCTGAAGGCTATTCATGCCCCCTTCTCCAATGGAATAAAATTAGCGGCTTGAACTCTTTATTTTCTTCAACTAAGGAACTGCGATTAAGTTTGGAGTGTATCACCCGGATGAACTTGATGTACTCTTCTTTAAGGACTTTCCCACTTAATATAAAGCACTAACGTTTATCTTTAAAAAATTGGGAGTGTCGGGGGTCAAGAAAAGGGGGTGGATTTGATGGGGACAAGGGTAGTCCCCAAGTTTGGGGACTAAAGGGGAGATGATGGCAATTTAGGTATTAATAAATTTATTAAGGATAATTTTGGAAAATTAATAGTAATAATATCAGGAATAAAAATTATGAAAATTTCAAAAAAGGTAAACAATAACCACCAATAAACGTGGAGGACTCTTTAACTTCCAGTAAAGAGGACTCTTCACCAATATCAAAAACCCTAGCAGCTACTTTTTCCCTAAACGAAAATCCCTAAAACGAAAATCCATGGGATTCTTCCTCCTTCAGGATTCTTCCTTACCTCTCTTCTTCCTCCTTCGGGATTCTTCCTCTTCTTTTCCCCAAAGTTGCGCACTTTTTCTCCTTTTATTTTATTTTTTCTTTTTTTCAGATCTGGTGGATTTGGTCTAGATCAGAGTTGAAGGGTGTTGTTTGGTGCTTCATGGACCATCTCCCGCCACCTTCGTCCTTCGCTGGTTTGTTGCTTCAGCCTCCAGGGTCTAACTCGAATTCAAGCTTTTTTTGGGAGGCTTCCGGTGTTCTCCGAGAAGTTGGTCACCGTCGACCTCCCCCGGTTGATCCTTTACTTTATCTATATTTTTTATTATTTAGTTTCCATGTTATCTGTGAACTTTAAAGTTATTGGTTTTAAGATGCAGGGAAATTATTTTGAGATGTACGATGTAGCAAAATTGGTTTTTAGCTTCAATTGCATGGTTTAAATACGCAGGGATATTGGTTTTAGCCTGTAGTGCTATTGGTTTTGCGATGTAGTGATATTGGTTTGACGATGTAGTGATATTGGTTTGCCGATGTAGTGGTATTGGTTTGACGCTGTAGTGATATTGGTTTCTGTTGTATTGATATTGGTTTGACGATGTAGTGATATTGGTTTGACGCTGTAGTGATATTGGTTTCTGTTGTATTGATATTGGTTTCTGTTGTATTGATGTTGGTTTGACGATGTAGTGATATTGGTTTGACGATGTAGTGATAATGGTTTGACGATGTAGTGATATTGGTTTATGTTGTATTGATATTGGTTTGGCGTTGTATTGAAATTGGTTTGGCACTGTATTGATATTGGTTTGGCGTTGTATTGATATTGGTTTGACGCTGTAGTGATATTGGTTTCTGTTGTAGTGATATTGGTTTCTATTGTATTGATATTGGTTTCTGTTGTATTGATATTGGTTTGGCGTTGTATTGATATTGGTTTGACGCTGTAGTGATATTGGTTTGACGATGTAGTGATAATGGTTTGACGATGTAGTGATATTGGTTTATGTTATATTGATATTGGTTTGGCGTTGTATTGAAATTGGTTTGGCGCTGTATTGATATTGGTTCGGCGTTGTATTGATATTGGTTTTGCGTTGTATTAAAATTGGTTTGGCGCTGTATTGATATTCCGACGAAGATGATTCGTTTATTTCAAAGAGAGGCAGAAGGGTATTTCAAAGATGATTCTTTATCTCAAATGATTGAGAATATTCTTTGAATTTGGACACGGATCAGTTGAATCAACTTGTGACTGATCGTTCTAGTTTATTATGATGATCCGAGAGCATTAAAACTTGTAAGAATTTTGATTCATTTCGAATTTAAATTAGTCAATTTATAATATTTTTTCGGAGACCAAACAGAATTAGGCCACCAAGAAGGCAACCAATCGGGTGCGGAATTTAAATTCATTATAATAATATCTTGAGTTCAAATATAAAATTGCTAAGAAATTTAATCCACTATGAAATTGGTCGTATGACATATACCGAAAAGGCTCGATACACTTCCGAAACAGATGACGTCTACTTTTTTCCTGGCCAGGCTATTAAACATATTATTACACGGCAAGACCAATATCTCCACAACCCAAAACTAATATCTACAAGATATAAATCCCATGGACATAGATTTAAATCGACCACTACACTATTTTTGAACTTGTAATATTTTAAAGAAATTAAGATTGTCCAATAGTTAACATCATGTTATTTATTAACCAATATCTCCAAAGTAAAATTTGTACAGAAAAACCAATATATGGACATCGTAAAACCAATATCTCGATATTTCGAAACCAATATATGCACGTCGCAAAACCAATATCTGCACTTTACAAAATCACTGAGCGTACATCGCAAAACCAATATCTCTTTATGGTAAAACGAATATCTGTCGATCGCAAAATAAATATCTCCAAATCGCAAAACAAATATCTCCAAATCGCAAAACCAATATCTCCACAACCCAAAACCAATATCTCCAAATCGCAAAACCAATATCGCCACATCGGAAAACCAATAACTATACATCGCAAAATCAATATCTCTACATCGCATAAACAATATCAACACATTGCATAACCAATATCTCTAATCGTAAAACCAATATCTCCACAGCGCATAACCAATATCTGCACAACGCAAAACCAATATCTCTACATCGCACAACCAATATATCCAATTCGCAAAACCAATATCTCTACATCGTACAACCAATATGTCCAGATTGCTATCCTGGATCAATCTTTCAACACTTGCCGCAAAGTCACCAATACCATTCTCCTCTACCAAGGCCGTCGCCCCAGCCCCCGTGGAAGATTCCGCTGCCATAAGCGCGTCCATAAGATTGGACTGCACCAACCACCGCGGCTGTGGGGGCTCTGGGTCCACCGTTAAATGCCTTTCGAACAAGTACCATGCAACACACAAACTCCTCCTAAATCATAAACCGGCCAACAAAAACTCAATTTCACAAAAAAAATAACAGAAAGATCAAAATTAAATTAACCTCTACTTGAAGAAGGCTGAGGCTGTACGGCGTCGATCTGCTCCAGCTGCTCCTTCGCCTGGGCGACGCACATCTTCAAATGTGCCTTCTCCACTGCGTCGGGGGTCAGAGCCTCGGCCAGCTTGAGCAGCTCCAATCCGGCCAGCCAGAACCCCGGCGCCGTGTGCCTCGTCCTCAGAATCATCGCGGCTCGAAAAATCACCGTATAGAACTGCCAACAAACAGATCCAGTAACTACCAAACGGAAAAGAACCGCACGCGCAGGGGGAGGCTAATCCAAACGGCGTCAACTTACGGATTTGCGAAGGGAGGGAGAAGCGGAGGGGTAACGGTCACGGAAGAGGGATGCGACGGAAGCGACGGCGTCCTCGAACTTATCCTTCTTCTCCAGCTGTTTCTTCAATTCCTCCAGCTTCTTCCTCACCCCTTCCTCGGATTCCATAGCTTGGTAGCTCTTCTCTCCTATTGGTTTTTGTGTAATTTTGGAGAATCCTGTGGGGAATTTTGACGGGTTTAGTTTTTGTTTCTTTGAGAAGGGGGGAAACGGTAGTTATTGTTTATGGGTGACAAAATAAATATGGGTGGAAACCCTAGTTGGTACTTTTTGGGATTGAAAGTCAAAAATACCCCTGATAGGTTAATGACCATTAGATCTAAAAAATTTAACATCCAATCTGACGATCCATATTTTAGTCCCCACCTATGGACATAATTTCTTTAGTCCCCGCTCAATCCATTCTCCAAGAAAATAGCGAAATAAATTTCTAATGCCATGTGTTGTATACAGTCCGCATGTCATCAAATGAGAGTTGTTTGGGGACTTGAATTTTTTTCGGAATATTTTCGGCTTTAAACTTTTTTGTGAACTTCTGACATTTGGTTTGTATTTTAAGAGTATTTCTAACAATAATATTTTATATATTAGTAAGGATTGAGCTCAATACCTAATTAAATAAATTCAAATCGCTAATAATTGAAAACAACTCCCTCGATTTTCCCAAAAAAAAATTTCCCGTAATATTTAAACATGACCCCAAACTTTTCTTTGTAAACGAGGGAACAAATGACCCCAAACTTTTATTAATCATCTGAACCTCCTTTTTTGTCCGACATGGTAGAAATATCTAAACTACCCCCAAATCCTAAACTCAAATCCCAAACCCAAAATTCAAACTCCAAATTCAATACCCAAAACCCAAACGAAAAACCTAAACCTCAAACCCAAAACCCCCAACTCGAACCCCCGCCCCCGGATAGCGGACCACTGGACTCCCAAACTGCGGACCAACGGACCCCCGGACCCCGGACCACCGAACCACCAGACCTCCGGATCACCAAACTCCCGACCCCGGACCACCAGACCATCGAAACACCGGATCTCCGGACCCCAGACCACCGAACTACAGGACCAGATCACCAGACCACGGACCCTGGACCACCGAACTCCCAGACCACCGGACCCCGGACCACCAGACCATCGAACCACCAGACTATCGGACCCTCAGACCACCGGACCACGAACCTCTTGACTCCAGACCCTAGGACCCCCGGACCATCGAACTTCCAGATCCCCGGGCCGCGGACCCCCCGGACCATCGGACTCCCAGACCACCGGACCCCGGACCACCGAACCATGAACTACTGAACTCCCGAACCCCCGCCCTCGGACAGCGGACTACCAGACCCCCGGATAACTGGACCACTGGACTCCCGGACCGCAGACTACTGGATCCCCGGACCACTGAACTACCGGACCGCGGACCACTGGACCATCGAACCACCGGACCTCCGAACCCTCAGACCACCGGACCACCGTACCAGACCACCGAACCCCAGACCCTAGGCCCCCCGGACTACCGAACTCCCAGATCCCCGGACCGCAAACTACCAGACCCCGTACCGCGGACCACCGGACCCCCGATCATCAGACCACCAGACCCCAGACCACCGAACCATGAACACCGGACCACCAAACTCCCAGACCCCCGGACCGCAGACCACCGGACCCCGGACCATGGATCAGACCTCCGGACTCTAGGACTCTGTTGTGATAAATAGTGGTAGAACATCAGAAACGATCTTAAGAACGGGTCCGGAGTGGTCGTCCCAAGAGTGATTCGAACGAAAGAGAGAAATAGAAGAAATATGGGAAAAGAGAAGAGAAGATAAAGATGAGAATAGATAGAAGAGAAAAGAATTGGTAGAAGAGCAAGAACTTTATTGAACATATGGGGGAGAAGGGGAAGGGAAAAACATAAAGATAAAAGCTAAAGGCTACATAAGATAAAAGCTACGATAAAAGCTATGAAGCTAAAAGTTTGATGTGTTGTTTTGTGGGTGTCCTTCATGCCTATACCTAGCTCTCCTTATATAGATAAGCTCACTCCAGCCCCATAGAAAAACCCTAGGCCGTTTTCAAATAGGAAAACTTAACATAGCCTCGGCCTAATAAGGAAAACTTAAACTGTCCGAAACTTCCAACCAATATTTGACCCTATTCTGTGCTGAATTTGGAATAGTCATAAATAAAAAAGTTATAGATCTTTGTCTTCTCCTTCTGTGACTTTTGGAATCGTGTCAATCCAATACTTGAGGAGAAAGTTACGGTATTTTTACCAAAATAGGTTCAGCAGATCCGCGGCCTAATAAGGAGAAAATCTACTCCCGAAACTTTCGATCCAAGCCTGACCTCCTTCTGTGCCGAATTTGGAGAAGTTACAACTAGAAAGTTCTAGATCTGTGTTTTATCTTTTTTTTGCTTTTAGAATTGCATCAATCGGATATACGAGTAGGAAGATACGTCTATTTTACTAAGACATGGTCAAACAAATCCGAGAATTAATTTTCCGCTCCAACAATGCCCCCCACATGGTTGTTTCTCACATGGTTGTTTCTTAGACCGCAAAAGTTCTTCCTTAGGCACCAAAACCTTGAAGGGTTTCTTTCTCTGGAGAACTCCTTGCTCGGTCGCCAATCGAGTGACCACGTCTCTCTTAATCCACGCGTACTCAGGCACCCTTTTTTTGTTGCTAGCCAATTTTGACCATGTGACTTGAGGACATTCCCTGTAATTTAAAACCTTTGATGGCCGAGGTTGAGCTGGCCCATTAGGTTGTTGCTTCACAGTACTCTTGCTTGGTTGGGGAGGAGTTGAACACTTGACTTTATCATCCTTCACCTTCTTTGGCATGAGTACGTCTTGCCTTTTGGCTGGGATAATTTCGGCCGATGTAGGAGCTTCGACTACAATGTTGCAGCACTCTTCATGCCCCCGGGTGAGATTGAATTCTGACTGTAGACTTGGCCCCCTGTGTCTTTCCGTTGAGTTGGGACAAAATTGGGCAAGCGAAGGTGGCTCACTACTCGTGGAACAAAGGGTAACTCGGATCTCCGCAACAGGTGATTCGGCGGTGGCCCTAAAATTCTCTTTGCTGGTGAAGGCCCAAAGATTCCCTTAGCAGGCGGAGGCCCTAGAATGCCTTTTGTATTTGATACAGCACTTAGGGTTGTCTCAGTTGCCAATGAGACTTGTGTCGGGCATGGCTCTTCCTTTTCCTCAAATGTGAGCCTTGTAGGCTCGATGGCCGTGGTGTCGGCCAACTGTGGACTAGTCGTCTGTTCGACTTCTTCAATAAGGAAAGAAGATTGTGTATATTCGGCCGATTCATGTTCGACCGTCTCAATACTTGTCTCAAAATTACGAGATTCAGAAACTATTTGGTCCTCAACTTTGCATACGCCACTTGATGCTTCCTCAGTTGCTGATGTAGTCCCTGAATTCTCATTCTTAAAGGCCTTGTATCCCATTGCTCGAAGATCAGCTCTTAACTCCTCATTACGTTTCATATATTCCTCCAAAAATTTTCTAAATTGCATGCAGAATGTTAGATGTTCAACACGCTCTCTCTCATAATTATCATTGCTCCTCATAAATCCCTCATAACTGATCATGATTTGACAAGATAAATTGAAAATTCGTAATCAGCCTACAGAATGACCAATCTTTGGTATTTTGGTTGTATCTTTTCCGTCCAAACTCCGATTACAGCGATCTTGATGTTCTTGGAAAGCTGAGAGATAGATCTTCAATTTTTCTTGAAATAGCCGTCTCCTAATTCGGCCGAAAAAAGACCAAAATATCCTCCAAAGCTGACTGGACTTCTCAATCATACAGATCGATTAGTCTTCAGTGTTTTGGTCGTATCGTCCTGGTACAAACTTCGATTTCGGTGTTTTTAATATTCACAGAAAGAGGAAACAACGATCTTCACTTTTGATGAAGAAACCTTCTTCAGATACGGCTCCAAAAAGGGCCGGAACACCTTCCAAAGTCAACTGACCTCGCTGGATGTCTTCTTTCAGCACAACCTTTGACCGGTTTCGTCCCTTTTGAGGAAGGACTCGAAACTGTATGTGAAAACTTGTGTGTTTTGATGCAACAATCACTCTTCTTAGACACCCTCCTTAGTCCCACCGAGCGTGCCAAAATAATGTTGCGATAAATAGTGGTAGAACATCAGAAACGATCTTAAGAACGGGTCCGGAGTGGTCGTCCCAAGAGTGATTCGAACGAAAGAGAGAAATAGAAGAAATATGGGAAAAGAGAAGAGAAGATAAAGATGAGAGTAGATAGAAGAGAAAAGAATTGATAGAAGAGCAAGAACTTTATTGAACATATGGGGGAGAAGGGGAAGGGAAAAACATAAAGATAAAAGCTAAAGGCTACATAAGATAAAAGCTACGATAAAAGCTATGAAGCTAAAGGTTTGATGTGTTGTTTTGTGGGTGTCCTTCATGCCTGTACCTAGCTCTCCTTATATAGATAAGCTCACCCCAGCCCCACAGAAAAACTCTAGGCCGTTTTCAAATAGGAAAACTTAACATAGCCTCGGCCTAATAAGGAAAACTTAAACTGTCCAAAAATTCCAACCCATATTTGACCCTTTTCTGTGCTGAATTTGGAACAGTCATAAATAACAAAGTTATAGATCTCTTTCTTCTCCTTCTGTGACTTTTGGAATCGTGTCAATCCAATACTTGAGAAGAAAGTTACGGTATTTTTACCAAAATAGGTTCAGCAGATCCGCGGCCTAATAAGGAGAAAATCTACTCCCAAAACTTTCGACCCAAGCCTGACCTCCTTCTGTGCCGAATTTGGAGAAGTTACAAACTAGAAAGTTCTAGATCTATGTTTTATCTTTTTGTTGCTTTTAGAATTGTATCAATCGGATATACGAGTAGGAAGATACGTCTATTTTACTAAGACATGGTCAAATAAATCCGAGATTAATTTTCCGCTCCAACAGACTCCTGGACCACCGGACCACAAACCCTGGACCACCGAACTCCTAGACCCCCGGACCACGGACCACATGACCTCGGGCCATCGGACCACCGAACCACGGATCCCCCAGACCGTGAACCCCCAGACCGTGAACCCCCTGACCGCGGATCACCGAACCACAGACCCCCGGACTGCGAACCACCGGACCCTCAGACCGCAGACCCCCGGACACCGAACCACTGAACTACAAGACCACCGGCCGCCGGACCCCCGGGCCACTGACCCTGGCCACCGGAACCCCCGGACCACCCGACCCCTTGAACGGGACCCCTTGACCCTCGACCCTGAACCCCGACCACAGACCCCAACTCCGGACCTCCGACCGCGGACCCCAAACCCCGAGCCCCGTTCTATTTTTATTTTTGTACAGCTTAAAAAAGAATGTCGTTGAACGATATGTTTTGCGAATTTTGAAATAGAACAGTACTCGCATCGCGCGTGAGTATTTACTAGTGTATATAAACAGTACAACCATATATCGGGTACATCGGGTCAAACAAACTTTATTAGCACCTTAATTCGGTATCTATTTTCCGTTTGATGTAAAGATTCATTGGTAAGGGAAGCGACTCTGTGGCAGTAAAGCACAAGCTCCTACCCGGAGTTATTGACCTTTTCAATGCACGAAATTGGGTTGTTTTCTCTCCATTTATTCCATTCCGTTTCTGCCAGCTCCTACCTGTTCGTTTCTCTGGTCTTGGCTGATGTACACGAGAATTTTTATTTCACTATAATTAGGGGGTGCGAACAAATAAGTGGTGAATTCCGATTACCGTGGAGCAAGATTGTTGTGGGCAAAAGGTGCAAGAACAACGTGAAAATAAACTTATAAAAAACAACATGTAAATAATTGACCACGGATGTGAAGTGGAAGGAAAAAAAAGTTCTGACAGAATTAGATTTGGGAAGAAAAGAACCGGTAGAAAAGAAAAGAAAATATTTATCCGTGAAACTGTTAGTTAATCCCCAGTCAGAGGTTCAACAAAAGTTGCATGGGATGATTGTTGGAAAACATAAGATCCTAGTCCGACAAGACTGGATTTGACAAAGGATCTCGTCCTAAGACGGTCTCTTCTGTAAAAAAGAGGAATGTCTGGAAAACCTAAGGGCATTTTACCCCTTTTTTGGTATTTTACCCACATTTGTTTTTTTTAGGAACCACATTTGTTTATCTCCAAACTTTAAGAACCCACATGTATTTTACCTTTTTTGGCATTTTACCCTTTGTATAATTCTTTGTATGTGGATATGAAATCAATGCATGGTTATCTAATAAAAACTGCAAGGATATTTAATTCAAGAATAAAGATTTTGTGTAGTTATTTTACTCTTATCCAGATGGGCCAATATATATAGGCCATCTTCCACCAAAAAAAATATATAGGCCATCAAACAAAATATTTTACACATGCTAATGTCATACATGATAATTTCTAATAAACCGCGTTCGCAAAAGAAAATCTTGATGGTGTGTCCTATGAAGAATGTTGACCACCATAAACTATACATATTCTAAGAGGGGACGGACACCACAAACGGGACAAGGGGATACTAAAACAAATTTGTAATATTAAATAAACATAGAGTAATTTTAGAAATCAGTTAAAAAATAACACGTGAATATTAGATCCATTATCATTGCTTACCCATTCCTCCTCCAATGATGGGCGATTTCTTTCTATTGCCTACTTGTAAGTTATTCATAAAGCAGAACACCAAAATTCTTATTTCGATTCTAAAAATCTGATTTTCTCTCTATATAATGTGTTTTTGGGGTCAAAAAATGGACAAATCCACTTCGACCATTAGCCACCACGTACAGCTCGAAAAATTATGTGAAATAGAAAAAAAATATTTCTCAGTTCAGACACCCAAGCACCAAGATATTGCCCTTCAAAAAAATTCACAAGTCCACTTGATTCTAGTAGCTTCTACTCCTTATGATGGAAGTTTTAAAGGCAAAAATAAAAGGGCACATTAATTTCAAAGGCAAAAATAAGGGCACATTAATTTTAAAGGCAAAAACACAAGGTTACGTCAGTTTCAAAGTAAAAAATTCAATGACATATTAGTTTTAAAGGCAAAACTGATGTGTCGTTGTCTAGCCTGATGTGCCATTAATCTTGCCTGATAAGTCATTGTACCCGAAAGGCACATTACGCAAAATACAACGGCACATTAAGTAAGATTAACGACACGTGAGGCAAGATCAACATCACATTAGGTTTCAAAGCCAAAAACACGACACATTAGTTGTTAAAGACATATCTGAAGAATGTTGGCAACAAATATTTTTAAAACTTTTGGTTGATTTAATTACTCTTTACTTTTTTTAGTGTAACGTGTTTGTCCCGGATTACTCTTTACAAGGTAAACCACCAACTAGCACTTCTTAGGCAAAAGAATTGTTCTTTTTTAACCAAGTCTCGAGTACTAGTCATTGGGAATAATGCAATATTACATATTTGTTGGGAGAGCTTTGCGACCTTTCAAAAATCCTACCTAGTTCAAATTTGGATTAGTTGACTGAGTAAACTGGATACCAAGTGGTATAACCAAAAATAAAATACGAGGTAAATAATACATGCTACCAATGAGTAGTCCATAATGTAAGGAGTTGAATTCATAAGAAAATTTTTGGTTCAAACCTTTAAGAAAATTACCCTCGAGTCCCTAGGGAATGATCTCCCTACTGCTGGTGTCCCTAGGTTTACAAAATCTATTATGTCGTCTCCCGTGTTTGGGTTTAGAGACTCTTGGGTCCCTGTCACCGGAATATGTCATTTTCTTCGGTGAACCCCCACTTGAAAAGACTAAAATGTTCCTCTAATTTAAAAATTTTTCTTTCTCTACCTCCATCTTCTTCCTCTACTTCCATTTTCTACCTCCAACTTTTTAACCTTCAACCAAAACTCAAACTCAAACTCAAACTTAAATCCAAACTTTTCTAATGAGAATCGAAACTAATTAGAGAGAATCAAAATTTAAAAAATCTTAATTTTGAAAATTAAAATTCGAATTATAAATCTAATTCGATAATTAAAGTAATCTAATCCCCAACCTCCGTTGAGACACCGTGAGCATTTCTTCCATAGAGTCAAGGCCACAAAAACCTCCACCAATTTCCATTATGGACTCCTCTTTCAAATCTTGTGTTTCCACAAGCCTAACCAATGTAAAAACCCATTAATCTGAACCTTTAATTTCTAATTTATTAGCTCTCACTCCATGGTTGCGATAATCACGGAGGCAGTGTCGCGACTCCTCTTAGTTTTCTGTTAGGAATTCAGCAATTAGGGAACAAAATGCGCAAAGAACACGGACGCAAGAGATAACGTGATTCGGTCTAATGCCTACGTCCACGAAGAGAAAGGAAAATTTTTATTGATGACTTTCCGAGCCACAAAGCCATACAAAACCTTAGTGTAACATGCCTTTATATAGAGGCAAACCCTTGGTGTACAAGTAACCTATTTAGGTCGGATTAGGAGTCCAAAACCTAGTCAGAATAGGAATAGGAATAGGAAATAAGTCTTTCATATTTCTCGACATCCCAACAATCTCTACCTTGGCGAGAAATCATCTCGTGGAAGAACCATGAAGCTCCACCCGAACTTCAATAAACTCCACCTTGATAAAACACTGCCCCATGAAGATCCATGAGATCTTGCAAAACCAATCCGACTCCACCGACTCCATCTCGGACCATAGATAACTGCATCAATAAGACCATCTCAACTTTCTCTTCACCTTTTGTTCAGTCACTTAGAGCCAGCCCCCAAACTCGAGCTTCTGAGCTTGCTTGGCCTATTCCCTCCAACCTCTATCGAACCCCAACTAGCAAGTCCACCTGCTGAAGCAACCTTCCAACCAATAGATACGCCCTCTATTTTTCGGTCAGCCCCGTGCTCCGCAACCTCGAACTACTTTTCCGCTGGACTTTCTTGCCTCAAACTAATGCTACATGCCATAGCATACAAAGGGCAACCTTTTGTTCCACTAAGTAGAACCCTCGACATGCCACGAACTCTACTGTTCGGCCTTGAGTGAGATACCCAATTCGCCCGTTGTGCTACCAACGGCTTCACATTCCCCATGCAAAACCTACCCAACACCTTTGACGTGCACGTCCCTTTAGACAACCATAGCAGGACCCAGCTAATAATGCTTCTCTGAGACAACCATGGTTCCTTGCCAACCATGCCTGCACGAAACAACCATAGCTCGCTATCCATGTCTCCGCGAATCCCAACTGCACTCAAACCATCCATGTCAAGTATTTGCTCCCTCATACGAACCAACCTCATATGACCTGAGCTTTTGCCAACTCCTTCAGACCCATTGATATGACTCCACCTACAACAACATGTGTCTCACTAACTTGTAGGTATTTCCTTTCACCCTTCATCCCTACCATCGCATCCTTCTCCACCTTCATTAGCATACCTTTATAACTATCACTGTTATAATCCAAGGTCCCTAATGAAAAGATATTACCAGGATGCATTGGACTTGATAAGACAGAAAGCCAGTCACCATCTAACCCGTCTGAAGATGTGGCCATAGTTGTGGATGCCGATCCCTCCTCGTTGTCTTGATCCCTAGTTCGTTTTGGATAGTCCCCTTCATGTGCCCTTCTCCGCACTTGAAACCACTTTCATTGGACTTCTTTGACTCCGACTTGGATCCTCTTCCACAACCCAGCTGGTCGCTCCTCATCATCTGCCAAGCACAAGCGAATCTTCGCTACTGCCTTGGCCTCCAACTCTTCCCACTCTTGCTCCTCCATCTTCTCGGACTTCTTCTCCGAGAGCGCGATAACCATCCCTTGCTGTACGAGGAGATCCCTGACACGCCTTTGTCATAACCCAAAATTCAATGAACCATCGAACTTCACAAGAGCAAACTTCGCACCGTGATTCGACATTCTCCAACCTACTTGTTAGGAATTCAGCAACTAGAGAACAAAACGCGCAAAGAACACAGACGCAAGAGATAAAGTGGTTCGGCCTAATGCCTATGTCCATGAAGAGAAAGGAGAACTTTTATTGATGACTTTCTGAGCCACAAAGTCATACAAAACCTTAGGGTAACATGCCTTTATATAGAGGCAAACCCTTGGTGTACAAGTAACCTATCTAGGTCGAACTAAGAGTCCAAAACCTAGTCAGAATAGGAATAGGAATAGGAAATAAGTCTTTCATATTTCTCGCCATCCCAACAATTTCTATTCTCTCCTTGGGCATGATGGTTGCATCATCCACCCATTGTCCACCGTCTCGGCTCCCTCTGGTGGCGTGGTGGTGTCCTTCCACCTGTGCCGGTCGTAGCTCGACCTCAGCGAATGAGGTGCGACTCACCGAAGATGGTCCGCTCCGGTAGAGTCGCCGTTAATGGAGACCAACAGCGACAAGTCCGCTCAGTCGCAGGTGGGCAGGGGAAGTCGAGGGGGGCAGATTTGAAGTAGTAAGGGCAAGTCATACTGTACGTTGTTTGATTTGATTTATTTGTGTATGAGTTTTGATTGGAGATGGAGGTAGAAGAAGGATTTTTTTGTTTTTTTTAATGGAGGGGCATTTTAGTCTTTTGAAATGGATACAAAAACTATGAATACGATGCTGCTCCTGCTCCTGCTGCTCCGCCAGACCCTAGTATGTACTATGGAAACTATGGTGGGTATCAGCAACCACATCAGCCTCAACAGCCACCACAGCAACAACTAGGATACAGCTAAGAATTTGCCAGAAACTGCTCTGTTGGGAGCGGTTTTACTTTTTGGTCAGAAACTGCTCCACCCGGAGCGGTTTTCTTTTCGGCCAGAAACCAAAATTCCTTCCCATTTAATACAAAAACATATTCGGGCCACAAACCGCTCTGTTGGGAGCAAAATTCCTTTCCATTTAATACAAAAATTCAGTTATAAAAAACTGTTCCGGTGGCTCGTATATATTGCATATTCGGGCCAAAAGTGAAACCACTCCCGACGGAGCTTTTTCTGGCGAAAAAGAAAAACTGCTCCCTATGGAGCGGTTTCTGGCAATATATTATTATTTATTTATATCACAAATATTTTCATTTATATAATATAGAACCCTTATTTATGTAATATATTATTGATTACAAAATTATAAATCAGTGAGTTCCTGTATCTCGGTTGGTTACGCCCCTTATCTGAAAAGGGGAGGTCTCGGGTTCGATTCCGAACAAAGTATAATTTTTTTCCTTCTTTCTGTAGCGGATTTCGGGCCTCCCAGCCGAGCTGGCCGAGCCGCTCCATTGACAGAAAATGCTCCCCTTGGAGCGATTTCAATAGAAAACGCTGCTCCCGTAGCGGTTTCGGTTAGGGCTAAATCGCTGCCCGCCGAGCGATTTCTGGCTCGACCCCAGACAAGGAAAACATTTCCCGAGAACCCCATTCAGGGAATTATCAGAAAAATTAACCCCCTTTTGGAAAATTACCCGTCTCTTTGGGGTTCAAATTCAGTAGGGACATGGGTAATCCCCACTGAAAGGGACATGGGCAATATTGGAAATACAATAATTAAAATAATTAAAAAAATATTAGCAAAATTATACAATTTATGGAAATACAAGTATGAGAATATTAGTTTTTATTTTCTCGGATATTGGTTTCCATCTTTTATGCTATTGGTTTCATTCTACTATGATATTGGTTTCATTCTACTATGATATTGGTTTCATTCTACTATGATATTGGTTTTCATCTTCTCCAATATCGGTATCCAATTATAAGTGAAAATATATATCATTTGAATGTATTGGTTTCATTGTTCTCGAATATTGGTATCATCGTTCTAGGATATTGGTATCATTCTACTTTAATATTGGTTTCATTCTACTATGACATTGGTTCCATTCTACTATGATATTGGTTTCATTCCACCGTGATATTGGTTTTCATCTTCTCCAATATTGGTATCCAATTATAAGTGAAAATATATATCATTTGAATGTATTGGTTTCATTCTTCTTGAATATTGGTTTCATTCTTCTCGAATATTGGTATCGTCGTTCTAGGATATTGGTATCATTCTACTTTAATATTAGTATCAAACATAAATCCCTAAAAATTTAAAGAGAAGAAAGGAGAACGCACATAAAAAAATGGAAATCAAAAGCCAAAGCCATCATCGAAACCGGCGTCGTAGTTCATGTCTCCAACATCGGACACCATATCCCCGATGAGAAGCCCACCGAGAAGTCCGGCCCCGATCCCCATCGCCATCTTCCCTCCGTTATTGCTCTTCTTGGGCGGCTGTTGGGCCGGGTACCCACCGTAGTACCCCGGCTGCTGCGGCGGGTAGCCGTACCCTGGCTGTGGCGGATACCCGTACCCCGGCTGCTGCGGCGAAGGGTAGCCCCCGTATATCGGCTGCTGCGGCGGGTAACCCCCGTACGTCGGGTACGGGTAGGGATATGCCTGGGCCGGAGGAGGTGGGGCCGCGTAACCGCTGTACGCGGAGGTTGAAGGGGCGACGGCGGGGTAAGCGAGGGGGTCCTCGCCGGCGAGCGGCGGGGAGGAAGGTTTTTTTTGTGGGATTATATAGGAAACTGGTGGAACCCTAATGAGTATGTTCTGATAAAAACTCGAAAATATCCTCAACAGATTCTGGCCATCAGATCTATAAAAAAAGAATTTGATCAAATCTAAAGGTCCATATTTAGTCCATACCATGGGGATGATTTTTATGTAGTCCCTCTGGATCCAAATCCGTCTCTTTGTACAAAAACAAAAGGGACAGAGTTGGTAAGTGCGATATATTAAAATAATAAATAAACGAGACCCGCTTGATTGGTCTCATCTCTCTTCCCTCCTAGTCCCTACTGTTCCAACGCGGTGACATAATTCACACACGGCCCAGAAAGCTCAAGTGGCAGCTCCTTCCATATTTGTGGTGGTGTGATAAAAACAGGGACCAATCAACTAGAGTTAGTGTAAAAAATAATACTCGACAATACTTGATTCTGAATGATATGAATAAAAAAATAACAGAGAACAAAATGCACATGGTCATGGAACAAAAAGCACATGGGCCTTTCTAAACCCACACCAGCTCTCTATCATATGGTTGTCCTCTTCCCAAAAACATTCAGCTACCTGACCAAGCTATCACAGTCACTGCACAAATTGGGAAAACATGGAGGATACAGTAATCATGAGAAAAAAAGGCTGGACAAGAAATTCACCAAACTAATTTCCTAGAAAGCATTATGAAAACCAAACCCATATCAGAAAAGTATTCCAGAATCTGGGTCTCTGGTGAGTGTGACCTATGAGGAGGATATTCTGTGTCAAGTCTTAATTCTTGATCCACATGCAGATGCCCAAATATTGGCTTACTTAATAATACGCTGTGAGATTCTCTTAAAAGGATACAAATTGAAGCAACGACCAAATCATCAAGACAGCATCTTTGGCCTTGCTCAAAATTTTATATTAGCTGATAAAGAAAGCATCTTTAGCTCTGCATAATACATGAACATGCACCTGAAAAACACAAAATTCATAATTTACATTTTTTCGTGAATCTCTGTTGTTCAGAGTCAAGCACCGTCGGATTCTATTTAGGAGACGGCTCTCGTGATGATGTTTTTTACATTCGCAAGGTTTGAACCCGAAGTCGGGAGAAGTATATATGAGTATAAATATTAAATAGAGGACACTAATAAAGCACAAAGAAAGCAGCTTTCACTCTGCAGGCAACTTTTGGAAGTATCTCACCAGAGAGGGTATATTGGGCATGGATTGGGTGGGGACAAGGGTTAGTCCCCATCCATATGGACTAAAAGAAGCAAAGTGACAGTTTTGGCAATTAGAAAAAATAGAAGGGCAATATAGATTGCTTAGCAATAAATTATTCCACTCTTTATTTTTTTTTATTCAAAAAAATGTGAGAATCATAAAAAATTCAACCAGCCACCTTTGAGAGAGACTCTTCATATTCCTTGTTCCCTTCTCAAGACTAAACCAGCCAACAAAATTAAATGAGACTCTTCACATTCCAACATCACTTCAAAAATCCTTAAGTTAGTTTTTCGGTATTTTTTTCTCACTAAAATATGAGTTCCATATTTAAAATCTTCGATAAATATTAAATCTGATTTTTTTTAACTAAAATCCGAGTTACATATGTATAAAGTTATTCACATCGAAAACCAATATCACTACATTCGAAAACCAATATCACTACATTCAGAAACCAATATCAGTACATATGCAAACCAATATCGCTACACATGTAAACCAATATCACTACATTCGAAAAATAATATCCTAACATTTGAAAACCAATATCACAATATTAAAAAACCAATATCACCACACATGCAAACCAATATCAGTATATCTAAAAACCAATATCGCTACACATGCAAACCAATATCACTATATCTAAAAACCAATATCGCTACACATGCAAACCAATATCACTACATTCGAAAACCAATATCCTTACATTCGAAAACCAATATCCTTACACATGCAAACTAATATCACTACATTGGAACACCAATATCACTACATTCGAAAATCAATATCACTACATATGCAAACCAATATTACTAAATCAGAAAACCAATATCGCTACGCATGCAAACCAATATCGCTTCATTCGAAAACCAATATCCGTACATTCGAAAACCAATATCGATACAAATGCAAACCAATATCACTACATTCGAAAACCAATATCTGTACATTCGAAAACTAATATCAAAACACATGCAAACCGATATCACTGCATTTGCAAAACCATTATCACTGCATTTGCAAACCAGTATCATTAAATCTGAAAACCAATATCATTACATCTGAAAATTAGTATCACTACATCTAAAAACCATTATCAAGGAAGAACTAAGCTAATTCAAGCGACCCAACCTACAAAAAATAAAAAAAAGGAGAAGTTATGTCGTCGGTGGCGGAGGTGGACCTCCGTTCTGGTCTCGCCCATTCCTCTTCCTTCCCGCAGAGACGGGGACAAGCACGACCTCACTCTTGATGCGGCCCTGGCGATGACGGCTTCGGCGCGGTGCCCAGGTTCAAGACTAGTCGATGGTGACTTTTTCCGGTTGAAGGTGGTTTCAGCGAACAAGAAGGAGAAGAGAAGCGAAGGGGAGAAGAGGTAACGTTTAGGGGGGAGGGAGGGAGAGAGAGAGAGAAAACCTGAGTGGGGAAGAGCAAGAGACCAGGAGCGAGAGAGAAAATTGGAAAAATGTGGGTGGAATCCTAGTTGGCATATTTTGGGATAAAAAGTCAAAAATGACCCTGATTAGTTATTGACCATTGGATTAGATTTTATTTAAAAAAAATCTAATCCAATGGCCCTGAATCAATCCCCTCCGTGGGGACATATACTATGTAGTCCCTACTCAATCCAATACCGGGTATATTTATGCTTCAAGTTTTACAAAGATGGTACCCCGTAAAGTCAACGTATAAATACATGCACCTTAAGCGCATCAAATTCATATAACTGCACTTTGGCAACGAACTGGGGGAATTAAATATGAAAAGAAACTCTAAACAGAGGACACCAACGATGCTATCTATGAACGAGATCGATTTATTAGAACCCGAACTTCAATCTAGTAAGCTCAATAGAGCAAGATTATGGATCTACAGCGAGTGTTTCTCGAAAGTCAATTACACTAACCTGTGTTGAATCCTGGGGAAACATAAGGAATCTGTATAAACAAAAACCTAAAGGAAAAGAAGAAGAAGAAAGAGCTCAATGTACATAGATGTTGAACGAATTACCATCATCCAATACGAATTCGATGTAGGAAAGGAACTGGGATCACCATCAATTCCATTCGTCAGGGCCTGGAGAAGACGCCCCAGATCTTACCCTTGCCAATGCCGTCCAGCAACTTCTTAGCCCCCTCCACATCCATCTCCACCAGCTTCTTCAAATGCAGGCAAGCCCCCGCTGCAACCATCTCCTTCCTCGACTTCCTGGAATGCAACAGCGCGAGCAGCACCTCGACCGGGTACCTCAGGTCCATGCCCTCAACACCAGGGTCCAGCAAATGCACCACGGAAACCACCCCTCTCTCGTCCTTCCTCAGCAGCCTCCTATTCCCGGAACACAACACCAACACGGACAGCGCCTTCACGGCGGCCTCCCGCTCCTCAACAGCCTTCCCATCCAGCATCCTCACCAGCTGGCCAATGCACCCCAGATCCCCAATCTCCTTCCTCGTCCCCTCACTATGAAACCCGAGCTCGTACACAGCCCTCGCTCCGGCAACCCGAACACCCATCACCCCGCAGCTCAAAACCCCCAAAACCCTCCCCACCCACCCTTCATTCACGAGCATCTCCGCAATCAACTGCCTGGTACTCAACAACCCGACGAGCTCGACCGCAGCCTCGAGGCTCTTAACCTCGGGCCCCGAGTCCCAGAAGTTTCTCAAACACTCGAGCAGCCCTTCCTTGACGACCACCACCTTCAACTCCTCCTCCTCCTCCCTCACCAAATTACACAAACACCCAAACGCATTCTCCTGGGCCATAACCGTCCCCGAACCAGCCACCCGGACCAGCACCGAAACCGCCCCTTCCTCCACCAGATTCTCCCTCCCCTCCCCGAACACGGCCACGTTTCTAAGCACTCCAGCAGCGTACGCCTGCGACCCGGGGGTCCCCGAGAGGCAAGTCTCCAAGAGCGAAGAGACCCCGCCTCTTGACCCGATCGCCCTCGCGTTGTCCCTCGACGAGCTCAGCGCGTGGAGCGCAAAGCACGCCTTCTCCCTCGCGTAACCGCTCCCTGACTCCAACACCCGGAGGAGGTGGTTGAGGAGGAACACCCCGCCCTCCGACGCCAGCGCGTGCCTCCCACTCTCCACCGCCGCGACGCGGGAGATCGCCGCCACCACCCGCTCCTTTGCCGCCGCCGGCTCTGTCGAGTCCAGCGCCCGGACCAGCGCCGGGACCACCCCCTGGCCCACCGCGACGGCCACGTTCTTATCATCCTCGCCGAGGAAATCCACCAGCTCCTCTACCGCGGAGCTCCTCGACTCGGCGGCGCCGATCTGGAGGCGAGCGATGAGGCTCCTCGACTCGGACCTCTCGCCGGAGCCGATCAGTACGCCGGACGCGATCAGCACGCCAGCATCGCGGGCGTGGGCCTCAAGCCGGGCGAGCACCGAGTCAACATCGCTCTGCGCCCGGAGCTTCCCCTCGAGGCGGAGGAAGTCCAATGAGCGGCACTTCCCGGCCAGGACGGCGGCGTCGGCGAGCGTGATTGCGACGGAGGCGAGGAGGTCACGGGAGAGGGGGTTGGTGGCGGAGGTAGGGAGGCGGGAGAGGTCGGTTAAGTGTGCCTGGAGCTGGGCCAGCCTGGCCCGTACTAAGGCCCATTTTCCCTTGAGCGCTTCCACCTGGGGGATGACCTCCTCGAGGAGCGTCGTTATGAGGCGGTGGGCTTCGGGGATGGGGTTTGGGGTTCGGTCGTTTTCCGGGTCTTTCATCGCCGACGACAGAAGAAGAAATGGTTCGGGCGGGTGCGTAGGGTTCGTTAACTTCACAGGCTAGAGAGAGAAAGAGAGGAGAGAGAGAGGGGAAAGTGATGTGGAAGTGGTGAGAGTAGAGAGGTAGAGAGGGAAAGGTGGGTTCCATTTATGTTTGTGTTTCGGGGGTTGTGTACGCGTTGCGGGGTAGTCCACGCGATCCTTGAGAGAGTGAAACTTCAAAGTACAAGTGATCTTTTTAGGAAATTATATAGGGTAAATTACCAGGGCGGAGGAATAGTCAAACAGACAATACCAATACGATTCTTGCTTTTGGAAAAAGTAAGTAATGGTTTCCGTAGTTTGATTTTCTCCGGTGACTAGGGAACTCAGACCAATATTTTCTTTAAAAGCAGGGATTTCATACACTATTTTCAAAAGTTAGAGACCTGCGAGTAATAAAATTATAAACCGGAGACCTAAGAATAATTTATCCTTGATTTTATTATGTTTTTAGGATTTGTAGCCAATGACATTGTCCATTTTATTATTAATTTATCTATAAAATGACTCTTAAATCCTTACATGGTTTCTTCTCTCACTTCGACTGAAACCTCCGGTCATCTTTTCCAACGAAAATTCATCTTCGATCATTTTCTCCGGCGAACATCAAAATTAACCCACAATTAAAATCCTTGTATCGTCTTAATCCCTAGCCCAAACACCCTTCGAAATATCTTAAAATTGATTCAAATTTTCGTAAATTTTCCTGTCATACCTGTACTCGTCTCTTTTGCTTGTTTTCTCTAGAACCCAGATGAAGAATCGAAGTTAAGACAACCCACATCAGCAAACTATCCAAACCAGTTCACGGAATAAACAATTAATTTCTCTCTCATCTACACCCAATCTAGCCCAATCCAATCCAATTACATATTTTTCTACCCACAGCAGCAAACCAGTTCACAGAATAAACAATTAATTTCTCTCTCATCCACATATTATCTACTATCATTTTTTGAAATACTAAATTAGATACAAATACTCGAAGTACAAATGGAAGTCAGAAATAATAAATTACGAATACAAAAATTTAAATTACAAATACATAAATTTTAAATTACATAATTAATTATCGTTCCCGAACTTTTGCCAAATATGCTCATTTGGATCATTTGGATCCATAGTAGAAATAATATAACAGAGGAAATTTAAAAAGAAAATATTATGTAGTGAAAGAAGAGAGAATTTTAGATGGTGTATGAAAATATGTAAACATTGAACTCTATTTATAGAGATTTGAAAAATAATAATTTTTATATTTTTTTTTAGTTTTGCTAAAGATAAGGTCTGTTTAGATAACCATGAAAATATTATCCCAAAATATCTATTTTTAACGAATAATATTATGCCAAGTGAAACTAAATAGATAAATAAGAAAAAAAAGGGCCAAGTGGCCGTTTTCCGTTTGCGAGCGGCAATCGGACAACCAAACCGATCGGCCGCTCGCTCCATACTTTCATTTATTTTTTTTTAATAATAAACAATTAGCCGATCGGATCGGCCAAATACCTGCTGTGCATAGCCCAAGGAGTGTACAAAGTGTTTCCCATTAGCACATGTTGGATTAGAAGCAACAATAGGCCTTAGGTTTCAAGAACTTGTCGTCGTGCGTCATCGTCAACGAGACCACGTCGTCTATTTGGCTATACCCGAAGTCTTGAACGTAATTTATCAAATTTTATAATATATGTACATTTAAGCCAAATTAAATTATAAATAGTTACAACGTTTTTTACCAAATTTAGATTTAGTTGTTACTTTATATTTGAATTTGATGTGTTTGATTAAACTAAAGTAATCATTTTGTCCTTCCATGAAAGAGTTGTTCTAACAAAAATAAAGTTTGACTTCTCCAAAATATATGACAATGAATGTCTAGATAAAACATAATTTCGGGAAAAAAAAGATCCTGATAGCAGAAAATATCTCACTTGTAATACCGAAAGTTTAATTTTGTATGCGATTCAGTGAGATAGCAGATTGTGTATTTGAGGTTAAATATGTGTACTCTATCATAAGTTATAACGAAACGAATGCCGATAACTGATTAAAGCATCTTTCTATTAGATAAATCAAATTTTGGATATATTGATTAACTTGTGAGAAAGTTGTCATAATTTAATTAAAAAGACTCGACTTCGAATCATGAAAATATAATAATGTTGAATATTTATTAATAAAATTTTCTCAGAATAAAAAAAAATTCACGCACAGGCTTGAATTAGATTACTGACCAAATACTAGGTGTATAAATAATAAAAAATAATTTCGGGTCTTTTTTTTAAAAAACTTGGTGAGTGCTATGCACTCCTTCGTTCAACGCAAGAAATCACAAAGAACCATGTCTGGGCACTCCAACTGCCATACAGTCATACAAAAGCAACGGAAAACAATCAGGAGGTGGGTCCTCCAAAACGTGATACCCCAAATCAAAAGAAAAGGCATGATTTGACAGCTAATCCGCAACCATATTACCCTCTCTGAAGTAGTGCTGGACCTCAACATGCCAGTCACAGTGCATGAGGTGAATACAACTAATCACAAGGGATGACAGTGGATGTTCCACTATGATACCCTCGGCAAGACACTTCGCTGCCACTTGCGAATCTGTCTCTACAATCACTTGTCGAAAACCCCTATCCCAAGCAAGCTGGAGGTCTCGCCAAATCGCCCAAAGTTCGAAAGGCAGAGAACCACACTCACCAGTATTGTTAATAAACCCGACACACCAAAAGCCACAAGCATCCCTGATAACGCCACCCCCACCTGCAGGACCCGGGTTCCTTTTCGAGGCCCCATCTGTATTCAGCTTCACCCAACCCTCACCCAGGAGGCCTCCACGCACCAACCTCCTCGAAGACAGCTGGGCAGTGACCAGCGAACCAATCTGCCCCTTTCAGGCTCGTGCAAACTCCCCTGCCATACAACCTCATCCTCCCGATCTGCCATGCCAAAGACTAGTTCATTACGCCACTTTCAAAACCACCAACACACAACAATGAACAGAGTACTCCAGCATACTCCAGGTGGTGTCTGAACCTGAAGAAACATATTGTGCGTAAGCCAAGACAATCTATCAGTATCAAAGAAGGCCCGTTGATATTGGACTGGGACAAAGTGCCGCCATAACCACTGTGACTCTCGGCAATCACACAAGAGATGGATCATCGTCTTTGCCGCCCTTCCACACCGCGGGCAAGAGGATGAGTGTGCGAAGCCTCGCCGTACGCGTTCCTCATTGGTCATCAAACGTCCCTGGACACGGGTTCAAATTCAGTGGGGACAGGGGTAATATTGGAAATATAATAATTAAAATAATTAAAAAAAATATCAGCAAAATAATACGATTTATGAAAATACAAGTATGGAAATATTGGTTTCTATTTTCTCGAATATTAGTTTCCATCTTCTATGCTATTGGTTTCATTCTACTATGATATTGGTTTCATTCTACTATGATTTGGTTTCCATCTTCTATGTTATTGGTTTCATTCTACTATGATATTGGTTTCATTCTACTATGATATTGGTTTTCATCTTCTCGAATATTGATTTCATTCTACTACGATATTGGTTTCATTCCACCGTGATATTGGTTTTCATCTTCTCCAATATTGGTATCCCATTATAAGTAAAAATGTATACCATTTGAATATATTGGACCCCTAATGAGTATGTTTGGATAAAAACTCGAAAATACCCTCAACAGATTCTGACCATCAGATCTGTAAAAAAAATTTGATCAAATCTAAAGGTCCATATTTAGTCTATACCATGAGGATGATTTTTATGTAGTTCTCCCTGAATCCAAATCCCCTAGACACATGTCCAAGCAAAGACCCTCACCCTCTCCGGAACCTCTAACCTCCAAACAATTCGGGTCTTATTTAACCACCAACTATTCACATTAGTTAAAGTTGATTCAATTGATTCAAGTGTGGTTGGAGTAGGCCCGAAAAGAAACTCCTATATAAAAGCCAATATTTTGTCCAAGGATTGAAAGCCAATAATTTGACTTTCAATTATTTATACCGACAGACACTAAAAATATATTTTAAGGGAAAAGAAGTCACTCCAACAAAAAAAGGGGAAAAAAAGTCCGGAATTTATTTACGGTACACGTGTACTATGTTGTGAGCGCGTTTTGGAACGCGCCGATGGCGGATATGCATATGCAATTGCCTGGAACCAGTGAGTTTTATTTTTTTAGAGGTAGAGTACAGACACTCGGAGGAGGATAAATTTTATTTAGTCCTTACTCAATTCAATCCACGTCGAGAAGATTGGAAATTGAGCCCACAGGCAAACAGGGATCATAAATTTTCTTGTGGGCAAAATATCAATTAGTCTTTCATATTTGAAGAACTTGATTAATAAAGACAAGTTCACATTATTTAGTCCCTGATATTTTATAAATTAAATTATTTAATTTCTTGACCCAAATTTCAACTACTTTTCTGATGAAACGCCATTAAAAATACATAAATATCTTTTAATCCAAAAACTACTAAATTGTCACTCATCCCTAACATCTATCATATATCCCCAATCCACCCTACTATCTCTTCGCGCGATGCAAATAATGGAATGTGCATATTCATAAAGTGGGGGATTTTACATCGATTTTGATTTTATTAAGATAACAATCTTCATTAAATACATATCACCATCCGCCCAATTCTTGACTTAGTGGCCTTCATTTAAATAAGACACTTGCAGACAATTTTAATTCCCAAGCATTCAAAAGGGCGAGCTGCAACCAAACAACAAATTTTTTATTTTTTTCAAAAACAAAAAATTGCAAAATAGGAGAAGCGGATGGAAATAGGGTTTAGTTACCTTGGTGAGCTGTTTTCTATAAGCTTTTTTGGAGTTAGGGTTTAGTTACCGGATTGCGGATTGCCTAGAAAATTCCCGAGATTTTTTCTCAAATGGGTAAAAAATATACATATTTTTTCCATATAGGCAAAAAGTTATACATATTCTCAGAATAGGTTGAAATTTTTTTTAATATTAATTTTTTTTCAAGAAGACGCCCTTTTGTCAGAGCGTCTCGACTGTACTCATGTCAGGGAAAAAAAAATTATAGTGGAAGCGCCCTAATAGGTTGCCGCCTCCCAAATAAAAACTATTTAAAATAATATTTATCAATAAATTTAATATTTTTATTATACTAATATATAATATTTATCGATAAAGTTAGATTATTTAGATAAATTTATGATACAACAATTAAATTTGATATTCATAAATTTACACTTCAAATAAAATAAATTAATTATTTAATTGTGCTGCCACTTTGTTGTTTTTTAACTTTTTTAAATAAATTCAGATTATTTAACTTTTTTTATATATAGTTTTTATTTGGAAGGCGGCAACCTATTAGGTCGCCTCCCAATTTTTTTTCCCTGATATGAGTACCGTCGAGGCGCTCTGACAAAAGAGCGCCTTCTTCAAAAAAATTTAATATTAAAAAATCTTTCAACCTATTTTGGGAATATGTATAACTTTTTGCCTATATGGAGAAAATATGTATATTTTTTACCCATTTGAGAAAAAATTCCAAAATCCCCATCTTGATGGATATTACAGTATTTAGATTCAGTGGGGACTACATAAATGTCATCCCCATGATATGGACTAAATCTGGGCCATAGGATTTAATTTTTAAAACTCATTTTCAGATCTGATTGTCTTTATCATTCGAAGGTACAATAGTATTTTTACACATATTATTCCATCTAGGGTTTCCAAGCAACCCATCATTTCTCTATTCCTCTCCCATTTTGCCAAGAAAAGTACTACGAAAAGCAACCTCTACGAAGGTTGTTGATATCACCCCTGGTGTTAGTTTATTCCTGACTTTTGCCAAGACAAAAATTACTTTCTCGAAGAAGAAGTTGGAGCCGCTACTTATGATTTCGAAAGCCGAGAACTTGGAGTACCTTGTGAATCTGGTGAAGGAGAAGAAGATCAAGACTGTCATCGACTCGACCTTCCCGTTGGACAAAGCTGAGGGTGCTTGGGTGAAGAGTATCGATGGCCATGCCACTGGGAAGATTGTTGTGGAGCCGTAGTAGTACTCCACGTAAAACTACGGAACCGTGTAAGAAATTAAAAATTGTGTCATTTGTCAATATCGGAACTTTTTTGCTATTTCTATATACCATACAATTGAATTACGACGAAGTGTAGTGTGTGCGCGATCCAATTCCCTACTTCACTTCACTGGCTCTCAAAACTTGATTGTTTCCCTGAAAAATCATATAACTGACGTTCTTGGACCAATATCAGAGCAGAAGGACGCCAATATTATAGAAGAAGAAAACTAATATTCGAGAAGAAGAAAACCAATATCCGAGTACAAAGATACCAATATCAGAGTAGAAGAAAACCAATATGAGAATAGAAGGATACCAATATCACAGAAGAAGAAAATCAATGTCGGAGTAAAAAGACACCAATATCATAGAAGAAGAAAACCAATGTCAGAGTAGAAGGACACCAATATCAGAGTAGAAAGAAACAAATATCATAGAAGAAGGAAACCAATATTCGAGAAAAAGAAAACCAATATCTAAATACAATAATACCAATGTTTAAATTCTAGGAAAAAATACGGATTTTTGTATTTTTTTATTATTAATTTTAATATATTTAACATGATATTTTTTTGAGTAATTGGCTGGAATTTTTTTTCTTTTAAAATATTTTCATAACTATATTATCCCTAATTTGTAGCTTGATTTAGTTAAAAGTGATTTGCCAATATTACCTTTCCTTGCCATTGCATCCCCTTTGATCATTTTCGGTGGGGATTATCTATGTTCCTACTGAATTTGAGCCCGATATTACATATTCTATTTTTTTCTCACGGGAAGAGATAGTACGGTGGATTGAGAGCATATGATAGAGGTTATGGATGAGTGGTAATTTAGTAATTTTTTGAATGTATTTTTAGTAGAGTCTTGTCAGAAAAGTGATTGGAATTTGAACTAGGACCTAAATAATTTGATTTATAAAATATAAGGGACTAAATAAATTGTCTCGATTAATCAATTTTTTCAAACACGAAAATTATTCGGCTATTTTGCCCTTTTCTTTTTTATGACGACAGATCATAAATTTAACCCAACGAGTTTTTCGTCGAAACGTGTTGAATTTGTAGGGTTAATTGTTAATTGAGTATCGTTATGCTTAAAATAAGTAAGATAAAAACAAGTACAATCATCTCCTTAAAAAACAAGTTCATTCACTTGTAAAATAGTATAATGCGATCAACACTTGTTGGATAAAATGACACCGTAACCTATCTAGTTTTATAAGAACCGGTGGAACAATTTTCACCTGTTTACAAAAGTAGGAAAAATTTGTTTGGGAAGACAACCTAATTCTCTTGAAATGAGTATAGCCCCTCTTTTTCCAAGGTTTTTAAAACGACTCAGAAAGCGACCCGCTCTTATTTTTGGATCGTAGTCAGACCGGTCTGACCGGTTAGAATGTTGGTCGAATTGACATTTTATATATATATATAATATATTTTAATAAATATTTTAATTATCCCTACCCCACTATCCAGTCTTATACCTCGATTACGCTTTTCAAAAAATAAATATGTACAATTTTTTCTCTCTTTTTGACCCACCATAACTTTCAAATCTAAAAAAAAATCCCAAAAATCCGAACCAAAAAAATCCAGATTTTTGACCCACCATCAAGAAAATCTTTTTTTTTGTTAAACCTTACCAACTGGAAAATACGGGATCAAAAATTTGGTCGAACTGCCAGGTCCGACCAATTTTTTAGCAGTTCGTGAGGTTGACAGTTTTTGGCCAAATCTGATACACTATTCATACCGAATCGCGGTCGGAACGCATATTTTAAAACCTTACTTTTTTCTCTTAGGAAGACTCTATATTAGACGTGTATTGTATAGTCCTATTCTAGAGGTTTACATGTTTAGGTAGATTCTTATTTTGTGTAAACTACCTTACCTACGTAAACTAGGGTTAGAGGTTGTATATATATCTCTGCGATGGCTTAATAAAAGTTTATGTTTTTCTCTTCGCAAATCGTACACCCTACTAACTATTCATCAACAAGTTCTATCATTGACCTCTTTTACGAGGAATTACCTAAATTTTCTTCGTCTTTTATTTACAATATAAATTTTTGAGAGAGTTTTCTCTGTTCATTAAGAATTTTAACTCTTTCGACTGATGATGTTTTCTATGAGAAAGTTCTTTCTATTGAAATCACTAATCCACTTTTTAATCGATTAATATTTTAAAATGTGACAAAAAAAATTTAGGGCGTATTTTTGAGACATGCGCACACATTTCGAACAAAAGAAAAAGGGCAAATTACCCTCACATCCCTGAGGTTTGGTCACCCTCCCCCTAGGGTCCCTGATTTTTGGAAAAAGATTGTCCCGTCCCTAAGTTTTGATGATAATAGACTCTCGGGTCCCCGGCTGACGTCATCGGCTCTTTTTTTCATTTTTGGTCATGGAAATGACCAAAATACCCTTAAACAAAAAATACAAAGCCCATGAAGACAAAAACACAAAACCTAAAAATCAATCAAAAATCAAACCAAAAATCAAAATTCACCATCCTCTTCGTCTCTCCTTCTTCCACAATTAGACAAAGCCCATGAAGATGAATTCAACAGACCAATTAGACAATTGTCTACTACCAATCGTCTACTCCATTGGCGTTGCCCATCGCTGTGGTGGAATCGTGAAGGAGAAGGTCAGGGAATCGTGAGGTCTCTTCTTTTCTCCTTAAAGCGGCTTCCGTCGCCGACGAGCACATTGGTGAGATCCCGGCGTCGCTTTATGCCAGCAGGCTTCCAGGAGATAGGGCTTCCACGGAGGGCATGCGAGAGAGAGAGAGAGACGCCGACGCCGATGAGGAGCGGTTGCCGGAGGTTGCCGCTTGTCGTCGTCGACTTGTGAACCTGCTTGTTCCTGGTGTTTTCTCAATGGGGGAGCCGGCCAATGGGGGAGCGGGAGGGGAGGGGAGCGGGAGGGGGGGGAGCGGGAGGGGGCGGGCGGGAGGAGGGGGGGAGGAGGAGGGGAGCGGGCGGGAGGGAGTGGGCAGGAGGAGGGGGGGAGGAGGAGGGGAGCGGGTGGGAGCGGGCGGGAGGAGGGGGGGAGGAGGAGGGGAGCGGGCGGGAGGGAGTGGGCGGGAGGAGGGGGGGAGCGGGCGGGAGCGGGGTAAAAGGTTGAAGAAGGTATAAAAAATTATTTTTTGTTTAAGGGTATTTTGGTCATTTCCATGACCAAAAATGAAAAAAAGAGCCGATGACGTCAGGCAGGGACCCGAGAGTCTATTATCATCAAAACTTAGGGACGGGACAATCATTTTCCAAAATCCAGGGACCCTAGGGGGAGGCTGACCAAAGTAGAGGGATGTGAGGGTAATTTGCCCAAAGAAAAATCATAATGGGAACTTTCAAGTTTCATCCATTAATTCACGTTTCAGCATCAGGTAGTTGAAGCTAGTAGGGCCCAGGAAGCTAAAAGTAACAAGCCGGGGCCCACTCCTTTTCTGAAAATAATGCGTTACTTTATGCGAAGTCAGTTTCAAAAAAAAAAGTAGGCACGTAGGACAGTGTAAGGTCCAGCAGGCAGCAAGAGCAGTTCTAAAGCTACATCTTGTATCTTAAAGACGATAGTCACAGTTCCTTTTTGCTGATGTGGCTGATTTTAATTGGCGGTGAGGGAAACAATCGGGCGTGTCGTCCGTCTGTTGACTTGACTTTTGCCAGTTGGTCACGTGTCGTTCGTCAAGGAAAACCTCATTTTCTTACTTTGTACCCCTCGGTATTTAACTAATTTACGGTGGGTGGGTGGATTCCACCCGGGCGGGAAGTTGAAAACGCGGGAAAGATTTGAGAGCGTACCACGTCAACGGTTTCGTTCTGTCGGCGAATCAAATTCCGTTGGGAAAAGTTCACAGTAGTACATCTAAGAAAAGAACATCTTGGTTTCGCATATTTTGATTAATTATTTTATGTTTTTGTTTTTTGTTGATTTTTTTACTTAATTAAACAATTTTAAGTTAGGTTAATTTTTCTAGCTGGTGTCTACATGAGCATGATAACAACATTTATTGACACATTAGCTTTCTCTTATTCATTCTTATCAGCATTGTTTTCGAGACGGTGGTCCGACCGGCGGTCCGACCGGTCGGACAGCGAAATAGAGCCAATCCCGGGTCAAAAAACCAAGTTCGACCGGTTACCTAACGAACCGGAAGATTTCCAGTCAAACCGGGCGGTTGGCTCAGATTTTTGACCCGAAAAAATCGGGTTCGTTAGGTTTGACCAAAAAACCAACCCAAAAATCAGATTTCACCCAACCCAACCCAAAAAAATCAGATTCTCTACTAGATTTTTCTAAATCAACACAAAATAAACTAAATCTGCAAAGATAATTATGCTAAATATGAAATAAATTTACCAATATTTCAAGAATATTAATTTTTAAACCTATTATTTACTAAATATATATTAAAAATATATATAATAAACTACCGGTCCGACCACCGGTTTGACCGGTCCGACCGATTGACCCGGAGAACGGACCAAAATCCGGATCGCTCTCCGGGTCGTTTTTGAAAACAATGCTTATCAGTGCTCGCGTGATTTTTTTAATAATTAGCGATTTTATTGCTTAAGAAAAGAAAAAATAAGTTCCATGGTTATAAAACACCAAGACGTACCGCACCACACCACCTACATATTGGATAGTCAATACTGAGCGTTCATTAACTGATAGACTAGTGAAACACTCACACCACCTAACTCTAGTGAAACACTCACACCACCTAACTCTAACCTCAAATTAATCCACATGGCAGTATAGTTTTGAGGGGCATCGGCTAGCCAAAGGCCATAAGAGTGCCACCCTAGCCTCACGTGATTAAGACATAAAAAATATACATAATCACTAAACTGAAATTTATTAGAAAAAATTAAAATTGAAAGTACTCAAAATTAACCCGTTCGCTAAACGGTTGAGTTTATCAATATTTTTTTAGTTTTAGAGTGTGTAAAAAGGTAACCAAATTAGAAAATCGAAAAAATCTTTGAATAATCACGGCAACCATATTAAAAAGATATTGAACGTATAAAGTCTCGGTATCTTATCATTTGGCTCGAGCTCTTTAGCTCGATGTTACTGCTTTCTGTTACTTTCGTAATAATTCGTGGGGACCGAAATTAACTAAATTTATTTAAAAGGGATGGGTGAGCCGTGCCTCGGCGATTGAATTTCATGCGCTGACTCGTTCAACCAGGCGAGATCCAAGACTTGGGCCGGTGTTTGCTGGGTTTTTTTAAAAATAACAAAATTCTCAATTTAGTATTTAACTATTTACAACATTTTCCAAAATATATAATTAAAAATGGCAAATAATTTTCAGGTACCTGGTATTTTGACACCCTACTTCTCGCGTCCCTGAGTTTCCAGAAATAATTTTGCAATCTCCGTATTTGATTTTATTATACCCTCGGGTCTCTCGGTGACGTCATCAGTCATTTTATTATTATTTTATATTTGAAATGAATTTTATGCCCCTGGCCGGCCAAACAAAGTCTCCGATCATCTTCTCTGACGAACTTCGACTAACATTTTTGGCCAAACCAAGTCTCCGATCGTTTTCTCTGGCAAACTCCGGCCAACTTTTCTAGAAAAACAAATCCCATATTTTCCAACAACGGCACCACCGCCCCCCAACCCTACTCCCATTTTTCCGAAGAGACGGCTATTCCGGAGGGCACCACCACACAAAAAAATCTTAACTTTTTCGACGTCACCATCACAAGCTCCGCCTGTCCGAAGAGTTGACCGTGACGGTGTCATTCTCCACTGGCTGCTCCCGGAGAAATGCCCCGCTTCCATGCCTTCTCTGGTCAACAAATACCTGCTCCGGGAGGAGGGGGACGAAGAGACGAAGGACTCTGGTCGTGTCTTTAAGTAGTTTTTGCTTCGATTCTCCCCGGGGGAAACTGGTGGAGCATCTCCTATGACGTGGAGGTTAAGATCCTCGCCCAGCCGGTCACCATCTGCCGCGCTCTCACACAGATGTGGCAGGTCGTTGCTCGCTATCGCTGGGTCATCATCGCCGCTTTCTCCGCCCTTTTCATTTTCTGTCCCTGGCTTCCGTCGTTGATTATATTTCCCCAAGCATTTTCTATTTTCTTGTGCTAGTTTCCCAGTTATTGGAGATTTCCATACCACATTTTTTGACGACATCGATATTCCGGCGCCGTGGTTGGGATTCCGTGCCCTAAGGTTTAGAGGAGAGAGATGGGAGAGGTGAGAGAAATTAATTAATTTTATTTTATTTTTTAAAAGGGTATTTATGTAATTTTCATGAAAAAATGAGTAGATCAGCGGGACCCGAGAGTATAATAAACCAAACACGGGGATGAAAAATCATTTCTCGAATTCCAAGGATGCGATAGGTTGGGTGTCAAAATATTATGGACCTAAAGGTAATTTACCCTTCAAAAAATTAGGGAGCCGACCCCGCATGCCACTCACCCCTTCTTCTGCCACGTGGTGGTGATAGGTACTTTTTTTATTAAAAAAAGAAAATTAGGCCGGCCGCCACGTGGCGGTATTGCGCAGGTGCGCGAGCAACTTTTTTAATTTAGCCACCCAACTTTTAAGTAGCCGTCTTTCGGAATAGAGTTCTACTCATGTCAGAAATATCCATATTTAGTGAATTAGACGATATTCTTACTCCGCAGATCTAGCTATACGGTAAAATTTATTTAAATTGATATTGTTGGAATCGAATAAAAAATCAATTTAAAAAAATTATAACATAATAGAGGTTTTCATTTTTTCCAAAAAAATTGACTTTTTTAACAATACACTTAAAATCTCAATTTATAACGTTATTCAAATATTATACTTGATTGAGACATTTTTTGGAATAAGATAGTGATCATAATAACCATTTGAATACAAATCAAAAAGTAGATGATGATATGAAATTTATCAAACAAGCAAATTTAGCACAAATTATTATTTTAAAATATTTTTGAATTTTAAAAGTATGTAAAAATATATAATTATTAAAAAATATCACTTTATGAGAAAGTTGATATCGATATTTAGCACTAAAATATCTGAAAAATATTAATTACTACGACAGAGAGGTTATTAAATTTTTAATACCAGTTCCGACTAGAGACCAGATTTTTTTATCATTTTAGAGAAATTCTCACTTTACATGAGATCACTTTATAAAATTTTTGTTGTATTGACTTTGACTAGATCTAGGGTAGGGTACGAGCATGGGTCGAGTTTTAGTGATATGGTAGATTCCTTCCATAGCTGTACCATTTTATCTTACTTTAGACCATGTTCGATCTCTTTATCTATAATATATACATATATTAACTCAAAATTTGAGATACATAAAATGCCAATTTTTTTTATTGATATACCAAAAATTTCATAAGACCTTCACAAATTCATTATATTGTTCGAAACTACCTAAAAAGATATTTGAAGGATGACACACTAAAAATTTATTTCTCTCTATTTTTTGTTGATTATTTATCTATTTAGAACTTGAAAGAAAAAATTGTGTCACCTAACTTAAATTGAAAATTTTGATATTATTTGTATTTGTACTGAATGTTAATATGTAATGTATGAAATATGTAATATTAATTTGAATTTTGAATGTGACGTTAAATTTTTTGTGAAAAATTAAAAAAAATATGTTTAAAAGTTGGACCCTGTAGACTCTGAAGATAAGTGTACGTGCTAGTGAAATTTTCTAAGATCAAAGATAGTGTATGAGTTCAACTATCTAAAAGAGACCCTACTCACCCATCGACATTCTAGGATAGAGAAAGTCTCTTGATTGATTATTGAAAACTCTCGTAATAGGCATTTCTTAATTAGATAAAGATACCCATTAAAAAAAATCAATACTTTGTGCTCTTCATAAGGCATTTCCTAATTGAATTAAGAATACTATTAATAAAATTTGTTTGATAATCAATTGACACGCAACTATCTTTAGGCCGCGGGTAGGTATGATGTATATGTAAATAAAAAAGGTTCTCGATTCTCTTTATTAATGCTTACGCTATGCAACTATTATTAGCCGGTTCAACGGTTGACTTTCTCAAAATAAGAGTTTTTTTAGGGGGACTCAAAATAAGAGTTGACGTCATCACCTTTCTCAAACGGTACAATTATACGTAGCCTCACTTGTGGACAAATTTTCTTTATTTTCTACTCAATTCGATCTATATATATATTTTTTTTTTGGGTGGAAGTCTATATATATAATTACATGGGAAAGAAGGGGCAGTTTCCTATCGTTTTCGTGGGAAAGAAGCGACACCTTTGGAATTTTATGCATGCATGGTAAATAAATACTCAAAATTTTAGAGTTCGAATTATTAAAAATACACAAATTTTGAATTTCATTGGGGGAGTTTTATAATGTTCAAAAATATTACTTGAATCGAATTTAGATTAGTTAACTTACAATTTTTTGAATGACATGTGTTTTCAAACAAAAAAAAGTAATCAAGGTGACTAAAATCAATCTTCGGGGAGTTCTAATGAGCAAAAAATTGCGCACAGATGTGAATAAAATCAAAATTCGATGTCAGTAGCATATCTCGGTACTTCAAATGGAGTAACGGATCCAATAATTTTAATTCGTAGAGGAGAAATGTTTAAGTATCAAGATTATTTTTTTAATTACCGGGACAAAAATATAATTTTAGCAGAGATAAATCATATACTTTTCAACCAATCAAGTACAACTTTCTTTTAAAAAACTAATATGTACATCTTTTTTTTTTGTTGAGAAAATATGTACACTTTTAGTGTCGGGCCAGTTGCCCACAAAGCCCACAACGTGGGTAACAAACAGTACATTGTATCATTTTGGGTCATCAATTCCACGACGACCAACAACAAAAGGATACCTATACCCGAAACCGACACAAGAAAAGTATGCATTTCCAGATGAGGAATAGCTTGAAGCGAATGATTCGGAGTTTTTGTAGAGTGTTAGAGCCACGGAGTACCAGATTAGCTGTTCCACAGAACAGGCATTTACCGTGCGACAATTTTATCATCACAAGAAACATTACGATGGAATAAGATCAAGCTTGTACCAGGAAAACATCAGATGAGACACGAGACTGATGTCAGGATTAAACAAGGAAATGGATGAAGACTCATAAATGGAGATAACAGCTGCACATTAGGATATCCAAGCTCAAACTTTTCAGACTCCATTAGGCAGCAGCATTTACCCGCAATCTCGAGCAAATCATACACCGCCAGTCTCCCGAGAGAGACCGGAGAAGATTCACACAGAATTATCCAACAACTTGAGAAAACAAAGTCGCTGATGTATTCCTGTCGGAATGAGATATGGAACATACCTATCAAGGAACCCTCAGACTTTCGTATTCCGGTCCGCTTCCGAAGAAGAAAAATTAACTTGTCATGTAATGTTAGTAGCTTGCTCCAGCTTCTGTTTGCCAGATGAGTGACAGGTGAATCATCTATGTCAACATGCCCCACAAGAGAACAGCTAGCTCCCTGAACAAATCAATATACAGTGAAAAGCCAACTGAGGGTGAACAAGATTCTGAGAAGTAAATGTTAAAGCATTGTTATTCATCAAACTGTATTTACTTCATAAACCCTAGGTTTTCAACGCGCACCACAAATTGATACAGATTGTGAAACTGGATCTCGTCAGATATACTGATTCCTGCAAATGACTATGCTACAGCTTCGACCGGATTCATCGTCTGTACAGTGTCATTTGACTTGATAGCATGATCAGCTGAAGTATGGATAAGTGAGGTATAAAGTTCAAGATCGATGAATATGACGGCTATTGGAAAGCAATGATGGCGAGAACAAAAGATCGTCTCGCATACCATTTGAATCACTTTGCCCTGTCATGAGTACAACTAGTTACATTGACTCACGGAAGGACAAGTAGTTGCAAAAAGAACGCGAGAGAGTGCAAAAGTAGAGGTTGCTTTGAACTGAAATTCCATTATAGTCAAGGATCAGCAACACAAAACTATACTACTTGTATCACGAAAGAAGAAATAAAACCGACTAGATTAGTATTCAAGAAGCTCAAGCAAAACATCTCAAAACTAAGCTTCAGGTTCAGACATGATGCAATCTTTGATTACCATGGCTGAGACTTCCGGCCCCGTCTCTGTCGAACCCCCGAAGCAGCAAGTAGAGTCTCCTCCCTCAGGAGAACCCCCTCCCGAGCTTCTGAATCGCGCAAAACATCTTCCTCCTCGAACCAACAGCACTAATCCCCATATCCTTCAAATCCTCCAACGTCAACATTGCCAAAACCTCGTCATCCACCTCATGAACCTCGAATACAGGCGCGTACCGCCCCAACCCTATACTATTAAGCCAAACCCTCACCGCGTCCTCCCCACCTCCGCGGCCACTACACCCGGCATTGTCGTTCCCGTACCCCCTCGCATCATTATCCGAAGGACCCGAAAACTCCACCCTATCAAGACCACCATTAACATTCCTCTCCTCTACAGGGCTCGCCGAATCCTCGACAATAAACCCGTCTTCTTGCTCCTCCTCTTCCTCGTCTCTACCCCAATTGGACCGGACCCGCCGATTGGTGTCCCTAACCTTCCAGCTCCCAGTCACCAGGTTGGCTAGGGCTTGGGACCTCGAGGAGGTCGTAAAGATTCCATCTTTCTTGGAATATGAATCAGAAAGGTTCTGCTTGTTCCGCCGGGAGTGGGCGCCGGCGCCGGCGGAGTCGCAGAGGAGGACGCCCTGGTCGCCGCCGATGTCGCCGAGCCGGACGCTGGGTCTCCTCTGCCGCTTCCTGCCGATGGACTCCGTGCCGTTGGGAGGGTGGGGCTCCAGGGGATGGACCTCCGCCATGGAGTAGGGAAATTACCTCTTTATCCTCTCGTAGAGGTCTAATCTCCGGGCCCCCAGGATTAAGAGGGTGACGAGGGAGCGGCAAGAGTAGGACACGTGTCCCGTTTGGGAGAAGAGGGAGGAAGCAAGCTCTTGCGGTTACTTTCTTTGAAAGAGTTCGACAAGCATATATTTAATTAATCAAAGATTAAATTGTTTTATTTTAGTGGGTTCTTGAGTTCGGGTGATCAAAAGTACAAATTTTAATTATTCGATTCGAATTGAAAGAATCTGTCGGTATTATTATGGGTCAATTCATTAGAGAGCCAAGCATTCAACCATGTAGGAGCCCTTTTTAATGGAGAAATTCAATTTAACGAAAGACTAAAGTCCTTATCTTTGCATAAACTTGTACAAACCAACTGCCCCAGAATCCATCCAACAAAATTTCCTTGCAAAGAAAGGAAACAAAACCAAATTGTGTCCTTCTTTCCACGAAGTCCTGCTTGCTCCAAAATGCAGCTAGGATGGAAACATCAATGACGATCAAAGTAACAAATCCAACAGCTAAAAGCAATAAACAATTTGTCCAAGCTTGGTCAATTTACTGCAACAATGTCTTTCCAGTAGCCTAAGCACAAAATAAACTAGGATTCACATCATTGTTGAAACTACTAATCACATGCCTTGCAAGCTAAAACCACGCCCATGCCCATCAGTAACCATTAGGCTTCCTTCTTCCTCCTCGCGTTCTTGCCATTTCCAGTGTCTTGAGAAATATAAGGGCTGCTTGTTGAATTCGTCAACTTCTCGTACTAAGTAAAGACAGAACACAAGTTAGACGTACCACATCCTAATACAATGGTACAATACGAAGACAACCTTTAAATCAAAACTCATTCTAAATATTCTACAAGCAAAAAAATTGCAAATGTAAAGGAGAGGATGGAGCATACGACTTCGATTTGACCCCGAGCTTTCACCAACTCGATAAAAAGCTGTTGCTTTTCCTCCGTCAATGCTTCAACCTGTGGGAGATTAATAACCAAGAACCCAATATAAACGTAGGACTGGATTCTTTTTTTTTTATATCTCATTTTATTATTTTATTACAAACCTTCTTCTGGGACTCAATGTATAGATTCTTGTAAGACATCTCTCCCTCGGAAGTGGCTTCATCAGAGAAAGCCCTCTTTGTCCCCTGCGAAAACCAACAAGTCAAAATTGAAGAACAAAAAAAATATATAAAAAACACTCTCCTAAGAAACAACAAAAAAAAAACACACCTGAGGAGTAGTTAACCCCTCGAGGATCTTCTCGTGCGCTTGCAGCATCGGCTCCTCCTTGCCATCCTCTTCCTCCTCATCCTCGCTCTCGACATCAATGATGTCCTGAATCAAGATCTCCGCATCCAGCCTACCGCGTGTCCGAGTGGGCACTGCAGCCGGGTTCCGAAGGCGCTGGGACCGCCTCACGCGGCCAAGATGCTTGCTTCTCGACTTCTGGGCAACATTCTGGTCCTCCTTGTTCTCGATGACTATGGTCTCCGCGGGTCCGTCCTCTCCGGCCTTAGCCACGGGCAAAGAACCCATTAAAAGACCACGCTAAAGAGAAGGAAAAAAAAAAGCATTCTAAAGCTAAAGTATATATATATATATATATATATATATGAAGACTAGTGAAGAAAAAAAAAACTAAAACAAGTGAGAGGAGAGAAGAAAAAGTAGTACCTTCCTTTCTCTTGCCATTGTAAGAAGATGAGGGTAAAAATTGCAAGATGGGTCTGGAGAAGAAGGGAATCAAAGGACAAGACTTGTAGGTGAGAGTAAAAGTTGCAAGTTGAAGTCTTTCAAGAGAGTTGGTTCAAGTTGTATTTGGATTCACTAAATGAAGTATTAGATTCAAACTTCACCAAAGTAAAAATTACTATTGAAAGAATCACTTTTTAAAATAAACTCGATAATGAGTCCGATAATAATCGATTCTAAATATTAATAATTACACAACAAAAATAAGTCAATTGCTCTTTTGAATGGCTTTTCAAGATAAGATTAAAGACCATAAGACGACTTGGAGAAAGAGAGCAATTCTTTCCTTATTTGGGAAGATGATCGGACTTGTACGTATATATATGCCTGCTATTTTAATATATTGTGGGCCCACCAGATTCTTTTTTCTGATGTAGCGAGTCCCACAGATCTGCAGCTTCTTTAAATTGTTGGGTTTTTTTTTTTCAATATGGTGCGACAGTACCAATTTATTATCAAAATGGTATTATTATTGAAAATATTCTGAGAATGGTCTCCCTTTTCAAGATTGAAAAAAAATTTCGACTTGAGACCAAATCGAAATTTTTTTTGACTTCCGTAGTCGAAAGATTCTTTTCGCTTTTGGTCCCAAGTCGAAATTTTTGAAAAATTTTCGATTCTTTTCGATTTCGACATGGGACCAAATTTGCATTAAATTTTTGAAAAATGGGTCTGAGTTGATTTAAAAATTGAGTCTGAGTTGACATTCCAATTCACTGTACCTCTAGTTTGACATACGTTCCAAAGCTATTTCAACCACAAAAACTAACAAAGATAATTGAAGTATACTGTAGCACCATTATCGAAAATGAAAAAAAATTAACAAAGATAATGGAAGTGTACTGTAGCACTATTATTTTTGTTAAAATAATGAAAATTTTAAAAAACTCAAAAAACGGGTGATAGATTCTTCTTCTATTTTTGAAAATTTTTCCCTCACTTTAACACTTTCATTATCTTTATTAGATTTTTCGATTTTTTTGTGGGTTCCCAAAAAAAATGTTGTGGGTGAAAAATGGTGCTACATTACAATATAGCTCCCAGGTCGAAAAATATTTTTGATTTTGGTCTCAGGTCAAAAAAAATTTTCGACATGAGACCAAAATCGAAAATAATCTTTTGACCACGGAATTTAAAATTTTGTTTCGATTTGGTCCCAAGTCAAAAAAAAATTTCGATCTAGGATTTCCAAGTCGAAATTTTTTTTCAATCTTGAAAAGAGACACCATTTTGATAATAAATTGGTAATGTGGCACCATATTGGTAAAAACCCCATTGTTGCACTTTTTTGCCGTGGGTGGCATTGTTTTGTTGGTGGTGATAAAAGGGGGGACCGCAGTATATTCCTGTAAAATTCTCAACACAAAAGTCCACATCTGTTGGCCATGCATTTACTGTGGCAGATGGGTACTTAATACGAATACTGACCACGGTTCAGTTTTAAGTTTTAAAATAGACTTTCTAATTACTTTTATAAAGCCTTCTATAAAAGTTATTTTTATAAAGTGTTATTATTGGTACTGCAGAAAAATATTACTTTATAAAAATTATTATCGTATGCAAAAAGTTTACATTTTTTTTAGTTCCAAAATTATTAAAGTTGAGTTTTGATTAGTAAACACCAAAAAATATTTTTTGTGCATGAGCAAAGCATAATCTCGACTTATAGCATTATTGAAATACTACACTATGACAATTTAAAAATAATTGGTGTTGTAAAATTTATCAAACTAACTTGGCACAAACTAACTACCATTTTATGCAAAAGTTGATACCGAAATTTATCAATAATATTTTCTGAGAAAATATTAGTTATTATGATCATGTTGTTATTAAATTTTAATTTTGATCTCGACTTGGGACCATGATTTTTTATCAATTAAAAGTGGTTATCAGTATTTATAGAAACTTTACTGATGATTTCATTTTTAAAATTATTAACATTGTTTGTTATTACAAACTGAGCTCCGGTTCTAATCAAGATTAGAGGTATTTCTAAACTGTTGACTGACGCTTAAAATTAACCAAGTGAGAGTAAGCGGAAAGGTGGCAGAAACGGTTTTGATGATTGGGGTCAAACGGGGTATGGATTTTGAGGTGGATTGGGTTCGGAATGTCCTTATTTCGAACCGTTTGGACCAAAGGACACGTGAATTTATTTTTTGTAGAAAAGTTAAAATACGAGGATAAAAATGAAAAAAGTTCTCGTGTGCGGCAGGGGATCGCCGACATGCTATTATCGGTAACATGGCATGCCAATGTCGGAACTTCATGCCATTATCAATATCCGGGCATGCCAGTGTCGTAACCGAGATATGCCATTGTCAGAACCAGGGCATACCATTATCGTTACCTTCAATTCAAACGGTCCAAAATGACCCCTTCACTCCGGACCCAATCCACACGCATGGATTTGGGAAAAATCTGATTTTCTGTTCATTTTTTATCTGATTGAATTAACATTTTTGGTTCAACCTGGTCAAACTGAGATTCGAGCAGTTCGTACGTTGTCTGAATATAAAAAAAAAGGATCAGTCCAATCACATTTTTAAAAGCATTTGAAAAATACATGTCAAATATAAAAGGAGTTTTTTGGTACCATTCAAGATTTTTTTGTCAAACTTAGATTTAGATTAATCAATTTAATGAACTAGAACATCACGTGATTTTTTGACAAAAAAGGATAAAATACTTGAAAGTCCCTAATTTCATAGAAATTAACAAGTTAGTATCGATTTGTCCGTCATTTTTTTTTAAAAGAAACTGATCCCTGTATTCATTTTCCGATCAAAATCTTTGTGATGCCATAAATGAATTTGATAAACATACTTTGATAATTTGCTTATAGAAAACATACTTTGTCCAATTAAAATAGCATTTCTACTGCTACTAAAATACACTTTACAAAGGTCTTCGAGCAGTTGTTAGATAAAATTTTACCAGACTCAATCAAACTTAGATTAATCTTTTATAGTTGGATGCTTGAATACGAGAAATACCCGTGTACCGAAGGAGGCAATAGGTTAGGAAGGATCATTGTTTGTCAGAATGTCGTTGGTGCTTCAAGATATCAGATACACATTATCAACGATTACAATCTGGTAGGATGTTCTTTTTGTTCTAAACCATCCCGTATTCAAAATAAACAGAGTAATCTAAGTTCAAACCGAGTCGAATACAAATGACGACGAAACACACCATATTTGTTGAAAAATTTATCATATGAGATTGGTGCAAATCGTCAAAGAGATAATAAACTCAGGACCTACCAGTTGATCATCAGAAGATGATGGCTTTGAAGCACCAAACCAAGTGATCCACTCGCGAAGCATTGGCTAGTAAAGCCATTCAAATGGACAAAATGATGCAGAATTCGGCTGAACAAAGACGAGCCATAGAGCCGAAGCTCGAGTGTGGACACGACCCAAGTTTACATACATGGAGAAGATAGACGACGAGGTCCCAGCGGCCGGGCGACTACTGAACAAAGAATCAGTATCTCAAAGGTTCCACAGAACAGAATGGCATTCAATGTCTTCTGTATATGCTGATCTGTCCAACAAGACGGGTCCATTTTCGTCGCTGTGAGATTCGTAAGGCAACTGGTGGGCGAGTTGCTTACAATGGCGAGCAGAAATAGAGTTTACCTGGATTAGCGCATTCAAGAGCCGAATCCTAATTTGTCGCCCGCTCATTTCTCATGCACTCTGCAAGACAATCGATATCTTGACAAAATTTAATCAGCTGGCTCTGCTCGAGGGCTTCTGTCTTTCTAAGTGTCAGTCTGTCCTTACTGTGCATAGTAAACCATGACCAGGACTGTGCTCCAATGGATACATGGTAGTTCCTTTGACGTATTCCTGATGATTACGCGCAGGCTTTCTAAGGCTTGAAACAACATCATTCTTTCTCTTTATTTGCTTCTTCCTTACAACACATGCAGCCAGTGGGTCCGAAGATCCAGCTCCAACCCTCCTGTGCACAAGAGAGCGACAAAGATCCAGATTTTAGCTAACTCACTTGACTCTTCAAGACAACCATCACCTGAAATACATAATTTTTAGTACCCCAACAGTTTCTCTGATGCAATTCTCGCAGCTGTAATTGTACTCCGGCTCGGTACCCAGTGCACCACCCGGTTTGGATCAGCTCGCATTGGAGAATGGATTTTGATGAGCTACAAAATAACAAATGAGCAAATAGATAATAAGTATAAGTGCATGACGAGAATTCACAGCAGCATCTTTTGACATCTTGATAATAGGAGAAAGGACTGTAGGTTTCAATTCCTCCCAACAGTGCAAATGTTTTATTCGACATGTAGCTCTAGTTCATGCACAGTGTATCAGACAATATATGTCTGAAGGGAGTAGTGTGATAATGGGGCACAACAACCCATTTTGGACAATGAGAACATTTAGATGTGTATCTACCCCCAAACACTCCATCATCTGGTAATAAGCTCTTCCATGGAGGGGAGTGTGGCCTTGCCGAGATTCTGAGAAGTAACGAGTCCTGACAAAATTTCAAGTTCAAAAGTCAGAATACACATCTATATCTTATAGAAACAAAAAGCATGAGCTGGCACTGGAGAGCTGCTTGATGGAACAGTCTTATACCATTCCTTATAACCTGGATCCACAGTGAAACCATACATATCAACTGATTCGCACATAGAGAGAGCAAATTCAAGTGCCTTAAGACCAGTTCCTTTTGCTGCTGACCCAAAGGAAGCGCCTAGCATAAGATACACCGGATTATTTATTGGAATTTCCTGCAAAACACATAGGGGATTAGGATCAGCCAGAAGACACAGCATGATCAATAAGTACCTAGCATTAAGCAAATCTCACAAGCCATGGTGAAAATCCTTCTAATTACGATAATAGATCAAGGGACAGTAACATTAGCATAGTTAAAGAAAATCAACATAAGTTGCTAGGCATAGGTAAGCAAGGTCGTCAGCACAAACCCGAATCATCTTGTTCATAGTATCATGTATTGTTGTCTTGACAATCAGCGCCTCCTTCCTTGTTTCTAGAATTCAAAAAGTTGAAGCCATTGAAGTTTATCCAAAACTTACAAACAGTGCAAACACAAACTGGTGAGATGCATATACCATCCAACTCCACGACTTTATCCAGAGCTTTTGCAGATCCTCTATTAAGAAGGCGAAATGTACTCTTGTGACCAACATACTCAGTGTAGTTCTGCAAAGGAAAATATCCATAGCTCAAGAAATTATATATGACATCACATTATTCTTGCAGGAAGAAAGGCTCACCTGGATAGGAGCCCCATTTTCTCTGACAACAGCATCATAACCATCAATTTCCTTTCCAAATCTTGTCTTCAAGAGATCTCCAGAATTACCAATAACAGCACACCGGTCAAACTGTTTAGGGAAATAAGGTGGCGTCTCAGGTAATACCAAAGAGAGTTTCTCTTGACATAACTTTTCGTCTTGACAGTTTTTACTGCAGTGAAAATGAAAAGAAATTCAACCAAACTATATATTCTGATGTAGCTAAATACAGAGCATCAGAACAAAAACAGAAGGACCAAACAGAAGACATGGAAAACATGAGATATTGTGAGAAAGGTTCATTAGAAGCCACTAAAAAATAAGAAAAAGCTCCAACGTTTTACTTGGGCTTGCTTTTTTTTATTATAAAAAAATTAAAAATTTCCAGCTTCTGGGAAACTAAGAGTTCATTCAAGTGCAGGATCGATCGGAAAGATTAAACAGGCTGGTTCTATCTGGTTCAAAACAGAAAATGTATTGTTTCCGAACCTCCAGTTTTACTTTCATCTCAATAGCCAACTATATGCATAGACACAACATTGTATCAAACAAAACAGAACTCGGGTGATTACATACAGTTGAATTCCCTTATTAATCCTACGCCAGGCGTAGTCATGCCATCCATTTGGTAAGGCATCGATGAACTCCTTGGTCAGTATCGTGGTACTGTTTCGCACCTGACAATCAACTCACTGATAATAAGTCAATTGCAAAGCATAACTAACCCTCTTGACAACTATACGCAAGGCAGGAACTTAACCATTCACTTTGACATTAAATAGAGCGAAGGAAGGAGGCCGACTCACCTGCTCCCAAGTAGCCACAGCTTCACACAGGTTGAATTCAAACGACAAACCTTCAAGATCTCCGGTTTTGGGATCTTTCTAATCAAACAGCCAACAAAACAATCAGTCAACTGAACTATTAAAGCGGGAAACAAGGAGGAAAAAGGAAATGAACCGTCTCACCCATTTAGGGACAGTGTCACTCGGAAAGTTGATGCTGATGCGACAATAATCGTCGTCTACACTCGCAGCCTGTAATCCTAACCCGTTCGCACCCTGCATCATTCCACAGATCCACAACACAGCATTTCACCATCACTATAGTTGCTACCCAAAAGAGCGTACATTACCACGCCAATCGTCGGGCTGAAGTTTGCACGGATTTTTTTTACGAAAATAAATAAAATCATTTCTCCAAACATCATCAAACAAAAGAGAAATTTACCACGCACTTCTGGAAGCTGTCCCGGAGGGATTCCAGAGCCTCGACGTCCTCCCTCGACAGCGGGTGGACCCCATCTGGATTTACCACCACGTTTTAATTAAAACATGCGAACTAGATAATAATAATTATTATTAAAAAATAATCCGGAAAATAAGAAAGGGAGACGACGAAGGTGAAGAGGAAGGACGGTACGGACTGAGGTTCGAGAGGCCGACGAGGTAGACTAGGATCACCGACACTCCCGAGGCTAGAGCCACCATCAACCCTAGCTGCAATAGCCTCATCTCCCAATTTTCTCTTCCCTTTTTTTCTTTTTTTTCCTTCTAAGATTATTTTATTTTTTACCCTCTAATTAATTTCGGCTGCGTGATCTCTTCTTTCTTCTTCCTCCTCCTTTTTTAGTTTGGGATCCGATCTATTACCAACCCAGCGGCTAGAAACGACGCCGTGTCTGCCGCTGCGACGTTTTTTGGGTTGGGCCCAGGGTTGTTTGAAATGGGTCCAATACGGTGCGTGTTGGTTATACGTACGTTGTGGGCCCGAGCCTTTCTGAAGCCCAGTGATGATAGGATGGGCCAAGTTGTGCACCAAAGCCCATGTCCTTTTTTTTGGCCAAGTCATTTGGACCGACTAATTCAATCGATCCTTCTTAAAGAGTAAAGGGGGAAAACCCGCCTCAATAGATCCCTCTAGTTATATTAGAACAATCTCTTGTATTAGTTGATCTACGAGTTAAAGTGGCTAACTACGAGAATTTTTTTATACAAAAACGTCAGGTGATGCAATCATTTGTCCAAATTCGGATGGATTGATTGGATAATAAGTGTAACGCAACCGATAAACGTTAGGTAAGGGAATGCGCCACCACCGGGAGAAGTCCATCTGTTCCCATTTATTCAATTCAAGTCAATGTTTGTGGCTTTCCCAAATTGGAAAATTCATTTAAATTGCGCTTCTCATGTCTTCCTAAAATGGAATGATAGATAATGCACTAGAAACCAGTTTATCATCCACTTGCTATCTATTTATTTCATATTATTAGATTAATTGATAAAAAGATTATTTTAACATAATAAAGATGTCCCGATTTCAAGTCCTTAAACATACATTGGTATTACATATTTGTTGCGAGAATTTTGCCTTTCTTCAAAATCCTAATTGACAAAATTTGTAATATTCAGTCGAGTAAGTATCAAATATTAGGTGATCAGAAAAAATATATATAAATTTCATATCAATTTGCTGGTTGGGTGGGTGAGGATTTTTGTCTACAATGGTCAGGGACCAATGTCGAGCCTGTACAAAGAACCAAAACACCACCACGGTTTCTCCACTTGCGGCTACAAACCTCGACAAATCATTTGGTCGGATTGTATTTTGTCCCTTTCCAGCCGACTTAATTGAAGATAATTAATAATCATAAATTTTGTTTAGCATGAGCAATTAGGCGATGATCGCGGTGACGTCTTAATCCGAATGGTTTCCCATTTAGATTCATAGTATTTGAGTGGTTGGTTTTTTACAAATTTGTTTTTATATATTAAAGTTTCAGCATCAGTCAAGTTCATGCAACTCATCAAACCTGCGATTAAATTTCGTTACTACACTTCAAAGGATTCCCATTACCTTCCAATGATTATGATTCCGGGAGATTTTTTTATGATATCAGAGTGAGGTTGATTGCGTGTCTATTTTTTTCTTTACACGATTTTATCTCATTGTATTTTGACTAAATGAAAATCCGTGTAAATTTCAACATGATAGATTTTGTACGAAGGGCATGTAAAGTGGTAAACTTATTTATAATTGTGAAAAATATATTTATTCATTACTTTTAGGTTTTGAGTTTGATACGAAGTAAAAAATAAAACCTCTTCAAAGCAAAACTCCGTTATTGAACGAATAGAACTAAAAATAAACAAAGTTTGGGGCTACTTTTATTAAACATATAGCAGACAACAACTCATTCGTCATAGAGATGTATAGAAAAATATTGTTTTTGAGAAAATATAAATTAGTTCTTTTTATAGAGGATGCTAGAGTTTTTTTCATAACGATTCAATGCAAGATTTTGTGCAAGTCGATTAAAAGGATGTGGCGTATTATCGAAGCCAATTAGGGTTAATGTACACAAGTGGGCAAGTTGGATTATTATATACATTTATAAATTATATCATAAGTGTTCAATATAAAGAGCCAACCAAGAAACATAATCATGAATTGAAACGGAGAAGTTGCGATTATGTTCCCTACTGCATCTACACCAAATTTAATGCAACAAGAAATGGATGGCAATCTGATGGAATTGAATGCAGGTTTCTAGCTGTGAGAGAGATCGACATGAAATATGTTTTTTTATAATCGGGCACTTATCAGGCGGATGACTCCAAATTTGAACCGAATAAATTTTTTAAAAGGTAACAAAATTCTAAAAGAATTCGAACTCGAGTTACATCTTAATTAAACTATAACAAATTACTTTGACGATTCATCTAGGTAAACCTCACGTCATAGAGTTTCAGATGAGCAATTGTTTATCTGTAGCCCACCTACCCAATAAATGGGATCAATGGATAGGATAAAATGGCACCTGGATGAATTATTATGGTTCATTCTCTGAATTGAATGATTTCCTGGGACCAAAATTAATTGATTAATTTAGACTTCCTCTCCAAACAAAGATAACGAGCACGGTTTTTTTTAACCTACGTTCATAATATCTATTACCGTCTGGCAAAATTTGATGATGTTCGGACAATCACAGCATAGAATTTGTGTACTCATCAGACACATGCAATTTTATCGTGTGCAATTCATATTTGACCAAAATATCAACAAAAAACCGAAATATTCTGTGTGGTCAATGTTGTAACAAAAACAATGGATTGTTGCACGTAGAACTACCCTGATTCAAACCTCAAAATGAAACCAATCTCGAAAAAAAATATATTGAAGTATAAATTTTACATCGGTTAGTGGAAATACATGAGTTTGAATATGAAGTTTTTATGATGATAAAAGAATAATTTCAACTGTAAACCACACACTATCCTTGTTTCATGTGAAGTAAGTTCGATCTCTTACAATCTCATGATTCAAATCGAGTAAATTTTAGCATCAAATAGATTTTAATTGAAATAAAGTGATTGTTTTTTAAAAAGTATATTTTATTAAACACCTTGGTACATGGTATTCCTCCTGCCATAATGATATAAAACTTACATTGTTTATGACAGAATGTCAATAAATTTGGTTCAACCGATTGAAGGAGAGTGTGAGTTCACAAAACTAAGTCGGGACTTGTATCAATTTTTTTTCTAAGTTATTGCTATTGTTTTAAGAATCAAGTACTGTGGGGTTCGTTTTTAAAAAAAATTTTAATAATATTTTCTACGATTTGAATTTGAATCCTCCTCAAATAAAAGTCTCTATAATTATATTAGAGATAATTACATACAAGACTCTAGAGTATAGTCAAATAGACTTTGATTACCCTGTAATTTTCCTACTAATTGCTGAGCCCCTATAGTTTGGCTACTATTATACATTCTGGTCCCTGTAGCCAGAATCAGTAATTTTTTTGACAAATTCCCCACCTAAAATATCTAAAATGCCCCTAGGCCATGTCTCTCTTACCATTGCCAATCACCCCTCGAGATCACAATGCTAGACACGAGCTTATAACTACCTCTGCCCCACCGGCTTAGAGGTAATTCGCCCCGCAAAAGCTTGGAAGATGAAGGAGGAAGGTGCGCATTATCTCTCTTACCACTGCCAACCACCCCTTCCCGCCATTTTGCCGGCGTATCTGTTGCCCATAAAATTGCCGCTTGGAATTGATCGAGATCCTGAATGAGGGTTCGAGGGATGCCACAATCGCGGCTTCTCCGGAGTCCCTTGTCCGAAAGCTGACGTAGCCAATGCCGTTGCCGTCGATTCAGATGCGGGAGATGGAACTGTAGATTTCTAACCGAGACTTGAGGTCGAGGACGGAGCACCCGGTGGGGAGTCTGGTGACAGCGGGAGGCAGCTTGGCAACTGGCGGCGACGCTTCGGGATTGGATGCCGGTCTTAGGGGGAGGAGGACATGTAGTGCCTATCTCTCTTTCGGCTCATTAGATTTCTCTTCCGGCCCTTTGGTGATACGGTTAGGGTTTTATTTTTAGGCCTAGGGACATTTTAGGTGGGGAATTCGCCAGAAAAATTGTCTATTCCGGCTACAGAAATCTGAACTTATAATAATAGCCAAACTACAAGGACTCAGCAATTAGTAAGGAAATTATAGAATACTCAAAATCTATTTGACTATACCCTGAAGTAATTATCTCATTATATTAATTAGTGACCACCTCCAAATGAAAATTATCAATTGGTGCCCGCGACCCACTTGTGGGCGGGAATGGTGTGGGACGGTGCATTCTATATGGTTTTGGCCAATATGGGACCCACCTTGGCCCTCCATTGCAGTGGAGAGGAGCAAACCTGCATGGCAAGGCCACCTTGGGCTATTGAAGGTAGAGAGAGAGACAACAGATAGATAGGCTTAGATATAGAATTACACTGTAGTAGTGCTATCTCTAGTGCTATTTTTTCAACTTTGATTTTTTAATTAGATTTTATCGCGCCCCAATTTTTAATCAAATTGGTGACTGCAATCTTATATCTGTATGAGAGAATTCAACACAAGTACTAATGTAAATATTTTTTAATAAAATAACATCTGCTTGACAAAAAAAATCATACCAACAACTATGTGATGATATCGCGTTCAACCTAAACATGAAATATTCTTTGGTAGTGCTTTGTACCCTTCAAATTTTTTTATCTAATTCGAATTTGAATTAGTTGATTCGGTAAGTATTCGGATAGTATGAGCTAAAAAGGATGCGAAAGTTGGCAATTTATTTTGATTTTAATTTTGGTGTGTCCTCGTCTATTCCAAGACCAAGGCATGGGCTGTCTAATGGAAAATGGGCTACCCGTGGACTTTTAATCGCTACTTGTTTTGTGTCGCATTCTCTTCCAGCCTATGTGTTTTTTTTTGTCAGAGACATAAGATCGTCGCTGTCTCTTTGCTAGAGTACTAACAAAACTTGTCTTAATCTGAGTAAGATAACTGATGAGACATTGTTTTAAATTAATGTTCAAGTTTTAGGAATACACTGTATCAGTATAAGAGTTTTGTCAATTTTTTGACGTGGATATAGATCAGTTAGCGCAATAAATTTTTGGATATTTAGTGATTTGTAAAGAAAGAAATCTTTTTTAGAATAAAGAAAAAAAATCTAAGACCCTTAAGTTTGTCAAACAAGACCATAAAAAATATAATATATTGCAAGTTACATTATGAGAGGGGGCAAAAACAGAGTACTATTTCAACCATATATTAGAAACTAATTAAACTATTTATGCAGATATCAAAGTGGTAATTTAATAAAAAAATCTTGTGGTAATGGTCAATCACTTGCAATTGACTATATCATACACCGAAATAGGCTCTGAGTCGTCTAAGCTATTGGAATACCACTCAATAGGCAGCTCAAGATTTGGAAAACACGGCATCTCAAATAGTCACTAATAATGACTCCTTAAAGGTTGGAAAATAAATTAATTAGTCTCTGTTTTATTATGACTAATGTTGATTATTTTGTGATATGACCATTAATCATTGCTTCCGATATCCGGAGCAACATCATGGGCCGGTGGCTCCTCGGCGATGAAAGAAGGGAGAGAAAAGAAGAAGGAAGAGGGTGCGAGAAAATCATAAATTCAAATTATAGAAATGGCTACACAACCAAGACTTAATATAAATTACCTATGGTCTGATGAATACGGTGTCAGTCCTTAAACATGAGGTGAAAGGATCGAATCCCATGACTGTCTAAGATCCGAAATTGTGGAAATAATTTAAATCTCACAAAAAAAACTATTGAGCATAAAATAAAAAAATAATTTAATAATTATGGACTAACATTTGTAAAAAATATAGTCAGTAAGTATTTTTATCGTAATGCTAGTCCTAAAAGTAGTGGAAGAAAACAAATGGAAAAAAAGCAGAAAATATTTGTGGTCCTCCTTGTACGAGTGTAGTTCGAGGAAATCTATTAAATGAAAGATGGAGACAACACTCAATGAAATGGCAAATTGAAAACAAGAAAATCGGTTGGGGAGCATTTAACTCGTAAAACTGAGAAAATGTCACGTCCTATCATAAGCATTTTCCATACACCCAAATTTCAAAATCAAGAACCACAAATGTGTTCGAATTTTAAAAATCATACAAAGTAAAAAAAATCTAGTAATGGTTTTTGTGTGGGTGATATCTAGTAATGCATTATTTGTGCTAGATGTTCTAAACTTGGCACTCTACTAAGGATTGGCACCAAAACGATCTATTGAATTGAAGGGATGCCCTTTTTTGTCCGTATATCAGAAATGTAATTGTTTAAAGGAGTAATATAAATTTATTGGACCATCTAATATGGTATTAGAGCTGATTGATTTCATGTCTATTTTTATCATTCCACGACTCTTGTTTAATCTCATATTGGTGAAGTCAAAGCTCGTGCAAATTTTGGTCCGATGATTCTCGTTTGAGGGGGCGTGTTGAAAATCTCAATTGCTAAGTATAAGAATGATGAGCTTATTTATAAGTGCGAAATAACTGCATATCTTTTGTCTTAAGATTTTATGTTGATTTGGAAATTTTAACATTTCATTTTAATTATAATTTTGAGAAAAATGTCTGGAACAGATGAAAAAGATGAAGGATCAATTGGACAATGATCATAGGCTAATCTCGATAATTTAGGTAACTTGTCTGAGTCAAGTCCTAATTTGTTGTCCTTGTCTCCCAACATCAAACACGTCCAACTCATATCCCAACTCTCTTTGTATTTTTTTCATGAAAAAAGGTTGCTTGGTTTACGCCATCTGGCAGTATGCACTTCATTTTTGCAACAAGATACGTCTAGGAAAAAAGATTTGGCCATTACACTTGCTCGGATCGTCTTGGTACACGGCGTAGATGAATATATACAATTTAATTTGTACACACAACTTTTATACGTAATTATTCTTAAAGACAAAATTGATATATACATAATTATAACTATTAACTTATCAAAAAACATAATTAGAACTATTAATTGGAGCATTGACTGACAGGGCTAAGTACCTCTAGTTAGAAGTCTTTTCATAGACGTTTAACATCAAGGGCCATGCATGACATTTCCATTATACTTTGTCTGCAGAAATAAATTATATGTTGATGGATCGTAGGCATATTCCACTATAGTATTATTAATTTAATTTAGGTAATGCATATTTTTTGGTTGATAGCATAAGATATAATGACAACTATTGGGCTCGCTTATTCATGTTCTTGTTGAATTCAGAGCTTTTAAAATGTGACAAAGTTTTTCAAACAAGTTTGTAAGATTTCACGGACTTGAACTCGAAACCTCTTAAATAACTATTTGGGCAAATTACTGTAGGATCCCCTGTGTATGACTAAATTGACAATTTGGTCCCCCGTGTTTCAAAAATAATTGTCCCGTCCCTCGTGTTTGATTTTATTATGCTCTCGGGTCCTTGGTTGACGTAATCTTCTCTCTTTTAAATCATTTTTGTCATTAAACCCTTAAAAAATCATCCTCTTCCTCTCTCGGTCATCCCTTTCTTGCCAACGGCGATCCCACAACCGAAAACCCAAAAGTAATCGCCTTCCTCTCTCGCTGACGCCAACAACAATTTTTGTCCCTTTCCCTTTCATCGATGTCGCGCTCTCCATCATCGCCAAGACTCTAAGGAGGCTAGCGTCTCCAAGTATTGGTCAGGCATCATTGTTGTTACAATCGGGTCCCACTTATCCCTTTCCTTGTGTTTCCCCCTTACTCGTTCATTTCCTCGCTAGATCTTGCTCGCTGATTTTCTTCTTCATAGAGGGGAAGTGAACTAGAGACGGTGGAGGAAATTAAGGGTTTTTGCCTGTCGTTTTCTCTCCAGTGACCGGCGATGCACAAATTATGGTTTAGAAAATTAAGCACTTTTGCCCGTCGTTTTCCCTCCGGTGGGTCTCAAGAATTCATTGTGAAGGTTAATCTTCCAACACAACAAAACATGAACAAAAACTGACCCAATCAACGACGTCAGAGTGGGTCTCTTCCATCTATTCATATTCATTGGCTCTGTAGCATCGGAAGGAGCATCTTAGCATTTCCCCTCTCTTTAAGCCATAACAGATTCGGAGTCGGCGTCGGAGACTCGGAGTCTGAAGGTTTAGAGAGAACATTGAGGAGATCGAAAGAATTGGGAATGATTTAATTCAATTTTTCTTGAGAGTTTGTGCATAAAGATTTGATCTGATGTACCCAATTTCGAAGTCGAGAAGACGATTTTTATGGTTGGAAAATTATCAGAGTTCATCGGAGAAGATGATCGAAAGTTGATTTTGGCCAGAAAAAGTGACCGAAAAAGATGATCGGAGACTTTGGTTGGCCGGGCAAGGATATTCTTGTAATTTCAATGACAAAAATGAACAATAAGAGAAGATGATGTCAGCGAGGGACCTGAGAGTATAATAAAATCAAACATGAGGAATGCAAGAATTATTTTTGGAACACGTGGGACTAAATCATCGATTTATTCATACACGAAGAACTTGAGAGTTATCTGTCCTAACTCTTTTATTGATTGATCTAAATGTTCGATCATTTAAATAATGTCTATCTTAGAAGCTATAGTATATTAGTATTAACAAAATGAAACCATCAGCCAAATAAGCACTAGAATTAAAGACCAAAGGTGACCATACATATAAGGCACTAGGGCACCTAATTAGGTTATTGGAGATAGCTTCTATCATTTTATTTTGATATCTCTTTTGGGTCCATATTATTGGCTTATTTTTCTAAATTCTTTTAGTTATTTCAGTTACTGTCCTATCTATCATTATTTATTTTCCATTATTTTCTTTCAATGATGAATAATACACTCTCATATCCTCAGTGTTTGATTGAAAAAAGTAAAATATTTTCGGGTTCACATTGGTAAAAAAAATTAGTAATTTTTTTAAATTTAGTCCACCTCTTTTTAGCAGTGTTAAAAACTTTGGGCCGATGTGCCTAATGGGAGAAACTATGTAGCATGTATTTTTTTTAAATCTTTTTCACGACTCAAGAACATACGTAAGATTTTCACAGGTAGAATTTTATTTATTCAACATGATTTCACATAAGATGAGAGAGTTTAGATTTATATTTTTTTAGATCTTATTTATAGGTGACTCTTCTTGTAATAGTAATACTTTTTTTAAGAGCACTGTTAAAAAGTCTTAAGTACTTTAATCGTATTATCCATATCAATAACATGCACCTTCTTTTCAAGAATATATCATAAGAGAACTTCAAGGTTAAACAAACTTGACCCAAATTAATTTAAATATGAGTGATCTATTGGGAAGTTAATTAGAGTGTGTGTGAGTAATGACAAAATAAGCTGAAAAAGGCTCATGTTGGTTTGTAGAGATAGTTAACGAGTGAGGAAAAAATACCCTGAAAAATATTTGTGTTGGACTGTGGAGATAGTCGGTCAGATCATAGGGCGATGTGCTTTCAATAATGTTCACCTTCTTTTCTAGAAAATATCATGAGAGAACTCAAAGGTTAAACGAGCTTGACCCAAAATAATTTGAATATGAGTGATCTCTTGGAAAGTTTCTCAGGATGCGCGTGAGTGAGAAAAAAATTATTGGAAAAAACTTATGTTGGTCTGTAGAAATAGTCAGATAGTGAGGACAAAATACGCTGGAAAAGACTCACGTTTGTCTATGGAGATAGTCAGGTAGATCACAGGGCATTGCACTTCCAACAATATTTTTTTCTAGTCATAGATTCAAACTGTATAACTTATAATCTGAGTCATTTATTGTACGAAACTAGGTCTAGTTTTTATTATTGTTATGCACTAATTGGAAATAATCTTAAATAAATAGCATATAGGAAAAGTAGTAAGACAATATTAAATATATAGAGAAAAATATTCACAATTACAGTTTGAGTAAACTGCAGAAATACCACCTCCTTAGAGATCACGTTCTTCTGATAGAATTCTCCTCTTTAATGTGTGTAAAATGAGAGGAGGAGGTCCTTTTTTATAGGGAGGCTTTGAGACCCCATTAAATTCTATAATTATGGCAGTAATTAAATCTTCCTATTAACTATGGTCAATAAATGAGTGGTTACAACCATTAACATCTTATATTAATCACGCTCAATAAATGAGCAGTTATCGGAGTTATAAATCTTGAATTCATAATGATCAATAAAACTCATATCACTTCGAAGCCAATTTTTTATTCCCAAGTGTCATTTATTATTATGAAACTTTCTCAATGAGTTTCGTATTGATCTCAGAGTCGGATTTGGATTCAGGGGGGACTACATAAAAATCATCCCCAGGGTGTGGACTAAATCTGAGCCTTTAGATTTGATCAAATTCTCTTTTTATAGATCTGATGGTCAGAATCTATTGAGGGTATTTTCGAGTTTTTACCCAAACATGCTCATTAGGGTTCCACCATTTTCCTATATAATCCAACCAAAAATACATCTCCCCCCAAAAAAATCATCCCCTCATTCCCGATCCGCCGCCACCCCGAAGCCCCCCCTCCCCCACCCCCACCCCCACCAAAAAAAAATCCCCGCCGCTCACCCCGACCCCCCCGCCCCCCGCCGCTCCCCCCCTCCCGCCGCCCACGCCTCCCACCAAACAACCCCCCACCGTCCCCGCCGCTCGCCGAACAAACCCCACCGTCCCCGCCACTCACCACACAACTCTCCCCCCCGCCTCGGCCCCCGAATCGTTGATTTACTGTCCCCGCCGCTCAACCCACCCACCACCACCCCCCACCCCCCTTTTCTGAATCATTGATTTTTTAGTTTTGTTTGGGTTTTTTTTTTGTTTTTTTAAGATTGGAACTTTTATGTTGGTTGTTGTTTGAACTTAGTGCTTATCATTGATCTCAAGTTTTTTTTTGGATTCCTCTTCGTAGCTTACATTCTATTTCGAGAAGATGAAACCAATATCATAGTAAAATGAAACCAATATCCGAGAAGATAAAAATCAATATCACGGTGGAATGAAATCAATATCATAGTAGAATGAAATCAATATCCGAGAAGATGGAAACCAATATCATAGTAGAATGAAACCAATATCATAGTAGAATGAAAACCAATATCCGAGAAGATGAAAACCAATATCGCGGTGGAATGAAACCAATATCATAGTAGAATGAAACCAATATCCGAGAAGATTGAAACCAATATCATAGTGGAATGAAACCAATATCATAGTAGAATGAAACCAATAGCATAGAAGATGGAAACCAATATCCGAGAAAATAGAAACCAATATTTCCATACTTGTATTTCCATAAATTGTATTATTTTGCTGATATTGTTTTTAATTATTTTAATTATTATATTTCCAATATTGCCCCTGTCCCTTTCAGTAGGGATTACCCATGTCCCCACTGAATTTGAACCCCTCAGAGTCACCCAAAACCAATTGGTCGAACCCACATTATAATTAGCTCAAATTTCTAAGAGAATATATATAATTATATTTCTCTTTCTAATTAATCTATAATTATGGTAGTAATTCAATCTTCTCATTAACTATGGTCAATAAATGAGTGGTTGTAACTATTAATGTCCCATATTAATCACGTTCAATAAATGAGCAGTTATCGGAGTCATAAATCTCGTTTTCATGATGATCAGTAAAACTCATATCACTTCGAAACTAATTTTCTATTCCCACCAAGAATTAATTTTTTGCAAATGTCATTTATTGTTACGAAACTTTCTCAACGAGTTTCATATTGATCTCAGAGTCACCCAAAACTAATTGGTGTGACCCACATTATAATTAGCTCAAAGTTCCTAAGAGAATATATATAATTATATTTCTCTTTCTAATTAATCTCGTAGGCTCAATCCCAGCATATACATTTATGTTGGGCCAACCTCTTCAATAGATTAAAATTCCAATTCTCCAAAAATCGCCCACATGAATACAATTAGCTGATATAATATGAGCCTTACCAATGCTACATGCAACATTGGAGTTCTGCGAGAATTCGTTACATCAGAAAATGTGGTTGTAAGCCTTGAACCTTCCTTAGAGAAATACCTTCGGGTATTCTTGCCAACAAGTGGACATGAGGTACTTACATAACTCATTCATAATCCACTGCTCGGTTCTTTCGTTGTTATCCATTTTGGCTCTGGACTGCTTTGGAAAACTTCATAGAATGCTATAGAGATTTAGCCCTTAACTCATCTCATAGAAGTGGCCTCTTCACATTCGATATAGGTGATCTCTTATAAAGAGTATCCTGCCCTATCCCACCTATATATACTCGAAGTTATAAGGATCAATAAAAGCTTAAAAAAAGATTAACCTTTTCATGAACATGTCACTCACTTTTTTATCATAGGAATAGATAGGGGACTCAATTTTTTGAGTACTTTATTTGACCCCAGCATCACAATTTGATTGTCCCATTAAACCTACAGATCAGAAATTACGATCCAAGTTGGGTTGCCATCATGGATTTAGGTCATTTCATAGACTTTAATCCCATTCTCCTTGATGATACCTCCACTTGGTCTTTCATTAGAACTTTAGTTAATAGATTCGCTATATTTTCTTTTGACTTTGCATAGTATAAAGATATCACACCCATTCTCAATAACAATCTCACGAATTTATGTCTACGACGTATGTGTCTAGACATTTTATTATACACATTACTTTGTACTTTTTAATAGTTGACTGACTGTCACAGTGCACGCTAATGGGAGGCACTGGTCTTGACACATCAGCATATCTTCCAAGAACTTCAGAGTCAATCCACTTCTTCAGCTGGTAGATCTAGCGCTATGAATTCTGATTCCATAGTTGATCTAGCAATACAAGTTCGTTTGCATGATCTCCACGAGATCGCTACTCCTCTAATTTTAAATATTTATCCACTCGTGGATTTTATGTTTGTGGAGTCTGAAGTCCAGTTTATATCTAAATACCCTTCAAAAATAATTGGACTCATATAAAGTAATCTATAGTTAGCAGTGTACCTAAGACACCTAAGGACTCTAACTATCGCTTTCTAGTATTCATTCCTGGGATTACTCGTCTCTTGATAATCTATTTACCGAGTTCACAATATCTGATCTAGTACAGTCCATGAGTATTAGACTGTCTATGACTCTAGAATATTCTAGTTGTCACACATTTTATAGGAGTTACATTAGAATGACTTGACACCTCTTCTATATGAGTTCGCGCAATGACATTGCTATCCTTGTCAAATATGTCGAGTATTTTTTTTAACAAGTGACTTTTGAAAAGCGCATAACCTTCTGACATATTGGTAATTTTTATCACAAGTATTACATCAACTTATCCCATGTCTTTCAAATTCCACGATAATATTTTTTTTGTAATTTTGATAGTATTATTATTACCAACAATCAAAATGTCATCTACGTGGAGACATATTATCACATAGTATTTACTATCTCCTTTTACGTAGACACATTTATCACAATAATTTATTCAAAACTCATTTCATAGCATTACACTATCATTCGGACGACAACTTAAGTGCTTATTTTAATCCATGCAAAAATTTTACAACGTTGTACACCTTATGTTCTTTACCCGGAACTACAAACCCTTCAGGTTATTCCATGTAAATCTCCTCTTCTAAATCTCCATTAAGAAAATTCTTTTTCATGTCTATTTGATGGATCTCTAGGTCAAACAAAGCCGCCAAAGCTATGACTAACCTTATAGAGGTTTTAGTAAAGACAAGAGCATATATGTCAAAATAATCAACACCATCGGTTTGCTTGTAGTCTTTAACTACAAGTCTAGCCTTGTACTTATCCACTATACCATCCGGCTTCATCTTCTTTTTGAAGATCCACTTGCGGTCTAGTGATTTGCTACTCGAAGGTAAATCCAGTAGTTTCCAAGTATGATTATATAAGATAACTCTATCTCATTATTCACCGCTTCTTTCTAAAGAGCAGAGTCTGTAGAAGATATTGCTTCTTTGTAGGTTATTAGATCATTTTCTAATAGATAAGTTGAAAATTAAATCCAAATGACTTTTTTCTAAACCCTTTTCACCTATCTAGGTTCTTCAACTTTATATTGAAGTTCCTCTCCCCCCACATTGCTTCTACATTAGTCAACTCGATTTTCAACCTTTGTTTAAGCTTTGTAAGGAAAGATTTTCTCAAAGAAATAAGCATCCCTAGCTTCAATGATAGTGTTTATATGGACATCAGAGATATGTGACTTGCGTACCATAAATCGGTATGCAGAACTATCTTGTGCTTAGTCGATAAACACAAAATCTATTGTCTTGCATCATATCCTAGTCTTTTTAGCAGGTGGGATCAGAACCTTAGCAAGACATCCCCAAACCTTAGGAAATTGTATTTAAGTGCATGACCTTTCCACAATTGATAGGTATTTTATCCAACTTCTCGTGCGGTACTCTAGTAGCACATTATTAGAAAAAAGCAAAGCTTCCTCCCACAACTTCGAAGATTCTTGATCTTCTTCCTTAGTTGGTTCTCGACTTTATTCTTTTCGTGAATGAATAAATCTATTGCTTCGCCTTTACTTCTCATCAAGTAGACATAGAAACATCTTTTACAGTTATCGATCAAGTCTTGCACTTGTGTTTATGCTCGATATTGAACTTTGGTAAGAAGTTTAGTGATATAAGCTTTTGTAAAGACTCATACTCACATGCCGCACCTCTATCAATCTAAGTATTAGACTTTGCCTTAGAGACTAAAGTTATTACACTCATCTTGAAAAAGTTGTTGGAGAAATAACCATTGCCAATAGACATTTCATCCTTCAACATAGGTTTTTTTTCTGACTCAACCACGAATCGAAAGCCTTTCTTGTTGAGCACAACTTCAGAGATGAGATTCTTCCAGATCATAAGCACATGCAACACATCGATTAGCTCTTGCCTGAGGTCACTTTGAGCACAACCATCCCATCAACCTTAGATACTGCCGAGTTTTGCATGTAGCAATTCTCATCATCCATCGATTAATAGGTCTTAGCATCCATTTGTTAGCACAAATGTGGCATGTGGCCCTGATAACCACTTACCAACAAGATTCATCTCTGATGCAAGATCTGTATGCTACATATTATTAAGGTCAGAGCTCAAGCTTATCTCAGCCATATTAGCACTAGTGAGCTTCTTGCTCTGGCCCTTTGCCCTCAATGATATGACATTTGTAGTAATCTTTAGCTCTATAGCTAGATTTACTGCATACAAAGCAGGTACGAGTAAAGTTCTTTTTTCCTGAGCATCTCCCTTGGAACATTAAAATATTTCTGCTAATTCCTACAGGATCTCCTACCAACCAACTTAACTATGTCAACCATGCCATTTGGTTTCTTCGCAATCTTTCGCTTATATCGCTCGATACACAACCTTCTCAAAAGATCCTCGAGACTCATCATCTTCTTCTTGCATTTGAGGTATACCTTGAAGTCCTTCCAAATGACAAAAAAATTTCAATCACCATCGCCATTTAGAGGGCATCACAGATGGAGGTCATATGAAGATCTCTAACATCCTATTCGGGTTTACTCTCTTTGAGATACCAAGTCCTGTTCAAGGTAGTCATGAAGAATATCATCTTTTGTAGCCATCTCTTCAAGCTAATACCCTTGAATTTTCCTGGTTTCTTATATTGAGAAAACAACATGGGTTCTTAGAACTGTCATCGCGACCTCAGCGTTGCTAACCCTCACAATCAGAACCTCAACGTTCAAGTTGTTGATGCAATTCATTTCAACCATTTCTATCACAAATATATATAACTTAATTACTTGGGCCTAACATCCATAATTAAAATTTAAACATGAATTAATCAATTTTACAAATTGATCTAAGCATAGAATGACAAACGTCATTTACAAAATTAGGCCCACTAATTAAAGCCAATTTATAACCCAATTTTTTTTCCTCACACATTCCACTCGATAGAGTATGCCCAATTAGATTAGTTTGCAGCAACTTCGACATGATTAAAGTATAGTTTAACATAATAAGCTGAAGTGCAAGACCTTCACGTATCTTTTGTAAACCATCTTAATGTGATGACTAAAATGTTTGGAAAACAATGACATGGCATCCTCTCCTTCATTATATAAAAAATTAGGGCAAATTAGCCTCAGGTCTTTGGTCTATAGTGTAATTACTAGTACGGTCCCTTCTATTTAAAAATTTGTTTTGGCGTCTTGCTCTCTTTTAAATGTTGGTCTCGGGTCCCTACTTGGCATCAGCCAGGGCCTGAGACCAATATTTAAAAACGACTGATGACATCAGCCAGGGATCCGAGATCAATATTTTTCCAAAGAGCAGGGACCGCAAAATAAATTTTCAAATGCCAGGGACTCTTCTCGCAATTATGACATAGACCAGAGACCTGAGAGTAATTTATCAAAAATATTAAAGGTGAGGTATTATAAAACATCCTCGATTTTCTAACATCCTTGCAATTTAATAGTTTTTTTTTCCGACGAAGGAAAACGTTTCTTTTTTTTTTCCAAACATAAAGAATTTACTTTCGCGGCAAATGAATGAGGTCCACATTAAATCCACGCAGTTTCCGTTTTCCGTCCATTTATAAATGGCATTCATTTGTTAAGATTAACTCACGAGCTACATACACGTTTCCATCCATTTGAAAAAAACGACACAAATATTTACATTAAAATGAGCTAGAACCCACAAACCATTTAACCTTTTGGATGGTTCACCCGTTAGAACATTATAGATACGTATGAGCCAATGTAATAATTAATAGACGGAGGTAGCTACTGCAAAAATTCCTCTTTTTGAAAGGCTACAACCAATTAGATATACTTCAATGACCATTGAAAATTATGAATGAATTAATAATTCTCTCGATCATCTTAATTTATTTAATTGATTTTTTTACTACCAACAGGGATGTCAGTATTCTATGATCCACTTGAGAGAAACTAAACCTATCTTCTGGTTCAGAAATGTAATATATATATGTAATTATCTTTTAGGGAATTCTTTTAACGGATTCTAGATAAGTTTAGACACCGTTAAAACCTTAATCAACCGAACACTAACCTTTCCGCACCTAGAACGTACATAAAATAGCGGTGCGCATGTTCCCTAAAAAATTTCCTATCTTAACATAAGTCCAACATCAATAACAATAATAATATTAAATTTTGATATGAGCAAATGATTGTTGGAAATTAGGTCTAGTTATTATTATTGTTATGCATTAATTGGAAAAGTAATAAGACAATATGAAAAATGTAGAGAAGAATACTCACAATTACAGTAAGAGCAAACAGTAAAAATTATCCTAAGTTGTCATGAATTCAGATTTAATTCTAGATGAGGCCACATCAAGCTGTGTGTCCTTAAGCTCTTATTACCTGCTTATATTGCTCCAGGCCTCAAGGGTAAGCAAGCTCCCCAAGGTACAACGCTCAATCACCGGTTAGATGGAAGCGACAATCTGATCGATCTGCGAACCCTCAACAGTTACAGAACTCTAACTCTATGCAATAATGTATGTGCTAATCTAAGGGGAGGAGAGGAGAGTATAAAACTCAAAGTGCACTTTTGGTGTGTGTAAAAGGAGAGGAGGAGGTCTCCTTTTATAAGGAGGCTTTGAGATCCTATTAAATTATAGAATTATTGCAGTCATTAAATTTTCCTATAAAATATGGTCAATAAATGAGCGGTTACAACCATTAATATTCCATATTAACCATGATAAATAAATGAGTGATTACCAGAGTCATAAATCTCGAATTCATGATGACAAGTAAAATCCATATCACTTCAAAGCAATTTTTTCTTTCACACCGTGAATTAATTTTTTACAAGTACTATTTATCATTACAAAACTTTCTCAATGAGTTTCGTATCGATCTCATAGACACCAAAAACTAATTGGTGTGACCCATGTTATAATTAGCTCAAAGTTCCTACGAGAATATTGATGTGTCTTCAATACGCATTAAACACATAGGATTTTGAATCATTTTCGTACATTTGTCTTTGATTTAGTATTATTTTAGTAAATATTTCAATTTTGAGTGACTAATGGGCTCATTGTGCTAACTTATAGGAAAATGGGTAAATTTGGTGAGGAATTACACTTGAAGAAGGAGTCTAGTAGGGACAGCTGAGTTGGAAGGATATTTTGGTCAATTTTGGAGCCGAAATAGAAGATGTATTATCGATTAGATGAATAGTTAAATAACTTTATTTTCTCTTTTCGTGGATATAAAGATCGTTTAAATCAGAGGTCTGAAGAGAAAGTTATGACCAAAACACTGAAAGCTATCTGGCAGAATTTTGTTGACGAATATTCGGAGCAATATGGGAAATTCGATCTTCTGCATCGCTTAGGACTCTGAAGACTATTGTAGGTTTCAAAGTTAGGAGGGCTTATACATAATCCTCTAGACTTAGTTTTTACGACACTTTTCCATTCTAAAAAATTAGACCTTATTTTATTTTGTCTTTGTCATGAATATATGAATTGAGAAACTATTCCTCTCTAGGTTGATTTGAGGGAGGAGAGCCAAGGATTTGGTGGTGAGGATTTTGTTTTTATCAATATGATTGCAGTGGTATTTACTTATTTTCTTATTCTTATTATTTGTTTTTGGATGGTTTACGATTGTGAATTTATACTAGAACCGATGTTGTCATTAATTCTTGATTAGCAGTTGCAGTTAGGAATTGAACTAGGAGCAAGGTTAATTTAGCTATGAACGATAGTTACCAGACTAATTAACTAGAAATAAGTAAGGCTAGTTTGTAGATACTAAAATTTTGAGTATAATCGCTAGGAGTAAGAACATTCATTCTTAATGCTACAGTATATAGAACTGAAATCGGTTGATATTCTGTCTATTAGGTGATAAACAACTAGTTAGGCAGTCGTTTGGCTAGTTTATTGTTGATGTTTGTGGTCTCTTTGCGGTTGTGGGAGATTTACACCTAGTTGCTACGCGTGTTAGATTATTTTTTATGATCAAGTGATCGATCAACCTGTCGTGGTACACCGATCTCGAATCTACCATTTTTACTCCTACATCTTTCCTTTGTGTTTGTTGATATTCTACGATCGTGAATCTCACGAAACCACCCTTTTACTTTCGTTTAAATAGTTAGGTTAATTGATTATTTGTTTCTTCTTTGATCCGACTCGGTATTTTCACTTACTTGCTATAAATTAGTGAGCCATGAATATCGGTTTATTTCGAGGAGCCTTGATACGCTTGTCAAATATATTTACTTAGATTTCTCTTTCTAATAAGCTCAATCCTAATATACACATTTATATTGGACCAACCTCTTCAATAAATTAAAAATTCAATTCTCCAACATTTATTACATAAACCAACTCTTTTCGGTAGAATCAGGTATCACAACTGGTCCACTTAGACCCACCATCAAATCTCGAGCTATCGACAACCAAGAATTGATCTTAGCCGACTTTCAAATCGTAGTGCAATTTAAGTGTTGTGTGCCTAAAGGCGGTCGAAAGTATCCCACTTATGCATGTGTTTGATAACAGATGTTTCGACTGAAACTATTAAGGCATTCCCATTTCGATGGGTCGTCCCGCATGGTCTCTGATTTGGATACAAGCATCATATGATACATCATGTCACACTAAAGCGGAAAAGGAAGTCTCGACTCTGCAGCTTATACGCTTTTGCGGCAAATTTCCATGTGAAAAATATATCACATTCCGAAAAAGCGATGAGGGAGACCCTAGAAATTTGGAGAAGGGCTCATTAGGTGAATGATCTATTATTAGGAAGTCCACTTTATTATTATATAGTTTGATGTTTTGACACACTATTATTTTTGTAAGAATAAGAAAATTAAAGTGAGAACTTTATAACAGTTGGGGGAGCAAATGGTAATTTTTCTTAATTAGGGTTTTTAGCCCCAAAAGTCTATATAAACAGGCTTGTGGGCTGTCTATGGCCGCCTAACCCACGGATTTCCTTCCTCTGTGAAGGTAAGGAACAAAATCTGACTTGGAAGGAGGCGCCAAGAGAGGACGTGACCATTGGAGAATCGCTGGGCGAGGAGGGTAAGTCACTAACCCTGTCTGATTCTCGTAAACTCGATTTCAAATGATTCCTGCTATGAGTCATGTATTTGCCTCTCAAATAAAAGGTGGAGAAGGCGAATCTGTGAGAGGACGAGTCAGTTTAGAGGGAGTCCCGGATAGATCGTTGGATTAGGCTCGCCAAGATCAACATCAGGTAAGTGAGAACTTTGTTAGCTCATAGATCGAGGGGTCTAGGTCTCCTGAGATGATTCGTGTCTCTGGCTGGAACATGTATGGCTTGAGTTCGGAGTCTGGCTTAAGCCGACCCCTCCATCTAACAATAATCTATGTCGATATGTCTGATTGTTCTTGAAGTTTTATCCTGTGTGATTTGTTTGGAAATCGTAATGCTTTGATTAGTCCTGATTCTGTGTGTTCTGCAAATCTCGAGTTATGATATGTTCTGCTATGCGTATGATAAGTAGTCGGCTAGGATAGTCGGTTAGGATAGTCGGTTAGGAAATACTTGTATGGATATGTATGCTCCGAAATTGTGATGTGCTTAGTTGGTTAGATAGTCGGATAGGAGATCTTTCGATATGCAAAGTGAAATCGTTCTTCCTGTGTTTCGATTAGTTGGTATCATTCCACTTACTGGGTTTATCAACTCACCCTAGCTGTATGTGTTTCAGATCGTTCAGGTGGGATCCGAGAACGGGAGTAGAGTGAGTGCATGCATCATCATCACAGTTTCGGATTTCCAAATGTTTTATTTGTTTTGATTGTTTCGGATTTTGTGTTGGATAATCGTCCCATTTTGTAACAAAAGTCTGTTGCCTATCGGGGTATTTAATATCTCGGTATTGTCTCCTCTATTTCCGGGTCGCGACAATTTTCTAGTTCTAAATTTTTTTATCAGGCGCGATGATAATTTTATTTATTAGACAACCAAGTGATACCGTCAACCTCAGTTAGTGGAGGTGTAACATGTGTCACGGTATTTTATTAATTTTATTTGCATATTATGTTACACCGCTAATTTTATCTGTATGACATCATACTTTAGTTCCCAATCTTGATATCGTCAAGCTCCTCCCAGTCTAGATTTAAATACGAATAGAATTTGTTCTATTTTTTTCAAATTAGAAGCGGCATGACACAAATAAATTTAGTGATGTAGAATTAGCTTCAAATAAAATTAATGACATGACAAGACATGTAAAATAACTAGAATAACCGGAGTTAGCTGATATTACTTGGTTGTCTTTTTTTGTAAAGATAAATTTTTTCACTAATAATTACACATTGCTAAAATTTAAAACTTAAACTTCTATCAAATTTTCTATGTCTTTTGTCATTAGAACAAATACATTTTAACTACTTAGTTGTCGGTGGGTAAAATATATGTAAGGTACTGACAAGTGAAGCTTGATGTATGGTAGTTGTTTTAAATGTACAAGTTCAATATAGAAAGCGAGGTATCTTGATCTGAAGTGATTTGTCATGGCCGAAAAAGATTGGAGATCATTGGCCAATTCTTCTTTTTCCCCTGTAATTAAATAGAGAAGAAGCTGCTAGTGACATGTGTTCCATAAATTGGTCCTTTCGTGGAAGTCGGCCAAGAAGTCCTAAGATTGCTTTTATTCTATGGCTTGGACAATATTAGACAATAATTTGTGTCCAAGTTTATGTTTTGCGTATGAAATAGGTGGGATAAAATTAGAAATTTGTCCCACCTCATTCCCAATTTCTTGTTTCATTTATTTTCACGGGACAAAAAATTATGTCCAAGAACAGAAATCTCTTGTGATATATTTTTACCATAGTAATTTAAACTCTTTCTTTTTTTATTTTTCACCAAATTTAAGACTAATCATTTTTTCTAATAAATAATTTTCGGGTCTTATATACAAATTTTTATAAATTCTTATATACTCATTTAAATTTTCTAAATTTTTTATTTCGGCTACAAATCTATATAAAGATATAAAATGGTTAATTAAGATATCTGATTAATACACAAAAATATAAAATAGTTAATTCAGATATTTCAATACACGATTATGATCTACACTGTTCATGTACCAAAGATTCTTAATAATACTTATACCTTTAAAAATATATATATTTATTAAATTATGTGATGATATATTACAAATATTCGTAATGTAATTGCGATGATTCGAGTTTGTAAGGATGTTATCTGGAAGATTTAGTTTTGATATTAATTTTTTATACAAGGATTTCTTTTTTATGATAATATAACTACGATGATCTATTGTACGAGGATTAATAAATATTTTCTTTTGTTGTCATGAGGAATAGTTTTGTCTTTAATAAAATATTAGATTGAACTATTACATGTAGTAAATAGAGAACTTGACTAAATATTCAATCATGTACTGAAATTACCAAACACATGACATGATAGCTAGAACAAACAAGTCTATCTTATATTGTTCTGTTCTATATCTCTAGTATTGTCCATAAAATGTACCAAACGTACCCTTAAAAGAACTCAATAAATAAAATGCAATAAATATACACCAGATATTATCTCTTCGAGTAAAAGTTATAGAAACAGATGGCTGATTTGGACTTGGGCATTTCTGGTCTTTTGGCAAGATCCTTTTGTGATTAGATTTAGACAATATATGGCTAATTTATCAAATTGTATGGTTTGCTTAATCTCCAAATTGCAAAACCAAAGTAGCCGACTGGTTTAGCAAACAATGTAGGTTAGCTTTTCTCCTCAGAACTCGAATTTCATCTACCCGGAAAAAAATGGATGTACTGTTGTTGTTCACGAACTTTTCCACTTAATTATATACTAATGATAGTTATAAAAAAGATTTTTACTATTATATATGGAATGTCCATTTTTCCGAAATATTTGATATCTGGAATTTTCCTATTAACATGGAAAAAATGATTACAAAAATTGTGCTAAATCTTTATGTAGATACGAATTTGAAAATTTTAATTAAATTAGTATAATTTGTTCGGAACATTTGTAATTCACATTACTATCGATCTCTATTTAATATATATTCGTAAGAATAAATCTAATAACTCTTTAACAAAATTTGAATCTCTTTTCACTAGAAAAACTTGCATTCGTAAGTCCATGTTAATATATATGGTAAATTACGCTCAGATCCCAAGGATTTGGTCTCCTTCTCTTTCGGATCTCTAAATTTGCAAAATGTATGTTGCCATCCTCTGAATTTAGTTTTAGATACTCTCGGATCCCTAACTTATGTTAGCACTTTTTTTTTCAAAGAAATGACCAAAATTCCCTTGAATAAAAAAATCATCATCTTCGCTGACGTCAGTACGCCAAGACTACCGCCATTAAAGACCACTGTAATTGCAACCCACAACACTCCCAAATCTTCGGTCTTCTCTTCCACAAAACAATTGTAATTGCAATTCTTTAATTAAATAAAGACCACCGCCACAAAGCAACTGCAACTAAAATTTCTTTGCCCCTAAAAAAAAATAAAATTTCTTCAATTAATTAAAGACCACAGCCATGTCCTTTTAGATGGAACGAAGGAATGTGGTCACTTTAATGGAATCTGCAATTTCTAAAATTAATTAAGATTTTAGGGTTGGTTGAACATGACAGATACTAGTCGTCTTCTCCAACGCGGTGGATTCGTCGGTAGGTTGAGTTGAAGACGACAAGGCTCGTGGGTTGAGGTCATCCTCTACACCAACTCCTCAAGAATGAGTTCAAGGTTTGCCGGCGGTCGGTGAATGAAACCCAGAGATTGCAGACGTTCGGCATCTCTCTCGACCGGAGAGGAGCTTGCAGCGGTCGGAGCTCTAGCGCCGGGGTGGCACTTCGGAGGAGCTGGAGCTGGCTCGGCGTGGCAACGGTATGGGGTCAGCGGAGATGAGAAGGAGAGAGAAGGTGAACCGGTTCTCCCGATGCTCAATCCCCGACTTGTCTCTGCCTCTGCTTTCCCATGGAACCTCCGCCAATAAAAGCTGCCCTTTCATGGTGAAAGAATAATTTTAATCTAATTAGAGTGATTTGGTGAGAGAGCCCTTTCTTAGAAGACGATGATTTTTGTTTTTTTGTCATTTCTCATGTTCTTTTTTAAAGGATATTTTGATTATTTCTATGACAAAATAAAAAGGTGCTAAAATCAGCCAGGAACCAGAAAGTATCTAAAACCAAAGTCGGGAGACAGCAACATGCATTTTGGAAACCTAAGGACCCGAGTGGTAAGGAGACCAAACTCCAGGGACCTGAGCATAATTTGTCCTAATATATATTATTCATCAACGACGTTACGTTACACACATTACCAAAGAGTGCGAAATTTTCCATCTCGATTCATATTAAGGAATCCAGCTAAGGTAGTTCTCCAAATTGGACTTTATGGACTATAGAATTATAACGAACACCTTGGTGACCCATATATCAATAATGCAGAGATTAGCCTGTAACATAAAATATGTCTACAAAATAAATATTTTTTTTAAAAAAATAAGGGAATTAATTGCAAAAAAATTGACAATGTTTCCATGATAATCAAGACAAGAGGGACCCCAAATTAATGGGGAAATCCTTTTAAAAAGGAGGGAATAGAAGAAAGAGCTAAAAATAAAGCATAGAGGGGCCCTAGAGGAGAAATTGATGAGTTGGTAAGCTACACGTAGGTCTCATCTTCCGCTTATTTATTGGCAAACGCATTTTATTTGGAATGTCTTAGATAAAAATGTCTTCTTCTCTTTCTTTTGATAAATTTTTGGTATTCAATTTTTAGTGTTGTCGAATTCTTTATGAATTATTCTTCCAAAATTATTTTTATATTCACGAGTGTTAAAACTAACACTTCATTAAATTATATTACACTTGACCAACATCCATTTATTTTTCTCTCTTTCGATCTCAACAGGTAGGGTTTTGTAATTATTATGTTTTGGTCGAGAGGCTTTCTTATGATTTAAGTATTGGTTCTTGTGATGTATATAATATTTAAATACAGACTTCTTTAATTTAAAGATTCAGGGCAAGTGGCAGATATGTGGGCTGCACCCTATTCCTTGAAAATTGATTAGTCATCATTGTTTTTAGCATCGACTCATCGTTATCGTTCTTGATATGAGTATCTCTCAACAGCTTTTATGATAGCCTTTTGGTACCAATGGTTCTCATGAACCCATCGCAATAATATGGTTCTCATGAGAATTCGTAGCCCATAGGTATTGTATGAAAATGTTAACCTAATTATCATAGTTCTAGAAAATGTGGTCTAATTAATAACCTGATCGATCGGATGGCGACCTAATAGTAAAATCATATCATTTTTATGCTAAAGTTTAGAAGACCATTGAATTTGTGGTCAATGTAGTCGATTGGTAGTCCTATTATTTGGATCAGTTGGTCCACTCTATTGGATTAGCTTGTCCAAATTAATCTGACCATTTTTTTGGAAAAAGTATTTTAAATTTTTTGATAAATTAAAAGTGATCATATTAGGATTTTTGGTTATTATAAATGATAACTTTGCAATAAGATTATATAATATTTAGATCCATTTTGCATTTTGGTACTAAATACAATTAATAATAGAATTATCTAGAATACTAAGAACAAAAGAACATTGTTCTAGTAAGGAAGATGGTGAGCCATCTGTTGATTGATGTTAATATGAGAAAGTGTGGAAACAATTACGTGCTCCACGAGTATGATTGGTTATATCTAAAATAAATAGTACTTTATAAAAAAATTTCAAATATATTTTACATAATTCACGTTTTCTCTTGAATTTTAATCAATGGTCTAATTATTTCACTTGTTATAGGAATTGATACTGTTCAGGATATGGGACTGAACTAAGTATATATCTGCAAGAAAATAAATAGATGAAAAGACGAAGGAAATTAATGGACCGAATTGACTTCATTATCTTGGGACATTCTACACAATAAGAGCCAGTAAAGCCAATTGGTGAAATGAATGTGGGTCACCACTGCATAAAAGTTTAAGGACAAAAACCCACATGGATTGTCCGTAACAATCGAGAGAATCGTGATTAGCGAATTGGTAACTAGAGATCATAAGATACTAATGATTATGCTATTTGATGACGATTGATCTAATTGTTTTTAATCAATCATCATAAAAAAATTATTCCAAAAAAATTGATGACGATTGATTATCAACAAACAATTAGATCAATTGTTCAATGAGTTATTTTATCCCAATTGTGAGATCTCGAGTTCGAGTCTTGCAAATGTGCTACTTTTAAATATTTGTTGGAAGAATCTTATTGTATTTCAAATGTGTTATCTAGTTCAAACTTAGATTGGTCAATTAGTTAGTTCCGGATACCGGATATATCAACCAAAATTAGATGATGGTTGCTGCAAGTACATGCACGAGAACTATATACCGTGGTCTGATTTATTCTGATTACGTTTGCTTTGATGCTGGTTTATTTGTCTGATGACTCCTTTTATATTATTTTAATCGTCGTCGAGATATCATTATCGACCAGCAAAAGGTTGTTTAAGGTAACTTAACTAAACTAATCAGTCATTTCGGCTTTTGTCGTTTCTCACGGCTGATCATGTGGTTAATTAATTATAATCGCGTTTAGCTTTTTGTTGATCTGATTTGATTTAGACAGATTTCTGCGGCAATAATAATGAATGGTGGCCGAATGAAGTAATTTTATGGTTTCATACCAAATGATAATATTGATATTATTAAATTTTCAATAAAATCGTCTTTTGGTAAAATTATAATCATAAGATTTATTTTGCTCCGAGTGGTTGGTTTAGTGATAAATTTTTTAGAAAATAACGTCCGGAAAAATATTTGTTTATTTGGTGATTTAAGAGTTCGGTAATTTTGTTAAATTATTGCAATAATTGTTTCTTTGGGTGTGAGGAGAAAAACACACAATGACCCACTACCAAATTTGGAAAATAAATTATTTGGGGAATACATCCAGATTCCAGGTGATTCTAGATCAGTATTATCCTTATAATTTCTAAGCTCGAGTGAGAAGTAAATTTTAGAGTTTCACCAAACCTCTATTTTTTATAATTTTAGTATTATCACATTACACATTTGTTTTCGGATTGTCGTCTATACCATTAATTGTATTTGAATATCAGTGTAGCTGATTAATCTAGAGTAACTCAAAGTCGAAATTTTTTTTGTTAAACTTAAACACTCTCTTGCTAGTTAATATTTTTCAGGGAACCCTTTCGAGATTGTGAAAACAAAAGAAGAAGCTTGAATATGATTTGGGCGTACATTCATTTCGGCCCCTTGTAATAGGTTTTCTTCTCTTGGGTGAATATGTAGTACTGTGAAGGAGAAATAAATTTTTTTTTGAAGGGTTGAAGGAGAAATAATTGATTATCACTGCTATGAAGTTTTTTTAGGATGAAAAGAGAAATGCAAGGAGAATTAGTTTCACCTCAAGAAAACCTGAACCCTTTTAGGCTAAAAGGAAAATAAAAGAAGAAATTATCCAAAACTGTAAAGAAGGTACCACCTCGCAAATAATAATAATTACAGGCAAATTCCCAACAATAATTGCATAACTAGTCATGTAAATTACAGTAGCAGGATCAATGCAATTCCGCCATGGGAAGGTATGATACGAATTCCGTCAACGATGCAAATGTTCTAAGAGTGCTTTGTGCATTCTCTCGTAATTAGTCACATCAAACTACAAAAACTGAAAAGAAAATTGTCCATATGATAGGTTGGGGATCTGGGTCAAAATGGACAAGGAACACTATAGAAGATCTACTAGGAAATATCTAGTCTTTATTTGGTCGGTTATAATTGTCCTTTTTTGTATATTTTTTAATGTTCTTCGTCCTCCGTTGATTTTGCTGCCCTTTATTCATGTTCAGATGCCTCCTATTACACTATAAACTGAACTTGGACAATAACTTGGAAGTTGAGGAACTTCTGCAAGAAGACTAGAACATGGAAACTTTGTTCTGATTTCCTATGTTTTGTTCTTCCTTTAATTTTCTCCGGGATCTTGCCTGGCTTTTGACGTGAACCCAGTTTTCAGTTTGTGTATAGTGGTACAATCTGCACAAAAAGGACGAATAATTAGCAACTAAAAGAATAAAGCTTATGACTAGTTATTATAACTTAATTAAGAAGTCTCAAATTTGATTATTTGAGAACATATCAATATTGTACATTTGTTGGAAGAGTTTTATCATCATTCAAAAGTATTATCGGATTCGAATATAGATTAGTCGGCTCAGTAAATATCGTACGGTTTCAACCAAAAAAGGCATCTTGTAATTTTGAGACAGTATTCATATTGGTGATTTATTGTTGTGTAATAATTATTAAGCGTGAGACAGGACATGAGGTCGCACCAAGTGGTTGTAGGGTAGCAGCCGCGATTGGTATTATATTAATGGAAGGTACTCAAGTTGTTGCTGAACCAAGACGGATTATGAAATTTTTGTCTTTGCTCCTCCAAATCCCACAACATACTGGCACTGTCCTGAAAATGATGTATTTGTCCATTGTTAGACCAAATGGGCTTCCTACATTTATTTAATTACTACAGTAAAGCATGGACTAATAATGTACCTGTGTGAAGTCAATTGGCCTTTGCCCTTGAAGCAATAGTGACACGGAACTGTCCATGAGGGGATAGTTAACTGCCGTTGTAAAGGCGGCGGCGGCCGGAGCGGGAGCGGAGGCCGCGGTGATGGTGGCAGCGGTGGTATTAGCATCAATAAAAGTTGTTGTCTGGGCTGGGCTACATTGTTGCATAGGTGATAATGATGGTGACAATTCCATGATACTTGGTCTCTACACCACAGACAAATATTTTGCAGCCTTGTTAATAAAATAGAAACTTTATAGTAAATTTGTATTTTTCTTGAGTTAGTTTTTTCTTGTTACCTCTGACAGAACCATGAATGCATCTAGGTCCATTCCAAACTCATAGAGCAAGGGATTAACAGAGGCAAGCTTCATGGAGAGGAACTGGGAAATTGACCAAACATAGTTTAATTGGTTTAGAATAAACAGGAAAATGACTTGTAACTACTATTGAGAAATGGTCAGATACACAAAAAATGTAAAGATGCTTTTGTGTTATTTTATGTACCTCTACTTGATTCTGTAGGGACTCCACATAATTGATAATCTCATCCAACATGAGGGCCTTTCCATTCACCTAATTTCAAGACAAACCACATGAAGCTGTCAGTTATAAACTCGGCTAGAATTTGGATTAGTCGGCACATCAGCGTTCTTGATTTTAACCAAAAAAAAATCAATTTTCAAAAAAGGAAAAAACAAGACAAGGAGAGAGGCTGAAAAATAACTGCACTTTAATTAATTAATTGATTACATTGTCACAGCCAGGAACAAGGCGCTGCAATGTCTTCATCCTCTCACTGATTTTCTCTCTTCTCACCTATAAAACCAACCGTTATTAATTAGTACAATTATTTCAATTATGAAGTAAATCTGGTTATTAAATTTGGTGGAAGGACATAGTAATTTAATAAAATAGGTTACCCTTTCTGCCAGGCTGTGGCTGTCTGTTGCTTGGCCCCTTCTAGCTCTTACATGGATATATCCACTTGGGGGCTCCTGATCATGGACTTTCTTCTGATCCTTTTTCAAAGATTTACCCTTATTTTCCTCTTCCTTAACCTCTCCATTGCCTCTCTTCTGCCTCCTGCTTCTCCCTTCTCTACCACCCTGTTTGGAAATCACCACATAACCATCCAAAACAATCAGCATTACTAGCTAGCAGAAACAGCACGAATACAAGTTGTTCTAACTTTAACTAAAAATATCGAGTTTGAGTGCTAGCAAAGCAACCCTGTTATCCTTAATAGCTCGTAGTCATGTTCGACTCAAATCTAGAGTATGGATGTTCTTTCGACAAAAAAAACAAACCATAGAATAATCAATCACCTTTGGTTGAGCAGAGTCCATGGATGACCCACTAGAGGTTTTCCTCTTCTTGTCCATGGGAGTTTGAAGCTTATCCACTACAGAAGAGGACTGGTCAGTGACATTATTGCTCTGCAATAATAGTCTTTCCTTGGTCATAGAACCATCAGCAACACTTAAACTTGTTTTGGAGCTCTCATCAAGCTGGCTGAAACCATTATAAGAGAGAAAGAAGTTGCTGTTTCCCATGAAGCATTCATGATCCTCAACCTCCATGAGACCACTTGAAGGGAAATTCAAGTTCTTGGGCAAGGGAGCCGATGACGATGAGTCAAGGATTAAAGGGGCCATCATGTGTTGGTATGAAAAGGCTGCCATTGTGTTTTTCTCCGAAGGAAATTAAAAGGGTCTCTCTCTCTCTCTCTCTCTCTCTCTCTCTCTCTCTCTCTGGTTTCTGGGTTGTCTTTGGAAGAAAGTGATGTTAGAGAGCTGAGATGATGATACTTGGAAGCAGCAGCAGAAGTAGCAGTCAAGGAAAGTGGGTCTGTGGTATGAACTGAAGAGGTCCCCTCTATGTCTATATATAAAGTTCAGGAAACAGATTTTAGAAAGAAAAAAATTATTAATGAAAAGAAAGAACCTACTATCTCTCTCTGTATTGCAAAATTCCATGCATATAAAATGCTTCTGTTCATTTGACTGGTCCAATCTGTCTCAATCTACTTTTTTGAAATTAAAATTTACTTTAGTAATTTGAGATTTTGCGGTTTGACATACACTGTGATTTTAAATTGTTTACAGAGTTTTTATCAAACTAACAACCAAATGACAGTTGTTAACTTTAGTCACTAGAGATATTCTGGCACGTCATAAATTTTATGAGCGTCTCAAGCAACATCACTAATTTTATATGTGTGTCATGTGATCATGTCAGATCACAAATTTGGTGTGCGTAGTATATCAATGGTCTCTGATCTCACAGTGTGTATCTCTTCCTCGTGCAAGATTGAATATACATGCTACCAAGTTTGTCCTTTTTATCTCAAAAAATAACATACCACAAAAATAAATTAGTGATGTGACACAGAGATAAAATTAATAACGTGGTAAGATAGTTCAAGTAAATGGAGTTAGTATATATCACTTGGTTGCGAGGCAAATAAAATGTGATATCTCGAAAATGAATATGTTCTGTCTGAAAGCCTTAAGTGATTTGATTGGTACTATCCATATCAACAATGTGCACCTTTTTTCGGTACACATCCTGAGAGAACTCCAAGGTTAAACGCGTTTGGCCGAAAGTAGGATCAGGATGGGTGACCTCCTGGGAAGTTTCCTAGGGTGCGTGCAAATGAGGACAAAGCACGCTAGAAAAGACCCGTGTTGGTCTGTGGAGCCAGTCAGTCGGATCACGGAGCATTACATTTGGTATCAGAGCGACCTCGGCTTGTACGGTGTGGTTCGGGGATCGAACACATCTGCAATCGAGGGATTCTGGGACTGTCTGTATCTGGCCCAGCGATGATGTCGCGTATTTAAGGAGAGGTATGTCGCGTATTTAAGCACGCTAGAAAAGACCCGTGTTGGTCTGTGGAGCCAGTCAGTCGGATCACGGAGCATTACATTTGGTATCAGAGCGACCTCGGCTTGTACGGTGTGGTTCGGGGATCGAACACATCTGCAATCGAGGGATTCTGGGACTGTCTGTATCTGGCCCAGCGATGATGTCGCGTATTTAAGGAGGGGTATATGTGATACCCCGATCTGTTCTGTTTGAAACGCTTAAGTGATTTAATTTGGCTATCCATATCAACAAGGTGCACCTTCTTTTCTGGCACACATTCTGAGAGAACTCCAAGGTTAAACGCGTTTGGCCGGGAGTAGGATCAGGATGGGTGACCTCATGGGAAGTTTTCCTGGATGCGTGCGAGTGAGGACAAAACACGCTGAAAAAGACCTATGTTGGTCTGTGGAGATAGTCGGTCGGATCACGGGGTGTTACATTTGGTATCAGAGCAAATACAGTTCTAGGACTGTGCTGTAATCTGTCTGGCGCGACAATGACGTCGCGTATTTAAGGAGAGGTGTATGTGATATCCCGAAAATGAATATGTTATGTCTGAAAGCCTTAAGTGATTTGATTGGTACTATTTATATCAACAATGTGCACTTTCTTTTCCGGTACACATCCTGAGAGAACTCCAAGATTAAACGCGTTTGGCCGAAAGTAGGATCAGTATAGGTGACCTCCTGGGAAGTTTCCTAGGGTGCGTGCAAGCGAGGACAAAGCACACTGGAAAAGACCCGTGTTAATCTGTGGAGCCAGTCAGTCGGATCACGGAGCATTACATAAAACTTGTGTGACCTTGTTAAAAAATGTAAAACCACATGGTTGTCAAAACGATTTTAACCATTTTTATCTTACTGGAACCTCTTTATCTTACTGGAACCTCTATATGTTAATGCCACCAGAAATTAAATTTGGTTTTAAGTTGAGGAGATTTAATTTTGATTTTTTTGTCTGATATATGATCATATGATGCATCGACAAATTTAGAGTTGAACATTTTCGATTATATATTTGTATCTGCTTTATTTATATGGTAATTCGAAATCGAGATATTTTTTAAGTAATTCAAATAATTTATCATTTATACTAATTTTATTTGGTTTTTTATTTTTGTAAATTGATTTCAATATATGTGACTTGATGAAGAAGCATTTGGTTTAATGGAGCAAGAAATATAAGATTTGACGAATATTTTAGGTTCAAACCCAAACAAGATATTTACTTGGTATAAAAATTTACATTGCAAAAAAATATATGTAACTTGGGGAAAATGCATTTACTTATAAGGAGGCTGCCCATAAAGAGACAAAAGTAGTCCCTCTTGATGAACATGAATTATGTATAATACATTTCTTTAAAGTCTCCCCTCCTCATAAGGAGGCACCTGCCCATAAAAAAAACTAACTAAAACTAACAAAAATAACTCATGGGAAATAAAGAGCATGAATAACAACACTATGGGTTTTTTTTCCTTCTTTTCTTTAATTGCTTTTTCCTCTGAAAAATAATGGCCTCTGATAATTTTATTTTATTTCTCAAACAAGTACTCAGTGATTCCGATGCGTGATAATCTTGCTATATAATGATGGGCCGGCCATTGACAGTGATCGTCTCACCCTCCTTCACTTTTTCATCTAAACATGGTACTTGTGCCACAGTAAAAATGATACAACTTTTGAATTACTTTTCAGTTTTCATTGTGGGTGAAATGGGAGCTTTGACTCGTAAAAAAGCATCCGAATCCCTTTAACATTCTTTAAACCGTATTTTTTAAACTTGTGTCAGAACTCAAAATGTTTTTAAAATATTTTAAAGTTTATTATTATTTGAACCAACTTTATTTGGATAAACCTCACTTTGTATGCTTGATCAGATGGAAGAAAAATGTTATTACCGAATATTAATTAATCCCTGATTTTCATTTCGTATTTAAAAATTTACTTAAAATAATTCAATTTGATCTGATTTACTTCTTTTTCCCTTGGAAAATATTTTAATATATCCAGATTAAAAAGAAAGATCCTCCTCTTCTGTCTTTATATATACACGTTCCAACGGCTAAAAGTCGTAATCATTACTAAATATATTCATTCAACCAGATTATGAGTGTCCAGGCTCAAGTTCCTATCTATTATGGTAATTTCACATGAAATTATATTAGGAGAAATAAGAAACTTATTGAGGTTGAGATTTTTTTCTTTGGTATGTCAGAATATTTTTAAGAGTTATTTTCCCAATAGTATTTTTTATATTCGTAAAAGTTAAACTTAAAATTTTTAAAATAATTCTAAATCACTTACTATTTAGAACAATTGCGGGCGGTTACACGATAGACTTGAGGTAATAATCGATTGTGACAAAGGAACTGAGCTCAATGATTAGATAATTTATTACTTGTTAATGATGGAGATCAAAAGTGAATCATTTTGTTTGCTTTAAAGATCCTGTTAATAATTGAGAAGTCGGCCACTTTGTTTCTAAGTAGTTGCAATAATTTCTACCAAAAAAAAAGTAGTTGCAATAATATATGTACTACGTATCTTGAGAATCCACCAAAAGGGAAAATCACGTATCTTGGGAGCTCCAAAGATATGCATTAAAAGAAACATTATAGTAGGAGATTTTTTTTATAGAATGAGGAGATGATGTGTATGATATGTAATTTATAATTTTATATCGATGAGTAGAAAATATGGAAACCCTTGCAGTTTGATCTATTATAATAATTGGTCCTTATGAGGCATTTGTTTATTGATTTTTTTTTGACGAAAATGCTTTTAGCTCAACATTACGTAGAAAGAATATAATTTCTAATAGTCAATGATTGAATTTTAATTGTCAAAAGCAATGTTTTTTTAACGGACTAGGTTGCTATCGAGATTTTTCTACGTCTCCCTGTCCGCCGGATGAGATGATTCCGAAAAAATATTTTTTATCAATTTATTATGGAACTACATCACCGATCCAAATACTCTTTCGAGTTTGATATAATCAACTCAGCTATTGATGTCGACTATCCATCTAACCACTCTTTAAAATTCGGTATAAATAATCAAGCCACAATGTCGAGTCACAGTCTGGCCGATCGAACCCCTTTCCTTTCATGATAGGAGCCGGCATCAAATTACTTCTCCAACTGGTCAGTCGAGAGAATGGGCTTACATCCGTCCAATACACGCCCGGAATTTGTTCTAAGTTCTTGATTAGGAATGATCTGGCCCAATATTAGTTCCGGATTTTACCGAAAATAATTATATGAGTTGATCATGAAATTGTAATATTTGATCCCTTTAGTTTACATTTATTGAATATGCAAAGTACGACTTAATTTCCCGTGTATATTTATTAAAAGAGAAAACCGGTAACGTTTGCAAATAAAAAGAGAGAAGAGACTTGGTTCTCTCTCTTTATGTGTATGTCATTATTACTTGAAGGAGTTGAGGCATAACTACATAACCTGGAAATATTAGTTCAACCAAGTCGATCACTCGGATTAAGTCGCGAAATTGTTTACGGATGTATTTTCTATAAAAAGCGTCAATCAAACGAGGGAGCAATGAGAAAAAAAAAAGGCAAATGCATTAGAATTCTTAATAATTGGGAGGAGAGAAAAATATTGTTTTAGAAAAGCTAGCATATACGAGGGTTTTATGTTTCCATCCTTCAAATAATTAAAATTGTGTTTTCACCACTAAATAAATATACACCCGAAAATTTATTTTTTCTATATTAAAAAATATTACTTTATGTAAAGATCGAGACCAAAATTTAACACTAATTTTTTTAAAATATCATTTTTACGAAAAAATCACCCCGATTGTAAAAATTTTCAGCTCCATGTTGTACAACTATTTTCTTTTTATTAGGGGGTTAATGATTCCATTTTAGTAAGACTAAAGTCAACAGTTACATCCAGTGAAGCTTACATAAGAAATATCTTTGAATGTGATCCTATAACTTCAAATGTATGATAACATGAGAGGAGCACTACCCACCTAATCCCACCACTCTCCTCGTGGCTCTACAAACAAGACAAACTCTAACTACCTATCCTAAGGTCCAACGTACAACAGCACGAGGACACTACCCACTTAAAACTACTCTCCAATACGTAACATTCTCCTCATACAAGTGCAAGATTGAAGCCGCCGACGTCGTTAAAATCTGTCTAATAAGCCCGTCCCTACCGAGATTGTGCAACTATTTTCTGCTCTCACAATTGGAATGATTTTAATGGTACACGTACTTAACACAACAAACCATATTGGCTTCTCTATAAGGTGAAACACATGCGTACAACTATTCTAGGGAAAAATCTACATTAGCACCTTATGATTTCACATTTTCACAGTGTAGGCGATGAGATTTCAAATTGGTAATTCAGTGCATGTAGTTTACACACTTTTTTTTAGGTAGGTTTAGGCAGCTGCCCCCCAAACGGTCTTGAGACACTGCCGTTTTTGACCTGACGTGATAGACACATTGCTACCGAGTAGAATTAGTTAATGTTGACGTATAATATGATAGATTACCAAAATAATCCCAACATTTTAAATACTTTTCCAAAAATCTCAAACTTCATCTTCAACCTCCTCCATTGAAAACCCAAGGCCCGATCCAATCTTGCATCTTCAACTTCGCCCTAAACCACCAATTAACAAAAGCAAAACCCAAGGCCCGATTCGTCACTCCCAAGCTTGGGCATCTCATTAAACAATAATTCCTTGCCCAAACTTACTCATGCTAGAATCTCCATATCTAACCCAAAATCTTAAGGTAATGGGTTGGTAGATTTTTTACACTTATAAACTTGTCATCTACTCGTGTTTTAACCGATATGAGATTTTCAATACGCCCCCTCAAACGAGACCCACTTTGGGTCGCAGATTGCACTGGTTTTGACTTCACCAAAGTACGAGAAATGGGGTCGTGCGAGTTCAACAATGGACACAGGATCAACCAGTTATGATACCATGTTACAATCTCCATATCCAACCCAAAAGCTTAAGGCAATGGGTTGGTAGATTTTTCACACTTATAAACTTGCCCCCCACTCGTGTTTTAACCGATGTGGGATTCTCAACACTCTCGTAAGGTAATTCTTTTTGGGTCCCTTCCATTTTCGGTCTATGCCATCAGTTAGAGCTTCTTGCACTCATGGGTTACCCAAAGCGTGAGTGGGTTGTTGTATCTTGTTGTTGTATGTGGTTTGGATATGGACCAATGAGCTTCATCATTCCAGTTGCGCAATCTTTAGGTTTAGATTTGGAGTTTGTATGTGGTATTGGGTAGTGGGAATTTTAGAGGAGGGGAGAAGGTAAAGAAGGTGGAATTGCTTATTGTTTGGAGCAAGAATAAACTAAGGATTATTTTGGATTTTTAAAATAAATAAATAAATTGGGGAGTATTTAGTTAATTAGCTACATTACATATCAGTATTAACTAATCCTACTTGGTAGCCACATGTCCGCCACGTCGGATCGAAAATGACATCGTTCAAGGCGGCTTGGGCTGGCAGCTGCCCTGGATCTGCCAGGAAAACAGTGTGTAAACCACATGACTGAATTACCAATTTAAAATTACAGGAACTAAATTGTGAGAATGTAAAACTAGAGGGTACTAATATTGGCTTTTCTCGTTATTCTAATTCCCAACGTCCTTTTCTGATTCTTTATGAAGTATTTCTCCACCTCACGATAACAATCCATGTGTACAATCTTTTCAATTGGTCCAAAAAGTCCTTCGACAGTTGTTAACAGATGTTCACCAAGAGCTGTAAAAAATGCCAAACTAGCACAAACCCATGTTCTGGGTGTTGAATTGTGTTTCTCAACGCTAATGTTCGGGCATTGTTTTCCCTTGCCGCAGATTTTTCGTTGGATTTTATTGCTACAGATTTTTAACGAAGCATGTGGCAACAATTTTATACTCGTATGAAGGAAATCAACACGAAAAAATTGTAAATATGTATTTATTATTTTCTCATCACGAGCGTGCTTTTGGGCTGGCATTGCGTGTACTATTACCATAAAGCTCTAACGTTTATGTCCAGGCTCGATGAATTCCGATCATCACTAGAGTACTAGGAAAATTGTACCATCATGAAACACGTGTTTAATTAATTGGGGTTCCTACTTTAGAGGAGATAACCGGTAACATCACACATTAAAACATAGAGAAGAGAATTGACTGAATCTGTTATGTCTGTCTTTGTTACATGCATTCGTTGAAGGCATCACGACGGAACCTGTAAATTTCAGCTCAACCAAAGAGTCAATCAAGGGAGCGAGCTATGAGAAAAGAAAACATAAATACAGTACAATTCTTCTAAAACGATAATTTTGAGACCGGGAAAAAATATAACGTTAGAGAAGTTGTTATATAAGAGATTTTACATTTTTGAGTCTTACAATAATTAAAATTGAGTTTTTTTATCATTAAATATATATACACCAAAAATTATTTTTTTCCTGTATTTATGCCACCAAAAATCTTGAAACAAAATCATTGTAGCACAAACTAATATCTGATAATATTTTTAAACTCAAAGAACTAACGTCTTATTCCTTAGGAACGAGATATTGGCTACTGCGTAAATTGAAACACATGGTAAACATTTTCTCGTCAACGTTAACCATCCTTATCCCTAACGTCTTTTTATAATTCTTTATGAAATATTCTCCAGCTGTCGATAACGATCCAAAAGTGTACTCTCCTTTCAAAAGATCCAAGAAGACGGACCTTCATCAGGTATAGCAGATGTTCACCAAGAACTGTCAAACCAAAGTACACCAATTTAACCGAAGGTTGCTTCGTAGTTAGGATGACAATCAATCCTATTTCGTTTCTTTGGTCGGTGGATCTATTTTTACTTCTTGCGAAAATGAAAAACCTTGTTTGGAAGGAAACAAAACTCAATGCCGTCTAAAATTCCGGAGTTTAAATTCACCCAAAAAAAGTACACCAAATTATTGCGTTCTGGTTAGTTGCATCAGTAGCTAGTTTCAACTACTTTTTTGTTCACACTTACAGTTTCCGATGATTTATGTTATCGATTTTTTATGAGCAAATAAATTTATTCCTCCATAAGAATTATACCCAAAGGGATTGCTCAAATAAAAACTAACGGAACAATTACATGAGATGTGAGAATTCGGTTCGTTTTTAGCTAAACGATTTTAAATACAACAAAAAATCTTGAATACATAATTTCCCAATCAAATTTTGGAGTGAATAAGTTGTTCGAATTTTGGTGCTTCCTCTTTGAAAATAATCAGATTCCTCATTTTCCAGATATCTCACATTATGGTGCCAAAGATTTATGTTATCATTTACGACCATTAAAAATCATTTAATCCACCGAATGAAAAACAGAATTTGTACACCCACTAAGCTAACTATATTAATCGATAAATTAAGATCTCTCATAAAATCAAAATAGCGCAGGTCATTTTCATCTCATCACAAGCGTGCTTGTGGACTGGAATTGCGTGTACTGTTACCATAAAAGTATAACGTTTATGTCCAGGCTCGATGAATTTAGATCATTACTTTTTTTGGGTGATAATTTAGACCATTACTTTGAAGTACTAGGGAAAATGTACCATCAGCAACCACATGTTTAATTTACAAATGTTACTTGGTCAAAGTGGTAAAATAGTTTGATTATTTAAATGAAGTTTTGTGGTAAAATATTGTGAATGAAATATATACTATTTAAAAAAATTCATAAATATGATTTGTCTTTGTATGGTTGTCCGACACGTGTTTTGCATGTTTGTTTTCCACGAGGTGGGGACGTCGTCATGGAATGTGACATTCAAAGGAGTTTGTTGCATGGAGTCTACAAGTTATATTGTACATCCAAATCCATATGTAATCACTAATTTACCTCAAAAAAATAATTCAAGTTGATATTGATTTCCACGAGGAGGGGACGTCGTCATGGATTTGGAATGTGACATTAAAGTTCATATTGTACATCCAAATCCATATCTAATCACTCATTTACCTTAAAAAAAATACTTCAAGTTCATATTGACTTCCCCGAGGTGGGGACGTAGTCATGGATTTGGAATGTGACATTCAAGTTCATATTGTACATATGGATTTGGATGTACAATATGAACTTGTAGACTCCATGCAACAAACTCCTTTGATGGAGGTAATGGTTTTATCCCAAAATATGGTCAACGCCCCAAGTTCATGCATGACACCATGTCATGAACAAGCTGGATTTTTCAGGTATCACATGCTGCCATTTTTCATTAAGTAAAATTCATTTACCTCAAAAAAATAATTTACACCGAAGTACAATTCACCTTACCATCGGTTACTTATGTATTAGGATTTTTTTATATTAGGCCGATGCTATGTTAGGTTTTTCAGTATTAGGTTTTTCTGTGTTAGGCCGGGGCTAAATTTTCTATATAAGTGGAGCTCGCGCATAGGAGGGGGGACACCACATAACAACCCACGAAATCTACATACAACTATCCTTACGACCATGTTATTCGCATTAGTTATCCCCTTCCCCTTTAATTCTCAATAAAGTTCTTGCTCATCTACCTATTCAAAATCTTTTTCTTCTCCTCTTCTCCCGATATTTCTTTTCCTCTTACCTTTCTTCGCTATTGGACCCGTTCTCAAGTTCGTTTTGACGTTCTATCAAAATTTTTCCCACAACACATCTTATATCACTAATTTTGTCCGCGTGGCATACTACTGACCTCGAATCTCGACATCTTTGTCAGTTCATATTTCAATATGAATGCTACCGAGTTTATCATTTTTTCAAATTAGTGAAATCACATACCACACATATATAAATTAGCAATGCAACAATGCCACTCGGATAAAATTAATGATGTGATATCGCACGCAGACACGCGTGATAACTCAAGTAACCTGGATAAGCAGTTGTCACT